>OX422207.1:815638193-816910613 GCA_949130495.1 Sambucus nigra
CAACTGGCCGAGTTATTCATTGGGAATTTCTATTTTGGGGCAAAGCCAGTTAAACGAGTAGCGCATTTGTTAAGTGTTAGACAAAAAGCTGGTGAGAGTACCAGAGATTATATAACTCGTTTTAATAACGAGAAACTCGAAGTAATTGATTATGAGGAGAAGACAGTGATTACCGCCTTGATGAGTGGACTACTGCCCAACAAGTTGTACTACACTTTGGCCAAAGATCCACCTAGAACCATGTCAGATCTGATGGGAAAAGCGGCCAAGATTATAAATGCCGAGGAGGCTATGGTTGCGAAGAAGAATATGGATGCCAAAGAAACCAAGGTGGAGGGTGATAAAGCTAAGAAGAAATAGCATAAGAGCAATGGTATTGACAAACACTAAAAAACAAGGTCGTCATGGGAAGTATTGAAGAAATTTGATAATTATACTCCTTTGAAAAAAGACATCAACCATATTCTAGAGGAAATTAAGAACAACGAGGAATTAAACTGGCCAGAGAAAATGAAGGCAGACCCTGACAGGAGGAATAAGGCAAAATATTGTGAGTTTCATAAAGATCATGGCCACATGACCAAAAATTGCATAGCTCTTCAGAATGAGATTGAAACACTCATCAGACGAGGAAAACTGGCAAAGTATGTTGATCGTGGAAATGAAAGAAGAAATAACGACCGAACAAGAGAGAGGTTTAGATCTCCTCGTCGTGCAGAGGAGAACAAGAAAAGAGATCGTGAAGTTGATCTAGAAGATGACCCCGATCTTCCCAAGAGACCAAGGCATCCAGAACGAGAGGTATTTTTAATACGCTTTGGGTCATTTGACTGTAATGTTATCACAGGTGGAGATGCAGGAGGATGAGACCTTACTGCAGAGAGAAAAGCTTACCTCTGTGAGGCTCAAGCTTGCTCATACATTCAACGAATAAATCTAGCTGAGGAGGATCACCCGAGAAAGGTGAACAAAGAGAAATTGGTCATTGGTTTCTCAAAGGACGACCTCTCAGGTGTTCTATATCCTCATAATGACCCATTGGTGATCAAAATGAGGATGAAGGAGGTAATGATTTCAAGAGTACTGGTAGACAATGGTATCTCGACAGACCTCATGTTCTACTCGTGCTTCGACAGTTTAAATCTAAAGCTATCTCAACTGGAGCCTTATCATAGACCCCTCCTCGGTTTAGCTGGCGAGAAAGTATTTCCACTTGGGACGATCAAATTGGATATATTCATTGGTACGTGGCCTGCTTGTCGAACATAAAGAATACGCTTTTTTGAGATGGATAAGAATGTTCAATCATCATACAATATCATCATGGGAAGAGTAGGATTGAAGAAGTTCAAGGATGTACCATCTACGGTACATCAATGCCTAAAATTTCCAATAAATTTTGGAGTAGGAGTTGTGAAAGGTGATCAGAAAGTAGCTCGGGAATGCTATTATTCATCCGCCGAGCAAGAGGAACTGGAGGAATCAAGGAAAAAGAGTACTACCTATCAAGAGGATGAAGGTGCAAAAATTGAAACATTGGATCCTAGAGATGAGTCGCAACTCGTGAAGGGTCAAGTGGTGGAAGCTACTGAAAACATCATTCTGGACGACGAGCACCCTGAACGAACTACTCAAGTAGGTTCGTCGTTGGAAGCCTCACTAAAACATGAATTGATAACTTTCCTAAGAAGCAGAAAGAAAACTTTTGCGTGGAGTCATGAGGATATGCCCGGGATAGACCCAAATTTCTTATGTCACGAACTCAATGTGAATAAGGAGATCAAGCCTGTGAAGCAGAGAAGAAGAGTATTCAGTCCTAAGAAGAATCAAGCTATACAGGAGGAAGTCGAGAAGCTCCAGAAAGCTTGCTTTATTGAAGATGTTAAATATCCAGACTGGTTAGCAAATGTGGTGACGGTGAAAAAGAAGAACAACAAATGGAGGATGTGTGTAGACTTCACCGACCTCAACAAAGCATGCCCAAAGGATCACTTTCCGCTGCCCCGAATTGATCAACTGGTGGATGCTACCTCGGAACACGAGCTGCTGAGCTTCATGGATGCTTATTCTGGTTATAATCGGATCAAAATGAAACCTGAAGACAGGGATAGTACTTCTTTCATTACCCCTAGGGGAACTTATTGTTATAATGCTATGCCTTTTGGTTTGAAAAATGCAGGTGCAACATATCAACGGCTGATGAACAAAGTGTTTAAAGAACAAATCAGTTGCAATATGGATGTCTATGTTGACGATATGCTGACAAAGAGCAAGAAAGCTGCCGATTATCTACTTGACTTAGGTCAAACCTTTGATCAGTTGGATAAATACAAAATGAAGTTGAACCCGACCAAGTGCATATTTGGAGTACAAGAAGGCATGTTTCTCGGGTACATTATCAATCAGCGAGGCATTGAAGCTAACCCTAAAAAGATCAAAGCTCTGTTAGGGTTGCGATCCCCAACGACGAAGAAAGAGGTGCAAAGTCTTACAGGATGAGTAGTAGCACTCAACAGATTTGTATCACGGGCAACTGATCGATGTCTCCCATTCTTCAAGACGCTCTAAAAGACTTTTGAGTGGAATGATGAATGTGAGAAGGCTTTTCAAGATTTGAAGAAATATTTGGCAGCACCTCCACTTTTATCCAGGCCAGTGATGGGAGAAAAATTATACTTGTATCTGGCAGTGTCCGAGAATGCAGTGAGTTCGGCACTAATAAGAATGGAGAATGGAGTACAAAAACCAATCTACTACACAAGTATGGCCTTCCGAGGAGCAGAGATCAGATATCTAAAGCTAGAAAAATTAGCACTAGCATTGATCGAGGCAAGTAGAAGAATGAAGCCATACTTCCAGGCTCATACTATAGTAGTATATACTTATATGCCATTGAGGCAAGCCCTTCATAAACCAGAGAAATCAGGAAGATTAATGTGCTGGGCAATAGAACTTGGTGAATATGATATAGTTTCTGAACCCAGATCATCGCTAAAAGGGCAAGCGATAGCCGATTTTATAGCAGAGTTTACCTATCCTGATAACCCCGAGGAGAAAAAGTTGCTCACCGATCAACCTATGGATGTTACAGGATCATCAAATGCAAGCCCCGACCAACTTAGCTTGGTAAAAGGGCAAGTAGATGTTACAGAATCATCAAATTCAAGCCCAGACCAGCTTAGGTTGGTAAGAGGGCAAGAAAAGATTATCGACGAACAGCAAGAAATATCAGGAGATGGTGAAAGGAAGCAACAAATTTTCCACCGAGGAACTTTGTCAGATCAAAAATTTGAAGATGAGTTACCTATATAGAGTCTGTATATGGATGGTTCATCTTGCACTACAGGATGTGGCGTAGGGATCGTTTTGAACAGTCCAGACGAGGTCGATATGGCATACGCCCTACATTTCCAATTCAAAGCTTCAAATAATGAGGCTGAATATGAAGCCATGATTGCAGGTCTTAGTTTGGCAAAAACCATTGGGGCGGAACAAGTTATTATCTTCAGTGATTCGCAACTGGTCATAAATCAAATGATGGGAGTATATGCAGCCAAAGGAGAATTAATGATCAGATATCATGCAATGGCAAAGGAACTGGTGTCGGAATTTTCTTCTATTCAGCTGGTCAGAATACCAAGAATGGAGAATGCGAGAGCAGATGCCTTAGCTCGATTAGCATCAGCTACTCATATCGAGCTACGAAGAACAATCCCAATTGAAGTTTTAGCTGGTCGGAGTATAGATGAAGATCTGACGATGAACTTTATTACCCTCGATTTAGGATCATCATGGATGGATCCCATCAGGGCATATATTGAGAAAGGGGAATTACCAACTGACAAACTTGTAGCCAAGAAACTAAAGTTTAAGGCTGCTCGTTATGTACTGACTAATGGTATTCTATACAGATGAGGAATTATAGCAGGTCTGCAAAGATGTGTGCATCCAACTGAGGTTAAAGATTTGATGGAAGAGGTCCACGAAGGGTCCTGCGGAGCCCATGTAGCAGGTCGGACACTTTTGCAAAGAATGATGACTCAGGGATACTACTGACCGATGATGAGGGCTGATTGTATAGCCTATGCCAAGAAATGTGACAAGTGTCAGCGCTTCTCTTCCATCCGAAGGACTTTTCAAGCATTGTTGACACCCATTACTTCCCCTTGGCCATTTGCCATATGGGGAATAGATTTGGTCGGGCCACTGCCGACGACCAGGGGAAGATTTAAGTATCTCGTAGTCGCTGTGGATTATTTTACTAAATGGGTTGAGGCTGAGCCACTCATTGATATGACGTACGATAAGGTGTACCAATTTGTTTGGAAGAACATCATTTGTCTATATGGTCTTCCTCATGCTTTCATCACAGACCATGGAACACAATTTGACAACGAGGAGTTCACTGCCTATTGTCATCAGTCAAATATCTTGAAGATCCACTCGGCACCAGGCCATCCTCAAAGCAATGGACAAACTAAAGTGACAAACAGAACGCTACTGAATGGATTGAAGAAAAGACTGAATGATGCGAAAGCAAATTGGATCAACGAGCTACAATCATTACTATGGGCTTACCGAACTACTCCCCGAGTAGAAACGGGGGAATCTCCATATATGCTAGCATTTGGAAGTGAAGTTGTTATACCCGCCGAATTGGGTCTCCCAACACACAGAATACTGAATTTCAATTCCCCTGTCAGTGATATAATGAGAAGGTTAGATTTGGACATGCTCGAGGAGGTTAAGGAAGAAGCAGCCATTAGAAATGATGCTTACCAGCAGCGAACAACTTTGTTCTACAAAAAGAGAGTGAAGAAGTGTGACTTGAAAGAAGGAGACTATGTGCTAAAGAAGGTGATTCAAAATTACAACAAACTGGAAGCAAACTGGCATGGACCCTACCGAGTTAAAGAAGTTGTCCGACCAGGGACATACAGAATAGAAACTTTAGAGGGGGAGGAGTTTAAGAATTCATGGAATGCAGAACACCTACACAAATATTATCAATAATGTAAACTCTCATGTAATGCAGTTTCATCAGTATGAATAAAGTGACAACGTTCTGCCCAGTTCTTTCCTTTTGTTGGAAATTTTTTGCGGAATACTAGTGCTACACACTACTCAGCAAAACTCGGACTACTCAAATCTATTCCTGAAAACGCCAACTAAGCTTGGTCGGGAAGTAAATGTATTCCTAAAAATGCTAACGTATGTTGGTTAGGAAGTAAATGTATTCCTAAAAATGCCAACTTAGGTTGGTTAGGAAGTAAATGTATTCCTAAAAATGCCAACTTAGGTTGGTTAGGAAGTAAATGTATTCCTAAAAATGCCAACTTATGTTGGTTAGGAAGTAAATGTATTCCTAAAAATGCCAACTTAGGTTGGTTAGGAAGTAAATGTATTCCTAAAAATGCCAACTTATGTTGGCTAGGAAGTAAATGTATTCCTAAAAATGCCAACTTATGTTGGCTAGGAAGTAAATGTATTCCTAAAAATGCCAACTTATGTTGGTTAGGAAGTAAATGTATTCCTAAAAATTCCAACATAGGTTGGTTAGGAAGTAAATATATTCCCGAAAATGCCAACTAAGGTTGGTCGGGAAGTAAATCTATTCTCGAAAACGCCAGCTAAGGTTGGTCGGGAAGTAAAACTATTCCAAAAAATGCCAATCTGTTGGTCGTGAAGAAAAAACCCACTAACTGTAGTTGGTCGAAAAGAAAAATTTACCGACCTTGGTTGGTCGGAAACATTTTATGAATACGAGAAAGTGATCGAGCAAAATTTTGATACTCGTAAATTACTACTAAGTTGGTCGAGAAACAAAACATCATTTTTTGTCAAATGACTACCACAAATTCAAACTACTCGACAATAAGTTGATCGACAAAATAACACAATGTTGTTATCTTTTTAACAGATATACATGCACAGATGTAAAGTGTTTTATAATTACAAGACAATGGCAGTCAAGATTTGTAAATAAAATTATTTCATTGAATGTAGAACAAAATACATCAAGAATGAAATACAAATTTATTACATCAAGATTCCTATTCTATTGGTTTCTTCCCCTCTGCTTTTGAAACAGGTTCCTCGCCAGCAGGTGGATCATTTAAAGCATGAGGGGAATTTATGAAGTTAAGATCTTTAAGCATCCTGATATTCATCACAGATGATCGATCTAGTAGGTGCTCCGGACGAGATATCTCAACATTGGAATGGAGATTGTAATCACCAAGGTATTTGGAAATCAAACACCGAGGGATAGCCCGAGCAGGGATCCAACTCATATCAAGCTTAAATGGTGGCACTGGTAGGTCGAGCAGCCCAAGATTATGGTAATCCCACAGGTAATGACCCTGTTCCAGTTGCAGCACACCTAAGGCATTCAACCATCCCTATTTGTATCCCTCATTATTTGCATTTTGGATACGATCGTCCAAGTGGTAGAGAGCCTCGTTGTAGCCAGCCATCCAGAACTCTCTGGGCTGCTTGTGGAATTGATATGTCAATCTTTCCAGTTGCTCATGGAGATTTTTTATAAAGAGTTATTTATTCTCCAAGATAGATTTCTGCGCAGAAAGCTGCTCGTCCAGACTCTTGATCTTCTTAGACATCTCAGCCAATGCCTGGTTCTTTGCCATCAGCTGGAAGGCCTGGTTCTCTAGAGCAGATTGAGTTCTCTGTTCCTCGACAGAAATCCGAGCAGCTCTTGCTCATCCCCGAGGATCTCTTGCTCGTCCCCGAGAAGATGTGGAAGGGCCAGCTCTCTTCAAGGTCTCCAATTCGTCCCCCAGGTTGGCGTTTTTGACCTCCAAGAAAGAGAATCCCTCGTCGGTCACAAGGATTAAGGCGTTTGAGGTGGAAGCTGCAGACTTCAACTGAGATAACTCTCTTTGCAGGTTATTATTTTCTTTCTCTAACAACTCAGCTATCTGTCTGTGCTCTTCGACCTCAGCCTTCAAAGTTCTCTCCCTCACATCGTAAGCAGCAAATCGTTTATCGTATCCCTTATCGGCAATGATTTGCTGATAATTCTTCCCATACCCCTCGTGCAAAAGGGTAGTAGATTCTTTATATTGTTGCTAAAGTTCTTCAAGAATGCCTTGGAGATCCTCAATCATATCATAGTATGCTACGTTGTTAGCCACTGCACGGTCGAGCAGGCATTTCAAATATTGATAGGCTTCAATTTCTTGCTCTGAAGCATCTTGACCAAGGATGTCAATGATTTGAGATACACTCGTGTCTGTATGACCAGCTTTGAAATACTCATTACATTGCCTTAACAGTTTTGTATCATGAGTAGTCAATAATTCCATCCTGGCCAGAAACTAGTAAAGGAAGAAAAAGCAATAATCAATAAGAGTTCAAACAGGGCATGAAGAAGAGAAACAACAGTATGAATAGGCAAAATTTCAAATTTTATTACATTATAAAGGAGAAGTACAAAGGTCAGAGTTACATTTGACAAAGAAAAATAAAATAGAGAGAAATCCGTACAACTCTACACCTTTTCCTTATCTCCCAAAACTTTCTCGAGAGGCTGGGATAAGGAGGTAGGTTGCTCGGATGGAACAGAGGGTTGCTCGGGAAGTGCTGGCAGTTGCTCGGATGAAGTAACGAGTTGCTGAAGTTCCTCGTTAGTGGGATGGATAGCTGGGGGATGAGAAACTTGATCTCCCATCACCATGGAAGACTCCTCAGAAGCAGCTTCGTCCTCTTCTTCGTCTTTAGGAGTTGGAGGGGGGCCCGGGATGTGCCGCTGAAATAGTTCAGAAGTTTCATCAACTTTCATTTCTTACAGAGCAATGACCCATCCATCTCTAAAGTATTTGAGGCTGCCATATTCCACTTACGACATCATGGAAGCCAAACCTTTATTCCACCCTTTATCCCAGCCGGCGCTGAAGGATTTTTTGACAGCCAATTTTCTTTTGGTCTTCTCCGAGGAAAGCTTCTCGGAAAGAAGATTGTCAGCAGCCTTCAGTTTATTCTCAACTTCCTCCTTCTGACGACTTACTTCCTGAAGTTGACCCAACTCCTCCTCAGCAGCCTTGAGCTTATTTTCAAGCTCCCCGGTATTTTTGAGCTTCCCTTCGAGCTCTTTATTTTTCCCCTCCAAATCATTTATTTTTTTCTCCAACCCCTTGGAGACCTCAATAACCTGACCCTTCTCCTGCTCGGTCGAAGTAAGCTTCTTCTCCCAAATTGCCTTGTCATCGTCATATTTCTGACGAGAATCTTCCAAAGACTACGTCAGGCCCATCAAAGCTTCCTCTACACCAGACGAGGAGCTTGAAGATTTAATAGCTTCATCTTTCTTCATAATTGTATTAAAGAAGCTCACCAACTGTGAAAAAAAAATGAAAGCAAGTCAGTGCACAGATACAAAAAGTAAAGAATGAAAATTTATGACAATAGGACTTACAGAAGCAATATGACGAGCTGCTAATGTGGTAACCGTGTCCCGAGAAAGGTTTTCTTCAATACCTTGGATCTCGGGTATGATCCAAGTCTTCACCGAGCTCATAGCAGAGCTCAGGGGAACAAAAGTGGGAGCACCACTAGTCGGAGGCTGAGAGATGGATTCAGCCAAATTGATAGAGGAGCTTTTTTTCAGCCTCCTCAGAGGAGCATCAACTTTCTCGACTAACGAGGTAGTCTTAGTCGGAGAAATGACAATCACCTCGCTTGGAGCAGCAATCTTGCTCGGGGCCACTGGGGGCTTCTCTACAACCTTCACAGGAGCAACCGAAGGAGGTGCATCAATTTTCTTTGTCCCCTCTCTTGGGACGTCAAACTTACTTCTCTTTGCCTCTCCAGCACCAGAGGTAGATTTCTCAAAAAGGGTGGGAGGTCTTCTTTTCTTCATCCTTTCACTCAAAGGAATATGTGGCTCAGGTGAAGAAATTGTAGAGGCTGGTATTGGTTCTCCATCGCTTATCACCGGACGAGCAGTAAAAGAGGAGGTGTAACTCTTGTACTGCAGCAAATATGAAGATGACCTAATATGCTCATCGGCAACAGTCTGATGCAAACTCCAGATAAGTTTTAAATGCCTTATATTAACGTCTGCCTCTTTCGAAGATTTTCTTTTACTGTCAACTGCAAATAAATCAAAATTAAAATATCAGTGGCACATTTTATCAAATACAGAGGAAGCATAATTTTGAAAATAAAGTAAAAACAACCTATCCCATTTCCATAGGGAGGACATCTGGGACCCTGGTAAACATCATCTCCAGTTAATGGAGGGTGTTGCCAATTTTTCATAACAACCCCATGCTCAAAGTAGTCCCTATTGGCATCTGGGAGATTGATCACTAAAGCTCTATTTAAAAACCCTAGTTTTTAAATAAAAAGTATTATCGCCCACAGCCCATCTATAACAAAACATAATTTCAGGAATTCCTATACGAGTTCCATGAATTTGATTTAATTTATAAACACCGTTAACTATTCTCCATGTATTGGGGGCTATTCTTGCAGGAACCACGTCAAAGTATTGACAGAATTCCAGACATAGAGGGTTTGGGGGAAAAGAAAAGCCGCACTCAGCGACAAAGAGACTGGGGAACCAATGTCCCTCAGCCAAATGAAAATAGTCTAAAGGCTCAGAAAGCTCTTCCAATATAACCCATGAGGGAATAGAGAAATCAGAGAAAAATTTATCAATCGATTCTACAGGATAAACCATGATGAAAGAAGGAAATCAAAGAGAAAGAAGAAATTCTTATAGGAAAGAGATGAGTCTGTTGACAACAAATGATGAAAAAGATGAACGCACAGGAGAGAAAGACAATGGAAAACTCAAAGAGACAAATTTGAAAAAGTAGAAGACGATGGGATTTTCTGCAACGTTTAAATACTCTGCCTTGGGAAAAGGTAAAAGTAATGATTACAAAAAGAGACGGTTACGTTACCGTCGGCTAAAAGGACAAAAAGGGCGCGGGAATCGAAGCGGGTAGAAAAATTCAAAAAAGATCGATTCTACGAATTTGGAAGGAGAAATAAATACGAAAGAAAAGACTCCTAAATTTCAGGATGACCATTTAAAACCACCATATTTCGAGAAAGAATGTTCCACACTCCTCAAATTTCGAACTATGAAACATTGGGGGCTTCTGTTAATACCAAATTTAGTCTGCTGACATGGCTCAATTGAGTGAAGACACATGGAAATCTGCATGGCAACAACAAACACTTCCGAACAACACCTTGACTCCGAGGAACCATACTGCAACGAGTAACACTGTTTCCCTGAGTAACTCAGACGCTCCGACCAACAAGAACTCTACGAGGAACTTTTGAGTACCGAGCAACTTTTGAGTACCGAGCATCTTAGGTGATCTGAGTTGCACCTTGAACAAAGCATTAATAGCAGGATAACCAACAGTTTGACTGTGCATTAAATGCTTATTATTATCATACATATGTATACGCTTAAGGGGCATTTAATATATTACCCTTTCACATTACAGCCTTAGGGCTATAAATACATTGTATTATCCTTATTGTAAGGGGACCAGAATTCCTTGATAAAACTTGTAATCGAGAATTCCCAAATAGTCAGCAATAACATAAACAGTGGACGTAGGCCATTCTTATAAGGCTGAACCACTTTAAAATTTCTTTGTCTCATTTATTTTATCTGTGATTAAATAATTAGAGAAAATCTAATTTTTTACATCAACAATGATGTTGGATGGGGAAGACATGAAATTGTCTTAATCTATAATTGTAAATATCAGATTATTGTGTATGCATCTATATTTGGACCATTAATTATACATTAGGTTTTGAGTATAATATTTTTTGGGGCACTGATTTTGCATAAATAAGGTTTACGTCTTCCATATTTTTTTTTTGAATTCCGTCGAATGTTTCGTGATTCTGGAATAATTTTCTACATTTGCATGATGCTGACTCTTTTTTTTTTGGAAAAATTTAAGTTTTCCCATATTTCATGTATTTTTTATCTAGAACTCTGATAAAACCTTGCTCTAATGATCCTATTTCAGTTGAATATTTGTGCGAAACACAAGCCAACATATTTCATATTGTAGGATATTAGACTTGCGTTACTATTAATATTCATATTTTGATGAGTCTCGTGCCAAACACAGGCCAATGATTCATATTGTTGAATATTTTGATATTTGTGTTTTAATGAGTCTCGTACCAAACACTGGCCAACGATTCATGCAGTTGAAAATCAAAATTATTGTTTAGTCTAATGCTATTACTCCCATTAAGTTTAATTAAATGTCAAACACAGGCTACAATTCTTATGTACAGATACTAGATTTATGATTTCGTTGCATGCATGCATATTTGAATGCATGACTTGCAGAGTTTGAGACTCATAAGTTGGTATTCGTTCGGTTTAATCAAATGCCAAATATAGGCCAAGATTACCTATGAATATATTATACTTATAGTCATTTTAGATCATCCTAATATTTGTTATAAGGTTAACTTGATGCGCAACACATGCTGAAATTTGAATCAAATAAACATTGAAATTTTTGTAAATATTAAATAATTGACATCAATGTTATATAGTCATATTTACATATGCCACTATTATGATAATTGTGATTACAACCTTATTGTGCATTAATATGACCATTAATTATTTGGGTTAATATTTCTGATTTGTTACACATACATAAGAGATAAAGCGAAAGTAAATGATTTATGTTTTCCATTTACTATTATTTGTATAATTTCTTATGTAAACTCTTTGTCTATTTGATTTTCACATTATGTCTATTTTTTCGTGAATTTCAAATTAATGAATAGACAACAATATACTTTATTCATGTATTACGGGTGTTTTGAACATGTATGCGTATCTCTAATATTTATATAATATAAGGTTTGGTGTTCATTAAAATGCTCCATTCCAGAAGATATAAAAATTGGACTAATGCATTAAGATCATGCATATTTTGGTTGCCTACGGGTACATGCATGATATTGAATGCTAGGATGATGATACTTTATGAAGTTGCATACATATTATTGTTTATTCATTTATTGTGATTCGGAAACCTACAGGTCCAATTACAATAATTGAACAAAATGTAAGTTGTGATATATATTTTGGGAAGGTAATAATGGTCATCAAATGCATATGCCATATTTTCTTTCACTAACATATCACCAATTAAGTTTATGAAAACCATAATCATGAATAATTTAGTTTATTGCTCATGCGATATTTAATGAACATAATTGAAAAACTTATTAACTTGTGTATGTAAGTCTTTACGTAATGTAATATTCATATTATGAAATGTTTGGTAGTCACCATAGTGACCCAACTAGAATGGCAATGAATATTAAATGTAAAGATGATGGTAGTAGTAACTCATGATGCTTATAATTGTAAAGATATTAATGGGGTATGTTGAGTTTATTTCTTTAAGCAAGGTTATTCCTTAACGAGAATCGATTTTGAGACATTGAATGAACATCATAGATCACATACATTATTATAGTATGTGAATATAAGTTGTCCAAAAACATTGTGTACATCTAATGAAATAACATTATACCCAATAAAGTAATCTAGAAGCATCATATAATCGATATTTCACGGTTACTACTGAAGAAAACTCACGGTTATACACTTAATTTATTATTATGTTATCGATGTGTGTGTTGTGAAATTAAAGCATTAATGAAGTGAGCAATGTATGTCATTATCTTATCATATTATTGTATCCCATTTTGTTTCTCTAAAAATTTCATATTTAATTTGGTTAAACAAATTAAGTTTGTTTACATGTTGCACACTTGGACTAATAATGACAGAGATAATATGTATCTTTTATGATTTGAAACGAGTTTTTCATCTTAGTAGAGATTGCAAGTTATACTTACTGTGTTATAGAAAGTATTTACTTTTGATGCAAGGATTTCTTATAAAACAAACTTGAAATGCTAATAAGATTATTTTTCTTTTGTTCTTGGGGAATCAAATCGCCATTTGTTTTCATAAACCCTCAATTTTTTTTTTTTGGAAAATATTTGTCTAGACTTGATCATGAGGGATATGTTCTAAAGAATCTTGTGATGTATATTGTTTTCAAAGGTTATGGTATTCCTTTTGATGTTTTTTACAAAATAAAGTTTGGACATAGTGCTTTAAAGATTTGTTTGATCCTGCATCATAATCATAGTGTTATTGATGAAACTCTTTTAATCTTGTGCCAAATTAAATCTAGACTCTTTTTCATAATTTTTGTCAACAAGATTTTTGTAATGTCTCTTATAAATTTTGATAGTCGAGTTGTGCTCTTAAGGTATTACAATGTCTAATATAAGGATGACCTATGTGGCCCAAATGGGAGATTATGAGAAACTTCCCTTAAAGTGGACCTACATAGATCATATAATTATCATTGACACATATTTATTACATTATAGAAAACCGAAATGTCAAATTCATTATGAAAGGTGAAATTAGTGGTAGTAGAAAATCATGAAATATGGTTATGAAGGTAGGGTACTTATCCCATTACCGATAACCTTCTTGAATACTTGTTCTTTTAGTTGTTAGATTGTCTAAACAACAAAGGACAAATAAATGATCAACCACTAAATGATAGTATTGTCACCGTGAGATAAATGTAGATAAAACCATAAGGAATAGTATTAAGAAGATCCTATAAGGTCTACTATCATGGATGATTATGTGGTGTATATGCATGAACATGAATTTGGCGTAGGGATAAATAATGACATGGTTTTATTTTCAAAAGTCATAAGAAGTGAAACTAATGGACTACAACTAAGTTTAAAATCTCGTTGAATTCCATAATTGATGCGCTAAAATCGGGTATGAGGGGGTCATCAAGACCAAACGCGATACTAATGGTAATTAAATGAGATAAAGATAAATTGTAGTAAAATACTTCACTATTAATGAAGAAAAGGTTATAAAAGAACCTTCTCAATTATATCTAAAGATATGCAATTCTTAAGACATTAGTGGCTCATTATGATTGAGAGTTACATTAAGTGAATGTGAAAACTACTTTGGAGTTTCATAAATCATGTATATATGTTTAATAGATCATTGTATAAACATATGTTTCCCGCATGACTTATTTTAAGAAATAACATGTTTGTTTTTCTTAATCGTTGTATATTTGTATACACCTTAGGATCAGTGGGAGCAAGTTTATATATTTTCTCTATATACAAGGACAGATTTAGAAAGTAGAGAATCATAATAAATTTATATGGGTTTAAGAGTTGTGTATGAAGTAATGAGATACGTAAAAGACTATATGCTCACATTTATGATGTATGTATTCATTTAAATATGAACAATTATTGTGACTCAAATTTACTAGTTGTACGGATGGTATGAAGTTCACTCTTTCTTAGAATGTTTGTTTTGGTTTATCGACCAATATAATAAAAGAGTACAAAATAATCCATCCATTAACTATTATGAAATCTAAGTTTGTAGCATGCTTTGATGCTACAACTTATGTATCTTGGCAGCGTGACTTCATTTCGAGACTTGGAGTTATCGATACTATTATTAGGTCGCTGAAATATTATGATAATGTCGCTGTAATCTTCTTTATGAAGAAATTTTAGGTATTCCAAGACTACCTAAGTATATTAAGATGAAATACCTATCAGTGAAAGAAGAAATTTAGAAACAAAGAGTGTCAATTTATCACATTAGTACGAGTGATAAAATAACAGATCCTCTTATGAAAGGACTATCTCCAAAGACCATATGGAACGTGTCAAAGAGATGGGTCTCGATTAGTAAGATTATGATTGTTAGCTGGCTTAGTTGTTTGACACTATTACTTAAATTCAATAAAAGTGTTTCTGATTTCAGTTATTTCTATCTTTTGTGAATGCATGCATATGATTATGAATTATTTTTGACAGAAATAGTCCTTACTAAAAAGGACATTATGAGTCCAATATGATACCCAATATTAAAGGCTTAGTTGAATGAAACATTGGTATTGTGGTACATGAAAGGAACCATACTCTTGAATAGCATGGAACCGCCATGACTCGCATCTGTGAATTATTTGATTTAAGAAACTATATTTATCAGTTATTGTGCATCTTATGGTACCTAATTTAATTAGGAGGATTATTAAGACCAAGTGGGAGACTGTTGAAAATTAATAATAAGTGTCGAAATTAATTATTTAATTTCAATTATATTAATTCTGAATTTATGAATTTTCCAATTATGTGGTCTTGATAAATATCAGATAATTAATTAGGCATGTGATAAATACAAATAATAAAGGATTGGGTCAATCTTATCCGTTAGTCACATGATGGTTAGTGGTATTAGTGGGAGACTTGAAATAGAGTCCCATATTGACTAGGATTTCGGCCCTCTTCCCCTTATAAATAGAGGAGCCCTACATCATCTGGGGTTATCTCATAACACACTATTTCTGAGGTGAGAGAGAAATTCCGAGATTCCATTTTAGTGTAATTTTTCCAAGAAGGGAGATTGATTGAGCAATTAATCAAGATTGATCAATGCATTGGATCAAGGTAAGTCTTATTTTCTATATTTTAGACGTATTTTGTGAAAACATGAAGATCCAAGATCCTTTTATTAAGAACAATTTATAACACCCCGCCTAATTAAATACCGGGTGATTAGTCCTTTATTAAATTAAAAATAAAAGTGAACGATATGGTTCATTATTAGCATCACTGTCGAAAATAATTTTTCCATTTTAATCACCCTAAATAATTAAGCTAAGTGTCAAAACAATTTTTAACCTTACTTTATTTATTAAATCGCATTATAAAAACCTTTTAAATATAAACCAGATTATGAATATCACAAACGATAAAGATGACAATCATCCAAAAGAGCATGCCAATAATTTTACTCAAATCCAAATAAATAACCACAAGTACTGACAATGTAATAAATAAAATAATACCAAGTGGAAACCGAATACTGAAATAACAGAAGCGTCAGAAATCCCTATCAAGTCTAAATAAGAGTCTGGAGATGGGCGACACATGCCCTAACTAAATGAACTAAATAGAATTCTAAGGAGCAAAAGAAGAAGCGTCTATTGCAAATACCTACAACTCCCACACAAGCTGCAGCACATCTAGTATAATGATCCTACGCCTGACGCCCCTGTGGCTGGGCACCTGTATTATATATATATATATATATATATATAAGAGAAAATGACAGGAGACGGGTCAGAGCCCGAGTGTAAAACAATTTTAAAAAAATTGTTTAGCAAGTATTTAAAATGCTTACTAGTTAATATGACAACCATGTTAGTACGCGACACACTCTTAAAAATTTTCACCTCTCATCTAGTGTGCATGCCTACCGTACTACTAAAATGCCTCATAAGTCTATCTAATTCATCTCCCATAAACTATATTTTGAGAAGTTACAAGCCTATGATTTTAGTTTAGAGATCAGTTTCTTAATGATTACTTACGTCGATTATGTATTTCTCAATACTGTTGCAACGTTCCCGAACCCTCACTATAATTTTGGAGCATTTATTCAATATTTATCTATATCTATGCACAGTAGAAGAATTCCATATATACGTATATATATTGATCACTCACATAATATATATACTATCGGCAACCCACATAAAATCTATGGTGCTGGCATACTCTGCTATCAAGTCTCCGTATCTCTCGTACCAAGGGAAATACTAGTTCAGAATCACTCTCGAACTGTATTAACATAAAACACACAAAATGGAGGCGAAGCATAGTTCCAAGTCACTAAGAGGTTAGCACATACCCTCACGTATCTTATGATCGTCTGACTATCATTCTCAGATAGCCTGTACCAAGGAATCTTATGTTCTAAAGTACAAGTCAATATCCCCCATAAAGTTCCCATCGAGATGAGACTCTCTCGGCGCGACAACCTCTGTGATAGCAAGTAGCACGGGTATGATTATACACACACACACACACACAATCACTCGGTTATATATATATAAACATTCACATCTTTCAATTCGGTTCGCTCGCGACCTATAACAATAGTTTAACCAGACGTAGTACAAATTACCCAATTCTCACGTATAATGAACTCGTCTCTTTTCATTCTAAATTATAATAATTTCATAATTACTTCTCCTCCCTAAAAGCGTTCTCTCTTCTTAAAGGTACAATTCAGTAGGTACACCCTCACTAACATACTGGTCTAAGTCCTTCATAAATCTCTCAATTCCTTAGTTAATGTACGCACGATTTTTGATATGTCATACCCCCGTTATCCTACCGTTATATCCCATATAAATTATATTCAACGAAATGTACTTAGACCCTACCGGTCCTCTTCATGACCCATTATGATCTTTAAATGAAGTTTAAGGGATCCTACGCATTTAATTCGAACTAAACAAAAAGAGGAAAAACATTTAGTTTCCAACAGGGGACGATCGATCGATGAAAGGGGTCAATCGATCGATCAGTCGATCGATCAAGCAGTTCTTGCCGAGAATCTGCTAATCCAACCTACGGGTTCCAAACATAAAATTTCTTCAAAAACACCATTAATGATTCCCAATCTCCTAAATAATTAAACCAATGATTATATACACCCATCTACATGATTTCCTACATAAAACATGTACGAATTCATCAAAGACATCGAATTAAAAGGGCCAATTCAACAGAATTATCAAGAACCTTAGTTTTTTAATAGATTTCCAAAATTCTCATTCTTCTTCCAGATTTCTTCCTATTAAACCATTATAATTCATGGGTAATCCTTTACATGTGACAAGACTTCCATATTTCATGAATTACTCCTAAAACATGCGATTTAAATCTTCTAAATTATATAATTCTTCTATAAAAATATGTATTCTCATTCCTATTCTAACATGGGTGAAATATAAACTTAGCAAGATAGATATGTGTCTTAAGATCGTAGGTCTGATTCCACAAAGTTGACAGGTATAGACTTGATCCCCTCGTTCCGATTTGCGTTTTGGTGGTGGTGGTGGTGCAATCTGGTTAGTTCTTGGCCTTGAATTTTTGGAAAGCTTTTTCCTTTCTTCCTCTCACAGTCGTTCTGAACTTTTGAGAATGTTAACCCTAGAAGGCTCTCCTAACATCTGATATTAATTCCCAATTTTCGTCATTTAACTAAAGCCTAATTTGGAAATGACTAAATCTCCCTACCGGGGTGCCGGTTAGGCCTAAAAATGCCCTGAGACCCAAACTAAACCCCTAGGTACACTTTTTTAACTATCTCAAACCTTCTGGACACGTTGGCGCGCTTCAAATGACCATACGGGCGACTTACAATTTATTCTCTTTTTATTATAATAATTTAGTCCCGACACGATACAAGCGCGTCCCTACTTAATTTCCAAAATTGTCATATTATTCACTCGTGACAATTTTTATAAATACAATTCTATACATTACTTTACTCAGTAAGTAATATTCAACAAATTTTCAATAACGACTGACTCTCGTCACGCTAGTAAATATTTAAATTAAACTTCGGATTAATATTAAATTAATTTATCTCAATTAAATTTAATAAATCCCCATTTTTAAAGTCATAAGAATATGGGGTATTACATACTTCCCCCCTAATAATGGAATTTCGTCACGAAATTCGGAAAATAAGGTATACAAGGTAGAAACAGGTATCCTCCAGTACTAAAACCAACTCCAAAATAACGCTCGACTAAAGCCTTGCTTCACAGCAAGCTTGTTTAACACTCTTGATAGTTATCATTCATAGTGTCACACAGCGATAACAACACCTCAAATTGCACTCCCGCTAAACGACATTCAAATAAGACGAACCTGTACATCATTAGCCATCTTATCTCATTATTATTGAAAGGGCGCACATCACTACGTGCCGACTTCCCGTATTCATCTAAACACGAAACTCCCATCCTGGGAGAAACCATATAAACATCTTACTACTCTTGTCCGTTTTCAAATCTCGGTTCCCGATGACGTACTCTTACGATAGTCAAAAGCCACCTAAGACCGTTTGTGGTTATTCCACTTTAGTCATCGGACCCTAACTCTTGACCAGTCCAAAATTCTGGTTATCCGCTCACCCCTAAACAACCAGGGGGAGAATGGTTGAGGTTCTTCCACACCAAAACCTAAAGCACTTTGTTGTTAGCAATTAGGTACGGGTGTTTACGGAACTCTACTATTAGGAAATATCGTCTCCCATTTGTCGTACTATACTTTATTTACCAGCTCTATCAGTTGTGGAAATGAAATAATCACAGTGATTCCAAAATCACATATATACAACTTCATTAATCGTTAATCACCTTCCGCCTACTTCTCGGGCCATAGGTGATACTACCTTCCCAAAATGAAACGTCATCCCCACTATTTCCTGAAATCCCATATTGAAGGTGGTGTTCAAGGATCTCATCCTGGATCACAACACTACTGGGCAGGACTATGCACCGGCGCGATCCTTTTTTTCAAAGAAAGATTGAGGCACACTATTTAATAGTGTACTCACCCCAAAGGAATAACAATTACTTTCCCTTTTTGTTAACTTGTTCCACCCATTCGAAGGAACTCGTGACCTTATCTTGAGGTTGGCAACCCATTAAAGAAATTTGCCAACCTGACTGCCCTTTTCCATTACTGAAATTGTCGGATTGATGCAAATTTTTCTGGATGATCACCTTACTCCAACAGATTTCTATCTATGAGTGGTGCATGTGGAGACTACTCACTACGTCCCGCTCAACACCGACTTCCACTTATAATTCCTCACATTAAGTATTACTCAGTACTCCTTTTCTTCCCTCGGGCATACTAAAAGTTCCGACCCATGCACTTTTTGCCACGATGTGCACTTCTGGATTCTTTATACCTTATTGACATCACCATTATATTGGGGCGTAAGTCACTCTCAACATTCGACTGGGTAGAAATCTGCTCCAAATTTTCATAGTAGTTAAATTTTAGTCTTCGCAAGGGATACCTATTTTTAAATGGCTTCCCATAGCTTTTCATCCAAGTTCGGGCGTGCTACTCTGATCACACCCATATATATGGATTATCGTTCTACTCACTCGACGCTTAATCCACTCCACTCCACCACTTCCATTTTGTTATATTAGTCCCACAAGAATATATTTCACACATCTATTCCCACTTCCCTTTAATCCGGGCATTCTGACATCAGCTAACTAGGTTGCTCACACACCCTGTCGACCGCGTATGCTGGTGTAAACATCACATACACTTTATACATAACACCTAATTCTATATTGTTCCTGTATTCGCAACGTGGCTATACCACTTGGGCATTAACAATCACCCCAGAATTGGAAATTGTAAATCCTCCTTACATCATTTCACCCTTCAGTCCGCAGTGATAAAACAAAATTTTCAACTTCCTCACAACACAACTGGCTCCACTGGCCTTATATCGTAATTTAATTATCAACGTACAATTGTAACTACATACTTTTATAATGACCGAGTTACTAGACTCATGGACGAACATCTCCCTACTTCCAACCTTATGCTAAGTTTCATGCGTGGGATGTCTCGCAAAGCGAAATCCAAATAATGAACCCCCCTGATACACTACTACTTAGCATTGTCGGTTATCGAAATCCATTAGGCCCTCAGTCCATAACATGTACCCATGATTTACCATCTCTTGACATGAAAGCTATATATCCTTCTGCAACTATACTTAAATAATGATCTTCCTCCCAAAGGCACTATCGTTCGACATTGGTGAAATCACATTCCATAAACATCGTACACATACAATTGGGACTCTCGAAATCCTATCCCCAAACATACAACTATGAGTCTTAACTCCCACGTCTCTAAAGGGGAGATATAACAATGCGCTCTTCCTATTGATAAGTCCTGAGCGTTAAACATAATAATGATCTAAATCTTCTCGCTCAAAAGTAAACCCAATATAGTTCGAATCATATCAATGAAGTCTCTACAGACACCGGGATCGAATATTTCGAGACCACTATACCCTCTGAAGCCTCTATAATATATAAATATAATTGCGAGCCCGACCCTCTAGGAAGTGAGGCATCACCAAAACAACACCTCCTGCCCTAGAACAGCAACCCCGATAACCTTGCAATGATTTCCCACTATCGTTCTAACCATTAATTTAAATCCATAACCCGTATAATACCATACTCTTATAACACATCACTAGAACGAGTAGTCTCAATAAAGTATATACCACTAACAATACACCTATTTATCCTCCACAAATAACACTAAGATAACCCCGCTATAGCAAGGAAAACATACACACAATAATAACGTTGTCGATATACGCAATAAACTCGTCTCACATGCGAATCTCACAATATTCAAAATGTAGTTTCTCGCTCGTATCACACAAAATATGCCTCATATCCTTAGGATAAAACTCATACTTCTACCTTGCCAATCGCCCTGGTTGCTTAAATGGTTTCCCGGACATAACACGCCTGTCCGTAACGAATCGAAAACAATATTAACCATTGTCCTTGCAAGCACCATATCCTTATCCCTTTAGTCGCTTCAGGGAAAAATTAACGCATGTGGTTTACTCTCCACCAAGTACCTCAACACATAATCCACTTATCTCCTATCATACTGACCATGTTAGGGTTGTCCTTCTCTCGAACTTTAGTAGTCTCGATCCTGATGGCCACCCCCGTTGTTCCCTTAACTTTATTGGCCATAAGGAACATGTTACTGGCTTCAATAGCCCTTACTGAATTCACCATCGCTTGGTAAGAATTCAGCTATCCGCAACATTTAGATGGGTCCCCTGATGGGTCTCCTCCTTATGGTGTTTTACTAATACCATTTCGCCTAGTCTTATTTTCTGACTAAATTCTTTGATTCTTTTATCTTCTCACACAAAGAAGCATTACCATCTCCATTGACAAAGCGCAACATTGTCTCCAACTGGATCGACCATCTAGCATAATTCCCTTTAAGTGTTGTTAAGTTTTCTTACGAGTCAATCTCCCACTTGAAAACCTCTTCTCTATTTGTATCTACTTCATATGATACAAGATTCGAAAAAAAAAATTGAATTCCTTTTCATAAATGGACCTCTGTCCGGCCCTCCTGTGATGGGTTCAGAACAACGTTCATATCTTATCTTGAACATCTCTTGAAGGAACTTGCGATCATACTGTACCTAAGATCCTTCCATTGACATAACATTCCACTTCTAAATGTGGTGGCTGACTCCCACCATTATAACTTTATTCTGATGAGCAAGGAAAAAATTTTACCCCAAATTTTCTCTTTCGGTTAGCCACACTCCGCCATATGCCCAAACTCTTGGATATTTTACCTCTGTTGGCTAACACACACAATCTTCGCATTTCTAGAATTTTCCATCGAGGGTTCCCTTCAATGTTTCGTATGACCCTCTCCCAATCCAATCACGTCAGGTGAGTTTAATTTTTCACCACTTTCTACTATAGCGGTACTTAAAAATCATATGTTGTGCCCTATCTGTCTTACCATCCTAGCTTTCCGTTCCATAATAGGGGTGACCTCAACTATGTTCATCACTCTTGAAGATACCCTATAACCTCAACTAAGCTCTGCCTCCTACTGTCCGCCCAACGGCCCTCGCCTTCCATACTTCATTGTTTGCCACACAAACACACCCGAATGCAAATAAGAGTCACTAATATATACGTTATAGTAGGAGTACAGAATCTCATCAAAGAAATCAACAATTTTAAATATAGGGCTCTATATAAAAGAAAACTACGCTGGAAGCATAATAAGCCGAACAGATCCTAAAGGACACTAGAACCTAATGCTTTGATACCACCTGTAACACCCCGCCTAATTAAATACTGGGTGATCATCCCTTTATTAAATTAAAAATCATGGTGAACGGTGTGGTTCATTCTTAGCATCACTGTTGAAAATAATTTTTCCATTTTAATCACCCTAAATAATTAAGCTAAGTGTCAAAACAATTTTTAACCTTACTTTATTTATTAAATCTCATTATAAAAACATTTTAAATATAAATCAAATTATGAATACCACAAACGATAAAGATGACAATCATTCAAAAGAGCATGCCAATAATTTTACTAAAATCCAAATAAATAACCACAACAACTGACAATGTAATAAATAAAATAATCCCAATTGCAAACAGAATTCTGAAATAAAAAAAGAGTAAGAAATCCCTATCAAGTCTAAACAAGAGTCTGGAGATGGGCAACACATGCCCTAACTAAATGAACTAAATAGAATTCTGAGGAGCAAAAGAAGAAGAGTCTACTATAAAGACCTGCAACTCCCACATAAGCTGCAGTACGTCCAGTCCAATGATCCTACGCATGACGCTCACTACACCAAAATGGTCTAATTGACACCCTTCAACCGGCCAGCATTGTCATGGTCATTGATCGTGATAAAAATACCCGTTTTTTGTCACGGTCAATGACCGTAACAAGACCGCGACAAAGGCTTATCACGGTCAATGACCGTGATAAGTCCATGACAAGTATAGTTATCACGGACTTGTCACGGTCATTGACCATGAAAATCCTATAATGTTGTCACGGTCAATGACCGTGACATGTCCGTGACAATTTTGTCAGTAAAAACCCTTCCCTCTTCTTTTTTCCACCGATTTCTATTCCCTCAATTTCTCTCTCTCTAAGCGACTACACTCTCTCTCTCTCTCTACAATTTTGGTATGTTTTCTCTCTCTATTTCTCTTCCATTTATGTATATGTGTGTGTATATGTGCGTGTGTGTATATATGTGTGTGTAAATATGTGTGTGTGGGGGGGGGGGGGGGGGAGGAGCAGGCTGGGGTGAAAGGAGGGGGGCACTATGTGTGTGTACATATATATATGTGTGTGTATATATATATATGTATATATATATATATTGTGACACCCCGCCTAATAAAATACCGGGTGATCAGTCCTATACCAAATTAAAACAGGAATCTCAGTTGGATCATCCTTAGCATCACTGTCGAAAACTTTTTAAGACTTACTAACCACCTAGTATTCCAAACGCTGGTGCCAATTTTAACTTTTACTTAAACCAAAAACTGTACATGCGGAATTAAAATATAAACCATTCACACAACTGAATAAAAAAAAACTGAATCATAATCAATTAAACAACTTGCCGAATAAACCATCAGCCACCAAAGTAAAAAATAATACAATAAAACATCCAACATCTGAATAAAATATAACTGAAAACTGTACTGAGAGGTCTGGGCAACAAGCCCTAAGTAAAACTGAACTGAGAAAAGATTCCTACTCTAGGAATGAATGAACGATGCGTCTAATCCAAACTCCTGCTAACATCCACAAATGTCGCAGCTCCGTGTCCCTGGAATAGAGTATCAATCCTGGCGTCCCTGTGGCTGGACACCTATAAGGTTTTGGAAAATAGTTTTATAGCAAGGGGTTAGAACCCAAAACATTTTGAAAATATTTAGCAAGTGAATTAACTGCAGTAATTTAAAATGCATGAATGCTCTTCATATTAAAGTTAGTGTCGCACTCTCTTGTGGACATTCTCACCCCTCCACTAATGTGCACACCTAACGGTTACCTTAACCCCACCTAGTTTTACTACCCCGTCCAACTAGTCCTGGTGTAACCTCCCCTTGCCATACTACTCTAACCCGAGTATTATTATTTCCGAATTATAAGTTATCTCACTAATCAACTTATTTAATTCCTTCTTAATTAATAGCCTATAACCGTAACACAAGTTATATCAATTAAATATATCACACACTGTATTATTCCCAAAAATGTTTAACTTAATTAATTTCTCATTAATTAACAGCATATAACTGTAACCCGAGTTATATAAAATAAATACATCACACACTGTATTATTACCTACCTATAATATTCACTACCATATTATATGTATCTTACTAAAACATCCATACATATATAATACGTGTACCCATCCTTCCGAGTATACCCTCACTGGATGATTCCCTCTCAAGTGCCATTTCACTAGGTGTGCTCAAATAACCTAGTTACCCAAGTTGGATTCGCTCACCAACCTGGTTCAAAACAAAACGAAGTGGAGGCGGTCATATTCCTTCCCTGAAAGTGAGATAATCCCCTCACCCATATAACAGACGCTATGACCTGGGGATATACTCACCCTACTCCTCAAGCTAGGGGATTCACCCACATCGCGCAACCTCCCTTGATAGCACTAGAGAATATAATTTAATAAATATCTAATCACAGATATTTAGTAGCACACACAATATATACACACATATATATATACTATCACTACACCGTATATATATATAAAATAAACTCCGGCTTTACCGTGTACTCACAACCCGTAACACTAGCTTGAAATCCCGAGTCTCTCGCTTGACTCGACCAAATAAGTTTTCTCACTTATATATTATTATTATCCCGAGTCTATGGTCTGACTCTAATTTAATTAATTCCCATATTAATTAATGTAATACTTTCCCCGAGTCTATGGTCCGACTCTGTGTTAATTAATTTACACACTTAATTAATTAATACAAATCCAAGTCTATGGTCCGACTTTCTTTTAATTAATTTCACCCAATTAATTTCTATAATGATAGCCCGAGTCTATACCTCGACCCTTATTTAATTTAATATCACCTAAATTAACTTATTACCTCCCTGAGTCTACCATCCGTCTCTAATTAAATTAAATACCCACCTATTAGTTTAATACCTTCCCGAGTCTACAATCCGACTCTAATTATATAATTAGCACAATTATCAATTTAATACCAATCCGAGTCTGCGGTCCGACTCTATTTAAATTAATTTACACACTAATTAATTTATTTCCTTCCCGAGCCTACAGCCCAACTCTAGCTAATTAATTGCACATTAATTAATTTACCACTTTCCCGAGTCTATAGTCCGACTCTACCTTAATTAATTGCTCATTAATTAATTTAATACTTGGTGTCGCACAACCATTTTTCCCGAACTCGCTCACTTGGCCCGTATCTTAATATGTTCCCGAGTCTGTATTCCGACTCTAAATTAATTAGTTTATCTCCAACCTTAATTCACTACCTTGGCGTCGCTTAGCCAATATACTCGGACTCACTCACTTGATCCGTATCTCCCTGTTTTGGAATAACATCCCTCAATTTCCTCCATAGAGTTTCCCCACATAAATTGCTCCTAGTCCCAATTACTATTCCCCATAATTACTAGGAATATGTATTTCATAATTATATAACACTAATTAATGTATGAAAATTAATATATAATTAATTTCCCCCTTATCTCACACACAGGCCGAACTGCCCAGAATTAACCATCGTCGATCGATCGATGCCCCCCGACCGATCGATCGATCCCTTCGTTCCAGCTCTCCTTCGTTGCTGAATTTCATCATTAACGAAAATTAAGGTTCTTAATCCAAAGTCTAAACCTCAAATCACATTATTCCACCACATAAACATAGTTATTCCACATCCTACACATCAAGGGACCTTAGGAAAATCAATTTATCTACTTATCTCATGATTTTCAAAATGGGTCTTTCTTCACAAAAATTCAATTATCTGTTTTACAATCCAATTTCCAGATTTAATTTCTACTCTTTTATGTCCTGAATTTCTCATTCAAATCATATGTACATATTCAGATATCAATCACCTATCTAAATCTTACTTTGAATCTCATTCAAGTGTCCCATAAACAAAAACCCCATTTTGTACCCATTTACACCCAAAACGAATTTTAGTATACACATCACTAAAATATGAATTGGATATCACAATTTAGAAGTAAAAATAGTTAACCACTTGCCTGGAATTGTTCGTAGGGTCTGATCCGTCGTCGACATCCCTTAATTTGGCTCCAATGACCTCCAATTTGCCTTTTGATTGTTTTCCCCCAATCTCCCTCTCAAACCCTAGGTTAGAATAATGTTGGCTGCTCCTTTTCCTTTTCTTAGGTTTAGGTTTAAAAACACAAATCCCGTTTTTTGTCTAATGGGCTAAATTAAAATAGCCCAAATCACCCCATGTGGGCCCGGCTATGCCCAAAAATGTCCCGAGACCCAATTACTACCCCCGGGTACTCTTTTCTAACTATCTTGACCCATCCGGACTCAACCGCGCACTCAGAATTGGCATCCGAATTAATTTATAAAAATCCTTATCTCACACCCAAATTTAGTCTATACCGACACCCGGCTGGAACAAGTGCATACCCCGTCATTAATACTCGAAATGGCGTAATTAAATTATTACTATTCACTCAGTAAATAAATTTCCCTAAAAATTAACCATTCACTTCCCGATTAATATTTAAATAAATATATTGTCATAATTAATTCAATTAAAATTACAACACACCAGTAATTTAAAATCCCGAATTAATTAAATATTAAATGCACAAAAATACGGGGTGTTACATACTTCCCCCCTTATAAAGGAATTTCGTCCTCGAAATTAAGATAAACCTAGTGTTCCAGTATTCGCATATTACTCACTAGTCAAGTGCCTCCAAGCCCGCTATATCTATCCCATCCGATTCTAACCATACGTTAAACAGGTATGCATTTAACTTTACCAGGGAGCCCATACACCCTATACCCGTGCTTAACCGCACAAAATTTACCCGACTGTGCTAGTCGCAACCCGTAATATAACTTCGAACCCGTAATCATATTTCATATATATATATATATATATATACATATAAATTACTGTCCGGGTACTCAACCCATGCTACGTCCAACTATTTTCCCATAAATACTTATCTCTCAACACAAAAGAATATACGCTTACCCTTATGCTACCAAAGACAACATAATACCGCGCCCTTACTACCCCTAGTCCTTGCGCAAAATAAACCCCGAGCTATCTCTCTTTGCTCGAAAATAATTTAACCACCCTGATTCACTTCGGTAAACATCCCCATTTACCGAGATAAAATGTGAGAACACAAAACCTCACTATGTTCTATTGCACCACGAAATACAACATATATACCCACATATATATAGGCTATACGACCTCTCAGGTGATACCTAGTACCAACCATACCCTAGTGTCGCGAACACCAAAATTTAACTCCCCTATCCACAATAGTTAAATTCCATCGCTATCCAGCCGATGTTTAAAAAATATTATCAACCCTACTCCCATAATTCTCGAAAGTAGAAATTCCTTGCCCAATTCAACCAATCACTCAGTGCACTCCTCCACTCTCTCATGAAGAACACTAAGGAACTCCGCTATCTTACGAAAAGTTTACCCACATGCTATGGCTGCTACCGACAACGCACCCACTAAGTTCGACTTACCTGCGAACTCTAGTGAAAAATAAGTCTTATTCTGTGACATCCTCTTTGTCACTCAATAATATACCCCATGCCCCTAGGGTAAAATAATTACCTCTATACCCCAGCTGTAGCGGCTGGTTCTCAATTTTTGGAGCAGCTTCTCCTTGCCCGAATGCACCCGTGATTTTCTTTAGTGGCTGTACATCCAGGACCTTGTCCTGTAGTTGACTCCTGCCTTGCTTAAGACAATATCTCTTCATGTGTCTCGCTTTTCCCACAAACGAAACATTTTCTAATATGTTCACCCTGCCACTGATCCTTTCCATGCCAACCTTGTTGAAATTCCTGGCCATCCCGCCGGTAGCCTCCAATTCTAGATCGTTTGGCATAATTCCCCTACCGAAAATCCTGCCCTTGATCTTCCCCAGTCTGCTGCTGGGATACCCTACAGGTATTGTTCCTTTCTGCCTCATCCGATCGGCTAATCCCCACTCCCCTCCCGCTTCCTTTCGCATGGAAGCGATATTCCCGAAAGTGCCGGAGTGTTGCGTTAATGACATCAGTATAATCTACTAATGCGGAATTATCAATTACATGTTGTCTGATTCTCCAGACTAACCCATCCATAAACTTTGCTTTCTTTTTCTTTTCCTAGCTTACCATCATCCGGTAAAAATTTGCCAACGAGTGAAATCTTCCTCGTAACCGGCCACTAAACGGTCTCCCTTTGAGTCACCTCACAAAATTTTCTCCTCCTTTCGGTCTCAACCGCTGAAGGAAAAATACTTGCAGTCGAACCGCACCCAAAACTCGGCAGTAGCTAGTGTGTCCCTTTCCTCAACTGTGGTGATTGACTCCCACCACTGTAGCACCACTCCCACTAACTAAAAGTGGTTAGCCTTTACTTCCGCACCCCATCGCAATCTCCCATGCGTAGGTGACGCTGGATACCTCTCTTCCTTGACACGCTAGTACTACAGCTGAACCCCCTCGCAACTCTGGTGGGTTCCCGCTAAAATAACCTCTCTTTATTGTTTCCACCCCGACGACCCTGCGTGAGTCTGAACACCCAACGCCACTAACACTTCTGGCTGATTTCGTGGAAGGTACCTTGCCGTTGTGACCACCGTTGCTCCAACTGCCTGTGCTACTATTTCAGTGACCTATGCTGCCAAAATCATCTATGGTCGTTGCTGTGGTAGCTCTTGCTCCTAACGAGCCTCCCCCGTCTCATCTCCTCCCGCTGCCCTAACTGCTCTCTCCCTCCTGGGCATCATCTGGTCTGAGAATCGAATTTTGAATGAGTTCACTCTCAAATAAAAATTTCGCAGAAGAACGTATATGCGCATACGTATGAGAATACAACAATCCTATAATAGGGCTCTATATCAAAGATTGATAAGCCAAAACGTGAAAAGCCGCACAGATCCTAAGGACACTAGGACCTGATGCTCTGATACCATCTGTGACACCCCGCCTAATAAAATACCGGGTGATCAGTCCTATACCAAATTAAAACAGGAATCTCAGTTGGATCATCCTTAGCATCACTGTCAAAAACTTTTTAAGACTTACTAACCACCTAGTATTCCAAACGCTGGTGCCAATTTTAACTTTTACTTAAACCAAAAACTGTACATGCGGAATTAAAATATAAACCATTCACACAACTGAATAAAAAAAAACTGAATCATAATCAATTAAACAACTTGCCGAATAAACCATCAACCACCAAAGTAAAAAAATAATACAATACAACATCCAACATCTGAAAAAAATATAACTGAAAACTGTACTGAGAGGTCTGGGCAACAAGCCCTAAGTAAAACTGAACTGAGAAAAGATTTCTACTCTAGGAATGAATGAACGATGCGTCTAATCGAAACTCCTGCTAACATCCACAAATGTCGCAGCTCCGTGTCCCTGGAATAGAGTATCAATCCTGGCGTCCCTGTGGCTGGACACCTAAAAGGTTTTGGAAAATAGTTTTATAGCAAGGGGTTAGAACCCAAAACATTTTGCAAATATTTAGCAAGTGAATTAACTGCAGTAATTTAAAATGCATGAATGCTCTTCATATTAAAGTTAGTGTCGCACTCTCTTGTGGACATTCTCACCCCTCCACTAATGTGCACACCTAACGGTTACCTTAACCCCACCTAGTTTTACTACCCCATCCAACTAGTCCTGGTGTAACCTCCCCTTGCCATACTACTCTAACCCGAGTATTATTATTTCCGAATTATAAGTTATCTCACTAATCAACTTATTTAATTCCTTCTTAATTAATAGCCTATAACCGTAACACAAGTTATATCAATTAAATATATCACACACTGTATTATTCCCAAAAATGTTTAACTTAATTAATTTCTCATTAATTAACAGCATATAACTGTAACCCGAGTTATATAAAATAAATACATCACACACTGTATTATTACCTACCTATAATATTCACTACCATATTATATGTATCTTACTAAAACATCCATACATATATAATACGTGTACCCATCCTTCCGAGTATACCCTCACTGGATGATTCCCTCTCAAGTGCCATTTCACTAGGTGTGCTCAAATAACCTAGTTACCCAAGTTGGATTCGCTCACCAACCTGGTTCAAAACAAAACGAAGTGGAGGCGGTCATATTCCTTCCCTGAAAGTGAGATAAGCCCCTCACCCATATAACGGACGCTATGACCTAGGGATATACTCACCCTACTCCTCAAGCTAGGGGATTCACCCACATCGCGCAACCTCCCTTGATAACACTGGAGAATATAATTTAATAAATATCTAATCACAGATATTTAGTAGCACACACAATATATACACATATATATATACTATCACTACACCGTATATATATATAAAATAAACTCCGGCTTTACCGTGTACTCACAACCCGTAACACTAGCCTGAAATCCCGAGTCTCTCGCCTGACTCGACCAAATAAGTTTTCTCACTTATATATTATTATTATCCCGAGTCTATGGTCTGACTCTAATTTAATTAATTCCCATATTAATTAATGTAATACTTTCCCCGAGTCTATGGTCCGACTCTGTGTTAATTAATTTACACACTTAATTAATTAATACCAATCCAAGTCTATGGTCCGACTTTCTTTTAATTAATTTCACACAATTAATTTTCTATAATGATAGCCCGAGTCTATACCTCGACCCTTATTTAATTTAATATCACCTAAATTAACTTATTACCTCCCCGAGTCTACCATCCGTCTCTAATTAAATCAAATACCCACCTATTAGTTTAATACCTTCCCGAGTCTACAATTCGACTCTAATTATATAATTAGCACAATTATCAATTTAATACCAATCCGAGTCTGCGGTCCAACTCTATTTAAATTAATTTACACACTAATTAATTTATTTCCTTCCCGAGCCTACAACCCAACTCTAGCTAATTAATTTCACATTAATTAATTTACCACTTTCCCGAGTCTATAGTCCGACTCTACCTTAATTAATTGCTCATTAATTAATTTAATACTTGGTGTCTTACAACCATTTTTCCCGAACTCGCTCACTTGGCCCGTATCTTAATATGTTCCCGAGTCTATATTCCGACTCTAAATTAATTAGTTTATCTCCAACCTTAATTCACTACCTTGGCGTCGCTTAGCCAATATACCCGGACTCACTCACTTGATCCGTATCTCCCTATTTTGGAACAACATCCCTCAATTTCCTCCATAGAGTTTCCCCACATAAATTGCTCCTAGTCCCAATTACTATTCCCCATAATTACTAGGAATATGTATTTCATAATTATATAACACTAATTAATGTATGAAAATTAATATATAATTAATTTTCCCCTTATCTCACACACAGGCCGAACTGCCCAGAATTAACCATCGTCGATCGATCGATGCCCCCCGATCGATCCCTTCGTTCCAGCTCTCCTTCCTTGCTGAATTTCACCATTAACGAAAATTAAGGTTTTTAATCCAAAGTCTAAACCTCAAATCACATTATTCCACCACATAAACATAGTTATTCCACATCCTACACATCAAGGGACCTTAGGAAAATCAATTTATCTACTTGTCTCATGATTTTCGAAATGGGTCTTTCTTCACAAAAATTCAATTATCTATTTTACAATCCAATTTCCAGATTTAATTTCTACTCTTTTATGTCCTGGATTTCTCATTCAAATCATATGTACATATTCAGATATCAATCACCTATCTAAATCTTACTTTGAATCTCATTCAAGTGTCCCATAAACAAAAACCCCATTTTGTACCCATTTACACCCAAAACGAATTTTTGTATAATCATCACTAAAATATGAATTGGAAATCACAATTTAGAAGTAAAAACAGTTAACCACTTGCCTGGAATTGTTCGTAGGGTCTGATCCGTCGTCGACATCCCTTAATTTGGCTCCAATGACCTCCAATTTGCCTTTTGATTGTTTTCCCCCAATCTCCCTCTCAAACCCTAGGTTAGAATAATGTTGGCTGTTTCTTTTCCTTTTCTTAGGTTTAGGTTTAAAAACAAAAATCCCGTTTTTTGCCTAATGGGCTAAATTAAAATAGCCCAAATCACCCCATGTGGGCCCGGCTATGCCCAAAAATGTCCCGAGACCCAATTACTACCCCCGGGTACTCTTTTCTGACTATCTCGACCCATCCGGACTCAACCGCGCACTCAGAATTGGCATCCGAATTAATTTATAAAAATCCTTATCTCACACCCAAATTTAGTCTATACCGACTCCCTGCTGGAACAAGTGCATACCCCGTCATCAATACTCGAAATGGCGTAATTAAATTATTACTATTCACTAAGTAAATAAATTTCCCTAAAAATTAACCATTCACTTCCCGATTAATATTTAAATAAATATATTGTCATAATTAATTCAATTAAAATTACAACACACCAGTAATTTAAAATCCCGAATTAATTAAATATTAAATGCACAAAAATACGGGGTGTTACATATATATATGTATATATATATATATAGATATGTGTGTGTGTGTGTGTGTGTGTGTGCGTGTGTGGTGGGCAGTGGTAGTGGGGGGGAGGGGACATGGTTGGGGGGCAGGGGGTGTGGAGCTGTGCGTGTGTGTATGTTCGTGTGTGTTTTTTTTAATTAAATTTTTATTGGTTTATTAGATATTACCCCTCATATTGTAGTGCCCCATGTAAAATAATTGATTGATTAAATATTGATTGGTTGTTAATTTTTTTAGTAAATTAATAATTAGTGCTCCTTTCATATGCAAGTAGGATTGCCCCTCATTGTAAATTAGTAAATTAATAATTGTATACTTTGTTAGTTTAATCGATGAAAAGAATTAATTGAGTAGATGAATTAGAAGGAGTACGGGATACACATTTGTTGTTTCCATTGCAGTTGGATTGTAGTGGATCGATGTTCGGTTGGTTAATTTTAAAAGTGGCATGACCACTGGATTATTATCCATATGGGGGTGGGATTTTTTAACTTCTTTTTTTTAAATTACTTTGTATCACGAATAATATATATATATATATATATATATATATATATATATATATATATATATATATATATATATATATATATAGTATGATAATTAAATGAAACATACTTAAAATTACATATAGTGCGCATATATACTAGCCTTCTAGTTCTTATGTGTACGCATTCAATAGCCCTTAGACCCGTTCGAGAGTCATTACTCCTGTAATGAGATCTCTCGAATTGTCCCGTTTGGACAGTTTTGGACTGCATAATTTCTATATAATAATATTCTTAGTGGCTTAAAGTTATTACTTTTGGAGGAAGTTCTGCAGTCATATCTTAATGTTCCCTGGGTACATACTAGATTGACAAGTGTGACTATTATTTCAATTGATCAATTGAAATAACACTCACACTTGCCAATCTATGTCGTGTACTTGGAGAACTACGAGGATATACTGCCGAATTTTTATCAAATCATAACAATGTGCAAGAGCTATTAAGTATATTACAGAAATGTATGGTCTTGAATGGGATAAGACCACTAACCCTATAAAGGAGATGGAGGAAATAGGAATTTCTATTATAAATTGAATTTGAAATTGAAATTAAAAAATCGAATATAAATAAGACATAATTAAATGAAACATACTATAAATCTAAGTTTTCTTTATACTAATCCATGAATATATGCTTCTTACCTTTAATAAGTGATTAGTTGTGGTAACTATGATGGGATATTCGAAATACAAAGAGTGGATGGGTGAGACAAATAGAATGGGGGATGTGTTTCGCAGAGGTACTAATGAATTTGTGAAATACGCAAAGAGATGTCATAATGATGAAGAGTTTCTGTGTTCGTGTGCTAGGTGTAAGAATGGTAAGGTGTTTGAGTGGAAAACAGTTGAACTACATTTGTTAAGACGGGGTATGCAAGATATTTATCAATTTTCGAGTTTTCAGGGTGAATTGAAAGTTCCTTTTGTCCCTGAATAACCTTCACAACAACCTTCAACAAGTAGGATAGATGTAGAAGGGGACGATGTAGATAATAATATGTTACATGATTTAGTTGATGATGCGTACGGAGTTTATGAAGCGGAGGAGAATGAGGTTACTGATGATGTAAAAGGTTCAAGTGCTCGTGAAGATATCGCGATAAACCTTGACAAAGACTATCAAAGTTTAAAATTTAAGGCGACCCCACCATTATACTCTGGTTGTGAGAAAGATCAAACAACTTTATATGCCATGGTTGGTTTGCACAGTTTAAAGACACAATATGATTTTTCTCGCAATAGCGTGACAGGAATTCTGAATTGGGTGGGCTTACTACCTAAGGAGAATACGCTTCCAAATAGCTATCCTGATATGAAGAACAGTTTGAAAGGTTTGGGAATGAAGTATAAATTGATTCATGCTTGTGTGTATGACTGCATACTATATCAAAAGGAGTATGAAAATCTCGATCGTTGTCTGGTATGTGATGAACCTAAATATGTCCAATCTACTGGTAAGGAAGGCACAAGCTCAAAAGTGTCTCAAAAAGTGTTGAAATATTTTCCTGTTGGGCCTAGATTAAAGTTATTTTTCACTATACCATGGATAACGGAGGCAATGACTTGGCATCCTAGGGCATAAGTAGGGGGTAATCTCATGCATCATCTTATTGATTCTACAACTTGGAGGAGGATGAATTATGAGTATCCTAATTTTTCTCGAGAACAGCACAACATTCGTTTAGCTATATCAAAAGATGGTTTCAATACATTTAGAAGTCTAAGAACCAATCAGAGTGTATGGCCAGTGATCCTAGACCCACTCAACCTCCCTCCTTCACAGTGTATGACCCCTAAATTTTTGATGTTGTCTTTATTGATACCTGGGCCAAAGGCACTAAGTGACGACATCGACGTCTACCTGGCTCCTTTGGTAGAAGAATTAAATGAGTTGTGGGAAGAGGGTGTGCAATCATTTGAATCTTTTAGAAAAGAAGAGTTTACGTTGAAAGCTATGTTGATGTGGGCAATTCATGATTTTCCATCTTATGGGACATTATCCGGTTGTGTTGTACATAGTTATTTGGGATGTCCTATTTGTGGAGAGGATACTGCATCTCTTCATCTATCCGCTAGCTCAAAAAATGTATACCGTTGCCATAGGAGGTTTTTACCCCCGGCTCATAGTTTTAGATTTGAGAAAGGTTCTAATTTTTTATCGGGCGGGGTTGAACATAGGCTACTGCCGAGACAACTTTCAGGTTAAGAAATTGAAAGTAAATATTCTGAATGTGGCCCTAATATGACATGTAAGAATCCAAAATTTAATAATGTCAAGTATAAGAAGACCCCAACTGGGAATGAAACTGAGACAAGAAAGTCATGGTCTAGGAGGTTAATTTTATTTGACTTGCCTTATCGGAAGAATAACTCGGTGCTCCATGTATTGGATGTGATGAATGTAGAGAAGAACCTCGCTGAACATATTGTGGGAACTTGCCTTAGGGGGAGTCATTCGAAGGATGGAGAAAATGCACGAAAAGACCTTAAATCGTTGAAACTTGAGCCACAACTATGGTCGAAAGAAGATAGTATGGGAATGACAATAATTCCCACTGGTGCGTTTACTTTGACGAGTGGGGAAAGGAAGGTGCTTTTAAACACAATATATAATTTGAAGGGCCTATCTAATATTTCGTTTAACTTGCAAAGGATTGTGAATCATGCTACTCATGATTTACATAAGTGTAAGTCCCATGATTGGCATGTGATCATGTAATTGGTTCCTCTATTGTTTAAGCACTGTTTATCCAAGCACAAGGATTTGCGAAGGGTTATTATGCAAATTAGTATAACCTTCTCACTTTTGTGTGAGAAGATAGTCAATCGAGAACACATAGTGGCCGCAAAATTGGCGGTGACCGAAGCTATTTGTGTGTTGGAGAAGTACTTTCCCCCATCATTCTTTGACATAAGTGTTCACTTGTCAGTACACCTATGCGACAAGGCACTTATTTGTGGTATAGCTAGATATCAGTGGATGTATCTGTTTGAAAGATTGATACATTGCAATGAAAGTTTTTAAAGATTACGTCAAGAATACGCGATACATTGCAGGATCAATTACAGAGGAATACATCACCGTGGAGTCATCAATCTATACTCGAGAATATATGCCTGACTCGACCAACGTTGATGACACTAATGAGTTCGTCGATGATGGTGGTCATGTGATGGGAAAACGAGTGAAATTAACGAGTTTGCAACATGAACAAGTAGCTCGTTATCTATTTGACACACATGAAGATGTCGAAGAATGGAAAATGTAAGTTTAAATTATATATTATTTTAGAATAATTTAGATTATTTTATACATGATTAATTTTGTAATATGCAGAAAATATGAAGCCTGTGAGAACAATCAAAGATGAAAAATAATGGTACATTCAGACAGCGAATTTAGGTTGTGGTTGTCACAAGAGGTAATTATAATGAAAATGACAATTATATAACATTAAATTACACATAAACTTTACAACTAATCTAATTAATCTATCTATATTCTCAAATCTTAAAGACGGGTGATGCAACACCAAGGCTTGCTTGTCTAGCCACTGGACCCTTGATCATGGCACAAGAGTACAAAAAGTATCGATTGAACGGTTACGTATTCGGTGAAAATGCGTACGAGGAAAGTAAAAATGTACATAACTCGGGAATTTCATACAAGGCTCCTACTTTCTTCAGAGCAATCCCAAAAGATAAAAACCTCGTTGAAGCTGAAATGATTTACTATGGTGTAATTCGAAATATATTTCAATTGGATTATATAAGCTTCAAAGAGGTTGTATTTTACTGTGACTGGGTAAGAGTTGAGGATAAAAATGCTTGTAAAGTTGATCCTGGAACCAATTTGATTAGGGTTGACTTGTCCAAGTTGAAGAGCAATGACCACGTGAGCGATGAGCCGTTTGTTTGTGCATTTCAAAAGGTCAACCAAGTGTTTTACTCGGAGTATATCAATAACGATCCATGGTCAAATTTCCTACATGCGCCAAAGCGTCTAAATAGTAGTGTGGATGACTTGGCTGCTCCTACCGAATATCAATCCATTTTTTATGATAACCCGAATTTGAAACAATTTTTCAATTTGTAATAAATATTCCAATTTATACCTTATCAATCCATTTTTAATGCTTTTAATTGATTTGCACTTTATCATTTCCACTCTTGTTATGTGTGCGTGGGGGTGGGCAGTAGGGGTGGGGGTGGGGACGTTTCGGATTTTTAGTAATTGTACATATTATGAGTTAGATGTTGTTGTTTTGGAATTCAGAATTGAGGTGTTAAACAATAATAATTCATTTGGATTTGTAGTAATTGTACACATTTTCATGTCTTCTTATAATTCGTTTTGATTTTTACTAATAACAACATTTTTTTACAGAAAATATTTCCTTCAGGTATTAAGTCGAGAATGATGATGTTGATTATGATGATGTCGTGTGGGCTCGGTGGTAGCAGAGGCGACGAGGGCTCCTCGGCCCCTAGGCTCCCTAAATATGGAAAATTGGGGATGGCCATCGCAAACAAGACGGGGCTATTAGAGAGATACATCGATCTCGTAAAGACGATCATCGACCCGGGGTACACTAGTTGGAGGGAGGTACCAAATGAGATCAAGTTAGCTTTTTGGGCGGCACTACAGGTAATGTATTTATATTTATATTTATATTTATATTTATATGAATATTTCAATTTCAATTTCAATTTCATTTTATATTTATATTTATATTTATATTTATTCGCAGCTAACATTGTATTTGTTGGACATGAACAATTCAACCTGGATCCAAAACTACGCGATTTCATCTTGGAGCAGTTGAGGGAGCAACACATGACGTGGAAGAAAAATATGCGAACCCGGTACTTTGGGAAGACCTGAGAGTTCGTTATACGAATGCGTGACTCCGTCCTGCCGAAGGAGACAATCTCATTAGCACAATGACAAAAGTTCATTGACAATGAGATCGGGGAGCGACAATTGGCATCTCACCAATCGGGGAGGGAAAATCGGGCGAAAAAGGCGTATGTGCACTACTCCGTCCGGACGTCTTATGCCGAGGTGGAGCATAGGATGATGGTAAGATTTAATTTTTCTATAATTATAGAAATATATTATTCTGCATTATTTTACTTTGCGGGGCCGATACTAATTTTGCATTATTTTATTTCAGGGGACGGGGAGTGGCCCTGGGGGTAGGCCATATAGGCTCGATACTTATATGGCTATTCGAATGAAGAAGGGGATGGATAAGGAGGTGTCCCCGAGCGTCATGGCCAGGATTGTAAGTAATTCGACAGTTTACTTTTTGTTAAATACATTATAATTTTTTTATTTACTTATTTAACTAATCATGTGATTTTTGTCATTTCAGGAAAAGCTTAAGGAAGTGCATGGGTCGCAGTATGATGCCGATAAGGCATCTTTGTGCACAGACGCACTCAACCAAGTGCTTGGCGCTGATCGCAAAAGGAAGACAAGGGGGTGAGCTCACGGGTGACCAAATCTAGGATCATCGGATTGGAGACGAGCGACACGGTGGACTCGCATGACGCGAAGCTGTCCCGTTTGGAGGAGACGGTCCAAAATTTGTTCTCATTCATAAAGTGTTCATTGGGCGAAAACCTTAAGGGGAAAGGGAAGGAGAAGGTGGTGGTGGAGGAGGAGGTGGAGGAGGACGAGGATGTGGACCTCGCTGCTTCATTGCCGACACGTGCGGACTCTGATGATCCAGTTACCTATTTGGCTCCCTTTGATTGACCGATGTCGACCCTTGGTTGGCCGAGCGTGTTTATACAGGAAATATTTGATGGCCAACATATAGGATGGGGTTGAGGGACCCGAATACCTTTCAGGTTATACTAGTTCATGGACGTTTGCTTCAAGACATCGAGGCCAAGGTGCTCGTCACGCATGTGATACCAGGGAAGGAGAACTGCCCATTGTGGTTGCGTGAACAATATGGCATGATGCACATTGTTGGGTGTATTAATTCGTATATCGTGTGGCCTATTCACCTCCTCAGACCTACCCCAGACATGTAGTGACATTAATTGAGTTGAATTGTTTTAAGTTGTTACATTTGAATTATATTTGGATTATATCGTGATGCATATTGTTTTGAATCTATATTTGCATTATCTCTATTTTATTTGGATATATGATGTTTGAACAGGTACAACTTTGCTACAACAGGTACAAATTTACTGCTCGTCTCGCTAGTAAATATTTAAATTAAACTCCGGATTAATATTAAATTAATTTATCTCAATTAAATTTAATAAATCCCCAATTTAAAAGCCATAAAAATACGGGGTATTACACAATTATATGCTAAAGTTTAATCATATTAATGTGTTCATGATTAATATTAGGGTGTTCTTAAGAATGATTTTACAGGTTAATCTCTGTGTTAGAGTCCCTCTATTAGCAATCAGGAAGAGTTCCTCTGGTTTGGGAGATAAAGAGTTCATGTTGTTTAGTGTATTAGATTTGATGGGTCTGTTAACTGGAATATATTATTACTTTTGCATGTTTTATGATTGTTTTTTTTTAAACTTTGCTTTTCTTGTTGGAGTTCCTAGTTTTTTTGTAACAACCTTTTTGACTACGACACTTTAAACACCCCCATTATTGGGGTTTGGCTGGGAAAAAATCAAATTAGGAAAAAATCAAATTGTAACAACATAACCCACATTTGCATCCCATGTCTCATTAAAGATGAAGAAACTATGGTCGGATTAAGCATAACAAAGCTACAACTCTCTCTCATCAAAGATGAACAAATCTCGATTGGAAGGGTACCCAACTGAAATCTAATGGTTTCTACTGTCTTCGAAGAAACCATTGGGTTTTGGCTTCTTCCAAAGTAATCTTGAAATTATAAATGTAATGTGAAGACCAAACACTGCATTTACTAAGTAACACGAAGCCCAGTTCCCCCACTCAACCGTAATTTTGTTGTTCAATGAAATCTAATCAAAATAATGAAAACCCCACTCATCAATTGTATATAACTAATATTGTATCCTATTAACTCTATTTTTTTATATATATATATGAAAATCACAAAGCTTTTACTTTATTATCACAAGTTCCATCTGCTAAAAGAGAAATAAAAATAGAGAAACCAAAACCAACGGTTGATACCATGTTCAATAATTTTTTTTGGTAGCATACCATGAGGTTTCTGGGTCAGCATACGCGCATCTCAACTAATCTCCATGATTAGAGGTTCGTGACTTCCGCTGGTCAAGCATTATTTTGATAATGGCACGAATCGAACTGGGGACCAAACCTAATCCACCCTCAAGACTGCCCAATAATAACCTTATACCAGTGGGCCAAGAGGTTTTGTTATGTTCAGTAAATATGTTTAGTTGTTTAGTCAGCTCAACGTTTGCCAGTGAATAACAAGTATTTTTTATTTTACAGAGATGATGCACAGTTTTGTATTTTTCTTTTTGTCAACGAATGAATCACATGATCTTAAAGAGAAGAGTCAAACGTTAGTTACAAAGATGGAGAGGTTTGTGAGTTTATAGTCCAAACCACTCGGGGATTCTACAAGGGATTGGACAGTTTTTTCCCAACATTTATAACTTAAAATATTAAAATGATTTGTTGGGGTTGTTTACAAGTTTGGGGGATTTATCCAAAAACACCCTTTTTAATTTAATAATTGAATCATATTTTGTGGGGTTGTTGAAAGAAATTGTGGGTCTATAAAAAAATATCCAGTTTAAATTATCACTTTCAAAATTTAAAATAATATTAGTTACGAATATAAGGCAATTCAATTTAATATTTGTAAATAACGTCACTAGTTTTTATTAAGTTGATTTCATATTTTTACCCTGAAAATTAAAAATAATCGCTAGTATGATTTTACGATTTTTTTATTTATAAAAATGGCCTCTATTATGGTCGCAGGGCATTTAATTTAATTTTTTTATAAAAACTGTTTCAATTATAATTATACGATTTTAGGACAATCAACTTTGCTTTTATTAAAATGGTCACTATTTCTTTAGTCTTCAATAAAAAAAAATTTGAACTTCTATTATACTATTACAACAATCAACTTATCTTTTATAAAAGTGAAACCTATTTCTTTTGTCCTTCATTAAAAAATTATATATATTTTTAAAATAACATTTTTATAAGTTGTTTTTTCTTCACAAATCTAGTTCCTATTCCCATTGCTTAAAAAAAGGCGTGTTACTAAAAATTATACTAATGTTATAGTCTTTTAAAGCGTTATAAAATGAATGTCGCCGTGCTTCTGGTCATAGAGTATAACCATAAGTGCTACTTCATCAAAATGCAATATAAAATTTGCATTGTCATTTAAAAAAAATAGACATTTTTAATGTTTATATACTTCATTTTCCTTTTCATAAAAAATATAATTACGTTGAATACTCTTTTTTTTAGTATTACACTATGTAGTAAGTTTTTCGTATTAACACTGCAAATTTAATTTTCCAGTGAAATAAATACAAATATTGTAAGGACACAAATTTCCAATTGAGTCCTCTTATAGTTTTGGCTCAATTCCGGACAAAAACATTTATTCATAGGATTTTATTTATTGTAATATTCTCAAGCCTATGAAGTGTATGTTGAAGACGTAGCGGCAAAGAACTTAAAGCTTCATCAAAATGCCGGTTTGTGTGCCTCGTTTATACATCATCAAGTAAGGTTCCATGCTCCCAAGGTATGAATGTAATTATATGTATATAGGAGCTTGGAACAATGTTTATTTGGGTGTTAGGTTTAATAAAAGCCATGTTTATTTCAGAAATAATTTAAAAAGAACTTTATATTAATATATATATATATGTTTCTGGGCCAAAATAGAATTTAACAAAATTTCTGAAACTCGTTCGAAATTTCGTTCGAACGAGATTTTTCGTTCGAACCAAACTTCGTTCGAACGAGACTGCTTTCTAACCTAACTGGTTAGTCGTTAGATAAGTCGTTCGAACGACTTTCTCGTTCTAACGAGGTATCTAACGAGGTTCTAACGAGTCCAGGCTAGTCGCTCGTTAGAAACCTTGTTCGAACGACAGTCAAAGTCGTTCGAACGAGAATGCCAGGCGGGAACAGTTTTGAGCAGTTTTTTGGCAGTTTTCTCCCATGATCCCCACTTGTTTTTTAACCAACTTTTTCCAGCCTTATGAGGGACGGGAAACACCTTTTTCCTTTGAACTTTTCCAACTCATTTCCATCTCAAAAAAAGAGTTTGAGAGCATAATTGTTTAGGGAAAAGGTTCATGTTTTGAGTGTCATCTTTTAAAAGAAAAATTCACACACTCTAGTTTACACCCATTGTTGTTTATTCCAAGTTCTATATATACATATCCTTACTTGGATCAATTACTTGGAGGTTGTTTTGGCACCGGTTTTTCTCTACACCGAATTGAAGAGAAGTTCGTTTCATTTCTACCCGTTTGGAGAAAGGCTCCATGTTTGGGTGACGGTGTGCCTAATTGTCCCATCCGTGTATTCCGAGACCACGGTGGAGCTCCGTTGGTTATCCGCTAATTGGAGGTTGATACAAGAAGAAGCATCACGGCTTGAGAGGGTTCGAGTTTAGGAAGTAAGTCTTTTGTCTTGTATTTTGTAATACCATTTTTAGTGGATTTGAGGCTAGGGCCGTCCCGAGGTTTTTTCCCGTTAGTGGGTTTTTCCTCGTATATCGCGGTGTAGTGTGACATTGTTTATTTTATCTTGCACATCATTTAGAACGCATGCTTTAGGTTTAAATCAAGATAAAATTGGATTTAATTCTCACACTCATTTAATTTGGAACTAAAATTAAATATTGGGTAAAATTGGTTTATTCAAGTCATTTGCTAAAATTGGTTTCGCCTAACTTTGGATAATGGTTAATCATGACTTAGGCAAATTCTAGGACTTGAATTATTGTTTTAATTTGTTTCTTAAGATTTTAATACTCGGCCTTGTTTTATTTGTTGAACCATCACTTGTATTCAACGCTTCCGCATTTGTTTAAAAAGGAAATTATTATTATTTTAATTTGAGATTATTATTTCAAACCCGGGGATCCAACCTTGGTCTTTCAAATTGGTATCAGAGCCAAAGCGATAAATTATTTCGTTAAACGATCTTTTAAATAAACTTTGGCTAAATTGGATTTTTCCCCATTTTCAAAATTTCCTATTTTTGATGGTTCAAACTACGCGTATTGGAAAGAGCGAATGAAATCGACACTTAAATCTATCGATGAACGTGTTTGGATGACTTTTGTTAACGGTTGGACTCCACCAACTCATCTTATTGAAAATGAACGTGTTCCCAAACCCGTCGATAGATGGACCGAAAATGAGTTTAAGCAAGCAAACTTTAATTCCCGAGGTTTAAATGCCTTGTTTAGCGCTGTCGCACCGGATGAATTCCGACGTATTATGACGTGTGAAACCGCTAAAGAAGCTTGGGATATTTTACAATTAACTCATGAAGGAACTAGTGTCGTTAAAGCTTCAAAACTCCAAAACCTCACTACTCAATTTGAAACTATCAAAATGGATGAAAAAGAAACATTTGATAAATTTTATGCTAGACTTTCTGATATTGTTAATTCATCCTTTAACTTGGGAGAGAAAATACCAGACGACCGTGTTGTAAAGAAAATTTTGAGGTCACTACCCGATAGATTTATTCCAAAGGTGACCGTTTTAAATTCTTTACCCACTTTAGCCTCTAGAAATTAGAAGAGCTTGTAGGTGATTTACAAACCTATGAACTAGATATGTTTCCCTCTAAAACTGAAAAGAAAATTGAAAAGGGCGTTGCTTTAAAAGCCCGCAAAGAGGTTAAACAAGTAGTAGAGAGAGATAGTGATAGTGACTCGGAAGATATGGCTTTGTTTGCTCGTAAATTTAGAAAATTTCTTAAATTTAACAAAGATAAAGTTAAAAATGATTTTAAGAAATTTGAATCTTCTAAACATGATAAAAACGAGAAGATTTCTAAATCCGATAAGATCCCTAAACCTAGTAATGAAAATATTGATAGGGACGAGTCTAATAAATGTTTTGGTTGTGAAGGTTATGGACATAGGGCTTTTGAGTGCCCCACTAAACTAAGGAAAGAGGGTAAACGACCCATTTCATATAATGCGACCCTTAGTGATAGTGATAAGGAAGAGAAGCCCGAATCCCCCACTAAGAAAAATTTTGTGGCTTTTATGGCACATGTGAGTGATAATGAGAACTCATCGGATGATGAAATTATAGCACATGCCACTTCCAAGGTCATTGTACATGATTCTCTTATTTTTTATGATAGTGAGAGTGAAAAAGAAGAAGAGAGTGAAAATGAATAAGAGGTTGATATGAGTGAACTTCAAAATGCTTTTCATGAATTATATAAAGAATCCATTAAATTGAAAAGAGCTAATTTGAAGTTAGAAGAGAGTTTAAGAGAGAGTGTCAAGGTCATTGATGAAAGTGCCTTAATACAAGACCTTAAGACTAATGAGAGGACTCTTCAAGAGAAGCTTAATTATGTAGAAGGCGAGAGAGATAGCCTTAGGGGTTTAATGGAATCCTTGAAAAAGGAGCTTCTTGCTTTTGAAGAGCGAAATGTTTTACTAGAATCTAAAATTTTGGATTTGGAAAATAAATTAAAAGATTCTAGTAATGTCAAATTTGATTTGGAGTGCCGTTCTGAAAAACTAGATAAAATGTTAGGAACGGTCCAAATTAAAAATGACACTTTTGGTTTAGGCTTCAATTCTTGTAATGATTTTAACCCTAAAGTCAAAACCAATGTTTTAGGAGAATCTTCTAGGAATGCATTTAATGATCACTCCTTAGATAAATCTTTTCGACATATTCTTACTTGTACACTTTGTGGTCGACAAGGTCATCTTAGGAAATTTTATTTAGATCTTAAACGAATTCCTAGAAAATCCCATAGTAAAGTAACCACGATAGCTAATGTTCCTACACCCCAAGATAGTAATTCTTCATTAATTTGGGTTAGGAAATCCGACTTGGTTGCCTTACAAAATAGGGATTTTGATTCTCATTTACTTTCACATCCTTCCTCCCTTACTAAATCTAATGGATGAATGTGTTAGTGTTTGCATACTTTAGCGTTTGTACTTCATGCTATATTCATATGCTAAATGTATGCTTGTTTAGTCTTTTTCTAGTCATTGCCTATTTTCATATCTCATGCTAGAAATCATGACTTGTTTATCTTTTTGTATTATATTTTGTGTTTGAATCGACTGCATAATATAAAAAGATTTTTGTTTATCATTTGTGTTTTATTTATTTCATTTTAGGCTTAATGAAAAATACAAATGATTTTTGTTTGTCCTTTTGAGTAAATACTTATTTTTGATTACAAAATGTTAAAAACTCAAAAAGATTTTGTTTTTGTGTGTATTTTTGTTTGACACACTTTATGTGGCATATATTTGTGTTTGAATCCTATCATTTACGCTTCCATGTGGCTAGACCTTTTGGTTTAGATTTTCAATCCTTATTATGTTCTTTACCATATTTTATGGAGTAGTTGGATTTTGTATTGTTTAAATGGATTCTATTTCTATATGCCTCTATTCACACATGCACGAGCTCTTTTGAAATCTTAATGTCACATGTTATATTTGAGCTTTTTGAGGTGTTCTCCTATCAATCCAGTCATCTACATATCTATGACCTAGGAGGACTAGTGCATGTCAAAATCCGTTACATGTGAGATTTGTGTGAAAAATTGAAAACATGATTAATTCATATATGCACGGGGAAGGGCTCCGAAAGGATGAATTAAATCCTTTGCGATAGTAAGCCACCGTTGATTGGATTTAAAAGAAATACGTGATCCAAAGGCCTAAAAATAGAATATTTGGCATTAAACAAAAAGGAATTGCCAAGGCCTATGTTTGTTTGATATATTCATTCAAAAAAAAGAATATATATGCTCATTGAGGGAGAATCGGATGGTATATCAACGGTTTGCACAATGTCCATTTATCCTAGTTGTCTTTAATGTCATGACTCTATTTGGTTTGTAGAATCATCATCATGCTAGGCTTGTATGCATTGTGTATGTTTGTTCATTGAGTTCAATCTTTATATTGTCACATGAGGTTATATTTAACTGTGATGAAGTTTGCAATCAAATGAGAACTCCGTGAACGTTTCTTAAGTGTTTGGGTCTAAATTTAATTGTTGCAAGTTCACACCCCTACACTTCCGTTTCCATATGACACATTTTTGCCATACGAGTGTGCAAACTTATTGTATTTTGTGTCATGTGTGTGTTTATATCTATCTATATATGCACGTACTTATTGGTCTATTTATAGTATATATATATATATATATATGATATTTGTTTGTCTTTGCCTTACTTTTAATTGCCCATATGCTTTCATGTTTTATCACTTCAAGCTTTCACATGCTGTTTATTAATTCTTTTTCCTTTGCCTATTCCCGAACAAAAAGGGGGAGAATGATGATAAATGATGATAATAAATGATGATAGGGGGAGAAATGGTATCTAATCCTATTATTATCGTATCTTCGTTTGGGGGAGATTTATCTTAGGGGGAGACGTCTTTCTAAGTAGGTCATGTGTTTAAAGGGAGAATTAATTTAGGGGGAGTAATTAATTAATTAATTGCATTTAATATTTTGATATTCCCTATGCATTTGATGAGTTTGCTTAAGTGTGCAGGAATTATTCTAAAGCGGCATCTTTCTATGGCAAAGCGTTTGATCCTTGGGTTGAGTCAAGATTGGGCGGGTTATGTTTTGAGTCTAGTAGAGCTTGACGGCCCTTTAGGATTTTTTGTTTGGTTTTTGTCCCGGAATAGCCAAATGGGGAGATTTGTAAGGACACAAATTTCCAATTGAGTCCTCTTATAGTTTTGGCTCAATTCCGGACAAAAACATTTATTCATAGGATTTTATTTATTGTAATATTCTCAAGCCTATGAAGTGTATGTTGAAGACGTAGCGGCAAAGAACTTAAAACTTCATCAAAATTCCGGTTTGTGTGCCTCGTTTCTACGTCATCAACTAAGGTTCCATGCTCCCAAGGTATAAATGTAATTATATGTATATAGGAGCTGGGAACAATGTTTATTTGGGTGTTAGGTTTAATAAAAGCCATGTTTATTTCAGAAATAATTTAAAAAGAACTTTATATTAATATATATATATGTTTCTGGGCCAAAATAGAATTTAACAAAATTTCTGAAACTCGTTCGAAATTTCGTTCGAATGAGATTTTTCGTTCGAACCAAATTTCGTTCGAACGAGACTGCTTTCTAACCTAACTGATCAGTCGTTAGATAAGTCGTTTGAATGACTTTCTCGTTCTAACGAGGTATCTAATGAGGTTCTAACGAGCCCAGGCTGGTCGCTCGTTAGAAACCTCGTTCGAACGACAGTCAAAGTCGTTCGAACGAGAATGCCAGGCGGGAACAGTTTTGAGCAGTTTTTTGGCAGTTTTCTCCCATGATCCCCACTTGTTTTTTAACCAACTTTTTCCAGCCTTATGAGGGACGAGAAACACCTTTTTCCTTTGAACTTTTCCAACTCATTTCCATCTCAAAAAAAGAGTTTGAGAGCATAATTGTTTAGGGAAAAGGTTCATGTTTTGAGTGTCATCTTTTAAAAGAAAAATTCACACACTCTAGTTTACACCCATTGTTGTTTATTCCAAGTTCTATATATACATATCCTTACTTGGATCAATTACTTGGAGGTTTTTTTGGCACCGGTTTTTCTCTACACCGAATTGAAGAGAAGTTCGTTTCATTTCTACCCGTTTGGAGAAAGGCTCCATGTTTGGGTGACGGTGTGCCTAATTGTCCCATCGGTGTATTCCGAGACCACGGTGGAGCTCCGTTGGTTATCCGCTAATTGGAGGTTGATACAAGAAGAAGCATCACGACCTTAGAGGGTTCGAGTTTAGGAAGTAAGTCTTTTGTCTTGTATTTTGTAATACCATTTTTAGTGGATTTGAGGCTAGGGCCGTCCCGAGGTTTTTTCCCGTTAGTGGGTTTTTCCTCGTATATCGCGGTGTAGTGTGACATTGTTTATTTTATCTTGCACATCATTTAGAACGCATGCTTTAGGTTTAAATCAAGATAAAATTGGATTTAATTCTCACACTCATTTAATTTGGGACAAAAATTAAATATTGGGTAAAATTGGTTTATTCAAGTCATTTGCTAAAATTGGTTTCGCCTAACTTTGGATAATGGTTAATCATGACTTAGGCAAATTCTAGGACTTGAATTATTGTTTTAATTTGTTTCTTAAGATTTTAATACTCGGCCTTGTTTTATTTGTTGAACCATCACTTGTATTCAACGCTTCCGCATTTGTTTAAAAAGGAAATTATTATTATTTTAATTTGAGATTATTATTTCAAACCCGGGGATCCAACCTTGGTCTTTCAAATATAATTTTGTAATTTAACGGAGGAGTGACGATAATAAAGCGATAAAGAGTGGTTCAATGGTATTGCATCTAAGAGATAAAAAACAAATACAAAATGTAAGAATTTAACGTTACAAAATTAATTTTGCACCTTGGCGAATGAGTAGTGGTGCCGAGAATTTTGATGACAAAAAGTTCGGCACAATTTTTAGTCCAATGTTTGAGATGAAAAAAATTAGTACTTTTTTTTAAAAATAAAACACATCATTTTAAGCAAAATAAATATGGGCTACATTTAAAAAAAAATATATGATGAATTGATATTTTTAAAAAGTAAATTTTTTAATGAAGGACAAATAAAATATGGACTATTTTTATATAAAAAAAGTTTGACTATGAGTATAAGAAAATGAAGGAGATGCTAAAATAATTGTATTTTAAGATGACAAACGGGCTTTTTTGTATTAAATAATTTTAGGGTCTAATTTTATAACAAAATTGTTGTGTTTCCTATTGATATAATGAAAATGTTAATAAATCATTTTCTACATTGTACCTTACAAAAACAAATAATTTTAATTAAGGATAATTAAAAAAGGGACTACTTATATAAAAGGAAAGTTGATTGTCCTAAAAATGAAAGTGGTCAAAATTAATTATATTTTATGATGGTAGAAGGACATGTTTGGTGTTGAATAATTTTGAGAACTGATTTTATAACAAAATTATTTTGTGTCCTAAACATATAATAAAAATGTTAATAAGTTCTTGCTCTAAACTGAACCATAAAACACTTATTTGTTCAAATAAAGCAGGGATAAGCAAATGTGACAAAATGATGATTCACGTAATTAATCCAAGATGGGGATAACAATGACTAAGGAGAAACACATGTATCCAATCATGGCTTGGAACAACTACCTCAGCTACCATGAGCATGATTTGTTCATGCAATGCCTCGTTTCCAAGGCTCAATGAGGAAAATCTGTTATACTTTGAATTTTTCTAAGAAAATCCTCCTTTCGAAATAATATCTTACTTTCACTTTTTTGTCGTAAAATTCATTAAAACCTAATTAATGAAATGATAACCAACTTATAAAATTTATAAGAACACTTAATATAAAAGAGTTTTGAAAATTCTATCGAGTAAATTACAATTTAAGAAAGTCCACGTCATATTGTCTTATTATAAACCAAATTTTAAACACTTCTAAATAGTTACAACCAAACAAAAGTTACATAAGTTATACATTTAAAGAAAATGTTAGATGGAGCTCTATTAGTGCGTAAATCCTTCCTTACCTCTCACAATTTCCTTGCATCCCCCAATTTTCTTGCCTTTACCTTTCCCTAAAGTACCTTAAGGGCTTTGCAAATGATGGGGCATGAACGAGCGTGCATCCAATGGGAGAAATACTAGCAGAGTATTACGTACAAGGAATATCAATAATTATAAAGTGTATTTTAGCAATTATGAAATCATAATTCATTTAATTTATTATTCTCATGCAAGATGCCACGTGACATGCAATTGATGTTTTGACCAAGTAATCTGGCAATGATCCCACTCACACTTAATATTTATGTTTTATACCACTTGTATCCCGTTAATTGAACCATTGGCGTAGTTTAATATCGTTCAAGTTGCTTCATAAACTTGCCTTTACATTAATGAGCATCGTGTGCAAAATAATATTTTCACTTGATTAATCAGGGTAAAAATCAATGAGTGCTATACAACCTTTTCATCGACTCCCACCATGTCAGAATAAGCTATTGATCAGTGGTTTTGGGTCTAAGGATTAAGCCACACTCGGGTCCTCCTAAAATTTCCCTATTACATCCAATTATTTTTTACTTGTTACGTCATTATAACCCTATTTCCTCTCTTTCGTTATTGTCTACTTTTAAGCCGTTTTCCTTTATTTCCCATTTAACTACCAATAGGCCAAATATTTGGGACGAGACTAGTCTTGATACTTAATTTTCAAGTTTTACACTTTATCAAAAGTTCGTTTTCATTTTACCTTTAACACGGTATTTCATCATTGAAAACAACTTTATTTATCATTTCTTGTCAAACTTAACCTTTGAATTCAAAATACTCAATTTTACACTTTAATACGTTTTCAGTATTCATGCACACTTATAAACTTGTATTTTATACACTTTGCAAAAAATGTTCCTTTTTATCTTTTCTTTAGAAAATACGAGTTTCTACCACATAAATGTGACACCTTGACTATTTTCATCACGGGTGATCAGTCCTTTATTATAATAACCAGGAATCTCATTTGGTTGATTCCTAGCATCATTGTCCAAAACTTTTTAAATTACTAACCATCTATGTTAAACGAAGCTATTGTCAAATTTTATCTGTCATTAACATAAAAACATGCGAAAAATAAAATTGAATAACTTATACACATCAAATATAGAAGTCTGAGTCATCACACGATACATAAATAAATAATGAATACCTAATTAAACATTAGTTCCCAAAACAAAATTCAAATCATAAGTCTAGAGCAATAAACGAAATCCAAGTACATCGTTTGATAAATAAAACTAAAGTAATGTATCAACTGAAAGGGGCAACATGTCCAAATGAAGTAGTGAATCATCAAACTAATAAAGGAATGAATAATTGAAGCATCTACACAAGGTTGTACAAGCGTCCACAATGCTGCAGCTATGCATCCCTAGAATGAGTCATCAAGCTTGGCGTCCTTGTGGCTGGACACCTAAAATATTTTGACACGGTTCATAGCCCAAAATCATTTGAAAAATATTTAGCAACTAATTAAGATGCAACAGTTAAATATACATTAACACTTTCCATATTTAAGAGGGTCTCACACTCTCTTAAGATATTACTCACCCCTCATCTATTTTGCATGCCTAATGCTTACCTTCTAACCCAACTAATTGTCATATCCCACCTAACTAGCCCTTTTACAACCTTTCTATCACCCTACTCTATCCCGAGTGCTTCCTTCTTATGGTTCCTAAGTTATTTACCTGAACTTAGTTAATCATGTCCACTTTAATTGATTATATAACATTCACACTAGTTATATAAATAATACAATCACATTTTGCATTTTTAACCTTTATATTACTGTTTATTATATTATATATGTATGAATATATAATAATAATCACACACATGTTGCATATAATAACCATCCTCCCAAGTAATAACTCACTAGATGCTTATCTATAAAATGCTATCATATCCCAGGTATGCTCACTCTAACCCAATTACCACAAGTCGTATTGACTCGCACCGAACTTTGGCAAAAATATCACAAACGTAGTGGAGGCTGACATATTTTCTCGAATGTGAGACCGAATCAAACTGATTATGCATAAATATTTCATACTTATCCCCTTAATTTCGATCTTTTTATGATCCCGTGCATCGTAATTGACTTGGATGTATCTCACATTTAGGCTACTAACCCTTTTCGACGAGTATTTTGTGTTTTTTTTATTTCTATCATGTTTTACAGGTAATTCGTGCAAGATAGTGCGAAAGAAAACTCAAAATAGTGAAAGAAACCAAGAAATTGGAAGTTAAAGGGCATTTTTATAATTTTTAAGCGTTATTCTGGAAGTGGGTCCAATTGGAAAGTTAAAGAGCTTGAAGACACAAGAATACTGGAAAAACATGACGTCAATCCAAATTATGGTGAAGAAGTTATACACATTTGAAGATGAGAAGAATCAATAAGGCAAAAATTAAGGAAGGCGGAAAGGAGAACCGTTTTGATTCAAGGAGAACTTGTTTGCCTTTTAGTCACGCTCTAGAACCATGATAAAGATTAGTCACATATCAATATCGTTACAAATTATCTGAAGCCAGATTTTTATTTTGGCCCTATTTTTTTAGCCTAGAGTTATATTAGGTTAGGAGTCTTGCAAAAACGACTTTGTATTGTTATAGTTTGACATTAGACCAGTTTTTAATGAGTTTTTCAAAGAAAATTAGAGAGGAGAAGAGGCAAGAACCATAGTAATCATTCATGCATTAAGGTTCAACAAATTTGGATCAATTTGTAAGGTTTTTAATATCAAGTTTGTTCTCTCTATCTTGTTCTTGCATGTTCTTCATCTTTACATGTTTTTATTTATTTTTATGGGATTCTAATGTTATCATACACATTTAGTAATAGTTTAATTATGATTTCCAATGCATGCAATGTTAGATTTTTATTTGTTTCCCACGTAGCTATGTCCGACTAAATTTTTAGTGGGTTGGGGTACATGAACCCAACCTAGGACTTACGAATGGATTTAAAAGTGAATAAAATATAATTAAAAATTTAAAGGCTTGAAATTTATCGAAATAAAAGTTGTAGGTCTTTTAATTCCGTTTTCCATAGGTAATTGGAAATGTTTAAGGGTGCAATTGGGGTTTTGATAATTTATCATTCTCATCAAATATAATTTTTGTTTGATATTATGAGGAGTAAAATCCACATATATCGAATGCTTAAAACATAATTGTTATTTCTTTGAATTGAGAATTAGGTTTTTGAAACTTTTATGTTCTACATAATTACCGATGGTTCGGGGGAGTGTACCCTAACTCCATTTTCTTATATCTATTTAAAACTCATTTAGTTCTTCTTGCATACGTAGTTTAGTTACTAGTCTCATTAAATTGCATTAGTTGATAGGAAAGTCACAAAATCATCATCTTTTCCTTTCTTTCTTTGAATCAATCCTAGGGTTAATTGTTCTTCATATTCATCATCACGAGCATTCATCCTATTCCTTGAGTTCGACACTCGATTTACCATATTATTACTTGAGTGACCGACATACACTTAAGCCATAATCACACGCGTTAGAAAGAAATTTCTTTTAGTTGCGTCAACTTTTTGGTGTCGTTTTCTGGGATTAGGTAGACTTTTAGTTTAGGTTGATTTAATCCAAAATATGATAATAATTCTTAAAAAGACAAAAAAAAATCATAAAATGAAAAATTCAAAAAAAATTAGAAAAGTAAAAAGCAAAAAATAAAATATTACATCTCACATGTCTTTTCATGCAAAATCCGCAACAAACTGCTCAAGCCACTCCTACCCACATTCACAAGAATCCTATAGTAGCATACGTCCCCAATAGTCCACACACTTCTAACGCTCCGCAATTTTGGGTTCCACCTCCTACACCACCCAACTCCATCATGTGTCACACATCTAGGGTGTTGAGTGAGGACTTCGAATCATTTGGAGAGAGAGATATGTCGGATAACGCTAGTTTTGATACGGATGAGGGTGAGATACCGTATGGTCCCAAGTGAACAGTTACTCCGAAATGCATTCTACTTTCGTATAACGCGGGACACTTTCACTTTCAAAATGGGATGATTCAGATTCTTCCCACCTTTCGCGGTTTGGATTCGAAGAAACCTTACCTCCACATCCGTGAGTTCGAAGAAGCGTGCGATACGTTTAGCGATCAAGATTGAACTCAAGACGTCGTTTGACTCAAGCTTTTTCCTTTTCCTTTGAAGGATAAAGCTAAGACTTGGCTATGGTCTTTATTACCGAACTCAATTGGGTCGTCGAGGGATATACTGTAACACCCCGTAAATTCGAGGACTTTTAATTTAATTATTTTTAGGAGAAATATAATTTATTTTATTGTGAAGAATTAAATTTATAATTTAGAGAATTTATTTAAATTAGAGAATCAATTTAATTTTGTGAATTGAGATTTAATTATTCGGATTATTTTTGTGTCGCATTTTTTTTAGGTAAAAAATTGGAGAATGTTATAAAATAATTCGGATGACAATTCTGAGTGTATGGTTGAGTCCGAATGGGTCGAAATAGTCAGAAAAGAGTGACCATGGGTAGTAAATGGGTCTCGGAGCATTTTTAGGCCTAACTTAAGCCCACATGAGAGTGTTTGGACCCTTTTATTAAAGCCCACAAGCCTAAGAGCGGGATTGGCTCATTAAATCCTAAAAGTGAGAGGGTGTGGTAGCCACAACTCATTTTAGAAAACCTAAATATGTAGAGGAGAAAAAAGGGATCAATTGGAGAAACTATGGGAGCCAAAAACAAGAACAAGTGTGGACAATCTTCATCAAATCATCATCTACACCAAAGGATTCAGACCCTATGAATCCTAAGGCAAGTGGTAAAACTTGCTCTTAAATTAATTGCAGATTTCAATTCTTATCATAGTAGGTGTGATAAGATTATATGATTTTTGGGTTGGTTTGATATCTAAATTGGGTTTTGATGGGTAGGATTGAATTGTAGAACAACTTCTTGAATTTGAAGAAGCCTATGAAATTGGGAAAATTAAACCGTCATTTTAAAAACTGTTTTTCTACGATTTGATTTTGAAAATGGTTATTCTGTCCGTGTGAGCTTGTAGAAAATCATGTTTTCTGCATTTTGTGCACTGATACGTTTTCTCCAAAAACAGCTTCGAAATGGTTCAAAACTTCATTTTAAAAATCTAGGCAGATTCATGGGGCAAATGTTAAGAAATGTTGTTTTTAGTTGTTATTCCGTTGGATGTTGCCTAGATTGATTGATTGTGATTGTTGTTCTATGATAAGGACATTAGACCTAAAGTGGATATTGGGTTTACATAAAGTGAGACAAGTAAGTATTAGGATAATTGAGAAAATATTTGTAATTGATAAATGAATGAAATTCGAGAAGGGTGACGTAGTGATGCATGTACCTTCTCGAATGATAAATAAATAAACCTTCTCAAATATAAATAGGATAGTGAGTAAAAATCGTAAGTAATAAGTACGGTGAGTATTAGAGAGAAACATACTACGTACATATTATAATTTGGAATTTGAGGAATAAGTTCTATAAGATGAAATTTCACACCGAAAAAAAGAGTCTGGGTAATTTAGTTGGGTGACACAACTCTAGTGATAAAGAAATAAATGTGGTAGTTATTTAAATTACAGGTCGGTATATAGACTTGGGAATGTTAGGCTAGGGTTACACTAAATTGGGCACGGAGTAGCCAGGATATATATATATATATATATATATATATATATATATATATATATATATATATATATATATATATATATGCGTTGATTTTGAAGTATTTGTGTATTTTTGTGCATTATAAATATTGGTGTGAATAATATTTATAGGAATACATACCCTCTAGTGCAATTATGGGAGGTTGCAAGATGTGGGTGAGTCCCACGACTTGAGGAGCAGGGTGAGTATAGTCCCCAAGTCAGAGTGTCTGTAGTTAGGGGTGCGGCGTTTTGGGTATGACTCGGTCTCACTTTTAGAGGGAACTATGATCGCCTTCCTTACGTTTATGTATACCTGGATTGATAGCATTGTAGAGTATATCCAGCGAGTGTCTACTCAAGAGGATGGATATATATTTACGGTATGTGTGTGAATGTTGTAATATAATGATACGTATATATTGTGCAGATATTTATATACGGGTAAAAATAGCTGATGTGAATTGTATTGATAATATATAACTCGTGAGAATGTTATATAGTCTCAAATGAAAATCATGAGTAGCTATGTTAATGCGACATAAAACTTATAAATCAGATATGAAACATACTCGGGTTAGAGTAGGGTGACAGGAAGGAACTATATACTAGAACTAGTTAGGGGGTAGATGACTAGGTGGGTTATGAGGAAAACGTTAGGTGTGCATAATAGTTGAGGGGTAAGCCAGTCCTCAAGAGAGTGCGACGTTAGCATAAATATGAAGAGCATTCATGCATTTCAATTTACTGCAATTTAATTCACTTGCTAAATATTTTGAAAATATTTTGGGTTCCAACCCTTGCTATAAAATATTTTCAAAACCTTTTAGGTATCTAGCCACAGGGATGCCATAATTGTTTCTATTCCAGGGTTACGTAGCTGCGGCATATGTGGATGTTGCAGGGTTTTGACCTAGTCACTTCAGGTATTTCATTGCTAGAGTAGGATGTAATTAATTTTTTATTTAGGCATGTCGCCCTAGTTTTTTCATTTATTACAGTCAGATGATGTACTCAGTTTATTATTCCGGTGGTTTATATTTTCCAGGCTTGTGTTTTGTAGCTGGTGGTTTATTCGGAAAGAATTATAATTATTCATTTTTTAGTATTGTTTGACTTAGTGATTGTGCAAATGGTTTAAATTATATTCATGTTCATGTTGTTGTTGTGTCATAAAAAGATAAAATTTGACAGCGTTTCTTTTCGAATACTAGGTGGTTAATAAGTTTTAAAAAGTTTTCGACAGTGATGATAAGAATGAACCAAATAAGATTCCTGTTTAATTTGATATAAGAAAGATCAACCGGTATTTTATTAGGCATGGTGTGACAGATGGTATCAGAGCATCAGGTTCTAGTGTCCTTAGGATTTGTACGGATTTTCACATTTTAACTTAGCGTTCTTTGATATAGAGCCTTATGATATGTTTATTGTATTCCTTAACGTATGCGACTTATGTTATTCTACTATAAAGTATGGTTGATGTGATTCATATACTGTTTTTATTGAGAGTGGCATATCGAATATTATAGAACGACAAGTGTGGGACGTTAGAAGGACTGTAGGAAGGAGGATTCAGCAAAAGCCATGGAGTATTCTGGGAACAGTGATGCGATAGGAGTCACCATGATCATTGTTCGAACAATTGAAGTTGGAGTAACTGTTGGGGCGTAGTATCTTCCCCAAGAACCGTCGTGAAGGACGATGGTGCATAGCTAAACTCTAAGTGTAGATGACAAGGGGCGAGGTTCGAAGAATATTTTGGGTTCAGAAGAACAATCCGCTAGAATTCGAGGAAGGTGTGAAAGGATGATTTACCAATGGATGGAGAACATCCAATTAGGATCACAGGTGGGGGAGTGTAATGACACTCAAGTCAAAATTCTAAGAAGAGATGTTTGCTCATAGGAGCGGCGTAGGGTGATGGGAGTTAGTCACCATAGCCATGGTAAAATTACCATGAATAACGAGGAATTTGGGGTGTGGATTATTATGAATCCTCTCACCAGAGATTAAATAGAGAGGAAAATGAGATTTCAGTAATTTTTTAAAAGGCCGGACAGTGGCCGGATGTTAAGGAAAGTTGAAAAAATTTGCAAACTTCGTAACCAATGACAGGGATACCAAGAATAAAAAGGGTTCGTAAATTGATAATAAACCCATGGGTAGAATATACAAGCGTGGGTAGAAGATCCTGCTAGGATGACTGGTTTAATTGTCGTCAAGGTTGTATATTTACAATTTGTATCAATGCTCTCGTGAGAAGGGAGCTAAGGGAGTTAGAGAATCTATCAGAAGAATAAGATTGGATTTTTCAGTGCTAGTGAGGCATCAAGGAAAGGGATACCCAGTAGAGGACCCAAATTAATGATTGAGAAAAAAATTACCATGTGACGCTGGGTTTTGTCAGGGCCGTCAAGGCCATCAATAAGTCCTATGGGACCAGCGGAGCCAAAGGGACATTAAGGGTAGCAATCAAGGTCAAGACTATTAGGTCTGAGAGAAGGACAACCCCGATATACCCGGTGGAGCCAGAGAAAGGGGAATGACACAGAGAGGTGTCTTATGTGTAAAATAATAGAAACACATGGGTGAATCTTGTTCGTAGCGAGTCAGGGGACAGGAGTGGGATGCCTAGCAGGGGCAACAGTTACAGAAGTTTTTGGTTCAGTTCAGATGGGGGTGTTATGTCCAGGAACCATTTGAACTTCTAGTGTTACTAGAAATTAAAAGTATGAGTTTTATCCTGAGATGATTGGGGTTTTGGGTGACGCGAGTAAGTCACAATAGTGTATTAGTACTACATTCATGTGAGAAACGAGTTTAGTAGTGGTATCGTTAATATCACTAGTATGTGTGTATTTATCATAGAGTAGTGGGGTGATCTTCAGTTCCACCTATAAGGGAGTGGGTGGGTACACTGAGATGTTATATATTTTTATGAGGTTATCTCATTTTGACAGGTGATATTTAAGGTATTGTTTTATCTTGGGTACGAATGGGTTCGTGATGGTGGGCGGTTATAGCAAGGCTATCATGTTCGTTGTTCCAGGGGAGGATGCATAATTATTTTTGTAATGTTTCACCTGAAAGAGAGTAGAGATCGCGATGATATTTTGTGAATTATACTTCAGAGAGTGAAGTCATCTTGTTATATTGGACCCTAATGCGTAGGAACTCATACTGTTGAGATTCAGGGTATGTTAGGTTACCGTGGAGCGGAGAGATTCAGTTCATTATTAGTTTAGCGTTGAGGACTTAGTGATATTATGAGCGTAGTAGTATATGAATCCTTTAGATATGTGGGAGTCAATGATTAGACTTGTGATTATAGTGACATGGTTGAGTGTTTCGAATGTATGCTCTGGATTCTATAAAAATCGAGGACCAGAAATGCTGAGAAATACTACATTGGGAAAAGTTCTTTTGGGATTTACTGTGAGAGGATTATACACATAAGCCTTAATAAATGACGAGAATGGAGAAACATCATTGGATGCTAGGACATCAGATTAAATGATGAATTATGGAGCGTGTGGAGGAAACACTTTAAGATGAGAACTATTACGATATATGGACAGGAGAGCTGGGCAGTGCAATGAAGGAAGCATTGAGAGAGATTTTGCACCATAAGTTAATGGATGTCATAGTGTTGGGAAGAAATAAATTGAAAATTATATGGTAATTGAGAATGCCTATATGGTTTAGCCACGCCAAGAGTGTGGAGCTGAGCTTGAGATAAACATGTTACTTACGTGCCGTTAGTGATATTTATGCCATGTTTAGGCTATAGTATGACGACCCAGATATGATTATGATAAACCACGTTTAAATCATTCTTACCGTATGGGATGGGGATAATGTGTTATTAGAATATATAATGTTAAGTTATTTTGTTTAGTCTAATCCTACCTTCATAACTTATGAAATATTGAATTAGACACAAACACAAATTTGTAAAGTCTTCGGTAGGAATGTTCAAGTTCGGGACTAGTTTTGGAAAATATAATATAATACCTGACTTAAGGTGAAAACTAGATAGTTGTATATATACGAGTTAAGTTTTTAACACAATAAACGGCGTGTAAAACAGAGGTCCGAGTAAGAACTTATGCTAGAATTACGAAGGAGGGGCAAATTTATCCATTCGTTAAATGATATTTCGTCTTATTAGGCTAACAAATGGTGGATTTTTATTGGTTAAGGAAGGAGGTGGGTTTTGGCAGACTTTAAAGGCTTGAAATATTCTCTTCCTTCAGCATATTTCATCTGTTAAAGAGTTTGGCTTGAGAGGAAGAGAAGTGGGAAGTCGAAGAAGAAGAATTGAGCAGAAAAATTGGAGAAAAATCCGTGGAAAATTACGGAAGAGTACTTAAGGTAATTCCATATGTAAATCTTGTTATTTTCTTGTGTGAATAAGTGAAATGGAATAAATCATAGATTTTTTATGTAACTTTCATGTCTTGGTTTATATGTATGAATAGATGCGAGTTTAAGCAAAGTTGAACATGTAAATCATGTATATTGCTTCGATTGGAAACCTTGTGTATTCAAACTCCTATATCTTTTTGTATATTTATTGGAATTGAATAATTCAAGTTGGAAATAAAAATAGACTCAGATATGTATAACATATCCAAAAATTATGTGAAAATAGAAAGAAATTAATCTTTGGTGATAGTTTGAAGTTCAGGTATAAAATTTGCCCCAAAGGTGTAAGTATGCACACCAGGTGTTCGATATTTTGCTTGACATAGCAAATGAACCTTAAAAATTATGAAACTTTAAATTTGTATTGTTTAATATGTTTATGGATGTTGGGTGAAATATCATTGGAAATTATATTGTAAAAAAATTATGAAAATTCCTGGAAGTTGACTAAACGATAAAAGAGCCTATAGGGCATATTTGCTTTGTAATAAAGAAATGGACACATCTTGCTCTGGGAAACTTGAAATTTTGTGTTTTATTTCATATTGGGAACCTAATAGGATTAGAATTGGATTTCCAAGAACAAAGTAAAGTATGTTTAGGCTATGGATTGGATATGTTAAATATTTTAACATGAAATTAGATGAGACTTTATTTATGAGAAATGATTTTAATGGGATCATATGATGCTTATAAATTGGGTTAAGTTTAAGTTATTCTTTGGATTGTTAATATCCTTTTGATGATACTAATATTGTAAGAATTTATATGTGAAAGGGAAGAAGAACCGATTGAACAAGTGTCAGACAAAGGCAAGGAAAAAACACATAAAGTGGCCAAGGTGAGTGTACTCACTGGAAAAAAATGTATTATACATGGCTATGGAGATGATTTGAATATCACTCACGGGTAAGATGTATTACAAATGGATATGGATATGATCTGAATATCACTCATTGGTAAGATGTATTATTCATGGTTACAGATATGATTAGAATAATATTGAATATGAATTTGTTCATTTCGGTTTACCGAAATGGGAGGTTACTCCCCGACCCGGAATGGGGGAGATTTATCTATTAAAGACAAGGGATTACGCCTCGACCAGGAATGGGGGATAATTGTTTATTGCAGACAGGATATATGAATCATGATTCGGAAAGTTGGTCATTCTTTATGAATGAGCCAAATAAGTATATAATTGGTCATTCTTTATGAATGAGCCGAATAAGTATATAATTCGTCATTCGTTATGAATGAGCCGGATAAGTATATAATTGGTCATTCGTTATGAATAAGACGGATAAGTATATAATTGGAAATTCTTTATGAACGAACCGGATAAGTAATATATAATTATGAATGGGTCGGATAAGTATATATAAATTGCCACATGGATATGATTTATTGCATTTTATTATATGCAATAGTTTAGTAATGATGCATTCACTGGGCTATTTTGCTCACGGTTACTATGGTTATGTGTTTCAGGTAAATATGATGTCACTGCCAAATCTAGGAGCTTGGTGGGGTTAGCAAAGGATGCATAAAACCATGATTTTGCTCAAACGTAAAAGGGGTAATTTAAGCCTACTTATCTTTAAGTAAGTTTGAATAAGCATAATTACATCCAAAATTGTTAAAAGTTTTTGTTTATGGATTCATTTTAATAACTGATAAAGGATACTCGTGTTTATGGTTTGATTAAGGTAATTATGATTTGACTCACTTTGACTTTCAAACTTAATAATAAGTAACTGGGTTGGGGTGCGTCATATAGTATATAGTATAGTGAGTCTTTGTGTTCGCTATTTCGAGGTATGACTTACTTGTGTTAAGTATCACCTGAAAGAAGGTCTAGTCTATCTATTTATTTATATATATATATAACTATATATGATTATCCTGAGTTGCATAAAAGTATTATAAGAAAATGTTTGTATTGTTATACTTTAACCCGGTGTATATATTGACGTTACTGATGTAATTTAAGGTGAATAGACTTATTGTCGAGCGGGGAGATATAACTCGAGATTTATTTTCGCGTAAGAAAACTAGTGATAGTAAGCGTGTGGTATTGTATGATATCTTTTGTAGCATAAGAGTGGATGCGTATACTTTTGTGTCAAGAGACGGGTATTTGGGGGTGCGTGTTATGGACTGAGGGCCTAACAAATCTCAACGACCAACAATGTTAGGTAATAGTGTATCGAGGGGATTCCTTGTTTGGATTTCGCTTTGTAAGACGTCCCACGAATGAAACTTATCGCAACGTTGGAAGTGGGGAGAGGTTTGGTCATTTGTAAATAGGTTTGGTACCTTGATTAATATATATACATATGTTGACTGTGAGATCCAAGTGATAGTATGATTTGAGGCTGGTAAAAGTCGGGTATTATTTGTGTAGTTAAGCACGGGTACAGGGTGTATGGGTGCCCTGGTTAACTATATTATCTTAAGAAATATGTGTAGCGATCCAAAGTGTAAGTGATTAGGGAGCTAGTCGAGGCTTGGGAGTAATAGGCATGTTTGAATTTCGAGGACGGAATTCCTTTGTAAGGGGGGAAGTATGTAACACCCCGAAAATTTGAGGACTTTTAATTTAATTATTTTTGGGAGAAATATAATTTATTTTATTAGAAAAAATAAAATTTATGATTTGGAGAATTTCTTAAATTAGAGGATCTATTTAATTTGGCGAATTGAGATTTAATTATTCAGACTATTTTTGTGTCGCATTTTTTTAGGTAAAAAATTGGAGAATGTTATAAAATAATTCGGATGACAATTCTGAGTGTATGGTTGAGTCTAGATGGATCAAAATAGTCAAAAAGGAGTGTCCAAGGGTAGTAAATGGGTCTCGGGGTAGATTTAGGCATAACCAAGCTCACATGGGAGTGTTTGGGCCCTTTTATTAAAGCCCGCAAGACTAAAAATGGGATTGACTTATTAAACCCTAAAAGTGAGAGGGTATGGTAGCCACAACTCATTTTAGAAAACCTATATATGTAGAGGAGAAAAGAGGGATCACTTGGAGAAACTATGGGAGCCAAAACCAAGTACAAGTGTGGACAATCTTCATCAAATCATCATAAACACCAAAGGATTCAAGCCCTAGGAATCCTAATGCAAGTGGTTAAACTTGATTTTAAATCAATTGCAGATTTCAATTCATATCATAGTAGGTGTGATAATATTATATGGTTTTTGGGTTGGTTTGATATCTAAAGTGGGTTTTGATGGATAGGATTGAATTGTAGAAAACTTCTTGAATTTGAAGAAGTCTAGGAAATTGGGTAAATTAAACCGTCATTTTAGAAACTGTTTGGCGACGTTTTGGTTATGAAAATAGCTATTCTGTTCGCATAAGCTTATCGAAAATCCTATTTTTTGCATTTTGTTCTCTAATACGTTTTCTCCCCAAATGGCTTCAAATGCCTCAAAACTACATTTTAAAAATCTGGGCAGATTCGTAGGGCAAATTTTAAGAAATGTTATTTTTAATTGTTATTCCGTTGGAGGTTGACTAAATTGATTGATTGTGATTGTTGTTATATAAAAAGGACATTAGGACTAAAGTGGAGATTAGGTTTACATAAAGTGAGACAAGTAAGCATTGGGATAATTGAGAAAATATCCGTAATTGATAAATGGATGAAATTCGTGAAGGGTGACGTAGTGATGAGTGAACCTATGTTTATGAACAGTAGTGACAATGGGAATAGCTATGGAAAAATAATGAAGGGGTAAGTAGGGCCCTTAGAGTTTTGTGAAAATTCATATAAATACGATGAGTAAAAATTGTAAGTAATAAATATGGTGAGTATTCGAGAGAAACATACTACGTACGGATGATAATTTGGAACTTAAGGAATAAGTTCTACAAGATGAAATTTCGGACCGAAGGAATAAGTCTGGGTAATTTAGTTGGGTAACACAACTCGAGTGATAAATAAATAAATGTGGGAATTATTTAAATTACAAGTCAGTATATAGACTTGAGAATGTTAGGCCTGTGTTACGGTAAATTGTGCACGGACTAGCCAGGATTAATTAAATATATATAAATACGGTGATTGTATAGTATATATATATTTGTGTGCTTTATAAATGTTGGTGTGAATAATATTTACAGGAATGCATACCCCTCTAGTTCTATCATGGGAGGTTGCACGATGTGGGTGAATCCTCTGTCTTGAAGAGAAGGGTGAGTATAGTCCCCAGGTCATAGCTTTCGTAGTTAGGCATGAGACGTCTTGGGTATGATTCGGTCTCATTTTTGGAGGGAACTATGACCGCCTCTACTGAGTATATTTTGTTCATTGATTCGGGGAGCTAACCGTGTCCGGGTGGATGAGTATACTTGAATTGATAGCATTGTAGGGAACATCCATTGAGTGTCTACTTGGGAGGATGGTTATTTACTTACGGCATGTATGTGTATGTTGTAATATGATGATACATATATATGGTGCAGATATTTATATACGGGTAAAAATACCTTATGTGAATTATATTAATAATATATAACTCGTGAGAATGTTATATGGTCTCAAATGAAAATCATGAGTAGCTAAGTTAATGCGGTATATAACTTATAAATCAGATATAAAACATATTCTGGTTAGAGTTGGGTGACAGGAAAGAGCTATATAACTAGAACTAGTTACGGGGTAGATGACTAGGTGGGTTATGAGGAAAATGTTAGGTGTGCACAATAGTTGAGGGGTGAGACGATCCTAACGAGAGTGCGACACTAACTTAAATATGAAGAGAATTAATGCATTTTAATTTACTGTAATTTAATTCACTTACTAAATATTTTCAAAATGTTTTGTGTTCTAACCCTTACTATAAAATATTTTCGAAACCTTTAAGGTGTCCAGCCATAGGGATGCCTGAATTGTGTTTATTCCAGGGTCACGCTGCTGCGGCATATGTGGATGTTGCAGGATTTTGACTTAGCCACTTAAGTTATTTCATTCTTAAAGTAGGATACAGTCAATATTTCATTTAGGCCTGTCGCCCTAGTTCTTTCATTTATTCCAGTCAGATGATGTACGCAGTTTATTATTTTGGTGGTTTATATTTTTGGACTTGGGTTTTGTAGTCGGTGCTTTATTTGGCAATAATTGTAATTATTCATTTTTTAGTATTATTTGACTCAGTGATTGTGCGAATGGTTTAAATTATGTTCATCTGCATGTTGTTATTGTTGTGTGATAAAAAGATAAAATTTGACACCGTTTCTTTTCAAATATTAGGTGGTTAGTAAGTTTTAAAAAGTTTTTGACACTGATGCTAAGAATGAACCAAATGAGATTACCGTTTAATTTTATACATGACTAATCACCCGGTATTTTATTAGGCGGGGTGTCACATATGCAATCCAAGTTTCTTTTTCAATTCTTCCCCAAACATCAAACGAATTCCATTAAAGCTCAAATTCAAACGTTTCAACAACTAGAAAATGATCCATTTGATTAGTGTTGGGAACGTTTCAATGAGTTAGTTAACACATTCCCACATCATGTTTTTGAGAAATATTCTCTCATATCTTTCTTCCATCAAGGGCTAAGTATAGATTCTAAACAACTCGTTGAGACTATGTGTGATGGAGAATTTTTTGGGTTAAACGATAACGATGCAGAGGCCCATCTGAGGTATGTCGCAGAGACTATTCAATCACGGGACACATCTGATCCTAATGCCCAATCCCGAATTTGATAAATGTGGACTCTATCAATTGGACAAGGCCGCCGAGTGTAAACTTCGAATAAGACAAATTGAAAAATAATTAGAAGACGTAGTCGAATCACGGGCAAGAGAAACACCCAGATCCAACTGAGCACTGAGAGATAGGGTGTGTTAAACTTGTGAGGTGGGACAATTCACAGAGGAATGCCCAACGATACCCGCCTACAAAGTTATGCTTCAAGAGCAAGTGGTAGAGGTAGGAGATTTTAAGGATAATTTTAATGCTCGTGAAATGAATTCTTACAACCCTTCGTGCAGGAACCATCCTGGGTTTAATTATAGGTAACAACATGGTACGTTGAATCCTCATTCACACGTTTCTCCTCCTGCACCACTGCCCTCGCATTTCCCACAAGCCCCATACATGCAAGCACCACCCCTTGTGCCGTATATCACCCCATTGAGGAGAAATCTTGAGCAATCAATTCATACAATCTCAAAACGCAAACAATGCTCAAAATTCCCAATTTTTTGCTAACATAAATGCAAACATTTAAATGTTGCTATCTTACCTACGTATCCAAGAGAAGGGAAAATTTTCGGCCTAAGGTCAACCTAGTGCAAGATCCACTTCCAATGACAATTAAGAGCAATGTAGCACAGTAACCACTCTATGTAGTGGAAGAGTTGTTGACTTGTCACCTCCTCCACACGATGAGCAAAATGACAAGGAGATTTCACTTGGCATAAAAGGGGCCAAAGATGTCCCCTTAAGAAAGAGTGGTAATGAAGACACAATCAGGCCCGAGGTGGTTGTGAAACCTCCCATTGCTTCTCCATACCCTCAACGGTTATTACCCCACTCCAAGGAGACCTCTCATGATGATTTGTTAGACGTTCTTAAGCAAGTAAAGATTAATTTACCTTTTCTCAAGACCATAAATAAAATCCCATGTACACTAAGTTTCTTAAGGACTTACTCATGGTGAAATTTAGGGTAAAGGTAAAGAAAAATGTGTTGTTAACATAAAATGCTGGTTCCGTACTGTTAAGCGACCTTCCACCAAAATTTAAAGATCGGGTGTACCGAACATTTCATGCATCATGGGGAAGAATCGAATTGAGAGAGCACTAATAGATTTAGGGAAAAGTGTTAACATTCTCCCCTATTCCATCTATAAGCAATTAGACTTGGGGGACCTTAAGCCCACAACGATGACTCTTCAACTCGCGGATCATTCCGTAAAGACACCTCAGGGGGTTGTTGAGGACGTGATTGGCCAAGTTGACACCGTCTACTTCTTGATGAATTTTGTCATTTGGGACGATGATCCTTTAGATTTAACGAGTAGTCATGTTCTCGTCATCCTTGGCCACCCATTATTAGATACAGCTAATGCACTTATTAATACACGTAATGGGAAAATGCAACTCACATTTGGTAACATGACTCTCAAAATAAATATCTTCAACATAACCAATCCCTAGGTGATGAGGACGGATCGCGAGTGGCGAATCTTATGGAAGAGACAGTACACGAGTACGGGAGTAATCACATGAGAGAGATGTTAGGGATATGCCGTATTACATCAAGTGAGAGTGATAATTCTGAAGTTGAGCAAGAGATTGAGAAGACGTGTTTAGTGACTGATGTGGAGAGTGAGAGAGATCACATAATTGAGTGCAAGAAAGAGGATTTAGAGATTGAGCATGTGAGAGCGAACTTAAAAAGTAAAAAAGAGATAAACGTAGGAGATATGAACTTAGAGGGTTGTGAAAAATAATTCGGGTCGATAGATGAGAGCCTCCCCGTCGAAGTCCAATCACTATTGGACTCATATAGTCACATCGAAGAGAGCGAAGGGAAAGATAGGATATATGAGGTCCTTATTCCTGACCATCCACCCGTGCCACTTGAGTCCTCATATGAAATCAAGGAGAGGACTCGAGTCTCAGCCGATTTAGAGCCCGACCCATGCATTCCCGAAGTTAAGAGAGATCTAGGTTTAGCGTGCACTTCCAATTTTGACCGAGATGTTCCCTCCAAGTCGGAACAAGTATGTTGCGATTCGATTGGGAACCACGAGGATCTCATTCACCCCATTTATCACGAGTCTCAAGGTATCCCCATATCTACGGGGCAGGTCCTAACTTGTTCCGGCTATTGGTTTATGATGTGAGGATGGGGGAGATGAGAAGAGCATCAAACCCCATACAGTGGGTCGGATAAGTTTTTCATGGATAAAGACAGGTCATCGCACTCCCGACACATACGGGGTGTTTTTTATTTTTTATTTTTTATTTTTGAGTCTTGTGTTGGAGTTATATAGTGTCTTTTTGCATTTTATATATTTTCTTGTTTTATATGTCGCACTTAGTTAGTTTTTCTTCTTTAGCTTTTAGTCCTTTGATTGAGGATTATGCAAAAGTCTAAGTGTGTGTGTTGGGGGGGGGGGGGGGGGGCAACAAGTGCAACTTTTCGAGTCCCAGATTTTTAAAATGCCAAAAAAATTGAAAATTTTCGAAAAAGCCATTTTTTTTTTCAAAATAGATAAACACTGGAATTTAATTTTTTATAAAATATCACTAATATTTTATTTGAAGTCTCAAATTGTAAAAATCAATAGCACTAAGCCGAAATTGATCAAAAATGGAAATTGAAAGAAAATTGATGACTTTACGAATAAGTGTGGAGATTAATTTATCTGGTGAGATTTTGTGCCTATCGATTTTTGTGAGTAATTAAATCATTTTGAGTTAATGGTTAAATCAAAGTTCGTTTCAGCATTTCAATATGTCGTTAAAGATATCAATCATTTGTTTTATCGGTTACTGGAAATGAGCAAGATGTTGTGTCGAAAAGTGCGCTAGAAATATCTCTAAACTAAATATAATCTCGAGACACATATGGTAGACTGATTAGTAGTTCAGATAAATGAAGTTAGGCCATCGTTTGTTACGCAAAAATATTATCCATAGGAAAGTAGTGAAAAATTATCCCTTTGCCACCCAATTTGAGCCTAATGAACTTATCTCTTTTCGTGTATAACCCAAAAAATCAATTGGCCCGGAACTGTGAAAATTTAACATTCATCAATAAAATCAAAATAGTGCACAAAAAGGGGTGAGAAAAATAAAATAATAGATCAACAAAAACATAAAGAAAAAAATGTGAAAAAAGTAGAAAAAGATGAGAAAAATGAGGAAAAGCCTGAAAAAGCATTAACGGACATCATAAGGACATTTTTCAATTCCGAATTTTCCAACCATCCCCATTATTGCCCTATACACCTTAAACCCGAAAAAGTCCTAACCGAGCCCGAATTTTGAAATTAATTACCATGTGGAGAGCTAAAACACGAAGAGATAATAAGAGAGATTAATTGGTATGATAAAGAGGCGATGTTTCCTATTTTCCAATGACCATAATCCGATGAAGATATGTTTTCACAATAAAAATTATGTCTTTCAAATTATGTGTGTGACCTTGTGTCCATTATATTTACTCTTATGAATCACGCATACTGAGAAAATTAGCCACATCCGAATGATTCATTTGTGAGGGTATTCGTGAGAATTGAACCAAAACGAATTTTTGAAAAGTAACGCAATGATCAATCGGTGGAAATTAAAGGTTAAATTTTTGGCTTCGCACGCACATACAACTAATTAAGACTCTTGAATATAAATTTAGAGTGACTATTTTGGGGAGTTTAAATTATAAATTTTTTATGCATTTTGAGCTTTCTTCGAGTCAAAAATGAATTTTTTGGGTATATTCACTACAAATCCTCATGAGACACCACTTGACCTACTAGCTAGGGGTGGTTTAACGGCTTGTTACATATGCTAAATGTAATCGCTTGCCTGCAAAAAAGGTATTCCATCCAATTGATTTTTTTGTAGGGTCCTTAAATCATGCTCTTATTCTTTTACATTTCTCGGGATGCGTAAAGTTCTAAGTTAAGGGGATTTGATTAGACATAAATATTTTATACTTACCCCCTTAATTTCGGTCCTTTTATGACCCCATGCATCGTAATTGACTTGGATTTATCTCATATTTTTGCTACTAAACCTTTTTGGCAATTATTTCGTATTTTGTGCATTTCTATCATGTTTTACAGGTAATTCGTGCAATATAGTGCGAGAGAAAACTCAAAATAGTGAAAGAAACCAAGAAAAAGGAAGTTGTAGGGTATTTTCATAATTTTCAGACTTAGTCCGGAGGGAACTCCGTATCCAACTAGAACGTTTAAGAACTTGAAGTTATAAGAACAATGGAAAGAACATCACCTCAATCCAAGTTATGGTGAAGAAGTTATGCGCATTCGAAGATGAGAGGAATCAAAGAGGCAAAACTAAGAAAGGCAGAAAGGAGAACCGGTTTGGTTCAAGGAGAACTGGATCTATTATGGTATGGAATTTTTTGTCCTAATAGAGTGTAGTTAGACCAAGCATGGCCGATGAAGCTTGGTAACTGGGTGCGCCATATTTTGAGGTATCATTGCTATTGCACAAGTTATGTGTACGAGTGGTTGTGCTTTCAGCCACATAGTTTTCTTATTATATTCACTGGCCCGAGAAATTAACGATCTTATGATCATCCGGTATGGTGCTTAATGTCTCTGATGGTAAAGATAAGGATGATGACTGAGGACATCATATGGTCTTAGAACTTGAGGAAACATAGCACACAATGTTGCTTTGCCACGATGAGTGGATTGGTATAATACTCGAGCGAGTATTCCATAGTTAGATGCCTAAAGTGATACTAGGTTCATAGGAGGACCTCCAAAAGGTGTCCACCCAATGCATGATGATGATTTGGTAGGTTTATTGCTCCCCAGAATGATTAATTAGAAATGTGAAGTTATATTAAGATTAAGGTAAATTGGGTAGTCAGGATGACGAAAATTTTCTTCGAGACGCATGATCTATGGTCATAAGACTTGAAAGGGTTCTTGATGATGAATTTAATGTTGTTTGTATTATGATTTACACTTGGGAGAGTGCTGATCACAATAGGACATTACCCGATAAGGGCACCAGAATGCTTCGAGGATTAGCAAGGTAGTCTTAAGACTTGATTGAGCGTGATCATAGAGTGAGTGGAGACTTAAGGACAATTATGTGACATTGATGGTTAGAATGCCAGTGAGCATTAGAGAATGTTGCACGTTGAACTTTAGTGACAAACCTTGTGAAAGAGAGTATAATGTCATCTTAGCTATTACGGACTACGATAATTTAGTCCTGGAGGATTTCCATAACTTAGAATAAGAGTTAGTAAAACCCCAGGAGATTGAATAATCGAAGGATTGATAATGTGGAGGAAAAAATTTCCTATTGTACTCGTATAACACGTTTAAGATTTGGATAATTAATATATGGTCTTTTATATCTATGTTCAATGATTGACTCCAGTGGTAATTTTGGAAGTTATTGGGGGAAATTGGAAATTAAAGGAATTATGTGGATCAAATGAATATAGAAGTCATTCGAATGAGGTCCCCTTTTTGTTCGAACGAGAAGACTGACTGGTTCAAATGAAAAGCCCATTTTGTTCAAAGTGGGAACATCTAACTACGATCCAACGACCCATCTCTGCCTCAAGATCCAAACCTCGCTAGAAGGTCGTTCAAAGGGTGATTGAACTAGATTCTAATCTCGTTCGAACGAGGTCCCATTCTCGTTGGAATATCCACCTAGAAATTGGTCGATTTGATTTGGCTTGATGTGTTGTCACATTTTTAGCCATTGGATGGATGACATGTCAATATATGGTGGCCTTGATGATCAAATACAAATTTATCTTGTATAGGGTGTATTTTTAAAGGAGTTTGTGGGTTTTGTTTGGGTTATATGGGAGAGAGGGATGGTGGGTTCCTCCCAACCATTTTCTCATCAGTAATTACCTCTCTCTCTCTCTCTCTCTATCTCTATCTCTCTCTCTCTCTAATTTAAAAAATGTTTCATCTTCCCCAAGTCCCTCCCACCATTGCTACACCATGCCATCACTATACCTCCACCTTGTGCCCCCATATTTCATAAGTATTCCACCATATTTAAGCCTTATACACCTATTTCCACCATTTTTTAGCTTTTCTACAAAATTGGGAGTTTATCGTTGGGGTTTTTTTTGAGGAAAAAGAACAGAAGATAAATGGAGTTTGAAGGGGGGGTTTAGCGAGGAGCTTTATTGGAGGCAACTTTTATGGAGTTAGGCAACCTCCTTGAGGCCACCATAGGAGGTGGGGATTTTCATCCAACCATTTTTGGATCTCTATTTGAGTGAAAAAACTCGACTCTTTAGTTAAATTGTCTATTTTTTATGCGTTGGTCATGGAGTTAGAGTTTGTAAGAGTAGGATGAATTTATGATATAAGAATGATATTTCTTATGATTTGTAAAAATGGGTTTACAAAAGGGCATCAATGGTTTTGAGTAAAATGATACATTTCAAGAAAACTTGGTATTAAATATTTTTATGGAATAAAAATGTTGAAAGAATGTTTATTTAGTTGGGAATAATTTATGAATAAACATTTCAAAGTTTTTTTAGGAAAAAAGGGATTTTTTATATAAATGGACATTTGTTAAAGTTTTGAAGAAACAAAAATATTTTTTTCCTTGAATAGTAAGTTTTAATAAATATTATGAAATGTCTAGAGTAAATCATATGTTAAACCCATTTACTAGGATTTTTGAACTTAAAATCCATCATCTCATGCATATAAAATTGTAGTATTTTGATTATGAACATATCAACAATTTTAATGAGAGTTTTATAGGGTTTAAACATAAAATAAAGAAAATAAAAATTTCTACGCTTAAAGTGTGTGAAAAAGTGTTGGAAATCTGATAAGTGTAAGGTTTCAAGACTACATGTATTAGTGAAGGAAGTGGTGTTTTTCTTATATAGTAGTTTTTTTAAATGTTCAATGATTTCTTAGAGAAAGAATGTAAAGAAATAAAAAGATTTTCAACTTGAGATGTATGTTACTCCAAAGTGTTAAGTAAGTGTTAAGTAAGTGTTAAGGAGTTAAAAGCATTTACTAAGTTATGTATGTAGCTTAATAATGTTTTTCGAAAATAACACTTGTAAAAGTGGAGGAAATGACAAGTTTCGAAACAAATGGGTAAATTGGTAATTTTACGTAAAGTGGAATATTTTTATGAAAAAGAATGTTGGAAAAGGTGTTACACAAAATATTCCTAAATGAACTTGGTTTTTGGGATAAAATCAATGTAATGGTGTAGAGGACAAGAAATGATTATTTTAAAGTGTAAAACAAGTTGGGGTGAAACTCTGGGTTTTGACTTTGGCAAGTAAAGGAAAAGTGGAGTAATGTGAATATTTTTAAAACATTAAAACACATTAATAAGGACTCAGATGATACCATGAATAATTAAGGAGGGCCCTGATCCCTAGTATGAAAGACTCAAAATCACAGGCCAAAGCATATGGTAACATAACCGGTAGTGTGGACCCATAAAAAATATGCGAATATTGGAAGATTCTGAGAAAAAGATAATGAAAATGTAACATATCAAGAAATAGTTTGTGTAGTGGATATGAGAAAAAACCAACCTAACTTGAATGAATTAATGAATGTTCCTGTAAAGGATAAAGTGGACAAATAAATGTAAAAATTGTTAATGTCCATAAAGCAAAGGAATGGTAAAGTGAAGTGATTAAATGTGTAGTTAAGCAATCTAAAGAAGTTTAACCCGTAATTAACACAAGTGTGTGTTAATTAAAGGTTTTCAAAGAAAAATAATTATTTTCTAACTCGGTGATTGTGTGTGAGGTGATTTTCAATGAAAATACTAATGTAAATTCGGTATGAATTTCGGTGAAGGAATGATAAGGGTTATTATTTAAAATATTTAACCGAGTGTGCTAAATCAAGAAATAAATGTTAAATCAAGTAAAAAGGAAATGCTTTATAAGATTAAGGTGGATTAATCAGGATAAGTAATGGTTTTGGGAAAAAAAAACAGTTCCATGCTTTAAAGGATATATATGTATAATATATAAGGTAATTGCATGTGCACATAGATATAACGTGTTAGAGTCTCATTTTTATTGTTCGATTCTTTATTTCATCGTTATGATTTTTCACTGGGCATTCGGGTCATTCTCTCATCTTTGTTACGACAGCTTCGATAATTCCATATTTTGCGAGCGTTGTATAGATAAGTATTCCTTTTATTTTACGTTAGTAGCCTTGTATACTTGGATTCTGGGGACGCTTTCCACCATCCCCTCACTAGCTTGATTTAAATAGAAATCACATGCTAAACAAGTAAAATGTTTATTAAATAATACTAGACTAACAACATTATGAAGTTTGTTTCCTTGCACTTCATACTTAAGACTCGGGGCGGACCAGGTTGATTACGGGTAACCCATAAATTCGATCTGGGGATTTACACAACAAGAGGTTGTTTTTTTTATCTATAGTTCACTTATATCACCCCCACAATTATCCTTTCATAATCAAGGATTTACAAGTGTTATAAATGTGTTATTTAGGTGTATAAGAGGATTACTAGAGGAACTAAAATTCAAAAAGTTTGGAGATTATTGTGTTTTATTTTCAACATCTTCTCCGAAGTTATTATGTTCAAGAAGTATGGATTCTACACTATTTTCAAATTTAAAATTAAGAAAGATAATTATATGAACGCACATGTATGATTTATATGACTATTTATGCTTATTATAACTATATATGAATATACATTGAAAAATATGAGATAAATGTTTTGGAATGTTGAAGTTTGAATTGAGTTATATAATGTTTAAGTAAGTTATTCGTTATGAAAATCATGTTTAATCTAGTTATTTCATAAAAAATTATAAGATGGGCTTAGTGAAGAAATGTAAAATGCATATATGTTTTTTTATATAAATCCTTTCATTCTTGAACAAAATCACATGTAGTTATGAGAAATGGGTTTAATATGTTAAAAATACATTTGAATAACCTTGGAATATGAAATAATGATGTTAAAAAAAATCAACATATTAGTCACATAAAATGACGTTATTTAATGTGTAGAAGGTTTAAGATGTTTCAAGCATAAGGGACTGAAATTGGGAATAATGAAGTATTGAGGCTAAGACAATTAATATAGTAATATTTGCATATAAAATGATAAAGATATAAAATCTAAAACGAAAGTTTCTCAATTTGTAAGAATAAGTCTTGAAATGTTAATAGGGTAGTTTTAGGTCAAAGGTGCCATTTTGTGAAAAGTATTGATTTAATAGTAATATTTGCAAAGATGAGTGCTATTTTGGAAAGTTGATTTTAAATGGAATAATATGAATACATAAAATGATAAGATTTAACAAATTAAAATATAAGTCTTTAAATGGCCAAACTAATGTTTTAGTGCAAAAGTGTCATTTTATGTAAAATTTGGGCTTATAATCAAAATTTTCAGACTAAAGGACTCTAGTTAAAATAATTAAATTTTTATGTACTAGAAAATCATATTTTGTAAAGAAAATATGAAAAGGAGCATTTTTTGCCAATTGTATAAAATGCAAATTTATAAGTGCGCGTGAATAGTGAAAATGCACTAAAGTTTAAAAATGGGTATTTTGAATTCAAAGGTCAAGTTTGACAAGAAATGGTAAATTAAGTTGGTTTTAAAGACGATATACAGAGTTAAAAGTAAAATAAACTTTTGATAAAGTATGAAACTAGAAAATTAAGTGTTAGGGCTAGTCTTATCCCAAATACTTGGCCTCGTCGTCCGTTAAAAGCAAAATAAAGGAAAAAGACTTTAAAATAGAGAAGAATGAAAAAAATAAAAAGGATTATAATGATGTAACAAGTAAAAAACACTCAGAGGTAATCGAGAAATTTAATTAGGGATCGAAGTCCTAGGGTGTCGCTTAATGCTTAGACCATAAACCACTTATCAGTAGCATATTCTGACATGATGGGGTTCGGTGAAAGGATATATAACACACATGGATTAGTGCCTTGATTAATCAAGTATAAAGATGATTTTGAGCATGGCACTCAGTAATGTAAAGGAAAATTTATTAAACAACTTGAAAGATATAAAACTACGTCAATGGTTCAATTAACGGGATACAATTTATATTAAAATAAAGAATAAGGGTGAGTGGGCCCATAATCAGAGTTACATAGTTAACATTCCAATTGCATGTCACGTTGTATTTTACATGAGAACACTAAATCAAATGAATGTTGAATTCATAATTTTTATAATATATATATATATATATATATATATATATTATTTGTACGTATTCCTTTGCTAGTATTTCTCCTACTCGGCACACACTCATACCACACTATTTGTCAAACCCCCTAGGTACTTCTGGGAAAGATAAAGGAAAGAAAATTGTGAGAGGCAAGGAATATTCTATGCGCCAATAAATCTCTGTTTAGAATTTTCTATAAATGTTCATCTTAAATGGAACTTTGGTTTAGTTGAAACTATTTGGAAGTGTTTTAAATTTGGCTTGCAATAAGACAAGATGACATGAACTTTCTTAAATTGTTATTTACTCCATGGAATTTACAAAACTCATTTATTTTAAAAGGTATAATTATGCTAGTCATTATTTCATTAATTAGATTTAATGAATTTCATGACAAAAATGTGAAATCAAGATTTTATTTCAAACGAAGGATTTTTTTAATAAAATCAAAGTATACCAGGTGTTGATACAAAATTTAGTCTGCTGACATGGCTCAATTGAGTGAAGACACATGGAAATCTATGTGGCAACAACAAACACTTCCGAGGAACTCAGACGCTCCGAGGAACCATACTACAACGAGGAACACTGCTTCCCCGAGGAACTCAGACGCTCCGAGGAACCATACTACAATGAGGAACACTGCTTCCCCGAGGAACTCAGACGCTCCGAGGAACTCTTGAGTACCGAGAAACTTTTGAGTACCGAGCAACTTAGGCGGTCCGAGCAGTATAAGCGGTCTGAGCTGCACCTCGAACAAAGCATTAATAACAGGATAACCAACAGTTTGACTGTTTATTAAATGCTTATCATTCAGATGTATACGCTTAAGGGGCATTGAATGTATTACCCTTTCACATGTACAACATTGAATGTATTACCCTTTCACATTACAGCCTCAGGGCTATAAATACAATGTACAATCCTTATTGTAAGGGGACGGGAATTTCTTGATCAAACTTGTAATCGAGAATTCCCAAACAGACATCAATAACAGAAACAGTGGATGTAGGCTATTCTTATAAGGCTGAACCACTTTAAAATTTCTTTGTCTCATTTATTTTATCTGTGATTAAATAATTAGATATAATCTAATTTTTTACATCAACAGATTGGCGTCGTCTGTGGGAAACGACTGGTAATATCTTTTTTCATCAAAAATAATTCATCACAAATGGCTGATATTCCAAAACCCAGCAATCGAAACGTTGGAAGCCCTCCGAATCCATCTGCTCCGCCAAATATTCCAGATCTGTCTGGAATAATGACAAATCTAGCTCAGGGCCAGACCGTCATGCATGAAACTATGCGACAACTCATACAAACCCTCTATGGCGGTGCACCAACCCATTCAGGACCACAAAGTATTCAAAGAAATACCCGTGCACCTTCTTCGCGTACTAGGCGTACCGATTCATATCGTAATGAGGAGTCTGAAGATTTTTCTTATCAACCTGGAAGAACTTCGTCAGTACGAGCCACAGATACTGAACAACGTATCACTCTCTCCCCAGAAAGGACCAGTGCACTAGAAAGATTAAGCAGAGTATCTCCTTTTGATCGATTAGGTCCTATAAGGAGTAGAAGTCCTCCTAAAGTCGCATCGATGAGTTTTTGACGACCATCAGATTTAAGGGAAGGATCTTCCCAGTCGCGACCAGTTGCTCGTCAAGATAGATCCTAGGAAGCCACATCAACGCGATCAGTTGCTCAAACCAACAGGCCCGAGGAAGGAAATGATGCATGGAAATGCTCTATTCAAAGGCTGGAGGATAGATTAAGGGAAATGGCTAAAGCCAAGAACCCTTTACAATGAACTTTTGTTCGAGGAACACCTTTTGTCCAGGCCATTGTAGATTTTCCAACACCATCAAAGTTCAAAGCACCTGTTGTGACCCCCAAATATGATGGAAAGACTGACCCTGTCCTTCATGTAGAACAATACCAAGCTGCAGCCGACATCTATGCTGTTCCAGATGAGATGAGATGCAGAGCATTCTCGGGAACTCTTATCGGATCTGCTCAAACGTGGTATAATAATCTTCCTCGGGGTAAGATCTCAACTTTTCTTCAACTGGCCGAGTTATTCATTGGAAATTTCTATTTTGGGGCAAAGCCAGTTAAACGAGTAGCGTATTTGTTAAGTGTTAGACAAAAAGCTGGTGAGAGTACCAAAGATTATATAACTCGTTTTAATAACGAGAAACTCAAAGAAATTGATTATGAGGAGAAGACAGCGATTATCGCCTTGATGAGTGGGCTACTGCCCAACAAGTTGTACTACACTTTGGCCAAAGATCCACCTAGAACCATGTCAGATCTGATGGGAAAAGCGGCCAAGATTATGAATGCCTAGGAGGCTGTGGCTGCGAAGAAAAATATGGATGCCAAAGAAACCAAGGTGGAAGGTGATAAAGCTAAGAAGAAAGAGCATAAGAACAATGGTAATGACAAACACTCAAAAACTAGGTCGGCATGGGAAGTATTGAAGAAATTTGATAATTATACTCCTTTTAAGAAAGACATCAACCATGTTCTAGAGGAAATCAAGAACAACGAGGAATTAAACTGGCCAGGGAAAATAAAGGCAGACCCTGACAGGAGGAATAAGGCAAAATATTACGAGTTTCATAAAGATCATGGCCATATGACCAAAAATTGCATAGCTCTTCAGAATGAGATTGAAACACTCATCAGACGAGGAAAACTGGCAAAGTATGTTGATCGTGGAAGCGAAAGAAGAAACAACGACCGAACAAGAGATAGGTCTAGATCTCCTCGTCGTGTAGAGGAGAACAAGAAAAGAGACCATGAAGTTGATCCAGAAGACGACCCCGATCTTCCCAAGAGACCAAGGCAGCCAGAAAGAGAGGTATTTTCAATACGCTTTGGGTCACTTGATTGTAATGTTATTATAGGTGGAGATGCAGGAGGAGGAGACCTTACTGCAGAGAGAAAAGCTTACCTATGTGAGGCTCAAGCTTGCTCATATATTCAATGGATAAATCTGGCCGAGGAGGATCGCCTGAGAAAGGTAAATAAAGAGAAATTGGTCATTAGTTTTTCAAAGAACGACCTCGCAGGCATCCTATATCCTCATGATGACCCATTGGTGATCAAAATGAGGATGAAAGAAGTGATGATTTCACGAGTTCTGGTAGATAATGGTAGCTCGACACACATCATGTTCTACTCGTGCTTCGACAGTTTAAACCTAAAGTTATCACAATTGGAGCCTTATCACAGACCCCTCCTCGATTTTTCTGGCGAGAAAGTTTTTCCACTTGGGACGATCAAATTGGATATATTCATTGGTACGTGGCCTGCTTGTCGAACAGAAAGAATACGCTTCTTCGTGATGGATAAGAATGTTCAATCATCATACAATATCATCATGGGAAGAGTAGGATAGAATAAGTTCGAAGCTGTACCATCTACGGTACATCAATGCCTAAAATTTCCAACAAATTTTGGAGTAGGAGTTGTGAAAGGTGATCAGAAAGTAGCTCGAGAATGCTATTATTCATCCGCCGAGCAAGAGGAGTTGGAGGAATCAAGGAAAAAGACTACTACCTATCAAGTGGATAAAGGTGCAGAAATTGAAACATTGGATCCTAGAGATGAGTCACAACTCGTGAAGGGTCAAGTGGTGGAAGATACTGAAAACATCATTCTGGATGACGAGCACCCTGAACGAACTACTCAAGTAGGTTCGTCGTTGGAAGCCTCACTAAAACAGAAATTGATAACTTTCCTAAGAAGCAGAAAGCAAACCTTTGCGTGGAGTCATGAGGATATGCTCGGGATAGATCCAAATTTCTTATGTCACGAACTCAATGTGAATAAGGAGATCAAGCATGTGAAGCAGAGAAGAAGAGTATTCAGTCCCGAGAAGAATCAAGCTATACATGAGGAAGTCGAGAAGCTCCAGAAAGCTTGCTTCATTGAAGATGTTAAATATCTAGACTGGTTAACAAATGTGGTGATGGTAAAGAAGAAAAACAACAAATGGAGGATGTGTGTAGACTTCACCGACCTCAACAAAGCATGCCCAAAGGATCACTTTTTGTTGCCCCGTATTGATCAACTAGTCGATGCTACCTCGGGACACGAGCTGCTGAGCTTCATGGATGCTTATTCTGGTTACAATCAGATTAAAATGAAACCAGAAGACAGGGATAATACTTCTTTCATTACCCCTAGGGGAACTTATTGTTATAATGTTATGCCTTTTGGTTTGAAAAATGCAGGTGCGACATATCAGCGGCTGATGAACAAGGTCTTTACTGAACAAATCAGTTGCAATATGGAAGTCTATGTTGACGATATGCTGACAAAGAGCAAGAAAGATGTCGATCATCTAGTTGACTTAAGCCAGACTTTTGATCAACTGGATAAATATCAAATGAAGCTGAACCCGATGAAGTGCATATTTGGAGTACGAGAAGGCATGTTTCTCAGGTACATTGTCAATCAACGAGGCATTGAGGCAAATCCTGAAAAGATCAAAGCTCTATTAGGACTGCGATCTCCAACGACGAAGAAAAAAGTACAGAGTCTCACAGGACGAGTAGCAGCACTCAACAGATTTGTATCGCGAGCAACTGATAGATGTCTCCCATTCTTCAAAATGCTTCGAAAGACTTTTGAGTGGAATGATGAATGTGAGAAGGCCTTTCAAGACTTGAAGAAATATCTGGGAGCACCTCCACTGTTGTCCAGGCCGGTGATGGGAGAAAAATTGTACTTGTATCTAGCAGTATCGGAGAATGCAGTTAGCTCGGCGTTGATCAGAGTGGAGAATGGAGTGCAAAAACCAATTTATTACACGAGTAAGGCCTTCCGAAGAGCAGAGATCAGATATCCAAAACTGGAAAAGATAGCACTGGCGCTGATTGAGGAGAGTAGGAGAATGAGGCCATACTTCCAGGCTCATACTATAGTCGTATATACTGATATTCCATTAAAGAAAGCCCTTCATAAACCCGAAAAATCAAGGAGATTGATGTATTGGGCAATAGAACTTGGTGAATATGATATAGTTTATGAACCCAGATCATCGCTAAAAGGGAAAGCTGTAGCAGATTTTATAGCAGAGTTCACCTATCCTGATACCCCCAAGGAGAAAAAGTTGCTCGCTGATCAACCTGTGGATGTTACAGGATCATCAAACACAAGCTCAGACCAACTTAGGTTGGTAAAAGGGCAAGTGGATGTTACAGGATCATCAAATTCGAGCCCAGACCAACTTAGGTTGGTAAAAGGGCAAGAAAAGATGATCGACGAAGAGCAAGAAATATCAAGGGAGGATTTAAGGAAGCAACAAATATTTCATGGAGGAACTCTGTCAGATCAGAAATTTGAAGACGAGTTACCTATATGGAGGCTATATGTAGATGGCTCATCTTGCACAACAGGCTGTGGGGCAGGGATCATTTTGAATAGCCCGGACGAGGTCGACATGGAATACGCCCTACGATTCCAATTCAAAGCTTCTAATAATGAGGCTGAGTATGAGGCCATGATTGCAGGTCTTAATTTGGCAAACATTATGGAGGCGCAGCAGGTTATTGTCTTCAGTGATTCTCAATTGATCGTAAATCAAATGTTGGGAATATATGCAGCCAAAGGAGAATTAATGATCAAGTATCATGCAAAGGTGATGGAGTTAGTATCATAATTTGTTGCTATTCAGCTGGTCAGAATACCAAGAATGGAGAATGCCAGAGCAGACGCCCTAACTCGATTAGCATCAGCTACTCGTACCGAGCTACGAAGAACAATACCAATTGAAGTTTTAGCTAGTCGGAGTATAGATGAAGATCTGATGACGAATTTTATTACCCTTGATTTAGGACCATCTTGGATGGATCCCATCAGGGCATATATTGAGGAGGGAGAATTACCAATTGACAAGGTCGCAGCCAAGAAATTGAAGTTTAAAGCTGCTCGGTATGTATTAACTAATGATATTTTATACAGACGAGGAATTATGGCAGGTTTGCAAAGATGTGTACATCCCTCCGAGGTGAAAGAATTGATTGAAGAGATCCATGAAGGGTCCTGTGGAGCCCATGTAGCAGGTCGAACGCTTTTGTAAAGGGTGATAACGCAGGGATACTACTGGCCAACGATGAGGGCTGATTGTATAGCCTATGCTAAGAAATGTGACAAGTGCCAGTGCTTTTCCTCCATCCGAAGAACTCCCCAAGCATTGTTGACACCCATCACTTCCCCTTGGCCATTTTCCATGTGGGGAATAGATTTGGTCGGGCCATTTTCGACGACCAGGGGAAGATTTAAGTATCTCGTGGTCGCTGTGGATTATTTTACTAAATGGGTTGAAGCTGAGCCTCTCATTGATATGACGTACGACAAGGTGTACCAATTTATTTGGAAGAACATCATTTGTCGATATGGTTTTCCTCATGCCCTCATCACAGACCATGGAACACAATTTGACAACGAGGAGTTCGCTGCCTATTGTCATCAGTTAAATATCTTGAAGGTCCATTCAGCACCAAGCCATCCTCAAAGCAATGGACAAATAGAAGTGACAAACAGAACGCTACTGAATGGCTTGAAGAAAATAATGGATGATGCGAAAGCAAATTGGATCAACGAGCTACAATCAGTACTATGGGCTTAGCGAACTACTCCCCGAGTAGCAACAGGGGAATCTCCATATATTCTAGCATTTGGAAGTGAAGCTGTTATACCTGCCGAGTTGGGCCTCCCAACACACAGGGTGCTGAATTTCAATTCCCCTGTCAGCGACTTAATGAGAAGATTGGATTTAGACATGCTCGAGGAAGTTAGAGAAGAAGCAGCCATCAGGAATGCTGCATACTAACAACGAAAAACTTTGTTCTACAATAAGAGGGTGAAGAAGTGCGACCAGAAAGAAGGAGACTATGTGCTAAAGAAAGTGATTCAAAAGCACAACAAACTGGAGGCAAACTGGCATGGACCATACCGAGTAACAGAAGTTGTTCGACCAGGAACTTACCGAATAGCAACTTTAGAGGGGGAGGAGTTTAAGAATGCATGGAACGCAGAGCACCTGCACAAGTATTATCAGTGATGTATATTCTCATGTAACGCAGTTCCGTTAGTATGAATAAAATGAAGATATTCTGCCAAATTCTCTCCTTTTATTGAAAGTTTTTCGGGGAATACTAGTTCTACACACTACTCGGCAAAACTCGGACTACTCAAATTTATTCCTAAAAATGCCAACTTATGTTGGTTAGGAAATTTATTCCTAAAAATGCCAACTTATGTTGGTTAGGAAGTAAATGTATTCCTACAGGAAGTAAAACAATGTATTCCTAAAAATGCCAACTTATGTTGGTTAGGAAGTAAATGTATTCCTACGGAAAGTAAAACTATTCCTAAAAATGCCAACTTATGTTGGTTAGGAAATTTATTCCTAAAAATGCCAACTTATGTTGGTTAGGAAGTAAATGTATTCCTACGAGAAGTAAAACTATTCCTAAAAATGTCAACTTATGTTGGTTAGGATATGTATTCCTAAAAATGCCAACTTATGTTGGTTAGGTAGTAAATGTATTCCTACGGGAAGTAAAACTATTCCTAAAAATGCCAACTTATGTTGGTTTGGAAATGTATTCCTAAAATTGCCAACTTATGTTGGTTAGGAAGTAAATGTATTCCTACGGGAAGTAAAACTATTCCTAAAAATGCCAACTTATGTTGGTTAGGAAGTAAATGTATTCTCGAAAATGCCAACTTATGTTGGTCGGGAAGTAAAACTATTCCAAAAAGTGCCAAAGTTGCTCGTAGAGGAAAAACCCACTAACTGTAGTTGGTCGAAAAGGAAAATTGACCGACCTTGGTTGGTCGGAAACATTTTATGAATACGAGAAAGTGATCGAGCAAAATTTTTTATACTCGTAACTTTTTAAATTATTACTAAGTTGGTCGAGAAACAAAACATCATTTTTGCCAAATGACCACCACAAATTCAAACTATTCGACAATAAGTTGATCGACAAATAACACAATATTGTTATCTTTTTAACAGATACACATGCACAGATGTAAAGTGTTACAAGACAATAGCAGTCAAGATTTGCAAATAAAATTATTTCATTAAATGTAGAACAAAATACATCAAGAATGAAATACAAATTTATTACATCAAGATGCCTATTATATTGGTTTCTTCCCCTATGCTTTTGAAATAGGTTCCCCGCCAGCAGGTGGATCATTTAAAGCAAGAGGAGAATTTATGAAGTTAAGATCTTTTAACATCCTGATATTCATCACAGATGGTCGATCTAGTAGATGCTCGGGACGAGATATCTCGACATTGGAATGGATATTGTAGTTGTCGAGATATTTGGAAATTAAGCACTGAGGGATGGCCCGAGCAGGGATCCAACTCATGTCGAGCTTGAATGGTGGCACCGGCAGGTCGAGTAACCCAGGACTATGGTAATCCCACAGGTAGTGACCCTGTTCCAGTTGTAGCACACCTAAGGCATTCAACCATCCATGTTTGTAACCTTCATTGATTGCATTTTGGATACGATCATCCAAATGGTAAAGAGCCTCGTTGTAGCCAGCTATCCAGAACTCTCTGGGCTGCTTGTGGAATTGATATGTCAATCTTTCCAGTTGCTCTTGGAGATTTTTTATGAAGAGTTCTTTATTCTCCAAGATAGATTTCTGCGCAGAAAGCTTCTCGTCCAGACCCCTGATCTTCTTTGACATTTCAGCCAACGCCTGGTTCTCTAAGGCAGATTGAGTTCTCCGTTCCTTGACAGGAATTCGAGCAGCTCTTGCTCGTCCGTGAGGAGCTATTGCTCGTCCCTGAGAAGATGTAGAAGGGCCAACTCTCTTCAAGGTCTCCAATTTGTCCCTCAGGTTGGCGTTTCCAACTTCCAAGAAAGAGAATCCCTCATCGTTCACATGAAACAAAGCATTTGAGGTGGAGGCAATAGATTTTAATTGAGATACTTCTCTTTGCAAGTTGTTATTTTCTTGCTCCAACAACTCGGCTATTTGCCTGTGCTCTTCGACCTCAGCCTTCAACGTTCTCTCCCGCACGTTGTAAGCAGTAAAACGCTTCTCGTATCCCTTGTCGGCAATGATTTGCTGATACTTCTTCTCGTACCCCTCGTACAAGAGGGCAGTGGATTCCTTATATTGTTGCTGAAGGTCTTCAAGAGTGCCATGGAGATCCTCAATCATATCATAATAAGCTACATTATTAGCCACCGCACGATCAAGCATACACTTCAAGTATTGGTAGGCCTCAATTACCTGTTCCGAAGCATCTTGGCCGAGGATGTCGACGATTTATGATGCACTCAGATCTGTGTGACCAGCCTTAAAATATTCATTGCATTACCGCAACATCTTTGTATCATGAGCATACAATAATTCCATCCTGGCCTGAAACTAGTAGAGAAAGAAAAAGCAATAATCAAAACAGAGCATGAAGAAGAGAATCAACAGTATGCATAAGCAAAAGTTCAAATTTTATTACATTACAAAGGTCAGAAGTACAAGGTTCAGAGTTACATGTTCAGAAGTTACATTTGACAAAGAAAAATATAGAGAGAAACCCGAACAACTCTACACCTTTTCCTTGTCTCCCAAAACTTTCTCGGGAGGCTGGGACGAGGAGGTAGGTTGCTCGGAGGGAACAGAAAGTTACTCGGGGAGCGCTGGCAGTTGCTCGGATGAAGTAGCAAGTTGCTGAAGTTCCTCGTTAGTAGGCTGGATGGCTGGGGGATGAGAAACTTGATCTCCCGTCACCATGGAAGACTCTTCGGAGGCAGCTTTGTCCTCTTCTTCATCTTCAGGAGTTGGAGGGGGACCAGGGATGTGTCGCTGAAAGAGTTCAGAATTTTTATCAACCTTCATCTCCTGTAGAGCAGCGAACCACACATCTCTAAAGTATTTAAGGCTTCCATATTCTACTTGCGACATCATGGCAGCCAAACCCTTGTTCCACCCTTTATCCCAGCCAGCGCTGAAAGACTTCTTCACAGCCAATTTCCTATTTAACTTCTCCGAGGAAAACTTCTCGGACAGAAGATTTTCAGCAGTCTTCAGTTTATTCTCAACTTCTTCCTTCTGGCGACTTACTTCGCGAAGTTGGATTAATTTTTCCTCAGCAACCTTGAGTTTATTCTCAAGCTCTCTAGCATTTTTGAGCTTCTTGTCGAGCTCTTTATTTTTCTCTCCCAAGTCCTTTATTTTCTTCTCCAACCCCTTGGAGACTTAAACAACTTGAGCCTTCTCCTGCTCGGTTGAGGTAAGTTTCTTCTCCCAAGCAGCCTTGTCAGTATCGTACTTCTGACGAGAATCTTCCAAAGACAGCGTCAGACCCATCAGAGCTTCCTCCACACTAGATGAGGAGCTTGAAGCTTTAATAGCTTCATATTTCTTCAAAATTGTATTAAAGCAGCTCACCAACTGTGAAAAGAAAATGAAAGCAAGTCAGAGACAAATATAACAAGGGAAAGATGAAAAGTTCAAAACAATAAGACTTACAGAAGCAATATGGCGAGCAGCCAATGAGGTAACCATGTCCCGAGAAAGGTTTTCTTCAATACCTTGGATCTCGAGAATGATCCAAGTCTTCACCGAGCTCATAGCAGAACTCGGGGGAACAAAAGTAGGAACACCAGTTCCAGTAGTTGGAGGCTGAGAGATGGTTTCAGCCAAATTGACCGAGGAGCTCTTCTTCAGCTTCCTCGGGGGAATAGGAATAGTTTCGACCAAGGAGGAACTCTTGGTCGGTGATATGACAATCACCTCACCTGGAGCAGCAGCCTTGCTCGGGGCCACTGGGGGCTTCTCGACAACCTTTACAGGTGCAGCCGAGGGAGGTGCATCAATTTTCTTTGTCCCTTCTGGGACATCATGTTTACTTCTTTTTGCCTCTCCAGCACCAGAGGCAGGTTTCTCAAAAAGGGTGGGAGGTCTTCTTTTCTTCATCCTTTCACTCAAAGGAACGTGTGACTTAGGCGAAGAACTGGTAGAAGCTGGTACTGGTTCTACTTCACTTATCACCGGACGAGCAGTAAAAGAAGAGGTGTAGCTCTTATACTGCAGAAAATATGAGGCAGACCTAATATGCTCGTCGGCAACAGTCTGATGCAAACTCCAGATAAGTTTTAAATGTCTTATGTTAACGTCTGCCTCTTTTGGAGATTTTCTTTTGCTATCAACTGCAAATAAATAAACATTAAAATATCAGTGGCACATTTTATCAAACATAGAAGAAACATAATTTTGAAAATAAATAAAATGAAATAAAAATAACCTATCCCATTGCCATAGGGAGGGCATCTGGGACCCTGATACACTTCATCTCCAGATAAATGAGCATGTTGCCAATTTTTTATAACAACCCCGTGCTCAAAATAGTCCCTATTGGCATCCGGGATATTGACCACTAAAGCCCTATTTAAAAATCTAGTTTTTAAATAAAAAGTATTATCACCAACTGCCCATCTATAACAAAACATGATTTCTGGAATTCCTATGCGAGTTCCATGAATTTGATTTAGTCTATGAACCCCATTAACTATTCTCCATGTATTGGGGGCTATTTTTGCAGGAACAACGTCAAAATATTGATAGAATTCCAGACATAAAGGATTTGGCGGAAAAGAGAAGCCACATTCAGCAATAAAGAGACTGGGGAACCAATGTCCCTCATCCAAACGGAAATAATCGGAAGGTTCAGAAAGTTCCTCCAGAACAACCCATGAAGGAATAAAAAAATCAGAACGAAACTTATCAAGAGATTCAAAAGGGTAAACCATGATGAATAAAGGAAATGAAGAAGAAGGAAGAAGATCTTACAGAAAAAGAGTGGATCTGTTGACAACGAACGATGAAAAGGATGAACGCACAAGAGAGTAAGACAATGGAAAACTCGAAGATACAAATTTAAAAAAGTAGAACACGATGGGATTGTCTGTGACGCTTAAATACCTTATCTTGGGAAATGGTAAAGTTAATGATTACAAAAAGAAACAATTACGCTACCGACGGCTAGAAGGACAAAAAGTACGCGGAGATTGAGGTGGTTATAAAAATTTTAAAAATCCTGATTCTACGAATTTGGAAGGAAAAATAAATACAAAAGACTCCTAAATTTCAGGATGACCATTTAAAACCATCATATTTCGAGAAAGAATGTTCCACACTCCTCAAATTTTGAACTATGAAACATTGGGGGCTTCTGTTGATACCAAATTTAGTCTGCTGACATGGATCAATTGAGTGAAGACACATGGCAATCTACGTGGCAATAACAAACACTTCCGAGGAACTCAGACGCTCCGAGGAACCATACTACAACGAGGAACACTACTTCCCCGAGGAACTCAGACGCTCCGAGGAACCATACTACAACGAGGAACACTACTTCCCCCAGGAACTCAGACGCTCCGAGGAACTCTTGAGTACCAAGCAACTTTTGAGTACCGAGCAGCTTAGGCGGTCTGAGCAGCATAAGCGGTCCGAGCTTCACCTCGAACAAAGCATTAATAGCAGGATAACCAATAGTTTGACTGTTCATTAAATGCTTATCATTCAGATGTATACGCTTAAGGGGCATTGAATGTATTACCCTTTCACATGTACAGCATTGAATGTATTACCCTTTCACATTATAGCCTCAGGGCTATAAATACATTGTACAATCCTCATTGTAAGGGGACGGGAATTTCTTGATCAAACTTGTAATCGAGAATTCCCAAACAGATATCAATAACAGAAACAGTGGATGTAGGCCATTCTTATAAGGATGAACCACATTAAAATTTCTTTATCTCATTTATTTTATTTGTGATTAAATAATTAGATATAATCTAATTTTTTACATCAACACCAGGTTTTTTGCATTGACCTCTAGAAATGGGGAATTACAGCTTAGTATTAGAACATAGGTTACAGGTGTATGTGAGAGTACGCTTATGTTTCGTTTAGTTTTAATAATAGTTATATCACTGCAAAAGTTATAGATTATAGCAAGGAAAAAAATTGTTGTAAAACGTATAATTACGCTGCGAAAAACCTTTTGCAACAATTGTTTTTCCATTGCAACGTTCCTCGCCCTATGCATCGTGATATAGATTTTTTGCAAGGAATTTTTTTCATCGTTGCTAAAAATATATTTCAGCGAATTATAAATTCAATAAAATGATAAATAAACACTTGTCATCATGCAAGTTTATTCAAAGGGATAGAAAATCCTTCACGGACATCTTCCTCAGGAGCAGTGTCTTTATCTGGCAGTAAGGCAACCTATATTGCAGCCATCTCTTACTCAAGAACTTGGATTAGGATTTTCAAATTTATGATCTTTGTCTGTAATCTTTTGTTCTCAAATTCAAAATGTTGTCTGCATTATGATTTCAAAGGTCGGGTACCAAGACCCTTCATGTACATCGACCTCTTTCCAAGGACTTTTTGACACATTAATGCTTCATCAAAATCCCCTGAACTTTTTCGCATTTTAATCATATATTTCAATAAAGAAAGAGAAAAGAAAATGTTACATTATCACTTTGACTATTTTTAACACTTTTTTAAAAAAATCGACCGAGTTTCTTTGTTTATTTATGAAATTCAACCAGTTGTGACACACAAATCACTAATCTAGTAACTATAACAACAATTAAATCATCAATGTATCCTTTCCACCGATTTCACTTTATTTCTATAAAAAAATCGATAGAGTTTCCTTCATTTATTCATGAAATTCAACCTATTGTGATACAAATCAATAATCCAACAACAACTCCCTTCCACCGATTTCAGTACAAATCAATCCACCGCGTATGGCTTGGGAGTAAAGCTTTATGTTTAAGCAATTTACACTTTTTTCTTCTATATACTTACATAGTCAGACTCTGCTGCTTGACTAATGTAATACCCCATAATTTATGGCTTTTAATTATGAGATTTATTAAATGAAATTTCTTTTAATTATGGGATTTATTAAATTAATTTGGGATAATTAATTGGAAATTAATTCGAAATTAAATAACTAGCGAGACGAGAGTTAGTGTTTGATTATGATAATTATGTTAAATATTATTGAGTGAGTATAGTAATATATGATTATGGATCTATTAATATTGTCCCGGGTTAAAAATGCGACAGTTTCAGTAATTAAGTTGGGACACGCGTGTCATTCGTGTCAGGAACCAATTTAATGGATTTAAAAGTAATTTATTTTTATATCATCCGTATGATCATTTTGAGTGCAACAATGTGTTCGGAAGGGTCGAGATAGTCAAAAAACACTAGTCGGGGGTTTAGTTTGTGTCCAGAAGCATTTTTAGGCCTAACCGGCAACCCGGGAGGGTATTTTAGTCATTTTAATTTTTAATGAATAGTGACCTACGAAAATTAGGTGTTATTTATCAGCCAACCTTAGGGACACTAGGGCCATTATCTATCAAACCAAAGAGTGGGCAACGTGAATAGAGAGGAGAAGTTCCAAGGGTTTCCAAGGTCATAACCACCACACAACACCACTATCGCCGGATTTGTGACCGAAAAGAGAAGGAGAACCAACCTTTATCGTCATTGATATGCCCCAAGTGTGACCTCGTCTCAGAGACACCAACCTCGGCCGAGAATGTAGCCGACGTTGGGAAAGCCTTGGATCCGTGATAGCAACTCTCGGCCATATAAGGGTCGGCCCAGGCCGACACTACAACCAATCTCTCCAAAGGACACTGCACGTATCACAAGGGTCAGCAGCACTCCAGTACACCTGGGAATGTCAACCTCGGCCAGATGTGGGCCGAGCTCGTAAGAAGCCTCCTACCAAGGTCAACATCATCAAGATATCGGTTAATGCTCCAAGCATATGCCAGCTCAACCTCGGCCCAGGCCGACCCCTATCCATTATCTCGGCTGAACTTAAGCCGAGACCTTCATGGCTCATCTCGGATTGAACGATCCACTAGACTTATCAACCTCAGCTTCTCCCAGGCCGAGGTCATGACCAAGCATGATAGCCGAGCACCTATTGACATGGATAAGGACACGTGGACACAAATCAGTTATAACAAATCATTCCCCACACGTGGGGAGAATATTTCGTCATCATTCTCTACATGTAACAGTGACATATGCCTTCTCCATATTGACTAGATTAACACACACATGCCCATTGCATGCATAGGGGGCACATTACACCCCCTAGGGACTATATATAGAGGTCATCCTCTACCTTGTAAAGGATTCGAAATTGACAACCCTATCTGAAACTCTGTTCATATACACAGTAGAGAGAGAAAGCTTGAGAGATTGTATCCATGGCCATTGGAGCCCTCATACAGTGATACACATAATATACTTGCACAGTGGACGTAGGACTGATTGGCTGAACCACTTATATTCCGGTGTTAATCCTCTTCTCCTCATCTCCTTCTACTATATGTGTATACCTTCTATATACCTTTATCCTGCCATTGTTGACATTGAATTGATCTCACAAACACCTTGAAGGGTGGTGTTGTTTCCAGCATCATCATTTTGGCACCGTCTGTCGAAATAAGAAGATATCTCCTCCTCTTTTTTAGCTTAACCTCACCGGAGACTCTGGTGGTGAACCAGGCATCACCCCTCGCGTGAAGCTATTTCACCATTGAAAGAGGTCATTTAAGGTATTAAGCTCACCTGACACTTAAGCTCTTCACTAAGAAACACATGGCACCAGATTTACTGCCGCCTCTTCCGCCACCTGGAGGTGGGGGCCCTAGTTCTAGTCAGGCACCGCCCCAGTCCGAAATGACGGAGGTAGCTGCAGCCTTGAGGTCTTTGGCTGCAACACAACAAGCTATGCAGGAGCAATTTGCATAGCTCAGCCAAACTATGATGAGGCCACCTGGAGTCTCACCGGATATGATCACTCCGGTGGCTGTTCAGCCTCATCTTGACGCCAGGGGACCACCTCAGGCACCAATTAAGGACCAGCCTGCACCCCAACGGAGAAGGGACATTGCTGACCCTAGGCACTTACGCCTGGGGAGGCAAGGAAAACCTTGCCCAGAGGACATGTATGACGATATAGAGGAGGAAGAGGCCCCAGAAGATTGTTGGGAGCTATATGAGGTTTCGAACAATACGGTTCATCCTCTTCGGCAGAGCCGAGGATGTGCTGGTCGAAGAGTTGAAGAGGCCCAACAGCGAGGATCAACTTTTGATCGACTGAGCAGAGGGTCACCCTTTGAGAGGTTGGGTCCAATGAATGACCTAAAACAGAGATTGTCGAGATCGAGGAGCGCAGCAGGCTCTCAGAGAGGAAATAGACAGGGTCGGCCAGACCAAGGCCGACACTGTGAAAGAAGGGGCAGGGACCAGGAATAGGTTAACAACCGATGTTGTGCTATGGCAGGGGAACCCTCGGTCCACCCCTTGGAGGCGGCTGGGGACAACCTCGGCCAAGCCGAAGGTAGAAGACCGTGGAATGATTCTATCCAGCGCCTTGAGGAGAAGATATGAGAACTCATCAAAAGTAGGGACCCATTACAAAGGGGTTACTCAGAGGGCTCTCCATTTGTGGCTAGGATAGTGAGATTCCCAACTCCCGTTAAATTCAAACCTCTTGTGGTGTCTCCCAAGTATGATGGCAGTACCGACCACGTACATCACATCGAGATGTATCAGTCGACAACAGACATATACTCGATACCCAATGAGATAAAGTGTAGGGCCTTCTTTGGGACCTTAACAGGAGCAGCACACAACTGGTTTACCTCTCTTCCGAAGAACTCAATTGAGAACTTCAAAGGCTTGGCTGAACGATTTATCCACAATTTCTGCTTTGAGGTGAGACCTCAAAAGAAGACTACTCACCTGCTGTATGTCAAGCAGGGCAAGGACGAGAGCCTAAGAGACTACATAGCCAGGTTTAAGAAAGAGAAGCTGGAGGTCGAAGATTATGAAGAGAATATAGCCATGACCACCCTCATAGGGGGTCTGCAGAAAGGGAAGCTGTTGTGGAAACTCGCGGAAGACCCTCCTAGATCTATGGCGGAGCTCCTGGCAACCGCAGGAAAAGTTATGAATGCAGAAGAGGCAATGGCCGCCAAGTATGAGGATAAGAACCGCGATAGTAGTGGGAAGTCCCAAAGAAAGAAAGATGGGAAGAAGAGGTCGGGTGATGACAAGTTCGCCAATGATATCAAGAATGACAGGACTCTGAGATGGCTAGAGAAACTGAAGGCCCCACCACATAAGAGGAACAAAAACCTATGGTGCGAGTTCCACCAGGACCATGTCCACGTCACAGACAGATGCTTCGCCTTGAAGGATGAGATTAAAAAGATGTTAAAATCTGGAAAGTTGAGGAAGTATGTGAATGGTAAGGCTCCCAAAGGGGGAAGAGATGACCCTAAGAAAAGGAGAAATGACGGATGCCAAGCTGGAAGTTGCAAACCTAACGTCTTCCGATACAGTGCAGAAGAGGAAGAAGGTAGACATGGACACCCTTGTAGTTGGGTTCTCCAGACTCGACTTCAAAGGTATCTTAGCCCCCCATGATGACACTTTGGTAATAACAATAAGGGTGCATGGGTGCGAGGTGCAGAGGATCCTCGTAGACGGGGGGAGATCGGCAGACGTGATGTTTTGGCCTTGCTTCAGGATCCTAGGTCATAGTAGAGAAAGGTTGGTAACCTATCACCACCCCTTGATAGGCTTCAGTGGAGAAAAGGTCCACCCCTTGGGCATGTATGAGATGGACGTACGGATGGACGATGAGTGGCCTCAGAGGTTGACCAGGAAGATAAATTTTTTTGTAATGGACGAGAACGTATTCTCGGCCTATAACCTCATCATAGGAAGAGTTGCCCTTAAAGAGTTTGAAGCTGTGCCATCGATAGTCCATCAGATGCTAAAATTCCCGACTCCCTATGGGGTAGGGGAAGTGCAAGGTGACCAGACCATAGCGCGAGAATGTTACTTTAACTCGGCCGAAGAGAGAGAGGCCCATAAAAGGGCGACCACCACTTATAGCATTGATACGCTTGACCCAAGAGATGAGACAAAATTGAAGAAGGGAGAGGTCGCGGAAGAGGTAGAATCCATCGTCCTCAATAAGGACGAGCCGAAAAAAACCATCCAGGTCGACAAACCCTAAAGACAAAAATCAAGGAAGAGCTGATAAACTTCCTCAGAAGGAGGCAGAGTGTTTTCGCATGGAGTCACGCAGACATGCCCGGCATCGACCCTGAGGTTATGAGTCACAAGCTCAACGTAACCAAAGATGCCAGGCCTATTAAACAGAGACGAAGAGTATACTCCAGGGAGAAGTACGACGTCATTCGAGAAGAGGTCAAAAAATTAGAAGAGGCTGAGTGTATAAGAGAAGTCACATATCCGGAATGGTTATCGAATGCAGTCATCGTGCCCAAGGCTAATGGGAAGTGGAGAATGTGTGTTGATTTCACTGACCTAAACAGGTCTTTTCCAAAAGATAGTTATCCCTTACCTCGGATAGATCAGATGGTGGATGCTACAGCAGGACATGAGCTCATGAGCTTTATGGGCGCGTATTCAGGATACAACCAGATCTTCATGGATGCTAAAGACTCAGAGAAGACAGCCTTCATTACCGACAAAGGGACGTACTGCTACAAAGAGATGCCCTTCGGCCTGAAAAATGTAGGGACAACATACCAGCGTCTTATGAATAAGATGTTCGAAGAGCAAATAGGTAAGATTATGGAAGTTTATGTAGACGATATGCTAACGAATAGCTTGAAAGCTTGCACTCATGTAGAAGATCTCGAGAAGACCTTTGATATTATGCACTCATACAGAATGAAACTCAACCCCGCGAAGTGTGTCTTCGGAGTAGGAGCCGGGAAGTTCCTAGGATTCATCGTCAACCAGAGAGGGATTGAAGCGAACCCTGAGAAAATCAAGGCTTTGCTTGACATGAAGACACCTAGGAGTATCAAAGACGTCCAAAGACTTACGGGGAGAGTGACTGCACTTAACAGATTTATTTCTACGGCAACGGACAAGTACTTCCATTCTTTAAAGTGTTGAGAAAGGCCTTCCAGCGGGACGAAGAGTGCGAAAAAGCTTTCAACCAGCTCAAGTCTTACTTGGGGTCTCCCTTATTGCTATCTCTGCCTCTAGCAGGAGAGAAATTGTACTTGTATCTGGCACTCTCTGAATCTGCTATCAGCGCAGCCATAATACGGGAAGACGCTGGGATCCAAAGGCCCGTGTATTTCAACAGTAAGGCCCTTCAAGGGGCTGAACAAAATTACCCTCGCGTGGAAAAGTTATCTTATGCCCTAATACATGCTTTGAGTAACATGACGCCTTACTTCCAAGCCCAATCCATGGTTGTCCTCACCGACTCCCCACTAAGACAGGTCCTACATAAACCTGAGAAGTCCGGGAGATTGATGACCTGGGCTATTGAGTTGGGGGAGTATGATCTTACCTACCAACTTAGGACAGCCATCAAAGGGCAAGCTCTCGTAGACTTTGTTACTGAGTTCACATGGGAAAAGGCCGAGGCAGAGAATGACCTAGAGGGTGTGGAGAAGACAAATCGTGGTATCTTTCGGGATTAGGAAGAGACGACACCAAACATCTTCCGGGATCAGGAAGAGGCGGCACCAAATGTCTTTCGAGATCAGGAAGAGGTCTCATTTAACAAGGCCAGGAGTAGAGTCATGGAGAACGAGGAAGATCGGTACCTCTTCAAACAAGGAGTCATGTGAGAAGGGGCCTTCTCATCAGATACAGACATTTGGAGCCTCTTCGTTGATGGCTCTTCCTGCGACAGCGAAAGCGGTGCAGGGTTGATAATTCCAGCCCCTGATGGTGCCAACATTGAATATGCTTTAAAATTCAACTTCCAGGCTTCTAACAACGAGTCCGAGTATGAGGCCATGATAGCAGCTCTCTCATTGGCAAAGACTCTTCGTGTAAGGCGACTTCTACTCCACAGCGACTCAAGGTTAGTCGTCAATCAAGTATTGGGGGTCTATGAGACTAAAGATGAAAGGATGGCCAAGTATTTGAAGAGGGTGAGAGTGATGTTAGAATATTTCGAAGAGATAAAACTGAAGAGAGTTCCCCGGCAAAGTAATAGCCACGTAGACGCTTTGGCAAGGTTAGCCTCGGTGATAAAGACAGATATCAGAAGGACAGTTCCGGTCGAGATCTTGGAGAAAGAGACCATCGAGGAAGAAGAGGTATGTAACCCTTGTCACAATTTGAACTTAGGAAACTCGTGGATGGACCCCCTTGTCAGATATATCAAAGAGGGAGAGCTACCTGAGTCCAAGCTAGAGAGGAGTAAATTGAGATATAGGGCTGCCAAGTTCTCGATGATAGGAGACGTCTTTTACAAGAAGGGATTTCTATTACCTCTCCTCAAATGTGTGCATCCCACAGAAGTTCCCCAGATCTTACAGGAAGTTCATGAGGGTTCTTGCTCTAGCCACATAGGGGGAAGACCCTTTGGCCAAAAGAATCATCACACAGGGGTACTGGTGGCCAACCTTGTCCAAAGACGCTGCAGCATACGTGAGGAGGTGTGATAAGTGTCAAAGATTCGCCACTATTCCTCACCAATCTCATCAACCTATGATGTCAATTACTTCTCCATGGCCATTCGCAGTATGGGGGATTGACTTAGTAGGACCCCTACCAAGAGCTACCAACAGTTATCGATTCTTAATAGTTGCCATTGACTACTTCTCAAAGTGGGTGGAGGCAGAGCCGATGATAACAATCACAGAGCAGAAGATATGCCAATTTATTTGGAGGAACATCATATACAGATACAGTCTCCCAAACACTCTCATCTCGGATAATGGGAACCAGTTCAAGAACTCCTCTTTAGAAAAGTACTGCCTAAGAGTTGGCATAAAGCAATTCTTCTCATCTCCTGGCCGACCTCAGGCAAATGGATAGACCGAGGTCACGAACAGAATAATTCTCGATGGAATCAAGAAGAGGTTAGAAGATACGAAGGGAAGATGGACTGAGGAGGTCTACGCTGTGTTATGGGCCTACAGGACCACGGCAAGGACACCTACAGGAGAAACCCCGTTCATGCTTACACATGGCTCCGAGGCCGTCATACCAATAGAGGTGGGGCTCCCTACTCACAAGGTTCAGACCTATGACCCTGATAAAAATGGGGAGGAGAGAAGGCTAGACCTAGATCTAATTGAAGAAAGAAGAGAAGACGGAGAGGTCAGGCAAGCAGCCTACAACAGAGGGTAGAGAAATTCTATAACCAGAGGGTGAAGTCAAGACCCATCGCAGTGGGAGACTTAGTGCTAAAGAAGACCTTACAGAAAACAAACAAGCTCCATCCAAACTGGCACGGTCCCTACAAAGTGACAGAAGAGGTCGTGCCCGGCACTTACAGACTAGAAAATCTAGAAGGGGAACCTTTCGCTAATCCATGGAATGCTGATCACCTAAAGAATTATTACATATGATGTTGTAAAGAGTTTTATGTAAATGTACCATCTTATTATGAAGAGGTTATTAATAAAAGATCAGTTCTCATGACGATTCTTGCTACATTGTGCACTTATGTCAGAAATTATGAGGGTAACGTCTTAGGTGATGACCTCAGACCCTTACAACATTAAGTGGTGACAAGGTCTGAGCTCAGACACCATAATGGGATGACCTCAGACCCTTAACATCATTAATATGGTGAGATTAATTATAAGGATAACATCTTAGGTGATGACCTCAGACCCTCATAACACCATTCAGTGGTGACGAGCTCTGAGATCAGACACCATAATGGGATGATCTCAGACCCTTAACATCATTAATTTGATGAAATTAATTATGAGGATAACATCTTAGGTGATGACCTCAGACCCTCATAACACCATCCAGTGGTGACGAGGTCTGAGATCAGACACCATAATGGGATGACCTCAGACCCTTAACATCATTAATTTGGTGAGATTAATTATGAGGATAACATCTTAGGTGATGACCTCAGACCCTCAGAACACCATTCAGTGGTGACAAGGTCTGAGCTCAGACACCATAATTGGATGACCTCAGACCCTTAACATCATTAATTTGGTGAGATTAATTATGAGGATAACATCTTAGGTGATGACCTCAGACCCTCATAACACCATTCAGTGGTGACGAGGTCTGAGATCAGACACCATAATGGGATGACCTCAGACCCTTAACATCATTAATTTGGTGAGATCAATTATGAGGATAACATCTTAGGTGACGACGTCAGACCCTCATAACACCATTCAGTGGTGACAAGGTCTGAGCTCAGACACCATAATTGGATGACCTCAGACCCTTAACTTCATTAATTTGGTGAGATTAATTATGAGGATAACATCTTAGGCGATGACCTCAGACCTTCATAACACCATTCAATGGTGACGAGGTCTGAGGTCAGACACCATAATGGGATGACCTCAGACCCTTAACATCATTAATTTAGTGAGATTAATTATGAGGTTAACATCTTAGGTGATGACCTCAGAACCTCACAACACCATTCAGTGGTGACAAGGTCTGAGATCAGACACCATAATGGGATGACCTCAAACCCTTAATATCATTAATTTGGTAAGATCAATTATGAGTATAACATCTTAGGCCATGACCTCAGACCTTCATAACACCATTTAGTGGTGACGAGGTCTGAGATCAGACACCATAATGGGATGACCTCAGACCCTTAACATCATTAATTTGGTAAGATCAATTATGAGGATATGACCTCAGACCCTTATAACATTATTCAGTGGTGACTAGGTCTGAGGTGAGACTACTAATCGAGTTTAAATAGACTATTGCAACAAGACTTCAAGAGTTAAAATATCACATGACAAACATTCAATAAAGTAAATGAAGAAGATGATCCTCCTCATAGATTGACATATTCAGGGATTACAAATATTCAGAGGTTACAAGATTCAAAAAATGAGTCAACCATGTTCATTCAGAGATTACAAATGTTCAGGGGTTATAAATAAGCTTCACAATTGAATTCAAGGGTTTGAGGGGGGAATGATGGTGTCTTCGGCCTGGTCATGCTGGACGACATTGGTCACCTCGGTAATTTCATCATTGTGGTCTACCCCTCCAACCTTTGTACCGTCCAACGTTGCAGTCTCAGCAGGCGCGACAACCTCTTCCTCAATCTCCTGAAGGGTCTGGGCAAGCTGAGGATTAGCAAAGCCAAGGCCTAAGAAATCAGAGGCTTTCAAAGTGCCAACCTCCTTCTCCTTGGCATCTGCCCACTTGGTAGTAGCTTTAATACCTCTCTCGAGGTATTCAAAGACAAAGCTCATAAACTAATCAGAAGTTTTGTATTCAGTTATTATCCCCTCAGAGGCATCATCGAGGGCTGCCTTCACAGCCGAGTTGACCTTCTGTTGCAGAACGTCGTCCTTGGCCTTCAGAGCCACAACATGGTCCTTCTTAAGATGAGAGATCTACTTCTCCAGCCCCTTCACCTTCTTCTCAGACTTACCCAGCTCATATTTCAGGCGGTCAATTTCTGCGTTGAGAGTGCTTTGCACCTTCTCGGCCTCTTGACCCTTCTGGATGAGGGGTAACTTCCTCAGAGTCCAGTTGGAGAGGTGGTGCATAGCTGCCAGACCCTGCAGATTTTGTGAACATGAATATGTTGGAGACAAATCAGAGGTTACACTTGGAAATTATAAAGAAATATGAGGTCATACCTGAATGGATCTGTGGATGCCGAACTCAATCAGCAAGGGAGTATCCAGTGACCGGAAGAAACGATTGTCGGCCTCGATCATTGTAAAGCCGAAGGCATCTAGGGCCTGCAGACTGTGGCCGACGATGCTGTCAGTAATCTTCAATTGCTCTAGACGAGCCGATAAGGCATCTGCTGAAGAGATTGGGATGGCCGAATTAACGCTCTTCTTCTTCTGCCTCTGGTCCTCAGGAGCATGTTCAGTAGGAGCCCTCTTTTTCGTGGATTGGGGCTTTGATGCAGAGGGAGATGGAGGAGGAGCATTAAGACTTGCCTTCTTTGTGAGCCTCGTCAAGCTAGGTGTATCCATTTCCCAAAGCTCGTCTGAGATATCCTTTGGGCGCTCTGCAAAATTGAAAGGTCTGAGTTAGAAGATCAGACACGAATAAAACTCAGAGGATCAACTTGGAATAAAAAACTCTTACCGAACTCGGCAAGAGGACTTCCACCTAGGATGGTCTCAGAGAGGTAGTGGGGGGTCATCAAGTGTTCGAATTTTACGAGCAGACCATGCATCCCCTGATCTTGAAGGTATTTCACCTTCTGAAGATTCTGCAGGCTCAGACCAGGGTCGACCCTCACAGACATTGTGACCTTACCCCATCTCAGGGGCATCCTCGGCTCTAGTAAGGATGAGGGAACACATGGACCAAATTCCCATGGCCCAGAAGCAAAAAAGTATCGAGGCTTCCAGTTGTGGTTGGAAGTCTGAGTTATTTGGAGCATCTTTTTCTCAGGCTTCCGAGCTACAAAATGATAGTAGCTCGGGTGATTTTTGGCAGAGGAGGGAATATAACAACTAACAAAGACCTGAACTAAAAGGTCTGAGTGGTGGACAACCCTCCACAAGACTATGGCCCCTATTATGACCCTCCAAGCGTTTGGGGACAGTTGGGAAGGGGCCAAATTGATAAAGGCAAGGATGGACCTGATAATGGGATGGATGGGCAAACGAAACCCTAACTTGAACATCTGCTCGTACAAGCAAATCTCACCATCTCGTCCATTATAGGCCCTCTCTTCCCTCAAAGGTCTCCTAAGCCTTATGGAGGGGCTGATGGAGTACAGATATCTGAAGCAAAGAAGGTCTACCTCAGTAACAGTACTCTCGATCTCGGCCGCCTCAGAGACGTCGACATCACTCTCAGCGTCATCATCGTTGTCATTATCTTTCTCAACGTCGGCCGGAGCAGACGTTAATGGATTACTCAGGAACCTCTGAGCGAATTCAGCCCTGGTGATGACCGACAGAGGAATGGCATCGAGTATGGGTGGAATAGCCACACTTGGCTCGATAATCTCAACCTCTGAGGAAGAGGTGCTTGAATTATTATGGGACGAGGCTCGACTAGAGACCTCGACTTGATCAGGGGCCTGATCTTGCCGAGTTATGAAGTCCATGGCCTCCCAAAAGGAATCCAAAGACATAGGGTCTGAGGTTGAAGACTCAGACTCAGACATCAGCACTAGTTCGCAGGGACCTCTGTTTGGCTAAATGGCTCTAATGGATCAGGATATATCACCTTCAGGGGTGGTGAAAAGATGGGTCTAAGAGGGAATTCTTGTGACCTACGAGCCTCCTCCTGTGCTCTCTCTATTTGCCCAATTTTTCTAAAGTCTTCTCTCTGAGAGAAGGGAACTCCTCAAGAAGTTGGTAGAGGGGTCTGAGCATCAGATGCAGACACTACACTTTAAAGACCAAACGACAAATAAGATTGGCTAATAAAATAAAATAATTTAAAGATCAAACTGCCCAAACTTAGCAAGAACAGTTCGCCTGAAACTATGGTGGTCTCACCGAAAAACTCAGAAATTCATCGAAAAACACAGAAGTAAGGGTAAAAGCAGAGAAAATGAAGACAAATGAGAGGAAGAAGATACCTGAAGACGAAACGATAAGGGAAAGCGAAGAAAATGTGAGTAAATCACCACCAACGACTTCTGAAGTGAAATCGTGAAGAAAATGCCCTTGAGAGAGAAACTGCTGGAGTGAAATCGTGCCAGGAAAGAGAATTGAGGAAGGAGGGAAAAATAAGGGTTCAAACCCTTAAATATGTAGGCACATTTCCCAAGGTTGATCATTGCATTGGGAGTCCCAAAGGGCGGCTGACAACACGTGCTTGCCAAGCAAGCCACACTTCAGCATTGGACAAGTGTCAAACGAACATTGGCTCATAGGAGAGGGGCCTTGAAGGTTTAGAGATCCCATAGTCACCTGCTTTTACATGTAACTAAGGGCTGGGGGTGATTGATATGCCCCAAGTGTGACCTCCGCTCAGAGACACCAACCTCGGCTGAGAATGTAGCCGACGTTGGAAAAGTCTTGGATTCGTGATAGCAACTCTTGGCCATATAAGGGTCAGCCCAGGCCGACACTACCACCAATCTCTCCAAAGGACACTGAACGTATCACAAGGGTCAGCAGCACTCCAGTACACCTGGGAATGGCAACCTCGGCCAGATGTGGGCCGAGCTCATAAGAAGCCTCCTACCAAGGTCAACATCATCAAGATATCGATTAATACTCCAAGCATATGCCAGCTCAACCTCGACCCAGGACGACCCCTATACATTGTCTCGGTTGAACTTAAGACGAGACCTTCATGGTTAATCTCAGATTGAACGAGCCACTAGACTTATCAACCTCGGCTTCTCCCAGGTCGAGGTCATGACCAAGCACGATAATCGAGCACCTATTGACATGGATAAGGGCACGTGGACACAAATCAGTTATAACAAATCATTCCCCACACGTGGGGAGAATATTTCATCATCATTCTCTACATGTGACAGTGACAGATGCCTTCTCCATATTGGCTAGATTAACACACACTTGCTCATTGCATGCATGGGGGACACATTACACCCCCTAGGGACTATATATAGAGGTCATCCTCTACCTTGTAAAGTATCCAAAATTGGCAAGCCTAGCTGAAACTTTGTTCATATACACAGTAGAGAGAGAAAGCTTGAGAGATTGTATCCATGGCCATTGGAGCCCTCATACAGTGATACACATCATAAACTTGCACAGTGGACGTAGGTCTGATTGGCTGAACCACTTATATTCCGGTGTTAATCCTCTTCTCCTCATCTCCTTCTACTATATGTGTATACCTTCTATATAGCTTTATCCTGCCAGTGTTGACATTGAATTGAGCTCATAAACACCTTTAAGGGTGGTGCTATTTCCAGCATCATCAGTCATCAAAGGATCGGAACATCTAATCAGAGGAAAGTGATTTAACTTACAATAATTCAGTACATATAATACCCATGCTAGTTTAGAATTAGAGATTAAAGTAGAAATATTATTAATCTCATGAATTGGAGATTTTAATCTTGAATATGGGTAAGTTTTGCATGTAGATGAAATTCTGGTATGTAGAGAGTATGAAATCATAATCCATGTGTACAAATTCACGAATTAATGTTGAGAAATTTGATGTTCTTGGAGAAATTTTTAAGAACTACGTTTAGAGGAATATTTATGACTTTTGATCCAAGAAACTTTTAATTCATGATGGTTTAATGACTCTAAAATGTTAGAGATTGTGGAAACATGTTGGTGTAATGAGTAGTATACTTGGTTGGGAGTTTGGGACGTTGTACTGGAGGATTTGGGGTGTAAATTTGGATAACCCGTAACTGTTTAAAGAATTTATGGGCAAACACATGCTTGATCGATCGATCGTCTCAAGAATGTCGATCGATCGTCTAGTTCGATCGATCGATCACTCGACCCCTCCTGATTTTTTTGAAAGATTTCTCCTTTAAGGTCTAATATAAATACCAAGCCTATAATGTTTCTTAGTGTGATTAGTATAGCATAGTGGGACTTAGTTAGGGTTATTAGGGTCTTAGTTGATGCCCGGAAAAATGGTTTACCTTATGAATTTAATGTTATTACTTGCAAGGGTCTACCGAGTGAGGTACAGTTAGAAATCGTTCGATTTGAGAATATAATGGGAATAAATGATGATATAAGGTTAGGAACAGTAATGGAGGGACTTTAAGTTACGGAGATAACCTTAGAAACGAATAGGAGATCTAGTAACCGTTTGGGATAAGTTTTGGTACTCAAATTGATACCACAAGATAATTATCAAACTAAATATATATCATGTAGAATGTTCGGAATAAACTTACTACGTATGAGACTTATAAGATGGAACGTGTGAATACCTATATTTATATATGATTACTTAGGTTGTGTGAATGCCTAGTGTATGGATTTCTTATGTGTATGACATACCTACCATACTTGCTACCACGAGAGGTTGGCTTTTGAAAAAGGACAATTTGATCTTTGTACGCCTACAGGGGGATTTAGATTGGTACCTTAAGGACATAGGGATGTGAATGACTTATTTGCGAGTTGATAAGTTAGTTGACCATGGGAGAGTAGGTATGCACGTGACCCATGGGTATGTGAACTATGTTCGCCTCCAATATGTGTCATTTTGTTTATTGAAATGGTTCCTGAGCAATTCAGAATACGTAGTTCTTATATAGGTGATGTACGAGGATTCTATAACAGATTATGCGTGCACTACAACTTAGCCTAGGGGTGCCATATTTGTATATATATGTTGAGAATGATATACTTGTACTTGTAACTGACTCACTGTTAAATTGTGAATGCGAATAATTGTGAGATTTGAATGGGATTAAAAATGTGAGAATCCATATCGTAATTGATGTAGTACTCTGTTTAATATGAAGTTGAGATTTATGTAGAATATATTAGAATAATAGGAATAAACCGCTATATTATAATGTGAAGACAAGAAGTGGTACAGACTAGTTAGTTAGTTAGCGTCATAACAAGGATGGATTAAAGGTATACGTATTAGTTGAGAGGTGAGGTGAGGAACTCATGCGAGAGCACGTAACTAACAATGTATATAATATTTAATGTTTAATGTAATTAAACACTTGCTATATTTTTAAACTATTTTCACCTCGGGCTATAACCCGTTTGCAATCAAATCTATTTTCTCTTAAAACCTTTTTAGGTGCATAGTAGTTCCATTACATTGACGTGCTTGTTGATACAAAATTTAGTCTGCTGACATGGCTGAATTAAGTGGAGACACGTAGCAATCTGCATGGCAATAACAAACACATCGGAACAACCCCTTGACTTTGAGGAACTCATTTTCTCCGACCAACTCAAATACTACGAGCAGTAGGTACTCTCCGAGGAACTTTATTGCACCGAGCAACTCATTGATTCCGAGATACTTAGGCGGTCCGATCTGCATCTCGATCAGAGCATTTATTATCAGACAATTAAGAGGATTAAATGCGCATTAAATGATGATTATCATCATACGGATGTATACGCTTATTGAACAGCTATGTATTACCCATTCACATGTACAGCCTGATGGCTATAAATACATTGTATCATCCTCATTGTGGGGGGACCGAAATTTCTGGAGATAAACCCTACTTCAAGAATTCCCAAACAATCAATAATAGCACCAACAGTGGATGTAGGCCATTTGTTCAAGGCTGAACCACTTAAAAATCTCTTGTCTTATTTATTTTTATCTGTTGGATTAAACAATTAGAGATAATCTAATTTTTTACATCAACAGATTGGCGCCGTCTTTGGGAAACGACTGTAATTTTCATTTTTCACCAAAAATAATTCATCATCAATGGTTGACAATCCTGAATCCAGCAATCGAAATGCTGGGAATCCCGAAAATCCATCCGCTCCTCCAAATATCCAAGATCTGGTAGGAATCATGGCCAGTTTGGCTCAAGGCCAGACAGCTATGCAGGAAACAATGTGACAACTCATGCAAACTATCCAAGGTGGAGCATCAACCTATTCAGGACAATGAAGTGGTCAAAGAAATACTCATTTACTTTATTCACGCATTAGGCAAAGCGATTCATATTGTAATGATAAATCTGAAGATTTTTCTTATCAACCGGGTCGAACTTCATCAGTACGAGCCACAGATACTGAACAACACATCACTCTCTCTCCGGAATGGACCACTGCACTGGAGATATTGAGTAGGGTCTCTCCTTTTGATCGATTGGGACCTAGGAAGAATAAAAGTCCTCCTAAGGCTGTGTCGAGAAACTTTCGACGACCATTTGATTTAAGAGAAGGTTCTGCCCAATCACAACCAGCTGCTCGACAAGATAGATCCCAGGAAGCCACATCCACGCAATCAGTTGCTCGAACCAACAGGCCCGAGGAAGGAAATGATGCGTGGAAAGGATCGATTCAGAGGCTGGAGGATAGATTAGGAGAAATGGCAAGGCCAATAATCCTCTACAAAGAACTTTTGCCCAGGGGACACTTTTTGTCCAAATAATTGTGGATTTTTCCACACCATCAAAGTTCAAAGCACCTGTTGTGACTCCTAAATATGATGGAGAAATCGATCCTGTCCTTCATATCGAGTATTACCAAGCTGTTGCCGACATCTATGCTGTGCCAGATGAGATGAGATGCAGGGCATTCTCGGGAACTCTTACAGGATCTGCTTAAATATGGTACAATAATCTTCCTCGGGGTAAGATTTCAACTTTCTTTCAACTAGCCGAGCTCTTCATTGGAAACTTCTGTTTTGGAGCAAAACCTGTTAAACGAGTAGCACACTTGTTGAGTGTTAGACAAAAGGCAGGAGAGAGCACTAGGGATTATATAACTCGTTTCAATAACGAGAAGCTCGAAGTTACTGATTACGAAGAAAAGACAGCGATTACTGCCCTGATGAGTGGGTTGTTGCCCAACAAGTTATATTACACTTTGGCTAAAGATCCACCCAGAACCATATCAGAATTGATGGCAAAAGCGACCAAGATCGTGAATGCCGAGGAGGCTATGGCTGCAAAGAAGAATATGGATACCAAAGAAACCAAGGTGGAGGGTGATAAGGCCAAAAAGAAAGAGCATAAGAACAATGGTGGTGACAAGCACTCAAAAACAAAGCCATCATGGTATTGAAGAAATTTAAGAATTATACTCCTTTGAAGGTAGACATCAACCATGTTCTAGAAGAAATCAAGAACATCAAGGAGTTAAATTGGCCAAGAAAAATGAAGTCAGACCCTGACAAGAGGAATAAGGCCAAATATTGCGAGTTCCATAAGGATCACGGCCACATGACCAAAAATTATATAGCTCTTCAGAATGAGATCGAGGCACTCATTAGACGAGGAAAACCGGCAAAGTATGTTGATCGCAGAAATGAAAGAAGAAACAACGACCGAGCAAGAGAGAGATCTAGATCTCCTCGTCGAGCAGAGGAGAACAAGAAAAGAGACCATGAAGATGATCCAGAAAACGACCCTGATCTTCCCAAAAGACCAAGGCAGCCAGAACGTGAGGTATTTTTAATACATTTTGGATCCTTTGATTGTAATGTTATTACAGGTGGAGATGCAGGAGGTGGAGACCTTACTGCAGAAAGAAAAGCTTACCTCAATGAGGCTCAAGCCTGTTCATAGATCCAACGAATAAATTTGGCTGAAGATGATCGCCCGAGCAAGGTCAACAAAGAAAAACTGGTCATTTGTTTCTCAAAAAATGACCTCGCAGGTGTGCTGTATCCTCATGATGATCTATTGGTGATCAAAATGAGAATGAAGGAAGGGATGATCTTGAGAGTACTAGTTGATAATGGTAGCTCGGCTGATATTATGTTCTACTCGTGCTTCGACAGCATAAATCTAAAATTGTCTCAGTTGGAGCCTTATCACAGACCTCTCCTCGGTTTTGCTGGCGAGAAAGTTTTTCCACTTGGGACAATTAATTTGGATATGTTTATTGGTACATGGCCTGCTTGTCGAACCGAAAGAGTACGCTTCTTCGTGATGGATAAGAATGTTCAATCAGCCTACAATATCATCATGGGAAGGGTAGGATTGAAGAAGTTCGAAGCAGTACCATCTATGGTACATCAATGCCTAAAATTTCCAACCAATTTTGGAGTAGGAGTTGTGAAGGGTGATCAAAAAGTAGTTCGGGAATGATACTATTCATCTACCGAGCAGGAGGAACTGGAAGAATCTAGGAAAAAGACTACTACCTATAAAGTGGATGAGGGTGCAGAAATTGAAACATTAGATCCTAGAGACGAGTCACAACTCGTGAAAGGTCAGGTGGTTGAAGCTATTGAAAACATCATTATGGACGACGAGCACCCTGAACGAACAACTCAGATAGGTTCGTCGTTAGATGCCTCACTACAACAGGAATTGATAAGTTTTTTAAAAAGCAGAAAACAAACTTTTGCTTGGAGTCATGAAGATATGCTCGGAATAGACCCAAATTTCTTATGTCACGAGCTCAATGTGAATAAGGAAATTAAGCCAGTGAAGCAAAGAAGAAGAGTTTTCAGCCCCAAGAAGAACCAAGCTATACAGGAGGAGGTCAAGAAGCTCCAAAAGGCTTATTTTATTGAAGATGTTAAATATCCAGACTGGTTAGCAAATGTGGTGATGGTAAAGAAGAAAAACAACAAATGGAGGATGTGTGTAGACTTCACCGACCTCAACAAAGCATGCCCAAAGGATCACTAGTCGATCAACTAGTCGATGCTACCTCGGGACACGAGCTGCTGAGCTTCATGGATTCTTATTCTGGTTACAATCAGATTAAAATGAAACCAGAAGACAGGGAGAGTACTTCTTTCATTACCCCTAGGGGAACTTATTGTTATAATGTTATGCCTTTTGGTTTGAAAAATGCAGGTGCGACATATCAGCGGCTGATGAACAAGGTCTTTACTGAACAAATCAGTTGCAATATGGAAGTCTATGTTGACGATATGCTGACAAAGAGCAAGAAAGATGTCGATCATCTAGTTGACTTAAGCCAGACTTTTGATCAACTGGATAAATATCAAATGAAGCTGAACCCGACCAAGTGCATATTTGGAGTACGAGAGGGCATATTTCTCGGGTATATTGTCAATCAACGAGGCATTGAAGCAAACCCTGAAAAGATCAAAGCTCTATTAGGACTGCGATCTCCAATGACGAAGAAGGAAGTACAAAGTCTTACAGGGCGAGTAGCAGCACTTAACAGATTTGTATCGCGAGCAACTGATAGATGCCTCCCATTCTTCAAAACGCTTAGAAAGACTTTTGAATGGAATGAAGAATGCGAGAAAGCTTTTCAAGAGTTGAAAAAATATTTGGGAGCACCTCCACTGTTGTCCAGACCAGTGATGGGAGAAAGGTTGTACTTGTACCTAGCAGTTTCGGAAAATGCAGTTAACACGGCATTAATAAGAGTAGAGGATGGAGTACAAAAACCAATTTATTACACTAGTAAGGCCTTTCGAGGAGCAGAGATCAGATATCCAAAGCTGGAAAAGTTAGCACTGGCGCTGATCGAAGCAAGTAGAAGAATGAAGCCATATTTCCAGGCTCATACCATAGTCGTATATACCAATATGCCGTTGAGGCAAGCTCTTCATAAACCAGAAAAATCAGGGAGATTGATGTATTGGGAAATAGAACTCGGTGAATATGATATAATTTATGAGCCTAGATCGTCACTGAAAGGGAAAGCAATAGCAGATTTTATAGCAGAGTTCACTTATCCTGATACCCCCGAGGAGCAAAAGCTGAGCACCGACCAACCTGTGGATGTTATAGGATCATCAAATTTAAACCCCGATCAACTTAAGCTGGTCGAAGAGAAAGAGGAGAAGGTCGACGAGCAGCGAAATGTGGTAGAAATGGAGATAAAGGAGCAACAAATATTCCACCGAGGAACTTTGTCCAATAAGAAGTTTGATGACGAAATACCTGTATGGAACTTATATGTGGATGGCTCATCATGCACCTCGGGTAGTGGAGCTGGGATTGTATTGAAAAGTCCAGATGAGATCGATATAGAGTATGCTCTGCACTTTTAATTTCAAGCTTCTAATAATGAGGCCGAATATGAAGCAATGATTGCAGGTCTTAGTCTGGCAAAAATCATGAAGGCAGAGCAGGTAATCGTATGCAGTGACTCACAGTTGATTGTAAACCAAATGCTTGGTGTGTATACAGCAAAAGGAGAGTTGATGATTAAGTACCATGCAAAGGCAATGGAATTGGTATCGGAATTTTTTACTGTTAAATTGGTCAGAATACCAAGAATGGAGAATGCAAGAGCAGACGCTTTAGCTCGATTAGCATCTGCTACTCGTACCGAGCTATGAAGAACAATCCTGATTGAAGTTCTAGCTGGTCGGAGCATAGAACAAGATCTGGCGATGAATTTTATTACCCTTGATTTAGGGCCATCTTGGATGGATCCCATCAGGGCGTATATTGAGGAGGGAGAATTACCAATTGACAAACTTATAGCCAAGAAATTAAAATTTAAAGCTGCATGTTATGCACTAACTAATGGTATTCTATATAGACGAGGAATCATAGCTGGCTTGCAGAGGTGTGTACATCCAGCCGAGGTGAAGAATTTGATTGAAGAAGTCCATGAAGGGTCTTGTGGAGCCCATGTAGCAGGTCGGACACTTCTGCAAAGAATAATGACACAAGGATACTACTGGCCAACGATGAGGGCTGATTGTATAGCCTATGCCAAGAAATGTGATAATTGTCAGTGCTTCTCCTCCATCCGAAGAACTCCCCAAGCATTATTGACAACCATTACTTCCCCTTGGCCATTTTCCATGTGGGGAATTGACTTGGTCGGGCCACTTCCAACAACTAGAGGAAGATTTAAATATCTCGTCGTTGCAGTGGATTATTTTACTAAGTGGGTAGAAGCCGAGCCTCTTGTCGACATGACATACGAAAAGGTGTACCAATTTATTTGGAAAAATATCATTTGTAGATATGGTCTTCCCCATGCATTCATCACCGACCATGGAACACAATTTGACAACGAGGAGTTCGCTGCCTATTGTCATCAGTCAAATATCTTGAAGATCCACTCGGCACCAGTCCATCCCCAAAACAATGGACAAACTGAAGTGACAAACAGAACGTTGCTAAATGGTTTGAAGAAAAGACTAAATGACGCGAAAGCAAACTGGATCAACGAGCTACATTCTGTGCTGTGGGCTTATCGTACTACTCCCCGAGCAGCAACATGAGAATCCCCATATATGCTAGCATTTGGAAGTGAAGCTGTTATACCTGCCCAGTTGGGTCTTCCAACACACAGAGTACTGAATTTCAATTCCCCTGTCAGCGATTTGATGAGATGGTTAGATTTGGACATGCTCGAAGAAGTTAGAGAAGAAGCAGCTATCAGGAATGCTGCTTACCAACAACGAACAACTTTGTTCTACAACAAGAGAGTGAAGAAGTGCGACTTGAAAGAAGGAGACTATATGCTAAAGAAAGTGATTCAAAAGCATAACAAACTGGAAGCGAACTGGCACGAACCTTACCGAGTTACAAAAGTTGTTCGACCAGGAACCTACAAAATAGAAACTTTAGAGGGGGAGGAGTTTAAGAATGCATGGAATGCAGAACACCTGCGCAAATATTATCAGTAATGTAAACTCTCATGTAATGCAGTTTCATCAGTATGAATAAAATGTGAATATTCTACCCAACTCTCTCCTTTTATTGAAATTTTTTCGCGAAATACTAGTGCTACACACTACCCGGAAAAATCCACCAACTCCGGTTGTTCGGGAATAAAAATATTTCCCAAAGGTTCCAACTCCGGTTGGTTGGGAAGAAAATCCACCATCTCCGGTTGGTCAGGAAGAAAAAAAATATTTCCCAAAAGTGCCAACTCCGGTTGGTCGGGAAAAAACAATATTTCCCAAAAGTGCCAACTCCGGTTGGTTGGGAAGAAAATCCACCAACTCCGGTTGGTCGAGAATAAAAAATATTTCCCAAAAGTGCCAACTCCGGTTGGTCGGGAATAAAAAATATTTCCCAAAAGTGCCAACTCCGGTTGGTCGGGAATAAAAAATATTTCCCAAAAGTGCCATCTCCGGTTGGTTGGGAAGAAAATCCACCAACTCCGGTTGGTCGGGAATAAATAATATTTCCCAAAAATGCCAACTCCGGTTGGTTGGGAAGAAAATCCAACAACTCCGGTTGGTCGAAAATAAAAAATATTTCCCAAAAGTGCCAACTCTGGTTGGTTGGGAAGAAAATCCACCAACTCCGGTTGGTCGGGAATAAAAAATATTTCCCAAAAGTGCCAACTCCGGTTGGTTGGGAAGAAAATCCAACAACTCCGGTTGGTGGGAAATAAAAAATATTTCCCAAAAGTGCCAACTCCGATTGGTTGGGAAGAAAATCCAACAACTCCGGTTGGTCGGAAATAAAAAATATTTCCCAAAAGTGCCAACTCCAGTTGGTTGGGAAGAAAATCCACCAACTCAGGTTGGTCGAGAATAAGAAACTACCAACTACAGTTGGTCGAGAACATTTTATTAAACGAAGCATGAGTATGTGATAAAAGTCAGTTAATGGCTTAGAATTAAAAAGTAATTAAACAAAATTTTTGATACTCGTAACATTTTAAATTACCACCAAACTGGTCGAGAAACAAAATATCATCAATTTTGGTTAGTCGGCAAATGATTACCACAAGTTCAGGATAGTCGACAATAAGTTAATTGGCAAATGACACAATGTTGTTATCTTTTTAACAGATATACATACACATATGTAAAGTGTTTTACAAAACATCTACAAGACAATGGCAATCAAAATTGCAAAGAAAAATAGAAGTTTTTTTCATTAAATCCAAAACAAAGTACATGGAGAATAAAATACATAAAAATTATTACATCAGAAATCCTGTGACCCTGTTCTAATTGCAATACACCTAAGGCATTCAACCACCCTTGTTTGTAACCCTCATTATTCGCATTTTGGATCCAATCATCCAGATGGTAGAGAGCCTCATTGTAGCCAGCCATCCAGAATTCTCTCGGCTGCTTGTGGAATTGATAAGTCAACCTTTCCAGCTGCTCGTGAAGATTTTTTATAAAGAGTTCTTTATTCTCCAAAGCAGACTTTGGAGCAGAGAGCTGCTCGTCCAGATTCATGATTTTCTTAGACATCTTGGCCAATGCCTGGTTCTTTTCCATCAATTGGAAGGCTTGGTTCTCGAGAGCCGATTGAGTTCTTTATTCCTCAACAGGAATTTGAACAGCTCTTGCTCGTCCCCAAGAAGCTCTTGCTCGTCCCCGAGAAGAGGTAGAAGGACCAACTCTCTTCAAGGTTTCCAATTCGTCCCTTAGATTAGCATTTTCAACCTCCAAGAAAAAGAACCCCTCGTCGTTCACATGGACCAAAGCACTTGAGGAAGAGGCTGCAGATTTCAACTGAGATACTTCTCTTTGCAAGTTATTATTTTCCTGCTCCAACAACTCAGCTATTTGTCTTTGCTCTTCGACCTCAGCCTTCAAAGTTCTCTCCCTCACATTGTAAGCAGCGAACAACTTATCATACCCCTTATCAGCACTGAGTTGTTGATACTTCTTCTCGTATCCCTCGTGCAAAAGGGTTGTAGATTCCTTATATTGTTGCTGAAGCTCTTCAAGATTGCCATGGAGGTATTCAATCATGTTATAATACGCTACATTGTTAGCCACTGCACGGTCGAGCAGGCACTTCAAATACTGGTAGGCTTCAACTGCTCGTTCTGAAGCATTTGGACCAAGTATATCAACGATTTGAGCATCAGTCAAATCTGCATGGCCAGCCTTGAAATATTCATTGCATTATTTCATCAATTTTGTATCATGAGTAGATAAAAATTCCATCCTGGCCATAAACTAGTAAAAAGAAGAAAGATCAAGAATCAATAAGGAGCAAGAGGAAGAGAAACAACAGTATGAATAGGCAAAACTTCAAATTTTATTATATCATAAAAGAGAGGTACATAGTTCAGAATTACAATTGGTAAAAATAAACAAAGAGAAAAATCGAACAACTCTACACCTTCTCCTTGTCTCCCAAAACTTTCTTGGGAGGCTGGGACGAGGAGGTAGGTTGCTCGGATGGCACAGATGGTAGCTCGGGGGGCGCTGGAAGTTGGTCTGTTGAAATAATGGATCTTTGAAGTTGCTCGCAGGAAGACTCGACAACTGTGGGATGAAAATTTTGATCTCCCATAACCATGGAGGATTCCTTAGAGGCAGCTTCGTCCTCTTCTTCTTCTTCTTCAGGAGTTGGAGGGGGGCAGGGATGTGTCGCTGAAACAGGTCATAATTTTCATCAACCTTCATCTCTTGCAGAGCAGCGACCCATCCATCCCTAAAGTATTTGTGGCTACCATATTCCACTTGTGACATCATGGCAGCCAGACCCTTATTCCACCCCTTATCCCATCCAACACTGAATGACCTTTTCACAGCTAACTTTCTTTTCACCTTCTCCGAGGAAATCTTCTCGGATAGAAGTTACTAGGTAGCCTTAAACTTATTCTCCACTTCTTCCTTCTGACGATCTACTTCACGAAACTTATTTAGCTCTTCCTCAGCAACCTTGAGCTTACCTTCAATCTCCCCAGCATTTTGTAGCTTCCCTTCGAGCTCTTTATTCTTACTTTCTAATTCCTTTATTTTCTTCTCCAATCCCTTGGAGATTTCAATAACTTTATTCCTCTCCTGCTCAGTCGAATTGAGCTGCTTCTCCGAGGCAGTTTTATCTTCAACATACTTTTGATGAGAATCTTTCAGAGACTGCGTCAGACCCACCAAAGCTTCCTCTACACCTGACGAGGAACTTGAGGCTTTAATAGATTCATCTTTCTTCAAAATTGTATTAAAGAAGTTTACCAACTGTGAAAAGAAAATAATAGCAAGTCAGTGCACAGATATAGCAAGGGAAAAATAAAAGTTCAGGACAATAATACTTACAGAAGAAATATGACGAGCAGCCAATGTGGTAACCATATCCCGAGAAAGATTTTCTTCAATACATTGGATCTCGAGAATAATCCAAGATTTCACCGAGCTCATGGCAGAGCTCGGGGCAACAAAAGTGGGAACACCACTGCCAGTAGTCGGGGGCTGAGAGATGGATTCAGCCAAATTGATCGAGGAGCTCTTCTTCAGCCTTCTCAGAGGAGCATCTACGGTCTCGACCAAGGAGGTAGTCTTAGTCGGGGATATGACTATAACCTCGCTTGGAGCAGCGACCTTGCTCGGAGCCACTGGGGGCTTCTCGGTAACCTTCATAGGAGCAGCCGGAGGAGGTGCATCGATTTTTCTTGTCCCTTCTGGGACATCATGCCTGCTTTTCTTTGTCTCTCCAGTAATAGAGGCATATTTCTCGAAGAGGGCAGGAGCTCTTCTTCTCTTCATCCTTTCACTCAAAGGAATATGTGACTCAGGTGAAGAACTTGTAGAAGCTGGTATTGGTTCCACATCGCTTATCACCAGACGAGCAGTAAAAGATAAGGTGTAACTCTTATACTGCAGCAGATATGAAGCTGATCTGATGTGCTCGTCGACAACAGTCTGATGCAAACCCCAGATAAGTTTCAGATGTTTTAAATTAACTTTTGTCTCTTTTGGAGATCTTCTTTTGCTGTCAACTGCAAATAAATAAAAATTAAAATATCAGTGACACATTTTATCAAACACAAAGGAAGCATAATTTTAAAAATAAAATAAAATAAAAAACAACCTATCCCATTACCATAGGGAGGGCATCTAGGACCCCGGTACACATCATTTCCAGTTAGTGGAGGGTGTTGCCAATTTTTCATAACAACACCGTGCTCGAAGTAATCCCTATTGGCATCTGGGAGATTGACTACTAGAGCCCTATTTAAAAACCTAGTTTTTAAATAAAAAGTGTTGTCACCAACAACCCATCTATAACAAAAAATTCCTATACGGGTTCCATGAATCTGATTTAATCTATGAACTCCATTAACTATTCTCATGTGTTGGGGGCTATTTTTGCAGGAACAACGTCAAAATATTGACAGAATTCCAGACACAAAGGGTTTGGGGGAAAAGAAAAGCCACATTCAGCCATAAAGAGGCTGGGGAACCAATGTCCCTCAGCCAAAAGGAAATAATCTGAAGGTTCAGAAAGTTCCTCCAGAACGACCCATGAAGGAATAGAGAAATCAGAGAGAAACTTATCAAGCGACTCAACAAGGTAAACCATGGTGAATAAAGAGAATGAAAGAGAAGAAAGAAGATCTTACAGGAAAAGGATGGATATGTTGACAACGAACGATGAAAGGGATGAACGCACAAGAGAGAGAGAAAATGGAAAACTCAAAGATACAGATTTGAAAAAGTAAAAGACGATATGATTTTCTGCAACGCTTAAATACCTTACCTTGGGAAAAGGTGAAAATAATGATTATAAAGGGAGACGTTTACGCTACCGGTAGCTAAAAGGACAAAAAGGGCACGGATATCGAAGCAGTTAGAAAAATTCAAAAAGTCTGATTCTGTGAATTCAAAAAGAAAAATAAATGCGAAGAAAACACTCCTAAGATTCAAGATGACCATTTAATCCCGCCATATTTCGAAATGAATGTTCCACACTCCTAATTCTCGAATTGTGAAACATTGGGGGCTTCTATTGATACAAAATTTAGTCTGCTGACATGGCTCAATTAAGTGGAGACATGTAGCAATCTGCATGGAAATAACAAACACATCGGAACAACCCCTTGACTTCGAGGAACTCATTTTCCCCGACCAACTCAAATACTCCGAGCAGTAGGTACCCTCCGAGGAACTTTATTGGACCGAGCAACTCATGGATGCCGAGATACTTAGGTGGTCCGAGCAGCTTTGGCAGTCCGATCTTCATCTCGATCAGAGCATTTATTATCAGTCAATTAAGAGGATTAAATGAGCATTAAATATTGATTATCATTATACGGATGTATACGCTTATTGAACAGCTATGTATTACCCATTCACATGTACAGCCTGATGGCTATAAATACATTGTATCATCCTCATTGTGGGGGGACCGAAATTTCTGGAGATAAACCCTACTTCGAGAATTCCCAAACAATCAATAATAGAACCAACAGTGGATGTAGGCCATTTGTTCAAGGCTGAACCACTTAAAAATCTCTTGTCTTATTTATTTTTATTTGTTGCATTAAACAATTAGAGATAATCTAATTTTTTACATCAACAGTGTTGTAGGTGTTGTGAAAGTTACAAGATCTCGGTACTAGAAGCCTCCACATTCTGCACTTGATTCTATTTAGGGTTACTCATCTATTAGGGCATGTCACCCGTTTCCATTTAGAGATAGCAGTCTCAGACTTTTAGTTTTATTTTAGATATTGGATTATTTATTCAGACTCTTATATCGGGATTTTATTTTACTCGGGTGTTATTATTGGAGTGTTTACTCCAAACTTAGTTTATTTCATTTCGTTGGTTATTCATATGAGATTGTTTATGCAATTGTTGGATGATGATTTAATTACTTGGTTAATTATTAACTTAATTAATAAAATTTGGCATCTCTCTTTTTAAATATTAGGTGGCTAGTAATCAATTAAATGTTTTCGACAGTGATGCTAAGACTGAGCCAACTTGATATTCTATATTAATTTCATAAAGGAGTAGCTACCCGGTATTTAATTAGTCGGGGTGTCACAGGTGGTATCAGAGCATCAGGTTCTAGTGTCCTTTAGGATCTGTGCGGCTAATTATGCTTTTAGCGTAGCTTTCTTTGATATAGAGCCCTATGTTTAGGATAGTTGATTTCTTTAGTGAAATTTGGCTCTCCTTCTTTAATGTATATGATAGTGAATCTTATTTGCATTCGGGTGTATTCGTGTGTCGAACAATGCACTATGTCAGGCGAGGGTAGTTGGGCGTATTAATGTAGGCAAAGCTCAGTTGATATTATAATGTATATTTAAGAATGATGATCGTAGTTGAGGTCACCCCTATTATAGCGCGGAAGGCCAGGATGGTAAAGACGGCTAAGGAACAACATATGACTTCCAGATACCACTATAGTAGAAAATGGGGTCAAATTAGATTTACCTAGCAAGGTTGGATTAGGAGAGAGTCAAAAAAAATATTGAAAAGAACTAGCAGTGGAAATTCTAGAAATTCGGAAATGGCGTGTGTTAGCCAACCAAGGTAAAATATCCAAAGGCTTGGGCATATGTCGGAGTGTGGCTAACTTGGAGTGAAAATTTAGGGTAAAATCTTCTTGACTCGTAAGAGCAGAGTTACACTAGTGAGAGGCAACCACCACACTTAGAAGTGAAATGTTCTGCCAAGAGAAGGCGCATAGGTATGGTTTGACTACTAGTTCCTTCATCAAATGTTCAAGATAAGATGCGAATGTTCTGAACTCACACAAGAGGGTCGTACATATGTCACTTTGTGAAAGGAAATTTATTCAATTAGCGAACCTTGCACTGGATGAAGTAGGTGCAATGGATAAGAGCACTTAAAAGGGGAGAATTAACTTACAAGAAAAAAAAATTACTAGCACTTCTTGGGAATTCTATTTGGACGGTCAATGCAGATGGTGACAATGTCATGTTTTGTCAATATGGATGTTACCACTTCCTTGTGTGGGGAGATACAAGAATAGGAAAATTTAGTCCGAGAGTAAGACTGGGGGAAACGGTGTTGGTGAAGCACCACAAGGGGGAGACCCATTAGAGGACCCATTTAAATGATTAGGATAACTGAAATTTTCACCAAGCAAAAGTGAATTCAGTAAAGTCTATTGGAGCAAGTAGCATGTTCCTTAGGGACAACAAATCTAAAGGAACAACAAAGGTAGCCATCAGAATCGAGACTACCAAGGTCCAATGAAGGACAACCCTATCGTGTTCAATATGACCGGGGATAAGTGGAGTATGTGTAGAGGTATTTTGTGGGAGTGAAACCCCATGAGTTAAATTTTCTCGAAGTGAGTAAAGGGATAAGGGTATGGTGCCTAGCAAGGGCAATAGCTATTATAATTTTCGGTTTGGTTTGGACAGGCATTTTATGTCCAAGAACCATTTAAGCATCCAGGGAGATTGGCAAGGTAGAAGTATGAGTTTTACCCTTAGGAGATGAGGCGTATTGTATATGACACGAATGAGTCACTGCATTTTTGTTATTGCTAGATTCGCATGTGAGACGAGTTTAGTGCGTATATCGACAACGTTATTATTATGAAAATGTTTTCCCTGGTATAGCGGGGTTACCCTTAGAGTTATCCGCGAAGGATGAATGGGTGTATTAATAGTGATATATACTTTATTAAGATTAATCATTTATGTGATGTGTTATACGAGTATGATATTATCCTGATTATGGTTTCATAATAATTATTAAATCGATAGTGTGCGGATATTGCAATTCTATCGGGGTTACTACCTTAGTGTAGAATGTTTTGTTCTAGAGAGACCTCATATGCGAGAGGGTCGGGCTCGCGTTTACATATATATATATATATATATATATATATATATATATATATATATATATATAGAGAGAGAGAGAGAGAGAGAGAGAGAGAGAGAGACTCTTTTAAAGGTGTAATGGTCTCGGATATTTGATCCTGGTATGTGTAGGGACTTTATTGATATGATTCAGAGTGTATTTGGTTTACTGATCAGCGAAAACATTTAGCTGGTTATTATATTTAATGCTCAGGACGTGGTAATAGCAAGAACGCATTGTTATATCACCCTTTAGAGATGTGGAAGTTGATACTCATAGTTGTATGTCTGGGGACAGGATTTTGAGTGCCCCGATTATATTTTCATGATGTTTATTGAATGTGATTACCACTAATGTTAAGTTACAGTGTCTTTCGAAAGAAGTTCCTTGTTTAAGTGTAATTGGGGAAGGATATGTAACTTTGTTGTCAAGAGACGGGAATAAAGGGGTACATGTTATGTACTGATGTCCTAACGGATTCCGATAACCGAAAATGCTAGGGAGTAGTGTATCGGGGGGGTTCCTTGTTTAGATTTTGCTTTGCGAGACATCCAACGGATGAAACTTAGCATAAGGTTGGTAGTAGGGAGATGTTTGGCCATTCTTCCATGGGTTCGGTACCTCGGTCGTTGTAAAGGTATGTAGTTATAACTGTAAGTTAAAAGGTAAATTACGATATAAGGCCAGTAGAGCCAGTTATGTGGTGAGGAAGTACTAAAAATTTGGTTTTATTATGGCGGGCTGAAGGATGGACTGATGTTAAGGAGGAATTAGAATTTCAAATTCACGGGTGATTTAGAATGCCCAGGTGGCATATCCACGTTGCGAATATAGGGACAATAAAGAATTAGGCATATGTATGAAGAGTATATGATGTTTAAACCCGTATGCACGGTTTATAGGGGGTATGGACACCTTAGTTTGCTGGTGTCAGAATCTCCGAAAGAAGTGACATAGAGATAGGTGAAATTTATGTTTGTGAGACTAATAAGACAAAATGGAAGTGGTAGAGTGGATTAAGCGTCGTAAGAAGAATGACAATCTATATATTCATGTGAAATTAGAGTAGCACGTACGAACTTGGTTGAAAGGCAGTGGGAGGCCATTTAAAAAGGGGGTATCCCTTTAGAAGGAAAATAATTAACTATAATGGACAAATTGGAGTGGAGTTATACCCAGTAGAATATTGAGAGTGACTTGCGCGTAAATAGAATGCTGATGTCAATAAGGCATAAAGAGTTCAGAAGCGCACATCGTGGTGAAAACTTTTGGTATGCACCGAGGGAAGAAGAGGGTTATTAAGTATCACTTAATGGGAAGAATTATAAATGAAAGTCGGTGTTGAAAGGGGTATAGTAAGTAGTAGATCCGTTGGAGTAAGAGGATCAGCCAGAAAATTTCGTATCAAGACGACGATTCTAGTAATGGAAGAGTCAAGTTGGTAAATTTCTTTGAGGGGTTGCTAACCTCTAGATGATTCAAGAGTCCCTTCGAATGTGTGGAACAATTTGTCCAGTCTCAACTAGGATGATATCCTTTAAAACCTCCTTCAATATGGGGTATCAGGAAGTAGTGGGGACAATGTTTCGTTCTGAGAAGGTTATATCACCTATAGCCCGAGGAGTAGGCTCAAGGTGATTGACGACTGGTGGAGCTGTATGAAAGTAATTTTGTACTCATTGTGATCATTTCATTTCCACAATGGGTATAGCTAGTAAGTGAAGTACAATATGGTAAAAGGGAGAGGATATTACCTATTAGTAGTTGTCTGAAAGGACCCGTACCTATTTATAGTGGACAAGATTCTTATAGATGTTTTGTGTAGATAAACCTTACTATCCTTCCTCTGGATGTTAGAGATGAGCGGATTATCAGAGTTTTGGATCAGTCAGAAGTTAGTGTCGGATGACTAAAATGGGATAACCACAAACAGTCTTAGGTGGCTTTCTCCTTTTGTAAAAGTTACACCACCGGGAACAGAGATTCGAAGAATGGACAAGAGTAGTCAGATGTTCTATGGTTTCTCCCAGGATGGGATTTTTGTGTTTAGATAAACGCGGGAGTTGATACGAAGTGAAGTGCGGCCTCCCAATAATATTGAGATTATGTGGCTAATGATCTCTAGGTTATTATTATTAGAATGTTGTTTAGTAAGAACACAGGGTGAGGTTTATTTAGTGAGGTGTGACCCTATAACCGATAAAGTGTCGAGAGTGTTCAACAAGCTTGTTGTGAGGGGGGGGGGGGGAGGGGGGCTATAGCGATTGAGGCTTACTTTGAATTTTGCTTTGATTACTCGTGGATACCTAATTTTTCCAGGTATGCCTTAGGGGGGAAGTATGTAATACCCCATAATTTGTGGCTTTTATTTATGAGATTTATTAAATGAAATAGCTTTTAATTGTGGGATTTATTAAATTAATTTGGGATAATTAATTGGAAATTAATTCGGAATTAAATAACTAGCGAGACGAGAGTTAGTATTTGATTATGATAATTATGTTGAATATTACTGAGTGATTATAGTAATATATGATTATGGATCTATTAATATTGTCACGGGTTGAAAATGGGGCAGTTTCAGTAATTAAGTTGGGACGCGCGTGTCAGTCGTGTCAGAAAATAATTTAATGGATTTAAAAGTAATTTATTTTTATTTCATCCGTATGATCATTTTGAGTGCGCCAACGTGTCCATAAGGGTTGAGATAGTCAGAAAACACTAGCCGGAGGTTTAGTTTGTGTCCCGAGGCATTTTTAGGCCTAACCGGCAACCCGAGAGGGTATTTTAGTCATTTTAAGTTTTAATGAATAGTGACCTACGAAAATTAGGTGTTGTTTATCATCCAACCTTAGGGAAACTAGGGCCATTATCTATCAAAACCAAAGAGTAGGCAACGTGAATAGAGAGGAGAATTTCTAAGGGTTTCCAAGGCCATAACCACCACACAACACCACTATTGCCGGATTTGTGACCGGAAAGAGAAGGAGAACGAACCTTTATCGTCATCAAAGGATCGGAACATCTAATCAGAGGCAAGTGATTTAACCTATAATAATTCAATACATATAATACCCATGATAGTTTAGAATTAGATATTAAACTAGAAATATTATTAATCTCATGAATTGGAGAATTTAATCTTGAATATGGGTAGGTTTTGCATGTAGATGAACTTTTGGTATGTAGAGACTATGAAATCATAATCCATGTGTACAAATTCACGAATTAATGTTGAGAAATTTCATGTTCTTGGAGAAATTTTGAAGAACTAGGTTTAGAGGAATATTTATTACTTTTGATCCAAGAAACTATTAATTCATGACTGTTTAATCATTCAAAAACGTTAGAAATTGTGGAAACATGTTGGTGTAATGAGTAGTATACTTTGTTGGGAGTTTGGGACGTTGTAATGGAGGATTTGGGGTGTAAATTTGGAGAACTCGTAACTGTTTAAAGAATTTCTAGGCAAACACCTTCTTGATCGATCGATCGACTTGTTCGATCGATCGATCATTTGCCTTCGATCGATCGACCCCTCCTGATTTTTTTGAAAGATTTCTCCTTTTAGGTTTAATATAAATCCCAAGCCTATAATGATTCTTAGTGTGATTCGTATAGTATGGTGGGACTTAGTTAAGGTCAGTAGCGTATTAGTTGATGCCCGTAAAAATGTTTTACCTTATGGAACTGAATGTTATTACTTGTCAGGGTCTACCGAGTGAGGTACAGTTAGAAATCGTTCGATTTGAGACTATAATGGGAATGAATGATGATATAAGGTTAGGAACAGTAATAAAGGGACTTTAAGTTACGGAGATAACCTTAGAAACGAATAGGATAACTAGTAACCTTTTGGGATAAGTTTATGTACTCAAATTGATACGACAAGTGAATTATCAAACTAAATATATATTATGTAGAATATTCAGAATGAACTTACTACGTATGAGACTTATAAGATGGAACGTTTGAATACCTATATTGATATATGATTACTTAGGTTGTGTGAATGCCTAGTGTATGGATTTCTTATGTGTATGACATACCTGCCATACTTGCTATCACGGGAGGTTGGCATTTGGAAAAGGACAATCTGATGTTTGTACGCCTACGGGGGGATTTAGATTGGTACCTTAAGGACATAGGGATGTGAATGACTTATTTGTGAGTTGATAAGTCAGTTGACCATGGGAGCATAGGTATGTACATGACCCATGGGTATGTGAACTATGTTTGCCTCCAATATGTGTCATTTTGTTTATTGAAACAGTTTCTGAGTGATTCGGAATACATAGTCCTTATGAACGTGATGTACCGGAATTCGATAACAGAGTATGCGTGCACTATAACTTAGCCTAGGGGTGCTATATTTCTGTGTATAAATATATATATATATATATATATATATATATATATATATATATATATATATATATATATAAATATAAATGTTGAGAATGATATACTTTTACTTGTAATTGACTCATTGTTAAATTGTGAATGCGAATAATTGTGAGATTTGAATGGGATTAAAAATGTGAGAATCCATATCGTAATTGATGTAATACTCTAATTAATATGAAGTTGAGATTTATGTAGAATATATTAGAATAATAGGAATAGACCACTATATTATAATATGAAGACAAGAAGTGGTACAGACTAGTTAGTTAGTTAGCGGCATAACCAAGATGGATTAAAGGTATACGTATCAGTTGAGGGGTGAGGAACTCATGCGAGAGCACGTAACTAACATGTATATAATATTTAATGTTTAATGTAATTAAACACTTGCTATATTTTTAAACTGTTTTCACCTCGAGCTCTGAACCGTTTGATTTCAAATCTATTTTCTTGTAAAACCTTTTTAGGTGCCCAGCCACAGGGATGCCAAGCATATGAGTCCCATTACATTGACGTGCTGTAGCTGTTGTGAAAGTTACAGGATCTTGGTATTGGATGCCTCCACATTCTTCACTTGATTCTATTCAGGGTTACTCATCTGTTAGGGAATGTCGCCCATTTACATTTAGAGATAGCAGTCTCAGACTTTCAGTTTTATTTCAGATATTGGATTATTTATTCAGACTCTTTTATCGGGATTGTATTTTACTCGGGTGTTATTATTGGAGTGTTTACTCCAGACTCAGTTTATTTCATTTCGTTGGTTATTCATATGAGATTGTTTATGCGATTGTTAGAGGATGATTAAATTACTTGGTTAATTGTTAACTTAATTAATAAAATTTGGCCTCTATGTTTTTAAATATTAGGTGGCTCGTAATCAATTAAATGCTTTCGATAGTGATGCTAAGACTGAACCAACTTGATATTGTATATTAATTTCATAAAGTAGTAGCTACCCGGTATTTAATTAGTCGGGGTGTCACAACTAATCCACCCATTTTCCTTCATCCATTGAGTATCATAAAATACTTCAATTTTCCTTTTCGGCTTGTCATATGCTTTACCTCCCTATTAAAATATGAAAATAAAATACATAAGTACATGTATCCACATAAACTAAAATATAACAAATTAATGTGCTAAAAAATATTACTCTGTCTTCATACAAGTATTGGACAAAAAACTTTGTTCCATCGCCATGAACATACTTGGCATTTTAGTGACTAGTAGAGCAAGCATGCTCAGTGGTGTTGATCTTCACGTTGTTGATTAAGACCTCCATTTACACTAACCAATAAAACTAGTGTTATTCCAAGATCTCCCTGACTAAACTACTTAAATGAGTTAGGTAGTGAGACACTAGTAGAAGGTAAGTAAAAGTCGGTACATGTGACTCGAACAACATCTAATAGATCAAAGAATACATGTAGTTTGGGGGGTATTTCTATATGTACAAGGTTTCCATATAGATGATGCATTATGATATTATTCCTCCTAAAATTTTAATGTATCTTGCTTATACTCGATGGGTGGCATTACGATTTTAAATATAACAGGCATAAAATGTACTCTATTTATCTATTGATTCCATTATGATGAGTTTATTCAAATGTATATTGAATTAAGGTTATGAATCAAACCTCTGAAAGAGAACTAGAAACAAGGTTTAATAGTTCATCATACATATGTACTGGATTACTAGCAACTTATCTATAATTATCATTTTAGCAACGTCTTCCATACATGCATCCATACTAATTGAAGTATCCAAAAGATTAATAGAATCCCCCTATCCACCATTTTTAGGTTGAAAGGCTAGAAACTTTTGCTTATTTTGTTCTCTATTAGGACAACTCGAGCATATATTCATTAAATGGCTTAGCAAATTAGATGTCCCATTTTTTTGCTATCACATGCATATTGTTTGGCATAATAATTACATATTGCATGATATCCATCGTTCGATTTAGTAAAATGATCCCAAGCTATTGGAGGGGGACTAGTTGGTTTTCTTTTACCTATACTGTCTCTTTTTGTAGATATAAATGCGAACTTGGCTGTTGGGACCGAGATGCATTCTGTTGAAAATATTGCACACTATTTATTACTTCATGTTGACTAACTTGACTTGAACTAATAAGTATTTTGTATTGGTGTTCCACTATTTTCATTGCATTTACTAGCCATCTAATACAACGTTAATTCAAAAATATACCACACTAATATACTCAACAAAATAAATTTAAATAAGTTAAAAATTAAACACAATAGTTAGAAAAGTATTAAATTGCCTTACCCAATAAGAAGATGAAGATGAGTGTTTTGTTCTATTAGTAATCTCTGAGAAAGATTATTAGGGATCAACTAACCCTAAAAATTATACAATACATAAGAAGAGATTATTTATAATCAACTAGCTCTAAAAACTACACAATAGATATGCAAAAATCAAAGCATAAACTATAAATCTAAATTAATTAACAAATAAATCCTAGAATTTGTAAAGCCAAAAAAATAATTAAGCACTATATATAAATAAGTTGTTAGGATCTAAATAATTAACTAGTCCCAATTGAAGGATAATCAACCAAGCCCAGTAGAATGTGGACACGTCCGACCCAATTACTCGAAGAAATCAATAAGCACATTAATCACGTGGATAAATATGAACGCTTATCACATCAATATTGATAGGGTCAAATGGTTTCAAACAATCTCCAAGGAGATATTCAGGGATACCGCACGGGCCGATAATAAGTTGGGGGAGTTCCTTGTATAACTCAACCACTTCACCCTATTATAAATGTAGCCCTCGCCCTAGGGCCAAAGAGGATGTAATTTCGATATATGAGAGAACTTAATAGAAAAATAGTGACCTCTTCGTGAATTTAGGAGAGTTGTCGAACCACGTATATCTTGTGTTGTGTGATTGACATCTCTTTACTTTCTTCTTTCATTTCTTTCTAGATATATTTAATTGTGATAAATTTGCATTCACAATTTGTGCAGTTTGTGGGGACGATTTTCTTCTCCACGAAATTAATTTGTTATAAGGAGTTATGATGTCTCAATAACTAAGCGATGCTCTTAATAATGCATCACAACATAGGGATGTAAGAGCTAGTTTATCCCCACTGAGAGTCAGGTCTGAAGTCCGTTTGGAGAACCCAAGGTTTCGGTTAGAGCAACATCCTTTTGAGGAGAGTCTCCAGCAGCCTAGGTCTACCTAAATCTCAGGGATGGTCAACGCTTATGAAGAAATGTTTTAATAGCATGAGGAGGAAATTTTCCTCTAAGTTGGAGCCAATTCTCACCTCCAATGACGACTAGAACAAATGCATAAAGAAATTTTCCAGAATCAAAAGGGCTGACCTCAGACTCCTATCCCTTAGGAGAGCAAGAATGGTAGCCAAGGAAGGAGTACCAGGCGTTACCAAGGGCATTCAAAGAACATAAGTCATAAAACTAGTCACTATAGGGATAATGAACGCAACGTAGATGATATACGTAGCCTAGTTCGAAGGTAGATGGACCAACACGCTACAATCGAGGGGCAAGTTCCACAAAGGAACTGTCGAGGAGAGATCTCATCACTTAGATAAAGAATCCTTTTTTTAGGACCATTGAAGAAGAAAAGTGCCCAAATAAGTTTGGAAGACCCCGATTTAAAATCTATGATGGTAAGACTGATCTCATTGACCATGTTAGGCTATACAGACATGCCATGACTATTTGGAGTCATAACTACTCACTCATGTGTCGTATTTTCCCCTCTAGTCTGGGAGATATCACATAAAAAAAGGTTTGAAATATTACATCACAGGTCCATCAAGATCTTCAATCCACTCACTGAATCCTTCACTTATCGGTTCATCCCCAGTAGTTCTCATCCCAAGAGAATGGATCCATTGCTTATAACGAAAAAAGAAGTCATAGAAGGCTCTACGTAACTAAGCCAAACACTATTGGAAAGTTTTTAGTGAAGTGGAGGACTGATCCGAGAAGATCGCCATAACATCCATCAAAATCGAACCACCCCTACATCTATGTTATATCAATCCCTTACTAAAAATGAAGATAGTATAATCGATGACCTCGTTTCATAAATTAAGAAATGTGCCAAAGTGGAGGACGTGGTCCACGTTAGTCAGTTTGAGGATGTACACACCAAGGCCAATAAAGAGGTTAAGAAAAATAGTAATTCTAAGAAAGGGAACAAAAAATATAATGGTACTAAGAATGGGTTCAAGTAGGATTCCTCCAAGGCAGTCAACACAGTTTTCAATTAGCCGATCTACAAGATCTGCCCAAAAATCAAAGATAAGCAATTCGTCAAGTGAACAAAGAAGATGGGAGGAGATCCAAACAAAAGGAATAACACGCTGCGATGCACATTCCACAAAGGACGATGCCACAAGAATGAAAACTATAAAACGCTCAAGGAATATATGGAGGAGTTAGCCCAAGTAGGAAAGTTGAATGAGTTTATTGAGAACAAGTCTGATCAGGTCCTAGCCAATGGTGGTCAAAATTCAGAAAATGTCCTAAATGAGGACATAGGGCATGAGTTCTTCGTTATACATGGAGCATCCAACCTGAAGTAGATCTAAGGAAATGTTGTTCGAATAGAGCTCAAGAAAGTTACAAATATGAAGGAATATTTTTAGATTGATCCCTCCAAAAGACAGATTGAAAAACATAGACGACCAAAATACTTCGACTACAATAAGAATATCATCTTCCCGGACAATGATTTAGTCAGGGTACAAACCCTACACCCTGACGCACTTATAATCACTCTCAGAATCGCTACCTGGGACATGGAAAAATAACTAGTAGGCTAGGGTAGATCTTCAGAGGTAATGTAATAAGATCTCTTTCACAAACTCAATCTGAAGATATCCGACCGCAAGAAAGTAACTATTCCTTTGGTCAGATTTGTAGGGAAGATGACTATGTCGCTAGGGAAAGTCATCCTGCTAGTGAGTGCAAGGAATATTTTAAAGCTTATCGAGTTTTTGGTGGTTAATATCGATTCTCCCTACCACATTATTTTGGACAGAGGATGGCTTCATGATAAGAGAGCACTCCGTTCCACCCATCACCAAAAGCTCAAGTGCATCATTGACATAGGCATAATAGACATTAAAGGTGATCAAGAAGTTCCTCAAAAGTGATATATTGCCACCATGAGACCAAAAAAGGAAAAGGAGAAGGAAAAAGAAGTTATCTCGGAGGCACCCCAAGATGGGGATACTCCATCAAAATAGCAATTACGACATAGTCGACCTTGGGTGGAAGAGACCAGACTCTACCCCGCCAATAGAGTTGTCGAAGACCTGGGGGATATTTATTTTGCAAATACCAAACTGAAGAGAAAGTTTTTTATTAGAACAAGTACGACTAACATTGAAATAGAGGAGTTAATCGCCTTCCTGAAACGGAGCTTGGATGCATTTGCATGGGAACCGTACGATATGAAGCAAATTGATCCTACAGTTGTCTATCATCATCTCCACATGGATCCTACATTCAAACCATTTTCATGGAAAGCTCGTCAAACAACACCAGAGAAGGAAAAATCTGTAGAGAATGAAGTAGTGAAACTTCTTGAAGTAAGGTCCATTAGAGAAGTTTAATTACCTAAGTGGATTTAAAATCCGACCATGGTCTGTAAGAGCAATAGAGGCCATAGAATATTCATAGACTTCATTGACCTCAATCCGTACTATCCCAAATAAAGCTCTCGTTACTGAAGATAAACCATTTAGTCGATGCTACAGTAGCCCACAAGTGCCAGAGCTTCTTGGATGCTTGCTCAAGGGACAACCAGATCCCTACGTTCGGTCCCGACCAGGGAAACACTTCATTAATCACACCAGTTAGTTTGTACTTCTATAAGGTTATGTCGTTCGACTTTAAGAATGCTGGAGCAACATATCAGAGGTTAGTCACAAAGATGTTCCAACACAAAATGGGGGATACTATGGAGATGTATATCGATGACATGGTTGTTAAGAGTAAGAGCAAGAGACACTATCTCCAAGACTTGTCCAATACCTTTAAAATCCTCAAGCACTACCGAATAAAACTTGATTCTAGCAAGTGTTCATTTGGAGTCAAGTCAGGAAATTTTTTGGGTTATTTGATTCATAAAAGGGGGATTTAGGCTAACCCGGATCAGATATAAGTTATCGATAAAGTATAACCACCTAAGGCACTTCATGAGGTCCAAAAGTCCACCAAAATTCTCCCTTCTCTCAATCACTTCAAGTCATCCGAGCATTGTTAACCATTATTCCAGCTACTCAAGAAGGAAAATAGCCTTATTTGGAACCTTATTTAGAACAATGAATGCTCCAAGGCCTTAAGGAGATCAAATCCTACCTCAGTAAACCTCCATTACTAAAAATCTCCAATTAGGAGTATCCTCTTTAACTTTATCTTGTAGTATCAAGTCACATAGCAAGCTTGACCTTAGTTTGTGAAAGAGAGGTAAAGTAATTTCCCATTTACTACGTCAACAAGATGCTCTTAGATGCCGAGTAGCATTACTTGCCTCTAGAAAAAATGATCTATTCATTGGTGATCGTTTCATGAAAGCTGAAGCACTACTTCGAGGCCCATTCCATCACCGTGATCACTTCCTTCCCACTCAAAGTTACCTTTGCAAGGCTGACCTCTCTAGATGAATGTCAAAATGGTCGGTAGGGATTGGGAGATTTAATATTAGCTTCCAACTAAGGATAGAAATCAAAGGACATATTTTAGTTGACTTCGTTACAAAGTTAACTAAAGAGGGTCCCACTAACTAATAGTTGACTGATCAATCACAGTCGTGTGAGTAGGCTCAAGGCAAAAGCTGGACACTGTATGTTGATGGCGCCTACAGTTCGAAGTGGGGCAGGCATAAGGATTGATTTTATTAATCCAACTGAGACTTTTATCTACAGAGACGACCTCTTCGGAGGTTATTTTCATATCAATACTAGGTTGGGAGAGGATTTCCACTTCTATAGTTCTCTTGAGATTTGAGTCTATTGCAAAGTTAATGCTGCTAAGGCATCTGTATGACTGTTGTGCCTCCGAGGGAAATGTTGAATGTGGACCACCTTGAAATTCATAACCATCTCGGGTAAAATTGAAAGGAATGTTGCCATCCTATCATTTTTAGCATTATGATACCCATTGACTTAGTTGAACACCAGTTTGGAGTCTCAATAAACGTTAAGTCTTCTTGTCCTGAGCAATTGTGATTTTTGTAGTCCAACAAGGAGCACCTCACACTTAACCTCGTTGTTGGAGGAAGCAAATACTAATCTTATCCCTTGCTCGATTATAGCATTTTCTGGAGTAATAAGGACATCGCATACTTACAGGACGAGACACTACCTATTGACAAGAAATTGGCTCATTAGATTAGAGCCAAAGTTACACATTTTTACTTAGATCTTGGGTTAAACTTTACAGGTGGTCCTTCATATGACTCTAACTACAATGCGTGCATCCAAAAGACGTCGAGAAATTTATTTATGATGTTCATAATGAAATTTGTAGATGTCACGCGAGAGGAAGATCCCTAAATTTTTAAGAAATCAAAGAAGGCCACTAGTGGCCATACATGCAGAAAAATATAACTATTTATGTTCAAAATTATGATAAGTGCCTGAAATTCTCCCCCTGATTCATCAGTAATTTAATAATTTGAGGCCTTTAACCAGCCCATGACCATTTGCACAATGGGTCCTCAACATCGTGAGACCACTACCTACCATATCTGGGAATCGTATGTACTTACTGAACGACATAGACTATATCTCTAAGCGGGTAGAGGCAGAACATCTGGCCAATATGAGAGACGTCGATATGATAATATTCATCTGAAGAAACATCATAACATGCTTCAGGGTTCCTAGAACAATCATAACCAATAATGACACTCAGTTTGAGAGTGGTCTTTTAAAAAAAATTACAACGAGCATGGAATCAAGCACCACTTCAATTCAGTGGCAAACTCCCAAAGTAGCAGTCAAGCAGAAGCTTCCAAAAAAATAATGCTCAATGGCCTTAGAAAGAGGTTGTAAAGAGAAAAAGTTTCTTGGGTGGATAAGATCCCTCATGCTCTCTAGGCGTATTAAACCATGCCCAGGAGATCGATTGGGGAAACTCCCTTCACACTTACCTATGTTATGGAAGATATTATACCACTTGAAGCTAGACTCTCGACCATGATAATGAAGATAGCCGCCAACCAAAGATGGAATGATGAAGCCCTTCACGCTAAACTTGACCTGGACAATGAATGGGGAAAGAAAGACATTATCAATATGGCCTCATAATGGCAATAATTGGTGAATCATTGCAATAAGGGGGTCAATCCAAGGAAATTTAGAGTAAGAGATTATATTCGAAGGAAAATCCTTATCAGTGCCATAAGGCCATCGGACGACAAATTAGGGTCAACTAGGAAGGACCCTTTAAAGTAATCAGAGATGATCTAAAGTGATCTTATCACTTGGAAACAATGGAGGACAGGGAGATACCAAGGGCATGGAATGAAACCAACCTTAAGAAGTTTTACTTTTAGTCTTCTTATGTATTAGCTATTAAGAAGTCCTACTTCAGTCCTCTTACGTATCATCGCATTAGTTTATGCAGAGGCATATTTGACTGGAAAAATGCAAAACTAGTTGGTATTAATCTGATTCATTCGGTAAAATGCCGATTACATAGTGTACGAATTACATGATAAGAAATCCCAAAAATCTACAACAATTTATGGTCATCATCCAAAATTTATTTTATTTTCTTCCTTTGACCATTACCACGGTTAGGCTTGTATTCGTCAACACTATCATGACCTTCCAGGTACTCATGACAAGTTGAAGGGGAAGGGCATTGTAATACCCGTACTTTTGTGTATTTTATTTAATTAATTTGGGGAATTAATTAGAAAAAATACGTTTTACTTAAATTACGCGAGTGAGGTAATTTAATGCGATTAGATGATAATTGTGACTATTAAATATTAATTGTGAGACAGATACTAATTAATATTGCATTATGATATTTACTAAGTGTGAAAGTAAATAATTGATAATTTTGGTTATACGGCATAGCGAGTGATATGTGCGTATTTAATTTTACCTCACTGGGAGTGGTGTGTAGACAATTTTGAGGTGAGAGATGAGAAATATATTTTAAGTGACTCGGATGATAATTTAGAGGTCACAAATGATTCCGGATGGGTCAAAATAGTCGAAGTAGGCTACCCGGGGGTATAGTTTGGGTCCCGGGTCAATTTTGGACCAAATCGGCACCTATTAAGGGAGTTTCGATCATTTTTCAAAAACAGGTGAAGGGACATACGAAATTTAGATCCATATATCTGATACTTATTGATCAGGTTTAGGGGTCAAAACACAAAAAGGTTAGAGAGGCCATTAGAGAGAAGAGAGAGAACCTATTTTCAAATATTAAAGAGGGATTTTGAAGATGGTGAAGAAATCTAGTATCCCAAGGCAATTGAAAAGGAAGATTGGAGAAGGAAACAATCAATCATCAACAAATAACAAAGAAATCACATCAATCAATCTAAGGCAAGTGTTTATTGAAAATTAAATTGGTGTTATAATACCCATGTATAGGGTTTTCATGAATAAATTGATTTTATTGAAAAATATTTGATGAAAAGTATCAATTGATTACATGTTTGAATAAAATTGCATGTAGTCAATGTTTATATCCATAGAGAATTTAAATCAAAAGAGTTTTGATTATTACTACAGATTTAAATCTAGGTTTTGAATTAAATTTAATGGAGGAACATGAAACTAGATTGTGAAAGAGTTTTGAGGATTGATTCATTCTTGATTGATTCCGGTAATGTCTTAATGTGTTTGAAATGTTAGAAACCATCCTAAGATATGTAGAAAATGATTGGTATTGTTGATTTTGATTTGGGCAAAGGATTGTGGACGAAATTGCTGAAAAACGAAGCTGATAAATAGAGAGAACGAAGCTGTAGAAAAACAAATCAGTCTGGTCTTGGGAAGCGGATCGATCCATCCTTAACAGAATAACGGACCGATCTGATCTTGGGAAGCGAATCGATTTGGTGCTCTGAAATATCTAAGATTGTACTTTTTCTCTTGTATTCCTAAGTGGACGTGGTGGGGGAATACTAATGCACTTGTGAAAATAATATTAGTGGATTTTTTTATTTTATAGTAGGCCTACGAGGGGAGTAGGACTTCATCTTAGAGAGATAATTAAGACGGGAATGGGATTGGTTATAGTAATTTGTAATTAATCTGAGAGATGGATAAAGAATTATGGGAATCTATTGAAACTACGTATATCAGTAGGTTAAGGATGGTAACTAATGAATTTATATGACAAAGGGGTAACTAGGACCCTAGAGTTGTGTGTACACTCCTATATATACGATAGCGAGATAAATAGTAAAGTAAATAGTACGACGAGTATGCGAGAGATATATTGAACGTACTAACATGTATTATCGAGTTTTGTGAATACCTATTAGTGCATAGTACTACTTAGGTTGTGTAAATACCTAAAGTATACTATATATAGATATTGGTGATCAAGGTATGATTTCGAGCCAAGAGATATAAATCACTATTGGTGATCAAGGTAAGATTCTGAGATAATAACCCCTAAAATGTGATATAGGGAGGTCATTATAAAGTATGTATTTATAGTATATATTGTGAAAAAAAAAATATATATATATATATATAGTGTGCTTGATTCTATATTGGGATGGATGATTATCCGGACCAATACATGGAAGCTCGATTTGGGGTCGATGATTATCTGGACCAAATCAAAGATAAATGATATTGGGGTCTAGGAGTATTCAGAACCATATACATATGAATAATATTTACCTTCGGTCGAGGGATATTTGGACCAATGTAAATGATAGGATGATTGGGGTCGATGATTATCCGAACCAATATCCTTATAGTATATAATGTGTGTGAAATATATACTGCATGATATTCTACTTATGTGCGAGAGTAGACATGTAGATGATATATATATAGATATACATCTAAATGATAAATTAAGAAGAGAGAAAATTAATTTCAAGATTTAAAATAGATTGGGAATATCTATAATTAATTAAGTGTGAAACTTAATTTTGGAAGTTGAATGGTAACTTTGAGATGATATATGAATTAAGTAGTGAAACTTAATTATGGAAGTTGAACGATGATTAGATGTGAAATGCTATATGAATTAAGTAGTGAGACTTAATTATGATGATTGAATATAACATTTGTGAATGTTATATGAAAACTGAATAACATGAGAGAAATGTTAATAATGAAGCGTGTTGTATGGGCGATACGGGAGAGTAAACTTGATAAGATCGATTATATACTTTTGTTGAGATAGATTGGGTATGATATCTTGGTGGGATAAGTATAAGAACGTTAGGTGTACGCATTAAATGAGAGGTGAGGAAACTCAAGGGAGTGTGCGTGAACCTAACATGTGTAATCAACACCCGATTTTAATTGTGATAAATTACGTCTTAAATTTTTTCAAATGTTTTGAGTACTTACTCTTGATATAAAAATATTTTCAAAATCTTATATGTGTCCGACCATAGGGATGCCATACTTGATGGTTTCATTCTAGGGATTTAGAGTTGTAGCACTTTGGATGCTGACAGGACTTTGTGTAGCCAATTTTTTCGTTTTAATCTAGCATAGGATCTCACTCTTGTATATCATGTTTGGACATATGGTCCATTGTCGGTATTATGGTTTCAGTTTTGTATCAGTTTTACCTTTCAGTTTAGACTTGGTTTATTACTTGGGTTTGGTTGTTTTTGCCGATGGTTTATTCGGCATGACTTTTTTTTCATTTATATATCATGTTGGTTTGGAATCTAGTATATTGTGAATGTTGTTTTGTGTTCGAACTATTTATTTGTTCTATTTAATTGGAAGATAGAATTTGGCACCGATTTAATTAACTATTAGGTGGTTAGTAATTAATTTGGTTTTTCGACAGTTATGCTAAGAATGAACCATGTGAGAAACCTGTTTTAATTTGATAAAGGCCTAATCACCCAATATTTAATTAGGTGGGGTGTCACAGATGGTATCAAAGCATGACGTTCTAGTGTCCATAGGATCTATACGGCTTACTACGTTTTCAGCGTATCATTTGATTGATATAGAGCCCTATTATAGGATTGTTGTATTCCTCTATGTACGTGACTTACGTTCTCCTTCTATAATGTGTATATATATATATATATATATATATATATATATGAGTTAATCTTTTATGCTAACGGGTGTGCTTCATATGATGATTACGCAGCGGACGACTAGTGAGGGCCGTTGGGAAGGCAGTAGTAGGCGGGTCTCAGTTGTAGTTGAAGAATATTTTGGGGTCGATGACCGTGGCAGAGGTCACCCCTATTTTTGCACGGGATGATGGAGTTGTAAGGACTGCTAGAGTGCATCATATATATTGTTGTACCGTTATAGTAGACATTGGTGCTAAATTAGAGTCACTAAGTGTGGTTAGGATGCGAGAGAGTCGGAGGGGTCTTTGAAGAGGACCACCCGTTTGACTTTTATTAAATGTGGAGATTGTGTGTGTATCCAATGGATGTAGAATACCCAGAGGCTTTGGCATATAGCAGGAAGAAATATATATATATATACCCAGAAGTGAATTGGGGTAAAATTTCGCTTGTCTCCTAGGAGCAGTGCTGTAATGGTGGGAGTAAATCACCATACTTGGCACAATGGAGAAAATAAACTTTAAGGTGGGTAATGGACTCACGACAGGAGTCACCAACACATGAAGGGAAATTCTACTTAGACGATTGAGGAAGATGGTGATGATGTTGTGCGTTTGGCAGTGTTGATATAAATGCTTCCTTGTGAAGGGAGCTAAATGAATTAGAGATTTTAGTCATGGAGTAACACTAGATATAATGGTGCTAGCAAAACACTGTAAGGGGGAGACCCACCAAGGGACCCATTTAAATGATTCAGATAACCGAATTCCTACCAAGTGGTGGTGGATTCGGTTAGGTTTGGTAATGCCAGTATTGTGTTCTTTAGGGCCACCGAAGCTAAGGGAACAATGAGGTGGTCGTCGAGGTCGAGGATACTACGTTCAAGGAAAGGACAACCCTAACAGGGTCACTATGGCTAGGAATAGGGGATTGTATGAAGAGGTTTTTTATGTGGAGAGTAGGACCGCATGCATTGATTTTTCCCAAAGTGAGTAAAATTCACAAGAGTATGATGCCTAGATGGGGCAATGATTAAAATATTTTTGGTTCAGTTCAGATAGGTGTGTTATGTCCAAGAACCATTTGAACCACGAACATTATTAACAATTGGAAGTATGAGTTTTATCGTCGGGTTAGTGGGGTAAGTGTTATGTGACACGAGCCGGTCACAATATTCAGTTAGCACTAGATTCACGTGTGAGACGAGTTTAGTGGGTATATCGTTGATGGAACTGTAATGTGTATATTGTTGCCTTTGTATAACAGGGTTCTCTTTAGTACTATTCGTAGGGAGAGCGGGTGCTGTCACCGGGAGTATATGTTGTTGAAATTACTCGTCCTAGTGACATATCATGCGAGTGTATGGACTGATTAACAATGTGGGTGGAACGATAGAGGGCTGTGATAACAAGACCACCATGTCTAATGTTCCAGGTCAGGATGTGTTTTTTGATGAGGCCTCATCTAAAAGGGGGTCTGGCTCGCATCTATATTATATTATGATAGAGACATCGGAGAGTATGGTTATATCGAGATATTTGATCCCAGTGTGTAGGGACTTTATTAATGTGAATGGAGGTATATTGGATTTATTGTTGAGTAGAGAGATTAAGCTCATTATTATGTTTAGCGCTTAGAATTTGGTGATAGGGAGAGTGCATTGTTATATCACTCTTTGAGAGACGTGGGAGTTGAGATTTATATTTATATGTCTGGGGACAGGATTTTGAAAGTCCCGGTTAGAAGATTGAGGTTTATGGAATTTGATTACCACCAATGCTGAGTGATAGAGTATTGGGGAAGTCACTTATTTGAATGTTGTTGCGTGATGAGATACGCGTGGACTTTGACGAACATCGTGAGTAGAGAGACGTTGATGGATGCTAGGGCATCAGTTTCGAATGTTAGTCAATGGATGTGTAGAGAAAACACTCTGAAGGGTGGAAATATGAGAAATAAATTTCAACTTATGAGGTAATTAAGAATACCCATGAGTTATAAACACATCGAGAATGTGAGGCCAGTTTTAAGGAAAGTGTGTGTGACGTGATAAGCACCCAAAACTGTACATTTTATACCCCGAAAAGATGTACTTTAGTTGCTAATTCTCGACAATTTGGGTCTTACGTGCTTTATTATGTATTTTGTAGGTCGAATGCACGTTGCGGTGCTCAAACGCGTATTTCAAAGCAATTGTGCTAATTATGGAGCTAATTACCAATCTCGTAACCCTAGCCTACCCTAACCTAACCTAAACTTTGTCCCGAGCCGTGTGTGTTTGATTTGTTCCCTTTCGAATTTTTTTTTATATTTTTAATTTTTAATTTGAATCATTTTTATTTTTAGGATTTATTTTTTATTTCTTTTTATTTAATATTGTTTTATTTTGATTTTTAGTTTTTAGTTTTTATTTGATTTTATTAGGATTAGTTTTTTTAGCAATCCATTTATTTTTTAGTTTTATTTGGATTTACATTTTTTAGGTCTTTAGTTTTAATTTTTAAATTTTAGGAATTTATTTTTTTACTTTTATTAGTTTATTTTTTTAGGACTTGAGTTTTTATTTTATTTTATTTTCTTTTTTATTTTTATTTTTAAGATTTAATTTTTAATTTTATTAGTTTTAGTTAGATATTTTTTAAGGGTCATAAGTTAAACACACACACAACCCCTCACACCCAACTAACCTACCCCTAACACACTCACAACCACCTACCATATACCCAACACCTTATCCACACCATAACACCTCCTAAGACACACACACTCTCCTACACCCTCACCACACTCTCCACTCACCCATCTTCCTCCCCAAACACCAAACCCGTTTCTCTCTCCTACTCCATTACCAAACTACCAAACACCCTCTTTCCCTCTCATCCACCATCCCCATACCCGAAACCCACCAAACCCATCGGCGTCCTGTCGACCCAGCAGCCCCATCTCCGGCAGCCTACCTACCTTCGTCGGCGACTTCTCCGGTCCGACCCAAGGCATTGACCCATCTCGGCCAACCTGTGACCCATCCCTCCTAAGCCCGTGTCTAGCCGAAGACAACACCAACCCTTGACCCCCCCTTTGCTACGAACCTAGCCATACCCTCTGTCGGCGCCGATCCCATTCCCCCACCTGCCTGACCTCCTCGTCGCCGTCCACTGCCCCGGTGACCTACCTCTCACCTCCGACACCGGCACCACAAACCCGGCGCTCAAACACGATGAGAACTCGCCGGCGATCCTCCATCAGAAGCCCTGCCTCCGACGACATCTCAAGCCTGTAACTCAACCCAACCTGAACCAACGTAGACCTCGACTTCCAGTTCAAACCAACTTGCAAACCCAAAACCAGTTTCCTTTTTTTAAGCCACGATCTCACCTGTTACAAACAAAGACCAAAACCAAAATAAACAAATTTACCCACATGCCTTTTCTCACATTCCATTTAAACCAATTTAAATCCATTTCCCCAAACTACCCCCAACTAAACCTTTTTCCCATTCTACCCCGAAACCCCTTTTACCAAATCAGATTTTATTTTCTCACCTCAATTCCCACATGACCTCACACAACCCATGCACATGTGTGCATAATTCCCTAATTAACCCTCACTCACACCTTATACAACCTCTTGCACCTTTATCCTCCCATTTTTACCCCCATGCTCTATACCTACTATTAAAGAATGGAAGACTCAATTTGAAGAAAAGGTTTTAGAAGAGGAATTAGTAGAGAGAATTGTAGAGAGATAAACACCTTTTTTTTTAGTTTAGTTTTTTTTAGGTTCGAATTTATTTTTATTTTACTTTTTTTAGATTAGTGAGAAAAATAAATTAGTGAGAATCTATTTTTGAGTGTAATTGTTGATGTAATTTTGGTTTGATCAAATAAATTGGAGGGATGTAAATTGCAAATTCAAAGATTGGAGTCCAATTTCACTCAAAGAGATTTGGTTTGATTGTTCTTCTCTTCTACTTTATTTTATTAGCCTTTGATTATTTGATTATCATGTTTGATATTATGTTAGTCTAAATCCCCTTTCAAGGGGTGGGGTGAACCTTTATTTGATGTTATTTTTATTTAATTAGTTTGATTACTTGAAAATTCCCTTTGAATATTAATTTTGATCCCTCACCCTTAAATTTACGCCTCGAGAGAGGGTAAATGATTTTTGAGAGAAAATCGAAATTCTAAGTTATAATACCCATTTTAGATTCGAACTAGAGATATGGGTTTCTTAAGTGGGGTATTATTACTTGAATTTCAACTCTAAATTTATTTTCTAAGATTTACACAAATTTTAATTGATCGATCCTAGCGGGTGATTAATTAAAAGGAGTGTAGATCTATTTTCTAGAGTTGTGTGTGTTAAACTTAATTTTCTAAAAGGTTACTAATAAAATTACATTTGCAACGCGAGTTGATTTGTAAGTTTGATATTAACTTGGGAGAATTCAATTAATTAAATTAATTAATTAGAATAGCTAAAATTTGTGGTGTAATCCCACTCCTTGATTGTTCTCAAATTTATTTACCTCATTTATCTCATATTTTTGTGTTAGACTTTATTTTCCATTTTAGTTACTTTTTAGTTTGTCATTTGATCTTTCATTTTAGTTTAGTGTTATTTCACCTCACCTCACCTAATTGTTTTAATATTTGAAAAAGCTAAAAAAATAGAAAAAGCAAAAGCCCAAAAAGAAAAGAAAATTGAATTACAATTGAACTTGTCTCTAGCTTTACCCTCTTGATGTGGATTGATACCCTTACTTACCTATACACTTTAGTTTGTTATATTTTGTAGGTATTTTAAGGTTTTTGATTAGAGGAGCTTTTCAAGCAACGACGAAAAAAATACAACGAAAGTTCATTTCTATCATGACGTTTCCAGTGTTATGCAGATATGCACTGATAATAAGACGTAGGAATCAATGTGTGGAACATATGCCTGAGGGAAATTATAGATAAATCCAGAATGGTATGATGGATTGAATGTCGTGTGAGAATAATGATAATATAAGTATATGTGTGCAATGAGAGTAGCCCACCGAGATGGGTTGAAAAGCTGTGGGAAGCCATTCAAAAGATATCTCTTAATAAAGAGGAGACCGAACTGTTGTTGGAAAATACAGCGGGGCCTTACTCAATCGAATGTTGAGAGTGGCTTGCGCGTAAATAGAATGTTGATGACTATGGGGAATAAAGACCCAAGAAGTGTGCCAGTTGTGAAAAGTGCAGGGGCCGTGACTTTTGGCATATCGAGGGAAGAAGGGGAGTATAAAGTACCACTTAATCTGAGATATTATACGTTGATTTGGTCTTGGGTGAGACATAGTGAGATTGTCTCCGGATGAACCACTCATAGATGGAATAAGGTTAGCTCGAGATGATAAACCGGAATTTAGTAACAAGCCTATGTTGTCGGTGACGGAATGGGTAGGTAGACTGATAAAATTCATGATGGGCTAGGGATGCTAACGGGGCAGGTTTTCAAAAATCCTAACCCGCCCCATTTTAATAAACAGGGCGGGTTAGGATTTTTAAAAATTAACTTCTAAACCTACCCATTTAATAAACAGGGCGGGTTGGGGATCCTACGGGTTGATTTAATTTTAAAAATAGTAAAATTAAAAATATTACATTATAGTCTTAGAGGTATTCCAATATGTGAGACAGTCCCCCAATTATCAATTCATATTTTTACTTAAATCTTTTAAAAAATTAACATACATATAAAGGCTTTTTTAGTGTGTGAGTGTGTATATATATATATATATATATATATATATATATATATATAGTTTAATTATAATTAACATACATATAAAGGATATTTATGTAAGCATAAGTTAAACAGGGCGGGGCGGTGCAAGGAGGTTTTATTTAAGCTAACTCATAACCCGCCCCATTTAATAAACGTTTTTTTTTCTTAAACCCATACCCGCTCCTAATTCGTTAATCGGGTTTTAAAACCCGCCCCATTAGGGGTGGGACGGGGCGGGATTCCTATGGGTCGGGTTAAATTGCCATCCCTAGACGGGCCGCCAACACCGTGACTAGGTAAAAAATTCCTTCGCGTGTATGGGATGGATTGGCTAAGATGAAGTAATTATTATTCTTTCTTTGAAAAGAAGGATTGCATCGATGCAAGGTGCATCCTAATATTTTTGTGTATCAGGATGAGATCTTGTAATCCCATCTTTGATCGGGATTATCAGGAAACGATGGGGACGAAGTTTTGTTTTGGGCATATTGATTCACCTATAGAGCGATGGTTAGACGAGAGGTGGTTTATTATGTTGGGTAATGCGAGTAACGCATGTGGTGCCTTGTAGGGTAATTGAGGGGGAAATTCCTGATTGGTAGGGTTGTGTGTAATAACTTCAACCGGTTTATCAGGCACAAGGTACATATTAAGGTTTTGCGTGGAAAGACTTATCGTTCACCCTTAGATTGATTAGAGGTTAGGGGATAAATAGATTTTTCGACTTGCCGTGATTTGGAGTCCGTTGAATAATAGTGGAGTGAACCATAAACTATTTTGGGTGGCTTTTGAATGTCGTAAGAGTAACATCATCGTGAACCAAAGTTCTATATACTGACATGAGGGGTCACAAGTTATCGTGATTCATCCCATGAAGGGAAATAAGGGGATTTTGTATTTAAGGTTGTGCGACCTTTTCTCAATATGGAGACGATAGAGTCAGTATTGAGATCACATGACTGATGGTGTGTATAAGTACGTAGTAAATTGAGGAACCTTGTTAATAAACTTGCGCTAGAGTTTTTAAGCCTTTTTATAGGTGGGTACTACTAGCAGGTGTATAGTGGAGTGACCCTTATGTTATTATGATTTTAATTTGGGTATTAGAGGATGTCGTGATGTTATAGATCCTAAGTTTTAGTACCAGTCTTGTATTAATTTCGAGGACGAAATTCTTTTGTAAGGGGGAAAGTATGTAATACCCCATACTTTTGTGTTATTTTATTTAATTAATTTGTGGAATTAATTAGGAAAAATACGTTTTAATTAAATTACGCGAGTGAAGTAACTAAATGTGATTAGATGATAATTGTGACTATTAAATATTAATCATGAGATAGATATTGATTAATATTGCATTATGATATTTACTAAGTATGAATAGTAAATAATTGATAATTTTGGTTATACGGCATAGCGAGTGATATGTGCATATTTTATTAATTGTGGTTATATGGCTTAACGAATGATATGTCTGTATTTTATTACATCTTACCGGGAGTTGCGTGTAGACTATTTTAAGGTGAGACATGAGAAATATATTTTAAGTGATTTGGATTATAATTTAGAGGTCACGAATGATTCTGGATGGATTGAAATAGTCGATATAGGGTACCCGGGAGTATAGTTTGGGTCCTAGGTCAATATTGGACCAAACCGAGACCTATTAAGGGCATTTCGGTCATTTTTCAAAAAGAGGTGAAGGGATCTACGAAATTTAGTACCATATATATGATATTTAGAGATTGGGTTTAGGGCTCATAACAAAAAAAGGTTAGAGAGGCCATTAGAGAGAAGAGAGAGAACCTATAATCAATTTTGAAAGAGGAATTTTGAAAATGGTGAAGAAATTTAGTACCACAAGGCGATTGGAAAGGAAGATTGGAGAAGGAAACAATAAATCATTAATAAAGAACCAAGAAATCGGATCAATCAATCAAAGGCAACTGTTTATTTCAAATTTAATTGATGTTATAATACCCATGTGTAGGGTTTTCGTGAATATATTGATTTTATTGAAAAATCTTTGATGAAAAGTATCAATTGATTACATGTTTGGGTAAAATTGCGTGTAGTTAGTGTTTATATCTATAGAGAATTTAAATCATAAGAGTTTTGATTATTACTGCGGATTTAAATCTCGGTTTTGAATTAAATTTAATGGATGAACACAAAACTAGATTGTGAAAGAGTTTTGAGGATTGATTCATTCTTGATTGATTCTGGTAAAGTCTTAATGTGTCTGAAATGTTAGAAACAATCCTAAGATATGTCCAAAAGGATTGGTATTGTTGATTTCATTTTTGGCAAAGGATTGTCGAAGAAAATGCTGAAAACGCAGCTGATAACAAATGAGAACGAAGTTGCAGAAAAACGGACCAGTCCGGTCATGGGAAGCGGATAGGTCCGGCCTTAACAGAATAGTGTACCAGTCTGGTCCTGGGAAGCGGATCGGTCCGATGCTCTGAAATTTCTAATATTTCCCTTTTTCTCTTGTATTCCTAAATGGACGTGGTGGGGGAATACTTATGCACTTGTGAAAATAATATTAGGAGATTTATTATTTTATAGTAGGCTAACGAGGGGAGTACGACTTCATCTTAGAGAGAGAATTAAGACGTGAATGGGATTGGGTACAGTAATTCGTAATTAATCTGAGAGATGGATAAAGAATTATGCGAATCTATTGAAACCATGTATATCAGTAGGTTAAGGATGATAACTACTGAATTTATATAACAAAGGGGTAACTAGGACCCTAGAGTTGTGTGAAAACTCCTATATATAAGATAGTGAGATAAATCATAAAGTAAATAGTATGACGAGTATGCGAGAGATATATACAATGTACTAACTTGTATTATCGAGTTTTGTGAATACCTATTAGTGCATAGTACTACTTAGGCTGTGTGAATATCTACAGTATACTATATATAGATATTGGTGATCGAGGTATGATTCCGAGCCAAGAGATATAAATCACTATTGGTGATCGAGCTAGGATTCCAAGCCAATAACCACTAAAATGTGATACAGGGAGGAGATTATAGAGTACGTGTTTATAGTATATATTGTGCGAAATATATATACATAAAGTGTGCTTAATTTTGTATTGGGGTCAATGATTATCCGACCAATACATGGAAGCTCGATTTGGGGTCTATGATTATCCGTACCAAATAAAAATAAATGATATTCGGGTAGACGATTATGCGGACCAATATAGAAATGCATAATGTTTACCTTGGGGTCGAGGCATATACAGACCAATGTAAATGATAAGATGATTGGGGTCGATGATTATCCGGACCAATATCCTTATAGTATATATTGTGTGTGAAATATATACTTCATGATATTATACTTATGGGCGAGAGTAGAAATGTAAAGGATATATATATATATATATATATATATATATATATATATATATATATATATATATATATATATATATATACACACACACATCTATATGATAAATTAAGTAGAGAGAAACTTAATTTCAATATTTAAAATAGATTAGGAATATCTATAATTATTTAAGTAGTGAAACTTAATTTTGGTTGTTGAATGGTAACTTTCAAATGATTTATGAATTAAGTAGTGAAACTTAATTATGGAAGTTGAATGATGATTAGATGTGAAATTCTGTATGAATTAAGTAATGAGACTTAATTATTATGATGATTAAACATAATGTATGTGAATGTTATATGAAAACCGAATAACATGCGAGAAATATTAATAATGAAGCGTGCTGTATGGGTAGTACGGGAAAGTAGACTTGATAAGGTCTGTTATATAATTTAGTCGAGATAGCTTGGGTATGATATCTAGGTGGGCTAAGTATAAGAACATTAGGTGTGCACCTTTGATGATAGGTGAGGAAACTCAAGGGAGTGTTCATGAACCTAACATGTGCAATCAATAACCAATTTTAATTACAATAAATTACTTGTTAAATGTTTTCAAATTTTTTGAGTACTAACTCTTTCTATAAAAATATTTTTCAAACCTTTTAGGTGTCTAGCCACAGGGATGCCATACTTGATGGTTTCATTCCAGGGATTCAGAGTTGTAGCATTGTGGATGCTGACAAGACTTTGAATAGACAATTATTTCATTTAGATCTAGCATAGGGTCTCACTCTTGTATATCATGTTTGGACACGTGTTCCGTTTTCGGTGTTCTAGTTTCAATTTTGTATCAATTTTACCTTTCAGTTTAGACTTGGTTTATTACTTGGTTTTGGTTGTTTTTGCCGATGATTTATTTGGTATGACTTTGTTTCATTTATATATTATGTTGGTTTGGACTCTAGTATATTGTGAATGTTGTTTAGTGTTCGAACTATTTATTTGTTCTATTTAATTGGAAGATAAAAATTGGCATTAGTTTAATTAACTATTAGGTGGCTAGTAATTAATTTTATTTTTCGACAGTGATGCTAAGAATGAAACATATGAGAAATTTGTTTTAATTTGATAAAGGCCTCATCAACCGATATTTAATTAGGCGGGGTGTCGCAGGAATCCAATAGAATCCAGGTCTCTATATGCAAGACAATCAACATGATACATATACCAAAGTTGAGAATCTTGGGGTTCCTTGACAACCTTGAGGTCGTTTAGACATGCGTGTTTGTAGGTAACATCTTGAGCTTCTTGCAGCCTCAAAGGGGCATCTTGCCACCCCTCATCATAGCTAGTCGACCCGGATGCTCAGGGTCCTATTCAAAACAAATATCGAAGATTCTTCACATCGTAACTTAGCCCCATCATCATGGCATTGCTCCTTTAAACTTTTTCCTCGACCTTAAGATGATTCTTCTTCAGTTCATCATTTTCTGACTGAACTAAGGCACTAGTAGTTGCAACATCTATAGACTTAGCTAACTACACTTTTAATTCGTCGATCAACTTCTGAAGAGAAGCACTTATCTCTTCTAAGTCCTTCAGGTTGTCCTTCATCTTGCCAACCAAAGTGGATTAATCCCTATAATCTTCAGTTCTCTTTTAATGCTTTACATGCAGTTGGAAATGATCGGTGATCTTGCTCACTTGCACCTCGCTCGAGCACGTTTTCCAAATAGCTGGAGGAAGGAATTTCACTATCCACAGACTATAACATCAGAGCAAAGGCCTATAACACTTTATTAGAGCTATAAAATGGTACACTAAAGTAAGTGAAAATACTGTTTCCATTACAAAAAAATGAGTGGGCAAGGCCATTACAATCTAAGGAAAGAAAAAAATAGTACAAAGCGTGAGAAAGCAAAGTGAAGAAAAAACCTCTAGACTATGGGCTTATTTATTCACATTCTTCTCTGTCTTAGTAATCTTTTCATTGGGCTCTACCTCCTTCTACTTAGACACCACTTCCTTTCACTTGGGAGCCCCCACTTTTCCCTTAGCAATAGGCTTCTCGTTGACAGTAGGAGGGGAACTCGAGCAGTCTCCTTAAAGGCGTTATCCCTACTCATCTTGAAGCTCGTACTTAGAGCATATGCATGTTGGATTTTGGCATCATCATATAGCTCAGTCTTGCCATTCTTGAAGTTGGTGTACTGAAGGGTGGGGACGTTGCTCTCTTAAGTAGTCAACCGCAGGTTATCCACTTTTATCAGTTATTTCCCCACCTTTAATAGGTCATACACGGTCTTTAAATTATCCACGACATCAGCAATGGTCTTCTTCTCCAGATTGTAGTCCTTTAGAGCATTGGCCTTGGCCTTTAGTGATTCCTACAGGGCCTCTAATAGTTCATTATTATTTTTAGACTGGTCTGTATAACCATTTAAAAGAGTAGTAAACACTTCCACTAACTGAAAAATAATAAGAAGATCAGTGTTATATGACCAGACAACTCATAACCGATAAACTAAAATACAAAAAAAATAAGAGATTCTCACCAAGGCTGGAGTTTGTGAAGCTTGAAGGGATAGTTTATCAAGTTCCAGCATTTCCAGTCACGCGTAATCACCAACGATCATAGGCCCCCTCAACAGCCTTGGGTAAGGGATGGATTGAAGGCCATAGATTGCACCTGGGATTGTCAAGGAGCTGAGCAGGAAAATTATTCTTCTTTGAAAGGGCCCATATAAGACTTCTTTTACCCCTCCTAGTCCCTATTTTTCTCCTCTTCTCCCTTTTTATTTTCCTCCTCCTTGTTCTTTTTCTCATTGGTGACCAAAGTTAGGTCACCAAACTTGAAGGATTCACCATGCGCCTTCTTTTGGGCCTTGGCTCTAGAAAATAAGAGAATATCATTATCATCATCATCGTCGTCTGCCAACAGCAAAATCCTCTTTCTGGTAGGCGCCATTGACTCTTCTTCTACTACTTGGATTAATCCAATGTCTATAGGTTCGAACAAAAAAGAAGTTTACCCCACTGGAAGAGAAATATCAGGAATGTTGTCCATAGGACGAGAAGTAAAACTTGTTATGATATTGGTGTATTCAATTAAAAGGGCTGCTAACCGGGGATGTTCACCATAGGCCAAACTATCTTTAACCCTCCAAGCTTTCGAGAGATCAACAACTCTAATGTTGTTAAGGTAGGGCTCTTTTTTTTCTTATGATTGGTTCACAAAACAACATAAAATCAAAATAACTAGTAGCAGAACAAATAATAAAGCAATAAGAAAACTAGAAAACTAGGTATTAACTGATGTGATGATCCCCCTAATGAAGAACCGAGTATCTTATGTACTTTTCACTCTAAGCGAGAGGTGTATATTGCCAATTCCTAGTAATGAAACCCTGATCCCAATATCCCTTATTAGAATTAGGGAGGTTTATGACTAACACCCTTTTGGACTTCCTCGCCTTTAAATAGAGGAGGCCCTCAGAAGTCCGAGACCAGGTGTAACAAAACCTTATCTCTGGGATGCCTAAATTGGTTCCATAGAGCTTGTTTATACGATTGATCTCATTGACTATTTACCAAGTATTGGTAGCAAAGAATTCAAAAAAGTCCCCCCAAAAATAGGATTTGGGGAAAATGCCAACCCCACTTGAACTACAACTAATGTGTGAATCTAGTGCCTTCCTTCAATGTCCCTGACGTTGTTGGGCATGGGGTGTAGTTTATCTCCACCTACGAGGGAATGGAATAAATTTTTCTAAACTCCTTTTCACTCTTCCCTAAATAGTTGACATGATTAGGAGGAAAAAAACTATCACCACTGAAGACAAACAATAGAAAGAAAAAGAAAATTACAAGGGAAAGGAGTGAAGATGAAGACTTACAAAGATGGAGGAATGTAAAGGAAAATCTGAGGATTTTGATAAGTCGGAGATCAAATGCAATATGACAGTTTAGAGTGTACCTTCTTTGATTGAATCCTCGTGCACAATCATTAAACCCAACTCCCAAGATGGATTTTATCACTTCACCTACTATTCAGACAAGTGTACCTTTGGGACTTAGGCATAATTAAGAGACTTCCATACTACTTCAAATTCATTAACAAGTTCCAAGAATAATTGAACCTGTATAGTAAGTAAAATCTACTGGCCCAACAGAACTCATTTAGAGATTTGAGGGGAAATACGAAGGACCTAAATAATTAAGGTCGACCAAGCCCAATAGATTATGGACATGTCTGACCCAATTGCTCAATGAAATCAGTAAGCACATTTATCAAGTGGATAAATACGAACATTTATCATGTCGATATTGATAGGCTCAAACGGTTGTCAATAATCTTTAAAGAGATATTCGAGGACACCACATGAGCCAATAACAATCTGTGGGAGTTCCACGTATAACTCAAACACTTCACACTACTATAAATGTATCCCTCACTCTAGGGCCAAAGAGGATGAAGTTTTGATACTTGAGAGAACTTAATAGAAAAATAATGACCTCTCCGTGGATGTAGGCGAGTTGTCAAACCACGTATATCTTGTGTTATGTGATTAGAATATCTTTACTTTCCTTCCTTAATTGCCATTTGGATCTATTTAATTGTGATTAATTTCCCCTCACATTTATATATCTACAAACGAATAAATATATAAAAACAGTTTGTAATAGGGAAAGACGATCAACTATATGTAAATATATACATATGTAAATCCGTGTATATATAATAAAAAATAGCTAGATTCATTATACATCGGTAGCTTAAAATCATCGATAATATGGTTTGAACCCACAAAAGTCTGGTGAGATCTTCAGACAAGACATACTACATGTAAAATCAAGTGTAACACCTCGTAATTTTAAATCGGTTATAATTTAATTTAATTCTAAATTTGGAAAAAATAAGAAAAAATTATTTAATTATTTTTAGCAATTGAACATGTTGGATTTATTTATGAAAAACAAGATTATAATCAAAATCAAAATCAGGAGAGAAATCGGGTTTTTATTTATATAAATATTTTTGGGCGTCTTCGGCACCTGACCAGAACAAATCGATTTGGCTAGAGGGAAAATCTATTCGGAATGGTCAGTGTCGGCCGTAAGTTTGTTTTGTTAGAGTTTGAGTTAATTAAAAATCCTTTATCTTTTCCCTATTAAAATAACACGGGGGTAGACTTTCCTAGACACTTTTTCACTAACTTTCAAAACGAGAGTCTTCCACATCTTTACCAACTTTCATATACCAACCGTAGCCCCAAACTAAATCAAGATTCAACCCAATTTCTAAAGGCTCAAATGGTGATTCCTCAAGATTATTCAAGAATGAATATTTTTTAATTTCTCGAGAGGAACGCAACCATCTAATCATAATTTTCAACCGACTTTTCCTTGGGCACGAATACTTCTATTCTCTCTCTTTAGTATTATGCATTTTAAATATCGTCTAAACTATAATTTACTTATTTTTCTTAAAATAAATTAGCAACCTTAATTACGGAAAGTGAAAGCTATATTGGGACTGTTTTTATGAAAAATCTTAATATGAATTCAGACTTACAATCCTTGCGTGCTTAGGGTAGAGATTGGCTTTTTGGTTAATATGGATGTTGATTTGCATGTAGAAAAATTGTAGTAACTTTGTTAAATTAAAAAGGGACTTACGAAACCACATAAAAACTATGTTGATATGAAAAAGGTAATTTTGTTGTGTGCCCCATAAACTTGCATGATGTGGAATTTATATTAATTACATAAAATAAATTGTGTTGATTATCGTGTTTGATTGAACAAATTAAATTAGGGTAATTTGTGACCGTAGAAGAAATTGGTAGAACCATAGATAAAAATTCATTACGTGAATTATTGGATTGATTATATTTATCATCGCGAGGACGACGAAATTTTGGGTAGTATGCTCTCACCTTAATTTTAGGAGTTCCATCTAGGTATGGGAGTAGTGAGTGGGCCTAAATGGTAGTTAACACTTTCTAGGTATGGGACTAGTTAGTATAGATTTTTACGAATGCGATGTTTCGAGGTGGGACTAATTTTTGTGTCGTTCCGTTGATAATGATAGACTAGGCACGAGACTAGGATGAAATTAATGATAGAAATTCATCCTACATAATAGGGTAGGACGTACTTATGTTTTGGAGATCTCTAGGTATGGGACTTGGGGTAGGTTTTAGTATTTATGCTTAGTAATAGGGTGGTGCAAATATATAAAAAGATAATAAACGAGTAGTAAAATTGATAGGTGTCGTTAATAAGTGCAAGACTGGCAGAATATGGGTTGGCTGGATATTGCGACATGGGTGTGTGTTGGAATCATAAAGAAGTCTAGGGCAGACATAATAGCGAGGGGAAGGTGTGTAGCATAAAATGTTATGTAGTCCCGAATAAGTACAGGACATGCAGAAGGGTCGGCTGGCTATGACGGCACCGCTAAAACAATAATAATTTGATTAATTGATTTAAACAAAGATGGTGGCTTTAGCGTAATTATCGGATTGTGATAACATAAGTTAGATTTAAACTTTTGGGGTGGCATAATTACGTGATAGATGATAGTAGTTTATTTTACTCTCATGTTAATAATTATCTCGTTTAAATTAAAATACTCTATTATGGTATTTATTGTGTAAAATGCTACTGTCTGGGTTCACAGATCCTAATTGGGGAGAGTAGCTTGTATTCATGCGATGGATTTTGATCCATTGCTTGGACTAACATTTCAGGTATAACACTTGTGTAGATGCATAGGAGTAATTGGAGATATTTTGGAGTTGTAGATGGACACTTATTTATTTTTGATTCTTAGTAGTTTAGATTTATTTTCCATTCCATCATATTTATTACGAGACTTTATTTATGGAATTGATGGCCCAATCGGTTCCACAATTGTTTATGGTTTATATAAGATATTTAGAGTTGGATTATTTATTTGAACTTATATTTATTTAGAGTTGGATTTATTTTTGAGATTAATATGGTGATGAATTTTATTATTATATGAATGGTTATATTTGATCAATCTGATTATTATCTTGTGGAATAAATTTTTATATGTCTCATATGCGTCACATGCTAAGAATGATTACTTATTTAGTGACTCTCGACGCAGTTTGGCAGTGATGGCTAGCCACCTCTCTTGCTAGAATGCGTGGGGTGTTACATCAAGGATTGTAAATGATCCATTCTGTGTACCTCCTTAAAAAGATGCAAATCAGTTGTGCTTGTCAGGGATGACGGATGAGCCAAGTGGTGGTAGTAGACCCAAAACCCTTTAACCATACTAAAATCCATAATTTTCTTTATGTTGTCTTCACATGATGCCTGAGTTCGAACTCTCGGTGTTCGATGAGTGTACCAAAATACATACTTGTTTTTAAGAGGATGAAAACCATCTATGAGGTCACGGGCCTAGCTATCGAGATCTTCGGCTTCTTTATTTATATTAGATGAATCAGTCCCTGATTGAGCATTTTTTTTTGCCTATTATCAATTAAAATTTAGATTCGTCCGGCACAAAACCTGAATTTTACTCTTTCCCCTTCTGGTTTATGTTATTTTTCTATCCAATGGGTTGTGAACACCCCTAAAGATAGTATAGAAAACTAAGGGTGTCAAATGAGTATTTTTTTTAAACTTAAAATAACATAGTTTTAACATAAAAAAATATATTCTATGGCAATGAATTATATTTTTCCTTGTAATAGGTATTTCACAAAAAAATGTAGCGAGAAAATTTGCCGACCTAATTTTTACGAAGGGCTTTAATAATTCCTCTTTAAAAGTGATTATTCTCAAAGAAATAATTCACTGGAAAATGTTTTTGATTTTTCGCAATATGGAAAGTGTGTTAATCTCAAATAAAATTTTTAATAATTAAGAAAGTATATGGTAGTATACGAGTCTTCGACTCTTGTACTAAGGTTAGGTATATAACATAAGAAATGTAATGTAAGTTATCGCTAGTCATTACGACACATGGAGCGTGTCGAGACATGAAGGCACTCCTTTTAATCCAATAAGTATAAAAAAATTACTGGTCTTGTTCTTCAGAGGTGATGTACTTAGAGATTTTTTACAAACTCAAGATGAAGATGTCCGACCTCACGAAAGTAACATTCTTTTGGTCAACTTTCACTACACCAAAATGGGAGATTTGTGAGTGCTGCTAGCACTCACAAATGACCTTTATAACTGCTATTTACCATCATAATTTAGGGGGTGACAAAAGAAAATTTACAACTCCTAACAGCAGTCACAATTTTTTATAACCACTATGACTGGTGACCCCAATTTGTAACTGTTATTCGTAACTGCTGACAGCAATTACGAATCATATATTTGTGACTGCTGTTAGCAGTTACAACATTAATAGTAGTGACAAATTTGTGACTCCTATTAGGAGTTACAAAATTAAATTTGTTAAATGTTGTAAAAGCTATTACAAATATCTTTATATTTTCACAAAATGATGAAATAATGAAAGTAAAATAAATATCATGATAACAAGTCTAAAAATTTTGACAACATTTCATTTATATTTCTCATATTCCAAATATCGAGTACACATAAAACTTGTTAAACTTAATTTAACATCAAACAACCCCTAAGTGGGCGCCAAGTACAAAATGAACATAGAATAAAAAATAAACTAAAAAAAGTAACGACACAACACTTCGATGACATGGAATGCCATGAACATGTAACAAATCATTATAAATCTAGACCAGGAGTCACCACGCAGTGGATACGATTCGTGAAGTCTAGGTATATCAGCCGTGGGGGGTATTGATGCGGTGACATCCTCACTCGTGTACTCGGAGTATGCCTGTTGAGCAAGTTCAATGGACTCAATTTTTTTGAATACGGCGCCTCGGTATCCATTAACTTGTGCTTGTGTTGCTTGCCACGAAGTGTAAACACCCGGATTTAGGCCTTTGAATACTACGTATGCCGGATATGCCATGTGTATGCCTGCAAATAATAAAATGTGATTAATATATATATACACACATTCATTTTTTGTGATAAAGAAACTACCATAGCATATATATATATATATATATATATACACTAGCGTATGCCCGTGCCTGAAGGCATGACGAAAATTGCAAAAAAAAAAATCGTTACCCGACAACAAAGTGAAATAAATGTACAATATTTCTGTTCTAATTTTAAAAAATTTGGGCAGAGTTACCTTTATTTATAGGACTATCCATCCTGTTTAAAAAAATAAAAATACTCAACAACAGCAATACTACAATACTCGAGGTCCATATTGAACCTCATTTCAACCACTTCATCAATTTAACAATAATATTGACAACTATTGAATAGGATGTTGAGTCAAGAACCGCACACATCACCGTCAAGAACCGCACGCATCACCGTTCAACTACATAGTAATCCCAAAACTTTGAATCTACAAATAACTACAAAGTAATCTATATAAGGGGTGGTGGTGGATATGATAGGAATGATACAAACAAACAACTTCCCCAAAGTTGGGTAAACATATATGAATTTCATTACCATCATCTTACCTTTTATCGTCGTTAAATGATAGCTTCACTTATATCTTACCTACTCCTTCACCTGAAATAAGCCATGTGAATTGATAATTAAAAATGATAGCACAACTTGAACCAAAAACCATCCATTTTACTTGAATACAAAAATCATTGTAAAACAGAAGCATTCTATGCATATGTGACAATTTATAGGTAAATAAAAACCATTCTTGAATATTTTCAATCAAGTCCCCCAGACTATTAATACAACAATCAAATAAACCTTATGAAATAGTAATTCACATTGGTGCGCTCTAAATAAAGCTGGTGATTCAAGTGCAAATCAATCGCAACGCATTATAAACCAAACCCTAAATATGAAGTTCAGGCATCCAAGGTGGGATTATGATCCCCAATCATAAGTCTAGCTACTCATAATTGAAACTACACTACACATGCTAGTTAACAACATAATTAAGTTAGTTATATAGTTTAAACACAAACCAATACAAGAGATGGAATTAAATGCAAATTAAAGCTAGTAGAACAAGTAGAGAAGAAGTAAATGAATAATTTCATTAATAATCACAAGTTGTGTACATGGGGAACAAAAACCAAAATTTGAAAATAGACTAAATGTACTCTCTCTTCCCCACACCACTACACAACTACAAAGTTACAAACCCAAAAATCAAAATAAAGAACCACAAAAGTTAGCAGCAGAGAAAGTGGGATGACAACGCCCTACATATGGTCCGGATGGCGGCTCGAGGACTCGGGCGCGGTGGGGTCACGAGGGGAATAGGGATCATAAAGGTAAGGAGGCACAGCAGCCTCGCCCCAACGAATATGAGCAAACAAATCCATTTGTGCCCGGGTAATCATGGAAGTATCTCGCTGATAGTCAGCCCGTAAGGATGCGAAGTTCGTCATATAAGTGTCCCGAAACTCGGTAAAATCACCCTGCAACGATGCGAAGTTTGCCATATAGGTGCCCCGAAACTCAGTAAAATTAGCCTGTAACTCATCCATCCGCACCCCGAGATATGTAATGGGGTCAACAGTAGGAGGCACATGAGGTGGGACTGGATGAGGCACTTCCGGAATATCCGGCATAGGAGCATCAGGGGCATCAGGAGCATCCAACATACGCTTTTTCCTCCTCTCCCAATAATCTTGCCCCAAGCTTTTAGCAATGGTCTTATTATTAAACACCTCGGGCATCCTAGGCATCTTGTCGCTACCCAAGACCTCACATCCGGCATCCCTGCAAACCCAGGAAATCAGTCGCGCAAAAGGAAGAGTTGTGGTTCCCTTCTCGCTATAGGCATCGTTCACTATTTGATGCAACATGAGGGCGGGAAGACTGATGACCGTGTCATCCCCTAAAAGACTGTGTAAGAGGAGGGCCTGCTTGTAACGGAGGACAGCCTTGGTCTGATTTGGAATGATGGAATTAACGGCGATGAGATGGAGGATACGATGTACATTGGGCATGCCCGAAGTGGGGAAAGTCTCCCCCGCCCAAATCTTGTCGGGTGCAAGACGCGCAATAAGTACCTCTTGTGGAAGCTGAGGCGCATCTGCGAGGACCGGGTAATGATAGAGCTCGGGGTTAGAAGCCCCACTAAGGTGCGCAGCTAAGATGGGCTTAGAAATAGTAATCCGCCTCCCTCTCACATACACTTCATACGTGCCGCCGCGCGTAGATACTAGAGAAGCATAAAAACGGCGCACGTGGTCCTCGTTGACCTCCCCTCTCATGGACAGATGGGCCTCCCAACTGAATTTGGATAAATACCGTCTTACAGAAGCTGACATCTCATCTAAAATCACCTCCTTCTCAATAGCAATCGGGCGACTGGTTTTGAACATGGCCCGATACCACTCCATCTCATCCTTGGAACGAAAAGATTCAAAACCAGCGCCTCCCCGTCTAGTAACTGCATTAGATGATGGCTTGGTGATCGAAGGAACCTACAAAACATTAATTCAATACACACACCATAAGTGCGAAGCATAAAATCAAAGTAATCGTGAAATTTGGGGAAACTAGGTTCGGAGGGTGCGCGTTGGGAAAAATTGGTCGAGTAGACGTAACCGATGCACACCACACTCAAACAAGGATAATTCAACAAGAATGTGCGATAAAAGGTGCGAAGATGGAGATTTAGGGCACAAAACCTTCACAAAGGCATTTTATCGAACATATAGCGTGCAATGTATAGAAAGTAGGGTGAAAATGGCATTTTCAAAGTGAAACAACCCCAACAAATACAACTTAATCATCAAAGCAACATAAACAAGTTGTATTTGTTGGATTCACATCACAAACAATGAGAAAATATGAAGTTTCCTGCAGAAAATGTGGATTTTACAAGAATGCATTTAACCCTACTTTTATACAAAGAACACTAAATAAGATTTGAAAACAATTTAAGACAGTTGAATTAATAACCTTAGATGAGGATGCCCTGGATGAGGAAGCCATGAGGGTGAAAATGAATAAAATAAAGGAAATGATATGGGAGAGGAGGAGGTCTTCGGCTAAGGGAGAAGAGAGAATGAGAAGCTGATTTGCTGATTTTGAGGGAATTTTAAGTGACCAGGTGAACCGAATCGATTCGGTAGTTAAACCGAATCGATTCGAAACTCTCGAATTCAACACTGTCTAAGGGCGAATCGATTCGGTGATAAATCGAATCGATTCGGATGTAGAGACCTGACACTTTTGGTTTTTCGAATCGATTCGGAAGTAACCCGAATCGATTCGCAAACCCTTAATTGGCTACTGGAAGGGGTCAAATCGATTCAGTGATAAACCGAATCGATTCGGATGCTGGGATCAAACTTTCTACTTTGCTTATTTCCTAAATCTCATGAAATTTGATCATTGGGCAACCTTCAAATCAATTTCTTGGACCCATATGGTATATCTAATGTATGTAACAGGTCCGGAACCAAAAAATGCAACCCCACACGTGCCGGGGGATGCTCGACACCAAAATTGAGAATTTATCGAACCCAATCACCCCTGCTAACGGGGCTGCTGCGTACGATGTCCGGTTGTAAATCCGCAGATATAATTAGGACGTAATTCACAATGTGAACACATATTCTTCCCATTCTTCCAACTTCGTTCCAACTAAAGTTCACACACTTAACAATTATGTCGGGTTCTAGATCGGAAGACATTCAAAACCGATTACGAATTGATTCAAAACAGATTACTAATATTTAAAATTGAGTTCAAACACTACTAATTGTTCACTTTGACAATTTTTACAAATTTCTCAAGACAAATTACTCTGGATCACTTAAGGATAAGACAAAGCAACGGCCAAACCACCCAAGATTTCTCGACATCCTTAATAGTGTCCGCCCCATGACTTCGACGATACAACGGATGATTCTCTTCTCCTGGCTCAACACTACTAACGTAAACCTTACGTTCAAATATCAGCAATTGATGGCCATGCACCACCGTTCCAGTAGCAGCTGAAGCAACAACTTGTCCACTTCCAATCTTTCTCTGATTTGAAAAATCTAATAAATCGACATATGGATCATGTGGAGGATCAGTTAAATCTCCAAAGTTTGACTCAGTTGACGGGGAGTAGGAATGTAATCATGGGGACTTGAATGCGGAACTGGAGTGTAATCATGGGGACTTGAATGCGGAACTGGAGTGTAATCATGGGGACTTGAATGCGGAACTGGAGTGTAATTACGAGGACTTGGATGTGGGACATGAGTATAATTGCGAGGACTTGGATTTGGTATTTTCAATCCATTCGATTCAAAAGCACTTAAAAGCATGGTAACGGATGATTTAAGAAATGACATATCCTCATCATGTTTTTCTTCTCGTGTCTTTGCTCTAGTCAACTGTGATACTATAGGAGCAATTGCCTTAAGTTTACTTTTGGACATGGGTCCAACACCATGAGTCGCCCCCCTAGTATCTTTTCCTCTAAAGGCAGTCAATGCATCTGTATCAATACTGTTTTGGCTTGAAGAACATTGACTACTTCTCAACTCACTCAATTTTTGCTGCAAAATTATTTATGAATCGATTAAAACCATTGAACGACGAAACTTGAAGGAATTTAATTATTACAACTGAGATTACGAAACTCACCATATCATCAGCTACCTTTGGGTGAAACTCCCCAGTTTTCCGCCTACGACTTTTGAGATACACTTCAGAATGATCAACAGGTCGTTTATTGTTAAGCACCTATAAATTAATTTTCCATTAACTATTTGAGCAAGACATATAATATATATACACATTAAAATAAGAAAGGGTTTATACCATATCCTCGGTTTTCTCAGCATACGACATCCGACCAAGACAATGGACGTCAGTCTTTTTAGCCCTGTTCACCCGGCCTTGGTGTCGTTGTTTTAATTTTGCCTCAGATGCTTCGCGCGAGATGAAGTCATTCCACTCACGAACATGGATATGCTCTTTCTCTGGTACTTGATCCTTCAGGGCCTTTATCCCATCACTGTCCAATCCCTTAAAATAAGTCGAGCCGAGGTTACTTCTAAAAGTCTTCAATTGAATACCAATGGCTTTCATGGACCCCTCCTTCTGGTCGGCCGAAAGATTGAACTCTTTCATGAGCATATCCCACAAGTCGTCCTTTTTTACTTTCTCAACCGCATCCCAACTCTCATATTTTAAGCCAATACAAGATTTTAACAAAGACAAGGCTCGAGCTTTAAAAGGATTCTTGCCAACTATTGGCAAACCAAATAGGTTAAGGGAAACGTTAGCACGAGAATCAATGGCAGAATGTTCATCATGACTTGAACTTTCTGGCCTGGATGATGGAATTGTATTCTCGGATGCCATTTTCTGCATTTTTATATTTATGCATTAGTTCATATGTTAATACAAGAGTAAGGAAATAATATAAAAAATATAATATAAGTTATACCTTTTCAACATATTCTAAAAGTTTTGATAACTGAAACCAACATAACATGCCACAATTAAACATCTACTCCTCTAATGCGTTTAATAATTTCTTTAATTCTGGGTTGTCATCCAGAATAGACTGAATCTCGATAGGTGCCTCTATATCGTCTACCGATGTAGTCAAGCGCTGAGGAGAATGTAAAACAACAGACCATGGATCATTGTTGGGGCTCTTTGCATAAAACACTTGCTTTAAGTTTTGAAATGCACAAACGAATGGCTCATCATTAACATTGTCTTTACTCTTTAACTTGGCCAAATCAACCTTCACCATGTGGGTGTCAGTGTCAACCATACATGCATTCTTGTCCTCCACTCTCACCCAATCACAGTAAAATACAAGTATGCTGAAATATATATAATCTAATAGGATAATTTTTTTTATAATCCCATAATACATCATCTGAGCTTCTATCAAGTTTTTATCTTTCGCGCTTGCCCTGAAATGAGTTAATGCTTTATATGAAATGCCGCTGTTTTGTTTTCCAATGAGTTTTAACTCGTGTGTGCTTGAAGAGAACACAAAACCATTGACACGATATTGTCCAAACTCCTTGGCTACAAAAGTAGGCCCATTTGCTAGACGTGCAAGCCTCGTCGATACTTCACCAGCTTTTAATAACTGAAACCAAGAAAGTATTTGCATCGTGAATATGTTGCAAAGACAATAAATAAAAGTGAGGTATTACTGTACTCACCTCGGAAGCTATCCAATGCCCAAAGTCATTGTCTACGCTCGCGCCTCCCTTCCTCCTCTTGGCATGCCCGCACTCATTATATTGCCTAGGTTAAAACACTAAAAATATTAATTTCTAATGAATATAACATCGAACATATTACATTATTTTACAAAACACTTTAAATAAACTCACATTTTCCATTTATCTATGTCTTCATGCGTCTCGAATACATATCGAGCCACTTGGTTATATTGTGTACTTGTTAGCTTCACTACCTTACCTTTCCCCAGGGCCTCCTCATCAGCAAAGTCTTCTAATTCATCAATAAAGCGTTCAGGACCTCCAACGTTTGGGTTAGGCATATATTCCTTTGCATACAAGGAAGCCTCTTCCATAATGTACTCCTCAGCAATGGACCCCTCAACGTACCGTGTATTCTTAAAGTAATCTTTAAAAAATTTCATTAATCGTTCGAACGGATACATCCATCGGTACCTTACTGGTCCACATAAAAGTGCTTCATCGCACAAATGCACTAAAAGGTGGATGCTTATGTCAAAAATGAGGGAGTAAAGTGCTTCTTCAAAACACATATAGCCTCGACCAAAGTTTCTTTCGCTGCCATTATGTGCGTCCTGTTGACAACTTTCTCATACATTAGGGAGAAACATAAGCTAATTTGTAGAATGGCCCTTTGAAGATCCCTGTGTTCCGAAAAATAGTGTCCGAACAACAGAGGTATAAGTTGCATTATCACATGCCAATCGTGGGACTTGCACTTTTTTAAATCTTTTGTTGCGTCGCAGACAACCCTGCGTAAGTTGGATGAGAAATTAGAAGGGACCTTCAAGCCCTTTAATGTTTCTAAGAACATATTTCTTCCTTCAATGCTCAAAGTATAAGATGCAACTGGCATATGATTTTTTCCAGTGTTTGTATCTTTTTTCAACCATAATGATCTTTTAATCTTCAAATCACGAAGATCTTCACGGGATTTTTCTCCATCCTTGGAATGAGAACCACCAATGCATGTGCTTACGAGATGCTCAATGATATTTTTCTCAGCGTGCATTATGTCTATCACATGTCGGACAGGATGTTCCTTCCAGTATGGCAAATCAAATATTATTGATCTCCTGGACCACGCCGTTTTCACATCAACATCCTTTCTTTTACGCTTTTGGGCCAAAATTATGGGGTGTTTCCCCCTCAACTTTTGATAAGCCTTTAATGACCTTTCTTCAATTTCCAAACCAGAAAGTCTTGGTGGAGGTGGTCGCGTCTCGGTGCCTTCTGGGAGAAAATTGCTTCGTATTGACCTGAATTTGTGACTTTGGGGCAGAAATCTTCGATGACTATGATAAAAAAGTTTACCACTTTTCTTAAGCCAGCTGGCTTCAGTATCCTCTCCACACATAGGACAACCTAGGTAACCATGTACATTGCATCCAGATAAGGTCCCATAAGCAGGAAAATTATGAATTGCCCATATCAACATAGCTCTCAAAATGAATTCCTCCTTTTTGTATGAGTCGAATGATCTCACACCTTCAACCCATAACTCATTCAATTCATCTATTAGTGGCGCTAAGAAAACATCAATGTCACTACCCGGTGCTTTTGGACCTGGTATCAACAACGACAAAATTGAAAACTCCTTTCTCATGCTCAACGACGGAGGCAAATTTAAAGGCGCCGTAAACACGGGCCATATACTCTTATCTGTGCTCAATTTGCCAAACGGGTTAAACCCATCGGTTGATATTTCGAGGCGAACGTTGCGTATTTCTGTAGCAAAGTCCTGGTATCACTGATTTGCAGATTTCCACACAGATGAATCAATCGGATGTCGAATGAGATTCTCACCCACCTCCGCTCGACCATGCCAAGTCATTGCCTCTGCTATCCAAGGTATAGTGTAAAGTCTCTTCAATAGAGGACCTAAAGGGAAATACTTTAACACCTTCTTAGGTATTTGCGTATCTATTTCAACAAACGTTTATTATGTACTATCATCTTTTGTTCATATCTAGGTTCCTTACATACAGGACAAGCCCGTTTGTCCTTATGCTCCTTATAGTATAAAATGCAGTCATACTTGCAGCAATGAATTGATTTGTATTTCATACCCAAACCTTTCAAATTATCCTTCATGATCGAATAATTGACTGGGAGTGTATTTTCTTTGGGGAGCAAATCTTTCGCCCAGAGGAGTATTGCCGTCACACTTTTTCCCAACAAGCCAAATTTGCTCTTTAAGTTGTGCAACCCAACCATGGCATATAACTTTGTGTGGTCGGAGTTGGAGTTATGGTATAATGGTGTTGCGGCTGCTGCTTTTAACCGTATATAATCCTTAACTTGGTCCGTATCGTTGCCAACATGATCCTCACATCCTAAAGAATTCCCTCTACTATCTTGCTTTTCTTGTGCTGCGTGCACTTCATACGTATCATTTATGAGATCATTTAACCTAGCATGTACTAACGGGTCACCATTTGTGTGAACGGTTTCATTGACAAGTATTTCTTCTGGAATATACTTAAATTCCCTCTCCCCATGGAAATGCCAAAACGTGTAGTCAACTTGCATACCCAATGAAACAAATGTACTTTTACATCTACCCCTTTCAAGCGTTTCCCACTTTTACAACGATTGCACGGGCATGGGATAATATCAGTTTCAAGATTCTTCGTTGCATAATTCACAAAGTCTAACGTATACTTGCCCCACTCTACAACTTTCACCCATCCACTCTTTATATTGTGGAAACCCCATTAATTCTACAATACAAACAAATAGAATCTCAGTAAATTATAAAACTAAATGAAGTTTGAGCTAATATTTAGAACATAATCTCTGACTTATCATTGCATTAATACTATCATTGCATTAAAACTCACAGGAAAACCCAACCAAGCACAAAACATCAAAACTTCAACGAGCAGAAAATAATGGTTATTTAATTAATTTTTAGATAAAATAAATATGAATAGTATAAAATGATTATTGAAAAAAATCTAACATATTCCCAAACAAGATAATATTCAAAAAATGAAAGAGGTTAAACGATGTGTAGATACACTCACAACAAAACAATCAGATTTGATTATATTTTGTCTAGAGAACGTTGACCACAAAGCGCGGGCAAAACTCGTAATATTAAAAATCCATTTGATTATATTTTGTCAAAAAAATATAATGTCTAGAGTTTTCGAATAATATTTTGTCAAAAAAATAACCTCAATACAATTTCTAGGGATTATTAACATAAAATACAATTTGTATATAGATACACTCATAAACACACATATAAACAAAAATCTATACATACACATACATACACACACATGTAAACATAAATTTATACATACACACACACATATAAACAGAAATCTCTACATACACACAAATATACACACATACCCACACATAATAAGAATCGAAATTAGGCTTTAGACAGAAATTATACAACAAAAATACCCAAAAATATACCTGTTTGATTCACAGAAATTAGGGTTTTAGATTCTCAAATGCTTCTTCACATCAACGTCTTCTTCACAGCCAAGACAAAATTTCATTTTTGGCAAATGAAATAACAAACGAAATTTATGTTATTTGTGTGTGTGTATGTATAAACAAAATTTTCGTTTTTGCCAAAATTTCGTTTTTGGAAAACGAAAGAGAGAGGGAAATTAAAGCGGGAGCTCTTCACGTAAGATAGAGGGAAATTAAAGTTGGTGAAAAATTTTGTGACTGCTAATAGCAGTCACAAATTTGTGACCGCTAATAGCAGTCACAAATTGAGTCTAAGATCAAAATTTGTGACTGCTGGGAGTAGTTACAAATTTATGACTGCCAATAGCAGTTACAAATTAAGTCTTAGGCAAAAATTTGTGACCGCTAATAGCAGTTACAAATTTTTGACCGCTAATAGCGGTCATAAATTAAATCTAACACTAAAATTTGTGACTCCTCATAGCAGTTATAATTTCGTGACTGCTCATAAGAGTCATAACTTATGTCTACTAATAAGCTTGTGACAGTTATAAATTTGTGATTGCTTATAGGAGTCACAAATTAATTATATGGTAACATTTGTGACTCCCATTAGCGGTAACAAACTAATGCACTCAAAATTTTTTTAACCAATTAGTTTTATCACCCCTAATGGCAGTCACAAATAATTTTGTGACTGCTCCCGGGAGTGACTAGTTTGTCACCCCTATTGGCAGTCACAAAATTAACATTTTGGTGTAGTGTTTGTAAGGAAGATGACTATGCCGCCAGGAGAGGTCATCCTTCCAGTGAGGGCAAGAAATATTTTAAACCTTATCGAGTTTTTTGTGGTTAATACCGATTCTCTCTACCACACCATTTTGGGAAGAGGATGTCTTTATGCTAAGAGAGAAGTCATTTCCACATATCACTCAAATCTCAAGTGCATCACTGACACAGGCATAATGGAGATCAAAGGTGATCAAGCAGTTGCTCGAAAGTGATATATTGCCGCCATAAGGCCAAAATAGGAAAAGATAAAAGAAAAAGAAGTTATCTCGGAAGCACCCCAAGATGGGGCTACTCTATCAAAATAGAACATATGGCATGGTCGACCTGGGGTGGAAGAAACCAGACTCCACCCAGGCAATAGGGTCGTCGAAGACCTGAAAGATATTTTTATTAAAAAGACCAGACTGAAGAGAAAGTTTTTTTTATTGGAATAAGTATGACTAACATTGAAAGGGAGGAATTGATCACCTTCCTGAATTGGAGATTGCATACAATTGCATGGGAACCATATGATATGACGAAAATTGACCCCGCAGTTGTCTATTATCATCTCCACATGGATTCTACATTCAAACTAGTAGAATAAAAAGCTCTTCGAACAACACTAAATAAGGAAACATCTGTAAAGAATGAAGTAGTGAAACTTTTCGAGGCAAGGTTCATTTTCAATTCCCTAAGTGGCTTTAAAATTTTATTTTTGTCTGTAAGAGGAATTGAGGCTGTAGAATCTTTATAGACTTCATTGACCTCAACCGGTCATGTCCCAAAGACAACTCTTCCCTATCGAAAATAAAAAAGTTGGCCAATGCTATAACATCTCACAAGTGTATAAGCTTCTTGGATGATTACTCAAGGTACAACTAGATCCCTTTCTTCGGTCCCAACTAGGGAAACATTTCATTTATCACACCAATTGGTTTGTATTATTGTAAGGTTATGTCGTTCAGCCTCAAGAATGCTAGAGTAACAGATCAGAGGTTAGTAAAAAATATGTTCCAACACCAGATGGGGGACACCATGGAGGTGTATATTGATGACATGATTGTCAAGAGCAGGAGTACGAGAGACCATCTCCAAGACTTGGCCAATACCTTCAAAGTTCTCAGGAGCTACCAAATAAAACTTGATTCTAGATAGTGTTCATTTGGAGTCTAGTCGGGAAAAGCTTTAAGTTATTTGGTCAGTAAAAGGGGGATTGAGGGCTATCAGCAAAGTCAAACCACCAAAGGCAGTTCGTGAGGTCAAAAATCCCACCAAAAGCACTCAATCATTTCAAGTCATTCAAGCGTTATTACCCATTATTCACGCTACTAAAGAAGGAAAAGGGCCTTATTTAGAACAAAGAATGCTCTAAATCGCTATCGGAGATCAAATCTTACCTCGATAAACCTCGACTGCTAGCAAGCCCCAGTTAGGGGTATCCTCTTTACCTTTATCTTGGAGTATCACACTACTAGAAATAGACATTTTTATGATGGAGAAACGGGTCATAAAAGGTTCTTTATGACGGTTTTCAAAGCTTTAAAAATCGTTGTAATGTTGTGTGTCATAATAAATTGGTGTTCACAAAACTGTCATAACACACCATCCTATTACGACAGTTTTTTGTACAAACCGTCGTTAACAATAATGTTGTGTGTCTTAATAAAATCGGTGTTGATAAACCTGTCATAACAAACCATCATATTACAACAGTTTTTCGTACAAACCGTCACAAAAATTACGTATTACGACAGTTACTTTATTAATTATAATGACAACGTATATAAAACAATCATAAAACATACATATTTTTTTATATGTGAACTATAAACCGTCATAAAAAAAAATTTCCTTTCTTTTTTTGCATTGTACTATTCAAAAATCCCAAACATGTAATGCATAAAACTACAATTTCCAAATTCAAAGCAAAAATTTCCATACTCAAAGTAGCAAATTCCAAGTACCAATATAACTTGAACAATAAGTATAAAAATTGTCATTAATATTTGAAATTAGAAAAAATATACACCAACAGTTTCCCAATTGACTTCTAGACAAATCACAAACAAAAAGATATCTAAAATGACCTATACTATAGACATAAAAACTAGCAAATTAAACTACAACATTAGCTCCATTCGTATAGCATGGAAACCCAATTTAGTAATGTAAAGGCTTGGGCTTGCAATTTCCCTTTTTGTGTATAAAACACGAGATGATGCGGAAGCGTATATAAGTGATGGTTCAACAATTAAACAAAAACAAATTTTAGTTTAATAAAACAAAATTAAACAATTCATTAATCCAAGTCCTAGAATTTGCCGAAGTCATGTTTATCAAAATTAGCAAATTAGGCGAAACCAAATTTAGCAAATTACTTGAATTAATTAAACATTACCCAACATTTAATATAAGTCCAAATTAAATTGAGTGTGATAATTTAAACCGAATTTTATCTTAAAATTATCCTAAGCATGCGTTCTTAATTATGATGCAAGATAAAATAAACAATATCACACTACGCCGCGATGTACGAGGAAAAACCCAAGACGGGAAACAACCTCGGACAGCCCTAGCCACAAGTCCACTAGATACGAAATTACAATTACAAGACAGATAGACTTACAACGACTGACTCGATCCCTCTCAAGCCTCGATGCTTCTTCTCGTAGACACCTCTTCCTAGCGGACAACCTCGGAACACCACCGCGGTCTCGGAATCCACCGATGGGGCTTTCTATGGTCACCGTCACCCGAGCAAGGAGCCTTTCTCCAAGTGGGTAGAATCGCAATAAAAGTCTTCTTCTTTGATGGATGTAGAAGAAAACCAAAACTTCTCTTCTTGAATTCGGTAGAGATAAACCGCTGCCAAAACTCCAAGAAATTTGATATATAAATAAGAACTTGGACTAAACACAATTAGGTGTAAACTAGAGTGTGAAGGATTTTCTCTTTGAAAAATAACACTCAAAACATGAACATTTTCCTAAACAATTTTTGCTCTCAAATTCTCTCTAAGAGATAAACTAGGATGGAAAAGTTAGATTGGAAAATGTGATTCCCGCACAAGATAAAGTCTGAAAAATTTGGTTAAAAACCAAGTGGGGAAGTGGGCAAAAAACTGCCAAAAATTGTTCCCGCCTGACAGCTCGTTCGAACGACATTTCGTTCGAACGAACTGTCGTTCGAACGAGACTTCTAACGACACACCAGTATGGACTTCGTTAGAATCTCGTTAGAAACCTCGTTAGAACGAACAAGTTCGTTCGAACGACATTTCGAACGACAGACCAGTTTAGACTCGTTGGCAAACTCGTTCGAACGAAACCTGGTTCGAACGAAAAACTCGTTCGAAACGACATTTCGAACGACTTCCAGAATTTTTTACAAAATTTGATTTTTGGCCCAGAAACTTTATGTTCTTTAATTTAAAGTTTTAATTAAATTTTTCTAAAAATCAAAACGCAGTTTAGATTAAACCTAACACCCAATAAACTTTGTTCCAAGCTCCTATATAAATATAATGGCATTCATACCTGGGAGCATGGAACCATAGTTGTTGACGTAGAAACGAGGCACGCAAACCGGCATTTTGATGAAGCTTTATATTCTTTGCCGCTACGTCTTCAACAAACACTTCATAGGCTTGAGAATATTACAATTAAATACTATCCTATGAATAAATGTTTTTGCCCGGAATTAAGCCAAAACTACATATGGACTCAATTTGAAATTTGTGTCCTTACAAATCTCCCCCTTTGGCTATTCCGGGACAAAAACCAAACAAAAATCCTAAAGGGCCGTCAAGCTCACTAGACTCAAAACATAACCCACCCAAACATGACTCAACCCAAGGATCAAACTCTTTGCCGTTTAAACAATGCCGCTGTAGAAGAAATCCTGCACACTTAAGCAAACTCATCAAATGCATTGGGAATATCAAAGTATTAAATGCAATTAATTAATTACTCCCCCTAAATTAATTCTCCCCTTTATCAAACACATGACCTACTTAGAAAGACGTCTCCCCCTAAGATAAATCTCCCCCAAACGAAGATACGATAATAATTGGATTAGATACCATTTCTCCCCCTATCATCATTCTCCCCCTTTTTGTTCAGGAATAGGCAAAGGATAAAGAACTAATAAACAGCATGTTGAAGCTTAAAGTGATAAGACATGAAAGCATATGGGCAATAAAAGCAAGGCAAAGACAAACAAATATCATATATATATAAACGAGAAATATACTAATGAAGCACTTGCATATATATAGATATAAACACACATATAACACAAAATACAATAAGTTTGCACACTCGTATGGCAAAAATGTGTCATATGGAAACGGAAGTGTAGGGGTGTGAACTAGCAACAATTAAATTTAGACCCAAACACTTAATAAACGTTCACGGAGTTCTCATTTGATTGCAAACTTCATCACATTGAAATATATCCTCATGTGACAATATAGATTGAACTTGATGAACAAACATACACAATGCATACAAGCCTAGCATGATGATGATTCTACAAACCAAATAGAGTCATGACATTAAAGACAACTAGGATAAACAGACATTGTGCAAGCCGTTGATATACCATCCAATTCTCCCTCAATAAGCATATATATTCTTTTGCTTTTGAATGAATATATCAAACAAACATAGGCCTTGGCAATTGTTTTCTTTTTAATGCCAAATATTCTGTTTTTAGGCCTTTGGATCACGTATTTATTTTAGATCCAATAAAAGGTGGCTTACTATCGCAAAGGATTTAATTCATCCTTTCGGAGCCCTTCCCCGTGCACATTTTTATTTATCATGTTTACATTTTCACACAAATCTCACATGCAACGGATTTTGACATGCACTAGTCCTCCTAGGTCAAAGATATGTAGATGACTAGATTGGTAGGAGAACACCTCAAAAAGCTCAAATATAACATGTCACATTAAGATTTCAAAAGAGCTCGTGCATGTGTGAATAGAGGCATATAAAAATAGAATCCATTTAAACAACACAAAATCCAACTACTCCATATAAAGCATGGTAAAGAACATTTTAAGGATTGAAAATCTAAACCAAAAGTTCTAGCCACGTGGGAGCGTAAAATATGGGATTCAAACACAAATATATGCCACATAAAGTGTGTCAAACTAAAATACACACAAAATAAAATCTTTTTGAGTTTTTAACATTTTTAATCAAAAATAAATATTTACTCAAAAGGACAAACAAAAATCATTTGTATTTTTCATTAAGCTTAAATGAAATAAATAAAACACAAATGATAAACAAAAATCTTTTTATATTTTTCAATTAATTCAAACACAAAATATAATACAAAAAGATAAACAAGTCATAATTTTCTAGCATGTGATATCAAATAAAGCAATGACTAGAAAATTGACTAAACAAGCATACATTTAGCATGTGAATATAGCATAAAGTATAAACGCTAAAGTATGCAAACACTAACACATTCATCCTTTAGATTTAGCAAGGGAGGAAGCATGTGAAAGTAACTGAGAATCAACAACCCTATTTTGCAAGGCAACCAAGTAGGATTTCCTAACCCAAATTAATGAAGAATGATTATCTTGGGGTATTGGAACTTTAACTACCGTGGTTACTTTACTATGGGGTTTTCTAGGAATTCGTTTAAGATCAAAACAAAATTTCCTAAGATGACCTTTTCGACCACAATGTGTACAAGTGAGAATATATCGAAAAGATTTACTTAAGGAGTGATCTTTAAATGTATTCCTAGTAGATTCTCCTAAAACATTGGTTTGGGCATTATGAGTAAATTCATTACAAGTATTGAAGCCTAAACCACAAGTGTCATTTTTAATTTGGACCGTTCCTAACATTTTATCTAGTTTTTCTGAACGACATTCCAAATCAAATTTGACATTACTAGAGTCTTTTAATTTATGTTGCAATTCTAAAATGCTAGACTCTAATAAAACATTTCGCTCTTCAAAAGCAAGAAGCTCATTTTTCAAGGATTCCATTAAACCTCTAAGGCTATCTCTTTCGCCTTCTACATATTCAAGCTTCTCTTGAAGAGTCCTCACATGTGTCCTAAGGTCTTCTATTAAAGCATTATCATCAACGACCTTGACACTCTCTCTTAAACTAGATTCTAACTTCAAATTAGCTATTTTCAATTTAATAGATTCTTTATAAAGTTCTTGAAAAGAATTTTGAAGTTCACTCACATTAACCTCTTCTTCATTTTCACTCTCTCTTTCTTCTTCACTCTCACTATCATCAAAAATAAGAGAATCATGTACAATGACCTTGGAAGTGGCATGTGCTATCGTTTCATCAATCGATGAGTTGTCACTATCACTCACATGACTAGCCATAAAAGCCATAAAATTTTTCTTAGTGGTGGAATCGGGCTTCTCTTCCTTATCACTATCACTAAGGGTTGCATTATATGAAATGGGTCGCTTACCATCTTTCCTTAGTTTAGTGGGGCACTCATAAGCTCTATGGCCATAACCTTCACAACCAAAACACTTATCAGACTCGTTCCTATCTAAATTATCATTGCTAGGTTTAGGGATCTTCTCGGCTTTAGAAATCTTCTCGCTTTTATCATGTTTAGAAGTATCAAATTTCTTAAAATCATTTTTAATTTATCTTTGTTAAATTTAAGAAATTTTCTAAATTTATGAGCAAATAAAGCCATGTCTTCTGAGTCACTATCACTCTCGCTCTCTACTACTTGTTTGACCTCTTTTCGATCTCTTAAAGCAACACCCTTTTCGATTTTCTTTTCAGTTTTAGAGGGAAACATATCTAGTTCATAGGTTTGTAAATCACCTACAAGCTCTTCTAATTTCGTAGAGGCTAAAGTGGGTAAAGAATTTAAAACGGTCACCTTTGGAATAAATCTATCGTGTAGGGACCTTAAAATTTTCTTTACAACACGATCGTCAGGTATTTTTTCTCCCAAGTTAAAAGATGAATTAACAATATCAGAAAGTCTAGCATAGAATTCATCAAACGTTTCTTTTTCATTCATTTTGATAGTTTCAAATTGAGTGGTGAGGTTTTGGAGTTTTGAAGCTTTAACGACACTAGTTCCTTCATGAGTTAATTGTAAAATATCCCAAGCTTCTTTAGCGGTTTCACACGTCATAATACGGCGGAATTCATCCGGTGTGACAGCGCTAAACAAAGCATTTAAACCACGGGAATTGAAATTAGCAAGTTTAAACTCATTTTCAGTCCATCTATCGGCGGGTTTGATAACACGTTCATTTTTAACTAAATAAGTTGGTGGGGACCACCCGTTAACAACAGACATCCAAACTCTCTCGTCGATAGATTTTAGCGCCGATCTCATTCGCGCTTTCCAATACGCGTAGTTTGAACCATCAAAAATAGGAAATTTTGAAAATGGGGAAAAATCCATTTTAGCCAAAAAATTATTTAAAAAGATCGTTAACGAAATAATTTATCGTTTTTGGCTCTGATACCAATTTGTAAAGGCTTGGGATTGCAATTTCCCTTTTTGTGTATAAAACACGAGATGATGCGGAAGCGTATATAAGTGATGGTTCAACAATTAAACAAAAACAAATTTTAGTTTAATAAAACAAAATTAAACAATTCATTAATCCAAGTCCTAGAATTTGCCAAAGTCATATTTATCAAAATTAGCAAATTAGGCGAAACCAAATTTTAGCAAATTACTTGAATTAATTAAACATTACCCAACATTTAATATAAGTCCAAATTAAATTGAGTGTGATAATTTAAACCGAATTTTATCTTGAAATTATCCTAAGCATGCGTTCTTAATTATGATGCAAGATAAAATAAACAATATCACACTACGCGGCGATGTACGAGGAAAAACCCAAGACGGGAAACAACCTCGGACGGCCCTAGCCACAAGTCCACTAGATACAGAATTACAATTACAAGACAGATAGACTTACAACGACTGACTCGATCCCTCTCAAGCCTCGATGCTTCTTCTCGTAGACACCTCTTCCTAGCGGACAATCTCGGAACACCACCGCGGTCTCGGAATCCACCGATGGGGCTTTCTATGGTCACCGTCACCCGAGCAAGGAGCCTTTCTCCAAGTGGGTAGAATCGCAATAAAAGTCTTCTTCTTTGATGGATGTAGAAGAAAACCAAAACTTCTCTTCTTGAATTCGGTAGAGATAAACCGCTGCCAAAACTCCAAGCAATTTGATATATAAATAAGAACTTGGACTAAACACAATTGGGTGTAAACTAGAGTGTGAAGGATTTTCTCTTTGAAAAATAACACTCAAAACATGAACATTTTCCTAAACAATTTTTGCTCTCAAATTCTCTCTAAGAGATAAACTAGGATGGAAAAGTTAGATTGGAAAATGTGATTCCCGCACAAGATAAAGTCTGAAAAAGTTGGTTAAAAACCAAGTGGGGAAGTGGGTGAAAAACTGCCAAAAATTGTTCCCGCCTGACAGCTCGTTCGAACGACATTTCGTTCGAACGAACTGTCGTTCGAACGAGACTTCTAACGACACACCAGTATGGACTTCGTTAGAATATCGTTAGAAACCTCGTTAGAACGAACAAGTTCGTTCAAACGACATTTCGAACGACAGACCAGTTTAGACTCATTGGCAAACTCGTTCGAACGAAACCTGGTTCGAACGAAAAACTCGTTCGAACGACGTTTCGAACGACTTCCAGAATTTTTTACAAAATTTGATTTTTGGCCCAGAAACTTTATATTCTTTAATTTAAAGTTTTAATTAAATTTTTCTGAAAATCAAAACGCAGTTTATATTAAACCTAACACCCAATAAACTTTGTTCCAAGCTCCTATATAAATATAATTGCATTCATACCTTGGGAGCATGGAACCATAGTTGTTGACGTAGAAATGAGGCACGCAAACCGGCATTTTGATGAAGCTTTATATTCTTTGCCGCTACGTCTTCAACAAACACTTCATAGGCTTGAGAATATTACAATTAAATACTATCCTATGAATAAATGTTTTTGTCCGGAATTGAGCCAAAACTACATATGGACTCAATTTGAAATTTGTGTCCTTACAAGTAACAGCTACATCAGATATGCAATAGGCAACAACAAGATCGATATCTGAACAAAAGAAGGAAACAAATAGAATTTAACAACTAAAACATATTAACCATATAAAGAATATACCTCAAACAATAATGATATTCTAATATAATATCAAGCATGAAAAAAATAAACATTTGCATAGTTTTAAAGTTCATTTTTACTCCATTCTTTATTAAGGCGTGGGAGAGAGAAATGGGAAAAGTATCATGAAAATTTTAGCAGAATTTCCTCTATTTCTTAATAATCCAAAATAATAACATTTTTAACCAACAACCATATAAATCTCAATATGGGCATTCACCATCAACAATAATATAAAGCCCATCCCGTGCATTTAGCATAATCAACAATATAAATCCCACCCTGGGCATCATTCATTATCATTAATAATAAAATAAATACCACCCTTGGCATTCACAATCAACAACAATATAAAGGCCCAAATGGACATCATAATTGAACATTTGCATAATCTCAAAGTTAATTTTTACTTTATTCTTTATTAACGCATGGAAGAGATAAATGGGGAAGGTTTTATGGAAATTTTGACAGATTTTCCTATGTTTTTTTAATAATAAAAAATTAAACATCGCATGTTTAACCAACCACAATAATATAAAGCCCACTTCGGGCATTCAGTATCATCATCAACAACAATAACAATATAAATCCCATCTCGAGCATGCACTATTAATAATAACAATACAAATACCACCATGAACATTCACTAATAGTAATAACAATATAAAGACCACCTTAGGGATTCACAATTAACAACAATATAGAGGCCACCACGGGGATCACAAAACATTTCCAGAATCTCAAAGTTAATTTTTACTTCATTCATTTTTAACACATGGAAGAGATAAATGGGGAAGGTTTAGTGAAAATTTTGACAGACTTTCCTATATTTTTTTAATAATCCAAAATTAAACTTGACATGTTTAACAAACAACAATAATATAAAGCCCATCCCGAGCATTCACCATTAACAAAATAAAGCCCATCCCGAGCATTCACCGTCAACAATATATATCCCACCCCGGAAATTCAACATCATCATCAACAACAACGATAATACAAATCTCACCCTGTCCATTCACTAACAACAACACTATTCTTGATATCATATTTTTATAGTGTTTTGATAATATTATTTACGATTTTTGTTATATTTCATATATAGTATTTTGATTCTCTATTCTAAGCATTATTAACATCGACACAAAGTAATTAATTAGATTGAAGAGAAAAAAGGTACCTGAAAAGATATGCCAAAATTTTCCATAACTGTAGCTCACTAAAGATAATCCTAAATGAAATCGATGAACTCATGCTGAACTTCTTCTATCTCATGATTTTCATAGGTTGATTTTTCAGCCAACTCCTTCATCTAACAAATCAAATAACACAAGTTGTATTCCTTTTTTACTTATAAAGTATTTAGCAGGGAAACAAAATAAATATTTATTACCTTTAGTTTAGTAGATTGAGACGGATTCTCCATTAGATCTCTCATGAACTTCAATATGTAAAACCCACATTTAACATTCCCCGGTTGTAAAGGTCCCTATAGAATGATATGTTGAAGATAATAGTTATATTAAGATTTAAGATATAAGTCAGTAATGCATATTGATTAACGCTATCTTACCTTAACATTCTGCCAATTTTAACCTGAAATTCTTCCTCCTTTCGATACCACCAATGCTTTAGAGAATCCAAATAGAATATATTCCTCGAAGAGAAATCGATAACGACTAAAGACCAATGAAACCTATAATGTAATGAGTTGTTAACATTAATGATACAACCATGTTTTGATTTAATTATAACAACCTAAGACAATAAATACACTTAACCTATGTTAATTGGCATAAAATATGTTTGGTTCTCTTTAGCATCTTTTGTTGCATTCCTAATAAAAAAATATGCATTTTTCTTCAAATAAGCTTGTTGAGCAACCTCGGGATTAACAAAACATCAGTCCAGAATAGCCTTTCTTACTCGTCCGATGGTTATATATATTCTTCCCCCGTCTTTCAGCTTGTGACGTGCTTAGAACCTTCTAAATACATAAGCATGAGCAACTTAGAAAAATATATGATTTTAGCCAATTGCTATATACCTCAAACCCCTTTGAGATTATCACTTTTACGAATTCCTCCCAATCCTCCTATTTAATATATTTTTTATACATCTCAGGTCGATGCTTGAGTTGATCAGGTTCATCTCTGAATGGTCTGACGTAAAGCCTTTTCAATTCTCGTTTAAATTTTTTCCATTGAGCTGATATATTAGATAAAACTTTTTTCTTTTTCTTTGGATCCATATCAAATTTAGACTATGAAGTAAAAATGAAAATAAATTAAGGAATACAAGATAAAAGTATATTATTATATATAGGCCTGTCAATAGAAGAAATAAATTCAACAATACTGGCTAAGAGATTATTAATTTTGTTCTCTTCACTGTAAATTGTACCCTTTAAGGTAATTTTGATTTACATAAATTGGAGTGACATTCTTCTTATTCGTCTAAATTTCTACACCCTTGGTTCCACATTGACAATCCGGATTGAATGTCAACTTTTTTAAGGAATTTGACTGTTAACATAATCACTGCCCAATTTAAAACTTGCTTGAATTTTGTTTCATTAATTTTCAAAGCGACCTTTTACTTGTGGTGGACAAAAAAATGACGATGGGATTCGTAATTTGGGATGGAGTCAGTCGTTTAAGCGATTAACTGGCAAAAAAATTTATGTTATCTAATATGTAATCCTTGTTTTCAGAATACAAAATTTTCCTTTCAAGGATTATATGCACTAAATGGAGAAGATGTGGAAGCTCTCATGGAAGTGCATAGTAGTACTTGTAGTAATATTTGGCACCAAAGGCTTGGGCACCCAAGTTTGAAGTCACTTCATATTTTAAATAATTCAACTTGTTTGAAAATTAGTGATTGGAAAAAAGCGCCTAGAATTTTTGCTAGTTGTCAACTGGGAAAAACTTATAGACTTCCATTTCATTTGATTGATCATCTTAATGGAATCATATCCTTAAAGAATCCAAGGAATATATCTAGGTGTTTCTTGATAGGGGATTGAATCAACAATGAATGGGTGTATGTAACTTTGATATCCCATGTTAGTTATAAGAGCATATGGGACACAAGACTGTCGGCTTCTTAATGTAAATATAGAAATGATTTTTCGTTCTTTTCTTATTTATTTTTTTGGATATCTTGTTCAAAGATTTGATGCAGTTGCTGTTGTTAAATTTTATATTCAACACTTGTCATCCGACACCTTGAAGTGAATCCTGTTTTTTATGATTCAAGGTATTGCTATGAGGAAATTATTTTAACTACATTTTACTTTTCAACTCTCAAAAGAGGCCATTGGCTGAAACATCTGACACTGAGCACTTTATTAATGTACTATTTGAGAAAGTTTATATAGTTAAGGAGTTACTAAGAAATATTCTTAGAGAGCCACGAAATATGGTGATACACGAATATGAGATATTAGAATTAAAACGTCACAATTTGTAAAAATGTTTCACATGTATTGCATAGGTTTATGGAAAATTACGTCCTAGTTTCCTCACAAAGGGTGTTCTCATGACAAGTAAAAGAACAACTCTTTGAAAAGTTGTCTGTAGAAAACCACATGTATAGGAACCAATATAAAACGAATAAGGAAATGAGCAAAACAATCAAAGAATAAGGAGGTATCATTAGAGGTTCTCAGGGCTACTTCATATATGCAAATACATCAGTGGTAGTAACCCCCTTCTACCATCGCTCAATATTCATCCCCATTTGTATTATCTTTAGAAATTTTGTTTGTTGTTGTGATTATTTTATAATCTCTTTGGGTGTTTATTTGTCAATTTAGTTATGGAGATTCTCGATTAGAGGTTATCCAAAGAATATATTCTTAAGGCGATGTGTTATCCATCATGACTAAAATGAGCTCAAAGGTGCTTGATCTTTTCAACAAATCTGGAACAAGCCTGAACTGTGATTCAAATTTTTTAAGATGGTTGTTCTCGAACTATTAGTGGCGATGGGATAAATGTCGTGGCTTGTTCATGGATTCATAGTGATTTAGGGAAGAAATCACAAAATTAAATAATATCTTTAAGATGACAAAGACCAAGTGAAATTGGATTCATATTGATTGGAAGCTGAAGGCTTTCGAATTTTAAAAGATCTTACCTCCACACCACGAGAATATAAGGTTTGGAAAGCTGTAACTCAGTGGAAGGAACCTTACTAATGATTACAAGGTTAAACGAGAAGGAAGTCATAAAAGATGAATAAAGATCTGGTACATCTGTCGTATGTGTCCTAGCTATACCTGATGTATCCATATAACACAAAGAAATAACTTCATGTGATGTAGTGTTGTCAAAGTTATCCTCAGTACCACTTTCAAAAATGAGTGGAGACAAAGTAGTAGTATCCGAAAACATATTTTGGTCCACAAGAGAGATTCCCTCTTTTGACGCGAGGTGACCTGCATTTTCAAAGACTTTTTTCATATCACTAGAAGCTAGTATATAAGATTCAAATGACCATGGACGCTGTATTTTGTGACTTTAATGTGGCCACCGATCAAACCCTAGATAGATGTGAACGAGAAATCCTCAGCAAACCATCTCGCTAGATGGCGCTCGAGCCATCCGAGCCCTCTGAATACAATAACTCTCTTTATTGGGAAATGGGTTCCCTCTTGGTTTAATTCCTTCTTATGCCCCTCTTACTTCCCACAAGGACTTGGGCTCTTTCTATCTCCACTCTCTCTTCTTCAAGCCTGCTACCCCCAACTAGTGGCTTGTAATAATTGGTCAATTTAGTCCCAAGAAACTAATATCTTCCATTAAATGAGAAATATATGTTGCAGACCACTAGGAATTACTTGTAGTAAAGGATATTGCTAAGCATTTCTTGGACAAGTCACTTTATTCGCTCATCCTATGCTCACAGCTAGCTCTGAGTTCTTCATCATCCTTAGTATTTAGCACAAAAGGTCATGGTGAAAGGAAAGGATGCCGAACCAAGGCGATGCTCTTTCATAAGCTTTCGAATCATGATATAAATTTGGAAGTAGCATGGCGTGAGTTGTTTATAGACCATAACGGGAAGTATTAGGATGTGTCCTAGTCCATATCATTGGACTGTTCATCCCTTGTTTTTGAATTTGGATTGCAAAATCCCTTTTGGTACACACAAGAATAGAGGTTATCCACAGACTAACAATCATGTTAATGATGAGGTGGCACCTCTTTCTTTGTTGCCTGGATTATGTGCAAAAGCTTCCTTTTCTTATGAGAGGAGCAAGGATCTTTGGAGGCAAAAAAATCCAAAAGATGATTTCATAATCGAGATGAATAGGGGTCGGTTTTGGTGGCCTTCTTACGATGTGTGTCTTAAAGAACCTCACACAGCAGTATCTGGAATCGTTGGTGGTACTTGTGGGGTTTAATTTAGTGGAAGGAGGAATTCAGTGGCTGTTGAGTCGAGCGAAGGTGAGGATCACATTTCTGTAGGTACCAAGAAAAGAATTCCTCTGAGTGCTGATTTGTTTGGATCGGTTTGCTATACTTTCCAGCATGGGAAATTTAGGAAATCATTTGGTGACCTATATCGTGAAATGCACGCCTGGATATCTCTTCGGCTTTGGATTTGGCCAAAAGGCCTTCCCACTCGTGTAAATTCACCCCTTATATTAGCAATATTCCTGGCACTAGTCACTACTTTTCTGAATTCAATAGACCCTTGCCAAAGTTACTATTTTATACCATCAAGACAGTGAGGTTTATAACTATTCCACTGTAACCAACTAGCCCATCGCCCCACCGACACCACCAACCCTCACATTATAAATTTGCAACAACATCATAACCTACTTTCACACCAACTCCTCTATTGCCATCATTAATTGATGTTTAGGCACATGTCAGTTGTGTTTACACACATTAGTAAAACCAACTTAGCAAAAAGTAAAAAAAATATTGATAAATAAAAAAGGAAATATATTGAAAATCAAGTGAAGGATAAGCATACATAAAGGAAGCGCAACTTTGATAACTTACCCAAAACGCCTAGGATTGGACCCGCAAAACTATTCAGGTAGAGATCCAAGCTCACCAGGTTAGTAAGATTTCCAAGGTCATTAGGAATCGATCCACTAATGTTATTGCTATATAGTTCCCTGTCAATAATAACACATTAAGTTAGCGGTGTGAACCAATAAGTTTTACAATAGTATGTTTACAAAATATTTGAATTAAACTGAAAAAAGTACACAATAATCCCAATTTAGAGACATAACGACATGTTATAATGTAAACTGTGAAAAAATCACAAAACAAGACAAACAACCTTCTAAGTAAAGTGTGAAAAAAATATTATAATGACATAACGACATGTTATAATGTAAACAAGACGACCCCATGTTGCGTCACAATAACCAGGATGTTAGAACAAAATAAGAATATGCAGAGCTTATGTTAGTGAACATATCACACTAACAATGCATATCAAGATTAAAATTAATCATCAATACTAAGTAATAAAAGCAAGTACCTCCGTAATGTACTTCAAGTAACTATCCTCAATGGGATATTTTTCACTAGCAAAGAAAAATCATGTGCACTGCAATACAACATAGTAAGAATCAAATGGTGAAATAAATAAATTGCATATAGTACCAAAGAAACTACCTAATATAAAGGCACAAAACAACAACCTTCTAAATAATCATTATACCATCCAAAATCCTACAGACAGAGATAATAATATGCTCTAAAAGAAGGGGATACCTTACCTACATAATTTTTGGAATTAAATTCTGGCCAAATAAGGATTTCCCTAACCTTAAACAAATGACAAAATTATAATGATATTAACAAATCAAAATTTAGTATTTTATGCAAATATATAGTTCGCTTCCCTGGTGAGTTAGCAATATAAACATGAAACTAAAAACCAATGCAAGTTCATTTTTTAATCACAAACAAGGATCTAATATTGTAACCACATTAAGTTAGAGTTCAAACTATAAACTTTAAGCCCAATTAACTGATTCCTGGAACCTTACCATATTCTCTGAACGTATCCACCCCTTCATTAAATGATTTTCTAAAAATAATATAACCGGCCTTGTCAGAATTAGAATTTATGGCATAAGATTGAAATGAATTAGTTCCCATATTAGCCCCATCTCGATAGCTGGTGAACTCATAAACCCCAACATTTGCACCAACACTATAACTTCTGAAATTATTAGTAATATTATTGGCATTATAAGAATAAGCCTTAAAAGAAACAATAGCAGTCCCGTGAGCAGAAACACTAACAATTCAACCACATATTATAATAAACTATGTTAGGGAATGTAATGCAACTAAATTATTAAATTTCAAGAAAAACATAAACATGTGTATCTAATTATAACAACACTAAAAACAAAAACACCTACCTACCTGTATATTCAATTGATTCTCTAGATAAGAAAAGGGTAAAATAAATTCTACAAGCTGAAGATGAGTGGGGAGGCGATTAGAGTAGCGGTGGTTCTAGCAATTGAAGATAGAGAGGAGTGGGATGCAGGTTGAAGAAGATGGGTGGAATGCGAGTTGAAAAAGAGAGGTGTACGGGGTTGTGGGATGAGACGAGGGTTGTGGGGGGATGAGACTCCATGACAATCGTAGAAGATAGAGTTGGAGAGAAGTGGGTATCCTCAAGATTTTGTGATTTCTCCGATTCTTTCTCACCAAATTGTTTCCCGCTATTATATTTTTCTTAAAAAGGTCATAAATAACTAAATAAGTTTATTAGAAAACATATTAATTTTATAAATTGTATTTAATATTACCATATATACAAAACTGTCATAAAACATTAATATATTATATGACAGTTAAAATACCACGGTCATAAAATATCATATTAATATAACCTAATAAATATATAATAATTTGTTTAAATGCAAAAAGGGTCATAAGTGTGAAATAATAATATTTTGTATGACGTTTGAATTAAAATAGTCATAAAATTTAATTCTAAACTCTCATAAAAAGATATTTTTCTAGTAGTGTCAAGCCACACAACAAGCTCAGCCTTGGTTTGTGAAAGAGGGGTAAAGAAATTTCCTATTTATTGCACCAACAAGATGCTCTTAGATGCCGAGTAACGTTACTTTCCTCTAGAGAAACTAATCTATGCACAGGTGATCATTTTACAAAGCACTACTTTGAGGCCCATTTCATCACCGTGATCACTTCGTTCCCTTTCAAAGTCGTCCTTCGCAAGGCTGACCTCTATGGAAGAATATCAAAGTGGTCAGGAGGGCTTGGGATATTGGATATTAGCTTCCAACTAAGGATAGCAATTAAAGGACAGGTTTTTGTCAACCTCTTTGTAGAGTTTACTGGAGAGGGTCCCATTTACTAGCAGTTAACTAATCAGTTATAGTTATGCGATAAGGCTCAAGGAAATAGTTAGACATTGTATGTTGATGGCGACTCCAGTTCGTAGGGGGAAAGCATAGGTATTTTCCTTATGACTTCAAAAAATACTATGAACTAGCAAGGGCTAAGACTGGGATTTGATTCCTCCAACAATGAGGGTAAGTATGAGGTACTCATTGTTAAACTACAAAAGCATAATTTTTCAAGGCAAAAAAACTAAACGTTTATTGAGACTCTAAATTGGTGTCCACTAAGTGAGTGGGGATTCTAATGCCAAAAATTATAGGATGGCAGTCTTCCTCATAGTTGTATGCGAGCCGATTATGAAATTTAAGGAGGTACACATTCAACATCTCCCCCGAGGTCACAACAGTCTTACAGATGCCTTAGCAGCATTAACTTAGTAATAGACTTGGATCTCAAGAGAACTATCGAAGTGGAAATCCTCATCCAACCCAATATTGACAAGACAACATCCCCAGACAGGTCTTCTCCATAGATAAAAGTCTCAGTTGGATGGATAAAATTATTACATACTTATACGATGAGACACTACCTATTGACAAGAAATTAATTGGTCAGATCAGAGTCGAAGATACACATTTTTACTTAGATCTTGGGGTAAACTTTACAGGCGATCCTTCACAAAACTCTAACTGCAGTGTGTACATCCAAAAGATGTTAAGAAAGTTGTCTACGAAGTTCATGATGAAATATGTGGAAGTCATGCGGGAGGAAGATCCCTAGATTTTCAAAGAAGGAAACTAGTGGCCATACATGCTGAAAAATGAAACTATTTATGTTCAGAAATGCAATAAGTGCCAGAAATTCCCCCCCGGATTCATCAGCCATCTAATGAATTGTTTCCTTTGACCAGCCCATGACCATTTTTATAATGGGTCGTGGACATTATGGGACCACTACCTATCAAACTTGGGAATCATATGTACTTGCTGGTCGGCACAGACTATTTCACCAAGGGGGTAGGGGCAGAATATTTGGCTAATATTAGAGACATCGATATGATAAGATTCATCTAAATAAACATCGTAACATGCTTTGGGGTGGCTAGAACATTCATAACAAATAATGGAACTCAGTTCGAGAGTGACCTTTTCTAAAAAAAATTACGACAAGCATGGAATCAAGTACCACTTCAATTCAGTTGCATACTCTGAAATCAACAGTTAAATAGAAGATTCCAAGAAAACGATACTTGATAGCCTTAGAAAGAGGTTAGAAAGACCAAAAGGTGCTTGGGTGGATAAGATCCCTCATGTTCTTTGGGCATATTGAACCATGCCTAGGAGACCGATCGGAGAAATTCCCTTCACACTTACCTATGAAATGGAAGCTATTATACCACTTGAAGTTGGGCTCCCGGTCATGAAAATGAAAATGGCCGACCATGGATCAATGATGATGCCCTTTGTCCTGAACTTGACCTGGCCAACGAATGAGGAAAGCAAGCCATGATCAAGCTAGCCTCATACCAACAATAATTGGTGAAGCATTATAATAAGGGTTTCAATCAAAGGAAATTCCAAGTAGTAGATTATGTTCTAGGTAAAATCCTCAACAGCACCGTAAGGCTGTCGGACGATAAACTGGGGTCAACTGGGAGGGACCCTTTAAAGTAATTAGAAATGATCTACAATGAGCTTATCATTGGGAAACAATAGATGACAGGGACATACCAAGGGCATGGAAGGAAACCAACCTTAATATGTTCTACTTTTAGTCTTCTTATGTATTAGCTCTTAAGAAGTTCTACTTTATTCCTCTTATGTCTCATCGCATTAGTTTATGCAAAATTTCATTTCCAACTTATGTTTCTCATGGTTTTATTTCAATTATGAATAAATAAAGAACATTTCTTCCATAATTGACTAAAATCTCAAGTTATCTAGTTACTTTACATTTTTTCCTAGGTAACTAGCTCATAGTTGGTATTTTAATCTTTGAGCAATACTAATCTAATCATTAGACCTCAATTTAATTACAATGAGAATTATGCTCATTTTAATTAAATCTCTAGTCCACAAGCCCCTATCATAGCCAACATAGACAACCCCGCGACTTGATCAGGCAAGGAAAAATCCTTACGGGGAATTATAGGCAATAAACTAAATTTGCTTATCGATTAAAATCCTAAATGAGTGAATTGCCCCAAAAAAATAGGTGCATTTTTTTCTATTGTCTTTCCTAAGCCTAAGGGAGTGTGACAACATGACCTAAAAGGTAAGGAAGATGGAATAACACATGCAAAGGCATATTCGACTAGAAAAATGCAAAAATAATTGTTATTAATCTGATTCATTTGACAAAATGCCCGATTACAAAGTGTACTAATTACATGACAAGAAATAAAAAAAATCAACAAAAATTAATGGTTTATGATCCAAAAGTTTCTTTATTTACTTCCTACGACAATCGACATGGTTATGCCTGTATTCATCATCACTATCATGACCTTTTAGGTACTCATGAAAAGTTGAAGGGGAATGAAATCCAACAGAACCCAGGTCACTATATGTTGGACAATCAACATGATACATATATTAAAGTTGAGAATCTTGGGGTTCCTTGACAAACTTAAAGGTATTTATACAGTCGTGCTTGTAGGTTACGTCTTGATCTTCCTATTGCCTCACAGGGCATGTTGCCACCACTCATCATAACCATCCGACCAATCTAGAATAATATTCGAACTTCTTTATCTTGCAACTTAGACCAATCATCATAGCATTGATCATTTGACTTTTTTCCTCGGCCTTAAAAAGATTATTCTCCAGTTCATCATTTTTTGAGTGAAATAAGGCACCAGTAGTTCCAACATCTTTAGACTCAGTTGTCACATCCCGATTTTTTACCGAGGGTGAGGGTTAACCTAATAATTACTAAATCATAAATAATTATGAATACTGAAATAACTGAGGCATTTATTGATTCTGAAATGTGTTACAACTGAAATCTAGAAACAATACAAAAGTATTTGTCTTGCTAACTATGCTCCTTTTCTTCTAAGATGACCTTTCTTTGCCTCTATGTATCAGCTAATCTCAAAACTACTCATCATGGCATATTTGTACCTGTGTAAAATAGTTAAAATGAAGGAATAAGCAAAACTTTGCCCAGTAGATAATTCTAGTTCTCTAACAATGTAAATATGGGAAAAACATAACTGGGTTTGAAATGCTCTAAATATAAAAATAGTGTATGGCAATCTCTAATAAAATGAAATATCAACAAAACTAAACAGGGGTATACTAAAGTCTGCAATATATAAAAGAACTGTATGGTGATTATAATCGGATCTGGCATTTTTTGGAGTTATAAGTAAGGTTCGGACTATTATACGATAACCCATAAGTTATCGTTTACATGGGCTACAGATGCGTAGGCATACCATGATAATACCGTTCAAGATATAAAATGCACTTGAACAGGTAATCCCAAATAATTGGGGAATAACCAAATAATTCGGCAGACTTAGCTAGAACGACACTCATATGTAGAGTAAATATAACAACAAGGCACTCAACATCTGAGTCCTTCGATCCAATTAAAGTTACTGGGGGTTTATCGGGTTTAATCCCTAGATTATATGGTATGCTACTAAAGGTTTCACTGATAATAGTTATAAAATGGCAAGCTATGCTGCAAATCAGATAATTCAAAGTAGAGTTTAATAACATGCAAGGTATACTGCAATAGGGTAAAATGATTTAAATCATTGCTCAATATGTTACATTAGTGTACTTTAATCTGGATAATATACTGAAATCAAATAGTTTGTCAGAGTTAGGCTAGCTTGAGTTTAATTTGATAAAAGATTGAATCAATATTCACGGTATAGTTGAAACTATCAAAGAGTTCATAAATGAGAATACGAGTTCAAAGCTATCACATAGTGATATAAAAAAGAAGCAATGTCAAAGACATAAGTTCAAGGTATAATGGTGAAATAGAACCACCTATCGATGTTTACGAACTTTTCGTTGTTATTCACGAATCTTTCATTATTGCATTCTAGTTCTCGTGAGCATTTGGCTCGAGGGTTTAAATGAGAGTGGTTATATCGGTGTTTTGGAAAGATGGTTCAGGTTTAGGATATCTGACGTTGTTCGGTAATACAAATAAAGCTTGTGCAATGATAATCATAAATATAGGAATGTTGTATATAAGTCTAAATAAGTAATATTTAAAATTTAAAAAAATATGTTTATATGGAAACTCTATATTTGAATAATACAATTTTTGGGAAAAATATTCTTTATATAGAATCAAAGGATTTGATTTGTTTGAATAAGAAATAATTTTATATCTTATTAAAATATTAACCGCGTCAAATATTGGATTTGACAATTTTAACAAAATCTACAATTTTTATACGAACGTAAAATCTGTTTTCGGGTATTGTCCCGTTTGATTATATTCCAAAACCTTAAATTTGCGAAATTGATCCAAGATGAATTTCTTAACCATGTTAATTTTTAATCCTCTTGAGTGTTGATGTTACTATTTCTCGTTGGTCGTATTTATATTATCCGAGTGTCAATATCTTTACGGTGAGTATAAAATTAAAGTCTGTGATACAATAAAATTAAAATAAAGTTGAGAACTCCCTTCCTTATTTTGACAATAAACTAGTGGTCATGCCACTTCCAATAATAGTTAACACAACACAACAAATTGACCAACACCTGCATAATTACTTTTTTAATAAAAATAGCTCATAACAACATCTAAGATTATAACAACATAATTTCGAGTCCTTTGGTGTCGTAATTTATTTTAAACGTTCTTTTAAAAGAAAATGACAATTTTACTAAAAAAATGACAATGAGGTCAAATATTTTCAGAAAAATGTATGATTACTCGTACATGTCGGGATTTCATGTTTACGACCATTTTTATACGTAAATGAGTATAATTAATAAATAGGTATTATTAGGATTAAAAAAATCATAGTAGTTAACACCAAAAATAAATTACCCTACCTGAACATCCGTGAGTGATACTGGGGGATATATACTTTGACTCGACTGTAATTATGGAACTTTAAATTAGATAAGTTAATTCCTGCAAATCTAGGGCTCTGACCCAAATTTAAATATTTTCTCCCCTAGGTGCTCCTAGACAGGGATAGCGGGACTGTTGACATATTAGCCTTGCAGTCTCCGTTTGCTCCTCGGCATTCCAAATTTATTGATTTAAGCTTTGTTGCTATTCATCTCCCATTACTTATTTAATTTGAGATGTTTGTAAGGGCATAAGCCCGGGATTTATTTATTTTGTGTCGATTTGGATATTTGCTTTTATTTAGGATTTATAATACAATTTATGCTTGATGGGATTTTATTATCGTGGGATTTTAATTTAACCTTTGTTATGTCTTATTAATATACTCTATATATGATTTTGATGCTGAGAATGGTATTAATTGACAAATAGGCCCCATCTTTGGTGTATCGTGTCTGGCCAACCTTTAAGTGAGAAAATGGGAGTTGTTATAGTTGGTATCAGTGCATCGAGGTTCTAATATCGTTTGGATCTGTGTTACATTCATTACCTTATGTGTTGCGTCTTTGATATGTAGATACTATGCTTAGGGTTCATTTTATTCTAGAAATTGTACTAATTCGAACCTTATTTGCTTTCAGATGGGAAACGGATGGAGGGGTAGACCCAAGAACGTAGTCTCACCCACTACGGATGAGGAGTATTGATCGGATCCCCCACAGGAGCCACATACCCCACCATCCCCACAATTGATCACCCGGGCAGAGATCGCCACTATTGTGACCCAAGACGTTTCTACTGCCATGACGACCATTCTCCAGCACTCTCCACCACCCCAGGCTCAACAGCAGCCACCACCACCACTGCCACAACAGGTGGCCATACCAGCCCAGGAACTCGGGTTAATTTGGGATAAGGATATGGAGGCCTTCGTGAAGTGACAACCTCCAGAGCTATCGGGCAATTCAGATATCCTTGTGGCAAGCAGGTGGGAGAAAGATATTCAAATACATTTACGAATGTTAGAGTGTACGCTAGTGAAAAGTAGATGTTAACTTTATTTTCATTAGTGGGGGGCTGCAATCCAGTGGTGAGATTCGGTTACGTTAGTTGCAGAGAGGGATAGCTTGACGACTGGTGATTTTTGGGAGAGATTTGAGGGGAAGTATTTTCCCCAAGCTATGCAGTTAGAGATGAGGACATGGTTTATGTAAATAGGGTAGGAGGGAAATACCGTGGCTGAGTACGAGGAGGATTTTACTTCCCTTTCATAATTTACAAAGGAATATGTGAATACTGAATAAAGTAATATGGGAAAATTCATAGTGAGGTCAGCTTGGCACATTAGGAAGGATCTTTCGGGGAACCCGACCTTTACCACGCATAATAAGTTAGTGAAATCCACACTTATCAACTATTAGGATCACAGAACATTCCAAAATAACAAAGGTGAGAAGTGATAAGGAGTCAAATCATCATGATAGCAGGTCAAGACGTGTGGGGGTAGCAGATCTGGGACCCTGCAGTGCAGGGTCAACATTAGAAGTTCAGGGGTTCCGATGATCGGAGAAGACATGGCTAGTAGGGATATGGGCAGTCGAGAGAGGGCTAACAGGTCCAAGGCCAGCAGGGCCAGTAACATAGAGGCCATCGGGTCCAAGGACAATAGGGTTAAGTCCAGAAGGGCCGATAAGAAGAACGACGCCCATTTTATGGGAATTATTTCACTTATGGGGAGAGGTTCCATACGTCGATGAGGTGTCCTCGGGTAATCAAGAAGCTCAGGAGGAAGGAGGTTATATGGGACATTAGGCTCTACAGGGACATCGCCCATTGTTACCAGCTCCGGGAGCTGCTGCACCAGCCACTCTAGGACCCATCACAACACCTTAAGTACAAATACCAATACAGTACGAACATGTTTATCACATTGTGACCATAAAGGGGATAGCACCAGATCATGCAATTAAAGGTATGTTCCCTATTTTTGGACATGTAGGTCGTATTTTGTTTGATATCTCACTCATTTGTTAGCACAAGTTTTGCATGGGAGACTAGGATGGTATACTTTTCTTCTGATATCATGCTACATAGATTTACCGATGGGTAAAAGGGGACCCATACGTTCAGTATGTCGGGGTATAGGTATTTAATTAAGGTGACTCACTTTTGTATTTGACTTACTGGTACTTTGCAATACTCCGTAATTTTATTGATTTTTATTTAATGGATTAATTTAATTAAATGAGAATTAATTGGGAAATTAATCCGGAATAAATACTAACGAGATGTGAGTTGATATTTGACTGTGATGTTAAAATAAAGTATTACTGAGAATATATGGTAATATATGAGTATTGAAAATGTTAAAATTGTCACGAGGCATAAATATGACAATTTGGGAAATTTAATTGGGATGCGCGTGTCAGTCGCGTCAGGAATGAAATTTATTTGATTAAAAAGTAAATTATATTTTTATCAACCGTATGGTCATTTTGAGTGCACCAACGTGTCCGGAAGGGTCGAAATAGTCAGAAAACACTAGCCGGGAGTTTAGTTTTGGGTCCCGGGGCACTTTTAGGCCAAACCGGTAACCCATAAGGGTATTTTGGTAATTTTTAAAATAGAGGAATTAAAACCCACGAAATTTAGAATTTATTTTTATATTTTTAAAGAGGCCACTAAGGCCATTTCCAACAAAAGATAAGAGAGTGGGCTACGGAGGTTTTGAGAGAAGTTAGAAAGAGGGTAAAGGAGTTTCCCAACCAAACCATCTCCCATCACCAGAAATTTGAAAGGATTTGTGACCGGAAAGAAGAGAGAGAGCCAACCTTGATCATCAACAACGAACAGAACATCGGATTTAGGGAAAGTGATTTGATGTCATTAATTGCAATGAATATTTCCTCCATGTTTACTGTAGAAACCTTATGCTTTGAAAGTTTTGGTGAAAACCCAATGGGATTGTTGAAGAAACTCTTAATTTTGGTTAGGAATTGCATGTAGAGTGATTTTGGATGAAATTGGTACCCTGAAACTTAGCTTTGATGATTTAAAAATGGATTTACGAGGAGTATTTAGGTGAAATTAAATTTTGGGTTCATGTTCATAGGGTTTGGGGTAAAAATTGGGGATTTATGATTATTGCATGTTAATTAGTAAGATTTGACACCAATAATATGTTAAGGAGTGACCTAGGATGACTTAGAATGGTTTGTAAACATTAAAACGTCATTGGGATGATTTTTGAATGGAATTAGAGGAGAGAAAAATGAAGAAAAACGAGTTGGAAAACTTCTGGGCGTAATCTGCCATCTCGTTAGAAGACCTGCCCAGGTCGTTCGAAGGAGCTTCTAACGAGATGACAGTATCCCTTATAATGAGTTCGTTCGAAGACTTCGTTCGAATGACACTCGTTCGAACAACCTCGTTCTAACGAGATTTTTAACGAGTTGACAGAATGTCCTTTTAGGCCTGATTTTAGTTCGAATTTCCAGTAGACTTACTTGAATCGAGTGTTAACCTTCCCTTGTTGACTAGTGGGTATAGTTGAGAGATTGGAGTACGTTGAGGATTAAAACTTCTAATTTTGTAGTAAACCAGATGAGATTTATGGGTTAGGAAATAAGTACCTAAAATTACGACGCGAAAAGGGTTGACAACTTTTAGTGTATATTATTCGGGGATTTGTAAACGTGTAACATTTAATTATGATATAGGAATGTAAAATATACCTCTATTAATATTATAAGATATCTAATATATGTGAATACTTAGTATATGTGTTTATCTGTATAACATACCTACCATACTTGCTATCACGGGAGGTCCGCGTTCGATCAGGGACATCAAATCTTTGTGTGCCTAATGGGGGATTTAGATTGGTACCTAGAGGATATAGGTCAGAGAATGGCTTATTGGGGAATTAATAAGTCAGCTGATCATGGGAGCGTAGGTATGTGCGTGACCCATGTGATGTGAACTATGTTCGCCTCCACTGTGTGTGATTGTTACTTATTGAGACGGTTCCTGAGTCATTTGGAATACGTGATCCTAATGTACGTGATGTACCGGGATTTGATAGCAGGGTATGTGTGCACCGCAGCTTAGTCTCGGGGTGCCAGTATTGTATATTTATGATGAGATTAATATACTGATAATTGAAATGAACTGCCATTATTAATGTAAGTATGAATGACCGTAAAATTTTTAGTAGAGTTAAAAAAATGGAAAGTCTTAGTGATTATTATGATTAATTCAGAGAAATAAAAAGTAAAATTCTCTGTTTATATTAAGATGTCGGGAATTTAACCGTGAATAGTATAAAAATGTTAGGTTGTGTATTGGACTAGTTAGATAGTGAAACAACTAGAATGGGTACGGGCACGATAGAAGTGCACAATTAGTTGAGAGGTGAGGAACTCAGGTGAGTGCACGCACAATCATGTATTTTATATTCACTGTTTAATGATATTAAACACTTTCTATATTTTAAACTGTTTTCACAATCGGGCACTGACCCGTTTGCTTTCAAATCTATTTTCTTGTAAAAACCTTTTAGGTGCCGAGCCACAAGGACACCAGGCTTAGGAGTTCCATTCCAGTGATGTGTTGTAGCTGCTGTGGAAGTTACATGGCCTCGATTATAGACGCCTCCACTTTCTACCTTGATTCTATTTCAGGTTTATTTATCTATAGGGCATATCGCCCCTTCTTTTAGAGAAAATTTACTTATTCAGTTTAATTCAGTTTTTGGATGTAACTAATTAATGATTCAGGCTTTGTATTGGATTTATTCCAGTATTCGGATTGTTGTGAGGAGTATTCCTCCAGATTCAGTTTACTACATTATTTTTCTATTGCGACTGTAAGGTGGTTGTGGTTTTGGTATTTCATTTGTGAATTGGTTGTATGTTAATCGGATTTAATTAAAATTGACAACTCACTTTTTAAATATTAGGTGGCTAGTAATTGTTAAATCGTTTTCGACAGTGATGCTATGAACTGAACCAACATGACATTTTGTATTAATTTGAATAAAGGAGTAGCTACCCGGTATTTAATTAGTCGGGGTGTCACATACTTGATATGCACAAGTACGATGCTATCTTAGGGATGGATTGGCTAGCTACTTACAGAGCATGTGTTGACTACTATGGGAGGTCAATCAACTTTTCCACTATAGGGTAGTAGATGTACCTGGTTGTGATCTCGTACCCTAGGGGTAGGTCGAGCACACACTTATACTGTATTAAGGAGGATACTTCTTCGAATGTTGTGGTGTCTCTAGATTAGATACTGATAGTTAGTGAGTTTTTGGATGTGTTTATGAAGATCCCAGGTTTCCACCTAGTCGATAGATTGACTTAATAATTAACTTGATTTCGATCATGAGACCTACTACACATACGCCGTATCGGATAGCTCCTCTGGAGACGAGGAAGCTTCGAGATCAAATTGAGCAGTTATTGGGATATGGGTTCATCTGGAGGAGTACTTCTCCGTGGAGTGATCCAGTTTTGTTCGTCAAGAAGAAGGATGGATCTTTGAGACTTTGTACCGACTACAGGGAGTTGAACAAGGTCACCATACGAAATAAATATCCATTGCCCCTCATTGATGATTTGTTTGACTAGCTAAGGGGTGCTGCATATTTCTCTAAGATTGACTCCAGATCGGGTTATCATCAGTTGAACATTTGGGAGCAAGACATCTCAAAGATGATATTTCCTATGAGATATGGGTCGTATTAATTTCTCATTATGGTTTTTGGGCTAACCAATGCACCAGATGAATTTATGAATTTGATGAATCGGGTGTTCAGAGATTATTTGGATTGGTTCATCATCGTGTTTATTGACGACATCTTGATTTAATCTAAGACTATCGATGAGCATGCATAGCATTTAAGGGTAGTCTTATAGACACTACGAGACCACCAGTTGTATGCTAAGTTCACTAAATGCATTTCTTGGGCGAGAGAGGTGAAGTTCTTGGGCCACATCGTGACTAAGAGGGGTATAGTGGACCCGATGAAGGTTTTTATAGTAATAGAGTGGGGACGACCTACTACACCCATGGAGTTAAGCAGATTTTTGGGACTGGGCAGGTACTATCGTCGAATCATTTAGGGATTCTCCAAAATAGTTGAGGCCCTAACAAATTCGACAAGAAAAGCAGTGCCATTTGTATGGGATGACATGTGTCAGCTGGAATTTCATGAGATGAAGACTAAGTTGACTATAAAATCAAGTTTGGCACTACCTCGAGCAGGGATATACTATAAGGTCATCACCGATCTGTTCTTGAGGGGAACTGGGAAGGTTTTAATATAGGTGGAGAGGCCGATGGATTATGCTTCATGAAATATTAAGCCTCATGAGGGACATTACCCCACCCATAACTTGGAGTTAGCACTCTTGGTTTTTACACTACAAGTGTGGAGGCATTATCTCCTGGGGGAGAAGTTCCAGTTATTCACAGACCATAAGAGCCTACAATATTTATTCACGCAACTGATTTGAACATGAGGTGTATGAGGTGGCTAGAGTTTATGAAAGACTACTAGTTCAACATTCACTACATTTGAGGAAGGCGAATGTCGTAGCAGATGCTTTGAGCACTGATGTTGTAGTTAGTGGCAATGTGGAAGGCGAAGTGGAAATCACTCCGTGGGGTTTATGGAAGTTCTCACAATCACACTCGAGATAATTATTCAGGTGGTTAAGGCACTTATAGGAGATCAGATTTTCCAGGAGTGATTTAAATAATTGGTAGCTGAGGGAGTGGAGCATTCCATTGCGTCAGATGCTGGATTGAGATTCTGGGTAAGATTAGTTATCCCAAATGACGAGGAATTGAGGCAAGCTGTTATGGCTAAGGATCACAGTTCAAGATTTATGGTATATTTTGGAAGGGATGAGATGTATCACGACTTGCGACGTCAGTATTGGTGGGTTGGAATGGAAAGGGAGATAGAAAATTTTATGTCCATGTGTTTTATGTGTTAGTTGGTAAAAGTGGAACATCAGCGTTCTACGACTGTGTTACCGCCTTTGAGATCCCATTATTGAAATTGGAGAGCATATCCATGGAATTCATCACTGGACTACCTACATCATAGTGGGAATGATTATATTTGGGTGATCGTCGATAGATTAACAAAGGTGGCTCACTTTTTATCGGTCTAGACCAATTACATATCAGAGAAGTATGCTAGACTTTTCCTTGATGAGATTATAAAGTTGCATGGGGTACCGGTCAACATTGTGTCAGACATGGATAGGACATTTGTGTTACATTTTTGGAGGAGCTTTCAGTAGGATTTTGGGGCAGAGTTGAGATTGAGCACCTCATATCAACCCCAGACCGACGGGAAGACAAATATGGTGAATTTTATGTTAGAGGACATGTTGGGGATGTACATTTTAGATTTTAAGGGAAGCTGGGAGAAGTATTTGCCTTTGATGGAGTTTGCGTACAATAATAGCTACAAGTTCATAATTACGATGGAACCATTTGAGGTGCTTTACGGGAGACCTTCCCGTTCACCCTCATGCTGGTTAGAGGTGGGTGAGAACAAGGTACTTGGGACAGATTTCATTCGGGACACCTCATAGAAGGTAGATATGATTTGGGTAAGGATAAAAATTGCTCGGGATAGGAAAAAGAGATACGTGGATGCGGGTTAGAGACACTTAGAATTTGATGTTGGGGATTAGGTGTCTCTTATAAAGGGAATGATGAGGTTTAGGAAGAAACATAAGTTGGCTCCCTGATATGTGGGACTATTCCCTATTATTGAGAGGATTGGGCCCATGGAATATTGGTTGGGATTACTGGACCACTTATAGTGGAGGCACGACGTTTTCCATATATCTTCACTGAGGAGGTTCCTTCGAGACGAGATACTGTATCAGTACATTGATATTCATGAGATAGAGCTCCAGTAAGATGCTACTTATGAGGAGAGACATGTAACCGTTATGGACCGTCGAGAGTTACTACTTCGGTCCAAGGTTGTTCCTTTAGTTCAGGTGAAGTAGGGACACCATTGGGAGGACGAATCGATTTAGGAGAGGGAGGACGACATGCACACGGAATATCCTGAACTCTTCTATCTAGGTACCCAGTTTTCTAATTTCTGAGTACAGAATCCCATTATTAGGGGGAAATAATATAATACCCCATATTCTTTTGGAATAAATAAAACTATATTTTTGGAATAAAATGTGACACCTCGCCTAATTAAATACCGGGTGATCAGTCCTTTATTAAAATTCAAATATAATGTTTGGTGGATTCATTCTCATCATCACTGTTGAAAACATTTAATATTATTAATCACCTAATAAATAATTAAGCTAAGTGTCACAACATTTTCCATTTAATTACACCTAATTAATCCATTAATAAATTTCCATTCTTTAAAATATAAGCTTCTCACACTCCACAAGGATAAAATAAATACTGGACATGAATCAAAAACTAAAATAAATCAGACTGGATAAAATATTCTAGTTCCAAGTCTAAAACTAACAAACCATAAAATCCGCGAGTGTAACTAAAATAAACTACTAACGTAAATTGAGTACAATCTCTAATAAAATGACTGAAGATGGGAGAAACATGCCCTAAGATAAATGCCTGAAAAGGAATAGAAAGAATTGATAGAGGCGTCTAATGGAAGGACCTGCAACTCCCACAACGGATGCAGCTCACTAAATAATCCATGCACCCCATAGTACCATGAATAGAAAATGTACCCTCAATGGCGCGTGGTACCTGCGGTGCTGCTGCCTGGTGCATGTTATAAACACGTCCATACTGTAACTATCCCTGCTGAATTGGGGGTGAAGGCAAAGTAGGGATTGGTTCCACTACTGGTAGGGCGATGGGAAAGATAGGTCTCTGGGGCTCCTGCTGGGCTCCCGATTACTGGGGGAACCTGCCCTTATCGAGGCAATCCTGTTTCCTATGGCCAGTCTTGCCCCAATAAAAACACGTGCCATTAAAGTTACCTCCCCTCTGTCCCTGTTGGCCTCGGCCTTGTTGGCCATTTTTGGCTCTCCACTGGCCCTACTGATGCCTCTGTTGGCCCTGCTGATAACCAAGTTGGCCCTGCTGGCCATATTTACTGGACTGACCCTGCCTATAACCCCATATACCTAACTAGAATCACCAGATAGAAATCTCTTAGTAGGATCCCCCAGCTGGGAACTTTGTTCACCCTGACGGACCTTCCCCTGAGCTGCTGGTGCCCCACTAGTACTACTACCTCCTGTCTGGCCCTGCTGGCTAGGATCCCCTGCTAGTTTGCTCGCCTGCAAATGGAAGCAGTGGTACTGGAAATGTAACAGGGAGGCATTGAGTACATCAGTGTAAGTACCCAATGACAAATTACCTATCAGGTAGTGATGAATCCTCCATGTCAATCCATCCATGAACATCCAAATCTTCTTCTCTTCGGTAGATGCCTCATCTGGCACGATAGTTATCAATCTCGTGAACTTCTCTTCATACTCCGTGACAGTCATACTTTCCTTATTAGGATTCAACAGTTTCACCCTCATCTTAGTCTGCACGGCGGAATGAAGGTATTTGCGATCAAACCGCACCTAAAAGCTCTGAATCATTATATTTTCCCTCTCCTCTATGGTGGTAGTGGACTCCCACCACTATAAAGCAACCCCCACTAGTTTGTAGGAAGCCATTAACTATCTCTGAATGTCTGTACATTCATACATGCGAAGATGCCTCTGGATGTCTTTCTTCCATTGGCTTGCGATGACAATATCGAAACTACCCAAGAACTCTAGGGGATGTGCCCTCTGAAAGGCGTCCTCTCCCATGCAATGGGAAACTAAGCTGGAACTGATGACATAGCCTGAACCTGGGGTGGGTCCTGCTGCACCACCGCTAAAGCTGTATTTACCGCCTGAGAAACTATGGCGGCAACTTCAGCTGCATTCATCATTTCTTGAGCCTGAGTTGTTGGCTGCTCTGGCTGTGCATTTCTGTTCCTCGAGGCACATCTCGGAGGCATTTGAAACCAGAAGGAATTCTTTAGTCCACAATTATTATTAAATCACAAACAAATGAAGACGTAAACACATAAATAAGAGTACAACAGTCCTAAAGATAGGGCTCTATATCAAAGAACACTAAGTGGAAAACATAATAAGCCTTACAGATCTTAAAGGACACTAGAACCTGATCCTCTTATACAACCTGTGACACCTTGCCTAATTAAATACTGGGTGATAAGTCCTTTATTAAAATTAAAACAGAAAGTTTGGTGGGTTCATTCTTAGCATCACTGTGGAAAATATTTAATACTATTAATTACCTAATAAATAATTAAGCTAAGTGTAAACACATTTTCCATTTAATTATACCCAATTATACCATTAATAAATTTCCATTCTTTAAAATATAAACTATTCACATTCCATAAGGATAAAATAAATACTGGACATGAATCAAAAACTGAAATAAATCAGACTGGATAAAACATTCCAGTTCCAAGTCTAAAACCAACAAACCATTAAATCTGCAAGTGTAACTGAAATAAACTACTAACGTAGACTGAGTACAATCTCTAATAAAATGACTGAAGATGGGCGAAACATGCCCTGAGATAAATTCCTGAAAAGGAACAGAAAGAACTGATAGAGGTGTTTAATAAAAGGACCTGCAACTCCCACAACCGCTGCAGCTCACTAAATGATCCACGCGTCTAAGTCTAGTAACCCTGTGGGTGGGAACCTGATAATATATATATATATATATATATATATATATATATATATATATATATATATATATATATATATATATATATAGAGAGAGAGAGAGAGAGAGAGAGAGAGAGAGAGAGAGAGAAAAGAATAGCAAGAAATGGGCCAGCTCCCAATTTGTAAAAATATTTATTTTAGCAAGTATTTAAAACTGCAATAATGCAATTATTATGCGCATGTTAGTTTTGAACTCTCACATGAGATTCTCACCTCCCCACTATTGTGCATGCCTAACATACGTCTATCCTAACCTAGTTATCCATAATGTTCCCAACTAGATCATAGACTTATACTTCTAAATATATCTCAAAGGAATAACCCGTATCACCCATACAATACGCTATTAAGATCATTTATTCCAATTTATCGTATATTACATTCAGAGTTCTGATAGTAATTCTTTTACCCACTGAAAATACTTTTCTTACCAACATTTATACTTTTTCTAATTTCAAACACTAGAATCATTCACAAATATATATACATAAATACATATAGTAACATCATCCCTATACATATATATACCACAATACATACTTTGCTATCGTGTCACGATGCATCGCTCACTGCGTAAAGGACAATTGGTTCGACGTATCTCACAAATATTAGAGGCGTGCATACTCACCAGTCAAATGGATCACGCACATACCTACACTCCCATTTAGCGGTCGAAACTATCCTACGTCTCAGATAGCACGTATCCAAGTTCATATGCTCTAGGTACAAGTCAAATATTTCCCCATTGAGTCACCCAGGATAAGACTGTACACTGCGCGAAACCTCCTCCCGATAGCAAGTAGCGTAGGTATGCTATACACACAACAACAACAACAACAACAACAACAACAACAACAACAACAACAACAACGACAACAACAACAACAACAACAACAACAACAACAACAACAACAACAACAACAACAACAACAACAACAATAATAATAATAATAATAATAATAATAATAATAATAGGCACTCCCACGTCCTATTAAAGTCCGGGTATTCACCCAACCCATACATATATTTCTACACGTAGTGTACTTCCTAGGATTACTTATAATGTAATTAATTTGATTATTCACTCTCTAAAAATTTCCAAAGTTAATTCTCCTATCCAAATATTAAAGCATTATCCTAGGAATACTTCCAAATAATTCTGCATTGAATTACAATTCCTCAATTGGTAGTTCTCCCTCACTCAAAATAATCGCGTAACTAAAGTTGGATTATACTGAAAATTTTCCAGATCTGGAACTGTCGTTTCAACCAAACCTGATGTCGTTCGAATGACATCAGCAGGTCATTTGAATGAGCATGCTTCTCTTTCGAACCAGACTCTATCTCGTTTAAATGAGATGGTGCTTTCCCTGTTTCAACTAGACCTTCTATTGCTTCGTCCCCACCATATTTCTAGTCCTAACACCTCTAAATTCTTCAACCTAACCACCAAAATAGCAAAGCTAATTGATGTTCTAACATGTATAAAGGATTTCCCCCAACTTTGAAACATTTAATCATCATAAATGAGTTATAAATCAAAATCCCAATTTAACAATTCAAAACCCTAGTTCATCAAATTTCTATACAAGAATATCAAAATAAATTTTTGTCCATCATTAATAATCATCAATTTGAGATCTCTAACCTATATACATGAGGGATTCATCCAAATTAGATACTAGATTTTAATTGATGTCCTTAGTTCTCCAATTTCATCAAAATTTATGAATCACAAATGGGTATTGTATAACTATACTAACATGAACATGATTGTTGCTACAATTTTGCAAGGACTAAACAATTTCCTCAATTTCGAAGATCTGATCTCCTGGTGATGATGATATAGGTGCGTTCCTTGTCTCACGATCTACACTTTGGTGGAATTTTCGGTGTGTGTTCTTGAGTTATGCACTAAGAACTCCTATGGTTTCTTCTTCCTTCCTCTGTGCCTCTCTCTTCTCTCTCTCGTGGGTTTAGAACTGATAAATCCCCTCTAACCCACGTACATCTATATTTAATTTCCTAATTTTCGTGCATAATATTTCCCCAAAAATTCAAAGCACAAAAATACCCCTACGGGGTGTCGGTTAGGCCTAAAAACATCTTGGAGTCCAAGTAAAATACCCGAGTAGAGTTTTCTGACTATCTCGACTCTTCCGGACTCAATGGAATGCTTGAAATTACCATATGAGTTACTCAAAAATAAATTACTTCTTTAATCTATTAAATTAGTCCCGACATGACTCACACGCGTGTCCTGACTTAATGTACCAAATAGTCGTATTTTCCCACTCTCGATAGTTTATAAAATTTCGTAATTTCATATTATGTATTCACACAGTAATATTCCATAATTCTCAACAATAAGTATTAACCCTTGGCATGCAAGTTAATATTTATTTTTAATCCGAATTAATTACTAATAAGTTTTCTCACATTTTTAATTTAATTAATCCAATAATAATAATAATAATAATTAATCCCATAATTATTTAACATAATAAAATATGGGGTGTTACATACTTCCCCCCTAATAACAAAATTTTGCCCCGAAATTCAAAAAGTAAGGCATACTCGTAAAAATAAGTCTGGATATTTCTCACGCATATCCTCCTCGCTCAGCCAAGTAGACTCCTCTACATTATGATGCTCCCACTGAACCCGCACAAGTGGAACTACCTTTGACCTCAATTTCCTCTCACTACGGAATAGGATAGTCCCTGGTCTCTCCTCGTAAGAATTGTCGGGTTGCAAGTCAATCTCCTCAATCGCTATATGGGTGTGGGCCAACTCATCCCGAAGATACCGCCTCAATGATGAGATGTGGAACACATCATGAATGCGGTGCGAGTACTCCGGCAACCCAAGTCTATATGCCACCAGTTCGATCCTCTTGATGATTGGAAATGGTCCTACATATCTTGGTGCCAATTTCCCCTTCTTCCCTAACCTCATCCATAGGAGACACTCGTAGTAGTACTTGGTCCCCCATACTAAACTCCCTGAAGAACCTCTTTGCATCGACGTAGCTTTTCTTCCTATCCTGGGCTACCCGTGTGTGACTCTTGATTAACTCAATCCTGGCTGCGTCTTCTGAATCACTTCTGGCCCAAGTAGCTTGTTGTCCCCCACCTCTAGCCAATAAGTGGGAGAACTACAAGGTATACCATACAACGCCTCAAATGGGGCCATACCGATCGTAAACTGGTAGGATTTCTTATAAGAGAAGTCCACCAGTGGAAGGTAAGACTCCTAACCCCCTCCAAAATCAAGGACACACATGCGGGCCATTCCGATCGTAAACTGGTAGGAGGTATTATAAGAGAACTCCACCAGTGGAAGGAACGGCTCCCAACCCCCTACAAAATCAAGGACACACATGAATAACATATCTTCCAGCATTGGATTAGTGCGCTCAGTTTGCCCATCTGTCTGCGGGTGATAAGCCATACTCAACCACAGATCGGTACCCATAGCCTCCTAAAAGCTCTCCTATAAGAGTGACAAAAAAATCTTGTCTCTATCGGACAAGATATTCTAGGGCACCCCATGCAACCTCACTATTTCAGCAATAAATAACTTGGCATACTTTCCCGTAGTGTAGTCTGTCTGAACCGATAGAAAATGCGCTACCTTGGTCAACCGATCCACCACTACCCATATAGAATCGTGACCCCTCTGTGAGGTAGGCAACCCAGTGATGAAGTCCATGTAAATGCTCTCCCATTTCCACATAGGGACCTTTAGCGGCTGAAGTAACCCTGGAAGTCTATGATGGCCCAACTTTACCAGCTGACAGGTGGCATACTTGGACACGAACTTCGCAATGTCCTTCTTCATCCCACTCCACCAGTACTGTCACCTCATATCCTGGTACATCTTATCCCCTCCGGGATGTATCGTAAGCTGGGTTGCATGCGACTCTATCATCACTGTATGACGTAAGTCCTCCCCTTCCAGAACCACTAATATCCCATTAAATCGAAAACCTCCATATGAACTCATTGAGTAGGACTCTAATCCCTCATCTAGAAGTTATACAATTTGGTCCTGGCAAAATGTATCATCTTATTGGGCCCGAATCCCCCTCGTAACAATCTCTGGAATGACTATCATGATGGACATCAAGGATCAGGCCACTGCATCCTGATGTCTCAACTCTTTCCACTTCGCCTCCCACACTTCTGCCACCTCACCTACTGGCCTACGACTCAGCACATCAGCAACTACGTTAGCCTTCCCTGGGTGGTACTGTATCTCGAACTGGTAATCTTTCACAAACTCTAGCCACCTGCACTGATGCATGTTCAACTCCCGCTGAGTAAAAAAGTATTGCAGTGATTTGTGTCTATGAACAGGAAAAATTTCTCCCCTAACAAGTAGTGTCTCGAAATCCGTAGGGCAAACACGACTGCTTCTAGCTCCAAGTCATGGGTGGGTTAATTCCTTTTGTAAGGATTAAGCTTGCTGGAAGCATAAGCTATAGCCTGTTCCTCCTACTGAAGTACTCCACCAAATCCATGTAGAGAAGCGTCAGTATATACCATGTACTCCGCCCCTGGACTAGGTAAAGCCAGAACTGTCACTGAAGTCAACTTATCCTTTAGCTCATCGAAAGCTAACTGATAGGCATCATCCCAAATTAACTTCACCCCATTACGAGTCAAATTTGTCAATGGGCTTGCAATCTTTGAGAACCCTCGGATGAATCGCTTGTAATTTTTGGCTAACCCCAAGAAGCTACGCACCTCCGTTGGTGTCGTGGTCTATCCCCACCCCTCACCACCGACACTTTGCTCGGGACCACAGATATCCCTAATTCTGACACAATGTGTCCCAGAAACTGCACCTCTCGTCACCATGTAACACCCCGTGCTTTTATTAACTACTTTGATTAATTAATTGAAATTTTTGAGAAAAATAAATTTTTGAATTTAATAATTTTATTGGCTAAATATGTTGGTTATGATTTTAGAAGAATAAAACTTCAAGCGGAATTAAAATCGGAGTTAAAATGGATTTTATATTGATTTTAAAAAATTTGTCCCTTATAATTTTTTGGGGCGAATTGCCAGATTTTAATCGATGCCTGAGGGTAGATCGATCGACCCTCCCAGAAAACGTGAGCAGGAAGTTGTTTTTAAGAATTTGTGTAGGATTAGGACTCCTAATCACTATATAACCTTGTTAATCCATGGCAGGACTTCTTATAATAACTTTTTCTTCAATTTTTCACCAGAGAACACTTCCAAATATTTTTTCTCTCACCCATAATCATCAACCTTCTTTATTATCAAGATTTTTGTCACAAGTTTTGGGAGGCTTAATTGGGGTTTAATCAAGTTGGTTCAAGAATGCTCTTTTGCTAATTTTTCACAAGGAGTCCAGATTTCTAATCAAATTTTCAACACGATCTTTATAGGCATGAATACTCTATTCTTTTTCTTTAGTATTATGCGTTTTAAGTTTCGCATAAACACTTAATTACATGTTTTCTTAAAATAAAGTAGTGACTTAATTAGGAAAAGTGGACACTAATTATGGGGTTGTTTTTATTAAATCTTTTAATGTGAATAATATTCATAACCCTTTGGGTACGTAGGATTCATGAGTGATTTTGGCTTTTATTAGTGTAGGTTGCATGTAGAAAAAACCTAGTTTTAAAATAAATAATTTTTGGGTGTGTATAACTCATGTAATACATATAGAGATAATGAAATTTGGTTTTTGATGTATATATGATGAAAACTTGGTATATTTAATTTAAAATAATTAAATGAGATTATTTGGGTATTGTTGACGTTGTGATAATTAAATTAAAGATTTAATTGAATTGGACTATCATGCCTAGTTTTATACGTTGACTAATTATTCTTGTTGGTATGACTTGTTGGTATTATTAAATATCATTGTGATGACGGGTTGTTGGGTATTACTGCTCTCCCTATATTTTAGAATGCCTCTCAGGAATGGGACTAATGAGGAAAAATTATCACGGTATTATTGTGTTGGGGGTGGGATGATTTTTATTACTTTATCATCGTTACGCTTGTCTAGGTATGAGACTAGGTTATAATTTATGTTAGAAAATCCTCCTATACATAGGTTAGGACGTATTGATAACTTGGGGACCCTTAAGTATGGGACTAAGGGGTATTTTGAGGATCTCACATCGATTAAAAGGGTGGGGTAATTTATAAATTGAGAATTAATGCCTAAGATAAAACCGGGTATTAAAATTTGTGGCGACATAATGTGTCGGGGCCGACAGTTTAAACGGGCCAGAGGGCGATTTATGTCGTGTCGTGTGTGGAACCTTGTCATGTATCGGGGCCGACAGTTTAAACGGGTCAGAGGGCGATTGACAAGGGGAAGTGTGACACTTTAATAAAAAGTTAGAACTATAATAAAAGCAGGTTAATTTAATTATATTAACATCGTGGGGCTTGGGAATTTAAAATTATATTGGTGTGCCTTTATAAATGGGATTTCTATGGGTAGTTAGTGATTTATAATTATCGCGTTTAATTATCCCGTTTAATTTAAAATATTTTATTGTGATATTTATTGCGTATAATGCTACTGTCTGGATTCAAGGAAACTATTTGAGGGGAGTAGTGTGTATTCTTGTTCGGAGCTTTGGCTCTGACCCATGCATTGACTAATATTTTTCAAGATTAGAATTGGAGAAGCTGCATAAGTTCATCGCAGTTACCATTTGAAGGTACAGCTGGAGTTATTCTTTTATGGCATAGTTTAGTTAGACTTTCCTTTTCAGTCGTATTTAATTATGAGACTTCTTTTGGGCTTTGTTGGGCCATTCGGTTCCAAAGTTGTTTAGAGAATTTATTTTGGGATTATTTCAGATTTTATTTAATCATTATTGGAGAATGGATTTTTGGAGTTAGCATGTGATGGATTTATATCGCTTAGTTGTTTATGAGCATTTGAGTTTGATTCAATTATGTATCTTATGGACTGGTTTATTTATGTCTCATATTTGTCTCTTGCTAAGAATGGTATTTTATGTACTCACGCCCGGCTTAGTTTTGGTGGCGGACGGCGCCAGAATTAGGCGGGTGTGAAAGATGGTATCAGAGCATGGTCTTAGGTCTCGTAGGTTATGAGTTCGTTTAGCTTCCGCGCTGCCGATCTTTAATTTCCTTTGATTGATTCGTACTCCTTAAGGTAGAGGGTCTAGCATACGTGTTAGATGTGTTTCTTGGAGAGGTGAAGTTTTTAGTTAAGGATGTTCTGGGCATTCAGTTTAGAATTAGTAAGCTTTATGTAAGGATCCTTAAAATGGATTTTGGAGAAGATAATTATTTTGGAGATTTTAGTATAGATGTTAGGTATCGTATGTATTGATTTTTTGTGTTGAGATTTAATTTGAGGACGTTAGCATTTTCATGACTTTCGGAGATAGGATCGAGTGGGGAATTTATGAGAGCATGTGGTACGCCGTTATTTTCATAGTTATGCGTATGGATTTTGGCAATATATATTATTTGTTGTTCGTGGGGTAGGTGCGCGTAGGGTTGGGTGTATGGGCGCCCAATTATGGCATTTTACGGGTAGGCATAAGTGAGACATATTTTCTTTTGCGAGATTTATGCGTTGATGAGTATGCTTCGTCTAATTTCGAGGACGAAATTCTTTGCTAGTGGGGAAGTATGTAACACCCCGTGTTTTTATTACCTATTTTCATTAATTAATTGGAATTTTTGAGAAAAATAATTTTTGAGAAAAATAATTTTTATTGGCTAAATATGCTGGTTATGATTTTAGAAGAATAAAAATTCAAGCGGAATTAAAATCGGAGTTAAAATGGATTTCATATTGATTTTACAATTTTTGTCCCTTATAATTTTTTGGGCGAACTGCCAGATTTTAGGCATGATTGATCGATCGATGCCAGAGGGTAGATCGATCGACCCTCTCAGAAAACGTGAGCAACAAGCTGTTTTTAAGAAATTGTGTAGGATTAGGACTCCTAATCATTATATAACCTAATTAATCCGTGGGAGGACTTCTTATAATAACTTTTCCTTCAGTTTTTCACCAGAGAACACTTCCAAATATTTTTCCTCTCACCCATAATCATCAACCTTCTTCATTATCAAGCTCTTTGTCACAAGTTTTGGGAGGCTTAATTGGGGTTTAATCAGGTTGGTTCAAGGACGCTCTTTTGCTAATTTTTCGCAAGGAATCCAGATTTCTAATCAGATTTTCAACACGATCTTTACAGGCATGAATACTCTATTCTTTTCCTTTAGTATTATACATTTTAAGTTTCGCGTAAACACTTAATTACATGTTTTCTTAAAATAAAGTAGTGACTTAATTAGGAAAAGTGGACACTAATTATGGGGCTATTTTTATTAAATATTTTGATCTGAATAATATTCATAACCCTTTGGGTACGTAGGATTCATGAGTGATTTTGGGTTTTATTACTGTAGGTTGCATGTAGAAAAACCCTAGTTTTAAAATAAATAATTTTTGGGTGCGTATAACTCATGTAATACATGTAGAGATAATGAAATTTGGTTTTTGATGTATATATGATGAAAACTTGGTATATTTAATTTAAAATAATTAAATGAGATTATTTGGGTATTATTGACGTTGTGATAATTAAATTAAAGATTTAATTGAATTGGACTATCATGCCTAGTTTTATACGTTGACTAATTATTCTTGTTGGTATGACTTGTTTGTATTATTAAATATCATTGTGACGATGGGTTTTTGGGTATTACGGCTCTCCCTATATTTTAGAATGCCTTATAGGAATGGGACTAGTGAGGGAAAATTATCACGGTTTTATTGTGTTGTGGGTGGGACGATTTTTATTACTTTATCATCGTTACGCTAGTCTAGGTATGAGACTAGTTTATAATTTATGTTAGAAAATCCTCCTATACATAGGTTAGGACGTATTGATAACTTGGGGACCCTTAGGTATGGGACTAAGGGGTATTTAGAGGATCTCACATCGATTAAAAGTGTGGGGTAATTTATAAATTGAGAATTAATGCCTAAGATAAAAACGGATATTAAAATTTATGGCGACACAATGTGTCGGGGCCGACAGTTTAAACGGGCCAGAGGGCGATTGACAAGGGGAAGTGTGACACTTTAATAAAAAGTGAGAACTATAATAAAAGCTGGTTAATTTAATTAAATTAATATCGTGGGGCTTGGGAATTTAAAATTATATTGGTGTGCCTTTATAAATGGGATTTCTGTGGGTAGTTAGTGATTTATAATTATCGCGTTTAATTATCCCGTTTAATTTAAAATATTCTATTGTGATATTTATTGCGTATAATGCTAAAGTCTGAATTCAAGGATCCTATTTAAGAGGAGTAGTGTGTATTCTTGCTCGGGGCTTTGGCTCTGACCCATGCGTTGACTAATATTTTTTAGGATTAGAATTGGAGAAGCTGCATAAGTTTATCGGAGTTACCATTTGAAGGTGCAGTTGGAGTTATTCTTTTATGGTATAGTTTAGTTAGACTTTCCTTTTCAGTCTTATTTAATTATGAGACTTCTTTTGGGTTTTGTTGGGCCATTCGGTTCCAAAGTTGTTTAGAGAATTTATTTTGGGATTATTTCAGATTTTATTTAATCATTATTGGAGAATGGATTTTTGGAGTTAGCATGTGATGGATTTTTATCGCTTAGTTGTTTATGAGCATTTGAGTTTGATTCAATTATGTATCTTATGGACTGGTTTATTTATGTATCATATATGTCTCATGCTAAGAATGGTATTTATCTACTCACGCCCGACATAGTTTTGGTGGCGGCCGAGGCCAGCATTAGGCGGGGTGTGACACACCAGAATATGTATTTTCATTCTTCGCATACAGCTAATGCTCTCGCAGAGTCTGAAGAACTCGTCTCAAATTCTCGGCATGCTCCTCCACAGTCTGGGAATAAATCATGATGTCATCTATGAAGACAATGACAAACTGATCTAAGAACTCTCTGAACACCCAGTTCATTATGTCCATGAATAGGGATAGAGAATTTTTCAGCCCAAACGGTAAGACCAGAACCTCGTAGAACCCATACCTCGTCAAGAAAGCAGTCTTCGACACGTCCTTCTCCCTAATTCGTAGCTAATGATATCCCTATCTCAAATCTACCTTTGAGAAGAAGGAAAATCCTCTCAACTGGTCGAAAAAGTCATCGATTCGAGGCAATGGATAATTATTCCATATCGTGACTTTGTTCAACTCATGGTAGTCCAAACACAACCTCAACGAACCATCTTTCTTATTTTCAAACAGCACGGGAGCACCCTAAGGCGAGGTACTCCCACGAATGAACCCCTGTCCCAACAGTTGCTCTTTGTGATCCCGTAACTCCCTCATCTCAGTTGGAGCCATAAGATACGGTGCGCGAGCTATTAACAGAGTGCCCAACATTAAATCTATAATGAAATCTATCTCTCGGTTAGGTAGTAGTCCCGGTATATCCTGGAACACGTCAAAAAACTCATGAACTACAGGAATCGAACCAATAGGAATTACTATCTCCTTAGAGGCTCCTCCTCTATATAATATAAATGGGTGGACGATCCTCCCTCTGGACGAGGCATCGCCACCAGAAACATTACCTGACCCAGAATAGCAAAAATAATGGTCCTACTGAAATAGTCTATCATGGATCTATAAGCGACAGGACAATCCATGACAATATTGGCATCATGCTCATGCATATCTAAGACTAGCATATCTGCAGGAAAAATAAAACCACCAATCTCTATACCTACTCCCCGACATATAAAGAAAATTAACGACCCATTACCTAGAGGTGAGTCTACACATGTCACTATGCTCTCTGTCGTATCTAACAACCCTGTGCCCCGTGCAAAACTAGTTTCTATGAAGTAGAGTGGTACCCCAATGTTAAATAAAATGCACCCCATAGTACCATGGATAAAAAATGTACCGTCAAGTGTAGGTGGTGCCTGCGGTGCGGATGCCTGGTGGGCGTTATAAACACATCCATACTATAACTGTCCCTGCTGAATTGGGGGTGCGGGCAAAGTTGGGACTGGTGCCACTACTGGTAGGTCGGTGGGAAATATGGGTCTCTGGGGATCCTGCTGGGCTCCCTATTGCTGGGGGAACCTTCCCTTATCGGGGCAATCCTGTTTCCAATGGCCAGTCTTACCATAAGAAAAATACCTGCCGTTAAAGTTACCTCCCCTATGCCCCTATTGGCCTAGGCCCTATTGGCCATTATTACCCCTCTACTGGCCCTGTTGATGCCTCTGTTGACCCTGCTAGCCTTGATCATAACGAGGTTGGCCCTGCTGTCCATACTGACGGGACTGGCCCTGCCTATAACCCCCATATCCCTACCTAGAATCACCAGATCGAAATCGCTTAGTAGGGTCCCACTACGGGGAACTATGCTCACCCTAACGAACCTAGCCCTAAGCTGCTGGTGCCCTACTGGCTAGTCTCCCTTGCTCATTTGATCCCTTACTGATAGAAGCGGTGGTCCTGGCAATGTAGTAGGGTGGCGTTGAGTACATCAGTGTAAGTACCAATGACAGATTACCTATGAGGTGCTGACGAATCCTCTAATTCAATCCATCCATGAACATCCGAATCTTGTTCTCTTCGGTCGGTGCCTCATCTATCACGATAGTTATCAGTCTCGCGAACTCCTCCTCATACTCCGCGATAGTCATGCTTTCCTACTTGAGATTCAATAGTTTCAACCTCATCTTAGTCTGCACGTCGAAAGGAAAGTATTTGCGATCAAATCGAACCCAAAATCTCTGAATAGTCATATTATCCTTCTCCACCAAGGTGGTAGTGGACTCCCATCACTATAAAGAAGGACCCACTAGCTTGTAGGAAGCCAGTAACTGTCTCTGAATGTCTGTACACTCGCCTATGTGAAGATGCCTCTGGATGTTTTTCTTCCATTGGCTTGCGATGACAATATCAGAACTTCCCGAGAACTCTGGGGGATGTGCCCTTTGAAGGCATCCTTAACCCTTTCCCATGCAATGGGAAACTGAGATGGAGCAGGTTCCACAACTTGAACCTAGGGTGGGGCGTTCTACACCACTACTAAAGCTGCATTCACCACCTGAGCAACTATGGCAGCAACTTCAGCTGCGTTCATCATTTTTTGAGCCTGAGTTGGTGGCTGCTCTGGCTGGGCATTTCTATTCATCGAGGCTCATCTCGGAGGGATATGAAACAAGAATGGATTTATTAGTCCACAATTATTATTAAATATCAAATAGCTGAAAACGTAAACACATAAATAAGAGTACGATAGTCCTAAAGATAGGGCTCTATATCAAAGAACGCTATGCGGAAAGCATAATAAGTCGTACATAACCTAAAGGACATGATCACCTAATGCTCTGATACCACCTATGACACCCCACCTAATTAAATATCAGGTGATCAGTCCTTTATTAAAATTAACACATAATGTTCGGTGGGTTCATTCTTAGCATAACTGTCAAAAATATTTAATATTATGAATCATCTAATAAATAATTATGCTAAGTGTTGATACCAAAATTAGTATGCTGATATGGACGAATAATAAGAAGACACGTGTCAATCTACGTGGCACAATAGCGACGAGGAACTCCAGCGCTCCGAGGAACTCCAACACTCCGAGGAACTCCAGCGCTCCGAGGAACTCTTGAACGACGAGCAACTAAGGCGGTTCGAGCTGCATCTCGACCCCAGCATTGATTGCCAGATAATCAACAGTTCAACTATTCATTGACTACTTATCATCTTGACACACACGCTTGAAGAGCATTAAATGAGTTACCTTTTCATATGTATATCATTTAATGTATCACCCTTTCAGATTATGGCCTCATGGCTATAAATACATTGTATTACCCTCATTCAAGGGGACCGGAATTTCTTGAGAAAGCTTGTAATCGAGAATTCCCAAAACACTCAGCAATAACATAACAGTGGACGTAGGCCATTCTTATAAGGCTGAACCACTTTAAAAATCTTTGTCTCATTTTATTTATCTGTGATTGAATAATTAGAGCGATCTAATTTTTTACATCAACAGATTGGCGCCGTCTGTGGGAAACGACTATTGTTATCGTTTTTCACCAAAAATCATTAATCATCAATGGCAGATAATCCAGAGTCCAGCAATCGAAATGCTGGAAATGCTGGAAATCTTCCAAATCCTTCTACACCTCCAGATCTGGCTGGAATTATGACGAATCTGGCTCAAGGATAAACCGCCATGCAAGAGACAATGCGGCAACTCATCCAAACTCTCCATGCCGGTACACCAACCCATCCTGGATCACGAAACATCCAAAGAAATACCCGTGCACCTTCTTCACGATCCAGGAGTACAGAGACGTATCATAATGAGGAATCTGATGATTTCTCTTATCAACCTAGGCAAACTTCATCGATAAGGGCCACAGATACTGAGCAACGTATTACTCTCTCTCTGGAGAGGACCAGTTCCATGGAAAGACTGAGCAGGGTGTCTCCTTTCAGTCGATTAGGCCCTAGGAGGAATAAGAGTCCACCTAAAGCCATGTCGAGGAGTTTTCGACAACCATCAGATCTTAGAGAAGGATCAGCACAATCACGACCAGTTGCTCGTCAAGATAGATCTCAGGAGGCTACTTCAGAACAATCAATTGCTCGAACTAATAGGCCCGATGAGGGAAATGATGCGTGGAAAGGTTCCATTCAGCGGTTGGAGGATAGATTGGGAGAAATGGCTAAGGCAAAGAATCCCCTACAATGAACTTTTGTCAGAGGGACACCTTTTGTACAGGCCATTGTGGATTTTCCTACACCGTCAAAATTTAAAGCGCTCGTGGTGACCCCTAAGTATGATGAAAAGACAGATCCTGTTCTTCACATAGAGCAATATCAGGCTACTGCCAACATTTATGTTGTCCCCGACGAGATGAGATGTAGAGCATTCTCTGGAACTCTTACTGGATCTGCCCAAATGTGGTACAACAATCTTCCTCGGGGTAAGATTTCAACTTTCTTTCAGTTGGCCGAGTTGTTCATTGGCAATTTCTGTTTTGGGGCAAAACCAGTAAAACGAGTAGCACACTTGTTAAGTGTTAGACAAAAACCTGGCGAAAGTACTAGAGATTACATAAATCGTTTCAATAACGAGAAGCTAGAAGTCATAGATTATGAAGAAAAGATAGCAATCACCGCCTTGATGAGTGGGTTGTTGCCTAACAAGTTGTACTACACTTTGGCCAAAGATCCACCTACAACTATGTCAGAGTTGATGGCAAAAGCGACCAAAATCATGAATGCCGAGGAGGCTATGGCTACGAAGAAGAATATGGATTAAAAAACCAAGGTGGAAGTCGACAAATCTAAGAAGAAAGAGCATAAGGGTAATGGCGGTGACAAGCATTCCAAGAATAGTAAAACGTCATGGGAAGTCCTGAAGAAATTAGATAATTATACTCCTTTGAAAATGGGTATTAATCATGTCTTGGAAGAAATCAAGAATAGCGAGGAAGTAAAGTGGCCGAAGAAACTGAGGTCAGACCCTGATACGAGGAATAGGGATAAATATTGCGAGTTCCATAAGGATCATGGTCATATGACCAAAAATTGCATAGCTCTTCAAAACGAGATTGAAACACTCATCCGAAGAGGAAAGCTAGCAAAGTATGTTGATCGGGGAGGGGAAAGAAGAAATAATGATCGAACTAGAGAGAGGTCTAGATCTCCTCGTCGAGCAGAGGAGAAAAAGAAGAGAAATCATGAAGATGATCCAGATGATGACCCCGATCTTCCTAAGAAACCAAGGCAGCCAAAACGAGAGGTATTTTCCATACGTTTTGGGTCATTTGATTGTAATGTTATTACAGGAGGAGATGCAGGAGGAGGAGACCTTACTGCAGAAAGAAAGGCTTACCTCGGAGAGGCCCAAGCTCGCTCGTACATTCAGCGAATAAATTTGGCCGAGGAGGATCATTCGAGGAAGGTAAACAAAGAGAAGCTGGTCATTGGCTTTTCAAAAAACGACCCGGCAGGTGTTCTTTACCCTCACGACGACCCTTTGGTGATCAAAATGAGGATGAAAGAAATACTGATTTCAAGGGTGTTGGTAGACAATGGTAGTTCGGTAGACATCATGTACTATTCATGCTTTGACAGTTTAAATTTGAAATTATCTCAATTGGAACCTTATCACATACCTCTTCTGGGTTTTGCTGGAGAGAAAGTTTTTCCACTTGGGACGATCAAGTTGGATATATTCATTGGAACTTGGCCTGCTTGTCGAACAGAGAGAATACGCTTCTTTGTGATGGATAAGAATGTGCAGTCAACCTACAACATCATCATGGGAAGAGTTGGTTTGAAGAAGTTCAAAGCAGTTCCATCTACACTACATCAATGCTTAAAATTCCCAACAAATTTCGGAGTGGGAGTGGTGAAAGGTGATCAAAAAGTAGCTCGGGAATGCTATTATTGATCTGCCGAGCAAGAGGAGCTTGAAGAGTCAAGGAAAAAGACTATTACCTACCAGGTGGATGAAGGTACAGAAATTGAAACACTTGATCCTAGAGATGAATCCCAACTTGTAAAAGGACAGGTGGTGGAATCTACAGAAAATGTTATTCTGGACGACGATCACCCTGAACGAGTAATCCAGATAGGTTCAACGTTGGATACTTCAATAAAACAGGAGTTGATAACTTTCTTGAGAAACAGGAAGAAAACTTTTGCATGGAGTCATGAAGACATGCCAGGAATAGATCCAAACTTCTTATGTCATGAGCTCAATGTGAATAAGGAGATCAAGCCTGTAAAGCAGAGAAGAAGGGTATTTAGCCCCGAGAAGAATCAAGCTATACAAGAGGAGGTCGAGAAGCTCCAGAAAGCCCAATTCATTGAAGATGTGAAATATCCAGACTGGTTAGCAAACATGGTGATGGTAAAAAAGAAAAACAATAAATGGAGAATGTGTGTTGATTTCACCGATCTCAACAAGGCCTGCCCAAAGGACCATTTTCCACTGCCCAGAATTGATCAACTAGTAGACGCCACCTCGGGACACGAGCTGCTCAGCTTCATGGATGCTTACTCTGGCTACAACCAGATCAAAATGAAACCTGAAGACAGGGAAAGTACTTCTTTTATTACCCCTAGGGGAACTTATTACTATAATGTTATGCCTTTTGGTTTGAAAAATGCAGGAGCGACATACCAGCGGCTGATGAATAAGGTTTTTACCGAACAAATCAGTAGCAATATGGAGGTCTATGTCGATGATATGCTGACAAAGAGCAAGAAAGCTGCTAATCATCTAGTTGACTTAGGTCAGACCTTTGATCAACTGGATAAATACCAAATGAAGCTCAACCCGACGAAGTGCACATTTGGAGTACGAGAAGGAATGTTCCTTGGGTACATCATCAACCAACGAGGCATTGAGGCGAATCCAGAAAAGATCAAAGCTCTCTTAGGGTTGCGATCTCCAACGACGAAGAAAGAAGTGCAGAGTCTTACAGGACGAGTTGCAGCGCTCAACAGATTTGTATCCCGAGCAATTGATAGATGCCTTCCATTCTTCAAAACACTTCGAAAAACTTTCGAGTGGAATGATGAATGTGAGAAAGCCTTTCAAGACTTGAACAAATATTTGGGAGCACCTCCACTATTATCCAGGCCAGTAATGGGAGAAAAGTTATACTTATACTTGGCAGTATCAAAGAATGCAGTCAGCTCGGCATTGATCAGATTGGAGAATGGAGTCCAAAAACCAATTTATTACACAAGTAAGGCTTTCCGAGGTGTAGAGATCAGGTACCCAAAGCTGGAAAAATTGGCATTGGCATTAATTGAAGCAAGTAGAAGAATGAGGCCATATTTCCAGGCCCATACCATCGTCGTGTATACCGACATGCCACTAAGACAAGCCCTTCATAAGCCAGAAAAATCAGGGAGAGTGATGTATTGGGCAATAGAGCTCGGTGAATATGATATTGTGTATGAACCCAGATCATCATTAAAAGGGCAAGCTGTAGCAGATTTCATAGTAGAATTTATATATCCTGATACCCCCGAGGAACAAAAATTGCTCGCTGACCAACCTGTGGATGTTACAGGATCAACAGACATAAGTCCAGACCAACTCCGGTTGGTAAAAGTGCTTGTGGATGTAGAAAGATCATCAAATTCAAACCCAGACCAACTCCGGTTGGTAAAAGGGCGAGAAGAGATGGTCGACGAGGAGCGAAAATTACCAGGGGAGGATGAAAGAAAACAACAGATATTTCACCGAGGAACTCTGTCAGATAAGAAATTTGAAGACGAGTTACCTACATGGATATTATATGTAGATGGATCATCTTGCACAACAGGCTGTGGAACAGGGATTGTTTTGAAAACCCCAGACGAGATTGACATGGAATATGCCCTGCGATTCCAATTCAAAGCCTCCAATAATGAGGCTGAGTATGAAGCTATGATAGCAGGTCTTAATTTAGCAAAGATTATGAAAGCACAACAAGTGATGGTATTCAGTGATTCTCAATTAATTGTGAATCAGATGATGGGAACATATGCAGTTAAAGGAGAATAAATGGTCAAGTATCATGCAAAAGTGATGGAGTTGTTGGAAGAATTTGATGCCATTCAGTTGATCAGAATACCAAGAATGGAAAATGCACAAGCAGACGCCCTGGCCCGACTAGCATCAGCTACTCGTACCGAGATGCGAAGAACAATAACTATTAAAGTATTAGAAACTCGGAGCATAGATAAAGACCTGACGATGAATGTTATTACCCTTGATTTAGGACCATCTTGGATGGATCCCATCAGGGCATATATTGAGGAGGGAGAATTGCCGGAGGACAAGCTCGCTGCCAAGAAATTGAAGTTTAAAACTGCTCGGTATGTACTAACTAATGGTGTTTTGTATAGACGAGGAATTATGGTAGGTTTGCAGAGATGTGTACATCCCTCCGAGGTGAAAGAATTGATTGAAGAGATCCATGAAGGGTCCTGTGGAGCTCATGTAGCAGGTCGGACACTTTTGCAAAGAGTGATGACGCAGGGGTACTACTGGCCAACTATGAGGGCTGATTGTATAGCCTACGCCAAAAGATGTGATAAATGCCAACGTTTTTCTTCCATCCGACGTACTCCACAAGCATTGTTGACACCCATAACTTCCCCTTGGCCATTTTCCATGTGGGGAATTGATCTGGTTGGACCACTGCCAACGACCCGATGAAGATTCAAGTACCTCGTCGTGGCAGTGGATTATTTTACTAAGTGGGTAGAAGCTGAGCCACTTATTGATATGACGTATGAAAAGGTATACCAGTTCGTTTGGAAGAATATAATCTGCCGATATGGTCTCCCTCATGCCTTCATCACAGACCATGGAACACAATTCGATAACGAGGAGTTTGCTGCCTATTATCGACAATCAAACATTTTGAAGACTCATTCAGCACCAGGCCATCCTCAAAGCAATGGACAGACTGAAGTGACAAACAGAACATTACTAAATGGTTTGAAGAAGAGGCTAAGTGAAGCTAAAGCTAATTGGATTAATGAGCTACAGTCAGTATTGTGGTCTTACAGAACAACTCCCCGAGCAGCAACTGGAGAATCACCATATATGCTGGCATTTGGAAGTGAAGCTGTAATACCTGTCGAGTTGGGTCTTCTAACACATAGAGTGCTGAATTTCAATTCCCCAGTTAGCGACTTAATGAGAAGATTGGATTTGGACATGCTCGAGGAGGTTAGAGAAGAGGCATCCATTAGGAATGCTGCTTACCAACAACGAACAGCTCTGTTCTACAACAAGAGGGTGAAGAAATGCGACTTAAAAGAAGGAGATTACGTGCTAAAGAAGGTCATTCAGAAGCACAATAAATTGGAAGCACACTGGCATGGACCTTACCGAGTTACAGAAGTTGTTCGACCAGGAACTTATCGAATAGCGACTCTAGAAGGAGAGGAATTTAAGAATGCATGGAATGCTGAACACCTACGCAAGTATTATCAGTGATGTAAAATGTAAAGCAATTTCATCAATATGAATAAAACGATGATGTTTCTCCATCTTCTTTCTTTTTATCGAAAGTTTTTCGGGGAATACTAGTGTACAACACTACGCTGTTCAGCAATAAAAACTACACTGATAGTTTAAACCCACAACCAACTCTGGTTGGTAAAAGGGCGAGAACAAACTATACTCCTTTGGTTAGGAGGCGTACACTAGCGTGACCAACTCAGGTTGGTAAAAGAGCTAGTGGACATGATAGTTCGAACTCAGACCAACTCCGGTTGGTAAAAGGATGAGAACAAACTATACTCCTTTGGTTAGGAGGCGTACACTAGCGTGGCCAACTCAGGTTGGTAAAAGAGCTAGTGGACATGATAGTTCGAACTCAGACCAACTCCGGTTGGTAAAAGGGAGAGAACAAACTATACTCCTTTGGTTAGGAGGCGTACACTAGCGTGACCAACTCAGGTTGTTAAAAGAGCTAGTGGACATGATAGTTCGAACTCAGACCAACTCCGGTTGGTAAAAGAGCGAGAACACGAGACTCCTAAAAAGGCCAATCTCGGTTGGTTTGGAAACAAGATATGCTCTCAAATGCCAACTTATGTTGGTCAGGAGGTAAGATTATTACAGAAAATACAAAAATTCCTCGAAGAACAAAATATTCCAAACTGAACCAAGTATGGTTGGTCGGGGATAAAAACCCACTAATTGTAGTTGGTCGACGAGGAAAATTTATTGACCTTAGTTGGTCGGACATATTTTATGAAAAGGACAAAAATTTACCAAGTACGGTTAGTCGGGGATAAACTCTCACTAACCATAGTTGGTCGACAAACACAATTTAACAACCTTGGTTGGTTGGAAAAATTTTTAAACATTTTTATACTCATTACTTTATTATTGAGTGATCGAGCAACATTACTGATACTTGTAACTTTTTATTACTAAGTTGGTCGATGAACAACACAATATTGTTATGTTTTTAACAGATACATACGCATAAATATAAAGTGTTTGACAAGAATGTAACGTGTTTGACAAGCACAAGACAATAGCAATATAGATTTGCAAACAGAAAATGAAAGTCTTTCATTAAAACTCAAAATAAATTACAAGTTACATATGTGTACTAACTGTTATATCGAAAATTCCTATTCTATTGGTTTTTCCCCTCAGCCTTCGATACAGATTCCTCGCCAGCAGGCGGATCATTTAAAGTCTGAGGAGAGTTAATGAAGTTCAAGTCCTTCAGCATTCTAACGTTCATCACAGAGGGACGATCTAGAATATGCTCAGGACGAGATACCTCAAACTGAGAATGCAAACTGTAGTCACCAATGTATTTAGCAAGTAAGCTCCGAGGAATGGCACGAGCTGGGATCCATTCCATTTCCAATTTCAACGGTAGCACAGGCAAGTCAAGCAATCCAGGCTCATAGTAGTCCCATAAATAGTGTCCCTCCTCGAGTTTCAAAGCACATAAGGCATTCATCCAGCCTTGTTTGTAGCCCTCATTATTAGCATTCTGGATACGAGCATCTAAATGTAATAGTGCCTCGTTGTATCCAGCCATCCAAAACTCCCTGGGCTGTTTATGGAATTGGAATGTTAACCTCTCAAGCTTCTCATGAAGACTCTGGATGAAAAGTTTATTAGTCTCCAACTCTGATTCTTTTGTAGAGATTTGTAGTTCCAATTCTCTAACTTTCTTAGACAGTTCAGACAAAGCCCGATCTTTTGCATTCAATTGGTACGCTTGAGTTTCCAATGTTGACTGAGTACGAGATTCTTCAACAGTACGACGAAAAGTTCTTGATCGACCCCGAGTAGGTGGAGTACTTTGTTCCTCAACCACATCCTGAGCAACTCTTCCTCGTCCACGAGAACCTCTTCCTCGTCCCCGAGTAGCAGTAAAAGTACCCGACCTTCTCAAGGTATCCAACTCTTGCCTTAATTTGGCATTCTCAACCTCTAGAAAGGAAAATCCCTCGTCAGTCACTGGCATTACAGCTGTTGAAGACGATGCTGCAGACTTATAGTATGCCAGCTCTTTCTGCAAATTGTTATTTTCTTGCTCTAGCAGCTCGACAATTTGTCTACAAGCTTCAACTTCACCCTTTAGGGTTCTCTCTCTGACATCGTACCCAGCCAGGAGTTTGTCGTAGCCCTTCTCGGCAGAAAGCTACTGATACCTCTTCTCATATCCCTCATGCAACAGGGCAGTTGATTCCTTATACTGATTTTGAACGTCTTCTAAGGTACATTGAAGATCCTCGATCATTTCGTAATAGGCCACATTATTGGCCACAGCTCGGTCAAGTAAACCCTTCAGGTACTGATAAGCCTCAACTGCCTGCTCAGAAGCATCATGACCAAGGATATCAGCAACTTCAGATGCACTTAGGTCTGTGTGACCAGCCTTATAATATTCATGGCATTGCTGCATCAACTTCGTATCATTGGCAAATAGTAATTCCATTCTAGCCATAAACTAGTAAAGAAGAGAAGGCAAGAGTTAATAAAAGAAGAAGACAGAACATCAACAACGCAGAGGAACAAAAAAGGTGATTTTATTACATCATCAAAAGGAGTACAGCGTTCAGAATACATAGTACAAGTAAAAGAAAAAAAGAAAGAGAATACCGAACAACTTCACACCTTTTCCTTGTCTCCCAAGACTTTCTTGGGAGGCTGGAACGAGGAGCTTGGTTGCTCGGTGGGAACAATGAGTTGGTCGGCAGAAGTTGGGACTTGTTTAAGAGTAGTCAAAGACGAAATCTCCTCGGTGGCTGTCTGATTGGGTTGTGAAGCAAGGACTATCTCATCCACTATCATTGAAGATTCCTCGGATGCAGCTTTGTCTTCTTCCTTATCTTCAATTCTAGGAGGGGGGCCAGGAAGATGTTGTTGAAACAACTCAGAATCCTCGTTGATCTTCAATTCTTGCAGGGCATCAACCCAACCATCTCGGAAGTACTTCAAACTCCCATACTGCACCTGGGTCATCATAGCTGCTACCCCCCTATCCCATCCTTTATCCCAACCGGTATGAAAAGATTTTTTCATAGCCACTTTTCTTTTCATTCTCTCCGAGGAGAGCTTCTTGGATAGAAGATCCTCGGAGGCTTTTAACTTGGCCTCCACCTCCTCCTTCTGGCGATTTACTTCTCGCAGAAGGGTCAGCTCTTCCTCGACCGATTTCAACTTGTTTTCAAGCTCCCCAAAGCTTGTGAGCTTCTCGGCATATTTTTTATTCTCTCTATCCAAGTCTTTCACCTTATATCCCAACTGTACCTCCTCTGCCTCAGACGCGGCCAACTTCTTCTCCCATTCACCCCTATCCTCATCGTATTTTTGACGAGAATCCTTCAAAGATTGGGCCAAGCCCTGTAAAGCATCCTCTACTCCAGACGAGGAACTAGAAGCCTTGATTGCTTCATCTTTCTTCACTATGGTGTTAAAGCAACTCACCATCTAAAAAAGAAAGTAATGATAAGTCACTGCCGAGATACATATATTGACTAAAAGAAAGAAAAATTCAGGATAAGAGAAACTTACTGAAGCAATGTGACGAGTAGCTAGGGATGTCAGCATATCCCTAGACATATTTTCTTCAATTCCTTGGACTTCAGGAATGGTCCAAGTCTTTACCGAGCTCATTGCAGAACTCGGGGGAATAATGGTTGGAACACCAGCTCCACTAGCTTGGAGCTGGGGAATGGCTTCAGAAAAACTAACCGAGGAGGATTTCTTCAGTCTCCTCGGTGTATTTTCAACAACCTCAACCAAAGAAGAACTTTTGGTTGGAGAGATGGTGATTACTTCCACAGGTGCATCCTTCTGCACAGGAGCCACTGGAGGCTTCTCGGCAGCCTTCTGAGGAGCAACAGAAGGGGCAGCATCCACTTTCTTTGTCCCCTTTGGGACATCAGCCTTGTTTCTTTTTCCATCTCCATCAGAGGAAGCCTCCTCGAAGATAGCAGGAACTCTTCTTTTGCCCATCTTCTGACTCAGAGGAATGTGAGAGTCTGGTGAAGAATCCTCAGAAGCTGGCAATGGTTCACTAATGCTGACCACAGGTAGAGCAGTAAAGGACGATGTATAGCTCCTGTACTGCAACAAGTATGAAGCAGACCTGACGTACTCGTCTGCAACTTTCTGATGCAAACTCCAGATATGTTTCAAATGCTTTATATTAACTTCTGATTCTTTGGGAGTTTTTCTCTTGTTGTCAACTGCAAACAAAAACATATTGAAATGTCAATCATGCATTTATTCAAATATAATAAAAGCGTAGTTTCAGAAATAAAATAAAATGAAAATAACCTATCCCATTGCCATATGGAGGACATTTGGGACCTTCATATACTTCGTCTCCAACCAAAGGGGCATGTTGCCAATTTTTGATAACTACCCCATGTTCAAAACAATCCCTATTTGCATCAGGGAGATTGACTACTAACGCTCTATTCAAAAATCTAGTTTTTAAATAATTAATATCGTCTAGAATAGCCCATCTATAACAGTACATAATCTCCGGAATTCCTATACGAGTTCCATGAGTTTGATTTAACCTATGCACCCCATTAACTATTCTCCATGTATTGGGGGCTATTTTTGCAGGAACAACATCAAAATGATGACAGAAATCTAAGCACAAAGGGTTTGGTGGAAAAGAAAATCCACATTCAGCAATAAAGAGGTTGGGGAACCAATGTCCCTCAGCCAAACGAAAGTAATTTGAAGGCTCAGAAAGATCCTCCAAAGTTACCCAAGAAGGAATAGAGAAATCAGAACGGAATTTCTCAAGAGATTCAATAATATAAACCATGATGAATAAAAGAAGAAGGAAGAAGAGCTTACAGGGAAAAAAGGAGATCTGTTGACAACGAACGAAAACAAGGATGAACGCACAAGAGAAAGAAAGGCTATGGAAAACTCGAAAGCAGAAAATTGGAAAAGGTAGAAGACGGTATGATTGCCTAAGAAGCTTAAATACTTTGCCTTGGGAAACGGCGAAAGAAATGATTACAAAAAAGAAACTATTACGCCACCGGCAGCTACAAGGACAAAAAGTGCACAAAGATCGAAGCGCTTATAAAAATTCAAAAAGGCGGATTCTGCGAATTTGGAAAGAAATTCAAATACGAAGAAAATGCTCCTAAAACCCAGGATGGTCATTTAATATTGCCATATACCGAGAAAGAATGTTCCATACTCCTTAAAGTTCAAAATATAAAACATTGGGGGCTTCTGTTGATACCAAAATTAGTATGCTGATATGGACGAATAATAAGAAGACATGTGTCAATCTACATGGCACAATAGCGATGAGGAACTCCAGCGCTCCGAGGAACTCCAACACTACGAGGAACTCCAGCGCTCCGAGGAACTCTTGAACGACGAGAAACTAAGGCGGTTCGAGCTGCATCTCGACCACAGCATTGATTGCCAGATAATCAACAGTTCAACTATTCATTGACTACTTATCATCTTGACACACACGCTTGAAGAGCATTAAATGAGTTACCTTTTCATATGTATATCATTTAATGTATCACCCTTTCAGATTATGGCCTCATGGCTATAAATACATTGTATTACCCTCATTCAAGGGGACCGGAATTTCTTGAGAAAGCTTGTAATCGAGAATTCCCAAAACACTCAGCAATAACATAACAGTGGACGTAGGCCATTCTTATAAGGCTGAACCACTTTAAAAATCTTTGTCTCATTTTATTTATCTGTGATTGAATAATTAGAGAGATCTAATTTTTTACATCAACACTAAGTGTCAAAACATTTTCCATTTAATTATACCCAATTAATCAATTAATAAATTTCCATTCTTTAAAATATAAGCTACTCATATTCCACAAGGATCAAATAAATACTGGACATGAATAAAAAACTTAAATAAATCAGACTGGATAAAACATTCCACTTCCAAGTCTAAAACCAACAAACCATAAAATTCGCAAGTGTAACTGAAATAAACTACAAACGCAAACTGTGTACAATCTCTAATAAAACGACTAAAGATGGGAGAAACATGCCCTAAGATAAATGTCTGAAAAGGAACAGAAAGAACTAATAAAGGAGTTTAATGCAAGGACCTGAAACTCCCACAACTGTTGCAGCTCGCTAAATGATCCATGCGTTTAAGTCTTGTAATCCTGTGGTTGGGCACCAGATAAACAATATATATATATATATATATATATATAGCAAAAGAGAAAAGAATAGCAAGAAACGGGTCAGAGCCCGGTTTGTAAAAATATTTATTTTAGCAAGTATTTAAAACTGCAATAATGCAATTATTATGCGCATGTTAGTTTCGAACTCTCACGTGAGATTCTCACATCTCTACTATTGTGCACGCCTAACGTATGTCTATCCTAACCTAGTTATCCATAATGTTCCCACCTAGATCATAGACTTATACTTTTAAATATATCTTAAAGGAATAACTCGTATCGCCCATACAATATGCTATTAAGATAATTTATTCCAATTAACCGTATATTACATTCACTGTTCTAATAGTAATTCTTTTACCCACTGAAAATACTTTGCTTACCAACATTTATAATTTTCTAATTTCACACACTAGAATCATTCACAAATATATATACATATATACATACAATCACATCATCCCTATACATATATATACAAATCTTACGCCCCTTGGTTAGGACCACTTGGCGCAATGCATACTTTGCTATCGTGTCCTGATGCATCGCTCATTGCGTAAAGGATAATTGGTTCGGCGTCTCTCAAGAATCATAAATCTCATAACACAAATATTGGAGGCGAGCATACTCACCAGCCAAATGGGTCACGCACATACCAACTCTCCCATTTAGCGCTCGAAACTATCCTACGTATCAGATAGCACGTATCCAAGTTCATATGCTATGGGTACAAGTAAAATATCCCCCCATTGGGTCACCCAGGATAAGACTGTATACTGCGCAAAACCTCCTCCCGATAGCAAGTAGCGTAGGTATGCTATACACAACAACAACAACAACAACAACAACAACAACAACAACAACAACAACAACAACAATGATAATAATAATAATAATAATAATAATAATAATAATAATAATAATAATAATAATAATAATAATAATAATAATAATAATAATAATAATAATAATAATAATAATAATAATAATAATAATAATAATAATAATAATAATAATAATAATAATAGGCACTCCCAGGTCCTATTAATGTCCGGGTATTCACCCAACCCATACATACATTTCTACACGTAGTGTACTTCCCATTATTACTTATAATGTAATTAATTCGATTATTCACTCTCTAAAAATTTCCAAAGTTAATTCTCCTATCCAAATATTAAAGTATTATCCTAAGAATGCTTCCAAATAATTCCTCAATGGATTACAATTCCTCAACGGGTAGTTCTCCCTCACTCAAAATAATCGCGTAACTGAAGTTATATTATACTGGGAATTTTCCAGATTTGGAACTGTCGTTCCAACCAAACCTGATGTCGTTCGAACGACATCAGCATGTTGTTTGAATGACCATGCTTCTCGTTCGAACCAAACTCCATCTCGTTTGAACGAGATGGAGCTTTTCCCTATTTCAACCAGACCTTCTACTGCTTCGTCCCCACCAAATTTCCAGTCCTAAAACCTCTAAATTCTTCAACCCAACCACTAAAATGACAAAGCTAATTGATGTTCTAACATCTATAAAGTATTTCCCCCAACTTTGAAACATTAAATCATCATAAATCAGTTATAAACTCTAAAATCTCCAATTTAACAATTCAAAACCCTATTTCATCAAATTTCTATACAAGAACATCAAAATCAATTTTCGTCCATCATTAATAATCATCAATTTGAGATCTCTAACCTATATACATGAGGGATTCATCCAAATTAGATACCAGATTTTAATTGATGTCCTTAGTGCTCCAATTTCATCAAAATTTATGAATCACAAATGGGTATTGTATAACTATACGAACATGAACATGATTATTGCTACAATTTTGCAAGGAATAAACACTTGCCTCAATTTTGAAGGTCTGATTTCTTGGGGATGATGATATAAGTGCGTTCTCTGTATCACGATCTACACTTTGGTGGGATTTTCGATGTGTATTCTTGAGTTATGCACCAAGAACTCCTATAGCTTCTTCTTCTTCCTTCCTCTGTGCCTCTCTCTTCTCTCTCTCGTAGGTTTAGAACTGATAACTCCCCTCTAACCCACGTACATCCATATTTAATTTCCCAATTTTCGTCCATAATATTTTCCCAAAAATTCAAAGGATAAAAATATCCCTACGGGGTGCTGGTTAGGCCTAAAAACATCCCGGATTCCAAATAAAATACTCGGGTAGAGTTTTCTGACTATCTCGACTCTTCCGAACTCAATGGCATGCTCAAAATTACCATACGAGTTGCTCAAAAATAATTTACTTCTTTAATCCATTAAATTCGTCCCAACATGAGTCGCACGCGCGTCCTGACTCAATGTACCAAACTGTCGTATTTTCCCACTCTCGACAATTTATAAAATTTCATAATTTTGTATTACGTATTCACACATTAATATTCCATAATTCTCAACAGTAAGTATTAATCCTTGGAAATCTAGTTAAAATTTATTTTTAATCTGGATTAATTACTAATAAAGTTTCTCACATTTTTAATTTAATTAATCCAATAATAATAATTAATCCCATAATTATTTAACATAATAAAAATACGGGGTGTACATAAAATAAAATTTTATTGAGATTGAATTAAATCGGTGAATTTAATTTTTTAATTGCGAACAAATAATTTTTTATTATGTCATAATCACGTGTGGTTGATTTTTATGGTAATAATTATAACGAAAAATAATTGCATGTGTAGTAAAAGACTTATTAATGACATGTGATGCAATTATAAAAATATAATTATGGATGAAAATAATTGGGACACGTTTCGGGGTGTCATATGGGCTCATTTAGGTGTTTTAAAGCTTCAGAAACGGTCTTGGGGTATAGGTGTATAAGTTGGGAGATTTTTGGACTAGTCTAATTATGGGTTTGAACCCATTTAGGGATCCAAAACTTGAGAATTAAACGCAACTCGGGATTTGGGGATAATATAAGTTTAAGGGGAAGATTAACACACCTCATTCTTAATCAGATACACAACCCTAACAACCCCACCTCAAGAGATAAGAGAACAAAGGCCAAAAAGGGGAAGGGACAAGGGATTCAAAGGAGAATTCTCCAACCGCCAATCCAGACAAGATTTTTCTTACTTCATTCAACGCTCAATGTGCTTCTTGATTCATCATAGTATGATTTTTGGGGTTTAGTTGTTATTTTATGATTAAATGTAAGAGATTTATCTTATACATGTAGAGAAATAATTGGAATATAGGTTAATAGCCCATAAATCTAGGATAATCGACATCTTAAATTTGAGGATAGATGCCTTAGGGTTCTTGGAATAAATTTGGAAAAATTGGATTCATATGTATAGGTTTTGATGCATGTTTATGATCTAGAAATTAGTGATATTGAACTCATGTTATGTGCCCCAAATCTGATTTGTATATAGCTGAGCTTTGGTGGAGAATCTGGCCTAGGTGTCTTGATTTACTTACATAAATTTTGGGATTTTGGGAATGTAACTAACGTTAATATATAAAACTAATGGTTATGAGATTAGTAACTAAGTGGTACATGTATTAAAAATTAAAAGAAATCATGGGAAGAAATCAAGAAATTTTGTATTGGAGAAACATTAGCAGACCTGGGCTTTTGCCCATGTCCGAATCTATTCGAACAAGAGGCGAATTGATTCGGATGCTAGGTGAATCAATTCAGCCAAAGGGAGAATCGATTTGGCTCCTATTATAGGTTGAGTTAGGACGGGGGTAGATTCGGGGTATATTTAGAAGTCCATACGAGTTAGTGGGACGGTATTTGGGTCAACGATTAATTTATTTAAAATACATGTGTGGCACATATATTTATTGGGAAATTTATATTTAACTATATGGTAAAACAATATTTTAAAGAAGAAGGAATTAATAACTAAATAGATGGTCAAATATTAATGGATGAATAGTTGTGGACATCATATGAAATGTTGTAGGTAATTATAGAGTAATTACTTACACATATTATATGAGAATAATATATATATATACATACCAATGTTCATGGACGGTCCTATCAGATTGGAGTTTCGCGCATTTGGGACCATAACACACGTCTGCACAGGTGGGTTAGACGTTGTGTAGGTTATTTATAGGTACTACGTAGGAGCGCCATCTACGAGAGGTAGGTGTAGATGCTAGGATCCTTTGTCGCCGCTGGGTACTACCCTACTTATGTGTATTTTGTAATGTCTAACTTGGTAGATATTTCCTTCGAACTTCCCCGATAGAGCACAAACAAGACACCACTGGTAGATGCCTTTGAGTGTCGCATATATGAAAGGACATATATATATATATATATATAGAGAGAGAGAGAGAGGGGGGGGCAAGCTCCTGTGCACACTAAGTTTGCATACGTGCTGGCACACACCAATTTTTTTAAAATATTAAAAAAATATTTTTAAGTTGATTTTTTATGGGATATTTAAACATTTCAATGGACCCATGTAAAAAAATTCAACTCATTTTGTTTTGCTATTTTTAAAAAATGGGTCAAATTTTCGTAGATTTTAAAGTGGTTAAAAGTAATGAAAGTTTGACCGATTTTTTAAAAATACCAAAAAACAAATTGAGTTGAATTTTTTTATATGGCTTCGTTGAATTGTTTAAAGATCACCAAAATAAAATCATCTCAAAAACATTTTTTTACTATTTTAAAAAAAATGATGTGCAAACTTAGTGTGCACAGGAGTCTATCTCTCTCTCTCTCTCTCTCTCTTACTATATATATATATATATATATATATATATATATATATATATATATATATAAGACTGTAACACTTTGGGTATTAACAATTGAATGTAGGCTATTTCATTTTAACTATTGATTATAGCTATTGGATTCAATATTAAATTGCCAAAGTATCACCCTTTATTTCGGGGTTTGTTGGGATACGGATAATATCATACTAAGATGAGGGGTGGCATGTTAATCTTATGTGAGTGACGATGGGGGATATATACTTTGAATCGACTCTAATTATTGCACTTTAAATTATATATGTTAATTCTTGCAAATCTAGGACTCTGGCCCAAAATTAATTATTTTCTCTCCCAGGTGCTCCTAGACAGGGATAGCGGGATTGTTGACATATCAGCCTTGTAGTCTCCTTTTGCTCCTTATACATTCCAGATTTATTGATTCTAGCTTAGGTGCTATTCAGGTTCAGTTACGTATTTCATTTGAGATATTTTTATGGGAATAAGCTCGGGATTTATTTACTTTCATGTTGGATTTATCATATGATTTGTGCTTGTTGGAATTTTATTATTGTGGGATTTAATTTAAACTCAGTTATGTCTTATTAATATATGATTTATATGATTTTTATGCTGAGAATGGTATTAATTGACAAATAAGCCCCATTTTCGGTGTATCATGCTTGGACAACCTTTAGGTGAGAAAATAGGGGATGTTACATCATCTAATGCATCATCTGGAGTGTTGTCACCAAGAGAAGATCCAATACCTAAAGTTACTACACCACGCTGCATCTCAGCACGAAAAATCTCCTCAAAGTTCTGAATTATAAGAGAATCAAGATGTGTCGGAGCCTCCTCTCTGCGATTATGGGCCTTCTATCTTTTCTCGCTATCTCTCTACAAAGAGGTAATGAATTCCTGCATCACAACCCTAACCTAACGTTTCTCCTCTTGCATTTGCTCAACCAATAAATGCATCAACCTAATCTCCTCCGACTCGGAAAGGGGTAATGACGAGAGGTGGAGGGTCTGGACTAAGGGGGTGTGGATGAGGTTGTAGAATGAAATGACTCGGAATGGGATGGTGTGGGTCGAGGAGTGCTTCTAGGAATATGACCTCGAGATCAACTAATGGATGAAGTGTCGATGGTCTTATAACAAGTCGTAGGCATGTTAGTAGGGGGAAGAGGGAAACCAACATCGAGAGAATACCCAGTGATTCCAATGACAGAAGGTAAGTCCTATCTAACAAGTGAAGAGGGTAGAATTCGGACATCTCTAAGAATGCCAAAAATATGAGCAAGAAAATCACTAGAAGACCCAATGCTGAAAGCACACATCCAAAGCACATAATCAAGTATAATCTAAGTATGATTCGCACGTGGAATTAGTCACGCACAAGAGATCCAATAAAGGATCATAAAATCATCCCTCAGATTTTTATGATATAAATTGGAAGTGTCAGGCTCTCAAAATTCAAATATTGTCTCATAATTGAGGTTAATATCAGGCTTCGCATCATCAGGACAAATGAAGGTAGGGTTGTCAACTTGGAGCAAACCAACTAAGCGGGCAATGTAGTCGGTGGTGATTATGATTTCCTTACCATGAACCTTAGAAGCTAGGTCTGTTCCACTAACAAGAATGGTAAAGAAAAATTCCTGGATGAGATCTGGGTAAATAGGATCACGAAGGTTGAAAATAGGGTCCTAACCTCGAGTGGCAAGCCAAGTGAAGACAATGGTGTCGGACAAAGATACTAGGCTAATGATGTTTTCTTTAACTATGGACCTAGTAGAAAAACCTAGGGTGTGATTAGCACATGTTCCCAAGTAGAGTCAAAGGTTTAGGATGATCACGTCTTCCTCCAAGAAGAGTTCCTTCTCGAACTGAGCCACACCGCTCAAACGTCTACTATGCCATATGGTAATATGGAAAGATTTTTATACCCTACCCAAATAACACCAACCAAACCTCCACACCATGAAAACCAACAACAACAAACATTTCCCATACTCCATTAGAATAACATTAATATATATATATATATATATATATATATATATATATATATATATATATATATATATATATATATATATATAAAGAGAAAAGAAATAATAAAAAATGATATTTCATGATTCTTTTGACCAAGAAAATTTGGAGTTGAAAAAAATGTCAAGAGAAATAATGAAGTGTCATTTAATTAGGTCAATGAAATAAAATTAAGAATCTTTGTATGAATTTTTAAGAAAATATATATAATGTAAACCTATAGTCCCCAAAAGAGAAATGATGTTGATATTTCATATGAAATGCGTTATCATTGAACAAAAATAACAACACAAAAATGTTGCATGTTGAGAAAATATACCCAAAACATATGAACTCAAACCAAAATAAGGATATACAAGTGTAAGCAATGGAATATCAGAATACCATAAGAGGAAATTCCAAAAATGAAACAAACCTATATGAGAAATATAAAATAATGTTATAGAAATGTGGGTTTGATATAGGTGTAGATGGAAGATGGAAGGTTGAGAAAGTGGAGAGAGTAGGAGATATGGTTTGAAGGGGTGAGAGATTTTAAGGGAGAGGAAAACGTTTTTTGACTAAGAGAGAGAGAGAGAGAGAGAGAGAGAGGGAAAATAAGAAAATGAAACGGCTAGAAGAAAAAGACCAACCGACCTGATATAAGCCCTTTCATTTGAACGATTGGGGATATAATTCGAACGATGTCATTTGAATGACATTCGCATGATCTATCTTACAAGATATCAATGCAGGCTTGGGAAAGAATCATTCGAATCTCGTTTGAACGAGAATTCACATGAGATTTTAAATCCTTCAAAATCAATAAGAGAGAAAAAAATAAAAAAATAGAGAACATAAAGATCCAACAAGGTTGCAAACCTAACAAATTTTTGTTTTAAAATTCTCCCAGGAAGTGTTGAAAATATTCGGACCGTGGAAATGAAATGAATGGTGTGAACAATTGGAATAAGAGCATCGCCTAAGAAAATATACAAGTGCATGATGATAAATAATATATATACACAATATGCACTCACATCAACCTTGTGCATAAGGGGAATTAAATTGGAGTCAAGTCACATAAACAAAATTCTTAGAAGTTCGATGATTCCTAAGCCAACAACGTCACCTAAAATGCAATAAAAGGACTTATTGTGAAAACCCATAGATCTTGGACTTATGTCTCCCTTAAATGCATTTATTTTTTAATTTTACATAATATCTTGTATAATACACATTGGCTAGGTAATTTTTATTCTTTTTGCTATATATTCTTTTAGACTCTTTTCCAGTTGTGAATTTTTACTCAAAAGAGTTTGCTCTTTTCGTAGCCTAATTCCATTATCACACATTTTAACACAATCTATATATACGGGGAATGGTTCTTACATGAACAATTTATATGTCTATTGCATATAAGATTAGGTGTCAAAATTGATAAGACAACACCTTACTTCACCTAGCATATGTAAAGAGAGATTAACATCCTCAAGATTCCATGATTGGTATGTGCATAAAGGAAATTATATGAGACAATAACATAAGCATATATTATAAATGAGCATCAAAGCGTCATATCAATGCATAAAGTGTACAAGTGAGACAAAATCAAGATTAGTAACTCATCAAAAGCCACATGAACATGAAATGATATTGTGACTTGAAAATCTCACACATATATCCCTAACAGAAAAATTTAAAGATTTTATATATGAAAAGTTTCATACGCAAAAAAATTGAAAATATTTTTGGAAATATTGAAAATGTATGTACAAAAATATAATCTAGTTTATAGGGAAAAGGATAAATATGAGGCTCACCCTAAACTAGATAAATGACTCCAAACTCAATTAATGAAGCAAACCCCTATGGATTTCCTATTATCTTTGCATCTAAGGGCATCCAGAGGTTTGGTAAAGATATCATCCAATTGATGTCCAGTGCCTACAAAACTTCAGAAAACAACTTTTTCTTGAACTAACTTGTGGATAAGGTGCTCACGAATCCTAATGTCCTTTGTTCTTAAATTTTGGACGCAATTTCGAGAAATATGGTTTGCACTCCTATTATCGCAATAAATAGTCATTGTGACTTAAGAAATACCGTAATTTTCTAACATTTTTTTCATCCATATGATTTTTGTGCAACAACTCCCGATGATTTTGTATTCGGCATCCGTCTTGGACAAGGAAATGGAGTTTTTATTTTTACTCATCCATGAGACAAGTGCACTCCCAAACTGGAAACATCTGTCCAGGGTTCTCTTACATACATCAACATCTCCTGCCTAATCACCTGAATACGTCGATAAGAAATCATTAGTGTTCGAAAGAGTACAAAATCCTAAACAATAGGGTCCCACTTATGTATTTAATAATTCATTTATTGGAAAATAAGTGTGACTCTTTTGGGGTAAATTGATAACGGGCACAAACTCATACACTAAAGAAAATATCTGGACGACTAGAGGTGAGGTTGATTAATCATACTCCTAAAAAGGGCGTGCTTTACATAGTTTCCTTCGGTGTCTTTGCTAAGCTTAACAAATGAACTCATGGGTGTACGTGCATGCTTAATGGAGTCTAGATTAAATTGCTTCACAAGGTCTTTCGCATACTTAGATTGGGATACAAAATATCCCGCTATCGAGTTGACGCATTTGAATACGTAAGAAGTAGGTGAGCTCGCCGCTCATACTCATCTCAAACTCACTTTGAATTTCTCTCCCAAATAAGTGAGTATGTTTTTCACATGTGGACCTAAAAACTTTTTCATCGACATACACTTGGTCAACCAAAATAGCACCCTCATTTCGACGAATAAACAACGACATATCTACTCCCCCTCTTGAGAAGCCACAAGCAAAAAGATGGGAAGGAAGCCTCCGATACTAAGCACATGGTGCTTACTTCAAATCGTACAAATCTTTCTTTAAGTAAAACATGCAATTGGGGTGCTTAGTGTGTTCAAACCCTTTTGTTTGTTTCACATAGACTCCCTCCTGAAGAATGCCATTTAGGAAGGCACTCTTGACATCCATTTGACAAAGCTTAAATTTAGATGACATGTAATGGCTAGTAAGAGGTGAACGAAATCTAGACTTGAAATAGGAGAAAATGTTTCATCAAAATCATCACCTTCTATTTGTATGTACCCTTGGGTAACAACCTCTCTCTATTAGAAACAATGAAACCATTTCATCCATTTTATTTCTGAAGATCCATTTCGTACCAATGACATTAGTATTACTATGTCAGGGAACAAACTCCCAAACATTATAATTTTTTAATTGAACCAACTCTTCTTGCTTGTAATTTATCCAATGTTCATCCGCAATGTTTCTTTGAAACTTTTAGGTTCGATTTTAGAGGTATAACATAAATAAGTAACCTCATTTTCAAGTTGCGCTCTGTTCTTGACACCTAAGTTGATATTTTCAATAATATTAACGGGGTCGTGACTTTTACAAATCCAAGGCAATGGATCATTTTTCTCATGTGTGGGGTCCACGAAGTCATTATAAAACTCAATGTGATTAACGCTGGGGGTGCATATATCTCATAGGAGGAGTCCTCAACATTAACAAATGTAGCTAGGGCATAATTTTTTATAGTAAAATTTATTCATCCCATAACTTTAGAGCTAGAAAAGTTATAAACCCAATAAGCTCTACTTTTTGGTGAATAACCTAGAAAATATACCTTCATCACTCCAAGAGTTAAATTTTCCTAGAAGCTCGATATTCGGACTCCAAATTACTCGAAAATAAACTAGGTTGGGTTTCTTTCATAATGAGTTGTATTAGTATGGGGAACCAAGTATTCCCTATTCGCCGCATGATAAGCGGTACTTATCTCTTCCACGCAAAACCTATGAGGTACTTTCCTACCAACAAGCATTGACCTTGTCATTTCTTGGATCGTTCGATTCTTCCTCTCAACTATACCATTTTATTGAGCAGTTCGAACGGTTGAAAATTCATGCTTAATTCCAACTTCATCGTAAAAGGAATTCACATCGGATTCCTTAAATTCAATTACATTATAACTTCTAAACTATTTATGGTGACACCATGTTGATATTATAGGACTCGACATTTAACAGTCAAAAAATCAACGACATTAGACTTTTCCCTAGGAAATCCAATAATTGAATATCTTGAAAAGTCATCTACCATCACTATAAAAAAAACTCTTTCCTCCTATAATCCCGATATGAGTGGGACCCATAAGGTCCATGTGAATCAATTCTAATACATGAAAGGTGGTTATAGAGTTTAACTTCTTATGAGGATTATTAATTTTCTTTCCAAGTTAACAAGGACAACAAATTAAGGAAGTTGGTTTTATTAAGGATGGCAAGCCACGAGCTAAGTCTCTCTTCACGAGATAATTAAGTTCTTTAAAATTTGCATGACCTAGACATTGATGCCAAAGGTCGGTAGTCGAAACGTTGACACTATTTCAAATGAATAAAGACTTTGGAATGATCCCGTAATAATTATAACTAGACCTCACACCATGTTGTATAGTCTCACCAAATTTATCATAAATTGTGCACTCCATTTGCTTAAATTTAATTACTAGGTTTTAGTCGCATAATTGGATAATCCTTATCAAATTATCTTTGAGCGCATCAATATAAAGATGATTTTCTAGTTTTGGGAAATTAAAAACTTTAATGGTGCCTCTTCCCATAATTTTTTATTTACACCTATTGCATAAGATGACCTTACCATCCTTATGATCCTTAAAAGTGGTAAAAAGAGTTCTATCATCTGTCATATGTCGAGATGATCCATTATCAAAATATCATTGAGCCTTTAAAGATACATGAACAACTAACGCCTTCATAGAATTTTCTTTTGCAACCCATGCGTGATTTCTATTCTTAGTGTTCTTCCCATTGATGTTTCTAATCTTTTTGTTGTAATAATTTCTTTGGGGTATAGACAGCCTTAGAAACTATTCCCTTAAACCTTTAGATGTGTGGACGAGATACTCAACTTATTTTTAAGGCTATCCAAGTGGCTATAGTGAGTTGTAGGATTAAGGAGATAAGAATACTTCCCAATCTTGAAACAAAAATCTCTAAGATGACCCCTTTTGTTATAAAAGGTACAACTATAGGGTTGAGTTGGAGTCACCAATAAATGTTGCTTAAGTAGATTTCTATTAGGTGGATTAGGTTCAGGAGGGTTCATTTTGGCAACAAACTTGTGTAAAGGTTTGGATATAACATTGGATGGCTCACCATCTTCATATCCTATACCTTTTCTCTCTTGATGTCCGTTCTCCTTATAACCTAGAACCGGATTGAGAAACAACTTCCCCATTCTCTCGAACTTTTCCTCAAGTGTGTTTTTGACTTCTCGAGAGGCATATAGATCTTTCTAAAGTTATTTTTTGCATCAAGTGTTTTTTGAATCTCCAAGGATTCTGTGACACCCGTACTAATTAAATACCGGGTAGCTACTCCTTTATTAAATTAATTCAAAATGCCAAGTTGGCTCAGTTAATAGCATCACTGTCGAAAACATTTTAATGATTACTAACCACCTAGTATTTAAAAAGTAAGTGCCAAATTTTATTTAAAGTCTGATTAACATGCAACAAGTGTAATGAAGAAATAAATGACACCATTCACCATACTGAAGTAAAACGAATAACCATCACAATAAAGTAAATAAAGTCTGGAGGAAAACTCCTCACTACAAATCCCATAACTGAAATGAATAACCGAATACTGAAATAACACATGCTAAAATCTAAAAATGAAATGTAAAAGATGTTCTAAATAGAAATGGGCAACATGCCCTACAACTGATAGATAGTGACTCTGGAATCCAAAAGATAGAAGCGTCTACATGCAAATTCATGTAGCTTCCACAAACAGCTACAGCTCGTCACCTGAATGAGTATCCTATGCTTGGTGTCCCTGTGGCTGGGCACCTAAAATGGTTTTACAAGAAAAAGATTTGAAAAGCAAACGGGTCAGAGCCCGAATGTGGAGTTATTTTAAAAACCTGCAAGTGCTTTAAAAACATTTAAAACATTAAATGCAAAGTACATGTTAGGACGTGCGCTCACATGATATTCTCACCTCTCGTCTAATTGTGCACTCCTAACGTAAGTACCCATCTATAACGACACAAACCACTAACTAAGTGACATCATCTCTAGCTAGACTATCATAGGTCCTACCCATATTACTCGGTTCTAATAACATTATAACGCTCGTAATTAAGTAGGGTTTAACGTAAACTCAGATGCTCAATATGCAATATATTTCTCTATCAGCTAACTCATTATGTTTCTCGAAACAATACCGTGATTATTTATACAACACTAGCATGAATATTCTTAGTAATTAAGTGTATATTATTCACATCATAAATATACAATACAAGCACCCCGAGAACTAAGCTGCGGTGCACACATGCTCTGCTATCCATCCCGGTACATCACGTACATAAGGATCACATATTCCGAATATCTCAGGAATAGTTCAGATAACACAAATCACAAATAGTGGAGGCGAACACAGTCACATCACATGGGTCACGTACATACCTACGCTCCCACGATCAACGGACTTATTAATATCCCAATAAGTCTTTCTATGACCTATGTTCATCGAGGTACCAGTCTAAATCCGGGCAACACAAGGATTAAAGGGCCCTAAGCGAACGCAAACCTCCCGTGATAGCAAGTATGGTAGGTATGTCATACACACAAATCATATACTAATACTAAGTAAACACACGTCTTAGTAATACCGTATTTTAATCGTAGTGCATATCGCATTCTCGTACTAACTTATAATATCTACACTTATATAATTCCGGTTCATTATCATACGCGCCATAATCTATTCTCACGTCATAGTAGTCCCTCACGTCTCAACCCAAATGGTTCATTGAAGTAAATCTCTCGTATATAAATTTACTCCTCAAGATGTCCCAATGTCCCACATCTATCAATATAACATCAAAGGTTTGTTATCTCTACCCTCGAACAAGTTTACGGAACTCCAAAAATCAAAACAGTCCAAAAAGGACCAAACTGTCAACTCGTTAGAAGTCTCGTTCGAACGAGACTGTTCGAACGAGATTCCTCTGCCAACTCGTTAGAAGTCTCGTTCGAACGAGGCTATTTGAACGAGGTCCCAGTTCGTTCGAACGAACTGTTCCTTCTAACGATATCTCGTTCGAACGAGATATCGAACGAAATCCATTCTCGTTAGCAGCGACTGGTCAACTCGTTAGAAGCTCGTTCGAATGACCTGGGTAGGGGCTTCTAACGAGATGCCAGATTCGTCCCAGATTTTTCCCTTTCTCGTTTTTAACCATTTTTATCACTTCTAATCTCTTCCAATGTTCATCCCAACAACGTTTTAGGGTCTCTAATTCATCCTAAACATATTCAAGTCATCTCCTAACATGATTTCAATTATTAAATCTCTCTAACATCAATCAAAATATGAATTTCTACACTTTTCCCCAATTATCTCAAGAACATGAACCCTAACATTTTGAATCATGAATTAACCCAACAAAATCCGTTTTAATTTATTTCCAATCATGTATATCATCAGTAAAAACATCTACCTATCATTCTACATGCAATCCTTCTCAAATTTCTCAAGTTCTATGATCTAAACTACATGGGTTTTCATTATCTTTCAAGAGCAATTAATATTCTCCAATTTCTAACATGGAAAAGACATTCTTCGAAATTAAATGGAATAAAGTCACTTGCCTTGGTTCGATTTCTGACTTTGGTGTAGGTTTGATGATGTTTTTCTGTAGAATTTCCTCTCTCCAAGCTCCTTCTCCAATGGTGGCTTAAGGTGGCTAGGGTTTATTTTTGGGGAAAGTTGTAAACCTAAAGATAACCTCCGTAGCTTAATGGTTTAATATGGGATGGTTAGTGGGCTTTGTGGGTTTAATCCACATCAGATTTACATCTCTAATTTTCGTCACTTTTAATTCCTAAAAATGTAAAATTACCAAAATACCTTTTAAGATGCCGGTATGGCCCTAAAATACCCCGGGACCCAAACTATACCCCCGGCTAGTGTTTTCTGACTATCTCGACCCTTCCGGACGCGTCGGCGCACTCAAAATGAACATACGGATTATAGATTTTAAATTCACTTTTATTATCAAAATATTACACCGTGACGCGGCGGTCCCACGCGTCTCCACAAAATTTCAAAAATGCCGTATATAAATCTCACGACAAATTTCATAATACCAAATACATATATCAAAAAATGTATGCACATAATCAAATACCAACTCGCATCTCGTTAGTATCTTAACCCGGATTAATTTCCAATTAATACGCATTTAATTAATTAATCCCAAAAATAAATATAGCCAAAAGTACGAGGTATTACAGATTCATGAAGACCTTTGGTAACACGAGCTAGAGAATCAGTCAAGTCACACTTTTCTTTACCCGCCAAAATAAGCTTCTCAGAAAGAGAAATCTGAATTGCCTCAAGTTGACTAACTAAAGTCTCCTTCCCTTTTTCTAATGTCCATGCCATAAAAATTAGCCTTTTATTAATCTTTTGAATTTGCACAGGCTCAGTGTATAACTCAGAATGGGTGGATTGCAAATCACTTTTATCACCACCATTCTCACTTCCAATAATATCACTACCTTGTAAGTGATTGAATACAACTTCAAGTTTTTCATGCTCGAAAATGTCAACACTAGGATGTGACACACTTGAAGAGCTATCATGAATCTCTATAAAGGCGGTGAAGTTATTACCATAAGGAACGAAATCATAAGAGTCTTCATACTCATTCTAACTATTATTAAGAGTGGCATAATAAACGCCTTCTTCCTTGCCCCGTCTCTTAATTTTAGTGGGGAACTGATACACTCTATGACCTCATCATAATCAAAACATATTTTTGAATTATCCTTTTAAAGTTATCTCATTTAGAGTTCTTTCTTTTAAATTTCTTTTGATCCCGATCATTAGAACTTCTACTTGCCTTGTTTTTATTTTTCCCAGGTTTATCAAATTTTGAGTTTTGCATTTTAAACTTGAGAAACTTTTTATATTTTTTAGCAAATAAATCCATATCATCAGGATCTATATCGAACTCGTCGAATTTAGACACTTCTTCCATTTTGACTTTTAGAGTAACTCCCTTATCTTTCTTTTCGTTTTCTTTAGGAAACATGTCTAACTCATATGTTTGGAGATCACATACAAGCTCTTCGAGTTTAATGATTTTAACAAACCTAAAGAATTAAGAACAGTGACTTTAGCATTGAATCTACTAAGGGGAGATCTAAGTATCTTCTTAACTACACAATTTTTAGGGATCTTATCACTTAAGTTGAAACATGAGTTAACTATATCAGAAATACGTGCATAAAACTCATCAAACGTTTCACTCTCATTCATGGTGATAGTTTCAAATTGAGTGGTTAAATTTTTAAGTTTAGATGCCTTAATACCACACGTTCCTTCATAATTAACCTGAAGAATGTCCCATGCTTCATTTGAAGTTTCACATGTTATGATATGATGAAACTCCTCCCAAGTAAATGCACTAAATAGGGCATTTAAGCCTTTCGAATTAAAATTACTCAATTTTATATCATCCTCAGTCCATTCCTATATAGGTTTTAAAATAGTATTTTCCTCAACCACAATGGCTGGAGGGGACTAACCTTTCATAACAGCAAGCCAATCATATTCAGCAATTGATTTTAATGCAGATCTCTTACGTGCTTCCTAATAAGAAAATTTTGTTTCATCAAACATAGGGGGTTTATTTGACGAATAGCCTTCCATATAACGACTACGATTCATCCAAATAACTTTTAGAAACTCGCTTTGATACCAATTTGAAATCACTAGGTTTTATGGCTTAGGTCCAAAATCACTAAATACACTCCGAGTCAATAAGGCCAGCAGGATCATACTTTCAAAAAATTCCCTTAGTTACTAGAACCTATGTGAGCATGCATTGTTTGACATGTAAATAGAAATCACAGCCACAACGTCGCGATGTACAATGAAAATCCAAACGGGAAAAACCTTAAACGACCAGGCCTATAGAAAATCCATAACGAATACGGTTTTATAAGAAGACATAAAAGACTTATAGACTTGACACAACAAGACCCACTGATGCCGTATTCAACACCTACGTCCTTTGTATGTGTATCTGCAACACATTTCACGACGTTTACTATGTCTCGGTATCCATCGAAAGCCAAATGTCATCTCTAACCCATGTGGAGATCCACCGCACACAATTAGTGATAAATGAATGAGAAGAGGATTATGGGCTTGAGTTCATGAAAGATGATTAAAAAAGATCACATAAATATTAGAGACATTTTCTAGAGATATTTTTTTCCCTTAAAAGTTTAATGTGGATGTCATCCTATTTTTCTCGAGCCCCTTTTCATTTCAAAAGTGGAAGTAAGTAACAATTTTTTTTAAACTGAAGCGGTCCTTCTAATGACATGATGGTATCATTCAAATGACATGGCTAAATGTAGTTTGAACGATATGGAAATGAGTTTTCCAATGATAATTTAGTACAAACCCTCACGGGATCTCATTCGAAGTCGTTTGAACCAACTCATTTGAACGACCAATTTAATTTATGAGAAATAAAATAACTTGAAGTTTAAATTATGTCTTGTAAAAAAAGAACTCAAAGTCTATAAAATGTCTCTCCAATAAAACTTTAAAAACCTAGTCATATACTTTTGGGAAAAATGAGCGTTCAGATTGTTCATGTGAAGTCCTCAATATAGTGAAATCCGGATGCTCATTTTCTTCATCGTGGATTTAGTATGACACTTAAAGACCCTAAATCTTTTGTCCAATGGAAATATCCAATGATACAAATTGACACTATTTTAATATTTTTCTAAAATAGTTCCACAATTCCATTTTTAATAACATACTTGTTCACCTTGGATAACCTACCACCTACTCGCCCGAGTTCATAAAAATCACCTGGACGTTTCCCTAGTCCTACCCTGACCCAAACCTAAAAGGGTTGTTCCAACGAAACAATAACTCGGATTCATTAATTATGAATTCATATTAATCTAGAGAATAGATCACGAAGGTGTTATAATGAATCTAAACAAATCTTTCCTAAAATAAAGTCTAACCCGAAATTACTAACTAAAGATTTTGGTCTTGGACACCCTTTCGTAAAAATTCATAACTAATTAATAAAAATAAAAAAATTCGAACTGGTTGCCATGCATTCGTAATGAAAAGATCTAGCCTCATGACCTAGGCTAAGCAGGGGAGCGAACCCATTTAATCAGGGGTGAACTAGTTTACCCCTATATGCAACTCAGGCCGGGCCTGCTATGTTCTTTATGATATTTACCCAGATTTTTACCCCAAAAAATGTCCCAATGTTCATCCCAAATCCTGATATTATTATTCTATCAATTTTCAACATAAAGAAATATGTTTGATTGTTGCAATTCATCAAAAATCAAACTTGATAATGGGATTCAATGACCCTTTTTCAATAATTAGTTCGCCCTTAATTCTAATACAACTTCTAAACCCATAATTCAAGATCACATCTTTTAATTGTTCAATCTCATATTTTTCAATTCAAGAATACAATATAATTTTCACATTTTTAGGTTTATCTATCAAGAACCTACTTTTTATTTGGGATTTAATCATCAAGATCATATGGAATCATCATAATTTTAATTCTATCTCAACAACCCATTTAACATATTAATCCAACCTTAAAGTTGGTTTAAATTCTACCATTGATGACTTGACATAAATAACTACACAAATAGCAGTAATCAAGTCATTCACTTGCCTATCTGAAGAAGACTCTGAATCCTCTTTTGTGCGTTGATTAAAGCCTAACAACTCCTTCAAAACCTCTTCTTCACATTGCCTTTTTTTATTTTTTATTTTCATTGTGTTTCCTCCTCCTTTCTCCCCAATAGCTCTATTAGATGTTTGATTATGTAAAGTGTTTGCCAACAACCTATAATCTCTTATTTATATACCATAATCCCAAAATTAGGTTAACTAGTAACATTAATATGAGTCAAATAACTCCGTCCAAGTCTCGTATAGCTTAAAAAGTTCCCAAAAATCGATTATAACCCCTAGGTATCTAATTCTGAATATCTCGATCCATTCCAAATCATTTGTGCACTCGAAATCACCATTCGAGTCACTTATCATCAATTTACCATCTTATTCCTGACACGAACCCACACGCGCAATCCCAAATTAGATCCTATCAACCCCTCTCTTTTACCCACATACGACGTAATATAAAGTAATACAGTTTCATTTACTTACCACACAAGTAAATATAATAACACATTAATGTTAATCCAATATTTTATATTTAATATTTACTTAATTCACTTTATTTATCAAATTAATTAATTTACGATTAAACCTGTATTATAAATATTTCGAAAAATATGGGGTGTTACAAGGGCTCCAAGCCCTCCTTAATGTGCTTTAACATTTTACAAATGTCAACATTATTCCACTAATTCTTTAGGAACCGAAGCCAAAATTCAAGATTTCAGGCCAACTAGTGTTACTCTTTATAATAATCATTTCTTGTCCTTTACACCCTTACATTGATTTTATCCCAAAATCAAGTTCGTTTCGAACTATTTTATGTGACACCTTTTCAACATTTTTATTCCACAAAAATATTCCACGTTATGCAAAATTACCATTTTTCCAATTTGTTTCCATGCTTGTTCTTTCCTCCACTTTTATAAGTGTTATTTTCTAAAAACAATATTGTGCCACACACATTACTTTTGAAATTTTTTAACTCCTTAACACTTTGGAGTAACATGCATCTCAAGTTATAAATTTTTTAATTTTTTTACTTTCGTTCTCTAAGAAATCATTGAACATTTAAAGGCTACTTTATAAGAAAAAAACCATTTCCTTCATTACATATAGTCTTGAAACCTTACACATATCTCATTTCTAACACTTTTCACACACTTTAAGGGCATACATGTCTATATTCTTTATGTCACGTTTAAACCCAATAAAACTATCATTAAACTTGCTTATATGTTCATCATCAAAGTACTACAAGTTTATATGCATGATTAGATTGATTTTAAGTTCAAAAATCATATTAAATGGGTCTAACATATGATTTATTCTGTACATTTCATAATATTTACTGAAATATACTTTTCAAGGAAAAAGACACGTTTGTCTCTTCAAAACCTGTAGAAATGTCCATTTATATAAAAATTCTATTTTTTCACAACAAAACTTTAAAACATTTATTCATAAATTATTCTCAATAAAATAAACATTTTTCCAGCATTTCCTTTCCATAAAGATGTTTAATACCAAATTTTCTTGAAATATATTATTAAATTAAAAAACTTTGATACCCTTTTGTAAACTCACTTTTACAAATCATAAGAAATATCATTATCATATCATAAATGCATCCTACTCTTACAAACTCTAACTACATGACCAACACATTGAAAAATAGAGTCTTTAACTAAAGAATAAATTTTTCCTACCTCAAATAGAGATCCAACAATGGTTGGATGAATAAAAAGGCGATGGTAACCCCCCACCTCCTAAGGTGGCGTTAAGGAGGTTTCCTAGCGCCATAAATTTTGCCTCCATAAAAGCTCCTAGCAAAATCCCCTTCAAACTCCATTTATATTTTATTCTTCTTTCTCAAAAACCCCAAACAATAAACTCCCAATTTTATAGCTCAGATCAACAATGGGGGATGGGCATATAATGCTTAAATATGGTGGATTACTTATGAAATATGGTGGAAAGAGGTGGAGGGATGGTGGTGGCATTGTGTAGCAATGGTGGGAGGGGCTTGGGGAAGATGAAACATTATTGAAACTAGAGAGAGAGAGAGAGAGAGAGGTAAATACGGATGATAAAATGGTTGTGAGGGACCCACCATCTCTCTCCCTCATATAACCCCAAATAATCCCCACAAAACCCCTTCGAAAATACACCCTATACCAGACAAGGCCACCAAATTTGGTTTTTGCGCAATGGATAAAACATAAACACGTCATCCATGCAATGGCTAAAAACATGAAAACACATCATGCCAAATCGAATTGATTGATTTTTGGGGAGTTCTATAGAACGAGAATAGCAACTCGTTCGAACGAGATTTGTATCTCGTTTGATCAGCCTTTGAATGACCTTCTAATAAGATTGGGATGTTGAGGCAGAGATCGGTCATTGGATCATCGTAAGATTTCCACTTTGAATGAAATGGGATTTTTGTTTGAACCAGTTAGTATTCTTGTTCGAACGAAATGGGAACTGAAATAACCCCCATTTTCTCACATAAAGGCTAGTCATGCACGATACGCCAAAGATGGGGCTTGTCGATCAATTAATATCATTCTTAGAACAACGTAGCATAAGTATTGTTATTTAAAAATATCGATACTTTAAACTTTATAAATATCTCACAGACAATATTTAAATTCAACCAACACCAACTAAATAATAAATTTAACACTAAGTAAAAAATCACAACTCCAGCATAATGTAAACAAAAAATAAATCTTGGGCTTATGCCCTTCCAATATTTCCTGAATAAAATAACTAGACTCTGGCAGAAAAGCACCTAAGCTAGAGTTAATAACCTGGACAGCTGCTAAGCACCGGGAGATCGCAAGGTTGGTACAACAACAATCCTGCTATCTCTGTCTAGAAATAACCTGGGGGAAAATCATTTATAATTTGGGTCTGAGCCCGAGGTGTGGAAGAATTAACTTAATTAATTTACGATGCAATAATACAGTTGATGCACAATAACAATTCACCCTTCGTCACTCACATGCATATAACACATCACCCCTTATCTAAATGTGACATGTCTCGCATCCCAAAGGTCCCCAAATAATAACTACGACTACTTGTCAATTTAATAAAATTGTTAAATGATTTAAGTGTATTGAATACATTTAATTATCAATTTCCATAATCTCCCAGTCTCATAATTTTCACATAAGAGGCATAAACAACTATTATCCAATAAAGGATCATAATTTTTAATTTATGTCCACATTCTTGTACATTTCAATGTATCTCTTATAAAGCTCGAGTAATCATATATATATATATATATATATATGGCACTCAAGGGCATCTACCATATTGTTGTGTGATTCGTGCTCTATCGACAAGACTGGAGGAATACCTTATCCTAAGAGGACATCATAAAAGACACACTAGTTGGGGGTGGTCCCTACGCATAACACTTCTACACAACCCATACCCAATGGTGATACAGGAACGGTTAGCGTCAATACCTACCTCTCATGGGTGGAGCCTCCACGTACTACCTATATGGCCTACACATCATTAAGCCCACCTGTGCCGACGTTTGGTACATAGCGAGAATGTACAAATCCCCGAGCCGGTAGGATGGTCCACTCGTATGTCCACAAAAATACATAATAGCACATATTATTATCCCATATAATATGTAAAGGTAATTACTCCATAATTTCCATAAAAGTCCAACCAAAGTCCATAGAATCTTTCCATTTATTAATAATTTACCATCTCATAAATTTTAAATTCCATTCCATAAAAATTTATTCAACCAACGAGTTAATTGTAATTTTCCCTATATAATGGGCGCACATTAGTATTTTTAGTAAATTCCTTATTTTCACAAACCCAGTTCCACTCACTCACTTGGACTCATAAAAATACTCAATAACCGATAAATAAAATCCTCTTCCCCATTATAATAATGTTCCTCTTTGTTTTCTCATAAATTCGTTACTGTTGCTAATCGAATTTACGGGAGTTATTGATTTCAGGCTAAGGCCAAAAAGGGAACGAAAGTTTCACGTCATTCATTACACCACTCGAACGCATGGCATGGCCATTCACGTGACACCACATATTGTTCGAACGACATGCCAGGTCGTATGAATGAACTCTTCTTCCCCACGCTCCTCCCTTTCCTATTTTTCCCAGATCAGTTTTAACCCAAAATTTCTTATCTTCGACACCCAGAAATTCATATATATATATATATATATATATATGTCCAAAAACCAATCAAAAATATAACATTATCATTGATGCAAAACCAAGTTTCTCATTCCCAAAGTTAGCCCAACAGTTATGTTTAGTAAGGGTTTTTAATCGATAAAGAATACCCACAAATTTCAGTCCTAACTTTCTCAAAATACGGCCATTAATTATGGGGTTCATAACTAAGTTTTATCCATGTATAGCAACGTTAATGTCCTTTGCAACTGATATCCCAAATTTAGCCATTAAAATCCTACGAATTTCTACCATCAAACTCTCAGATTTACAATACCTAATTTCTGGGACAATTCAATATCAAAATCAGTTCCCTACATGTATTGTTCATCATCAAATAAGACACATTAATCCCTAAATCCTAGAAATCTAGAGGGAATAAATATGATGCATTGAGAAATAAATTGGAAATTGTAAGGACATTTTTCTCATGTCCGGTATCTGACATTTGTGTTTGTCATACGCCGCTACAAAAGGCATGTCACTTCACGATCTCACACGACGGCTTTTATCCGAATTTCGGGAATCAAGAATTCAACATCTCCATCAAGTGTCCCACATCTGCCTCAACGACTTCACTTTCCACAATTTTAGGGAGTTTATGTAAGTGGTACGCAAGAGAAGTCAAAATAATGAAAGAAGGCAAGATAGGAAAGTTCAAGGGCATTTTGGAAATTTTACAGCCACCGTACGGAGGTTCGGTCAACTAGAAAGTTGAAGAGATCGACGCCTCAAAGACACTGGATGAAACGGAACCTCAATCCGAGCTACAGTGAAGAAGTTATGGCCCTTTGAAAAAGGAGAAAATCCCGATAAAATCCTTATGAAGAATGCTATGTGTTTAAGCCCCAAAACCAGTGATCTATCGCGAACCGAAGGCCAAACCGGTTCAGGGGGCGGAACGATTTGAGGTACATGCCGAATCGGTTTGGGGTACCTGACGCTGGCAAGAGTTCCAAAATTTTAAAATTCCTTTTGGTTTCCTTATAAAAGCCAACTTCGGGGGACACTACAATATTTCTTACATTTAACTGGGAATGTTTTCGTAGCCAAAAGTGTATATTTCATTGCTGATAGTTTTTGGCAATGAAAATTATTTCATAGAGAGTTCATGGCCAAAGGCCCATTGCTGAATGTATATGACCACGTAATTAAATTTCGTTGCCAATTGTTTAGTTCATTTACCACAAAATTTGTTTCGTGGAAAATTATCTTATTTACGCTACAATTTATTTCGTAGCTAATTGTTCAACATTTCATTGCTAAATGTCTTCATTTCGTTGCCAATTCAATCAATAAACTAGTATGTTAGGAGCTTTTATCTACGAAATTTTCTATTTTTTTGTAGTTATTTCTTCGACATTTCGTTGCTAAATGTCTTCATTTCGTTGCCAATTCTATCAATAAACTAGTGTTAGATGCTTTTAGCTACGAAATTTGTACCTTGCCTCAAGATCTATTGGCTACGAAATTTAATTGTTGAAGAATGATTCTTAATCATTAATTTTTCAATAATAAACTATCAAATCTTAAACTTCACTTTTATTTATCAATTGCATATTTAATTACCATATAAAAAAACACATTCGTTCAAATCCACAAAATAACTAAATTATCATAAAGAAAATCCACATTTGGTCACGTAAGCATACATTCTTAAGTCACCTAAATACTAATTAAAGGGCGTAGAAGTGCCACATTTCATCCACTTATAAACGACAAATATTCATGGTGCAACAAAATAACTAGTTAAAGGACTTAGAAGTCTCAGATTCCATTTACAAACGTCAAATGTCAAATCTTCTTGAATTGTTGCCACTAACTCTTCTTGTTTAATTGTTGCCTCTACCTCACGAGCTTGTAGACGATCCATTAAATCTTCTTGAACTTTCATAGACTTCTTTAGTTCCTCTTCCGGTTTGGCATTCCTCAATTGCATGATATTAATTCTATAATCCTTTCTTTTGGGACCATACCCAAGACCGTTAGTATAACTCGATCTTCTGCCAAAAACTTTTTCTACTATCTCATATGAGCTCATCATGGTCCCATCCTCAGATATTGACTCAAATTCACGGCATTTCATCTCATTCTGCAAATAAAATGGAAGAAAAAGGATTGTTTCTACTATACAGTAACCTCAATTGCAACTCTAAATACTAAAGATGAAGTAAAAGTCTATTTGCAATTGTTGAAATTGACTCAATCATGCTTTTTGAAACCATCTCATCCAAATCTAATTTAATACCATGGAAGATTAGAAGCATCACAAGGGAACTATAATATGCACGTTACAACCTATAATGCATATTGAACCTATAATATGCATATTATAGTGTATATTTTAACTGTAATATGCATATCATAGTGTATAATGCAGAGTACCCCTGTAATATGCATACTACATTGCATATTTTAACTATAATTTTATAGTGTATACCCTTGATTTTAAAAGCATTTTATTATTGTGGGTACACAGATTTGGAATGACGGGCCTGGACGAGTAGCCTAATTAAAACGGCCCAAAGTCCAAACCCTTCACACCTTAACATTAATTCGGTTATGACTTAGTCTTCTCCCATGTTCTCGTATAGAGGTGTTCCAGGAGAAGATGGTAAACATGGGGGAGTCCAACACCCCCACTCCCTGAAGATAGACGTGTATATAATAAACCCTAGGTCTGGGTCATAAGGCACGCACTGTATTCTCTGTAAACCCTTCCCGGAGTATATAAAAATAATACTGACTGCACCACCGTGGACGTAGGCATTCTTGCTGAACCACGTACATCTCCTGTTGTGTGATTGACATTTTATCTTCCGTATTTTATTTGGTGATTGCGCTTCTCTTATCTATTTGTGTTGAATAATAATTGTCACCACAATTGGCGCCCTCTGTGGGAACGTTTATCTTCGCTGAGAAAGCCCACACCAATAAAGAAGCTTGAAATGTCTGGTCACGGTAGTAATGCTCTTCAGGCAGGAGATATCCAAGAACAACTTGCTCCTCGCAGGATCAGATCTGAAGTTCGGCGTTCAGATCAGAGGGATCGCCTAGAGAGTCCAGCCTCAGAAGAAAGCCAAGGACCAACGAGGTCCACACAAATATCCAGGTTGATTGATGCATATGAGGTGAGGCTCCAAGAACAGAAGGAGTCTTCTCGCAAGCATAAAGATGAGAATGCTCGACTCAAAAGAAGGTTAGAAAGAATGGAGAGAGAGCTCCATCGTGGCACCAGGAAACGTCCGTACAGCACTCCTAGCCCTCAGGCGAGCAAGTCTCGCAGCCGAGGAAGGAGCCTTAGACGCGGGTCCTAGAAAGTTGAGGGAAACGAGTCAGAGGATGACCTGCTCGAGCAATTGTGACTAGCTCGCAATTACAGGAGCCCAGCTCGAAGTAACGAGAACATACGAAGTCTGGTTCGAAAGGAGATAGACCAACACCCTGCGCATCACAGTACCAGATCGACCCAAGAGCTCGCTAGGCGAGCTCTCAAAACTCAGATGAAATCACATTTCTCAAGGGAAATAGAGGAAGAGGAAGCCCCCAAGAAATTTTCTATTCCAAGATTTAAGATTTACGATGGTAAAACTGATCCCATTGATCACGTTAGGCAGTACAGGCAAGCCATGACCCTCTGGAACCATTGAGACGCACTGATGTGCCGAATGTTTTCCTCAATCTTGCATGACGTGGCACAGAAATGGTTCGAAAGGCTCCCCCACAGGTCCATTAGAAACTTCAAGTCCCTGGTCGAACTCTTTACGGCACGCTTCATTACTAGTAGCTCCCATCCCAAAAGGATGGATGCTTTGCTAACAATGAAAAAGACGCCTCAAGAGACCCTCTGAGACTACGCAAAGAGGTACTGGGAGTTATTCAACAAGGTCGAGGACTGCTCGGAGCAAGTGGCAGTGGCCTTTTTCAAATTGGGCTTCCCAGTTCCTCCCTTCTGTACCAGTCCCTGACAAAGAAAGAGGCCATGACCATCGACAACCTGATGGCTCGCATCGAGAAGTATGCCAAGGTGGAGAATGTGACCCGCCTCAGCACAGGGAAAAACGATCGAGCTAAGCTCACTGCCAAAGGCAGTGACGAAACTAAGAACTAGAAGAATGGAGAAAAGAATGGGGGCAAGAATGGCTCCAAGAACGGAGGCAGCAATGATGTGGTAAAAGCATTTCAGGCGATCAACACTATCTTCAGAGAACCAATTTATAAAATTCTTGCAAAAATCAAAGACGAGCCATTTATTAAGTGGCCCAGAAATATCGAAGGAGATCCCTCAAAGAGAAATAATGCGTTGATATGCACTTTTCATAAAGAAGAAGGACATAAAACTGAGCATTGCAAGGCTCTTAAGTCCAAGTCCGGGCATCTGAACGAATTCGTGGAAAAGAAGGTAGAGAAAGTTTCTACCCATAGGGAAGCAAGGCCTGACAACGTACTCGAAGATGATGCCGACCATGAATTTGTAGTAATTCATGGGGCATCAGATGTGAAGTAGATTCAAGGAAATTTATATCGAATGGAGGTAAAAAAGCTTACAGTGGTGATGCAAGCTTTTCAGATCGATCCAGCGAAGACACAATAAGGAAAGCATCGGCGAGCAGATGACGTCGACTAGAGTAAGCATATCATGTTCACAGATGAAGATCTAGTGGGAGTGAGAACCCCACATCATGATGTTTTGATCATTACTCTCAGGATAGCTAACTATGACGTCGACAAATTGCTCATCGACCAAGGAAGCTCGTCCAAGGTAATGTATCTCGACCTGTTCAAAAAATTGAAGTTAATCATCGCCGACCTAAAGGAAGCTACTGTCCCTTTAGTTGGCTTCGCTAGAAAAGTGACTATGCCCTTGGGAAAGATCGTGCTACCAGTAAGGGCAGGAAATGTCTCTAAGATGATTGAGTTTCCAGTAGTTGACATCGACTCGCCATACCAGGCTTTCCTCGACAGAGGATGGCTGCACGCAATGAAGGCAGTCTCCTTGACCTACCATCAGAAACTCAAATATGTGACTGAGCGAGGTGTAATGCAGATCCATGGTGATCAAGCGATGGCAAGAAGGTGCTTCATAGAAGCCATCTACCCAAAACCAGAGAAGAAGGCCGACAAGCCCAGCGAGAAAGTTGAAGAAGAAGAGGGTCTGATACCTTCCAAATAGCAGTTAAAATACGGGAGGCCCTGAGTGGAAGAGACCAGGATCATCCCCTCTGAATGGTTCGTTGAGGACCTGGAGGAAGTTACAGCTGGAGATAACACCGATATGACAGGATCTTCTTGATTGGAGCTTCTCTCACAGATCAGGAAAAAAAGGAGTTGATGATTCTGCAAAGAAGCATTGTAGACATTTTTTTATGGGAACCATACGAGCTGCCTGGAATTGATCCTAGTATGGTTTGTCATTAGTTGCACGTCGACCCCACCTTCAAACCAATCACGCAAAAGGCACGACTAACTGCACCCGAGAAGGAAAAAGTCGTGGAAAAAGAAGTTGAAAAACTGCTGGATACAGGATCCATACGGGAGGTCCAATTCCCCAAATGGTTATCCAACCCAGTACTAGTTCCAAAGAGCAACGGGAAGTATATAGTCTGCATCGACTTCACTGACCTTAACAGGGCATGCCCTAAAGACAGTTTCCCTCTTCTGAAAATCGATCAACTAGTGGACGCCACAGCAGCTCATGAGAGAATGAGTTTTCTGGACACATACTCAGGGTATCATCAGATCCCCTTGTACGCTCCAGACCAGGACAAGACAGCATTCATCACCACCGTTGGATTGTACTGTTACAAGGTCATGCCCTTCGGGCTAAAAAATGCAGGGGAAACCTACCAACAGCTGATCACCAAGATGTTCAAGGACTAAATGGGAAACACCATGGAAGTCTACATCGACGATATGCTCGTTAAAAGCAGGATGAAAGAAGACCACCTCTCAGACCTATCAAGAACCTTCAAAATCCTCAGGAAGTACCGAATGAAACTTAATGCAAGCAAGTGTTCTTTCGGTGTCCAGTTAGGAAAATTTCTTGGGTACTTAGTCAGTAAGAGAGACATCGAGGCTAACCCAGACCAGATCGATGCAGTAAATGAGGTACAACCTCCTCGCACAATCCGAGACGTATAGAAGCTCACTGGCATGCTCGCTGTCTTGAACCGTTTTATCTTAAAATCCTTCGAGAAGTGCAAACCGTTCTTCCAGCTCCTAAAGGGAAACAAAACAGTAGAATGGAATCAAGATTGCTCGCGGTCATTAGACAAGCTCAAGGCCTACCTTAGCTCACCACCACTGCTCGTCATACCCTAGGAAACAGATTCCTTGTACTTATATCTCGCCGTTTCCAACCACATTGTCACTTCTGCATTGATGTGCGAAAAATCAGGAACCTAGCACCCCATTTATTACACGAGAAATACCTTATTAGAGGCCAAGCAGAGGAACCTACCACTGGAGAAGCTCACCTTTGCACTTGTAGTGGCTTCAAGAAAGTTGAAGCACTACTTTGAAGCTCACACTATCATCGTCGTTACGTCACACCCCCTTAAAGAAATCCTGAGGAAAGCGGATTTATCAGGCAGACTGTCTAAATGGTTAGTCGAGCTCATGCGAATTGACATCCAATTTTAACCAAGGAACGTAATTAAAGGGTAGGTCCTTGCTGATTTCATAGCCGAATTCACAAGCGAGCAGCCTCTCGACCAATTTCAACCTGTGAATCAAAGAGAGAATCACACAACAAAGGGAGTCTGGAAATTATTTGTTGATGGAGCCTCCAATTTAAAGGCGGAAGGAGTAGGCATTGTGCTTGTCACTCCAGAAGATACGATCCTTAAACAAGGAATCAGGCTTGGATTTGAAGCCTCTAACAATGAAGCAGAATATGAGGCTTTAATAGACGGCCTTCAGAAGGCACATGCTTTGGGGGCAAAGCAGTTACAAGTGTTCGGTGACTCACAATTAGACTCCAATCAGATAAGGGGAGACTACAATGCGAAAGATAAAAGAATGGCAGCCTACCTCGCCTTGGCAAAAAAGCTAATGGCCGGCTTCGAGGGAGTCAGTGTTCAGCAATTTCCCAGAGGACAGAATAGCCATGATGACGCCCTAGATGCCCTGAGTTTGGTAATCGATTTTGACTTAAAAAGAATAATCCACATCGATTTCCTAGCCCATCCAAGCATTAACCGTAACAACGAGCTGCCAAGCGTGGAGCATGTGCTCCAAATTGAGTCAGCACCCAGCTGGATGGATCCTTTAAAGGACTATTTGAAGGATGGCGCACTTCCAGATATTAATAAGATCGCTCACCAGATAAGAGTCAAAGTTGCTCGCTTTCACTTATCTCCCGAGGGCAAGCTATATTAGAATTTTGTCCCGTCCCTACCTTCAATGTGTTCACCCGAGGAATGTCGGACAAATTCTACATGAACTCCACGAGGGAATATGTGGAGTCCATATTGGAGGAAGGTCATTGGATTTCCAAGCAATGAAGGAAGGCTATTAGTGGCCATATATGCAAAGAGATTATGTAGTGTATGTTCGCAAATGCGAAAAATGCCAACTTCATGCTTCCATGGTCCATCAACCAGCCAGCGATCTAAAATCACTTTCCAGCCCATGGCCATTCTCCCAATGGGGAATGGACATCGTAGGACCTCTTCCTACCGCTACCGACAATCGCAAGTATCTGTTGGTCACAACTGAGTACTTCACCAAATGGATCGAGGCAGAGCCACTGGCGAACATCTGAGACGCAAATGTGATAAGATTCATATGGAAAAATATAATCAGCTGTTTTGGGATCCCTAGGACCATCATCACTAAAAATGAAACGCAGTTCGAGAGCATCTCCTTTTAGAATTTCTGTAATGACCACGAAATCAGACACCATTTCAGCTCTGTGGCCTACCCTTAGAGTAATGGCCAGGCCGAGGCCTCCAATAAAACGGTGATCGATGGGCTAAAGAAACGATTAAAATAAGCCAAAGGTGCATGAGTAAATGAACTACCGCATATTCTGTGGGCTTACCGTACTACCCCACAACGAGAAACGGGGGAAACCCCATTCTCACTAACATATGGAATAGAAGCAGTCATCCCATTGGAAGCAGGCTTACCCACTATGAGATCCACCCTTGTCGACCAGGGCCAGAATGATGCAGCATTGCTTACTGAGCTTGACCTAGCTGACGAACGCCGAGAGCTTGCCTTGGTGAAACTAGCAAGCTATCAGCAACAGCTTGCAAAGCACTATAATAAGAGGGTAAATCCATGGGCATTTCGAGTTGGGGACTATATCATAAGGAAAGTCTTGGGCAGCGCATTAAAACCATCAGACGGCAAGTTAGGGCCAAACTGGGAAGGACCATTCAAGATAATAAGAGAGGATCTTCGAAGAGCCTATCACTTAGAAACACTGGAAGGCAGAGAGATACCTCGAGCATGGAATGCATCCAATCTTAAGAAATTCTATTTCTAGATTCTTCTTTTGCATTGTACTTTTGAGACTGGAAGCTCATTTCTTTATCATTAATAAAAGTTATTTAGCGGTTGCATTCTACAAAGTATCAGTTAACTAGTATATTAACTTTATAACTCACACACCTTTTCCAAGTGACAGGCACACTAATCATTACACCATAGCAGGGAAATCACCCTCCTCAGGTTTTTGTTATGAAACACAAAAAACCTCTTAGCATTGCCCCTGGCAATATATGAAGCCCTACAGGAGATCCTTAGGCAATATGACCAAGTCACAATTGGTCGCCAAACAATGTTTGGTTAATAAAATCCTAATCGGATAGAGCATCCAACACCAGGTGTGTCCTCGCCAATTTCCACACTTAGGCCTAAGGAAGTGTGATGACACGACCTAAAAGGTAAAGTGGGGCAGAATGGTATCTTATAAGTATACTGGACTGGAGGGACACTCACTTGACAACGCAAACTTACAAATCTAATCAGCCAAGAGAGGCCCAAGATTATTAAGCAAAGTCTAAAAGATGTGGAAAATATACAACACTTGTTTAATCGACAAATTTGCCAGAACATAAAATTTATATTACTCCATCACCTTTACAACAAATACAACTCATGCTTAGTCGGCGAGCTCGCCCAAAACAACAACATTACATTACTTCATTATAAACTATATAGAGTTACTACTGGCAAAATCTCAATGAGGTCGAGGCCTCTGAATGAGATTATCAGCCACTTGGGCTCTTCGACCATCGTTGGGATGGGGAACTAGCTCCTCCTCGAATTCATTCGCATTCGATTCCAATAGCTACTGAGGGATATCATAGATAGGGATCCACTGATCATCTCTCCGGAAGGGATCAGACATTAGAGTGGAAGGAGAGATCTCATGACGATACCAGAGCATTGAGTTCCTTGGGACTTGCAGCTCCTTCAGGGCAGTCAACCATCCCCTGATAAAGACACGCTCTTCAAACTCTATTAGCCTCGTCGGAGCATCTAGCCAACCTTGGTCGTAACCATCGACCCATACTTGCCGAGATCCTCTCTTAAACAGATGCCTCAGCCGAGTGATGTCCCTTTGAAGCCCAGCAGCAATCACATATGCTCATTGAACATCACCACAGAGCTCTTCCATTTCCCTAGCCGAACTCCTTGTATTTGTGCTAGCTCGTGGAACAGTCAGCGGGGTGGAACCTCACAGCACCGGAGGAACATCGCTTGGTCCAGCTCCAGCTCATGACGAGGAGGAACCTCATAATATTGCAGGAGCGATGCTCGGTGCATGCTCCCTGAGTCATGAGACTTCCCTCCTTAAAGCCTCATTCTCTTACCGAAATTTTTTTATAACCTGGTTGATCTCAGAAGCATCTAGAAGCTTTGCCATCAGAGTATTCACCTCTTCTTGGACTGAGGCACCAACTTCCTCCATCTCTTAGAGCCTGTCTTTCAGTTTAACGACGAGCTCAGTCTTCTCTATGAAGCGCTTGTTCCTCAATCGCAGTGATTTGCAAATCCTCACAAAAGTATGACGAACCTTAGAACTTACATCAGGACCAAGCATTCTTCCTAATTGAGAAGTGGCTGGTATATAATCATCAACACTAATCAACTACAAGCAATAAAAGAGCAATAAAAGATAGAATTATTCAGTACACTAAAGTAAAAAGTCTTCTAATTTCATTCATACGAAAAAGATCAGAGTATATTGAAGAAGTAGAAAGGAAAATTACAAACAAAAATACAAGAGTAACCCTAAGGGAAAATTAGCTGGCGACCTCAGGCTGCCCAGAAAAAGCTGGCTACTTCCCCTTGTCAGCAGTAGTAGAAGCACCTCCCTCAACAGGGACAACCTCTATCGCCTGAGCAGGAAGGGCATCAGTAGGAACTGTCTGGGAGGCAGGGTCAACACCTTCAATGGTTGGGGTAGGGGCTTCATCCATAATTAGCTTTGGGCCTGGATCGTGCTCGTTGAACAGAGGAGAAGCAACATCCACACCAGTAGCTAAAAGGGCCTTGTTCCAGCCCTTCTTGAAGTTCAGACGACTGATGTAGCCTATCTTAACCTCAGCATCTTCATACGCAGCAGCACACTCGGAGTTATATGAGTCCTCCTTAACGGTGGCTGCCTGAGACTCTTTCTCCTTTATCTTTTCGGTCAGCACCTTCTTCTCCTCTATAACAGCCAGCTTTCTCGAGCACACCAAATCGTAGGCTTGCCGCAGTTGGTTCAGTTCTTTAACCGCTGCCTCCGGCTCATGATTGGTTTTAGCAAGAGCAATATCAGAAGATGTTCGAGCAACATTAGTGGCCTTCAAACTAGCCTCGAGCTCTGTACCCTTCACCCTCAAAGCAGCATTCTGCTTATCCAGCTCGCCGTTCTTATTGATCAGCTCATCGTGAGAGCGATAAAGCACAGCAAAATCAGTCACAAACTTCCAGTAAGAGAAGATATTAGAAGAAGTAAACATACAGAGATTAGGAAGCATTATAGAAGGGAAATAGACTTACCAAGGCTAGCCTCTGGCTCGTTTGCAGAGCTAACTGGTCAGTCTCCACCGCCCTTTGGCGGTCAGCAGGAAGGACTGCCCTCTCAAACAGCGCAGGGGCCAGTTGAGGGGAAATAACAACTGAGGCCCCCTCTGGAAACGCGGACACAGGCACTAAGGCCTGCCCAGCCTTCATCCTCGCTTTCATTTTCCTCCTCTCCTCCTCCTTTTCCTTCTCCCTCCCCCTTTTTCATCTTCTCTTCCATCCTCTTCTTCTCTTCAACCTTCTTTCTCTCCTCCTCCTTTTTCCTCTCTCTCTCTCTCTCTCTCTCTCTCTCTCTCTCTCTCTCTCATATGCTCCTCTTTTTTTCTCTTATTCTCCTGCTCCTGAGCAGAAGACCGAGAACCAGTAGCAACAACCCTAGTGCTGGACTTTTGCTTCTTCGACCTCTGAGCGAGAAGCACATGATCGTCATCATCATCATCTCGGATCAAATTTTTCCCTAGAGGAACTATTTCCTCGCTAGAGCTGCTGGACGTGCTCGAAGGTTCTTGAGCTTCAGAAACCTCTTTTGAATCAGAAGAACTGTCACCACTGGAGATCCCCTCGCCAAAATTGCCTTCAGCACCACCTCTAATATCACTCTCAGAACTACACTCCTCCTCGTCCAACTGAATGAGATCGGCAGCAGCTTCTTCAGAGGTATCAAGTTCTGGAATACTATCTACAGGCCTCGCGATAAAGCTGAACCCAATATTCTTGTACTCGAGTAGGAAAGCGGCAGACCGGGGATGTTCAGCGTCATCTAAGGGCTCCCTAATATTCCAAGATTTATCCAACTCTAAAAGATGAACCTCGCTGAGGGCAGGCTCTAAGTTCTTCGAACTCGCTGAAGAAAAAATAGGAAAGAGTCAGAAAGATCACACATTAATAAAAAAATTGAAAGGAGAGAGCAAAGACTACCTATATACTCTTCCCCATAAAAGGGAACAGTAAACCTATCAGACCTCGACCCCTCAGTCTGGGGGGGAGAACTGCCAATTTCTAGCAAGAAAGCCATCTTGCCAATAATCCTTGTGGGAATCAGGTAGGTTTACTACCAATATCCTATCAGGACTCCTGGCTTTGAGATAAAGAACACCAGAGCTAGTTCGAGAAAAGGAATAGCAAAAACAGACTTCGGCGAGCCCTAATTTGGTGCAATAAAGTTAATTTATTCTATGGACGCGATTGATTATCTTCCATACATTGGGCGAACACTGTGCAGGAACAATGTTGAAATAACCAAAGAAATGCAAGAACAAATCGTTTGGAGGAAAAGTAAGCCCCCTTGAGAAAGTAACAAGACGTGAATCTAATGGTCACCCTCTATCTCTCTAACATTTTTGGGAAGAGAGGCGCACTCAATCTCTACCCACTCTGGGATATTGTAAAATTTCCTAAACTTGGACACTGATCTATTACCTATCTTCACCATTTGTAAACCCTAAAGTACAAATTTAAAGAAAGCACAGAGAGAAATCAAAAGCGACTTACGAGATGAGAGCTTGACTTGGACAATGCAAGAACATAAGTCCAAACGACGAGGGAGATCGAAAGCGAGGAAAATGAAGACCTGGAGAAGAGGGCACAAATTGCTAAAACTCACAGAAGGTTCGTAGAAGATGGAAGAACACTGAGAAGCTTGAGACGACAACTATGAAACGTTGCCCAAAAATACTTTTAAATATTGCTAATCATCGCGCACAAGACATGAAGCAACTGCCGCCTAATTCAGTCCTCAAATTTTGGGAAGAGTTATACGATGTACAAAGAAGCCATTATGACAAATCATTTAAATTTATTGAGCCCAAATTGTGGCCCAACAAACTTAGGGGCAATTGTGGGTAAACGAATTTGAAATGACGGGCCTGGACGAGTAGCCCAATTAAAATGGCCCAAAGTCCAAACCCTTCACACCTTAACATTAATTCGGTTATGACTTAGTCTTCTCCCATGTTCTCGTATAGAGGTGTTCCAGGAGAAGATGGTAAACGTGGGGGATTCCAACACCCCCACTCCCTGAAGATGGACATGTATATAATAAATCTTAGGTCTGGGGCATAAGACATGCACTGTATTCTCTGTAAATGCTCCCCGGAGCATATAAAAATAATACTGACTGCACCACCATGGACGTAGGCATTCTTGCTGAACCACATACATCTCCTATTCTGTGATTGACATTTTATCTTTCGTATTTTGTTTAGTGACTACGCTTCTCTTATCTATTTATGTTGAATAATAATTGTCACCACAATTATCATGTATGCGCATTATTAAAGATGAGGCGTAAATGATCTTGAAGCATAAATATTGGCAATTTACAAATCAATGGTTATTAACTGGTATTGAAAGAGTCCAAATACCCCTCGCCCCACCCAATTGCAACAATGTGATATATTAAATTTTAGTACGAAGACGATTGAATTATGAGAAATCGTTTATGAACAAGTTTTTTTAATCAGCGCACACTGCTTGATTATGAATGTGTAGTTCGTGTTGTTAGGACTATTCCTGGATAGGGGAGGGAGTTGATGTATATCAGTAGCTAAGGGTTATACCACACTATAAAGAATGCTAAGGGTCATGATCCTGACTCTAACTACGAAGAGACAGCCACAATTGCTTTCATCAGTGGCGGAGGGAGTAGAGTTGTCGATAAATTAGAATTGTTCTCCCCATTTCAATAGAGTACAAGTATTGAGGTTTATGACTTATTTTCATGATTTAGTATACATACTCCATTAGTGTATTTATAAAAGTCATGGGCTATAAGTGCTTATAGTATATATAGATACTTCACTATTTGATGTGATGGGCAGTTATAAATTGTAGTGTGATACTAGCCATGACTAGACATTGTAGTCTAGCTTAGATTCCAGCATTAGTGGAACATTGTTGTTTGAGAATTCAATCTACAACTTCATATTAACCATACCTATGTCAAGTCTAGAAAAAAATTAAACCTATTCATCTCTATTACTAAATCATGTAAATTTAGAACCAGTAAATCCAAGATCAAACATACCACGAGAGAAGATAACATCCTTAAAATCTTGAACATAGTGGAAGTCAATTGCATTATCACCTATTTCTTCTTCTGGGGATGTAACAACATTGAAATTACCTATTACAAGGTGGGGGAGTCTTCATAAATATGTGATTGACTTAAAAGATTAGGCCAAAAAGATTGTCTTTCAATTCAAATGCATTTACCTTACACTACAGAAATTACCACATGAGATTTTAGTATTTGATCCTCAATCTTCTGACATAGAACTTAGTATTCATCATATAATACACTGATTTTCTTACCATTATTAAAAAAACATATTTTATTGGACATGATAAAGCAACAACCTCTAAAACTCCATTTGAAAACTCTAGCCAAGATAGGTCTATTTGAGATCAATTATAATGCAAACTCTAGCTAAGATAGGTCTAATTTGAGAAATTATAGGAGCATCAAGGTTTACAAGATATTGAGTATAATATCAAAATTAAAGTACATGTGGAGACAAATATTGAGTAAAACAATTGGGTGATCTTCTGGAAAATTATTTAGTGATGGAAACAATAGTTTGAAAAGAGTAGATAGAGGGAGATAAGTTATACCTTGACTTTTGATCAGTTTGCCGATAGAACAATTATCGTAAACTCAGAGCCGACACCAACCACTACGTGCCATCAAACCACAAAACATTACTTTCAACACTCATTAAATTAGACACTATATATTAGTAAAAAGCATCTGAAACCACCAAATCAATCGACAATCATAAATTCAAACTAAACCACTACCTAAACAATTGACAATCATCAAATTAAGCCAACAACCCACACCATTAAAACATCAGTCTACTACATGATAAAACCCTAAATAATTAGGGAGCCAAAATATCCTAAAAATTGGGAGAAAATAATAGTATATGTCCTAAGTGATTATCTCATAACATAACACTAATAAACTTACATATCACATATTCATCTCATAACATAATAGTAATAAACAAACATATCGTCTCTAAAATTGGAAAAAAATGGATTTGGCTTACCGTCGATCGGATTTGGAGATTGTGTTTGTCCGAAGTGGTGATCAAACCAAAAAAATAATCTCTAAACCCGATCACATGAGGGTGTTCTACGTTGTACAGAGAGAGAGAGAGAGAGAGAGAGAGAGAGAGAGAGAGAGAGAGAGAGAGAGAAAGGGTTTCGTGGTGTATTTGGAGGGACTATCAGGTTTAGATCTGATTTAGGAGATTTTGAGAGTGGGTGATGTTAAGGGTGGTCTTAAAAATTAGAATATTTCACTACAAAACAATTCGTTGCGTAATGTTTTAAGGATTTACACTACGAAAAATATTTCGTTGCAAAATATAAAAGTATTTTCTATGAAGTAATTCATTGTCAATAGTTCATATTTCGTTCCTAAACAATTTTCTTTTTTGCGGGAATATTGGCGCCAACTTTTTGGCACTTATTGTCAACAAAAATCTAAATTTCGTGGCTAAATGTAATGTTTTTCTCCACGAAATTATTTTCGTGGCAAATAATGAGTTTTTGCTACGAATTTTCTTTTGTAGCTAAGAAATTCGGAGCTAAATGTAAGAATTGTTGTAGTGGGAGTTATTTTGTAAGACTTGGAGAGATAATTTTCAGAGTTCTATTAGCTCAAGTCTTCATATTTTTGAGTCCCAAAAGTCATGTTTTGATTCACACATCATTGCCATACCTTTGTGAATCTTTTTGAAACCCAAGAACACAACTTTAATTTTGTTCATACTTGTGGACAAGATGTTTTTCTTCTTCAATGCATCTCACCTGGAGTTCCTGAGGGAGATTCCAGTCGACAACATCAGAACCGACACCTGCGGGTATTTCTGTGTCACACTTGTTTTCATTGTAATCCGTGTAACCATATATTACAAAATTATAGTGAAAAATAAAAAGGTTTTGCCCCTTTGGGGGATTTTTCCTCACTTGTGTGTGTTTGAATGTTCTTGTATGATGTCATCATCTTCAATCACACCTAGATGCATGTTTAGGACTTAATTGATAAAAACTTAGTTTAATTAAATAATTTTCTTATTTGAACGCATGCGCACTCTCTTCAAATTGGTATCAGAGCTTTATTAAAAGCGAGTGCATACCTTTTTCAAATTTGTATCAGAGCCAATTACACAATTATACCGTGTAATTTTCCGCAAAAATTTTCTAAGATATCAATTTTCTGAAAAAAAAATGATTTTTGAAAAAGAGCGTGTTCAATGGAGAAATTAGATAATAAAATGCCAATTTTTTACGGGACAAACTATGCATACTTGAAATCCCGCATGAAATCTTATTTAAAGGCCATTGATGAAAGAGTCTGGATTTTGGTTGAAAGAGGGTGGACACCTCCCTTCATCACTGTTGAGAACGTGACTAGTTTAAAATTTGTCACTGCTTGGACTGAAGAAGAATTTAAATGGTCATCTTTCAATTCAAAGGGCTTAAGTGCTATTTCCGGATCCGTCACACCTGACGAGTTTCGATGGATAATGACGTGCACCACGTCAAAAGAGGCATGGGATGTTTTACAACTTACGCATGAAGGAACTAATGCTGTGAAAGAATCTAAACTGCAAAATTTAACAACTCAATTTGAGACCATCACCATGCTTGAAACTGAATGTTTTGATGATTTTTATGCTAGGCTATCTGATATTGTTAATACTAGATTTAATCTTGGTGAACACATTGCTAATTCTAGAGTTGTTAAAAATATTCTTAGATCACTGCCTAAGCATCTTATCCCTAAAGTCACTGTGCTAAATTTTATGGGTAATTTAAATGAGCTAAAATTGGAGGAACTTGTAGGATATCTGCAAACGTATGAAATTGATATGTTTCCTAAATCTATCAAGCCTAAAGATAAGGGAATTACACTTAATGCCCATGAGAGAAAAGGTGAGGGTCGGTAAGAAAGAGATTTGAGTCATCTAGAAAGAGAGAGAGATATACGCCATATTTCGAGTGTGACTTTGGGTTAGATGATTTGGTTCTATTTGCAAAAAAATTCAAGAAAAATGGTAATTTTAAAGATAAAAAGAATTTTGAGAAAAATAAGTTTGAAAAGAAAAATGAAAAAGATTTTAAAGACCCTCCTCAGAAAGATAATGAGAGATGTTATGAGTGCGACGGTAAGGGACATATAGCTTTTGAGTGTGCTACTAGGCTAAACGGAGAAAAGGGCAAAGCTGTCCTTAATGCTACCCTTAGTGACGACAGTGAGGTCGAGTCGGTGGACTTTGGAGATGAGTCATCGCATGAGTGTAACTTCACCGCATCCATGGCTAGTCATGTGAGTTCTTTTAGTCGTCCTCACGACGATGAGGATGCTACTTCACAGGGTCACCTCGACAGTGAGAGCGATGTGAGTGAGGGGGAGGTTGATGCAAGTGACAGTGAGAGTGATCTCCAACGCTGAGTTATATACCGAGTCATTTAAAACCAAAGAGGGTAACAAAGCGTTAGTTCTTAGGATCACAGCTTTAGAGAAAGATTTAAGACTGCTTGGAGAGAGAGAGAGACTTGGTGTGAGAATGAAAAAGAGAGAAAAGACAAACTTGAGAAGATAAGATGTTTTGAGTGCGATGGGACATGGCACAAGAAATTTGAGTGTCCCACTAGACTTAGGAGAGGGGGAAAGAAAGTTTCCATGCCCACTACCCTAAGCGATAGTGAGGACGAGGATAGAGATGAAAGTGTGATTCGAAAAGCTTTTAAAAAGTTATTTATAGAGACCATGGAAACAAAAAGGTCAAATAGGATCCTAGGTCTTCAAATTTGTGAGTTGAAGTAAGAGAATGATGAGCTAAAAAGGGAAAAATGTGACTTGACCAACACGGTGTCTAGTCTGACGACATGTGTATCCCATCTTGAGGATGATCTCAAACAAGAATGGGAGGTCCAAGTCTCATTAGAGAACGCATCTGAGAAGGTTGATAAGATGGCTCCCTATCCCATTTTGAATGAGGTTGGAAATGGAATGACGGTGCATTCACTATTTTTAATGCGCCCGAGCCTATATCCACTTTGGTGAGTGAGTCTCATGGGTTCCCGTCTAGGAAATCTCATCTAAAAATTCTTGATAAATTAATTCCTAGACCGGTTTATGTTTGCTCCCACTGCAAGAAGCAAGGACATCTTAGGGAGTTTTGTTCTGAGTTGGGTTTTGTGCCATATCATGCCACTTCACACGTCCCCGCACATCCACCCATTCATGATACTTTGCTTGCACATAATGATAGAGAGTTTTCACATATTTGCGAGCAAGTGAAGTTTTTGATCAAGACCACACATGATCTTATCGAGTTGGTTCAAAAGATGTCACCATCTTTGGAAAACTCCACCACTCTTCCTGGTTGAGGTCTTGACATGTTTACTAGCAAAGGGTGTTTTACATGATGTCTCTTTTGCCTATTGCTAGCATGTACCATTAGTTTGTTTTATTTTTTTATTTTTATAATTTTTGAAAAATCCAAAATAATTTTCGTTTTATAAAATTTTTAGAAAAGCACAAAAAGATTTTTGTATTTTTTACACCATTTATGGATGAGCATTTAAGATAGCCGAGTCACAAAATTCATTCCTTTTATCCACGTGACTGTTTGATAGTGATTTGAGATGCTACATCATTGCATTCATGTGCTTTACATTGTTTGGAGTCTTTGAGATGTGATTAGTGATATCTTTCTACATGTTTGGCTCCTTATCTCCTTTATTGAACACATGCACGGTTTTATTTTATTATTGTACTTGTCTATCACATATTGGCTTGAGTGTTTCCATCTCAATTTTGTCTATACAACGAACCATATGCGATAAAACTTAACAATATTGGAATGCATGTAAATCCCTGTTGGTGAGATTGTGTGATAATTTTTACGGTGAAGGGCAACCAAAGGTTCATATCTATCCTTTGCAATTAATCCGCCGTTAAATTGAGAAATTTATTATCTGGGGTCTAAGTGGTTAAAAGAGCCCGAAAAATTTAAAGGCAATAAAAAGAAATTCATGCAAAATATGGGCCATTTAGGTTTCACCATCAATTCTCCAAAGTTTGAGAATTTAGATCACCTCTATTCAAAATATATATCTGAGGGAGTTTGGTTGGAGTATTTAAACGGGTTTGCACTTCCTTGAAAGTCTTAAAAAAGCATTAAATTGTTTTGGACGTTATTGGTGTGGAAATCACTTTGAGCTTTGATTTGTTGATTTGATTGAGTCAATGTCTCATATTTCCATTTTTTTACACCTAAGGAAGATGTTGAGTTTATTCGTTAGAAGTATCCGATATTCATCGTGCACATATGTCATGTTTGTATGCATTGATTTTCCTATCAAATTTGATCACACCCCTACATTTTCGCTATCATCGACTTGGTTGTTTTTGTGTTTTTTCATGGTGTGATTATTTGTTTGTATATTTTGTGTGAAAAATTTTGAAAAATTAAAAAATAGTAGTTTCTTACCTTGTGACATTCTCCATTTGCATTTATTTCTACCTCTCATATCTGTCTATTTGGGGACATAATAAAAAGGGGGAGAAATAATTATCATATTACGGGGGAGTTTTGAGTTTTGAGTTTTGATATTTTAAAATTTGTTTTTTGCTGGTATCTATGTTTATCTCATTTCAAACTCGATACGTCACTTGGTATCTTCTTTATCTCATGTGTGTAGGCACTACATTGATGATCACTGAATTGCACACCCTGATGAGAAAAGGTTTGTGATTTTGAAGATTTGAAGAACAAACGATGAAGACTTATTCATTTGTATCTTTCCAGTTTTGGGTTCATGGGAGGGTAGATTTGTATAGGTCAACTGAATGATAATAATTCATATTTTTTATTTTGTACTGGCATAGACATAAGGGGAGATTTATAAGAACATTTTTCTCATGTCCGATATCTTATGTCGTACATCGCTACAAAAGCTACGTCACTTAACGATATCACATGACGGCCTCTATCCGAATTTTGGGAATCAATCATTCAACATCTCCATCCACATCTGCCTCAATGACTTCACGTTCCACAATTTTAGGGACTTTATGTAAGTGGTACGCAGGAGAAGTCAAAACAATAAAAGAAGGCAAGATTGAAAAGTTCAAGGGAATTTTGGTAATTTTACATCCACCATCTGGAGGTCCGATCAACTGGAAAGTTGAAGATCTCGACCCCTCGAAGACACTGGAAGAAACGGCACCTCAATCTGAGCTACGATGAAGAAGTTATGGCCCTTTGAAAATGGAGAAAATCCCGATAAAATCCTTATGAAGAATTCTATGTGTTTAAGCCCCAAAACCAGCGATCTATCGCGAACCGAAGGCCAAACCGGTTCGGGGGGCGAACTGGTTTGAGGTACATGCCGAACCAGTTTGGGGTACCTGACGCTTACAAGAGTTCCAAAGTTTTAAATTCCTTTTGGTTCCTTACAAAAGCCAACTTCGGGGGAGTTATTTTTCAAGACTTGGAGAGACGATTTTGAGAGTTCTATTAGCTCAAGTCTTCATATTTTTTAGTCCCAAAACTCATGTTTTGATTCACACATCATTGCCATACCTTTGTGAATATTTTTGAAACCCAAGAACACAATTTGATTTTGTTCATACTTGTGGAGAAGCCGCCTTTCTTCTTCATTGCTGCTCACCTAGAGTTCCTGAGGGAGATTCCAGTCGACGTCATCAAAACCGACACCTGCGAGTATTTCTGTGTCACACTTGTTTTTCATTGTAATCCGTGTAACCATCTATTACAAAATTATAGTGAAAAATAAAAAGATTTTGCCCCTTTGGGGGATTTTTCCTCACTTGTGTGTGTTTGAATGTTCTTGCATGATTTCATCATCTTCAATCACACCTAGATGCATGTTTAGGATTTAATTGATAAAAACTGAGTTTAATTAAATAATTTTCTTATTTGAACGCACGCGCACTCTCTTCAAATTGGTATCAGAGCTTTATTAAAAGCGAGTGCATACCTTTTTCAGAAACATAAATTAAGTAAGAGAATTCTTGCCTTTAAGTCTGTAGAGGAGAAGCCCTTTCAAAACTCCCTTGAATTCCCCTTTGTTCTTGCCTTTTTTTCCTTATTGTGTATTTCTCCCTTTTCTCTCCCGTGGTTGCTATTCTAGGTTTTCTCTAATGATAGTGAGGGAGTGGTTTACCCCCACTTAAACAATTAATTAGTGGGTAATCCCGAGTTGGGCCTAAAACCTAACTTTTGGACCCCCAAATGGATCCGAATCCATAATTTAATTAGCCTAAAAGTTTCCCAACTCATATACCTATGACCCGAGACCATTTCTAAATATTTAAAACACTATATCAAGCCACTAACGCATCCCAAAATGCATCTCAATAATTTTTATTTCACTATATCAAGTCACTAACATTTCTAAATATTTAAATTCTTCCGATTTAATTTATTCCTAAATTAATATTAAATTAGAGAATTTAAATTAGCTGAAATATTTTATTCCAAAATTATAGGGTATTAGAGGGATCTCATTCGAACGACTTGTATATTTGTTTGATCCACATAATTTCTTCAATTTCCAATTTCATCAAATGACATCCAATAATTACCATAATTACCACCGGGATCACAAGAATCACTGAACATACATATAAAAGCCCACATATTAATGATCCAAATCTCATGTGTGTCATACAATTACAAATTACATGGGGAAAGAATAAAATACAGGTTAAAGTGAAGTAGAGAATGTGTACTTTTGGATTGAACTAAATGCAAATTTTCACTCAGCATATAAGGTAGGAAATGGGGAAGGCATCCCACTACATGCCCCATATCCATCTCTTATGGCTTCTAACAATTAGGGGCAGTTAGCCTACTATCTAATGAGTCCAAAGATGGCTAGAAAGTGGTCAAAACCTAAGGAAAACCATCTAAAAACAACTCCACAAAGTTGCAAACTTGATAACCTATAAAAAAATTAGGCATTCTGCCCAAATGGAAAAGTCCCCAAAACAGGCATTAGATGACTTTTAGGAGAAAATGTAAACTCAAAAGTTATTCAGAATTAAATTTTACATCTTTTTGACTGTTTTAAGAATTAAATTATTATTATTATTATATTATTATTATTGTTATTATTATTATTATTATTATAACTTTATTATAAGTATGATTATATAATTTATTTTTGTATAATTATTTTTTATTTAAAAAGCGATGCTCAATTAACATGCGACACACGACATTTTTTAATTTTTGCCCTTAATCGTGATTTCAATTATAAAAATCTTATTTAAATTAATTCCATTAATTTCTCAAATATCCAAACCCATATAATTTGCGAATCACGCAAATTCAAAAATGTGATGCGACTTTTTTAATTCAACAAAATACGAGTGTTGATACCAAATTTAGTCTCCTGACATGGCTCAATTTATTCTTTTATGGTCTACTTGATAGCAACATCTACAATGAAAAATAAGGAATTTTTCTCATTTTTTAGCTTTTAGTTGCATTTGATAATACTTATTTTCCTCAAAAAATAATTTCAATTTAGACTAAGAGTTCGTTTGATAGGCCACATTTGACATAAAAAAATGTGGCAAATGGTGACAAATGAGGTTTTACCTACCATTTTGTGTGTTTGATAGGCCTTATTTTTCATGAAATGTTTGCATGATATTCATCTCCACATACATGTTTTGTCTTCTTTTTGAGAAATTCATTAGCAAAATTTGCTTACCTATAAAGGTAGGTAAATTTTTATCACTAATTTGTCATCCATTCAAAAATTATTTTTTAAACTTGTTTTCTTGGTTATTTTTTTATTTTCATAATAACATTTTTTCAATATTTTCATTTTTTTCTATAAAATTGTTTTCTTCGGTTAAAGCTAATGTTTTTGGTTAAAACTAGTTTTTTTTTATTTTTTTTTAAACAACTATTCTCTTTTAGTGAAAACAATTTTTTTTCACAAATAAAATTGTTTCACTTTTGGGCAAGAAACCGTTTTTTGTGTTAAGATTTTAATTTTTTTAAACCAAAAATCGCTAAATATAGTTTTATAAAAAAATTATTCATTTTTTCCAAAACAATTTTTTTATTGTCAAAATTTGATTTTCATTAAAATTTATTTTTTTCAAAACAATTTGTTGTTAATATTTTAAAAATATTTCTAAAAAAATCCGTTTCAAACTATTTTTCTTGAAAAACTTGTTTTTTCCTCATTATACACTATTTTTATTATTAAAAATTATTTTATAAAAACATTTTTTTTCGCTATAGGTTGTTTTTTCGATAAAATTGTTTTTTGAGAAATTATTTTTTTAATAACTATTTTATGTTAAGAATTAATTTTATGGTTAAAACCCATTGTTTTATATATCGGTTTGTTTACAGTTACTACTTTCACGACATAAAAAATTAATGATATCAAACAACCCTATATAAAAAGTTATAGGTTGCCATGACATGGAAAAATTTGCGATGAAAAAATTTGACCACTTTTGAACCAAATGGACCCGGAGGTATTAACACCTAAAACACAACATGTTAATTTGTGATGTATTTCAAATATTTGGGGTCCCCAAAGAAGTGATTCCATGAAACCAAAGACTTGGAAATTAATTCTACCATCTTCTATCAAATAAGGCCTTAATTTATTTGGACTCCATGTCGTTCAAAATTAATCCCATACAATTAGAATGAATCTGTAACACCTTGTGAATTTTTGGACCGTAAGTAACTCATTTAAATTAAAAAAATCAAATAAATATTTTATTGGATTTAAGTTATTTTTGGTAGTAAAAAATATTGATTTTTATTTTTTAAGATTGAGGTTTTAATTGGAATTTAATTTGGGAGAAAAATAGGGAAATTTAAGAACTATGTATAAATCGTTGGGAAATTGGTTTAGTCAGGCCGACCAAACGAGTTCGGCCCTTGGAGTAAATCGATTCGCGTTGGCAGTCTAGAGCAGGTAGTTTTTTTAATGTTTGTGTTTAATTAAAACCCACTTTCCCATATAAATTAGACTTGGGGTTTAGACTTTGAAAACACTCTTAATCCTTTCCATGTTGTGGTATCCTCCAATTATTTTATCTCCTCTCATCTACAAAACCTAAACCCCAATAAATACAATTTTCAAGCTAAGATTTGAAGACCTAAATCAACTTATTGGGGCATGAATACAATCTTCGTGACAGGAGCACAATCGTGTAATCGTATTTTCAAGACGACTTCTTTATAGGCATGAATGCTTCTATTCTTCCCCTTAAGTGTTATGCGTTGTAGATATTTCTTAAACTTCAATAAATGATATTTTTCTTAAAAAATATTAGAAAGATTAACTAGGGAAAGTGAAAATAATTTCAGGGCTGTTTTTATTCAAACATCAAAATATATCTAAGACTTGAAACAATCGCATGCTTAGATTAGAGGTTAGGATTACGATAGAATTGTGAGACGTTTTGCGTATTAAAATTAAAAGTATGAATTTGTAGTAATCTTCCGACTCGAAAAATCATGATTCTTGTGTGTTGATTGTAGATTAGATTTATTATTGCTTAATAGATGTATATGCATGATAAAAAAAAATGGAATCTGGTGTTAATTAGTAAAATATCTCTCGTATAGAAATTACGAACTTTAACAACTTGTGTGAAGATTGGTTAGACTTGTTATTTCATAGAAGTAAGAGAGCGTAATTCAGTTAATGTTGAAATTGGAGAATCAATTAGAAGACTTGTAGCTATGAATTGAAAGTATGTTTTATTTGAATATTGCTTGTGTTAATATTTTGACGTCGCGGGAACATTGAGATGTTTGGATAGTTATGCTTTTACCCTTATTTTTAGGTTGCTTGCTTGGTATGGGACTGGTAGGTAGGCCTAATTATTGTTAACACTTTCTAGGCATGGAACTAGTGAGTGTAGGATCATACGGTTGGGTAATTCTTGAGTAGGTCTAGGTAGTACATCGCCACGTGTTTTACGTTATCCTAGGTGCGAGATTAGGTGGTGGTTTGTGATATGTATTCTTCCTAGGTGATAGGATAGGAAATACTTGTGGTTTTGGTGTACTTTAAGTGTGGGACGAGGGATGATTTAGGCTGGATTACCCGAATAAAGGGTGAAGCTAACAGAGAAAAAATGATAAATTAACAATAAATTGATAAAAAATTCCTAAGACAAAGAACGAGTATTAAAATGGATTTGCGTCGCCAATATGTGCATAACTAATGAAATTTGGTTGGTTAGCTATAGCGAAGTTCATGTGTGTTTGCGTCACCAATATGTTCAATGCTAATGATAATTGGGTTGGCTGAATATAACGACTTGTCGTGTGTGGAACATCACCAATATGTGCGGGGCTAACGAAATTGGGTCAGGTGGCTATAGTGATGAGAATGGGAGAAATGGATTGGTAACCTTGTGGGACCGAATAGGTGCAAGATCTATACATAGGTCGAATATCTATATTGATGTCGCTCCGATAATAAATTGATTAAACGCATAAAATTAAGTTAGTAGCCTTGTTAAAATGAAATGTTGTAACATTAATAATTAAATCAGAATAGTGGGATGGCTTAGTACGCGGATAGTTAGTATCGTGTTACTTTATTTGCATGTGATTATATCATTTAATTCAAAAGTCTCTATTGTGATATTTATCATGTATGATGCTTATGTTTGGGTTCATCAACCATAAATGGGAGGAATATCTAGTGTTCATGGGGTGCGCTCTGACCCAAGGTAGGTGATCAGAACAAGGGTCGCAATGACTAACCGTGGAAGAGACAATGAACAGGTGAGGAGCAGCAAGTTAGCAAGGGAATAGCGTCCCATAGGGCCTTCAGGGATAAGGGCAAGGACAACAGGGTGAGAGAGCACCAGGAAGACATTATGGAACTTTTAGGGTTGCGTGTTTCGTTTGTTAAGAGGTAGGACATCGAGCTTCTAGGTTCCTGAAAGCACAGGGTCAGCGAGGCCAAGGGCCTCCATCAGCGCCAGCACCAAGTGCATAGGGAGTGCCAGCAGCACCAACAATGGGTACGCAGGGACCGATTATGCCTAAGGTGTATAGCCTTCATGTTCAGGAACCTCAAATGGGGCAGGTCCAGCAGGAGCTAAGGCACGGCTAGTGGGATAGAATGGTACTCATTATTTCCTTAGATATATTTATATATATAGCGATTAAATATATATTGTATTTTTGTTCATGGGGTAGGTGCGTGTAGGATTGGGTGCCAGCATCCAATCGTATCATTCTACGGGTAGGAACATGTAAGCCTTATTTTCTTTGAGCAATTTTATGTCTGATATTTATGCTTAGCTCAATTTTGAGGATGAAATTCCTACATTAGTGGGGGAGAATGTAACACCCCACGAATTTTTGGACCGTAAATAACGCGTTTTAAATCAAAAATTGGAAAAATATTTTATTGGATTTAAATTATTTTTTCCCATAAAAATGTTGTTTTTTATTATTTAAGAATGAGGTTTTAATTAGAATTTAATTCAGGGAAAAATTGGGAATTCCAAGAATTATATATAAAACTGGGGAAATTGGTTTGGTCAAGCAGACCAAACTGATTCGTTTAATACGCCGTAGTTTTTCAAGGATAAATAAAATAATATTTTGGTAATAAAATAAAATTTGTAGAGATTAAATTTTATCGATGCATTTAATTTATTAATTACGAATGTGTAAATTGTTATTATGTCGTAATCACGTTTTATTGATATTTTTATGCTAATAATTACAATTGAAAATAATCGCATTTGTAGTACGTAATTAATGTATAATGTGGGACTCAATTATAAATATACTTGTGAATAAAAAAAATGGGGACACATTTTGTAAGTCATATGGGCTTGTTTAAGTGTTCTTAACCATTAGAAATGGTCCCGGGGTATAGGTATATAAGTTGGGAGACTTTTGGGCTAGTATAATTATGGGTTCAGACCCATTTAGGGGTCCAAAAATGGGGAAATAAATCCAACTCGGTATTAGTAAGCTAATTATCTATATTATGAGATTTAATAACTCCCTGGACGTTACATTTAAAAACCCTAGCCTACACCACTAAGAGAGAGAAGGAAATAAGACACAACAAGGTATTGAAGAGGGATATTCAAGGGGAATTCAAAGAATCAACCAAAAGTATTAAGGCATTGTAATAACCCGCCCTTTTGGAGATGATTAAATTCCATAATTAAGTATAATTTGGAATTTGGAGGATTTCTCGAAATAGTAATTTTTGGGATTTTCGAGGATTTAATGATTTTCGAAAGGTGTTATAAATTATTTTGGGACCATATAGGTCGAAATATTTTATTTATATGTCGCCGTGGAGTATAGCGACAAAAGAGGTAAGATTTTGAGTAGAATACCACATTTAATTATTTTGGGTTAGAATAGTGATTCGCGGTCAAGCACCTCGGATGGAAATTTCGACTGCGCCATGAGTCTCGGAATGTCCGAGATAGTCGAAAAAGAGTGTCCGATTGTCGAAATTAAGTTCCGCGTAATTTTGGAGTTAAATAGGCTCGTAAATGAGTAAACGAGTCGTTTTGGGGGTATTAAGGGATTTAGCCCTTTTCTCCTTATAAAAGGAGGGAGAGGGGGAGAAGAAAGAAGAGAAAGAAGAAAGAATAGAGGGAAGAGAGAGAGAGGGAAGAAAAGAAGAAAAAGGGGGAGATTCCGGCCGACCTCCGCGGGATTCGGCTCGAGGACGTCGGATTTTATCCACGAGGCAAGTGTTTACTTGCTTTATTTATTTTTTAGCATAAATATCTCATATCATTGTTGGTATAACAAACCCTAATGATTTTGGGTTGGGTATTCGTGGATAAAACGGGTTTTCGGGAGATAAAACGAATAAACCCCTAAAATTGGTAATTTGGAGAAATTTACAAATTAACCAAAAATATTGGGTGATTCCGGGTTCTAGGATGTTTAGGACCCGTATTATAGGTGTATTTATTGTTGGTAGAAGTTGTAGGCCGTTGGGTGAAGAGATGGAAGCTGGGAGGAAGCTTCCATGGCCGAAACAGCTTCTCGTAGAAGAAGCTGCCCGACTTGATCGATCGATCGATCATGGGGCTCGATCGATCGAAGCCTTCGATCGATCGACGGCTATGGGTCGATCGATCGACCCCTGCTGAAATTGGATAATTTTCTTAGGGAGATTTGGATGGGATAGATTCCACTTCATCTTGCTTAGAGGATAATTAGGTGATAACCTAAAGGACCTTTTAGGACTTTATAGTCCATAAATTAAGGCAAATTAGGAGGGTACATTAAGGGTTTTAAGTATATAACCCTCAATCTATATTTTCGAGGAAAATAGAATAATTGTAGAAATTGATGGATTGGGTTCCTAAATTATATTGGGGACTTCTAAATGATTATTTGGACTAGGAGTAGTCTTGGGGTTCAAGGAAATGAAATCCTTAATTTGTTGAATTTAAGGTTGTTCGGGTGAGATAAATCCCGAGGATATTTCTCGTAGGCATAGAGTCCTATATAATTATGCTTATAGAAAGCATAATTATATCGATTATCGTTAAGTGTATCCTAGGATATAATTAGGATAATTTGGGAGTATAGATATGTGTTAATTTCACTTAGAGTGAAGGGTATCATTGGAGATATCCAATAAATCCTTAGATGGGATTGATGTATATAGTGATTATTAAATTAAGAAATATTTGGGTTTAGTATCATGCTTATATGAATGCATGATTATGATTCCTGGAGGGAATCTTTGGGATTATTGGTCATCGCTAGATGCTATAGGCCACTATGGCCATTTATATATATTCTAGGAAGAATATATAGGATATGTATATAATGTGTGATTTAGGTGTATATATATCATATGATGGAAACGATTTTGAAAATATAAAAAATGAATATTTTCAAAACGGAAAGAGAAATGTTTTTCATAATTAATAAAATATGGATTACACACCTCTCTAAATCTCTATCATAAGGGAAGTTGTGTGCGTATGGTGAAGCCCCCTGACAAATTAATGCAGGGTGGATATAGTCCTATAGGCCATGTGAGCGTTTGTTGATATATATTTTTCTGCGCTGGTTAGGAGATTCTGGGTGTGGTCTTGACTATCCCGCAGGCACATGGCCGCTTCCCGACGTCTTGCGATGTAGGATCCCAGGTTGTCTTATGGTAGGCCCTGGAAGATGATAGCCATTTAGGGGCGCGCACAGTGGAGAAATTCGGACGGGCGGTCTTAGAACGCGTTATATATTAAAGCAATTCATGATAATGGATTGGCTTTAATTACATTTCCTGGATATAGGAAGGGAAATGGGATAAAGGTTTTGGCTTCGGTAACACTTCCCGGATGGAAGAAGGGATGTGGAAGCATATGATATGATCAAAGCATTTTTATGATAATGAAAATGGCTTTGAATACATTTCCTGAATATAAAAAGGGAAATGGGATGATTTAAAAAGGTAAAGCATTTTTATGAGAATAAATATGGCTTTAAAAAGAGATATGATTTGTTAAAGCAATTCATGATAATGAATTGGCTTTATATTTACATTTCCTGAGTATAAAAAGGGAAATGAGAAGTTTTGAGAAAATGATAGTATTGATAAATACTTTGTATATGGATTCTCATTCCGGGAGATAGATCCGGATGGTTATGGTTAAGTATGTATATGTATATATAAATGAATAAATCGAGTGCCGAGGGTCTAATGGATCCTGACGATCGACCTTGCCGCATAGTAGTGTATCGGGGGGGTTCCTTGTTTTGATTTCTCTTTGCGAGACACCCCACGCACGAATATGGCATTGTGTTGAGACTGGGGAGAAGTTTAATCCTTAGTGCTCTAATATTATAAATGTTTATGGTATATATATATTTATATATATTTTTCTGTACTGAGGGACTGGCGGATCTCGACGATCGACCTTGCCGCATAGTAGTGTATCAGGGGGGTTCCTTGTTTGGATTTCGCTTCGCGAGACACCCCACGCACGAACATGGCATAGCGTCGAGATTAGAGTGAGGTTTAGCCCTTAGTACATCTATTGGACTATCTAGGGTAAATAGTGGTTGGGTGTTAGACTAGTTTAGCAGGGTAGCTTGACTAGGATGTTTAGATAGATGCGCTAGGAGTGCACTGTTAGAGGAGAGATGAGGGGTATCTCATGGGCGTGCGATACCAATTTAAATATGTGATAAAACTATTTTTCTAAAAATAAAGCATTTATGCACTTGCAAAATATTTTCAAAATTCGGGCTCTGACCCGTTTATCTACTCTCCTTTCTTTCTATATATTATATATATATATATATATATATATATATATATATATATATATATATATATAGGTGTCCAGACACAGGGACGCCTGGATGGAAATTCTTTCGAGTCAGACGTCAGCTGTAGCAGTTGTGGATGCGTGCAGGTTTTTGATAGTCGCTTCCATCGTTGTACTCTAGATAGGAGGTACTGTATAAACATTCGAGCCAATGGCTCACTTGCATTTAGTTATTCTTTCAGTACATCATTCGATATGGTTGTATATTTTGACCGAGTGTTCGGTTATTTTATTTCATTTCAGTTTCATTTACGCATAAACTGTGTGGATGTTTTATTTATTATTGTTAAAAAGAGTAGTAAAGTTAAAACTTTGACACCGGCCTAAAAGGTTATTAGTAATTAAATGGATTTTTGACAGTGAAGCTAAGAATGATCCATATGAGACTCCTGTTTTAATTTAATATTGGAGTGATCGCCCGGTATCTTATTAGGCGGGGTGTCACAGATGGTATCAGAGCCTCAGGTTCTAGTGTCCTTAGGAATCTGTGCGGACGTACTACGCTTTCAACGTTGCTCTCGATTTGTTATAGAACCCCAGGATTAGGATTGTTGATTTCTCTTGTGAGATTTCGTTCTCCTGCCATGTTACAAGATTATAGAAATCTTTTACGCGCTCGTTGAGAATCGTGTGCGGAGCTCGGAGGGCAGCAGGAGCTGGAGCTTAGCTGGGGAAGCTGGTAGAAGATTGGGATGAGGACCTTAGTAGAGGCCACCCTCCTTATGGAAACTATTAAGGATTGTTGCAACGACTACTAAAGCATAGTATTTATGAGCAACTAAGTACTACTGTGGTAGAAAGTGGTACTTAAAATTGAATTACCCCGTGGAGATAAGGGTTAGAAAGGGATATTACGGATAGTTCTAACCGTGAGTCCCCATGAATCAGCAGAATGAGAAGAATGCTGTTTTGGGAATTATTCGCCTAAGGTTCAGCCAGAGGCCGACGGTGAATAAAGAGTATTATGGCGAAGTGAACCTTGTACCTAAGTAAGTTAGGTGCAATGAATATTGAGTCCTTTCCAAGAAGGATGGGCTCACTAAAGAATGGGTATGTTCGAGGACCCCGTGGTTGGACATCCACTCGGGGAATTTGTTAAAATGAAGTTGTTGTTATGAGTTTTACCTCAATTGAGGAGGTATATTTGGTGTGACTAGATAAAGTCGCAGTATTAGTTAGCCCTAGACTCGTGTGTGTAATTTGAGTTATGGCGGTCACGATAACATAATATCATGTATGCCTATGTGTTGTCCGCAGTAGCGGAGTTTTGTTTTCCTTCACTCGTCATAAAGGCAGGTGTTGATATATTGTGTGTATATATATATATATATATATATATATATATATATATATATATATATATATCTGGTTTGGGATACTCGTTTTATATGTCTATATGAGTACGTTGTTATGATGAGTATAATACATTATGGTGTATTTTCGGAGCGATAGCAGGCTAAAAATGACAAGTCTATCGTGTCCATGGTTCCTGGAGGGAACAGGTTATTGTTGCGGTGTCTCACCTAGATATAGGTTGAGTTCACCTTATTTATTGTGGGATACGAAACTTCGATGAGTAGAGGTTTCATTATCGTGATTCGGGTATATGGCGACCTTATATCTATAATTTAAGGCCGTAGGATTTGTGTTGAGCTGTAAGATTAAGCTCATTACTATTTGCGCAAGGACTTAAAAATAAGTGCGAGCGCAGGGTGGTATGACTCTTAGTTTGAGATAGGAGTTCAAACCACCTTTTTGTTGGATTAGGGGATAGGGATATCCCGGTTGCATGTTTAAATGACGGAACTCCATAACCAACGAAGTCAAGGGTTAATGTGTGGAGGGGTTCCTTGTTTGGATTTCGCTTTGCGAGACACTCCACACATGACTCTTAACGGCGTCGGGAGTGGGGAGCTATTATGGGATGCAAGGATGTTGATTTTGTGGAAATGTCTTATAGTGTGGATGAACCACTATAGGCTATGAGCCACATGATGTTGATATACTATGGAAAGATTGTGCTATGGAAAAACACTAAAGTGGTCCCCTCGCCACAAGTGGGTGGGTGAGGTTGGACATAGAGAAATTGATTTGAGTACAATAGTCAGGCCTTAATGAAAAGGCAAATTTTGAGGAGATAAATTTTGGGTATTATGTTCGTGACACTTTCTACAGAAAGTGGGCACTTCGATTGATTAGGTTTCCTTCTGTATGGGCGGAAGGATAAGATAATAGGAATGCGTTCATAGGCTAGCCTAGTAGGATTTAGGACGTCCTGCTTGTGTGCCTTGGGTCATTATATCTCGATGACCGACTACGCGAGGGAGTAGTGTAACGGGAGGGTTCCTTGTTTGGATTTCGCCTTGGCGAGACGTCCCACGCATGAAACCAAGCAATTGTCGGGAGTTGAGAGAGGCCTTGGGCACTAGGGACATAATTAGGATTATATTAGTTTTGCGTAGGTAGGGTAACGCATAGATCGTAGCATTTTTAGGATGAAGGTTCGCTAGAGTTAGCAGCGCCGAGGTTAGGAGAATTGAATTCGCGGGGTGGGAGGACCCATAGGTGAGTATTACACCAAGGAAAGGAGACCCTTATTGGGAGAAAGTGTTACGTGTCAGACGTTCACTACGGATGTGCAGATGTGCACAAGTTGGAAAGATGTATGGGCACCTTGGTAAGATGGTTTTATATACCGCGTAGTATATAAGGTTGAAATCCATGCCAAGAGGCACTTTAGAGGATGTGTATTAAGTGACGTATTAGAGTCACTTTAAGATTGCGGTAGCCGCATAGTGTATGGTTAGGAACCATTAGGTTAGTATGTTTCCCTTGAGGTTTAGGATTTATAGTGATCCTAGTTAGATGGTGTATGTTATATCTGAATTTCGAGGACGAAATTCCATTGTAAGGGGGGAGTATGTAATAACCCGCCCTTTTGGAGATGATTAAATTCCATAATTAAGTATAATTTGGAATTTGGAGAATTTCTCGAAATAGTAATTTTTGGGATTTTCGAGGATTTAATGATTTTCGAAGGGTGTTATAAATTATTTTGGGACCATATAGGTCGAAATATTTTATTTATATGTCGCCGTGGAGTATAGCGACAAAAGAGGTAAGATTTTGAGTAGAATACCGCATTTAATTATTTTGGGTTAGAATAGTGATTCGCGATCAAGTACCTCGGATGGAAATTTTGACTGCGCCATGAGTCTCGGAATGTCCGAGATAGTCGAAAAAGAGTGTCCGATTGTCGAAATTAAGTTCCGGGTAATTTTGGAGTTAAATAGGCTCGTAAATGAGTAAACGAGTCGTTTTGGGGGTATTAAGGGATTTAGCCCTTTTGTCCTTATAAAAGGAGGGATAGGGGGAGAAGAAAGAAGAGAAAGAAGAGAGCGAAGAGAGAGAGAGGGAAGAAAAGAAGAAAAAGGGGGAGATTTCGGCCGACCTCCGCGGGATTCGGCTCGAGGACGTCGGATTTTATCCACGAGGCAAGTGTTTACTTGCTTTATTTATTTTTGAGCATAAATATCTCATATCATTGTTGGTATAACAAACCCTAATGATTTTGGGTTGGGTATTCGTGGATAAAACGGGTTTTTGGGAGATAAAACGAATAAACACCTAAAATTGGTAATTTGGAGAAATTTAGAAATTAACCAAAAATATTGGGTGATTCCGAGTTCTAGGATATTTAGGACCCGTATTATAGGTGTATTTGTTGTTAGTAGAAGTTGTAGGCCGTTGGGTGAAGAGATGGAAGCTTGGAAGAAGCTTCCATGGCCGAAACAGCTTCTCAGAGAAGAAGCTGCCCGACTTGATCGATCGATCGATCATGGGGCTCGATCGATCGAAGCCTTCGATCGATCGACGGCCATGGGTCGATCGATCGACCCCTGCTGAAATTGGATAATTTTCTTAGGGTGATTTGGATGGGATAGATTCCACTTCATCTTGCTTTGAGGATAATTAGGAGATAACCTAAAGGACCTTTTAGGACTTTATGGTCCATAAATTAAGGCAAATTAGGAGGGTACAGTAAGGGTTTTAAGTATATAACGCTCAATCTATATTTTTGAGGAAAATAGAATAATTGTAGAAATTGATGGATTAGGGTTCCTAAATTATATTGGGGACTTCTAAATGATTATTTGGACTAGGAGTAGTCTTGGGGTTCAAGGAAATGAAATCCTTAATTCATTGAATTTAAGGTTGTTTGGGTGAGATAAATCTTGAGGATATTTCTCTAGGCATAGAGGCCTATATAATTATGCTTATAGAAAGCATAATCATATCGATTATCGTTAAGTGTATCCTAGGAGATAATTAGGATAATTTGGGAGTATAGATATGTGTTAATTTCACTTAGAGTGAAGGGTATCATTGGAGATATCCAATAAATCCTTAGATGGGATTGATGTATATAGTGATTATTAAATTAAGAAATATTTGGGTTTAGTATCATGCTTATATGAATGCATGATTATGATTCCTGGAGGGAATCTTTTGGATTATTGGTCATCGCTAGATGTTATAGGCCACTATGGCCGTTTATATATATTCTAGGAAGAATATATAGGATATGTATATACTGTGTGATTTAGGTGTATATATATGTTATGGTGGAAACGATTTTGAAAATATAAAAAATGAATATTTTCAAAATGGAAAGAGAAATGTTTTTCATAATTAATAAAATATCGATTACACACCTCTCTAAATCGCTATCATAAGGGAAGTTGCGTGCGTATGGTGAAGCCCCCTGACAAATTAACGCAGGGTGGATATAGTCCTATAGGCCATGTGAGCGTTTGTTGATATATATTTTTCTGCGCTGGTTAGGAGATTCCGGGTGTGGTCTTGACTATCCCGCAGGCACATGGCCGCTTCCCGACGTCTTGCGATGTAGGATCCCAGGTTGTCTTATGATAGGCCCTGGAAGATGATAGCCATTTAGGGGCGCGCACAGTGGAGAAATCCGGACAGGCGGTCTTAGAACGTGTTATATATTAAAGCAATTCATGATAATTGATTGGCTTTAATTACATTTCCTGGATATAGGAAGGGAAATGGGATAAAGGTTTTGGCTTCGGTAACACTTCCCGGATGGAAGAAGGGATGTGGAAGTATATGATATGATCAAAGCATTTTTATGATAATGAAAATGGCTTTGAATACATTTCCGGAATATAAAAAGGGAAATGGGATGATTTAAAAAGGTAAAGCATTTTTATGATAATAAAACTGGCTTTAAAAAGAGATATGATTTGTTAAAGCAATTCATGATAATGAATTGGCTTTTATATTTACATTTCCTAAGTATAAAAAGGGAAATGGGAAGTTTTGAGAAAACGATAGTATTGATAAATACTTTGTATATGGATTTTCATTCTGGGAGATAGATCCGGATGGTTATGGTAAAGTATGTATATGTATATATAAATGAATAAATCGAGTGCCGAGGGTCTAATGGATCCCGACGATCGACCTTGCCGCATAGTAGTGTATCGGGGGGTTCCTTGTTAGGATTTCGCTTTGCGAGACACCCCACGCACGAATATGTCATTGTGTTGAGACTGGGGAGAAGTTTAATCCTTAGTGCTCTAATATTATAAATTTTTATGGTATATATATATATTTATACATATTTTTCTGTACTAAGGGACTGGCGGATCTCGACGATCGACCTTGCCGCATAGTAGTGTATCGGTGGGGTTCCTTGTTTGGATTTCGCTTCGCGAGACATCCCCCGCACGAACATGGCATAGCGTCGAGATTAGAGTGAAGTTTAGCCCTTAGTACATCTATTGGACTATCTAGGGTAGATAGTGGTTGGGTGTTTGACTAGTTTAGCAGGGTAGCTTGACTAGGATGTTTAGAGGGATGCGCTAGGAGTGCACTGTTAGAGGAGAGGTGAGGGGTATCTCAAGGGAGTGCGATACCAATTTAAATATGTGATAAAACTATTTTTCTAAAAATAAAGCATTTATGCACTTGCAAACTATTTTCAAAATTCGAGATCTGACCCGTTTATCTACTCTCCTTTCTTTCTATATATTATATATATATATATATAGGTGTCCAGACACAGGGACGCCTGGATGGAAATTCTTTCGAGCCAGACGTCAGCTGCAGCAGCTGTGGATGCGTGCAGGTTTTTGATAGCCGCTTCCATCGTTGTACTCTAGATAGGAGGTACTGTATAAATATTTGAGCCAATGGCTCACTTGCATATAGTTATTCTTTCAGTACATCATTCGATATGGTTGTATATTTTGACCGAGTGTTCGGTTATTTTATTTCATTTCAGTTTCATTTACGCATAAACTGTGTGGATGTTTTATTTATTGTTGTTAAAAAGAGTAGTAAAGTTAAAACTTTGACACCGGCCTAATAGGTTATTAGTAATTAAATGGATTGTCGACAGTGATGCTAAGAATGATCCATATGAGACTCCTATTTTAATTTAATATTGGAGTGATCGCCCGGTATCTTATTAGGCGGGGTGTCACAGGCATGAATTTTCTTGCTTACTTTTATTTGTCCAAAATGCTTCCTAAATCATTGTGATGTATTTCCATGTAGAATTTTGGATATATAAGATTTGTGAAAATCAATCAATGAATTAACTATTGTTTTTGATGTTTTGAAATCTAAAAGTAAGAAGAATCCAGAAATTAGGATGGGTAGAAATTGTGGACTATTGTTGGGAAATTCATGGTCTTAAAACCTATTGGAATTCTTATGACTTACTACTCTTGGAGAACTATTAAATATATTAAACGTCTGAATTTTAGATGATAAGTCTCCTTACATGTGGTAGAGATTGAAAACTTATGGGTATGTTGAGAAAGCAGTGATCTTCTTAAAAACCTTTGATATCAATTTGTAAACTTGTGTTGTGCACCGAAATATTTCAAGTGTATTCAAATCAATTTAATTGTATGACAAATCAACCAAATTCAATTAATCCCAAATTTAGTTACCCCAAAATCATGCATTTAAGTTATTTGAAATCGTCAAATTAGGAAACTTGTGAAGGAAACCAATTTTTAGCAAAAAATCCCTGAAGTGAAAAAACTTTTTATTTCACTAATAAGTTGCAAATCACAACTTACAATTTTACAAGAGAAATCAACAAAGAATTTACCGTAACAAATTCCCATAGTCTGCAACCTAAATTAGCAATGGTCTCCCACACCAAATCCACAAGACAGCAAGGATCACCCGCAAGCACTCCCAATGATCGCAGTCATAGTCAGCTAGCACCTCCCTTAAGCAGTACCAAGTCAGCCATGGATTTACCCTTTCTACATGAGAAACTTCAACAAAGATGTGTTCTTGGGTTCCAAAACAACTCACATAAACTATTGGGATGAATTATGAATTGAAAATAAAGTTAAAACTCTTACCAATGGGAAGACAAACGTTCCTGCTGAAGCATTTTTCGTAAAACTATACTTCCAGGAAATCTGAACAAAAATAAAATAGGAAAAATGAATTTATAAAAAACATTAAGGTGGCGCGTCGCTCGAACAAGTTGTTAGTGTCGCTCGAACGATGACACATGTCATTTAAACGACTTCGTGCGACATAGGAAGTCACTCGAACAAAGTCCCTCTACCGCTAGAACGAGATTTTAAAAAATTAATATTTTCGTTTCGTTAGAAAATAATCCACCTCAACACTTAGAAAAAATTATTTGACGAAAAATTCCGTTCCAACACTTAGAAAATATTTTGTAAAAAATATTCCAATACTCTAAGTGAAATGATAAGGTACTTAAACACAACCTTACCAAAACTGAAAGCGGGGGCTTGAATGTTAAAGAACTTTGATATTCAGATGCGTCTCGACGCATGATTGATCTTGAATATATCTTCGACGATTGTAGTGGTATACAACATACTCAATTGTGAACGAACAATGTAAAATAATGTCCTTACAAATCTCCCCCTATGTCTATGCTAGTACAAAATAAAAACATCTGAATTGTCAAATCAAAATGCCTATACAAATCTAATACCCTCCCATGAACCCCAAACTGAAAAGGTACAAAACATGCAAGTATCAAACTTTTCTTCAAAAACTTCAACATCAAATCTTCAAATCTTCAAGATTTTCTCATTAGGGTATGAAAACTATTGATCTTCAATTTTGTACCTACACACATGAGTAAAAGAAAATACCTTCATGACGCATTGAGTTTGAAATTATATAAGAATAAATCAATCAATAATCAAATCTCCCCCATAATTTGTTCTCCCCCTTTTTCTTTGGCCGAAATAGAAAAGGAAACGAATAAACAAAATAAGCATGGAGTTGTCACGACAAATATGCATAGCAAACATGGATCAAACTACGCTTATTCAAAGGAGTAATTCAAAAGCATCCACAAACTATTTTTGATTTTTTAATTTTTCTATACAAAAATGCAAAAATAATTTTACAACAAATCACATACCATGAATTTACACTAAGACAACCAAATCATGGAAACATAATGAATGGGTGTGAACATATTCAATAGGAAAATCAATGCAATCAAACATAACATATGTGAACGATGAATATGTGTACTCCTAACGAATGAACTCAAAATCATCCTTAGGTATCGAAAACTTGAATTTAGGTGACATCGTTTTAATCTAATTGACAAATCAAAGTCAAATATGATTTTTACACCAAGAACGTCTAAAACTATGTAACACTTTTTCATGACTTTGTCAGGATGCGCAAAACCATTTTATATTCTATCCAAACCCCGTCATAAATAATATATCTTTATTTTTCTAGAGGTGATGAAACTAAATTCTCTCCTTAGAGAAATCCTATTGGCCCCATTTTTGGCATATATTTTTTTTATTGCCTTAATTTTTTTCTTTGGGCTCTTTTAAATGGTGGCTTTCACGATGAGTTAATTTTGTACTCTCGCAGCCCTTTCTCGCAAACACTCATCATTTTTTTAAATTTAATTCCTTACAGTATGCACTACTTTCAGTGTCAAGTTTTATTGCATTTGGTTCATTTTAAAGACACAATTGAGATGAAAACACATCAACCAACATGTGATAGACAAGAACAATAGTCAAACAAATATGTTCAAGTGTGCAATAAAGAAAATCATGAGTTAAACATGTAGGTAGTAACAACTAATCACATCTCAAAGACTCCAAACATTGTAAAGCGCATAAATAAAATGATGATGCATATAAAAAAAACTATCAAATCGTCACATGGAAATGGAATGAAATTTTGACTTGGTCATCCTAAATATCCATTCATAAACGGTGCAAAAAAAAATTAAAAAAATCCTTTTTGTCTTTTTCCAAAAATTTTATCAAAATAAAATCTTTTTGTCTTTTTCAATTTCTTTCTCAAAAAAATGAAAATCTTTTTGTATTTTTAAAAAAACTATCAAAAAGAAAAAACTAATACAAAAAGTACACAAGTAATAACACTAGCAAGAATATATAATGAAAGATAATTAGCGTATGACAAACAACCGAGAGATTTAACATGAGGTGAATCATGTGAAATCAAACAAGAGTCATGAACAAGCAATCCAAAAGACTTTGAATCTGATTTTCTAACCCAAACAGATTTGTAATGACATGTGGGGGTGTTGGGAATCGAATTTATTCTTTTATTAAACTTCCTAGGAGTATTTTGAAGTTTATAACAGAAACGCCTAAGATGAGCTTGCCTACTGCAGTATGTGCAAGTGTAAATCGGGCGGTGAGTGTTACCTAAAGGCGGGCCTCTCCTAAAGTTTCTCGGTGGCGCTCTCCTAAAATTCCTAGGTGTCTCTCTCACAATATTCCTAGGTGGTTATTTCCTAATAACTCTAGGTTCTTATCTTTTAACAACCCTAGGAAGGTCTGTCACACGTGTGGGGTTGGCATTGGGAATGGGAGCAACATTATAATCGAAGCCTATACCACACCTATCCTCCTTGATTTGGACAGTGCCTAACATCTTATTTAACTTTTCTAACCTAGGATCCAAATCAAACTTCACCTTACTTGTCTATCTTAAACACTTCCCAAGTTCACTTATCCTTGACTGAAGTACACGTCTAGAATCCTCAAACTCTAAAATCTCCATTTTCGTAGTCTCCACAACCCTCTAAGACTATCTCTCTCACCCTCGACATATCCTATCTTATTTTTAAGCATCTCCTCACGTGTCCTAAGATCCTCAATTAAGTCATTCGTGTTATTCTTATCTAAGGAACGTTTTTTTTTATTTAGCTTCTAGTTTTAAGTTTGCCTTCTTTAACTTTACAGATTCCACATGCAGGTTATTGTAGGCAACTTGAAACTCACTCAACTCTTCCTCTTCGTCCTCACTCTCATCACTAGTCATAGGGGTGGGAAGCTCTCACTTATAAGCATAAAAAACATCTTTTTTCAGAATCACTATCACTAAGAGAAGAAACATGAGATGTCAGTTTATTAAAAAATTTCCTTATATTAGTGGGACACTCATCTATCATATGACCAATTCCCTTACAACCAAGACACCTCTCAGAGTCATTTTCAAAGGAAGATTTAAAATAAGACTTCATGTGAACTTTCCAGTTATACCATTAAAAAGTTGACATCTAAAATCATCAATACCACCAATTTGACAACGTGAGTAGTCAAATTGTATCAGCAAAAAAGTTCCTGAAAAATCAAGTCCCATGATAAATTAGCATAACCCGCTCTGGTACCAATTTGAGAAAGCGGTGATCTTTTTAAAAAGATTTGATATTAATTTGTAAACTTGTACAGTGCAACAGAATATTTCAAGTGTATTCAAATTGATTTAATTGTATAACAAATCAACCAAATTAAATTAATCCCAAATTTTAGTTAAACCCTAAATCATGTGTCTAAGTGATTTGAAATCATAAATTAGGAAGCATGCAAAGGAAACCAATTTTTAGGAAAAAATCCTCGAAGGGAAAAAACATTTTATTTCACTAATAATTTATAAATCACCACTGACAATATTATAAGAAAAACCAACAAATAATTTACCATGAAAAACTTTCATAGGCCGAAACCTAAATTAGCAATGGACTCCCGCAGCAAATCCATATGACAGCAAGGAACTCTCGCAAGCACTCCCAATGACCGCAGTCGTAGTCAGCCAACACCTCACTCAAGCGGTACCAAATCAACCATAGATTTACCCTCTCTACATGAGAAACTTCAACAAAGAGGTGTTCTTGGGTTCCAACACAACTCACATAAACTATTAGTATGAATTTTGAATAGAAAACAACGTTAAAACTCTAACAAATGAGAAGACAATCATTTATGCCAAAGAAATTTTTGTAAAACTGTATTTCCAGGTCTTCTGAACAAAAATGAAAGAGGCAAAACGAATTTATAGAAAACGTTAAAGCGGCGCATCGCTCGAATGAGTTGTTAGTGTCTCTCGAACAATGAACTTTCAAATGACTTCGCGTGATATAGGATTTCGCTCGAACGAAGTCCCTCTGTTGCTTGAATGAGCTATTAAAAAATTAATATTCTATTTCGTTAGAAAGTAGTCCGCTTCAACACTTAGAAAAAATTCTTTGATGAAAAACTCAGCTCTAACACATAGAAAATATTTTATAAAAAATATCCCAATGCTCTAAGTGAAATGCTAAGGTACTTAAACATAACCTTACCAAAACTAAAAGCGGAGGCTTAAATGCTGAAGAACTTTGATATTCGGATTTGTCTCGATGCATGATTGATCTTAAATATTTCTTCGATGGTTGTAGCAGTATACGACATACTCAATTGTAAACGGACGATGTAAAATAATGTCCTTACATATGTAAATCTGAAAATACACAAAACTTAATTGTGATCTTAATTCTAATAATTGGGGCTTATTCTTAATATTTAATCATGTAATGAATAATCCTATGAGGTTAAATAATATGAAACTAGAATTCAAATTTAGATTGAGCAGGAAGCCTTACAGATCTTGATTGGGATGAAAAGAGGATTTTTGAATTTAATAAAAATTTGGGCAGAACTACTGGTTCGACCAAAGGCGAACCGGTTCACCTCCTAGTTCGGACGTGGGGTTCGCTATTGGGTCCGGGTGATTTTTAGGGGTTCATACGGTTTGGTAGAACCATGTTGGGATAATAATTGAAATTATTAAAAATAGAAATTTGGTGACGTTAATAAAGGAAGCAAGTTAAATTAATTGGTTGGTTAATGGTGCTAATTAATTAATGTTCATTTAATAAATTACATGGAGATTAATTATTAAATGAGGATTGTTACGGGAGGTGCCTAGATGGTATCTAGGGCTAATTTATGGGGTAATGGTTGGAATAATTACCTTCATATATAGTAATATGTATTTATACTTTGTGTGTGACATACCTGGGTTTTTGGACGGTCCTATCATTTTGGGGTTTCACTCTTAGCATGCGTCGACACAGATGGGTGAGACGTGTAGGTCATTTATAGGTTTTACGTAGTAGCTCCATTTACGACAGGTAGGTGTAGATGAAGGGATCCTTTGTCACCGTTGGGTATGGGGCGTGAAGTGGTGTACTACGTAGAGACCGCCCTAATTGCTTGTGTTTTGTTTTGTCCATTCTAGTTAAGATACTCTTACAGACTCACCGATAGAGCATTAACCAGACACTTTAGGTAGATTCCTTAGTGTCGCATATATAATGACATACATGAAATTAATCAAAATACATGAAGAGTTCCCAAGACTAATATTGTGAACTAAAAGCACAGACCCAATACTATGTGCAATAAATAATAGTGGATCTTATATCTTCATGGGTTGAATGTCAGGGATAAATTGGGAAACAATTATTTGAAAGTAATTAAATGGCGTCTCCACACGTTACCTTGTTACGTTCATAATCATGTTATTTGCTACAATACATTTTGTATCTATATCTGGTTATGGGTGAGTATTCTAATAGTACTGCTCCTAGATGAGGGGTAAGATTTATTCTTTATGAGAGTGGTGATGGGAACACTCACTTCGATTTAACTCTACTTTTACACCATAAAAATAAGTAAGTTTATTCTTGCAACTCTAGGGAGCTAACCCAAATTTAAAAGTTTTCTCCCCCCCTAGGTGCTCCTAGACAAGGATAGTAGGACTGTGGGCGTACAAGCCTTGCAATCTCCTTTTGCTCATCAAATTTTTTGACTTACTAATTCCAGTTTAGGTTCTACTCCGCTTCAATTTGTTTATTTTATTTGGGATTATTGTATGGTCATAAGATCGGGATTTGTTTACTTCATATAAGCTTGAGATATTTACTGTTATGTTGGATTTGTCATATGTTTGATGCTTGATTGGATTTTATTATCATTGGGATATTAAATTAAACTCGATTATGGCCTATTAATGTATGCCTTATATGATATTGATACTCAGAATGATATTAATTGACCAATAAGCCCCATCTTCAGCATATCGTGTCTGGCTAACCTTTACGTGAGGAGATGGGTGTTATTATAGTTGGTATCAGTGCATCCAGTTTCTAGTGTCCTTAAGATATAAGTTGCTTTCATTATGTTATGCGTTACATCCTTTGATATGTAGAACCTATTCTTAGGGTTCATTGTATTCTTACGAAGATACTAATTTGAACTTTAATATCTTTCAGATGGCAAATAGGTAGAGGGGTAGACCCAAGTGCGTAGTTTCACCTACTATGGATGAGGAGGCCCAGTCGGCCACCGCGGCAGCCAATGGCCCCACTAGTCCCATAATTGATCATTCTGATAGAGATCGCCACTATTGTGACCTAGGCAATTTCCACTTCCAGGGTGTCTATGCTCTAGCACTTTCCACCTCCACGGGCTCCGCAGAAACCACCACTACCACCACAGTAGGAGGCCGTACCACCCAGGCATCGGGATTAGTTTGGGACAGGGCTAGGGAGGCCTTTGTAAATACCCAACCTCTAAAGTTCTTAGGCAGTCCAAATATTTTAGTGGTAAGCAAGTGGAAGAAATATATACAGAGACATTTACGGATGGTGGGGTCGTGCTCCAGTGGTTGCAGTCATTCACATCGATTGCAGAGAGGGGTAACGTGACAATTTAGGAGTTCTGGGAGAGATTTGAGGGAAAGTATTTTCCCCGGGCTATGCAGTCTGAGATGAGGAGCCAATTTAAGGAGATCAAGCAGGAGGGATGGATCATGGCTGAGTACGAGGAGGAATTTACTATACTTTCATACTTTACAAAGGACGATGTGAATACTGATCAAAGGAAGATGGACAGATTCATAGTGGGGTTAGCACATTAGGAAGGCTCTTTTGGGGAACCTGACCTTTACCTAGTATAATCAGATGGTGAACACCGCACTTCTCCACTGTCACAATCACAAGGCCTTCCAAAATAATAAGGGAGAGAAGTGAACTGGATCCAAGTCGTCGAGCTAGTAGGGTAAGATGAGTGGGGGTAGCGGATCCAGGACCCAACAATTGAGGGGTACTTCGTCCACATATTAGCATAAGTGATTCAGGAGTTTTGATGATCGAAAAAGGTAGGGCCATCAGGTCCAAGGACAATTGGGATAAGGCCAACCTGGCTAAGCCTAGCTAGACTAGCAGCATAGAGGCTATCAGGGCCATTGTCAGCAGGGTCGAGGCTAACAGGATCAATAGGCATATCAGTGCCCATTTCACGGGAATTATTTCACTTACGATGAGAGGGACAATACGTCGAGGTGTTGTCCTATGGGTAATCAGGTAACCTAATAGAAGGGAGGTTAGAGGGGACCTCGGGGCGCCATAAGGACAACGCCCACCGTTACCAGCTTCGGGAGTTATTGCACCAGCTCCAACACTCGTTGCCCCATCTTAGGGACAGCTGTCATTACAATATGAATGGGCCACATTGATTTTGTAGAGGTACCAACTACATCACATGTAATTGAGGGTATGTCACCTATCTTTGGACACGTAGATCATATTATATTTGACACGGAGTCATCTCATTCATTTGTTATCACGGGTTTTGCATAGGAGACTAGGGTGAAAGACTTTTCTTCTGATACCATAGTACACATAGATTCATTGGTGGGTAGAGGGGTACCCATATGTTCGGTATATCGGGGTATAGGGATCGAGATAGGATGAATCTCTTTTATAAAAGACTTACTGGTACTTGGTATGCATGAGTTTAATGTTATCTTAGGAATAGATTAGCTAACTACCTACAGAGCATGTGTTGAATGTTACAGGAGGTCCATCGTCTTCACCATTTCGGGGTACGAGATGTTCTTGGTTGCGATGCATCACCCTAGGGTTTGGTCGAGCACGAACTTATACTATATTGAGGAGGATACCTCTTAGGAGGTCATGGTGCCACTAGATTCCATACCAATAGTTAGAGAGTTTTCGGATGTGTTTAGGGAGATCCTAGGGTTGCCACCTAGTCGGGATTTAGACTTCTTGATTAACTTGATTTTAGGAACGTTCCCACTGCTCATACACCGTATCAGATAGCTCCTCTGTAGATGACGGAGCTTCGGGATCAGATTGAGCATTTGATGGGATAGGGTTCACTAGGAGGAGTAATACACCATGGGGTGCTCCAATTTTTTTCGTTAAGAAGACACTACACCAAAATGGCCAAATTATCACCTTTCAGCCGGCCACCCTTGTCACAGTCATTGATCGTGACAACAAACATGTGTGTTGTGTCACGGTAATTGACCGTGACACGCCTGTGACAAAGTATTATCACGGTCATTGACTGTGACAATACTTAAAATAATTGTCACGATTAGGGATCGTGACACGTCCGTGATAATTTACACAGCAAAAAAGCCCTACCCTTTCTTTTTTTTCCCACCGACTTTGGTTTTTTCCTCTTTTTCTCTCTCTAAGAGATTTCGATGTCTCTCTCTCTCTCTCTAAGGTATGTTTTTTCCTCTCTTTCTCTTTCATTTCTAGATGTGTGTGTATATGTGTGTATATGTGTGTGTATATATATATGTATGGTGGTGTGTGGTGGGGGAGGGGGGAAGGGGGTGGGGGTGTGGTGGGGGGGGGGGGCAGGGGGTGTGGTGGGGGGAGGGGGCAGGGGTGGGGGGGTATGGTGGGGGTGGGGTGGGGTGGGGTGTGTGTGTGTGTGTGTGTGCAGGTGTGTGCATGTGTGTGTGGCGGGGGGAGGGTGGTGGTGGTGGGGTGTGTGTGTGTGTGTGTGGTGGGGAAATCTTAACAATTGCATAGCTATAATTAATAAATTGTATAGCTTTAATTGTAATTTTCATTGTATAGTTTTAGGTGAAAGTAAATTAATAATTATTGCCCATTTCATATGAAAGTAGGATTGCCCCTCATTGTAAATTAGTAAATTAATAATTGTATTCTTTAATTGTTAGTTTAATTGATGAAATGAATTAATTGAGTAGATGAATTAGAAGGAGTACGGGATCTTTTAACTTTTTTTGAAAATTACTTTGTATATCGAACAATATATAATTATTGGATTATTGTCCATATGGGGGTTGGCCAATGTGGGTTTTTAGGTGTATCTGGTGGGTATTCTTTAGTGGTTAATTCTAGATATTATTAATAAAGATAAGTAGGGATCTTTTGGTATGTCTGAAAATGGCTATATTATTAATAATTATTGTGTGTGTGGTGGGGGGCAGGGGGTGGGGTGTGTGCCTGTACGTGTGCGTGTGTGTGGTGGGGGAGGGGGTGGGGGAAGGGGTGGGGCAAGGTGGGGGGAGGGGGCAGGGATGGGTGGCGGGTGGTGGGGTAGGGGTGGGGGGTTGTGTGTGTGTGTATGTGTGTAGTGTCCCTTGTAAAAGAACTGATTGATTATTAATTTTTTTAGTAAATTAATATATGATTTCCCTTTATTGTAAATTAGTAAATTAATATATGATTAATTATGAAAGTAGGATTGATCCTGATTGTAAATTAGTAAATTAATAATTGTATACTTTAATTGTTAGTTTAATTGATGAAAATAATTATTGTGTGTGGTGGGGGGCAGGGGGTGGTGTGTGTGCGTGTACGTGTGCGTGTGTGTGGTGGGGGTGTATGGAATTACATTAATAATTAGTGCTCATTTTTATTTGTAGTAATTGTACATATTTGCATATCTTCTTCTATTTTTTTTAACTGTACTAATAACATTTTTATACAACAAATGTCTCCTTTAGGTATTAAGGCGAGGATGATGATGCTGGTTATGATGATGTCATCTGGGCTCGGTGGTAGCGGAGGCGAGGAGGGCTCCTCGGCCCCTAGGCTCCCCAAATACGAAAAATTTTGGATTACCATCGAGAACAAGTCGGAGCTATTAGCGAGATCCCTCGAGCTGGTAAAGACGGTCATTGTCCCGGGGTATATGAGTTGAAAGGAGGTGCCATATGAGCTCAAGTTAGCTGTTTGGGCGGCCCTATATGTAATATATTTATATTTATATGAATATTTCAATTTCAATTTCATTTTATTATTTATATTTATTCACAACTAACATTGTATTTGTTGGACAGGAACAATTCAACTTGGATCCAAAGCTACGCGATTCCGTCTTAGACCAGTTGAGGGAGCAACACAAGACGTGGAAGAAAAATATGCGGACACGGTACTTTGGGAAAATACGAGAGTCCATTATCCAAAGGCGTGAATCCGTCCCGCCGAAGGAGCCGATCTCATTGGCACAATGGCAAAAGTTCATTGACAATGAGATCGGGGAGCGACAATTGGCATCTCGTCAATCGGGGAGGGAAAATCGGGCAAAAAAGACTGACGTGCACTACTCCGGCTGGACGTCTTACGCCGAGGTGGAGCATAGGATGATGGTAAGATTTAATTTGTCTATAACTACAGAAATATATTATTCTGCATTATTTTACTTTGCGGGACCGATACTAATTTTACTTTATTTTATTTCAGGGGATAGGGGGTGGTCCTGGGGGTAAGCCACATAGGCTTGATACTTATGTGGATCTTCGGACGAAGAAGGGGAAGGACAAGGAGGTGTCCCCGAGCGTCGCGACCACGATTGTAAGTAATCCGACATTTTACTTTTTGTTAATTACGTTATAATTTTTTAGTTTACCTATTTTACTAATCATATACTTTTTGTCGTTTCAGGCAAAGCTTAAGAAAGTTCATGAGTCGCAGTCTCATGCCGGCAAGGCATCTTTGTCCACAGACGCACTCAACCAAGTGCTTGGCTCTGATCGCAAGGGGAGGACAAGGGGGGTGAGCTCACGGGTGGACAAATCTAGGATCATCGGATTGGAGACGAGCGACATCGGGTTGGCTCGAACGGTGGATTCACATGACGCGAAGCTGTCCCATTTAGAGGCGAAGGTCCAAGATATGTACTCATTCATGAAGCGTACGTTGGGCGGATACCATAAGGGGAAAGGGAAGGAGAAGGCGGTGGAGGAGGAGATGCAGGATGACGAGGATGTGGACCTCACTGTTTGATCACCGACACGTGCGTACTTCGATGACCCACTTCCCTATTTGGCTCCCTTAAACAAACCGATGTCGACACTTGGTTGGCCGAGCGTGTTCATATTGGACGTATTTGATGGCCAACGGATAGGGAAGGGGTTGAGGGACCCGAATATCGTCCAGGGTGGAATAGTTCATGGTTGTGAGCTTCAAGAGATCGAGTCCAAGGTACTTGTCACGCATGTGATACCCGGGAAGGAGAACTCCCTATTGTGGTTACGCAAACAATGCGGCATGATGTATATTAGTGGGTGTGTCAATTCGTATATCGCGTGGCTTACTCACCTCCTCACATTTACCCCAGACATGTATTGATATTATTTTTAAGTTGGTACATTTGATTAATTGGATTATATCGTCATGTATATTGTTTCTATTTTGAATGTATATTTGCATTATCTTTAGTTTATTTGGATATATGATGTTTGAACAGGTACAACGTTGCTATAACAGGTACAAATATACTGCTGGGCAGTGGCAGTGGCCATACTGCCCAACAGATTTTTTTAAATTCTGCCCAGAATTGTCACGGTCATTGATCGTGACAAGTCCTTGACAAATACAGTTGTCACGGACTTGTCACGGTCATTGACCGTGATAATGTTTTTAAAAAGGGTCAAGGCTTTGTCACAATTATTAATCGTGACTAAACTTGTCACGGTCAGGGCCCGTGACACGACGGTGACAATTCTAACGAACTTGTCATGGTCAATGATCGTGACAAGTCCGTGACAAAAAAAGTTGTCTCGCCCAGAATTATCATGGTCATTGACCTTGACAAGTTGAACTTGTCAGGTCAATGATCGTGACAATTTGGCAGATTTGGTGTAGTGAGAAGGATGGATCATTACGACTTTATTGACTAGAAGGAGTGGAACAAGGTCACTATATGGAATAAATATTTATTGCCCCTCATTAATGATTTGTTTGACCAACTGAGGGGTGGTGTGTATTTCTCTAAGATTGACTTGAGATCGGGTTATCATCGGTTGAGAGTCTGGGAGCAAGATAACTCGAAAATGATGTTTCTTATGAGATATGAGTCATATGAGTTTTTGGTGATGCCTTTTTAGCTAACCAACACACCGAAAATATTTATGGAATTATTGAATCGGGTGTTCAGTGACTATTTAGATCAGTTCGTCATAGTGTTTATTAACGACATTATGATTTATTCTCAGACTATGAAGAAGCGTACATAGCATTTATGAGTAGTCGTAGGGACACTATGGGACAACCAGTTATTTGATAAGTACGAGAAACGTGGGTTTTGGTTGCGAGACGTGCAGTTTTTGGGCCATATTGTGTCTGAGAGGGTAATAACAGTGGACACATGGAAGGTTTATGAAGTAATGGAATGGGGATAACCCATTACACCCACCGAGGTATACAAATTTATAAGACTAGTCAGGTACTACCGTCGATTCATTCATAGGTTCTCTAAGATAGCCGGGCTCCTAACGAATTTGACAAGGAAGGGAGTGTCGCTTGTATGGGATGACATGTGCCGGCAGGCATTTGATGAGCTGAAGACTAGATTGACTACAACACCGATTATAGCACTACCTTGAAGTGACTTGGAGGGGAAGACTACAAGGTCTTCACAGATGCATCCTTGAAGTGACTTAGAGGGGTTTTGATGCAGGAGGAGAGGCCGATAGATTATGATTCACGAAAGCTTAAGCCTAACGAGGGACATTATCCCACCCATGACTTGGAGTTAGCATCCCGTGGTTTTTTGCACTGGAAATTTGGAGGCATTATCTCTTGGGGGAGAAGTTCTAGCTAGTCACAGACCATAAGCGCCTACAATATTTGTTCACGCAGTGGGAGTTGAACAAGTGGTAGAGGAGGTGGTTAGAGTTTGTTAAAGATAACCAGTTTAACATTTAGTACCACCCGGGGAAGGTGAATGTCATAGAAGATTCTTTAGGCCACAATTCGATGTTGGAGTTAGCGGCAGAGTGGAAGTCGAACGGGAAATCACTTCATGGGGATGGTGACTTGACTCGTGAATTTATGGAACTTATCACAATCACACCCGAGACTATTTTTTGGGTGATGAAGGCACAAACAGGATATCAGCATTCCTACGAGTCAGTTAGACTATTGTTAGCCAGGGAGCGAAGCATTATTCTATTACGTCGGATGCTGGACTAAAATTCCTAGCCAGATTTGTTATCCCAAATGATGAGGATTTTAGGCAATTCGTTATATCTGAGGCTCATGATTCACGCTTTACGGTACATCATGGAGGGGATAAGATGTACCACGACATGCAACGTCAATATTGGTGGGTCGAGATAAAGAGGGACATAAAATATTTTGTGTCCAAGTATGCTACATGTCAGCTAATGAAGGTGGACCATCACCATCCTATAGGTGTGTTACAACCTTTGGAGATCCCGATGTGGAAATGGGAGAGCATCTCCATTAACATCGTCACTAGACTACCTACATTACAGAGAGGGCATGATTTCATTTGGGTTATCATTGGCAGATTAACAAAGGTGGCTTACTTTTAATCGATTTGGATTGATTATATCTCAGATTAGTATACTAGACTTTTCCTCACTAAGATTTTAAAGTTTCATGGGGTACCACTCATCATTGTGTCGATAGGGATAAGATGTTTGTGTCCCACTTTTTGAGGAACTTTCTGCAGGCGTTGGGGGAAGAGTTAAGATTGAGCACCTCATATCATCCTCAGACTGACGGGCAGAGGGAGAGGGTGAACTTGATGTTGGAGGACATGTTACGAATGTGTATTTTAGATGTTAAAGGGAGCTGGGAGTAGTATTTCCCTTTGGTGGAGTTTGTGTATAACAACAACTATCAGTTCACGATTGGGATGGCACAATTTGAGGTGCTTTACGGGAGACCTTGTCGTTCACGCTCATGCTGGTTGGAGAAGGGGGAGAACAAGTTACTTGGGACATATTTCATTTAGGACACCTAAGAAAAGGTAAAGATGATTCAGGACAGGATACAGATTGCCTAGGATATACAAAAGAGCTACGTGGATGTTCGTTCGACCACCAACCTCATTCGACTAAAGATTCTGCAGTTCTACTCGACCTCACGCTTCTGGTCAACGGCTGTTGATTCCACCGTTTTTCAAGGAACGACAAATATACACAAAAGTTCTTTCTATCAAATGGCGCCATTGCCGGGGAGGTGAAAAGTCCTTTCTATCAAATGGCGCCGTTGTCGTTCTTGGCATCGTGAAGCTCGGAGCGGATTTCAACTTGTAGTTCATTTGTTTTTTGCACTTTATTATTTTTTACCATTTTTGCATTTTATTAGAAGGATTGTATTTAGGATTTTATTACCTTGCTTGTATTGTGGTGCATAGAGACACCATTTCATTTTCATTTAAAATTTGTAATAATTGAAGAAAGTGTGATAGGGAAACCGGAAAAGGTAGAGAGAGGACGTCCAAAGGCAAGGATTTAGAAGCCTCTCTATCTTGGGTCGGTAGGACTCCCGGGGCCGACTGAGATTAGCGTATTCTCCCCCCGGTTGACTCAACAACTTTGGCACCCCACGGCCTAAAAACCGTGGGAGGTACATCTCTTATACCCTCGTGCCCTCTTGTTAGCGAGTTCATATCTTGTGTGCTCCTCCGTGCTCTTATGTGATTTAATTCGTGCATTTAATTTTGAATGGAATGATGAATTAAATTGACTAAGACCTACGCCCGGTCACTCACGAGAAGGGATTTCATCACCTAACTCAATCACTTATCCTTTGTGTGCTACCCTAGCCATCATTAATTTAAAATCAATCAACTAGATAGCCCCATAGGATACGATGTTCGTAGGCCCCTTTTTGATCATTTTGACTTGTAGGATAACTCGTAGAGTCCTCTCCACCGGGAAAACCCTCGAACGGTTCGCTTTGCGGCATGAAAGTGTCCAGGGAAACTGGGTTTCAAGTGCGGTCGCCTAGTAAAACGAGTTTGTGCTATCCCCATCGTTGTACCGACCAATCGTTTCGTCGTAGTAGCTTTGTGGAGAATCTCTGTGGCAGGTCTCTTGGCATCTTGTGATTAAAGTAGGAACACACATTTTGCAAAAGGCGATCACTCATATAAATTCCGTGATTTTTATCGCCCGCGGATTTCATTAAAATTTGACTACCCCACTCATTAATTTTCAAGATAAAAAATTGGTTATGTGCTAGTAGGGATTTTTCCTTTACTTGTGTGTGTCCAATTCCTTTTTTTGTAGTACGTTTTAGTGAATTCGTCCAAAGTCTTAACGTCCAAATTTTCACCCACCCTTTTTCTTCCAAAAAATCCAAAAATATTTTCTTTTCTTATTTTTATAAAAAAAACTAAAAAATATATTTTCTTAAGCAAAACTCCAAAAATATTTTCTTTTCCAAAAAACCAAAAAGAATCCCTATTTGCATGCCCACGTGGAAACGAGTTAATCATCGATTAATTCGTTCACGTAGTCTTTCTCCCCTCTCTTCCAGCTTAGGAGAACCAAGTGTTCTCCTTCCTTCTTCCATTCCACCGATCACTTTGAGTTGGCCCCAAGTTGACACCTATATTCCCATCATTCATCCACCCACCATGGCTTAAGAGCGTGCCTTAAGGGACTATTTTGCCCCGATAATGGCCACCCCACCATCTTGCATAGTTCTTCCACCCACTCCGACGGATCAATTCGAAAATCGCCCGGAGACCATTTCCATTTTGCCCAATTTCCATGGTCTTGAGCGTGAGTCTCCATACACTCACTTGCGAAAAATTCTCACGGTTTGCGCTACTTTCAAAAATCAAAACTTAGATGAAGAAAATGTTCGTCTTCGCTTGTTTCCATTTTCTCTCCATGATAAAGCATCCATATGGCTACATTCCTTTTCACCGGATTTTATCCATACATGGGAACAACTTGTGAAGAAGTTCATGTCCAAGTTTTATCCCATAAGTAAGACCAATGAGGTGCGCCAAGCCATTCAAGATTTTCGCCAAAAGCCTACCGAGCAATTTTGTGAAGCATGGGGTCGTTTTCAAGATTATATCAATAGTTGCCCACATCATGGTCTCGAGAAGAGTCACCTCGTTCATAGTTTTTACAATGGTCTCATTCCTTCCACTCCCACCATGATTGAGTTCATGCACAAAGGCAAATTCATGCACTTAACTCCCACTGCCGCCTATAATTTTCTCCTTGAATTAGGCGATGACTCCCAAGATTGGGAAGGCACCAATGAATTTTTGAGATCCGAGCCACCACGAGTAGGTAGCACTTATGAGGTTAAAAATGATCCCGATTTTAAATCCTTTCTCCATGTCTTAAACACTTTGACTAAGACTGTTGATGCTCTCAGTTGTTCTCTTTCTAAACAAGTGATGAATGTCAACGAGTCTAGTCCTTCTTGCCATGTCTGTTTAAGTCAAGATCATTTGTCTCATTTGTTCCCCCTTATTCAAGATGATCCTGAACCCAGTCTAGACCAATCATGTGCCTTTGATACCACTCGAAAACCCACTCCACCGTCGTTTACTTACAATCCGAATAATAGGAACCATCCCTATTTGTCTTATAAGTACGACAATCACCTTACTCCATCACAACCACAACAACATGTTGGTGGTCCACCAGGGTTTCATCAAAACTCGTAAAGGAAACATCGCCCTACTATCCAAAACCACCATGCTCCTTACCATCAACAAAACCATCCATCATCCTTTGTCCCCCAAGGAGGACCGTCCCACCCCAATCATCAAATTGTCCCTGCCCCACCTCCGTCCTACGAGTATTCCCAGCCGCTTAGTTCTAATCGAGAGTTGGTCCCGCAAGCCCCTTATGCCCCTCCACCTCCATCATCCACCTCCTCTATTGAGAATCTTCTCACTCAATTCAACACGACTCAACAACAAACCACGCAAGTACAGACTCAAGCCATCCAACAACTTGAGCAACGTCTTAATCAGTTTGAGTCTGAGCGAGAGAAAGGTCGTTTTTCGAGTCAACCCATTCCTAACCCTAAGGGGAATGGAAAGGAGTAGGCTTATGAGGTTGTATCCCCTTCCACTCCACCCACATACCAGGCGGACATGAAAGCGGTGAGTACTCTACGATTCGGTAAATAGGTTGACAATGGTGTTGATGCTCCCTGTGATGTTCCCATCCCACCCACCCAGAATTACCCATTAGAACCACTCCCTAAGGTCCCACCACCCCATAAATCCACCGAAAATAATGCTTCTAAACCTACTGAGGCCACCACTGCTTTTGTCCCTAGAGACCCCTTCCCTCATAGGTTGGCCCCAACAAAGAAAGCTCAACAATTTGATGAAATCAAAAAAGGTTTTTAGAATGTTCACATAAACATTCCATTCCTCGCCGCGATCCAACAAGTTCCTTCTTATGCAAAATTCTTGAAGGACTTGTGCACTGTGAAGTGACGGACAAATGTTCCTCGTGATGCCTTTGTCACTGAGCAAGCCACGCCCCTCATCCAAGAGAATGTTATTGTGAAATATAAAGACCCTGGTCGTCCCACTATCTCTTGCATGTTAGGATATCAGTTCTCTACTCGGGCTTTGCTTGATCTTGGAGCTAGTGTTAATTTTCTACCTTACTCTCTCTACCTTGAGTTAGGTTTACAAAACATGAAACCTACATGGGTTACTCTTCAACTTGCAGACCGTTCCGTGAAAGTGCCTAAAGGAATTGTTGAAGATGTTTTGGTGAAAGTGTCTGACTTTTACTACCCTATGGATTTCGTCATCTTAGACACTCCTGCTCCCGACCCAACCAATATTCCTATCATTTTGGGTCGTCCCTTTTTGGCAACTGCCAATGCCATCATCAATTGTCGAGATGGGTCAATGAATCTTTCTTTTGGCAACATGACCGTCAAAGTCAATATTTTCCACCTCATGCAACAACTGGCCGATATTGATTACATTGATGAGGTATGCGTGATTGACTCCTTAGTCCAAGAGATGTTGGATAGCACCTACCCAGAAGATCCTATCCACCAATGTTTGGCTCACTTTGGGTTCGACTTTGATATTGATTCTTCCATCTCTGAGGTCAATGCCTTGTTAGATTCTACACCACTGCTGGATACTTCCACTTGGGTTCCTCTATTTGAGCCTCTCCTTGTCGATACTCTTTTTTCTGTGGATGACCCAGCCAACTCGTGTCTCGATATTCTCCCGGACTCTGTTTCTGCGTCTGAGTCTGATGCCTCTCCTGAGCCACCACCTAGTTTGGCGCTTAAGCCATTACCTACTGAATTGAAGTATACCTTCTTAGGACCAAACCAACATCACCCCATCATTATTTCTTCTGACTTGACACCGGATCAAGAAGAGCAATTGGTCCACACTCTCACTCAACATAGCACTGCTTTAGGGTGGACCATTTCTGACATTCAAGGTGTCAGCCCCAATGTCTGTAGCCACTGCATTCATTTAGAAGCGAATGCCAAGACTTCTCGTGAGCCACAATGCTGACTTAATTAGGTAATGAAAGAGGCCGTTCGAGCTAAATTTTAAAATTGCTTGATGCTGGTATTACCTACCCCATTTCAGATAGCCAATGGGTCAGTCCCATTCATGTGGTGCCTAAACAGTCTGGAGTCACCGTTGTCAAAAATAGTGACGAGGAGCTTGTGCCTACCCGCATACAAACCGGATGGCGTGTTTGTATTGATTATAGAAAGCTCAATGATGTCACTCGTAAAGACCACTTCCCTTTTTCATACATTGACCAGATGCTTGAACGCTTGGCGGGCCATGCTTACTACTGCTTCCTTGATGGATATTCAGGGTACAACCAAATACCCATTGCCCCTAAAGACCAAGAAAAACTACCTTTACCTGTCCATTTGGCACATTTGCGTACTCTCGTATGCCTTTTGGCCTTTGCAATGCACCTGCGACTTTTCAACGGTGTATGACTAGTATTTTAAGTGACATGGTAGAGTGTTTTCTCGAAGTCTTTATGGATGATTTTTCTGTGTTTGGTTCATCCTTTGAACAATGCCTATCTCACCTCACTCTGGTCCTTCAGCGTTGTCAAGCAAAGAAGTTGGTCCTCAATTGGGAGAAATGCCATTTCATGGTAAAAAAGGGTATTGTTTTAGGCCATGTTGTCTCCATCTCCGGTATTGAGGTCGATAAAGAAAAAGTCAACTTGATTTCCTCACTCCCCATTCCTAAGTCTGTTAAGGACATTCGCTCCTTCTTAGGACATGCGGGCTTCTACCGGCGCTTCATTACGGACTTTTCTAAAATCGCGCGACCTTTGATAACCCTTTTATCCAAGGATATCCCTTTTGTCTTTGATGAAGCATGTGTTGCCTCTTTTGAGCGCCTAAAAGCTGACCTCACTTTCGCTCCTATCATGCAACCTCCCAATTGGTCTCTCCCCTTTGAGCTCATGTGTGATGCTTCTGATTTTTCACTTGGTGTCGTGCTTGGCCAGAAAGTTGAAAAGCGCCCACATGTCATCTCTTATGCTATCAAAACCCTTTGTGATGCTCAACTTCATTACACAACCACCGAAAAGGAGTTGTTAGCGATTGTGTTTGCTCTTGATAAATTTCGCTCTTATTTCATAGGTTCCCCTATCATCGTGTATACTGACCATGCTGCTCTTAAGCACCTTCTTCATAAAAAGGATTCCAAACCACGAATAATACGATGGATTCTCTTACTCCAAGAGTTTAACCTTGAAATTCGCAATAAGAAAGGTTGTGAAAATGTTGTTGCTGACCACCTCTCTCGCATTACTGTTACGTCTGGCTGTAATTATGTTCCCATTTCTGAGTCATTTCCCGATGAACAACTTTTTTCCATCTCCACCTCGCCTTGGTATGCTGATATTGTCAATTTTCTTGTTACCGATCAACTTCCTAGTCATTGGTCGAAACAGGATCGCTCCAAATTCATGGCGAATGTGAAGTTCTACTCTTGGGATGACTCATTTCTCTACAAGTATTGCCCCGATCAAGTTATTCGTCGTTGTGTTCCCGAGTGTGAACAACTCAGTATTCTGTCGTTTTGCCACAATAGTGCTTGTGGAGGCCACTTTGGTTCCAAGGAAACTACTGCCAAAATTTTGCAAAGTGGTTTATATTGGCCTACTCTTTTTCGCGATGCCCATGAATATTGCCAGGCTTGTTCGAATTGCCAACACTCTGGGCATATCTCTCATCGTCATATGATGCCTCTCACACCCATCCTCATTGTTGAAATTTTTTATGTGTGGGGTATCGATTTCATGGGACCATTTCCCTCCTCTCATGGTTTTCAGTATATTCTTATTGCTGTTGACTATGTTTCCAAGTGGATCGAAGCAATTGCATGCCGCACCAATGACCATTGAGTTGTGGTCCAATTGCTCAAAGAGCATGTCTTCACACGTTTTGGAACCCCCAAAGCTATCATTAGTGATGGGGGTAAACATTTTCGTAATCGAGTCTTTGAACACCTTGTCAAAAAGTATGGTGTTACCCACAAGGTTGGTCTTTCTTACCACCCACAGATTAGTGGTCAAGTTGAGGTCTCCAACCGCGAGATCAAGCAAATTCTTGAAAAAATCGTCAATCCTAATAGGAAAGATTGGTCCTTACGCTTGAACGACGCATTGTGGGCATACTGTAAGGACATTTCTGTCCATTGTCAATATGTATGTCGTACGCCGTTACACCGTTGAAGAAAATTCAAGATCGCATCTACATCAATGGATCCGAATATCAAAGCATCTTCAACATCATAACCTCTGCGAGAATGAACTTGATAAAGTTTTGTTTTTAAGTCCCTTAAAGTTCATACTTAGTATTGGGAAATTTTTAAAAGTTTTTTATTTTTCTAGGAAGCCAGACCGGTCCGCCTCTATACCGGACCGATCCGCCCTCCTGACAAATCGATCCGCTTGCTGAAGATCCAGTAGACCCCGGACCGGTAGCGAACCGATAAAGACAAATTTAAAAGAACCGATCGGCCCCCTCGGACCGATCAGACCCAGACCTAGTCCCTTTCGCCTGGGATAAATTCTCACAGTTCCGTGTGGGTTTACATCTACTCAAAGGTTTCCTATTTATACCACCTTTCGGGGAGTTTATTTTCTAAGTCTTTGAGAAAACGTTTCTAAGAGTTCAAACACAACAAGACTTCGTTTTTTGATGTGCCAAACATCTTTTTGATTCACACACAAAAATCCCAATTACTTTTGTGAATCTTTTGGAACCCTAGAACACAAGCTTTGCTATTATTCAACCTTTGTGGAGAGATTTTTGCAACCGAGGGCTGCGTGTCATTGCTGAGGGAGTCTCTACAAAGTGTTATGGCTGCGTATCATTGAGGAGAGCTGCGATTCTTCCTTTGTTGTTTGGGCTGTGAGTCCTTGAAGGGTGCTGCGTGTATTCTCTTGCTGAGTTTAAGACCACGTGTCTTTGTGGGTTGGCTGCGTGTTGATCCATTGCATATTTCTCTATGTAATTGTAAGTTGCGATTTATATATTCATAGTGAAATAAAGGTTTTACCCAAAAGGGTTTTTTTCCTGAAATATGTGTCTCAGCATATTTTTGTGTCACATGCTTTATTTATTTATGGGTTGACACTTGCTCTTTAGATGCATGATTAGGGGCTGAAATTAAATAAGTGTGTTCAATTAGAAATTTGTGAAGTTAATCAATTATCACACAGTAGCACACTTTTCAAATACCGTACTGCTTACAAGACTCCAATTGGCATATCTCCTTATCATTTGGTCTTCGATAAGCCTTGCCACATTCCTGTCGAGCTTGAACATCATGCTTATTGGGCCGTGAAAGCCCTTAATTTCGATATTGATGAGGCGGGTGTCCATAGGAAGCTGTAACTTAATGAATTGGAGGAAATGAGAAATGATGCCTATGATTTGTCCAAAAAGTATAAGGACAAGATGAAGTGGATTCATGACCAAAGCATAATGCGCAAAGAATTCCACCCTGGTCAAAAAGTTTTGTTGTATAATTCTCGGTTGCATCTCTTTCCTGGGAAATTGAAAACCAGGTGGTCTGGACCCTTCATTGTTGAGTCAGTTACCCCTTATGGTGCCATCACCGTGCAAAATCCCAAGGATGGTAGCCTCTTTCAGGTCAATGGTCAACGCTCGAAGCCTTTCTTGGAGCTAGGCTCCACTCACATAGAACAGGTTGACCTTGTTGATCCCCTTTATGAAGACTTATCGTTCAGTCTCGTTTGGGGGCGATTCTTCTCCCCCGATTTTTCTGCCCCGTTCTGTCCTCATTTATCATCTCTTTTTGGGTGAGTTCCCATCGGTGTGGCTGAAGATGTTAAACGTAGCGCTACCGGGAGGCAGCCCGTGTTTCTGGTATGAGTCTTATCCTGTTTGGGGGTGGTGTTTCACATCACCTAATGTTCTATCATGCTTATAGACTTGTCCATATTTTGCTATCTCACTCATTTATTCAGGTTTCATATTCGCTTCATCTGTCCACTTCATTAGCGGTTCATTCTCGTAATCTCTTTCCTACCTTATGTTCTCAATTTAAAAAAATCATTTTACTTAACATCGAGGACGATGTTACTTTTTGTTTGGGGGTGGGAATTTTATCAAAATCGTGCCTCTTTTGAAAAAAAATTTAGTTTAAACCTGATTTTTTAAAATTTCGTGCAGTTTCTTTCATCTCATTCATTGATGCGAATTTTCAATCATCCATCCTTTAATGTCTAGGAATCAAGCTAGAGAATATTTTTTCTAAATAACTTATGTGATACATAATAAGGCATATTGCACCATGAATTTCTAGACTCAACAAAATTTGCGCACTTATCACGTCATTACTTTTAGAGTTGAGGAGTACTACAATTCTAAAGAGAACCTTAAGGATCACTTGTAGAGACTTTAGCTTGTGAGATTTGTGCCTTTCACCCTTTCAGAGTGTTTTACGCAATCTCCGAGTCACAAGTTGATTCAACTTATTTTGGGTCCGCACTTAGATTGTTGTATGATCTCATTTTCTTTCATAAAATTTGGCTTGATCACTGAGAATGATATCTTTTTCGAGTTGTAAGAAACACGTGTCTTAAAATTTGTCCCGAATATTAGATTTTCATCCATACACTTACCACTTTCCCCCCATATCACATTTCCATTCACTCACCCATTACATTCCCATATTATTCCATATTCACATCTATTCCCCTCACCATCCATATACATACCGCACCTCATTTCATATATCTTCCATCATTTCAAATAAAAGAGTGTTGTTCCAAAATGTAAATGTCTTCATTCTTAGTTTGAAAAGTGAGAGAAAAAGAAAAAAGAAAAAGAAAAAAATAGAAAAATAGCAAATTATAGAAAAAAAAGAAAAAAAAAGAGAGAGAAAAGAAAAGAAAAGAAATAGAGTTTGTAGTTAATTTTTAAATAAAGACATTTGTGCCTAAAGTATAGAACACTCTTCTCACACATCGCATCTATCTTTTATCCATCACACACCCATCACACATCAATCCCATTCTACATCACTATCCTACGTACCTCATTCCATCCATCCTACCTATCATGTCCTTCTTATCCCATCTCATTTCCCCCTCACCCAATCAGGTTCCATTCAAAATTCTCTCTTTTAACAATTAAGAAACAAAAGCTCCATTTTTGCCTTGGTCATGCGTAGGGGTGTGCACGAACACGAATGGCCCGGAAAAACGGATTAGACACACTTTTGCATTTTATTGAAAATTAGGTCTAAAATATAAAGGATCACTTTTATTCATGTCGGTCTCAGTCTTCAATCTCAAAATGCAGGTTTGGACCGGATCAGATCGCTTTATATATATATATATATATATATATATATATATATATATTATAATTTTAGTATACTGTGTATTATACATACATTTTTTAGACTCAACCCATCCGAAGTTCACAACAACAAAACATATATATGTTCCTAATACTTGATGGGACACACACACAACACAACCCTAAAAAAAATTCTCCCCCCCCCCCCCCATTGTCCTTTTTTATCTTTTTGTTTCACTCCCTTATCTTCTTCTATAGGAACACAACCCCCTATTTTTCTTCAAATTTTATGTCTTTGTCTCTCCTCTACTTTCACTTTTTCTCTATCAAACATAACCACCTCCTTCTTCTTTCATAAGAATGCAGCCCCCCTCTTCTTCTTCTTCTTCTTCTTCTTCTCTCTCTATCTCTGTGTGTGTGTGTGTGTGTGTGTGTGAGAGAGAGAGAGAGAGAGAGAGAGAGAGAGAGAGTGTGTGTGTGTGTGTGTGTATGTATGTGTTTGTGTGGGTCTACTCTACTCGTTATCTCTCTCTATCGAACGCAGTCAAACCTCCCCTAACTCGATCCAATCGGATCCAAAAAACGGTTCGATTTTTTTTGTCTATGTTTGATAAGTCATTTTTTACATACTACATGGACTTTACATATTATACGAATAATACATTATATTAAATGAATCTATGCTTTTGTAAGGTTTTAGATGAATGCTTGTCTTGAGTTGAGATATGTTCAATCGATATGTGAACCGAACTCGAGTGCATCGAGCTGCCGAAGTACCCTCATGGGATCAGGTCGGTCGTAGTTCATTGTCATATTTTATTGTATGGTTTAATTGGTGAGGCCAAACACAGGCCTGTTGAGCATTCATGCGTCGAGGCTTGTTTGGTCGGGCACCAAGTTTAGGATATATTCTTGTACTTTGATTTTGTATGGTTCAATTGGTGAGGCCGACCATAGGCCTATATATGCACCGAGGCTTACTCGGTCATGCACCTAGTTACGGTATCACCCTGTCTTAGGTTTTTTTTATATGGTCCAATTGGAGAGGTCAACACAGGCCTATGCCCCGAGGCTTAATTCGGCATGCACCTAATTAGGGTATCACCTTGTATTAGGATTTTCACTTGATCCAATTGGAGAGGCCAACCACAAGCCTATGTGCTGAGGATTATTCGGGCATTTACCTAGTTAGGGTATGACCCTGTATTAGGATTTTTATATGGTCCAATTGGAGACGCCGACCACATGCCTATGCGCCGAGGCTTACTCAGGTATGCACCTAGTTAGGGTATCACCCTGTATTAGGATTTTTACATAGTCTAATTGGAGAGGCCGACCAAAGGCCTATGCTCCGAGGATTACTCACGCGTTTACTTAGTTAGGGTATCACCCTGTATTAAAATTTTTATATGGTCCAACGGGAAACGCCGACCACATGCCTATGCACCGAGGCTTACTCAGGAATGCACCTAGTTAGGGTATCACCCTGTATTAGGTTTTTTACATGTTCCAATCGGAGAGGCCGACCATAGGCCAATGCGCCAAGGCTTACTCAGGCGTTTAACTAGTTAAGGTATCACCCTATATTAGGATTTTTATATGGTTCAATTAGGGTGGATAACCATAGGCCTATGCGTCGAGACTCACTCGGGAGTTTACCTAGTTAGGATATCACCCTATAAAAGGATTTTTATATGGTCCAATTAGAGAGACCGACCATAGGCCTATGCGCCGAGGCTTACTCGGGCGTTTAACTAGTTAGGGTATCACCATATATTAGGATTTTTATATGGTCCAATTGGAGAGGCCAACCACAGTCCTATGCACCGAGGATTACTCGGGTGTTTACCTAGTTAAGGTATCACCTTGTATTAGTATTTTTATATGGTCGAATGGGAGAGGCCGACCATAGTCCTATGTGCCGAGGCTTATTCGGGCATTTTCCTAGTTAGGGTATCACCCTATATTATGGTTTTTATATGGTCCAATTGGAGAGGCCGACAACAGGTCTATGTGTCGTGGCTTACTCGGTAGTTAGGGTATTACCCTATATTAGGATTTTTATATGGTCCAATTGGAGAGGCCGACCACATTCCTATGCGCCGAGACTTACTCGGGCGCTTACCTAGTTAGTGTATCACCCTATATTAGGATTTTTATATGGTCTAATTGGAGAGGAACACCATAGGCCTATGCGTCGAGGCTTACTCGAGCGATTACCTAGTTCGGGTATCACCATATATTAGGATTTTTATATGGCCCAATTGTAGAGATCGACCGTAGGCCTATGCACCGAGGCTTTCCCAGGCATTTACATAGTTAAGGTATCACCCTGTATTAGGATTTTTATATGGTCCAATTAGAGAGGTAGACCATACGCCTATGCGCTGAGGCTTATTCAGGCATTTGCCTAGCTAGGGTATCACCCTATATTATGATTTTTATATGGTATAATTGGAGAGGCAGACCACGGGACTACGTATCATGGATTACTCGGGCGTTTACCAAGTTAGGGTATCACCCTATATTAGGATTTTTATATGGTCCAATTGGAGAGGCCGACAACATTCCTATGCGCTGAGGTTTACTCGAGCGTTTACCTAGTTAGTGTATCACCCTATATTAGTATTTTTATATGGTCCAATTGGAGAGACCGACCACATGCCTATGCGCCAAGGCTTACTCAGGTGTTTACCTAGTTAGGGTATCACTATATATTAGGATTTTTATATGGTCCAATTGGAGAGGCCGACCATAGGCCTATGCGCCTAGGCTTTCTAGGGCATTTACCTAGTTATGGTATCACCATATATTAGGATTTTTATATAGTCCAATTGGAGAGGCCAACCACAGGCCTATGCGTCGAGGCTTACTCTAGTGTTTACCTAGTTAGGGTATCACCCTATATTAGGATTTTTATATGGTCCAATTGGAGAGGCCGACAACAGGCCTATGCGCTGAGGCTTACTTGAGCATGCACCTAGTTAGGGTAACACCCTATATTAGGATTTTTATATCGTCCAATTGGGGAGGCCAACCATAGGCCTATGCGCCGAGGCTTACTCAGGCATTTACCTTGTTAGGGTATCACCCTATATTAGGATTTTTATATGGTCCAATTGGAGAGGCCGACCACAGGCCTATGCACCGAGGCTTGCTCAGGGGTTTACCTAGTTAGGGTATCACCCTGTATTAGAATTTTATATGATCCAATTAGAGAGGCATTTTCATAGTTTTGGTATCACCTTGTATTATGATTTTTATATGGTCTAATTGGAGTCCAATTGGAGAGGCCGACCACAGGCCTATGCGTTGAGGCTTACTCGGGCGTTTACCTAGTTAGGGTATCACCCTATATTAGGATTTTTATATGGTCCAATTGGAGAGGCCGACCATATGCCTATGCAGTACTCGTGCCTTTTTTGCTTGATTAATGTTGAGGTGAATCTGTTCATATGTCAAAGTTTCTATGGATCCCCCAACCGGACTGTAAATAGAAGACTGACTAATAATAATGCCTGACCATCCATCGGGTATTTGATTCAGTTTAAGGTCGATCATCTATAATAATCGAGATAATAAGTATGCCCGACCGTTCTTCGGGGCTTTATTGTGTCGAAGAATATTGGGTCGATCATTCGTCGAGATGGTTATAAATAAAATATATTTCCCAACTTCTTGTTTGGGCTTAATAAATGAGGTTAAATAACCAATATATGTCCGAGCATATGAACTAGATTGCAAGAATACAATGCTGGCTAATGAAGGACCATGCACCCATTAACCGATGTTGAATTAAATATGAATTATATTGCCCAACCATTCGTTGGGGATTACTAAATGATCACATCATATAACTTGCATCAACTTTCCATCGAAGCTGATAAGAAATCTAAAGAACTAATACTACTGTCGACTACCTGTCGTGGCATTAATAGGATTTCGATGGAAATAAATGATGCAAGCATCCGTCGAGGCAAAACTGTAAAGGATCTAGTAGATATTATGAACAATCCATGCTCAAGCACATGTCAGAGAATTGATAAGATAAATGATGGCTGAGAATCCATCAAGGCAAGAATTTAAGGGACCGAGCAGATATTACGAACGATCCTGCATTGTTAGTGAAAAATAATTTTCCAGACTATCCATTGAAGTTAATTCATAATTATAATGATAATGCCCAACAATCTGTTGGGGCTAAACTGTGATGATCACATAATATAAATGCCAACAGTCCGTCAGGGCGTTTTGAAGAAAATAAATTATGCCTGAGTATTTGTCGAGACAAATGTTTAGAGGACCGAGTAGATATTGCGAATGATCCTGCATTGTTAGAGAAAAATAGATTTCTAAACCATTCATTGGGGTTGAATAAAAATAATAAATGTAGTGTCGATTATTAGTAGACTATGTCAACCACTTGTCGAGATTGAATATAAGAATTATCCTAACCAACCATCTGTTTGGGATAAAATGCAACTTGCGTGGCAGATATCTATAGGACTAAATATATGGAAATATTTTTCCGATCATTTACCGAGTTGAATCTTGAATATGCCTGACCGTTGGTCAGGTTAAGAATGACAGAGCCAAATAAACAATACTGAAGTTGAAGGAATATCAACGCTCGAGCATCCGTCGGTTATACCAAATAATCTTGCCCAACCATCTATTGGGTCTAAAGTATTGTAGCGTGCTCGATCATCCGTCGGAGCATTAGTGGTGCCTAAATAGTTCGTCGAGGCAAAGTTGTATAGTTACTAGTAGATATAGTTAACGATCCGTGCTCGATCATTTGTCGGAGAATTAATAAGATTTCCAAGAGCTAAAGATTATGGTCGAACACTCATTTGGGACTGAATCTTGTATCTGTGGAAGTTGTTAAGTTGCCCGACCGTATGTTAAGGTGAGATGACCGTGCTCGAGCATCTATCGGGGCTGTGCTAAATACTTGTAAGAATATCACACCGAGAATCCATCATTTATAGCCGATATTCTCCTTTTTTCTAAGATTAAATTGGTGCAGCTATTTGACAATATTGAAAATTAAGTTATCGAATCAATGACACGAGTACTCTAAAACTACATCCCATCCTTTATGTGAACAAAATAATTACAAAGTCGAATAAAAACTGTCATCTTAAATCATTGTTGGATATAATCTGTGATAATAAAAATCACGAGCATGGTGCATAAAATGAAGATCATGGTATAATGAGATCCCTTTTATTTTGTTTAAAGAGAGAAATGCAAAATTTGTCAAATATATCCCAGATGTAAGACATAGGATTTAGCCCAAAATTTTTGCAAAATTATTTTAATTCTACATCAAATAGTGGGTTTCCAATTACATCTCCACATATAAGTTATGAATCATGGAAGTACAGGAAGGTGGTATTGAAAACCAAAACGTAATAGAAAGTGTTTATTTTGAAAAAGGGGTTAAAAATCCATCAAGCCCTAATTGGGCTCGTACCCCTAAGTTTGCCGTTATTTTACCGCCGACCAGTATTAGGTGGTCTGGAAACCACCTCAATTTATGAAAATGTTAAAAATATTCTGGCATCGGGACTGTGTTGTTCGGGAGGTAATTGATAGAAAGAACTTTTGTATATATTTGTCGTTGCTTGAAAAGCTCCTTCTAATCAAAATCCTCAATTTACCTACGAATATAACAACTCAAGCATAGCGGTAAATAAGGATGTCAATCCTAATCTAAGGAGTGAAATGCTAAATATGAGATTATTAAGAATATTATTCACTTGATCACTTTTTTTTACTTTTGGGTTTTTCTAATTTTTTTTACTTTTCAATATTAAAACAAGTTTTGAGGATGAGTGAATATGACTAAGACTAATAACAAAAATAAGAGTAATCAAACTAAAATAAAGTGTGACAAAAATACTAGTGAGTGATGGAAATGAGTGAGAGTGTAATTAAATGAGAGAAAAATATTCAAGGGAAGAGAAATCCACCCTCAATTCCCCAAATCAACTAAACTTATATTATTTTAATTTCATCAATTTCCAAAATATTTAATTAATTCAAAAGATAATTCTCATTAAACTAGTGAATTAATTAAATACACTTTTAGAAAAGCAAATTTAATTCCCACAAGCACTACTCTAATTGAATTAAAATTAATCAAACAAATTATCCCCTAGGACTAATTTGTCCAACTAATTTTAAATTGAAAGAAATTAATGAAATCAAGAGTAGATGAAAATTAGATTAATATTAAAATCAAATGATAGGTCTATCTCTAGCTTAAATCACTTGATAAAATATTAATTAAATTTTCATACCTTTCTCAAGGTTGATTTTCCATTTCTCAATGTGAAAATAAAGTGGGGATCAAATATACAACTAAAAGGAAATTATCAAAATTAAAATTAATAACTAATTTGATTTGGATTCATGAGGGTTTCAATCACCCCCTTGAATGGGGTGATTACCCCTCCATAATCATTATCCAATAAAAATTAGAAACAGTTAAAAGCATGTAATGAAAATTAAGGAAGAGATGATCAAACCAAAATTCCTCTTGAAATAGCACTAGACTTCAATTCTTCAACAATTTTTTAATAGTTACACACTCTAAAAATTTATCTCTAAAAAAATTAACTCAAAAACTCTAACTCTCTCTACAATTTTCTCTCTCTATTCTTCTTCTCTCCAAAAACTTCTTTTTATTGGGGTCTTCCTCTTCAATATATAGTAGGCATGACACACATAGAGTTAAGGGGCATTTTTAGAAGGTTCATGGTGTAGGATAAAATGGGGAGAGGTTTTGGAATAAATGTGAGGTTATTTTAGGAATTAGAAAAGATCATGTGATTATAGAGAGGTCATGTGGAAAGGTGAGGTGTGAGGATATAATCTAATTTGTTTTAAAAAAGGATTGGGGGTAATTTTGGAAAAGGGAGAGAAGTTGGTTTAAAACATGTGGGGAAATTGGTTGACTTGGTCTTGGCTTGGGTTTTGTTGATTTTTGGCAGGCCACGGTTTTTAGAAGGTGAAAATGGGACAAATGGGTTTTGGGTTGCTCATGGGTTTCAAGGATTGGTATGATTTTTGAAGGTTTGGAAGGAGTTGGGTCAACCCTTTCATGGTCGAAGCTGTCATGGTGGGTCGGAATCACCTCGGAGCTGGCATGGGGCGGACAGGGGGCTGGTCTCGGGTATGGGCCGGAGTCGGAGGGATCGGCTTTTGCTATCCAGGGCAGGGGCGGATGGGAGGGTCGGATCGCCGTTGGACACAGCCGGTGCCGGAGGTGGAACACGAGGGGAAGGGGTTGCGCCGCGGGTCTGCCCGGTTGATGGTTGGGAGGAGCTGAGGATCGACGGGGCAGTGAGTTAAGGGGGGGGGGGGGGGGGGGTTATAGGTTGTGGTTGTTGGTGAAATGGGTTTAATGTTGGTTGGTTTTTGGACGTTAGAAGGTATTTGTTTTTGTGGCTATGGAGGTTTGAGGAGAGAGACTTAGGTTGAATGTTGAAGATGATGTGGTAGGTGTTATGGTGTGTGAGGGTGTAGGAGAGTTTTTATGTGGGTGAGTGGGTTTAGGTGTAGTGTAAATGGGTGTAAGAGGGTTTTTTTGTGTGCGTGTGTTTATGTGTGAGGGTGTGTGTTTAATTTGAACCCTTAATAAAAATAACACTAAAACTAATAAATAAAAATAAAATTATAAATATAATCCTATTAAAATTCTATTCTAAAATAAAACAAAGACTCAAATAAAATTGAAACTAAAAAAAAAAGCAATGTTCTAAAAAACCTGCCTAGGGTCCGCCTACGCACGCCTAGGCTTGAGGCTTCGGAGAAACGCCCCGCCTTAAGATTTTGACGCCTTATGCTTGGTAAAACCCTTAAGGCATACTTTTTCTCTAAAAACAACAATGCTTTAGTGAAACGATATCGCCTTTTAAAGATTTTTTTACAAACCAGACCATTATCTCATCCAAAATAATCAAATAGTATTTTTATTTGCAAATATTCAGACATATTTTTAGGATATATACAAGTTTAGTATTTTAATAGCGTTGTTATGGTTAAAAAATATTAAAATATATTAAAAAGACATAAACGCCTTTTCACGCCAAGGGCGCCTAGGCTTCTAAGGCTTAAGGCTTGGCGTCCACGCCTCGATCACGCCTCGCGTTTTTTAGAACCTTGAAAAAAAGAAATAAAATAAAAATAAAACTAAAACTAAAACTAAAAATAAAATCTAACTGAAAAATAAACAAACTAAAAATAATAAAAATATAAATGTTAAAACTAAAAAAATAAAATCCTAAGCTTATAAAAACTAAAATAAAACAAAAGCAATAAAAACATAAAATTAAATTAAAACTAAAGTCCTAAAAAATATAAAATCTAAAAATGAATTACTAAAACTAATCCTAATAAAATAAAGCTAAATTAAAAGCTAATAAAAATCAAAATAAAATAAAATTATAATAATAAAGATAAAATAGAAAAATAGAAAATAAAACCTAAAAATACTAAATAAATCTAAAATAAATCCTTAAAATAAAAATGACTCAAACTAAAAATCAAAAAAATATAAAAAAGGGACAAACAAAACACACACGGGTTTCGGGGTAGGTTTAGGTTAGGTTTGAGATAGGCTAAGACACGGGATAAGGTATTTAGCTCCATTCTAACTGCAATTGGCCTCTAAATGTATTTTTTGATACCACAACTGCAGTTAACCCTGTATGACAAACATTTAAGCACATAAGACCCATATTGTCGACAATTAGCAACTAAAGTACGTCTATTCGGGGTATAAATTGTACTGTTTTTGGTGCTTATCACACCACCCCCAAACAGAGCGTTGCTAGTCCTCGAGCAATAAGATAGAGAGAAAGAGACAGATAAGTAACCAAAAGTGTACCACTTTCGCGGGCACTTGCGATTGCGCTTAGCATGTGCAACAAGCCTTTAAACCTATAGGTTGCCCTACAGGACGAGTTGCGTCTCGTGAGGGTTTGCAGGGAATATACCCACAAAATTCTTATTTGCAAAAATTTATTGAAAGGCAGTCAATCTCTTATTAGACATAGAATAATCGCACAATCCATCATATGAGAAATGATTTGAGAAAAACACGCTAGAATGTGTAAAAAGATTAAGCTAAGTAAATACTCAAGGCACATCCTTCCTAGAACTCAACGTGTGTAGTGTGAATCAGTCAAACGAGTCGAGTATCATAAGAGTAATTCCTAGATTGCCTTGTCGGAATCAACGCTTCAACTTCAAATCTCACTAGATATAATTCTCTTAAACGAACTCTCGAGATAGGGTAAGTATATCGCTCTTGTGTGTGAGGAGGTGAGTAAATGTAAGCAAGTTCAAACGTCTCACACACACATAAGAAAGAAAGAACAATTAGAAAGAAAATTGATCTCATGAAAGAAATGCTAATCACTATAGTGAGAACATCGAGTTATTCACCACATTGACTTTCATTTGCCCGAACACCTAAGGGGAATATATGGCCAGGGGCTTAGATATTCTATGATACTGATCTAAGACGTTTGGTCATTTAAGCGAAATTAAAGATAAAGAAGATAAGACTTATACCTTCCTGAGATGTGGATGAATTGTATTGTGTATTGTGTGCAACATAACGAGTGTGAGTACTCACGGGAGACATACTATATGAGATATCTTTATGTTGTGTGGACGATGACGATTTCATAGGTACCCTCAAACAAAGGTCGAGTTTTTCCTTTATCCTAACATTGAACAAAAAGGGCGAGAGAATATATTTCATGATATATACCGACAACTTTTGTCATTTATGGTTTTAGGGTATTTTTAACGGAGCATAATAAGAATGCATCTGTAAGAGTACATCATTTCAATTAGTCTTGTTACTTGAATCATATTGATGATATTCTGTTTTATATGATTTATCATTTTTGTGATATCTTACACTTGTTCTTATGAGTTTGATTTTTCAAGTTTTATGCAGGAAATCGTAAGAAGGTATTAATGTAATTGATGAGTCTTATAAGTTTATTAGGATTTTGAGATTGGATAGGTTAGTATTGATGTGCAAGACTTACGATTTTTTTTCTTAAGAGTATACATGTACTCAAAAAAAATTATCACAAATATTAGAAAAGGAGATTAAAACACCCAAAATAATTGTTTCTTAAGAGTATACATGTACTCTTAATTTTGGAGAGTATACACTATTTAATTGTTTCAATTAATTGGATATTTTGCGAAAATGTAGTTTTAATTTGAGTTCCCTATTTTGTACATCATGCATCGACATCTCAACATTTCAAGACTACTCAAAGACACCAAACTCGATTATTGATCATATTTAATTAAGTGTGCAAAGGTAAAAAGGCAAAGCACCGTATGAATGCACAATTTTACACTTGACACACTTTAGGCACGATGCATTTCATTTATGATTAATTGATTGTGTGTCTAAACTAATTTTTCCTTATTTTTACTTAAAATTGAAATTGAATTAATTTTTGTTAAAGATTAATAATTTAAGGAATTAAATGAATTTTTTAAACAATGTTTTTTTTAAAATAAAATATCACTTTTGTGATAGATGAGTTCAAGTAATGCTACAATAATAAAAATACAATATAAAATTTGTATTTTGGATGGTACTTTTGATATTTAATTTTGGTACGATAATTTCAATAAATCAGTTTTTTAAATACGTAAACTGAAATCAACCGCCAAGTTTTTGATAATTTCGATTTCAATAATTATGATTTGCAGTAATAAAAAATAGTAAACCAAAATCATAGTTTTTTTTACCAAAACGGTATGGTGTGATAGAAAATCGTATCGTAACCACCCCTAATCTAACATAATTCAAGGGCTATGAATGACAAAATGTTTAGTTGAAATTTTTATTAGCTTCTTTCTATTAAAATAATGTAGCAAGGCCAAACGCATAATTTTCGTTATACAACTCAGTACCAACTGAACAATTGATAATACATATTCATTACAACTTTTAATTTTGGTTGTTTTGATTTTGGTCCCTCATATATTTGTTCTTATCTAGTCTAACCTTGAAAGTCTTCAATTCTCGTGTTGGACACCAAAATGACTTTAATTCACGATGGGTTAGACATTTTACTACACTTTGTGCCATACAAAGTAAAAAAACATTTTGCGGGCCGAAGTCAATCTTCGATGGTTGGACTAGGTAAGAACAATTAGATGGAAAATCAAAACAACATTTAAATACATATTCTACTATAACTACCTAGACCAGGGATGTTACACATCTAGATACTAATTCGACTATGCCACAACTAGACATACGACATGGAAAATAATTAACAAACAACAAATGCAAAAGGATTCTGCATTCTCATATATTTCCTAAAAAGAAATGATGTCTTTTAGAGTTTGGAGGTCGCGAGCTTTATCAGATCCTTCCTTAGAATCTTTCCCGATGGATTCTTGGGGACTGAAGCTATGAAAGCCACTCGTCTAATTCTCTTATACGGAGCCACCTGTATAAAGATTAACATTTGAGTTTATATAAATTAACAAGCCAATAAGTTTAGAAATGAAAGACATGAACAATAATGCTAGAGTCGTAAAAATTAGTACAAATCCACATCATTTAAGTAATAAAATGAGTTCGAGTTATTAGTTAATTGAAATTTTACTTGTAAAATAGTGACGTAAAAATTTATAGCAACACGTTATAAGGAGATTTTGGTAGGTTAAACAATCGATATAGTCCCTTTATACTTGATATTTGTGAGTAATAAAATTCACCTGTTTTGCAATGAAGTCCATAACAGCACTATCCGATATTTCACTTCCAGTTTTTCGTACCACATATGCCATGGGAAACTGCCCAACCTCTTTATCTGGAAATCTGAGACACCAGCCATCAAACTCGGACATTAATATTATACAAAATAAGATCTTGTTTTATAGGGTGATTTTGACTTGGGTACCTTGCTAATGATTAAATTTAGACGTAGTTATTACCAAAGTTGTGGTTTAGGAAAAAAAATTGTTATTAATTTCCACTTTCAGTTGCCGAAGAAATGTACTAAAAAGGTAGAAAAGTCTAAAAAACAATTACGAGAGTACAAAATCTAATTTCAACTATTAACGATGTATTTATGTAAAAAAAACTTAATATTGAGAAATAGAACTTACGGAATAACAGCAGCATCGGCGATCTCTGGGTGAGTGAGTAACAAGGCCTCTAGCTCTGCTGGAGGAACCTGACAAATCAAGTGGGTAAATTCAAAATTTATATACGAATACGGAAAAAAAATCTAGGCTAAAGCCCCTAAGAAAAAAATCGAATTCTTGCGATAAAAGCCATCACTAAAATGTCTTGGGGGTACTTGCAACAAAATGCATTATGTAATAATTTATTTGCAAATAATTGATACTTGAAGGGGATTTCTTGAATTTAGCCTAAAATTAAATTAATGATTAGGGATGATTGAAAGAAATAATGAGCAAATGGTATATTCACCTGATAGCCCTTGTATTTTATGAGCTCTTTTAATCTATCAACCACAAAAATAAATCCATCATCATCAATGTAGCAGAGATCTCCTGTTTTTAACCATCCTTTTGAGTCTATAGTTGATGTAGTTGCTTCTTCATTACTGAAGTAACCTGCAGCACCATTATTTCAAAGTTTTCAACATTAATTTTTTTAGCAAACCTAAGCTAAGTCTACGAACACGGAGTAAATTTATAGGGACCCTCAAATTGTACCAAAAAACAAACCAAATAGACTGAAATTTACTTGCTCAACAGAAAAAATGATTTTTAGTGGCGAGTTTTTTTAATTTGCCACAGATAATATTCTGAATTATTCCCGCGTGTGCTAGTTTTTTTCACCATATTTTTGGTAACAAATTAAGTGGTGATATCACTCGTTGCCACTAATAATCTCTTAAACAATTTTGTGGCAATAAAAAATTTCGCCACCAAATATGCTATTTCATGAAAAAAAAATTGCCACTAAATAATAGTTTTCTTGTAGGGATATAGGATTACTTTTTTCACTACTTAGCAGGTCTTATTTTTTGGTCTACTTTGAGAGTAACTCCACAATTACTCTAAGAATAGTATCAATAATACATTACATAAAAACTGACCAAAAAAAAGTTCTCAAAAAGTTATTTACCAAAAAAAAATTGGTTGATATAGAGCTGAACATATTTTTTTATGGTTCTAACAATGTAAATTCATATGGGGAAATCTAATAATTAACAAACAATTCGCAAAACTAATAAGATAAAAGTGCATTATTTCTCTAAATTTGAATTTAATGGAGAGCAAAAATAGGGAAAAGGTGTTAGTTTTATGGACATATGTTTCTTTGAATGCACAAGAAAAATGAAGGGAGGACAATGTGTTTTAATAAAGCATTAGAGGGAATTACCTATTTAGTACATAAACTATGCCCAAGTTTCAAAATCGTCCTTACACTTTATTTTGTCTCAATTTAGTCCTATAACTAATTAGTTTTGTTCAATTTGATCCTTCCGTTAATTTAGCACATTAATTTTAACAGGAAATTGGGAAAAATCATGAAACCAACTATATTCAAAATAAAATCACTTTCTAGATTAAACAACCCACACATGAACCTAATAAACTTTAATCTTTAATTGATCCAATAACTAACTACAATTATACCTAAACGTAAACTTAATTCATAATTTATAATTAAAATTAGAAAGGCAAAATAAAAATAAAAACATAAAAGAAGACCAAAAATGAACTCCCTCTACCTTCACCAACGTACTCCACCCCCTACTACCTCCTCCGAGTCGCATATTTCCTTGACGAAGCCCTTAAAGTATTCAGAAGAATTCTATTGAACCCCTAAAGTATTATTTGTACGTATTGAACCCTTTAAGTATCGTTATGGTATCTATTAAGCCCCTCCATTAAAATTTTCCCTCCATTAAAATTGAACATTAAATCATTGTTGGTACAAATAATTCTTTTAGGGCGCAATAGTCTTCCGAATACTTTAAGGGTTACATAGAGTATTGACTAGAATACAAAATCTGGAGACTACTTAAAAACTTAAGGCATGATTTATGGAGTATATAGTAAATTTCCTCAACATATTATCATTAACATTTTTACTCTTACATCTATTCCCATCTATTATTCTAAGCTAAATTTGTTATTTGTAATAATATAATAGTTGCTTTTTTCTTTTTCTTTTTTCATTCACGACTTGTAACAAAAGCATGCAAAAATATAATTTTTCTCATAAATAAATAAATAAAAGGAATTTTTGTCAATAGGTCCCATCCAATAAGTTTGTAATAGAAAGGTCATTGCATTTTTTTTTTCTTGATTTGGTCCTATTAAAATTGCTCTAACAGGACCCATTAGAAGACAAATATTAAATATGTATTATCTATGCACCTTGTGCATAACATATAGTAAATAATTGTTGCATGTGGTAAATATGGAATATAAAAATATATCACACATGTAATAAGACACATTGAAAAGAAATTTTTTAATGTGACCAATTAAAAAATATCTAATATGATGTAACCTTAATAAGATTATTATCCTTTTGTCTTTATTTGACCTGAAATTTCTCTCTAGTTCACTCTCTTTTTCCCCTTCCTCATAAAGTTAATACAAATGTTATAATCATATTCTTTGGTGCGTGGTGGGCTATATATGATTTGGAAGATATGACAATTATTTGAAGGTCCTTTGACAATACTGCAGATAAATGCTGTATAATATTCTTTTAACACCCATTAACCCCACTAACCAACAAAGTAAGTACCCAAAACTGTCGGCAACAATAAAAGGAGCAAAAAAGTTATTTCTTCTTACGCTATTGGCCTTTTATTAGCAATAATACAAGTAATTCATATTTTGGGAGTTTGAAGAATGATTTTTTTAGTATCGTAAAATGAGGTACGATACGAATCGATACAAAATTATAAGTTAATGAGTGAATTTTTAATTATTTTTTTATCATATCAGTGTCAATATAATAATATACGATAATTAACGGATCGGATTAGTGTTGATCCATTCTACCCGTTAATACCCAATAAAACACGTTAAGACCCATTAATTTAAGTAAATAAAGTATATTATAATTAGTAATGTCAATGAATTAATGAGATGTAAATGTGTTTAAAAATAAGCTAATATGTCAACTAATATACGATTCATAATTGTTCATTATCTTAATGAGTTATAACGAGTAAATACGACACGAGACAATAATATAACGAATCGAGTTTGAATATGATTTTTTCACACCATAAAAAACGTTACCTGTTTAAACATGAACCGGATAACACCCGAACATGATAAAAACTCACGCGAAAACAACTCGACACGACCCATTGCTAGGTCTAGTTTTCTTTGCACAAGAAATTTATTAATTATTTCATTAAAATGAAAATTTCACAGTAAATTATATTTTCACAAGTATTAAATATTTACGATCTATTTTCACATGAATTAGTGGAGAAAAAATATTTTCTAATGGGATCTATTGGAGTACGAAAAAAAATGCAACACTTAATTAACTGTATACTTACTAAACGAGATCAATTTGTAAAAACCTCTTTAAACTCATATGTAAAGTTGCATATCAAACAGATGTTCATATCGCCAAACTGCAAAAATCAAAGTGAAGATTTATTTACCCACTTTAAAAATGAGTTGTAAAACTCCTAAGTATCTATTGATTGAATTATTCAAATATGAGCATCAATTTTTAAAAATACAATTAATTATATAAAAAAAGTAGCGAACTTTTATTTTGCGATGCCCTTACAGAAAAATAGAAGTATTATTCTGAAATGAAATAAGTATTAACCTGGCAAAAAACTAGAATAGTTAAAATATATTTTCACCTATTTGGGGATATTTTGTTTTTATTTAACATTGCATAAATATAACTTGTTGTCACAGACAATCATAAACGAACAATAATCAAATTTTAAATATGTAATTTTTTATGATTTTATTATTATTTTATTTAAAAATATTTCACCCCAAACCCAAACCCAAACCCAAACTCAAACCCAAACCATGCAATTGTTTCATAAGAAATACTTTCCTTCAAAGTTTTGAACTTTCTCTTCTTGTTCTCCTTCTCCTTCCCCTTCTCAAGTTCTAATTCAAACACGATGATCAAATTATTTGGGCTGGTGGTGGGTCATAGTTGAATTCAAAATCTATGACTTGACCTCAAATTACTTGAAGATCCATTGACCACCCATACTTTTTTAGACCCACTATCCAAGAAAACCTCAAACTATTTGATGGTTGTTTGACAAAAGTGCTCAAATTTCTAAATTATTTCATTAGCACCCACTACCCAACACAACACAAAGAACAAAACAGGTATTAACCCAAGGCACGTGTTCATATTTTAATTCGCCTGTCATTTGTAACAAGCAAACAAATAATATTCTAAGTTACATAAATTTTTATCTACTATATCACAGTATTGTTTTCCTAAAATATGATATACAATAGTTTTTGTTCAATAAGCGGTGTTAGAGATAAATCTTGGACCACCCAAAGGTTAGAAGATCCAACACGGGAGTATTAAGTATGATTAAAGATTAACGATAAAATTAGTAAAGTATATAACAACTGATGATAAAAATTAAAATTTAAAAGTGCTTATTATGGAGATATGAACGTCTAAAAGACATACAAATAAATGAATTTAAAGTTGTTGACATGAACTCAAATGTTATTGGTGAATACTATGTGATTGATTGACATAATTTCGATGAAAATTATAAAAGATTTCGTGCTTCCAACGGTGGATTCACTTTTTGAACATTTATAGAAAAATGCTTTTCTGTTATTTAATTGAAGTGGATGGAGATAGAAATGATGGTTCCTACTAGGGCTGTGTTTTTTTTTCGAATTTTTCGATTTTTTCGATTTTCGATCCGATTTTTTTCGAATTTGGAATGAAATTTTAGTTTGCCGATTTCCGATTTTTCCGAAAAAAATCGGATCGGAAATCGGAAATACTTCTGAATTTCCGATTTTTCGATTTTTCCGATCCGATTTTTTCGAAACTATGCCGATCCGATTTTTCCGAATTATTTCCGATTTTTTCGGAATTATTTTCCGATTTCCGATTTTTCCGATTTTTTGAAAGTTTCCCAAATCCCACATCGGTTGGGAGAGGGAGAGGGCTCCAAAATATGCTCTATAAAAGAAGAGTATCCTCCTAACTTTTACACAAATGAAAAATGAGCTAAATCCTCATGTGTTTACATGTTGGGTTAAGCTATTTTCATTGTTTCTTTAAAATGAGAATTTCAAGTAATCGAAAATCCATAATTTATTTTTTTGAAATTTTGGAATTTCCGAAATTTCTGGATTTTTAATATATTTTGTGAATTTCCGATTTTTTCCGATTTTTGCCGATTTTCCGATTTTTCCGAATTCGGATTTTTTTTTAATTTTCCGAAAAAATCGGATCAGAAATCGGAATAGTTATTTTATTTCCGAAAAAATTGAATTTTTTTCCGAATAGGCATTTTCCGATCCGATCCGGCCGAAACACAGCCCTAGTTCCTACCAAAGAAATGTTTTTATAAAAAGCAGGTCAAATGTACTATACAAGTTGTAGTTTAGGCCAACTCCTTGGGTTGTGTTTGAAAGCTTGGACATGGTAAAAATTTCATTTGAAAATTCTTGCTTCCTTAAGAGTCGATTGATTCGAGGTAAAATATGTTTTAACGTGATAAAATGTAATATAGTGAAATACGTTTTCACCTATTTAGAGTTAAATTGTTTTCAAAGTTTCATAATTATATGGTGTACGCTTATTCACAATGTCGATCCCAAAAAGAATTAAACTCTAAATATGTGAAAAAGTATTTCACCATTTTACTTTTCGCCGCTGTTAAATTTATTTCGACCCTAATGAAAATAATCTTAAAAGGAAAAAAAGATAAATCATAGAAAATGCCCAAAATGAGCAAGATGAGCTTGCATGGGTTTGATCCTAGTGATCACCAGTTTGATTCTGCAACGAGTGAGAAGGGAGAGTGGAAAATTTCTAAAAATGTCAACTCCAAACCGAAGGGATTAGTCTCGAAGTGTACGAAAGCTGACCCGGAAATTAAATACTATACCAAACATGTTATCAAACACCCCTAAAACATAGACATTCGGATTGAAATTTTAAAAGCCTCCATATCTTCCATCCAAAATATTCTCAACCAAGCACAATCATAAAAACCATGGCTAAACAAAATTAGATTTAGAGAAATTATTGTACCTTTCATAACTGATGGTCCTCTAAGCCAAAGCTCCCCTGTCCGATTGACTCCCATAGCCTCCCCACTATCCGGATCAACAATTTTCCCCTCCATACTAGGCGACAACATCCCCGCCGTCCCGTACCGTTGGCTCTCCTCCTGCGAGTCCGTCGACGCGCCAATTCCCGTCGTCTCGGTCAACCCATACCCCTGCAAAACCTTCACTCCAGGATAAAATTCTATAAACCCTTCAATCACCTCCTTACTCAATGGAGCCCCACCAGATAAAACTGACCCCAAGCTGCTCAAATCATATTTCTCCTTAATCATTTTAGCGTTATTAACCATGGCCACAAGTATCGGTGGCACTAGTGGCAAATATGAAGCATTGTATTTCCCAATTGCTGAAAACATATCATGAAGGTCGAATTTCGACAAAACAACTACGGTGGACCCGGCTGCCACTAGCCCGGCCGCAAAGGCGGCCAGGCCATAAATGTGAAACATGGGGACCGTACAAATAAATGTTTGTTCCCCTTCTTCTAATTTAAAACGGTTCACTATAGTTTGAACCATCGCAATAAGATTCTTATGCGACGACACCACTCCTTTACTCGCTCCGGTGGTCCCAGACGAGTAAAGGAGTGTCGCGGTGTCATCTTGTGACACCTTTTGTTTAACAACCGTCCGGTTAGACGGTTGTTTTTTCATCATTTCATGTAGTGTACTAGTAACTACGGATGAATTTCGGAGTGAATCTAGGCTTTCATTAATGAGTATAATGGGAAGATTTGACCCTGAAAGTTTTGGGATTAATTCAGATGTTGTGAAGGCTAATATGGGTTTTGAATCAGAAATTTGCTTAGCGATTTCTCTAGTTGTGTTGAGGGGATTTGTGGTGGTAATTATAGCACCCAAGGACATGACGGATAGACAAATAATTGGGAAATAAATAGAGTTTGGAGAGAGGAGAAGGATAACATGGCCTTTTTTGATGCCCATGTTGGAGAGAGAATGGGAGACGGAATCAACTGCAAGCCAGAGGTCTGAGAAGGAGAGTTTTTGGCCAGTGGTGGCGTCAATATAGGCGGTGGTGCCATGGTGGGGGCGGGAGGAGATGAAGGTGGTGACATCAAGAAAAGGGTTTTGTGGTAAAGATATGGGTTTGCGTTTGCTATAGAAGGTGGAGTTGGATTTGCAAAACCCACTTTTTGGATCAATTGTTGCCATGGTTGTTGGTTGGTATGGTATGTGGTTTTTTTAGAGGTTTTATTTTGGGAGTTAGGATGGAATACTTGACTTTTCAATTGTGAGAGTGGAGGTTTGGGGTGATGTCATGCGTATGGATTGGACAAGTTTGAACAGCTAGATAGAGTTATACAGATTCTTATACCTTTTGCCTATAATTTATTCCATTTTATCCCTGGTGGGATTTTGATTCTAGCAAAACTCAAAAGCCCTTTACTTCTATTTCAAGTTGTGATTTTGACCATGTTTTTGTTATGATCTTTCATGTGTGGCTAAGGATTTTGGAAATATCTTAGGGTCCGTTTGATTGGTCAAATTTATTTAGGTAAATGTCAAAAAGTTGATAAATATAAAAATTTGCTCATATTTTGACTGTTTGATTGCACAATTTGACTAGGCATTATTTGCCAATGTACAACACCTTCTATGCACAATCTGTGGGCAAATTTTGCTTACCTATTTCAGTGGGAAATATTTATCCACAAATTTGCCAACTTCTTAAACGGTTTTAATGTTTTAAAAAATAATTTAAAAACTGTTTTAAATAATTAAAAAACTGTTATGAATATTTAAAAATTGTTTTGTAATGTTTCAAAAACTGTTTTTAATATTATAAAATATTGTTAAGAAAATGTTTACAATTTTTTTAAAAAACCGTATTAACAAAAATATTGCAAAAACTGTTTTTAACATTTTTAAAACCTGTTGTGAATATATTATAAAAACAGTTTTAAAGTTTTAAAAAATAATTTTAAAGACTGTTTTAAATATTTAAAAAAACTGTTATAAATATTTAAAAACTGTTTTGTAATATTTTGAAAACTGCTTTTAATATTATAAAAAATTGTTAAAAGAATGTTTTACAAATTTTTTGAAAAACCGTAATATAAAAATATTGTAAAACAGTTTTTAACATTTTTAAAAACTGTTTTGGATATATTATAAAAACTGTTTTAAAGTTTTAAAAAACATTTTTTAAAACTGTTTTAAATAGTTTAAAAAAACTGTTGTGAATGTTTAAAATTTGTTTTGTAATATTTTAAAAACTGTTTTTGATATTATAAAAAATTGTTAAGAGAATGTTTTACAAATTTTTAACAATTTTAAAAACAGTTTTTAACATAATATAAAAACAGTTTTAAAGTTTAAAAACAAAATTAAAAAATATTTTAAATAGTTAAAAAAAACTTTTGTGAATATTTAAAAATTGTTTTGTAATATTTTGAAAATTGATTTTAATATTATAAAAAAATGTTAAGAAAATGTTTTACAATTTTTTTTAAAAACTGTACTATAAAAATATTGCAAAAACTATTTTTAACATTTTTGAATATAATATAAAAATTATTTTTAAATAAATTAATTGGATTAACTTTAATTTCGCCTAATGTTGTTTGATAGCGTCATCTGCTTTTGTCCATTGACAACCAAACGGACCCTAATTTATTCTATTTTATCCCTGGTGGGATTTTGATTCTAGCAAAACTCAAAAATCCCTTTAGTTCTATTTCAAGTTGTGATTTTGAGCATGTTTTTGTTATGATCTTTCATGTGTGGCTAAGGATTTTGGAAATATCTTAGAGCATTACAATAGTGGGGTTGTGAGAGTGAGCCTTTTGTTACGAGTGAGTCCCGTGAGGATTTTTCTACTATGAAAGTGACAATTAACTAAAAAAAATCTTACCATTCGTAACATAGTTATAGTTAAAGTTGTAATTTTGTAAATTCTTTAACTTTCCATCCTATCATTTTACCTTATGCAATGCATTACATAGAGTGTAAGTTGATGAAAAACGGTGAAAGAATCCCACCGTAAATTATAAATTGAAAGAAAAAATCACAAAGCCACTTTCATAGTTTGCCTTTCTATGAAGGCAGCTAATGAGTTTTGGTTTTAATAAAAAACAATAACATCTATTAGTTATCGTTGTTATTCAAAAAGCTACCACAAAGTTAATGATAACCGATTTTTAAAAGGGTAATCTTGGATTCATCAATGGATTATGTTAATGCCTAGATTAAAAAATAATTAATAAGTTAATTTACTAAAATAAGAAATTCACAAAGGTCACTCTTTACTAAATGAATTTAAGCCCTTTCGTTGAAAAAACAAGTGTTTTCTTGTGTTTCTTTCTAATTATTCCAAAAATGCTCCTATTCTTCCTAAAATTATGAGAATACAAGTTTGAACTGAGTAAGTAGCCAAAGTTTCTGAAATGGCTTATTTTGGACACCTCGATCCTTAATCGAGGTCCACATTTCCAATGCGAGCACCCCGGATTCTTACTCAGATCAAAACATAAAAAATCGAACTTTGGGGAATTCCTAAAACGAATATATATCAAACAATAGGGGAAAATCCCTAAATAAGAGGAAAAAACATGAACTAATAACACAATCATTGAAAACTGCCCAAATTCATTTTTTAACCACACGGTTAAATCCCTTTTTGACTGGACGGCTAAAACCCCCCTATTTGACCGCACGGTTGAACATCTCATGTAAGGATTACATATCTTTTTCTTTGATCGCACAGTTGATCAATCAACTGCAAGGTTGATTTCAATGGACACCTATCCCATAATAACTTATCCACAACGCCAGTTGTCCCCATATGTTTAACCGAATGGTTAAAGGGGCCTTTAACTACGTGATTAAATCCCAAAATCCGGTTGATATAAAAAGGAATCCCACCACTTATGAAAAGCACCCCAAAACCCAACATTGATTGGGTAATCTAACTATCTTCAACCCCAAGCATTCGAGAATATCGAGTTTTGTCCAAAATCTCGAGTGAAGTTTTGACTTTCTGAAAAGTCACGTCCTCTAACAAGGAAAAACATACCTCTGAACATATCTCGCGAAGATGAGTCCTTCCAAACGAAACTTTGACCAATAATGCAACCTCAAAGGTGACATTGCCTCGAGAAAAACTCGACTCGCGCTACAAGGGTAAACATCATCATCATACTTGTCTTAATCCCATGGCACGGGGTCAGTCACATGGATTCTCATTTTTCATTCTAATCTATTATCAACAATATTATCATTCATATATAATTCTTTAAGATCTCTTTTAATAATTTCTTCCCAAGATAGCTAATAACGACCCCTTTGTCTTTTACCTTCAATTTTCAATAATCTTCCTCTTGTTATAGGGGCATCTATTGGTCTACATAGCACATGTCCGTACAATCTAAGTGCACTTTCTTTTAATTTATCACTAATAGGAGTTGCTCCTAACTTATCTCTCACATAATAGTTTTTAATCTTGTTCTTTCTAGTAATTTTTGCCATCCATCGGAGCATCCTTGTCTCACTAACATGGATACTTTGCTCATATTTTTTTTAAAGCCTAACACTTTGCTCCATACAGGGATACAGGCCTAACAAATGTTGTATAAATTTTTTGTCCTAATTTATTAGTTATCCTCTTATCATATAACACCGCACTCGTCTGTCTCCATTTTCTCCAACCAGTTTCTATTTTACTCGTAACATCCTCCTCAATATCTCTATTACTTTGTATCACTGAGCCTAAATAACAAAATTTATTAGTTTGATTTATCATTTTGTCTTCAATCCTTAACATTATGCTAACAGACGCCTCATTATTTAATTTTCATTCCATAAATTCCGTTTAATTTTCACTGAATTTCAATCCCTTGGACTCTAAGACATTTCTCCAAGTATTTTCTCTTGTCGCTAAGGTCTCTTTTGAAATATCTATTAAAACTATATCGTTCGCAAATAACATACACCATGTGACATATTCTTGTATGGCTTTAGTAATCTCATCTAATACTATAAAAAATAAGTAAGGGCTTAAATTCGATCCTTGATGTAGACCCGCTTTAATCGTAAAATCATTAGTTTCTTCTTTTTTTTTATCAAATAATCTACTCATTTTCAGTAATCGGACACACCATCCCTATATTTAATTATATGTTCTTAACAGCTTTTTTGGGATATTCTTTATTCAATAATCCTTGAAAATACTCTTCCCATCTATCTTGAATTTCTTTATCGTTACTTAATATATTTTCATTTATGTCTTTAATACACGCAATAAGGGTAAACATTATGATGAAAACTCGAGTCTTTTTCCTAAATAAATATTGGGATATAGAGATTTACATACGTGTGAAATAATTTAGCGAGTCCACCGCCTAGGGAATAAATATGTATTTTACCACGTTTATATTTTAGAGTCTCATTTTTCTCTAATATTCCTGTTTGGTGAAATAAAAACATACTTATATGTTAAATAACACTAATCAAAACTGGTAAAATTAAGTATGACATGAAAACATATTTTTCAAACCCATTTTTAGGATTGGGTCACTAAACCGAGTTACTCTAAACTCTTTGCTAAAATAAAGTTCAAAGGTCAAAATAATCTTCACCACTTCTCCAAGAAAAAATTCTCGTCTCAACGGAGACACCCATAAATCTAAGTCTTCTTAGAATACTTATCAAACACATATAGTTGATTATGTATTTTTAACATGCGAAAATAATACTCCAGTACATAAGAAAATGCTATACAAAGTACTAGAATTTATAATTACTCTAATGTTGTATAGTTTATAACCAATATCCCATAGCCCTTACACATAAATACAACCCCGTCATTTAGACTATGTAGGCTTCAATCCCAGTACTTCCCGAGTACATAGGCACAATACCAAGATACACTCGTGAAACTAAGACTTATAATATGTCTCTCGGCATATTATCAGTAGGCACGCCTCTACATCTAGCCCAAAGTCCTTTCTTATACGAAGTGATCAACTCTATCATTTTGGATCAGCTCGGGGACTTACGACAGATTTGAGATTTTAGTTGTTCAATAAGGGAAACTGATATATCCGTTAGCAACCTATGCTCCACACCGATGCCAAATTTCCATGTTCAAGTTAGCCTCTTAACTTTAATACACGACATCTTTGAGATAACCCCCATAGCCCTACACCCTGTATGTGATGAAGGATCTCTAAAATAAAACATCATGTACACTTAATTTTAAGACAAATCCTGATGCTTGCAAACACCTCACATTTGAACATTTTACATGCGGCTACCATAAAATCGAACTACATTGGTTTTATCTTGTGGATTCATGGGTACGTAGGCACAATACTGCCCCCTTCTTGTGAGCCCAAGACTTTACAATATTGCTATCGATTTATTATACATAAAGATGCTTACGTCTCTCACCTTTAACCCTCAGTACAGATGAGATATCTAATTATCTTAAAGTCGCAACATCTCATGAATATCCATAAATACTAACGAAATTTTATTGCACATATACATTAATGGCCCCCCATTATATAATCTAAGACTTCTTGCACTCATACATACAATGAATTAAAATACCCTATCACGGTCCATGATTGTTACCCCTAGTAAGTCTATGACCATTTGAATTAAAATAACTTATCGTGGTCAATGACAATGGTCACGGTCCATGACCATGCCCTCTTGTTATGTCCTGAATAATAGTCACGATCAAGAATCGTGACCCAGTTGATGTGACCTTTTTAGGGTCACTAACCAGGACCATAACCATAACCATATTGCACCTACTATTGTAACGATTTTGGATTTTGACTAGAAATATGATCATATTGTAATACCCCGTGATTTTAATGACTTTTAAAATGGGTTATATTTTTAATTAATGGATTAATTAGATTTTATTATAAATTAATTTATTTGGGTTTTATTCGAATTGTGGATATTAAAATGAATGATTATGAATATTACTTAAAGATATTTAAGTAATATATGAATGTGATGCTATTGATGTGGCGGTGTGATATTAATTCAGTAATTTGAAATTTTAGTCGGACGCGGTATGGGACGTGTCGGGACTAATTTGTTAAATTAAAAAGGAAACATAATTTTCCATCGACCTTATAGTCATTTCGACTGCGTCGTTGCATCCGAAAGGGTTGAAATAGTCAGAAAAGTCTATTTGGATGTTGATATTGGGTCTCGGGTCATTTGGAAATGAAAAGACAACCCAAAAGGATATTTTGGTTATTTTTATAAGGGGGATGAATAGTGATTTCGGGTTTTGTCTTATTATAAATATTTGGAGATTAGTTGTACGTGGGTTCATTCATCTCTCCTACACAAAAATTGAGAGGTCATCTTTTGAGAGAAAGTGAAAGGTTGCTTGGGAAGAGAAAAGCTTTCTTAGAAAGGAGGAGAACTAAGGTCAACACCACCAACCACCACCGGAAGTGACCGGAGAAGGGGAGAACCACCTGTGTTATACAAACCCAAAGGATCAGATCTTCATTAGAGGTAAGTGTTTGATAATTGCAATCTAAGTTTGTATATTGTCCATGTTAGAATAGTTATAAAAAGATTAGATTTTTCATGTTTGGAAGATGAAAAGATAAAGTTGTTAATGGATTTCTGGAAACTGAAAATATATAGGAATCAAACTCATGTTGTAGGTAGATAGTAATCCACGAAATAATCACAAATCTGTTGAGGAAATTATGAGAATCATTGGTTTATTCTTGAAGAGATTATGTTGATAATTTTCTAGAAAAAGAGGATAAAACATGCTTTTAATTCAATCTCTTGATGATTCTAGGATGTTTAGATCATTAGAAATCATTTATATATGTTGATATATCATGTAGTACGGATTATAAGTCATTTGGGTTGTTAATATGAAGGTTTGAATGATAAAAAAAATGATGAAACCCGTAGTAGAAGAAATGCAGAAAATTAGGCTGATACCTGGGCGATTGATTGATCGACCCGCTGCCTTCGATCGATCGACCTCCCCAGAATTGTTAAAGTTGTTTCTTTTTAATGCTTGTTCTTATCCCGAACCTTTTGTAAGTGGTGATTATTAATTGGATATTATGGGACTTAGGGAAGATCAGTAAGCCCTAGAGGAGAATCGAATTAATTTGATTGGAATTTAATTGATTAGAATTATGTTAATTAAATTGGAAGAAATTTCGGTTGCTAGATTCATGTGTTGGATGCTAATTTGTATGCATGAGGATTAAGGATAGATCTAGTAGGTGAGATTTAATATAACACCTGGGTAGCCTTAGGGTTACAATTTTAACATCAAGGACTGAGTTTAAGCTCATTATTGATTGCGCATGGACTGAGTGTAGTACAAGCGCTTAGTGGTATGGCTCCTGGATAGAGATGGGAGTTCAGACCACATTTGGTTGAAAGAAGGTATGAGGTTATTCCGATTGTGTATTTGAGGTTGACGGACCTCCACGACCGACAAAGTTAAGTAGTAGTGTATTGGAGGGGTTCCTTGTTTGGATTTCGCTTTGCGAGACGCTCCGCGCATGAACCTTAACGACGTCGGGAGTGGAGAGATGTTATAGGATGCGAGGATGTTGGTTTTGTTGATAAGTCATATAGTGTGAATGAAACACTATAGACTATGAGCCATGTGATGATGGTATTCAATCCTAGTTGATAGAAGATGTATTTATAAGAGATTTGAAACTATCGATTTTAACCCTATTTAAGAGAGAGTTTAATTCGTAGTAATTCGATAGATAAGATGAATGGACCAGTAGGATATTAGTGATTTCTTACCGAATATACTATTGAGGAAAACCTATTTGAACCTTGAGTAATGAGTGAGGCTCGAGGATAATTGTATTAAAGAAGTAAAGTCATAATATTTAATACGTAGGATGTAAGAGATAAAATGCTACGTATGGGAAATATCTTAGGGTAGTATGATTACCTTGTTGATATTATATTATAGGTATGATAATGCCTATTTGATTGATTGATGATTTATGTGTATGACATACCTAGCTTACTTGCTATCGATGGGGAGGTTTGCGCTTGAGGGCAGTCATATCCTGATGAAACCATGGGATTTTTAATTTGTCGCTCGAGAACATAGGTCTATGAAAGACTTATCGGGGAGTTGATACGTCCGCTGACTATGGGTACATAGGTATGTGCATGACCCATGGATACGAGAACTATGTTCGCCTCCAATTTATGTGTTGATATTTGTGGTTCGTGGAATCCTTACCGAACATATAGTCCCCTATTCGACGACCAGTGATATTGGGACATGATAGTAGAGTAATGCATTGCACCGCAGCTGTGACTCGGGGTTCCGTATTATATATATATATATATATAATGAATTAAATGAATGTGTATAGTGGTTAATTCATTCTATTGTGTGATAATTGTAGATGACGGTGAATAAAGAAAAATAAGTGAATTAAGTTAATCAATGTTTATTCTTATAGATTTGAAAAGCTTAATTCATATTAATGAGAAACGATTAATGTTAATGGGAAACGTATAAGAATGATTATACTACGTATGGTATGGGACATACGAGGTTATGGTATGGGATGGAATCATATTATGGAAACTAGTTAAGAGGAAACATTAACTAGGAGGTTAATAGGAAACGTTAAGTGTGCACTCTAGTTGAGAGGTGAGAATAGCAAGTGAGAGTCTGGTTACTAACATGTGCATAATAAATGCTTTATTGCACTTGTTAAATACTTGCTGTTTTCAAAATCATTTTCATATCGGGCTCTGACCCGTTTCCTTGCATATTTTCTTTTCTATTGTACCTTCTATATCAGGTGTCCAGCAGCAGGGACGCCAACCTTAGTGGATTATGACGAGCTATGGAGATATGGAGTATTGTTTAGACGCCTATCTTCATTTGATTCACATTATTCTTATAGTTAGGGCATGTCGCCCAAAAGGATTTCAGTTATCTCTTTTCTATCGGAGTCAAATACTCTAGTATTCGGGAAATTTTCATACATTTAATATTGTTGGGATTACTGTATTGGATTATTATTTGGGAATGTTTATTCCAAATGTATTTAAATTCTTTTGAGTTATTTGTTCGTTTATCAATAATGTAGAATAATATGTGTTGTGTTATTTGTAAACTAAAAATGGATTTTGTTGAAATTAAAATTTGGAAAGTTTTTAACACCAACTTAATTGGGTATTGGGTGATTAGTTAATGTTTTCGACAGTGATGCTAAGAATGAGCCAACTGTATATTATGTTTTAATTTGGTTTGGGACTGGCCACCCGGTATTTAATTAGGCGGGGTGTTACACATATTGGAGTAATTTCTTCCCTGACAAGCACAAAGAATGAATCATAATTTTGGACCATGACCACCTTGGTAACAATGTTGGACGATGATAAGTGTATGATATAGTTAACCCCTGTATGGGGTTATAAGATCGTGACATCCTTGTCGTGATAATTTTATATTTTTGTCTTAGTCAATATTTAAACACTAAATAGGTCATAATCCTAATCTTTTTTTCGGGGGTGGGGGCGGGTGGGAGTAGTTAACTTATATACACTATAAACCCAATTACACATAACTATTAGGATAAATCTTATAAACGGTTCAAGAATATTTCTTCCTTTTAAAAATTCCAAAAGTCATATAATTCATTCTACAAATCTATTTTTTGTAAAATTAATATATGAAGCTTAGTCATTGAGGTCTATCAAAGAAGATCCATTACCACTACAAAATTTTGAAGGAAAAAATTATAAATTCGATAAATATTTGTTGTCTATAATATTAATTTCACAATAAATGTTAAATTAACAATAAATATTTACAATGATGGTGAAATATTTGTTGTTTTGTTAATATTTACCCGATTTTAGGATACAAGGAAGAAATTTAGATGAAGCTGAATTAAATTGAAAAATAAAAATGTAAAATTAGAAAGATGAAAAATTAATGCTTTGACAATATATATTTATGTTGGTAGTAAAATAATTATTGTCACGATAAACATTTGCTTTATAATACAAAATTTAATAGGTTGTGATAGTAAATATTTTTTGTGTATAAAAACATTTGTCACAAAAAATGGAGAGAAAATAAATAGTTATTGTATGTATAAAAATTTCTATTTAAGAAAAATGAGCATACAGAATATATTTACAATCTCCATAACATAACAATAAATCAAGTCACTGTTAAGAAAAACATTAGATATTTATTATCTCGGTAAAATAATAGTAAACTAATAAATTATTTGATAACTTTCCACACCTTAAATCCCCCCAAAAAATAGCATATGAAATCTTCGAACCAAAACACTAACTCTTACCTTCGGCATCATCATCCAAGCCCCTCCGCCAAGTTATAACCATAAATTAATCCACCCCATCACCTCGTAATCACATTAGATTATCGAAACAACCACTAACATTTGACAGCAAAAAGAATGAAATAGAGAAACGAAGATGATGATGAACAAAAAAATGTTGGCGTTAGGGTGGGATGGAGACGGGGAAGAGTTTGGGAGGTGGTATATCTAGAGAGACAAGGAGAGAGATAGAGAACATTGTGATAATGGAGGTTATCTCAAATGGGTTTGGATATATATATATATATATATATATATATATATATATATATATATATATATATATATATATATATAGAGAGAGAGAGAGAGAGAGAGAGAGAGAGAATGTGGTGATAATGGAGGTTATCTCAAATGGATTAAGTTTTGAGTATTATAGTAAATTTATGGGTAGATTTTTTTTCAATAGGATATCAATAATGATTGACTAGTCAATGAGACTTGAATAAAGGAAAAATCTTCAAATACGACTCTTTTATTAAGAGTTTTCTCTTTGTTGTTGCCCTTTCTAAAAGTTCACCTCCCCTCATTTCTAGTTTGAACTATCATTACAATTTCTTCCCATTATTATTAAAATTCCCATACTTAGGGACCTTAATATATTTATTAACATTGGCTCTAACTGATCAAGATCTGCTTCCATTGTGCCATGTTTCTCGTTATGGACATGAGATAGTTCATCTTGTTGGCATGCTTCTTAATAATGGACTAGTAGACGTCATTTTTTTGGAGGCCAAACTATAAATAATAGATAACCAACTACTCGTTACAATTGACGACCTTGGAGTGCTAGTAGTCTTAGGAATACTTCCTTAGCATTTCATCTTAATAGTTATGAGGGAGTAAAATTACTTTGGATTGTAAACATAAATAAAAGAACATGTAATTAACAGTTTTATATGGATCTATAAATTTAACACACGAGCATCTAATTATACAAGTTATTTGTTCTTTAATAATACAAAACATTATGCATTATATATTTAACGCTATGATCTTAGATCAATATGATTATCAGATATAATCATTATGCACAACATAAAATGCTATTATAATCACATACCTCCATACTGTCACAATTGAAAAGATTAGTGATTCAGCCGACCATAACAATATCCAATCAAGCTGAATTTCGAACCATGGATTCCTCTTGTACACGAAAAGAACATATTCCAATTGTAGCAGATTCTAATGGTTCGATCTTCTTTTATGGTCAAAATACTATTCAGAATTAACTCTCATTGAGAATTTAGATTTCTCTCCCTTATCCTATAATATCATTATGTTATCTCTTAGTGTGTTTGCATGATGAAAAATCAGTCACTTATTTATAGGCAGGGATAGAACCGAAATCTTCAACAGTCATATAATCTCAACTGTCCATCAAGATAGATACCCAAGAGTCCTTTTGACTCTTGGTATTTAGAATACCTTTTCATTAACCAAAGTTACTCTTAGTAGTAATATAATTATGGATCACATTATGTAGAATTATTATTTAAAATAGTTCTAACTTTCTCCCACTTGGTCTATAATTATCATAAGGCGTGCAATAATCTTTGAGTCATCCTTAAATGGTTCTTTCATAAATACCTTAATCAAACAAACTATTAATGTGTATTAATTCAAGAACATGATCACTTTCATGTACCACAATATTAACAACTCATCCAATAAGGTCCATAAACTTGGTGATTCATTAATGGTCCAATAATTTCTTATATAGAAGTCTATTTATTTCACATTCATCAATTCACATGCATGTAAACTTATATTGCAAGACATAAATTCAAATGTGTAGAATACAATTTAATTCATACCAAGTATATTGTCAAAAATTAAGCACCAAACAATCCACAACACTTATACTTAATTTGCTACAAGCAAGACTCATATCTCAAGCATGCTTCATGAATGTCCTTTGGTGATAGCCCATTTATTATTGGATATGCTACATTAACACTTATACTAATATGTTCAACTAACACTTATTGTTTATGAACTTCTCCATTTACATATAGGTGTTATATCCTAATGTTCCTATATTCTTTAAAATACCTATCAGTTCTTCATAACGAAGATTGTAGCGACATTATCATAATATTTCAATGACTTGCTAATACTGTCAACAACTCCAAATCTTAAAATAAATTTTTCGCAGCCATAAGCCATAAATTGTAGTCTCAAAGCATGCTACATATAATATTTAATTATTTCTCACCATTTCATAATATTGGACACTAGGATAAACAAACCTACTTAATTAAGAGAGAAAAATTATCATAAGTGTGAGCATATAATATTTTAGGCATCTCATTACTTTATACTCTTAAAATATTTTATTTCTTTAATCTATCACTCATTCCAAAGAGAAACCCAAGAAATATATAAATTTACCCCCACTAACTTCAAGGCATATATATATATATATATATATATATATATATATATATATATACACTAATCAAAATACATAAGGTATTCTTAGAATATCATTGATGGAAAACTGACATAAGTTTATATAGTAACTTCTCAACAGATACAGTTATTTTCTTAAACTCTCAGAAGTTTTCAAACAAAATGTAAATCTTATTAAAAGGAAGTTACTAAAGCCATAAGAACTTCACATTTTAAGATATAGGTAAAAATATTTATTTTTACACCCCTCCTCTATTTGTAATGAAATTTTTTATCATAAGTCACTCTTTATGTTGTTTTTTATCACCAGGGTCGTGTTTAAGCTTAAGGACGCATTTACATTCGACTCTAGTGTATCAATTAGATAATTAAATGTGATTCTAAACTTCATTTTGGTAAATTGATGGCATTAAATTTTTAAAAATTGTGAAAAAAAATCAAATATTTTCTTACTATCTATCAAATTCACATTCTTGTGATAAAACTCATAATCAATATAAGAATAACAAACTCATTTAAGAGATTTTTAAAACTATTCATATCCACCAACCAAAAGAACAATTACTTTGGATGTTAAGGGAATGAAACGAGTATCTTAACTTCTTTTATAACAAGATTATGTTATTTGATACACTCACTAATTTTACCATTCTTAAAGAATTTGACATTTGATATTTTTTATTTCAAAAGTAATTAGTGTACCCTCTTGAAAGTGTAGACACAATTCTAAATTTCAATTCTTTTAGTGGATTTTAAATCTATGCATGTACTAGACATTCCCAATCATTTAGGTATATCAAATTGTGTGAGTAAAGTGGAATTTATATAATACACTTCAAATCATATATATTCATATTCGTGTGAATAACTTTTGTGGCGATATCAACATTGTTGCGTTTGACTTATTATTTTATAATCACATGATCTATGTAGGTCTAGTATCTAAGGACTATAATATCCCACTTGGACCACATAGATCGTTCTAAAATTATAAAATCTTAAGAGAACAAACGTGAGTGTCAAGATTTATAAGTGACAACCCAAAGACAATCTAGTCTATTAAGAGTATGATATTCAATTATGCCACAAGATTGAAGAGTTTTAATAAGAAAGTTGATAGCCACGAAAATCGAGTGTCGTGTAAATACGCTTGTCATTGTTTTAGGTTCCCATCTCTATGCAAAACAAAACTGTACTATTAGTACAATCTTTAAGGGAATACAATGGTTAGTCTGGGTATCGAATCCACAAGGAATGTTGCTAGACGTTAATTGATTTATTATTTCAAGAATAAAAGTGTAAAAAATGAAGGTTATAACAAAAGATTAATTTAGGCATGTATTAAACGAACATTAACAAAACGAGTAAAAACTATAGATTGAGAATAATATCCCTCACCTCGGGTTAATTAGTATACATAGTTGCATGGGAAGACAGTTTTATTAAGATTAAATCTCATTTTTACAATTAATTAAATTCAGAGTTGTCACCACCTAAATGGTCAAAAAGCTTAACTGATTTGGTGTAAACAAATATCCTAGAAATTACGCACACAAGGTCTTAAATATGACACATACATGAAATACTTATTAAATATCCTACACATAAAATGAAGAATAACCTAACCCATTTAAAGTCATAAAACCCATCGCCAAAGCAAACCACCCATCAATTTAAGGTGAGTTTAATTATCTTAATGTAAACTAAATTAGCTACAAAGCATTGTAAATGACATGTAAGTAAATGAAAGCAAGGAAATAAAGCAAATAAATTTAGTTAACAAAGAAAGAAAAGAATAATGGAAACTTATATTAAAGGAGGAATAAGATGAATAGTAACTTGAAAAATTGAAATGGGTGTAATTCCTAGGAGAGAGAGGCTTCCCAAAACCTTTCAAATACTCTTCTAAAATCTTATATATATCCCAAATAAAACCTCCCTACTTTCTATTTATACCCTAAAACAAACTGGCCAAAACAAGAAAAATAACCCCAAATAAGTCAATTTGCATCAATATATGATGGTCCCAGTCGACCTGGCCTCCGACACAGTTGACCTAGCCTCTAGTAATACCATTTTTAATTCTGATCTAATTTTGACACGTCGCATGAAAAAGGCTATAAAATCTGCATACGAACTAAGAATGATGCCCTATCAAAACCCATGTGAACCTTATTCAATTATCTAGGTGTTGTTGTTTTGAAACCTTCTAAATTGTGAATTATAAAATTACCAAATTATCCTTGAAGTTGAGGAAAATGTTGAAACTTTTTAAAGACGACCATAACTTCTTTATTCGGGATCAGAATGATGCACGGTCAATGGCCAAGTGAAGATAATTTGATGATAACTTCATACCATCCAAAATAGGGAGTTTCAAAGACCAAATTTCCCATAAAGTTGCATATTACGAAGAAGCTTTCTTGAAACGCATCCAACTTCACACTATGCATCCATAATACCTACAAAAGGTCAATATACCTCACAAAACATACAAACAGAATGCTAGAATGTGCAAGAATAAAGGGTACTAAATGCAATATTCATGACTAATCACACCCCATAACTTACGCATTGCTAGTCCCTAGTAATAAAGATGAATGAAAATGAGAAAAAGAGGTAGAGCAACCAGAAAATATATATATATACACACACTAGGGTATGCCCGTGCCTGAAGGCACGTCGAAATTTTTTGAAGTACATAATCGCAAAAAAATAAAAAATTTCAAAACACGTAATTTAAAAACGAAAAAAATTCATTCCCCAACAAAATAAAGTATAATTTTAAAAATTATAAAATCTTACATAATATAATTAATAAATTTTTTATATACTATAAGTTCAAATAAATTAGAAAAGTTATGCTTAGTTTCTTCTATTAGTAGGACCATCCATTATGTAATTAATAAATTTATGCTTAGTTCCTTCTACGATTGAGTGAAAATACATAGATCTGAGGCCAATTCAATCACTTGGTTGTTGGCGCCTAAAAGCAAAGCCAACAAATGTGACTTTACAGCTAAGTCACAAAACATATATCCTTGCGTAGGAGCTAGAGTTTGCATATGACACAATCTTAATATATATAAGTTTTTTCCCATTGTAATTTGTGATAAAGTTTTTATGAACATTTTTTAATTAGTTTTTTTATTTATTTACTTTGCACACACGCCTACTTCATTGAGCAGTAAAAATGTTTGTATTTTTATTTTATTTAAACGTTTTAAATCATATTATATATAATTTATTTATTTTTTGTCGAATATTTTTTCATTTGATTCTATACATTTTTTGTCGTATATTTAAACGTTTTTATAACTTATGTATATAAACAATTTTTATATTATATTTCTGTCCACTCACGATAATGGACATCTATTATTGCTTCTTAGAAAAAGAGTTTTGATGTTAGGTCCTAACAGGTAAAAAAATCTAACAAAATGAATTAAAGTGGTCAAAATCATGTACGGAACATAACATTAGGATGATATTAAACCAATGCTAGAGCATTAAATGAAACCTATAGGTTTCATTTAATATCATGTTGTTTCCCCCAAAGCAGACAATGCAACTGTAATAAAGAATATGCAGTGTTGTGTCCCCCAAAGCAGATGGGTACAATGAATGAGCACGTTCAATTCATTACTAAAAAACTAATCTCATAAATAGAAACAACATTATATCAAAAACCCAAAATTACTTAATTTTAATCGCGTATAACAAAATCTTTATAAAGAACAATGCCAAACAAATAATAGAATTATATTGTCAATAACAAAACCAAACAATTTGGAATCATGTTATATTCATAATATCATGTTGGAGATTACAAAAAAACTTACATTACATCGAATACACACATTAATGTATAGAAATTATGAGACAACAAACTTATTTAGGTTCGAGAAGGACAAAAAAATGGAGAACAACCGCTTCTAAAGTGGGTTGAGTAATCAGTCAATGAAATCTGCAACCCACTGATCTAAATCTCAGTACATCCGAAAGAGCTAAGAATAACCAACACATCTGAGATCAAAAAAAAAAAATTCAGACGAAACCTTAGATTTATCTTAGCTAGAAAGGATCGACGTAGTCTTTAGGTACACTCTGCTGGGGCTCGTCCTCAAAACTCAATCTAATGCATCTGAGACCCTCTAAATGACGATTAAACCCTGACGACAGCAGTCTTAGCAAAATGGATGTGGGTACGGTAACTACACCCCCATCACCGCTAAAAGAGGACAGCGCTGCAACCCATCAAATGAAAAATCAAACAATAAAAACAGAATATGTTAAAATCAATTAGATCTGTACGAAAAAAGAGACCCAAATCCTTAGAAATAGAAAAAGAACAAAAGGTTTGCATCATCAAGCCCAGATTCCTTCACTTTGCAATCCCTCACCGCCGAAAACGGACAGCACTGAAAACCCCTCAAACCTAGACTAGATCATTAAGAAAAAGAGACACAAATCGTTAGAAACAAAAAAGGACACAGAAATAGTGAGAAACATAAAAAGAGCTGAGAAATCGTTAGAGACAGAAATCAGTAAGGGGACAACACTGAGAAACAAAATATGTTAAAATAAATTAGATCAGTAAGAAAAAGAGACACAAATTGTTAGAAACAAAAAAAGAACAAAAGTTTGGTATCATCAAACCCAGATTTGCATATATATATATATATATATATATATATATATATATATATATATATACACACAGAGAGAGAGAGAGAGAGAGAGAGAGAGAGAGAGAGAGAGAGAGAGAGAGAGAGGTTCTCATGCATACCCCAGTTTGCATACCGCTGGCGCGGACCAATTTTGATAAAATAGTAAAAAAAATATTTTTGATCTAATTTTTTTTTTTAGTTTCTAAACATTTCAATAGGAGCATAAAAAAAATTCAACTCAAAATGAATTTTTTTAGTATTTTAAAAAAATCGGTTAAGCTTTGTCAGTTTTTAACAACTTAAAAACTGACAAAGTTTGACCAATTTTTTTAAAATAGCAAAAAAATTCATTTTGAGATGATTATTTTTTCATGGTCCTACTGAAATGTTTAAAAATCATAAAAAAAAATCAGCCCGAAATTATTTTTTTTACTATTTTAAAAAAATGGTCCGCACGAAGGGTATGCAAACTGAGTATGCATGAGATCCTTTCTGTATATATATATATATATACATGTAACTCTTGTTGAATTCGAAATCTGCAAGTAGAGATAAAGAACAAAAATGGCAGAAAACCAAAGGGAAAGGAAGATGGCCCCAAAATCGTCTCTCTCTACTCCAAATGTGTAGATCTGTCGAGATCTGAAGAGAGGAGATATGCAGTAGCTCAAACATTCACACAAACTCAAACAAAAAAATATAAAAATACAGCAGTTTAAACATTCCCACCAATTAAAATAAACTATATATTCTCTTACATAGACAAACAAAAAAATCGATTCATAAACAACTAAAAATTAAGAATATTAAGATAGGTTTCCTTACGAAGAGGCCACTCACTAATTAGATGGGGAAAGAAGAGAGGAAATGGAGAAAATGGAGAGAAGAAAGAGAGAATAGCCAAGTTGGTATTTGCTACAAACTTTAGTAAGCACCAAATTTTTCCTCGAGCCTTGAGTTGTTAAAGGAAAGCATTTAGGACCCTTAGATACAACCTTACCACATTTATCAAAATACCCTTGTATTTGAATTAAAGTGAAAGAAGAGGAATTAATAAGTGAGAGAAAAAAAAGGGAACTCAAATTTTTAAGGGGTAAAAGAGGAAACACATGTATAATTCATCTCATGACATCACCAAATAAGCTTATGACATACATAAGTTTTCTATTATATATATATATATATATAAATACCCTTGTATTTGAATTAAAGTGAAAGAAGAGGAATTAATAAGTGAGAGAAAAAAAAGGGAACTCAAATTTTTAAGGGGTAAAAGAGGAAACACATGTATAATTCATCTCATGACATCACCAAATAACCTTATGACATACATAAGTTTTCTACTTTATATATATATATATATATATATATATATATAGAGAGAGAGAGAGAGAGAGGCAGACTCCTATACATACCAAATGGTACATACCCCATTTTATAAATGATTTTGAGTTGAGTTTTTTTATGTGATATTTAAACAATTTGGGGGAGCCATATAAAAAAAAATTGGGCAAAAAAGTTTTTTGCTATTTGAAAAAAATCGGTCAATCTTTTGCATCTTTCAAAGTGCTTTAAAAGCTGTGAAAGTTTGATCGAGTTTTTAAAATTGAAAAAAACATTATTTTGAATTGATTTTTTTATATGGATCTATTGAAATGTTTAAACATCATATAAAAAAATTTAACGGAAAAATAATTTTTTTACTATTTAAAAAAATTGGTATGCACCGTTGGTATTTACCGTTTGGTATGTACATGAGACTCTCACTATATATATATATATACTAGCGGAATGCCCGTGCCTGAAGGCACAGCGTAAAATTCCATAATACGTAATCACAAAGCTACAAAAAAATTCCAAAGTATACTACTACAAAACGACAAAATTTCATTCCCGACAAAAAGTGTAATTTAAAAAAATGGCCATAATAGTCCAACTTATACACAAAGTTGAATCAACTATCACATGACGCAATTAGAATAGGTAAAAAAATCAAATGTAATAAATGATTCCATGTGAAACTAAATAATAAAGATCCCATAAACCAATAATATCTTCAGCACAAAATTAAACCATAGTTTTTTGAAGTACACTTAAAAAAACAAATAATACTATATGTATAGTTGCGAATAAAAATCGGCATTTGTCCACTTGCCACACCACATACAACGCACATGTTCAGTTCCAGTTCAATCCCTGTAGGCACGCATACAATTTTGAGAAGTAAAAATGGGTGTATAACAATTATCAAGATTTTTCCTTGATCATTTGCTTTCAGTTCTAGTTCCAATAAAAGTTGATTGCGTCCTTGTTGATCACTTGGTACAAAATAAAGTATTCGGTTGTGATGATCTCGATATGTGATTTGGTCAGGGTACACTGATGTCGACTTATGGCAGAGCTGGGCCAAAAGGGAAATGGTAGGCTTGGTGCCAACGATGGTCTTTCTAGACACTGGGAGAGAAGAGAATAAGGTGTTGTCGCCCAAGTTCTGCTACATGTTGGACCTCCAATCTAGCAAGCAGGTATCTGCTGTGCCAAGGGAGCCATCAGGTGAAAGATTCAGCCCTAAGTTGTAACTGATGTCGAGCAAAATCAGCATCATGGCGGATCTCACTCACCACGATGATGCCTTTGATATCTGATCCACGTAGCATTGGAGAGTCGGCTCCAACCATCACAACATGCCCAATTATGTTAGATGCTAAAGTCCTTTACATGATGAAGTGCTCCACATATTTGAACCACCAACACTGCTTAATAAGATGAAGAATTTCAAGTAGCAAATGTATTTAGAGAAATATAAAATTATACACTTATCATAAGAATAGTCAGACCAAATGGTACATGTAAGAATAGTCGGTGTGAATCTAGTGTCAATGGTATCTCAAAGACAAATCTGAACTTAAGATTTAATTTCCTACATCCCCAACTCATGGAAAAAAAACTTAAGATTCAAATAGTAAAACTTACACAAAAATCAAAATAATAGAGTATTTGCAAAATGTATAAATTTAAAGAACTTGGGATTCCATTTTATGAAGCTTTTAAACCCCTCAGCATGGTAAATTAACTGCAATAGGTGACTAACATTGACCCCAACCAACAACTATCTGAAACACTTTAGGAAATGGGCATAAGTCGTATTAGACAATATGTACATGTACTAAAAATGAACCCACCAATACTGGGTTTCCACAAAACAACAAAGTATAAAAATCAAATAGGGAATAACAACATTAATACCCCAGTTAAAAATAAAATAGGGAATAACAACAATAGTACCAGTCATATGAAATCAAATAAAAATGTTCCCGACTCCCATGACACTAATTACCAAAGCGATGCTCAGGAACTGAAACTTATTTACTACAATGAAGAACAAATGGATGAACAATCTGGTTACAAACATAACATTAAGAAATTGAAGGCATCATTGGTTACAAAAACTCTTAAAAATCGAAGTACCTTATCAAAAAGAGGTTCGAGAGCGACTTCCGAGAGACTTTGTTTATCAAAGCATGTATGAAAATAAAAGAAACTTAAAATCATACCTTTTATTAGCCCAGTTGAGGAAGTTTGTGAGTATGGCCGTAACGACGGTGGGAACTTTATATCCATTGAGAAAAAGTGTGGAGATGTTAGAGAACCGAAAGTTTAGATCTAGAAAAAATAGTGTGCAAGTGAAATATTCAGGTAAAGACTTTTTATACTTCTTAGAACAGGGTCTGGTTTCAGGTTCCCATGTTGTAATCTCCCATGTAAAAAACTATGGCAGTCGTCGTAATCAAATTCATAGTTGATGGCCCTATGGCCAACCATTGTTATCCTATAATCCTTGTAACGTTGAGCACACATTTCAGTAACTTTACTCTCCTCTATGACAGTATTTTATATCATGTATTCTTTGATGTTTTTGGACCATTCGACAGACAAACTAGAACTCAGGGGATAAAGGGTATCATCCACTTTCATCATGATAATTAAGGTTCAGTCGGTCTGCAAGTTCTTTCATCTGATGTCAAGTTTCTTTCAGTTCCTTTTAGTGTATCATGTTATAACTACTACAACAACTGTGTTAACTCCTCTGGTATAACAGCTATAACTGCTGCAATGACCTTGTTTAAAGTATTGACCTTGAATAACCTTGGATAACTGATGCATTGACCTTGGATAATTGTTGCAATGACCTTGGATAACAACTTCTATAAATGCTTCTATAAATGCTATAACTGCTATAAGAGAGTTCACTACTAATTAAAACACACCTGTAATAAATCAAATTATTAGATTAGCCACCTGATCTTCATAACTCTTTGGAGTGAGTATAGACAAAAGGAAAAAACGAAGACAAAATACCTTAAAATGTTAAATTTAAAAAATACCTTTTAGAGACATTCCCCATTCAAAAAAGAAGGGAACTTTAACTCAATCTCATGCACAATGAGAGGGAGAGTGGCAGCGCTCATAACAGAACTCTTCCCATATCTACTCGGTAGTGGAAGCTCTCATACCAGAACTCCTCCAGGGTAAATGCTCAGTAGTGGTAGAGATGAGTTACCAGATCTCGTCCATCGTATTTTCTCATCCCAGATCTTCTTGATGGTAGCGGAGATGAGTTCTCGTCCATGCTATTTGCTGATGCAGTGTAGAGGGCACCCTAAAAAAATATAAAAAAATCAGTAAAAGAAAAATTAAAAAGTCAATAAGTGTAAGTGAAGACCAACAAATTTGAGGCCCTGGGACTCTAATTTTACCATCATCGCCGATAACGCAACTTGCCTCACCTGTCTCACCTCCACAGTTACTATGCCTTTACAGTCACGATGGAGAGAATATAACCTGAAGAGAAAAAATATCAACAATCATCAACTCTTAACCTCCAAGTTTAACATTATGCTTGATATGAAATAGAAAAGAAATAATCCCTCAAAACAGAACAAAAACACTACTCACCTCTATAAAACTCCCCAAAAACCCAAGTCTTGCAACAAATCTTATTCATATATCTGTATTCATAGTTACTCAACAAAGAATCTTATTCATAAATATTATTCAAATTCGGAATTTTATTCATAAATCTTATTCAAAGTAGGACCAGATCTGCAATGTAGGTTCGAAAAAGGGGGGGGGGGGGGAAATTGACCCAACCCATTCTACTCTTCCTCCTCCCTCACCACCAACGTCACCCACTCGTTGGAGTTCCCTGCATTCAGTATCCCAAACATTCATAATAAAAAGGGAAATTTACAGTACAATGAAGAAACATTAAAAAAAATTATAATACAAAGAAGATAACTGCCATTTCTTTAGTTATACCGTGTTGTAAAGCCAAAACTACTGTAATAGATCTTCCCCTGTTGTAAAACCAAAACTAAAAATGCAAAATGAGAATCATATCAGAGCATGGAGATAGAGAAATATCATTCAAATCATGTCAGAGCATGGAGATAGATGAATATCATTCAACGCAAAAATTGAAAGAAAAATAACACAACATTAGATCATGTACATTCAACGCAAAAATTAAAAGAAAATCATCTCCAAAAATTTTATTTATATATTGGCCAGCTAGACCTGTTGTGCTGTCGGCTCCACTGCGCTAGAACAAAATTTATATAAGGATATCGTATTTGGAATTGCATTTTTGTGACTTGAACTTTAGAACACAGAGTAGTTCAACATTTAAACAAATAGTTAAAACAGTGACAATAAACCCAAAGTAAAAGCAAGACAACCAACAAAATCCTTTTAAAACCTACCACTATCAATTCAATTTTCGACACACTGAAGAAAGAAAGGTCTTGTTCAGATCCTTATCTGGTCAAATCTACACTCACGTTGAGAGAAACACTTCATACAAAGGAGTATGCAATTTGAAAAAATTACCAAGGTAATTTTGCATTACCAAACCTCTTTCCATGAATAAAATGTTATAACTAAAGTAATGCTACCATACAACAATAAATCTGAGATGTTTGGAGATAAAAATAAAACATACAAAAATGAGATAGAGAAGTTCTTTACATGGAAGGCTCAATGAAAGAAAAATTGGTCACACGATATGTCACCGGAGATTCAGAGTCCTTAGGACCCTATATTCTATTTAACAATGCTTAGGCATACAGACCCACCCAATAACACCCATACACACAACCATTATAATACATTTAAAACACACATCCAATATATATAATAAAATTTGTACAAAATGTTAGTAAGACATTTATAACATCATTCAAATGATATTGAAAAACCACATAATCTCGATGGTGTTAAATAATACGTTAGTGTTAGCAAGAATTCATAGTGTCATTCAAATGATATTGTACGAAAGTAGTTGACGTGTCTATTGTCTAACATACTGTCAATACTCATCTTATACGCCATATTTTTTCTCCGTGTCACAATACTCTAACCTATGTTAAAAGTGCATCTCATTCTTTCCATGTTGCTCCTCCAACATTTAATGGATTTAAATAGAAAAAATAATAATGGATATGTATTTGTGAAAGAACATTAAAATTAATCCAGTGGTTCACACCCCACTAACAACATTATATTGCAACTATATGAATTTACCAAATTTGCTGTATGAATTTACCAAAGAAGAGAAGTTGCAGAGACTAAGTGTTCCGAAATCCTCACATCTAGAAGGACATTTCTTTTTTAGGAATAAGCACAATTTCAATTATTGTTCATGACTTTGGAAATTCATTAACAGCAAAGAACCGATTAATAACATACATGACATATTCTTTTATAATATCCAAAAACTTCTTATAATCGAGAGTGTGTTTTTGTAAAAATCCATTTTCAGTTCCTGTAACTGGAACTGATATACATGTTATAACAGGAGAGTGTAGCATGTATATACATGCTATAACTTGAGAGTTTAATCAGAGAGTGTAACAAACAAATTACGACCGGACTGATATACATGCTATAACTTGAAAGTGTAATAGGAGAGTGTTACAAACCCACTATTTTTTTTAAAAACCATAACAGGTATAGCATGTATGTATAGCATGTATATCAGCCCCTATGACCAAAATTCCATGAAATTAAAAATTAATAATGAAAACAGATCTCAAACCCAATTTTAATAATAAAATGTTAAAAACCAATGAAAAAAGATATCATATAACAAACTAATGTTATTCTAAATTCAAAATAGTGTACACCAACACCCAAGCCCGAACAGTAGCATGGGAGAGTTTTAGGGACTATGCACGCATCAAATTATACTTAATTCTGAAAAAAATCAATAGAAAATATTAGGTGAGTTCACTTCAACCTCCCTTCTATTATGTCCTAATTTTTATTTGGGCACCCTTTATTAATGAAGTGAATAAGGTAGATCTCTCAAAATCCGTCCTCTATTTGGGTACCCTCTATTTGGGCACCATTACAATAGTTACCATTACAATAGAAGTACAAACATGACATAACCATTATAATAGATAAGAGAATTAAAATAACAAACATTACACCCTTGTGTTTCTTGAAGAGTAAAATCTTCAAAACAGAACTCCAAAGGAAACATAATGAATATAATAGTTTTAAGAAAAATTAAGTGTAAAATAGATTAAAGGGAGGGAGAAGCAGAAACATACACACACACACACACACACACACACACACACACACACACAGAGAGGGTTGAGTTAGGCATTTTTTCAAACAAATGGTGAACAAACGCATGTACCATTGGATTTTCAGTTAATATGATCATAAACGGGCATATACAGAACCAAGATACACAAAACCAACATTAAATAGATTATCAAGAGAATCATTTAGCAAAAGAAGAATGATAAACATACAAAACCATTTAGCAACAAATAGATTATCAACAAACCAACTTATACAGAACCAGCATATACAAAATCGACATTTTTTACAGAACCATTCTTAAACCAATACAAACCCCAAACCAACCAACCAAAACTATTCTTTAAAAAAATCCAAACCGAAAATAAAACCCCCAAACTAACCAACAAAAGGAACCAAACAAACCCTAAAAATGAAAAGAGAAGAGATTCAGCTTTTGCTTAATCTTGCGCGAGAGAGGGAGTGTTAAATGTATATGAAAACTGATGATAAAATGAGCGGAGAGATGGACAGAGAGAGATTCGTGAGTGGTTGAGTGGGTATGGTATAAGTACATGAGGCTGATTGATTGTGAATTGATTGAGTGGAGAGTGTATATTTACACAAATAACCTCTAATTTAAATTAAACTGAAAGTTAGGAGGTGAAAAGAGGAGGAACCTTTCCAATTTTACTCTAACAAAATGTGAGCCATTAGATTCAATTTTTCACCATTCAATCCTTGCCTATAATTAAGTTATCATCTTATTGAATAGTGTTCATACTTCTACTCCTTATATATATATATATATATATTGCCACATTTGTGGGGAACACGATTGCATTTAGCATATGCAATAAGCCGTTAAACCCTAGATTACCTTAGTGGACGAGTGTTGTCTCGTGAGGGTTTTCAGGGATGAAACCCACAAACATAAAAGTTTTCTCAAAATATTCCCGATTAACAATGGTATAAACCTTAGAATAACGAAACAAATTTGAACATGTTAATAGCATAGGTAATGAATTCACCCAAAAGTTCTTAGTTATTAAAATTATATTAACTTCATAGAATTAAAACCTTAAGTGTGGGAGGAAAAGTAAGAACATGAAAAATATTGATTTGGCAAAACTTTTATGAATCGGATAGGCAATAGAGTGCATATATTTCAATCCTCTTGGATGTTAACACTCAATAAATGAAAAAACTATGAAGTGGGGGTGTAACTCACACAGACATGTAGGCATAAAGAGTAATTGCAAATGGAAACTAGGTCATACACACATCATCAATAAAGAACGATATATATAAAATGAAAAATATTTCAATCTTAATGAATGGATATCATCATTAAATGAGGTGAAACACATTTTCACATATTATCACAAAAATTATAACATTTGAATTGCACTTATCCTCAGATCACGTAGGACTTGCATAGGGTTGCAATGTAGGTATGGGGTTAAGGTTATAAAATGAAGGGAATATGTGCGGATTCAAATGTGTTTGGGGATGAAAGACTTAGTATAAAAGAAAATTGTGGGAAATATCAAAATTTCCAAATCATTTCCATAACAAGCATTGGATATGAAATTTAAAAGTGACAAAGATAATTTTACACTATATACAAAATGAAAATGCTTTCTCTTAATGTTTTATTTTTTTTCTTTCTTTTTTCTTTTCTTTTCACTATCACACGCTTTATTGCAACCATATGGCAAGAACATCATTCAAACCCAAGTATCATTCGAAACAAAGGAATATATATATATATATATATATATATATATATATATATATATATATATATGTGTGTGTGTGTGTGTGGGGGGGGGGGGGTTAAAAACTTCAACTTAGAGTTGATTATAGGATATTGGATTTTGAAACGAAAGGCTATATTTAGGCTCAAAGGGGTTGATGAGGTAAATATATAAGATGAGGTCAATATCAATATAGGTGATAATAATAAAGAGGGCCCATGACCCTGAAAAACACTAATGTGTGATAATTATTCGAATAGATGCGCAAATTCAAATCATGAACTTATTTAATTAAAGTCAATTTATGAATCAAATGAATTCATCCCTTAACATCAACTAGCTACATGCATGCATGTGTCAAACCAACATAAATAAAATATGCGACACAAAGTTCAGGAAAAATCCCCTCAGGGCAAAACCTTTTATTTCACTATAATTGTAAATCAGAACTTACAAGGTTACAATAAAATACAGTTTGACACATGAATACTAGTAGGCCTCAGTCGACGTCGTCAATAGTGAATTATGCACAACAATCCACAAGAACTGCAGTCATATCTCAGTAAAGATTCACATGCGGCGAACCTCAATGACACGCAACCATATGATGTTGAAATCTCCTTCACAAAAGTATGAACACCAGCAAAGTCTGTTCTCAAATTCCAAAATAATTCACATGAATAGTTGGGACTTTTGTGAATTGAAAACAAATGAGATTAAACTCTAAAAGAAGAAGCCAAAAGGTTCTGCTGATTTTTCACTTTTTGCAGAATATAAAAACATACAAACATATTAAGAAAAGTGGAGTTGAAAAGACCCTTTATAGAAAACTTAAGGTGGCGGGTTGTTTGAGCGAGACACGTTGTCGTTTAAGCAACATACGCTGTCCTTTGAAGTATCTCGCTAGACAACATGCCGTTTGAATGACATACGGTGTCGTTCGAATGAGACCCATAAAATAATATATTTCCCCTCATTTATCCTTTCAGTAATGCACCGCCTCAAACACTCCGAAAAATAATTTTTTGATAAAAAACATTTAAAGCTCCGCTCCAACACGTAGAAAATATTTTGTGAAAAATATCCCAATATCCTACGTGAATTATTAAGTAATTGAAAGCAGAGCTTTACCATATTCATTTCGCTGAGGCTTGATTATTAATGAAGCTTGATATTCGGACTGTCTCATTGCATATTTGATATTGAACATCTTCGAAGGTTGTAGCGATATACGAAATACTTAATTATGATGGACTATGTACTTACAAATCTCTCCCTATGTCTATGCCGGTACAACATAAAAAAACTGAATTATCAAAAAATGACCTATACAAATCTACCCTCCCATAAACTCAAAAGTGGAAAGATAAACTGTCAAGTCTTCAAACTTTGCTTCACAATCAACTCTTTAAAACTCCAATCTTTTCTCATCAGGGTGTTTAACATAATGATCTTCAATTGTACCTACACACATGAGATAAAGAAAAAACCTCGTGACATATCGAGTTTGAAATGATATAAGCATAAACATGAAAGCATAATCAATTCTACCCCATACATAAACTCCCCCATAAAATCATAATTCGTTCTCCTACTTTTTATTTGTCCAAAATAGATAAGGAAAATAATAAACCAAATAAATCAAATCAGGGTGTCACGGTAAACCATGGCAAACAAACTATTTTTGATTTTTCAGATTTTTCATACAAAAGGCAAAAATGATGTTACAAAAATAATCACACCCCATAAATTTTCACTAAGATAACCAAATCATGGAAACAGAATGAATTGGTGTGAACAAATTCAATAGGAAAATCGACGCAATCATGACATGTGTGCACGATGCATAAGTGTCATCCTAACGAATGAACATTAAAATAGTCATTAGGTGTAAAATTATTGAGTTTAGATGACATCATCTTAATCATATCAACAAATCAAAGTATAAATGATTTGCATACCAATAACGTCCAATTCTAGGTAATTCTTTTCATGACTTTCAAGGACGTGCAAACCGTATGAAAATTCCATCCAAACTCCCTCATTAAAAGATAATGCTTTTTATTTTTCTTATGAGGTGATGAAACTAAAATCTATTGGCCCATTTTTGGCATATATTTATTTTTATTGCCTTTCAATTTTTTTCAGGCTCTTTTAAACCTCATTGGATCCCGTATTATTTTCAATTCCTCACTTTTTTAGGTTCATTTAATTGGTGGCTTTATCGCAAAGGAAAAATTAACTACCTTTCACAACCCTTTTTCATTTTTCAAAATAAACACACAAACTCACAAACGATTTATATCATGCAATACTTTTTGTCAAGTTTTATTGCATTTGGTTCGTTGTATAGATAAAAATGAGATAGAAACACTTAACCCACATGTGATAGAAAAGCACAAAAGTCAAACAAATCCGTGCATGTGTGCAATAAAGGAAAAAAGAGTCAAACATGTAGGTAGCAACACTATATCATCTCAAAGACTCCAAACTTTGTAAAGCACATGAATGACACAACATATTGTATCAAAACACTATCAAATAGTCACATGGATATGTAATGAAATTATTACTCGATCATCCTAAGTGTTCATTCATATATGGTGTAAACAAAATACAAAACTCTGTTCGGATCTTTCAAATTTTTTATTAAAAATAAAATCTTTTTGTATTTTTCAAACACTGTTATAATCAACCCAAGAGTACAAAAAAATATAGCAGTATGAACCAGGGGACAACAAATAGAAGAGAGAAAATTCTCTAGGTGTCGCTCGAACGAAGAGCCATATCGCTCGAACGAGAAGGGTTCTCGTGAGAAGCTACTTCGCGCGACACCAGCTGACACTCGAACGAAAACTCATATAATTTTAATTAAAAAACAATTTTTTAACAGATTTCCCAGAAAGTCATGCATTTTTGTCCAGTGGATTTTTTTTCTTCGTGAAAATAGTTCCTGGAATGGGCAAACTGATCCAAAATAGTGCTAAAATAGTAGGAAAAAAATAAGAAAACAATGTAAACTAAAAAATGCTACATACTAGAAATAGGCAAAAGTGTCATCATGTAAATCACCCTACGCTAGCAAAAAGTCTAGACCTCATCCAGTAGATGCGGTGGAGTTTTCCAAAGATGGTGACATCGTTTGAAACAACTCCATCAAATCATATGAGGTCTTGACCAAAAACTTTACTTTCTCTCGAATACGTGTAAACTCTCTATCATTATGTGCATGCAAGGTATCATGGGTGGGTGCATGAGCGAGAACATGTATAGATGCAAAGCGTGAGACGTTACCCAACTAAAAATAAAATTCCCTAAGGTATCCTCTCTTTTTGCAATGAGCGCAAACATAAACTGGCCTAGGAACACCTCTTTCAAAATGTCTCCTACGCACTCTCCTGACAGGTACGGGATGCCTAGGTGGGTCGGGTCGAGAGTCATGTGAATCTCTCACTAAAGCGTAAGCGGCTCGGGTGCAACAAAAAAAGAGGATGCACTGTCATGACCTTTTCCTATACTCTCACCACTACCCAAAATGGGATCGAGAATCATCGTTCCAGTCTTCTTAGATGCGTTCTGCAAGTTGACTTTAGCCTCGAGGGCGTGCTTAAGATCTTTCTCTAATTGTAACACGTGAGCTATACGTTCTCTATTTTCCCTATTCACGAAGATCAATTGCTCACTCAAACTAATGTTCACCTTATCAAGTTGACTCGTTGTAGCCCCAAAACCTCTCAAACTCTTTCTCCAAATCTCTCACCTTAAGACCTGACTTCATATTCAATTTCTTAGTCTTTAAGGTCTCATCGTATAATTCTCTAAAAGCAATCTGGAGCTCACTTTCATTTTCACTTTCACACTCGCTCTTAAACTCTCTATAAACACTCAATTTCTCCTCGGGGGTCTCAGGCACAAGTTTACTCATCATTGTTGGACAAACACGGTGTGGTCTAATGACTGGATAAAAAGGAAATACACTTTCCTTGTGAAGATTCATCCTTGGAGTTATTCACATCTTCCTCCCCATCACTCAGGGTGGCTGGCATAAAAACTTTCTTGCCCTCTCTCCTAAGTCTAGTGGAACACTCAAATGACTTATTCCCTCTCCCCTCACACTTGAAACATTTCAAATTTTCAAAATTTTCTTCACACCCTTTCTCTTTCTCACCGTTTTCTTTGGCCTTGTCTTTCTTTTTGTTTTTCTCCGACAACCTTTTATTGGAAGAATTTTGTTTCGAAAACTGGAGAATTTTTTTTGAAATTCTTAGCAAGTAGGGCCATGTCAAAATCAGACTCGTCCTCAAACTCAGATTACAAAAAAGTCACTTTCTTTCTCGTGGACACTTTATTTCCCTTCCTACTTTGGGCTTTAAGCGTTATCCCTCTATCCTTAGGTTTGACAGTGTCGGGGAACATGTCAATTTCGTACGTCTGGAGGTCTCCTACCAAATCTTCTAATTTAAGACGACTCAAATTACCCAAGGTGTTTAAAATAGTCACTTTTGGGATAAAACGTTTAGGTAGTGATCTTAAAATTATTTTAACCACTTATGCATTAGGTATAGGCTCACCAAGATTAAAACCAGTGTTGACAATATTAGACAAACGTACATAAAACTCGTCAAAACACTCAGTCTCCAACATACTCGTCGTCTCAAATTGATTAGTTAAATTTTTAATTTTAGACTCTTTGACTGTGTTAGAACCTTCGTGGGTGAGTTGAAAAATATCCCACGCTTCTTTAGACGTAGTGCATGTCATAATACGCCGGAACTCGTTGGGGGGGGGGGGGGGGTGACATGTCAGAAAATAGCACTAAGCCCTCGTGAATTATAAGTGCTCCACATAAACTCTTCCTCAGTCCAGTCTGACACTGGTTTTTAAATTCATGACATTATTCGCGGTGATAAATGGGATGAGTCCAACCTCTTTCACAAATTAAACTAACTCTCTCAACGATTGCTTTTAAATGGGATTTCATTCGGGCTTTCCAGTAAGCATAATTAGGCCCATAAAAAATTGGCAACCGATTATATAAGTTTTCATTTGAAAACATTGCGACAAAAGTATGATTTTTAAAAAAGATCAATAACACATAATTTTGCAAAAAATGGGAATACGCGATAAATTAGCATAACCTGCTATGATACCAATTTGAAAAAAGCTTACATGTGATAAAGATTCGAATAGATGCGCATATTCCAATCACAAACATATCTAATTAGAGTCAATTTATAAATCAAATGAATTCAGCCCTTAACATCAATTAGCTACGTGCGTGCATGTGTCAAACCAACATAAATAAAATATGCAACACAAAGTTCAGAAAAAATTCCCTCAGGGAAAAACCTTTTTATTTCATTATAATTTTAAATCATAACTTACACGGTTACAATGAAATACAATTTAACACTCGAATACCAGCAGGCGTCGGTCAGTATCGTCAGCAATGAATTATGCACAACAATCCACAAGAATCGCAATCCATATCTCAACAAAGATCCACGCGCGACGATACTCAATGACACGCAACCATATGATGTCGAAATCTCATTCACAAGACTATGAACAGTAGCAAAGTGTGTTCTCAAACTCCAAAATAATTCACATGAATAATTGGGACTTTTCTGAATTGAAAATAAAAGAGATTAAAGTCTAAAAGAAGAAGCAAAAAGGTTTTTCTGATTTCGTACTGTTTGCAGAATATAAAAACGTATAGACTTCTTAAGAAAAACGGAGTCGAAAAGACCTTTTTATAGAAAACTTAAGGTTGCGGGTCGTTTGAGCGAGACACGTTGTCGTTCGAGTGACATACGCTTTCATTTGAAGTATCTCGTGAGACAGCATGTCGTTTGAACGACGTACGGTGTCATTCGAACGAGACCCATAAAATAATATGTTTTTCTCATTTATCCTTTCAGAAAATGCACCGCCTCAAACACTCCGAAAAATAAATTTTGACGAAAAACATTTAAAGCTCCGGTCCAATACTTAGAAAATATTTTGTGAAAAATATCCTAATATCCTAAGTGAATTATTAATTAATTAAAAACACAACTTTACAAAATTCATTTCGTGGAGGATTGATTGTTGATGAAGCTTGATATTTGGATCGTCTCATTTCATATTTGATCTTGAAAATCTTCGACGGTTGTAGTGGTATATGACATACTTAATTGTGACGGACTATGTCCTTACATATCCTTTCTAAAAGTTTACACAATTCTCGAGTCAAAACAATCTTTGAATACCATGCTCAAGTAACAAAATTTTAAAATATGAACTCAAATTATGAATGATCAAATGAAAGAATAGCGATATTACCAACGAATTTAACATTTTGAAAGAGGAGAGAGTAATGTATAAACAATCATAAATCAAGAATAACGCAAAGCTCACTACGTGTAAGTATATAAAATGCACAAAAAATTACCGATATAAACGTCTTAAAGAAAATCAGTTAAACAAAAAAAGTGCGTGTGCTCACGGTTTAAAGTTTAATTCATGAATGTTTTCATAATATCAATGATTCAAGGACTAAAGTCTAATAACTTCTAAAATTGAGAACACACATCATTGAATTATCTACTAGATCGAGCATTTATTTAAATTTTATCATTGGAAACAAAACCAAAATGCCCGATAAAGGAGAAAAAAGATTTTTTTTTTAATTTTTCAATTTTTACAAGAAAAGCATGCTTAGTAACAACATATCATCAAATAATGGAATAAAAAATAAATGGAAAAATATCCCATGCCCCGTAACTTAAACCTTGAATTGTCCTTAATGTGAACCAAGAACCAAGTTCAAAAGAGGAAAATAGTTATATTTCCCAAATTGGAGAAATCTCCAAAATGTACAAGTCTAATGATTATACAAAACATGTTAGCACCAAGCATAACAAAAAATAACATAAACTTTAACTAATTACACTAGACAATAAGTAAAAAGAAAAAAACCTAATATTTACAACCTCAATTTGAACTTCTAACTAACTACACACTAGAAGTAGAAATTTTTTAGGATCCACCCAAAATATGATTTGACTTTGAGGGATAATTTCTATACCCTCATTTTCATGCATAACTTCTGAAAAATAGGAATTTCGTTTGAAAAATGGAAGGTATGTGTAAAGCAGAAGAAAGAAAACATCACTAGTTAATAGTTTTGGGTGATGATGGGGGATTTAGGTTGAACGCGTGATGTAAACACATGGTATCCAAGAAAAGTAGAATTTCCTCCCAAAGATTTTGCAATTGGAATGGGAGGTGGCACACATGGATGTAAGGTTATCTTCATGGAAGACAACTCGAACAAGTAATCCTCATCGGTGAAAGGGTTGAACGCTTTAAAGTTTTGAACCGATTCATAGGATAATTGTAACAGTTTGATAATGTAGAATTAAGATTGGGAGGAAATAAATTTATTCTCAAGAGATGATTTATCATCGCTCAAAGATTGAATTTTGAAGGAAATAGGATTATTTTCAATGAAACTTTCTTCTTTGGTTACCAAAGAATAAATCATTTCATTGCAAATTGATAATACATCCATTTCTTCCTCATTTTTATTATCAATTATGCCTTCAGCCAAGTGAAGAATGGTTTGTTCCAAAGTGGGCGAAAATTCCTCATTTGGTTCAGAACACTCTTTAATTTCAAGAATATCTGAAGAAAAATCATTGTTGGATTCGAATAAATGAACCAACTCTTGTTCCTAAAAATGATTTTCTTCCCGATAATGGTTTTCAAAATTTTCATTTTCAAGAATGCGCAAGCCCTCATGCAACGTCATAGATGGAGGCGCAGATTCTTGAAAATGAGAACTTTGAAAACTAACCTCGGAACTACTATCAAAATCATTATTTTAAGAATTTTGAAAGCTATTGCAATTAGTTTTAACATCTTGTTATAAGGATTTTGTGACCCAATATTGGAATCATCATTCTCAAAATTTCCATAATCCATAACTTGACTTTTGTAATACTCACCCAAAGTCGTTTAGATGTTTCAATTTTTTGACTTTGCAAGTATTCACCAAAACCCATAGGTTTAGGGGGGTTTTGAGAAATATCATTACGATTATCAAAAGCATTAGAATACGACATGTTTACCGAAAAAATAGCTCAAGATGGAAAATTCCACAAAGTGATGCGTGTCCAAAAAAATTCAAGCATTTTCTTAGCTCTCAAATGTAAAACTCCTATAAAACTAGTTAATAAAGAATATAAATAGAAAGAAAATATTATGAAATACTAAATCAGTTAAATTCTAAAAATTAAGTCCCCACCAATAGCGCCATATTTGATAGCCTTGAAAATCGAGCATCGTGTAAATACGCTTGTCGTTGTTTTCGGTTCCTACCGTTATGAAAAAAAAAGCTAGATATTACTACACTCTTTATGGAAGTACATCATCCAGTCTGGGTATCAAATCTATAGAGAATTTTGTTAGACGTTAATTGATTTATTATTTTAAGAATAAAAGTGTAAAAGATGAATGTTAAAACAAAATATTAATCTAGGCATGTATGAAATGAAGATTAACAAAGTTAGAAAAAACTATAGATTGGGAATCATTTACCTCACCTCGGGTTAATTAGTATTAATGGTTACATGGGAAGACAAGTTCATCAATATTATATCTCATTTTCACAACTCATTAAATCGAAAGTTTTCACCCCTTAGATTATCATAAAAGCTTAATTCATTTTGACATCAATAAATCTCCAGGAAATTAGTCACGTGAGGTCGTAAATAAGGCGCATATATGATATACATTGTTAAATCTCCTAGGTGCAAAATAAAGAACAACCTAACCCATTTAAATTCATAAATACCATCACCAAAGCAAAGCAACCCATCAATCCAAGGTCAGTTCAATTATCTCAACCTAAATTAAATTAGCTACAAAGCATTGTAATTGACATGTAAGTAAATGAAAGCAAGGAAATAAAAAAAATAAATGTAGTTAAAAAAATCAAGAATTGGGTAATGAAAACTTATATTAAAGGAGTAATAAGATGAATAATAGCTTACAAAACCTAAATGGGTAAAAAATCTTGGAGAGAAAAGCCCCCCAAAACCTCTCAACCCCTATTCTAAAATCTTATGTATATGACCAATAAAAGACCCCTACTTTTTAGTTATACCCCAAAAGGATACCAACAAAACCAAGAAAAATAACCCAAAATAAGTTAATTTGTGCCAATATTTTATGGTTCCGGTCGACCTGGCTGCTGCTAGCACCATTTCTCATTCCGATCCAATTGTAACACATCGCACAAAAGATGCTATAAATTCTTCATATGAACTCAGAATGATGCGCAATCAAAACCCACGCAAAGCTAATTTAATTTCCTACATGTTTTTTGTAAATCATCCCAATTGTGCAGTATGAAATTTCCAAATTACCTTTAAAGTACAAGAAAATGCCAAACATTTCTAAAAATGGCCATAACTTCCTCATTCGAGATAAGAGTGATGCACAGTTAACAGCAACGTGAAGATAATTTGATGATTTTAACAACTTCATACCATCCAAAATAAGGATTTTAAAAAGACGAAACTGCCCTAGAAGTTACATTTTGTTAAGAAACTTTTTCGAAACGCATCCAACTTCACACTATGCATCTATAATACATACAAAAGCTCAAATATACCTCACAAAACATATAAACAGTTTAAAGAATGTTTATTCAATATATAAGCCTGAATATAGGAATTAAAGAACACAAGAATGCAAGAATGTGTAAGAATAAAGGGTACAAAATGCAATATTCACGACTAATGAAATGCTACTTTGAAGTTCAATATTATGATATAGGATCAGAATCACTTTTCTTGTAAATGCTTTATCAAAAAATATAATTGTTCAAACCACCAATGAGAATACCATAATTGAGATAATATATTCTCATACAAACTTAAAGATCTTTTGTATAGTCAAGAAAAATATCATACGATAAAATTGAGAAAATAATATTTTGAAAGTTTATTGAGGGTTTTTTTAAATGAATAAAAAATAACATAAGAAAAGGAATCCAAGAATTTATGGTTTGTTTTATGTCTTGATATGTAAGTATCTCTGTATTGATTTAGAACTATTTTTCGTAACACTCTAGTTTTGAAAATAAAAACAAATGATTTCATTCATATCGAATGATACATTATAATTCACACAATATAACTTAAAATATGTATGTTATATAATGGGTACTCATATGTTTTAATCTTTAACACTATGAGATTTTGCATAAACTTTATGCTTAATCTGTTTAATGATTCTTCAATGTTTTAAAAAGATTTTCACACACTAATTCATTAATAGTGGGTTCCTTAAGTAAAACTGAATTATAACTATTTAGTATTTTTTTTAAAGTAAAACTTAGATTCATCATTTCATTATAAGAAGTCGGTATCGAGAACATTAAAATTGATAAAGACATGAAATTTTATAGAAGTAAAATTATATATAATTAATGAGATGAATAGCTCACTACATTAATGCGATGAGATGATAACACGTACATTAATAACATTTTATAAAGATGGGCTTTCTTTCATAATAACTTTGCATATTTATATATGACTTTATTAGGTGCTATGTTATGTAATTTAGATAGACATGTTATCTATGACAACCTTTCACTACCAAATTGTATAATTCCTTAATACTTATTTCAGTTACTCAAAATCAATTTCCTTTGCACAAATTATCTTACTAGCGAAATAAAATAAATATACACCATTAATGTCTTTACATATTAATCATGATGAGTTATTACTTTCACTTTCACTTTAATATTCACAAGCATTCTACGTGGGTCACTTTGGTGACTACCAGACTATCCATTATATGAATATTACCTAATTTTGTATAATAATTTCAGCAAGCATTAATATTTTCAAAAGGTATAAATAGACAACGTACTTATAAATTAAGGAAGGTCATGGACTCTTTGGAAGCATCCTCATATGGATTTAGAATAATTTTTCGTAGCACTCGAGTTTTGAAAAATAAGACAAATTATTACATTCATATCGAATGATATATTATAATTCACAGACTGTAGCTTAAAATATTTATGTTATATAATGGGTACTCATATATTTTAATCTCTAACATTATGAGATTTTGCATAAATTTCATAAATAATCCATTCAGTAATTCTTCAATGTTTTAAAAAGAGTTTCAAACACTAATTCATCAGTAGTGGGTTCCTCAAGTAAAACTAAATTTTAACGATTTAACATTTCTTTTTTAGTGAAATGTAGCTTCTTCATTTCATTCTAAAAAGTCAGTCTTGAGAACATTAAAATGGATAAAATATGCAATTTAAGAGAAAGAAAATAATATACGATTAATGATATGAATAGCTCACTACATTAATGCTACAAGATGACAACATGTATATTAATAACATATTGTAAAGGTGGGCTTTATTTCATAATAACTTTGAATATTTATATATGACTTTATCGTGTTCTATGTTATGTAATTTATCTGGACATGTTATGTTGGATAACCTTTCACCACCTAATTGTATAATTTTTTAATATTTATTTCAATTTTACTTAATTATCATACTTATGAGATAAACTAAATATACCGCATTAATGTCTTTACATATATAATCATGATGAGTTATTACTTCCACTTTTATCTTTAAATTTAATATTCACAAGCATTCTAGTAGTGCCACTTTGTTGACTACCAAACTATCCATTATATGAATATTACATTATTTTATGGATTGTATAATAATTTCAACAAGCATAAATATTTTCAAAAGGCACAAATGGACAGTGTACTTATAAATAAGGAATGTCATGGACACTTTGGAGCAACCGATACCTACCTTAATAAATAAACATATTTCCCCTTAATATTAACTTCACCATTGCAACTGAACTCGTTGGAGTAACCAAATCACAATGGATTAATAATAATAATAAATTATTAATAATCCGATCACTTTTAAATCATATCTGGACTCTTTAGATCAACCAAAATATAACATTTTAATGTTATCACAAAATTTAGCATTTACAGTCTATTAGATTAGACCACGTTGGTGGAATCATAACTTAATCGTAATATAAATATAGTGATGAAAACCTTAAGGTATGCCAAAACATAGAATTAAATGTTATTAAAAAATTCAACATTTAAAGTTTATTAGATTAGACCACTTTGGTAAAATCGTAATATAATCGTGATATAAATATTGAGAAAAAAAATTTAAGGAATGCTTTTAATCTTCTATTACTCATATCGGACATAATAAGCATATACACATTAATCTAATATTTACAAATTTGAGCATTGAATTAAACTTCATGTAAATATTAGTCTCAAGAAAAAATTTAAATCCTTCGAGGATATGATGCGAAAACAAAGAATTACTCATTAATGTTCATTTGATAATAGAAATTGTCCCTTTGGACAATTTTATAATGAAAAAGTCGCATTATCATAACATCAACAATCTAACATTCATAATTATATTTGGACTCACTGATAGCCAAATTTATACGCAATACTTTAATATTAAAAATTATTGATTAGGGCACTTTAATGAATACCCAATCTAACATAATATAAATATTAATATCAAAATCTTAACGATAATTATAAAATTATAATAGTCATAACAATATTTGGTGTATACCAAAAATATTATGACAGCCAAATAAGGTAAGATAACTGATGTATTTATTAAAACACATAAAATGGAGAAATTCATAATTTCCAAAAATAAAAAATTTGAGCAATCACTTCAAAAGAGTTAAGAATTCTCTTCCAATAATCTCGAGTAAGCGGAATTTAAAAAAAATGGAGAAAGAAGTAGTTGTCAACTTCATTACCAAATATGACAAATTTAAGGTTTTTAGGGCTTCAACGTGCTCAAATAGTCATTACAAAGTTCATCACAAAAATATGATGACTTTTGATCATTAGATCATTTTGATTTGACATAAAAGTTTCATTAAATTCCGAGTGAGTTGGCAATTTTAATTTCAATGACTTATTATTAGAGGCATAAAAAAACTGTTACTGAAAACATCTCAAAATTTTTAGATTTAAAGTTTTATAAAATAAGAAGCTCTAAAGACATAATTAAATTGCCACAAAATAAAATCACTATAAGCGAACCAAATTCAATTTTAATTTCCTTATAAAAAATTTTGTACCGAAAATCTCATTTTTTATGAAATTTTCTTTTATGTGATGATACAGATATACCAATTAACTCATATGGTTGCAATCATAGAGATCCTAAATTGATTTATCCTTTATTGCTCTTAAATGATTAATTCATAGAGAGTGCAATTATTTTTTTTTACTTTCATGAACATGCACACACATGTTACGTAATTTATGTAATAATCAATTCCCCCAAAAAATATTATACACAAAACTTAATGGATAATAAATGGTCCAAATATATATGCATATACAATAACATAATATTTATGACTACAGGTTAAGACACTGTGATGTCTTCCTAATTTAACATCTTATAAATATCAGTGTCACAACAATAATTGATAATTATATTAGGACCTTTCAGTAACCGAATATAGATTATACACCTTAATCCAATTTAACAAAAATGTTATGGTCAGACCCCTAATCGTACATCTAATATTCAAAACAATACTAAATAATACATAACATGAATATTAGAGCAACCAAATCACAAGAAGAAAAAAAATATATGAAGTGATTTATATCATAAAATTCAGAAAATTAATTTATGTTTCGAGGAATAGAGAATGTTACTAATCCTTACAGTAACATAAACAATTTCTTTAGGATCACTCTCCCATTTGTGGGATCGTAAAATCAAATTTTAAGCAAGAGTTATTAGCATTGACATTATTACCCAAAATGACAAGAATGAATTTTTGAGGGGCCTGAAGGACTTCAAATCATCGAGATAGAGTGGTGCTTTTTTTAAAATAATTTTTATTTATTTCGACGTTTCCAGGTGACCATATGAATTTTGTACAATTTCGAGCAAGAAAACATATCTCACTAAAAAAATTCAGTAATTCATTAATTTATTTTACCCGGGTTTCTTTTATACGTAAATTTTTTAATGGAAAGTCATGAGATCAGAAACCTAAGCTTTGATACCACATGTAAACAGAAACAAAAGAACATGTAATTAACAACTTTATATTGATTTATAAATTTACCACATGATCATCCAATTATACATGTTATTTGTTCTTTAATAATACAAAACGTCATGTATTATATTTTTAAACCTCGGATCTTATATCAACATTATTATAACATATAATCATTATGTGGAACATGAAATGATATTGTAATCACATACCTCCATGATGTAACAATTGGAAAGAATATCGAAGTAACCGGCCTTAACGGTGTCTGATTAAGCTCAATTTCAGAGCACGACTTCCTCTTATATATGGGAAGGGCATATTCCAATTGCAATAGATTCCAACAGTTAGATATTTTTTTATGGTAAAAACACTATTAGAAATTAACTCTCGTTGAGAATTTAGATTTTTCTCTCTCTTATACTATAATTTCATTATGTTGTCTCTTACTGTATTTGAATGATGGAAAATTTGTCATTTATTTATAGGTGGGGATAGGACCTAAATCTTTAACAGTAACTTAATCTCAACCGTCCATCAAGGTGTGACACCCCGCCTAATTAATCCCGGGTGATCAGTCCTAAATCAAGTTAGAACAGGTTTCTCATTTGGTCCATTCTTAGCATCACTGTCGTTTTGTTAAATTACTAACCACCTAAGTGAGAAAAATAGACTGGTGCCAATTTTTATCTTTCATAAATTAAACAAAAACCCATGCGGAAAAATAAAACAATACAACAATCACAGATAACTGAAATAATCATCCACAAATAGAAATAATTAACCGAATAAACCATCGGTCCAAAATAAATCCCGTAAAGACAAGAATGAACTCCCAACAAGTCTAATACAAATAAGTGGAATGTGAGCGACATGCTCGAATAACTAATAATGAATTTCTACATTAAGAATGAAAAATGAGGCGTCTATCAAAACCCCGCAACATCCACATATGCTGCAGCAACGAATCCCTGGAATTGAGTCAAGGCTAGCGTCCCTGTGGTTGGACACCTAAAAGGGTTTTTAAAAGTTTTTATAGCAAGGGTTAGTACCCAAAACATTTGAAAAAAACATTTAACAAATGATTAACTTGCAGTAATAATAAATATGCATGCTCTTCATATTTTAGTTAGTGTCGCACTCTCTTGAGAACTTCCTTGCCCCTCCTCTAATGTGCACCACTAACGCTTTAATTATCACCTAGTTATCTATCTCATGACTAGATAATTATTAAAGTCTCCTTGTACCCCCCTACTCTAATTTGAGTATAATGTGATTATGATTTTTTTAAGTTATTAGTAACATCAACTTAATTAATCATTTCCCTTTTTAATTCATATAACTTATCCACTCGTTATACATATACAACAACTCATGCTTGTATTTATTTAGCCCGTATATAATAATCACCTAATTATATACTTAGAAATATTGCAGCATTCACACACATACTGAAATACATAAAACACTAACATCCACCCGAGTAAAAATACTCACCGGACATAATTTCTCTAAAGTGCTAGTACACTAGGTATATTCACATACCCTAGTTATCCAAGTTAGAATTGCTCACTGACTTGGTTTGGTATACGATTGGAGGCGGTCATATTCCTTCCCGGAAAGTGAGATGCCCCTCACCCCCTGTAACGGACGCTATGACCTAGGAATCTACTCGCCCTACTCCTCAAGCTAGGGGATTCATCCACTGCGCGTAACCTCCCCCTATAGCACTAGAGTATAATAATATCTAACCATTGATATTAAGGCATACACTATATATATATATATATATATATATATATATATATACTATCACACACCGTATATATATATATACATATATAAAAAGTTCCAGTTACACCGTGTACTAAACCCGTGACACAAGCCCATTCCATTTTTTTATTATGAGTTTGTTACCCAACTCGAATTATTAATTAATTTGCACATTAATAAAATTCAGTTACTTTTGATGTTGCCCTCACCATTTAATTGGACTCAATCTCATAGCCCGAATTAACCTCACCTGAGTCTAAATCCCGACTCTAAATTACTTAGTCCATTACTAAATAAAATAATTTACCTCGATGTCGCTCAACCAATTTTGACGTGTCACCCAAATTTCTACTCCCATCTCCTAATTAATTTCCCCACAATTAATCAGATTTAAATCATGCATTAATTTTTCTCAATAATTAATCACATAACAACTTTTATATAAATCTCTTTCTATATAAACAAAACTGGGCGAATTGTCAGTTTCTGCCGACCATCGATCGATCGACCTCATGGCGTCGATCGATCTATCGATCAGGTACTCGTCTTCTTCGCGAAGATAGACAGCCATGGACGAGTTTTTCCAAAACCAAATTTCTTCCCACACCAACCTCAAGCCTTTATATCACTAATATATGTTAGAAATCTTATTAGGAGCCTCCCAGAATGTCCACAACAATCATTAATTCGTCCATTAACTATCAATTCATGAATTTGGGGAAAATCTATCTTTGACCCTAAATACATTTATACTCCAAATCTCTTCACCAGATTCGTTCTAAATCATCCAGATATCATTCAACAATTTTACATCAACTTCCACAGTCAGATTTTTTTTACACGAATCCTCAAAAATTTCGTAACTCAGATTATTGTTTTCTCAAAACCCCATATTTATGCCATGAAACCCCAAAATGAATTTTAACTCATCACATCACATAAATATGAATTGAAATACAGATTTAATACTATTGCAAGTTATTCACTTGCCTTAAGGTTCGTAGGGTCTGAACTTGGAGTTGTGATTTCCCAAGGTTGAAGATGACCTAGTTGGTTCTTTGAGATCCCCAAATTGGCTTTGGCTGCTGCTAGGGTTTCCTAACCCTTTAATTCCTTTCTCTGCTTAAGCTTAGCCAACCCTTATTTTCTTTTTTTTAAGTTAATTAATCCATTCCCGTTTTTTGACTAATGGGCCAAGCCCAAGTGACCAAAATGTCCCCGAGTGGGCCCGACTATGTCTAAAAACGTCCCGTGATCCGTTTACTACCCCTGGGTACACTTTTCCGACTATCTCGGCCCATCCGGACTCAACTGTACACTCAGAATTTGCATCCGAATTAATTTATAGAAATACTTATCCCCCCCCCCCCCAATATAGTCTATACCGACTTCCGGATGTGATAAGTACATATCTCGTCATTAATACTCGAAACGACGAAATTACATTATTACTATACGCTCAGTAAATAATTTTCCCTAAATATTAACCATTCAATCCCAGATTAATATTTATATATTATTCTATCATAATTAATTCATTAAATTACAACACACTAGTAATTTAGAATTTCCGAATTAATTAAATTTCAAATGTACCAAAAATACGGGGTGTTACATACTCCCCCCCTTATAAAGGAATTTCGTCCCCGAAATTAGATTGTACCTGCGTTGAAAAGCTCTGGATATTGTTCCCGCATATCCTCCTCTCGCTCCCAGGTAGACTCCTCAACATTGTGATGACCCCACTGTACTCTAACCAATGGAACAACCTTGGATCGTAATTTCCGCTCACTATGATCCAAAATAGATACCGGCTTTTCCTCATACGAGATGTCTGGCTGTAAGTCGATCTCCTCGAGTGGAATGTGCCAAAAGGCTCTCTCGCTCCTTCGATATTTCTTCAGCGATGCCACATGGAATACATCGTGTATCCGCTGAAGATGTTCTGGTAACCCAAGCTTATACGCCACCGGTCCCACCCTCTCAATAATAGGGAAAGGTCCTACGTATCACGGTGCTAACTTACCCTTCTTGCCGAACCTCATCACCCCCTTCATTGGGGATACCCGGACAAAAACCTGGTCCCCAACTTCTAGCTCCACATGTCGTCGAGAAGCGTCAGCATAACTCTTTTGCCTGTCCTGAGCTATCCGAATTCTTCCTCGAATCAGCTCTATCTTGGAAGATGTCTCTTGAACAATATCCGGCCCCAAGAGTTTGTTGTCCCCCACCTCTAACCAACAAACGGGTGAACGACAAGGTCTCCCGTATAGTGCCTCAAACGGTGCCATGCCAATCGTGAATTGGTAAGAGTTGTTATACGCAAACTCTACCAAAGGAAGATATTTCTCCCATCCTCCCCCGAAGTCCAAAATGCACATTCTGAGCATGTCTTCCAGCATCTGGTTAACTCTCTCAGTCTGTCCGTCCGTCTGTGGGTGATACGCTGTACTCAAGCGCAACTCCGTGCCCATTGCCTCCTGAAAGCTCTGCCAAAAGTGGGCGACAAAGATTTTGTCTCGGTCGGATACAATATTTATAGGCACTCCATGCAGCTTAACAATCTCTGCTATGAATAACTGTGCATAACGCATCGTCTCGAAGTCTGTGCGTACCGGTAAAAAGTGGTCCACCTTAGTCAACCGATCCACAATAACCCATATGGAGTCGTGACCCCTCTGCGATACAGGTAACCCTGTGATGAAGTCCATGGAGATGCTCTCCCACTTCCACACGAGAATTTCTAACGGCTGTAGCATCCCTGATGGTCTCTGATGGTCAACTTTCACAAGCTGACACGTGGCACATTTCGAAACAAACTCCGCTATGTCCCGTTTCATTCCTGCCCACCAATACTGCCTCCTCATATCTTGGTACATTTTATCCCCACCGGGATGTACCGCAAATTTCGAACCATGGGATTCTGTCATAACAGCGTGCTTCAAATCCTCATCCTCTGGCACCATTAACCTCCCATTAAAGCGTAGGCCTCCTTCTGAGCTAATGGAGTAACCCTCTGCTCCCTTAGCTAACAACTGGCCCACCCTATCCCGGAAAATCTGATCCTCTGCCTGAGCCTTCACAACTCGCATAATGATCTCAGGTGTGATGGATAACGCTGACATGCAAGCCTTGGCTACGTCATCCTCATGTCGGAGCTCTCTCCACTTCGCTTTCCATACTTCTGATATCTCCCCAGTCGGCCTTCGGCTCAATGCGTCTGCTACCACATGGGCCTTACCACGATGATACTGAATATCAAACTGGTAAATCCTTCACGAATTCTAGCCACCGCCTCTGCCTCATATTCAGATCCTTCTGTGTGAAGAGATACTGAAGTGACTTGTGATCCGTGAATAGAGTAAACTGCTCTCCTAGAAGATAATGCCTCCATATCCTCAAAGCAAAAACGATCGCTGCCAACTCTAGGTCGTGAGTGGGGTAATTCCTCTCGTGGGGCTTTAGCTTCCTGAAAGCATAAGCTATAGCCCTTTCCTCCTGCTGGGGCCCACCCCCAAGACCCCGTAAGGATGCGTCTGTGTAAACCCGATACTCTAGCCCTCTCTTTGGCAATGCAAGCACGGGTGCATATGTCAACTTGTCCTTTAGCTCGTCGAACGCTAATTGACAATGATTATCCCACTTGAAAGGTACCCCTTTTCGAGTCAGATTCGTCAAAGGTCCTGCAAACTTAGAGAATCCCTTAATGAATCGCCTGTAATAATCGGCCAAACCCAGAAAACTGCGCACCTCGGTCGGTGTCGTGGGCTGTCCCCACTCCCTCACCGCCGATGCCTTATTCGGATCCACTGCAATACCCTGATCTGACACGACGTGACCAAGGGACTGTACCTCCCATAGCCAAAATCCACACTTCCCGAATTTGGCATAGAGTTGATGATCCCTCAGTGTCTGTAGAACCATGCGCAGATGCTCTGCGTGCTCCTCCTCGGTGCGCGAGTAGATTTGGATGCCATCAATGAACACGATGACAAACTGATCTAGGTACTCCCTGAAAACCCTGTCCATGAGATCCATGAACACTGCTAGTGCATTGGTGAGCCCGAAAGGCATTACTCATATGATCCATATTGCGACAAGAAAGAGCTCTTAGGAACATCCTCCTCTCGAATACGCAATTAATGATACCCTGACCTCAAGTCGACCTTGGAGAAGTAAGACGCCCCTCTCAATTGGTCAAATAAATCATCAATTTGAGGTAACGGATACTTATTCCGTATCGTCACCTTGTTCAGCTCCTATAATCTACGCACAAGCGGAGTGAACCATCTCGCTTCTTTACAAACAACACCGGCGCATCCCACGACGATGTACTCCGCCGAATAAAACCCGGACCCAGTAGTTGCTGAATCTGTTCCCTCAATTCACGCATCTCTGAAGGGGCCATACGGTGAGGTGCCCGAGCAATCGGCCTCGTCCCCGGTGCTAAATCGATAACAAATTCGATTTCTCTGCTGGGTGGTAACCCTGGTATCTCCTGGAATACATCCTCAAAGTTCCTCACTACGGGAATAGAGTCTAAAGGGACTACCACCGTTTGTGATGTTTCCTCCTCAATGTAATATAAGTGAGTGCGCGACCCTCCCTCAGGAAGCGGCATTGCTATCAGGAACATCTCCTGTCCCGGAATGGAGAACACGATTGTCCTCTCATAACCATCTACCGTAGCCCGGTAACCTGCAAACCAATCCATGCCCAAGATGACATCATACCCTTCCATATCTAACACTAAGAGGTCTGCTGCTAAAACTAAGCCTTCCAATCAAAATGTCCACTCCCCGAAAAAACGAGCGAATCAAAGCCCCGCTGCCTACTGGCGACTCTACGCTCATACGGAGGCTACACGCTGCCTTTAATAACCCAGCCCGTTTAGCAAAATTAGATTTAATGAATGAATGCTCCCATGTTAAAATTATGCTACATACATGACCATGAATGAAAAACATACCCTCAACTGCTGGCGGCGCCTGCTGTGCCGGAGGATTGGGAACATTCCGGACATTATACACACGCTCGTAGTGTATCTGCCACTGATGCTTTGGGGCGAGTGGAGTTGGTGCGACCGGTGGTATCTGCCCCTGTTGCCCCTGATGGGTACCCTGCTGACGGCTTCTGCCCCTCTGCGGGCACTCCCTCTTGAATTGTCCTGGCTGGCGACAGACAAAACAGAGCTTCTGCACGTCTCCCTGTCGTTGGCCCTGACGTGGCTGGCACTGCTGGCCTCCCCGATTGTTCCCTTGGCCCTGACGGCCTTGAGGAACCTCCTGCTGCTGTTTAGGGTCTGGCTGCCCCTGCCTGGACCCCTGTCCTCCCGGTTGGAACCCACCAGGCTTAAATCTCTTTACCTGATTCCCTTGCTGAATGAATTGTGGCTGAGTACTACTAGTGCAACCACCCGTAACCGCCTTGCCCTGCTGGCTCGATTCACCTGCTCTCTTATTCCCCTTCGTATGGGCACGATAATCCCGACAAAGTATGAGGGCGACATTAACGACATCTGAATAAGTTATGAACGTCGAATTCCCAATCAAATGCTGCGTGATCCTCCAGGCTAAGCCATTCATGAACCTTGACCTCTTCCACTCCTCATTGCTCACCTCATTTGGTACAAAGCTTGCCAAACGGGTGAACTCTTTCTCATAATCTGCCACTGACCGGTCACCCTGTATTAACTCACTGAACTTCCTTCGCATCTCCGCCTCTACCGCTGGTGGAACGTGGTTACGGTCGAACCGCACCCCGGATTCGGGTACTGCCATGAAATCTCGCTCTTCAGTGGTGGTCACTGACTCCCACTATTGTAGGGCTGCCTCCGACAGACGAAAGGAAGCAAGCTTCTGCCTCTGCACATCGGCACACTCCAGCATGCGCAGATGGCGCTGAATATTCTTCTTGCAGTCACAAGCCTCCACCACATCGATGCTCCCCTGAAACTCAGGTGGGTGACCCTTCTGAAAGGTCTCCCTAACTCGCTGCCAAGACGGTGACCCCACTGGAGCCAGAACTGCTGGAGCCAATGGAGGCGGTGCCTGGGGCTGTGGAAAATGATCTTCCATAGCTTGCATCGTTGTCTCGACTGCCTGGGCCACTATCACTGCCACTTGAGTAGTAGAAATCAACTTAGGTGGGGGTGGTGGTGGCGGTATCTGTGGCTCCTGGTGAGCCTCCCTCACCTCATCCCTAGCCTCAGCCCTCTCTGCACTCTGTCTCTTCGGTGACATCTGAAATAGATTGCATTGTATAAGTACACAATTTATACAAAACTAATAGCAGAAATACGATCTCTCACAAGCGAAAGATATAATCAACAGTCCTAATAATAGGGCTCTATAACAACCGAACGCTACGCTGAAACGTAGAAAGCCGCACAGATCCTAAGGACTCTAGAACCTGATGCTCTGATACCATCTGTGACACCCCGCCTAATTAATCCCTGGTGATCAGTCCTAAATCAAGTTAGAACAGGTTTCTCATTTGGTCCATTCTTAGCATCACTGTCGTTTTATTAAATTACTAACCACCTAAGTGAGAAAAATAGACTGGTGCCAATTTTTATCTTTCATAAATTAAACAAAAACCCATGCGGAAAAATAAAACAATACAACAATCACAGATAACTGAAATAATCATCCACAAATAGAAATAATTAACCGAATAAACCATCGGTCCAAAATAAATCCCGTAAAGACAAGAATGAACTCCCAACAAGTCTAATACAAATAAGTGGAATGTGAGCGACATGCTCGAATAAGTAATAATGAATTTCTACATTAAGAATGAAAAATGAGGCGTCTATCAAAACCCCGCAACATCCACATATGCTGCACCAACGAATCCCTGGAATTGAGTCAAGGCTGGCGTCCCTGTGGTTGGACACCTAAAAGGGTTTTTAAAAGTTTTTATAGCAAGGGTTAGTACCCAAAACATTTGAAAAAAACATTTAACAAATGATTAACTTGCAGTAATAATAAATATGCATGCTCTTCATATTTTAGTTAGTGTCGCACTCTCTTGAGAACTTCCTTGCCCCTCCTCTAATGTGCACCACTAACGCTTTAATTATCACCTAGTTATCTATCTCATGACTAGATAATTATTAAAGTCTCCTTGTACCCCCCTACTCTAATTTGAGTATAATGTGATTATGATTTTTTTAAGTTATTAGTAACATCAACTTAATTAATCATTTCCCTTTTTAATTCATATAACTTATCCACTCGTTATACATATACAACAACTCATGCTTGTATTTATTTAGCCCGTATATAATAATCACCTAATTATATACTTAGAAATATTGCAGCATTCACACACATACTGAAATACATAAAACACTAACATCCACCCGAGTAAAAATACTCACCGGACATAATTTCTCTAAAGTGCTAGTACACTAGGTATATTCACATACCCTAGTTATCCAAGTTAGAATTGCTCACTGACTTGGTTTGGTATACGATTGGAGGCGGTCATATTCCTTCCCGGAAAGTGAGATGCCCCTCACCCCCTGTAACGGACGCTATGACCTGGGAATCTACTCGCCCTACTCCTCAAGCTAGGGGATTCATCCACTGCGCGTAACCTCCCCCTATAGCACTAGAGTATAATAATATCTAACCATTGATATTAAGGCATACACTATATATATATATATATATATATATATATATATATATATATATATATATATATATATATATATATATATATATATATATATATATATATATATACTATCACACACCGTATATATATATATACATATATAAAAAGTTCCAGTTACACCGTGTACTAAACCCGTGACACAAGCCCATTCCATTTTTTTATTATGAGTTTGTTACCCAACTCGAATTATTAATTAATTTGCACATTAATAAAATTCAGTTACTTTTGATGTTGCCCTCACCATTTAATTGGACTCAATCTCATAGCCCGAATTAACCTCACCTGAGTCTAAATCCCGACTCTAAATTACTTAGTCCATTACTAAATAAAATAATTTACCTCGATGTCGCTCAACCAATTTTGACGTGTCACCCAAATTTCTACTCCCATCTCCTAATTAATTTCCCCACAATTAATCAGATTTAAATCATGCATTAATTTTTCTCAATAATTAATCACATAACAACTTTTATATAAATCTCTTTCTATATAAACAAAACTGGGCGAATTGTCAGTTTCTGCCGACCATCGATCGATCGACCTCATGGCGTCGATCGATCTATCGATCAGGTACTCGTCTTCTTCGCGAAGATAGACAGCCATGGACGAGTTTTTCCAAAACCAAATTTCTTCCCACACCAACCTCAAGCCTTTATATCACTAATATATGTTAGAAATCTTATTAGGAGCCTCCCAGAATGTCCACAACAATCATTAATTCGTCCATTAACTATCAATTCATGAATTTGGGGAAAATCTATCTTTGACCCTAAATACATTTATACTCCAAATCTCTTCACCAGATTCGTTCTAAATCATCCAGATATCATTCAACAATTTTACATCAACTTCCACAGTCAGATTTTTTTTACACGAATCCTCAAAAATTTCGTAACTCAGATTATTGTTTTCTCAAAACCCCATATTTATGCCATGAAACCCCAAAATGAATTTTAACTCATCACATCACATAAATATGAATTGAAATACAGATTTAATACTATTGCAAGTTATTCACTTGCCTTAAGGTTCGTAGGGTCTGAACTTGGAGTTGTGATTTCCCAAGGTTGAAGATGACCTAGTTGGTTCTTTGAGATCCCCAAATTGGCTTTGGCTGCTGCTAGGGTTTCCTAACCCTTTAATTCCTTTCTCTGCTTAAGCTTAGCCAACCCTTATTTTCTTTTTTTTTAAGTTAATTAATCCATTCCCGTTTTTTGACTAATGGGCCAAGCCCAAGTGACCAAAATGTCCCCGAGTGGGCCCGACTATGTCTAAAAACGTCCCGTGATCCGTTTACTACCCCTGGGTACACTTTTCCGACTATCTCGGCCCATCCGGACTCAACTGTACACTCAGAATTTGCATCCGAATTAATTTATAGAAATACTTATCCCCCCCCCCCAATATAGTCTATACCGACTTCCGGATGTGATAAGTACATATCTCGTCATTAATACTCGAAACGACGAAATTACATTATTCATATACGCTCAGTAAATAATTTTCCCTAAATATTAACCATTCAATCCCAGATTAATATTTATATATTATTCTATCATAATTAATTCATTAAATTACAACACACTAGTAATTTAGAATTTCCGAATTAATTAAATTTAAATGTACCAAAAATACGGGGTGTTACACAAGGTAAATACCCAAGCTTTATTTTGACTCTTGGTATTTGGAGTACCTTGTCATTTACAAAAGTAACTGTTAGTATTAATATAATTATGGAGCACATTATGTAGAATTATTATTTAAAATAATTCTAACATAGATTTGAATGACTAGTGGTAAATCTTATAGAAGTGGATGTGAAGATCACTCCCATGGGGTGGATGAAACAATATGATACAAGAGGGGATTGTTCATGTTCTATATGTCTAGGGGCTTCCTATGATAACGAATATGATCGAACAATTTTTTTTTTCCGATCATAAACATTCATCTTCATTATAACCACCTTAGGGGCTTTAATATATCCACTTTTGAATAAAGGGTGAAATTGATTCAACACATTAGTCCATTGTAGCAAGATTTTTCAGCGTTCAATTCATTGAAGTTAGAAGTAGAGCATCAAATTTATTTATATCAAAAGAATGCAAATATTCATCTACTACGCAGTGTAACAAACCTCGTTTTTAAGAGGCTTCTTTTATATTGATTTACTGCATGAAGTAATTATATAAAATGTGAGAAATGGAGTAAATATTAATTGAATGAGTTGAAAGTTAATAATTACTAGATTGTTGCATATTTACTGTATATGTAAATAAATATCATCTTATTGCATTTTATAGTGTCATATGCTTTAAATGACATTTATGGTTTAAATGAAACCGGAACTTGAAATGATTTATAAAATTTCCGGAAGCCAATTTAGAGGGCGTAGTTAACCCCGAAATGTGCGAGATAGTCGAAATAAGTGTCATATTGTATTTTTGTGTTTCGGGCACTTTTGACTGGTTTTGACCTAAATGCATATTTGTGAGTCATTTTAATGTGGTATTAACCATTTAAGTTGGGAATTTTAGACTTAAGCCACGATTTTAAGTCTTGCTCCTTATTTCATTTCTTATTTGTGTATTACCTAACCTAGAGAGAAAGAGAGGGGAAGAGAAGTGTGGAGAAAAGAGGAGAAAAAGAAGAGATTGAAGATTGAAGATTTGGGAATGCTACTTCCACAAAGAAATCTGAGATTTATACCTCAAGGCAAGTTTTCTACTTGCCAATATATGGTTTAAGATGAGTAAACTGTGTGATAGTTGTGTATTAGAATTATGGATCAAATATGGGAATTATGGTGTTTAGCCCTAATAATAGCTTGTATTGATGATATTGTGGATTATGATAGTTGATAATCATGTAGGATGATTTGGGTTAGATTAATGATTTGGGTAAAAATGGAGAAGAATTAGGATTTGGGGTAAATTAGGGATCATAACCCGTATCCCCTTTCTTGGCAAAATCGCAGGGGTGAATCGATTCGGCCCTAGGGCGAATCGATTCGCTAAGGGATCAGCCTACAGGTCTGCAAACCCGAATCGATTCGGATTAGGGCCAAATCGATTCGGCCAAATGTAGAATGTTGGGTTTGTCATCCGAATCTATTCGCATTTGGGCGAATCGATTCGCTGCCTTGGGCGAATCGATTCGAAATCAGGTTGTTTTGAGTTAATTTTCTAACTAAATTTTTATCCTTTTTATTTAGGATTAGAACTTAGGGACCTTCTTGTATGAAGTAAACTTAGAGTCCTAGAGTCCTAGATGAGTTAGTTATCTGCCCTACGCTAGAAATGGTTATTTGGGGGTTATTCCGGGGACGTACAAAAAGGTGATAAAGTGTTATTTTCCTTAGTAAGTTAGATTGAGTCTAGGAGTTGTAACGCTGTGTTTGGGAGACTTTAGAAGCTCAATTGAGTTATGATAATCTTAATGGTTCATAATAACACCATAAAATGAATGTTTGGAGAATAAATTGAGAATGTATTCATTCATTGAGGTTATGAAGAGGACATGAATTAGGTACGGCTCAGGATAAAATGTGATGTATTTATTAAAATGGAAATGGAATTGAAAATGAATATGGTAAATGATAATTTACTTAATTATGAGTATGGTAAATGATAATTGGCTTAAACACACCCTCTCTAAATACCATCATAAGGGAAGTTCGCGTGTGTGGTGAAGCCTCCTGGCTAATAAATGCGGGGTGGATATTGTACTAGGCTATATGAGCGTTTATGTTATGTTTTTAGCGATGGTGAGGTAATTTCGGGTGTGGTTATGACTCTTCCGCAGGCATATGGACGCTTCCCGACGTCTTACGTTATAGGTGCCCAGGTTGTCTTGATATATAGGCCCTGGAAGATGATGGTCATTTAGGGGCGCGCACAGTGGGGAAACCCGGACGGGCGGTCTTAGAATCATTATATATGTATATGAATATAACTATTCTTAATCAAGTGGGACTTGATGGATAATGAATGCCATAAAGAGAATGATGAAATGCCATAAAGAGCATATAACAATTATTATTCCTGATAAGGAATGGAATGCCATAAAGAGCAAAATTTGTAATTATGAGTTCCTGATAAGGAACATAACGATGAAATGGAACAGTGTAAAATGATGGAGGTTTTTAATTATGTTAATCATGTTCTTCTGTGTAACTGAATTTAAATTTATGACCATCTAATTCCCTTAGTTCATGCTTTAAAACTGTGTAGGTAGATTTTCATCTTTTTCTAGCATGACTATCTATTGATAACTGTCATACTTTTTATTCATCTGGAAATCATATAAAACCGGGCCCTGACCTGTTCATATTTCTTATTGTGCATGAATCCTGTATACGCTCAGGTGCTCCGCTACAAGGACGCCAGTACTGATTTTCCTATTCCAGTGTTTTTGGGGAGCCATGATACCTTGCGGATATTACGGGACATATTGTTATAGACGCCATCCTTCTTATACTCTAGCTATGATCGGGTCTTTTACTCGGGCGTGTGGCCCAAGCTTTTGTAATTGTCTAATGTAATGTATTATGTAACCTAATTAAGCCGTTGTATATTGTTGTAAGAGTCTATTGACCGACAGCTTATTTGGTCCTTTATTGTATATTTGCTATGGATGTAATATAAGTTCTCTTGGGTTTCCACTTTCTTTTAAATTGGGTTGCTTAAGTTCTTTACTTAACTTTTAAAATAAAAATTTTTGGCGACCCATTTTCTTAAATATAAGGTGGTTATCCCGTATACTTATTATATTGTTGCGATGCTAAGAATGATTCCATCCATGATTCTTGTTATATTGGAGTATCGGGCTGGCCACCCCATATTTTGGTGAGAGGGTTGTCATAGATGGTATCAGAGCATCAGGTTCTAGAGTCCTTAGGAATCTGTGTGGACGCATCTCGCTTTCAGTGTTACTTTTGATTTGACATAGTGCCTTAGGATTAAGATTGTTAATTTCTCTTGTGAGATTTCATTCTCCTGCCATGAGGTAGAACCCATAGACTCTTTTGCGTGTTCGTGTGGGATTCATAGGTAGATTGAAGAAGGGCACCAGGGACGGTCGTTGTGAAGGCGTCATGAGATGCGATTACTAAGAACCGTATGTTATGGTCGGGGATGAGGACCGCTTTGGAGGTCACTCCCTCTCTATAGCATTTTTCTTATCTTGCTACTGCGACTACTAAGTACAGTAGATATAGTTTTCCAAGTACTGCTAGAAGCAGAGAGTGGTACTAAGCTTGGGATTCCAGGCGACGTTAAATTAAAGTTGAGAAGAGCCCAGGATGAGGGCCACATGTTGAAGTAAGATGGAGGAGATGCATCCTCATTGGGTAGAAGCATAAGGTCCAGGAGATTTGGTCTAGAGAGGGGTATAGAAGTGCCCAGGTGTGAAGATTTGGAGGAAAATCCTTCACCAATAGGAGTAAGATTGAAGTGGCGGAATTGGGAGTCGCCATATTTGGAGGAGCAGGAAGTTTTACCTAGGGAGAAACCCGGTGGACATCATCAACAGCGAGTTTCTCTAGGATAACTGGACTGGTGAGAAGGTAAATTCTCAAATGTTCACACGAGGTTTGGTCGGAGGCCGACAGTGAATGAAGAGTTATACGGTTAGGGAGGCCGTACACCAAAATAAGGTAGGTATAAGTAAGAAAGAGCCCTTCAGTGGAATGATAGGCTCCGGAATAAGTGTCGTTAACGTAGGCTCTAGAATAAGTGTCGTTAACACTTCTGAAGGAACAGTGTCCATGAAAACCATTTGATGGATATCCACCTGGGGAAGATTCATTGAACTAAGGTAGGGGAGGCAGGTAGCGTGTTCTCTTTTATTAAGGAAGTTAAAGGAACTACGTGGGCAATTATTTGGCAGCTAGGGACGGAACAATGGCTATGATGTGGAATGTAGAACCACTCATTTTGATTCTGTTGATCGGAGAACAAGGGTATGAATAAGATGCCTAGCTGGGGCATAAACGGAAGCAGTTTGGTTCATATTAGACTAGAATATTGTGTTTGGGAACCATTAGTAGTGACTAGGATGATTGGAGAGGATGATGGTGGGAATTCCACCTTAGTTAAGGGTGGTGTATTCCTTATGAAAAGATGGTGTAGTACTATATTTACCCTAGATTCGGGTGTGTATATTGAGATTGTGGTAGTATCAATGTTATTATGTAGTGTATCTATATGACTTCCATGGTAGGGAAGCTTTATATTTTCCTTCACTCGTTATGAAGCGAGTGATGATATTTTAAATGTGTATGTGCGGTATGTGCTACTTATATTATGTGTATTATACGAGTAAAGATATATTGGTTTGATTGGGGTGATAGCAAGAGAATAAATTATGAGCCTATCCTACTTCTAGTTTTATAAGGGGACTAGTTGTTCTATAATTTCTCTCCTGGATACAGGTTGAAACTTTATAAAGGTGGTTTGAGGTAGGTAGGAGATCTTTATTACCTGTTTTGTTGTCTTGTTTGATTATTTGATAGTTTGTTTGCTTTGTGTGTGGTTATTGTAACTTATCTCCAAGACCAACAAAGTTAAGTAGTAATGCATTGGAGGAGTTCCTTGTTTGGATTTCGCTTTTGCGAGATGCTCCACGCTTGAACCTTAATGACATTGGGAGTGGAGAGATGCTATTCCTTATTTTTTGATTTTATTTTATTTTGTTGTTAGAAGTTGGGTTGGAAGGTTTAGCCGAGAATCACGTGATTGAGTGATTAAAAGGCTAAGTTAAGTGCGAGATAGAAGCACTGTATATAGTTCTCTCCTCTGATCGATGTGAGGGAGACTGAGATATAAAAGTCGAACTGAAACTAATGGTTATGCCTTGATGAGAAGGCCATTTAAAAATATGTGTATATAGTGGGATAAATATTTATGGGACTTTACAGAAAGTAAACATCCAATTAGTTGAAATCTTTAATTATTGGAAATGGTAAGACATAGAAGTAGAATCTTATTAGTAGGGTTACAAGTTAGAATTTTTACTGGTCCCGATCATGTGTCTTAGACCGTTATATCTTGATGACCGATGATGCGAGGTAGTAGTGTAACGGGAGGGTTCCTTGTTTGGATTTCGTTTTGGCGAGACGTCCCACGCATGAAACTGATCGAATGTCGAAAGTTGAGAAAGGTATTGGGCACTAGGGATATACTTAGTATTATACGAAGACGACTCGACTAGGATAAATATAGACCTTAGGATTATTAGGACGTAAGGCCTTTAGGGCATGTGACATTATTTTAGGAAGGCTGTAGCGAGTTGACCATGGATAGGATGTGGGTTAACACTAAGAGGGATTAGGTTCCTCGAAACAAGAAGTATAGGATCTCGAGAGATTCAGAATGTTAGGCCAAAGGAGATGAGGCCTCTTTTAGATAGAGTGTTACGTTGGTAACCTAACTTTCGGATAGTTAAAAGGATGAATTGACTTTTACTCCTACACCCGGGTTGTTAAGCTCGAGAGTGAATTTAACGAACGAGCCTCTGCCAGGAACAAGAATTAGTAATACTGGAGCATGGACCCTTGGTTTATGCGTCTCACAAACTTAAACCTTGTGGGAAGTATTATCCCACGCTTGATTTAGAGTTTACAACAATAGTAATTTCCTGGAAGAATGGAGACACTACTTCCTGGGCAGGAAAATTGGTCTTTTACGAACCATAAGTTGTTATAAAATATTGATGGAATGGCAGAGCGGGTGTTTAATGTTCATAAAGGACAATCAATTGGATATTCCCTTTCGCTAAGGGAATGTGAATGGGGTAGTAGATGCGTCGAGTGGAAAACCCGTCGGAGAAATTAGTGAAGGCATGGAAAGCCAAGTAGAATGAGCATGACTAGGAGGACTTTGCAGCAAGAGTTTTTAAGTTCGTGATTGACCATTTCACCTACTAGTGTGCAGAGACTAGTGTTGGAACGAGTAAGGGAGTATCCGTGGACATTTTCATTGAATTGCCATCACCGAACTCGTCATGATCCTATTCGAGAAAATTGTTGATCGTTTGACCAAATCGTTGCTTTTCCTGCCAATGTGGGCGGATTGGTTACAGAGGAGTACGCCCAGTTCTTTATGGTGGAATTATAGGATGGTATAAGGTTACAGTTAAAGTAGTGGTGGGTCAAGACTAGATATTCGTGTCAAAGGTTTGACAAAGTATCCAGGAAGTAATGGGAACCGTATGGAAATGGGGTATATTTTACCACCCTAAAGTGGATAAATGAATGAAGAAGTTAACCTAATACTGAAAGGCATACTTCGAATGTGCGCCTTAGGCTAAATAGATGGATGGGGGAAGTAACTTGTATGGATAGAAATTCCTGTAAAATAATTCGGATCATTTTCTAAGGTATGTCCCCGTGAGTGGCCTTGTGTAACCGATTGAGAAATTTGTATACTTGTTGGATTGAACCAACGGACAATATGTTCCTTGGACTTGGAGTGGTCTCGAAACATTTCTTTAATGATTGGGCTTATTGAGCCGTATACTTTGAAGAGCTATACCAATGCGAAGAGAAGTTGAGTAGTATTGGGGTTAAGCCAGTTAGTGTTGGTGTAGGTATCCCCGATGAGGGATGTAACGTGATGCAGGAAGTAAGGAAATTTGTGCCGAGACATGTAGGTATCTTCTTCCGTCGTAGAAAGGTAGGATCGGTAGTTCGTGAGGAACGATTTGGTGCTATGTTAGAGCACGAAGAATGTAGACTGAGATCGATAGTGACGACATTAGTCCGAGTCCATTTGGGACGCCACAGTAACGAGGGTTGTTAAAGGTGATAGAACGATAGTTTAAAATAGTATACCCTTTATATGATTATAGGGTACGCCTTAATTTTGAAGACAAAATTCCCTCATAAGGGGGGGGGGGGGGAGTATGTAATAACCCCCGCTTTTAATAGGCTTCTTTTATATTGATTTACTGCATGAAGTAATTATATAAAATGTGGGAAATGGATTAAATATTAATTGAATGAGTTGAAAGTTAATAATTACTAGATTGTTGCATATTTACTGTATATGTAAGTAAATATCATCATATTACGTTTTATAGTGTCATATCCTTTAAATGACATTTATGGTTTAAATGAAACCGAAATTTTAAATGATTTCTCAAATTGTCGGATGCTAATTTAGAGGGCGTAGTTAATCTCGAAATGTGCGAGATAGTCGAAATAAGTGCCATATTGTATTTTTGTGTTTCGGGCACTTTTGACTGGTTTTGACCTAAATGCGTATTTGTGAGTCATTTTAATGTGGTATTAACCATTTAAGTTGGGAATTTTATACTTAAGCCACGATTTTAAGTCTTGCTCATTATTTCATTTCTTATTTGTGTATTACCTAACCTAGAGAGAAAGAGAGAGGAAGAGAAGTGTGGAGAAAAAGAAAAGATTGAAGATTGAAGATTTGGGAATGCTACTTCCACAAAGAAATCTGAGATTTATACCTCAAGGAAAGTTTTCGACTTGCTAATATATGGTTTAAGATGAGTAAATTGTGTGATAGTTGTGTATTAAAATTATGGATCAAATATGGGAATTATGGTGTTTAGCCATAATAATAGCTTGTATTGATGATATTTTGGATTATGATAGTTGATAATCATGTAGGATGATTTGGGTTAGATTAATGATGTTGGATGTGGGTAAAAATGGAGAAGAATTAGGATTTGGGGAAAATTAGGGTTCATTACCCGTATCCCCTTTCTTGGCAAAATCGCAGGGGCGAATCGATTCGCTAAGGGGTCAGCCTACGGGTCTGCAAACCCGAATTGATTCGGGTAAGGGCCGAATCGATTCAGCCAAATGCAGAATGTTAGGTTTGTCATTCGAATCGATTCGCTTTTGGGAGAATTGATTCACTACCTGGGGCGAATCGATTCGGCCCTTGGGCGAATCGATTCGAAATCAGGCTCTTTTTAGTTAATTTTCTAACTCAATTTTTATCCTTTTTCTTTAGGCTTAGGAGTTAGGGACCTTATTGTATGAAGTAAACTTAGTGTCCTAGAGTCCTAGATGAGTTAGTTATCTACCCTACGCTAGAAATGGTTATTTGGGGGTTATTCCGGGGATTTACAAATAGGTGATAAAGTGTTATTTTCCTTAGTAAGTTAGATTGAGTCTAGGAGTTGTAAGGTTGTGTTTAGGAGACTTTAGAAGCTCAATTGAGTTATGATAATCTTAACGGTTCATAATAAGACCATAAAATGAATGTTTGGAGAATAAATTTAGAATGTATTCATTCATTTAGGTTATAAAGAGGATATGAATTAGGTACGACTCCGGATAAAATGTGATGTATTTATTAAAATGGAAATGGAATTGAAATGAATATGGTAAATGATAATTTACTTAATTATGAGTATCGTAAATGATAATTGGCTTAAACACACCCTATCTAAATGCCATCATAAGGGAAGTTCGCGTGTCAGGTGAAGCCCCCTGGTTAATGAATGCAGGGTGGATATAGTCCTAGGCCATATGAGCGTTTATGTTATGTTTTCTGTGATGATGAGGTAATTCCTGGTGTGGTTATGACTCTCCCGCAGGCATATGGCCGCTTCTCGACGTCTTACGTTATAGGTGCCCATGTTGTTTTGATATATAGGCCCTGAAAGTTGATGGTCATTTAGGGGCGCGCATAGTGGGGAAACCTGGACGGGCAGTCTTAGAATCGTTATATATGTATATGAATATAACTATTCTTAATCAAGTGGGACTTGATGGATAATGAATGCCATAAAGAGCATGATGAAATTCCATAAAGAGCAGATAATAATTATTTTTCCTGATAAGGAATGGAATGCCATAAAGAGCAAAATTTGTAATTATGAGTTCCTGATAAGGAACAGAACGATGAAATGGAACAGTGTAAAATAATGGAGGTTTTTAATTATGTTAATCATGTTCTTCTGTGTAACTGAATTTAAATTTATGATCATCTAATTCCCTTAGTTCATTCTTTAAAACTGTGTAGGTAGATTTTCATCTTTTTCTAGCATGACTATCTATTGATAACTGTCATACTTTTTATTCATCTGGAAATCATATAAAATCGGGCCCTGACCCGTTCATATTTCTTGTTGTGCATGAATCTTGTATTCGCTCAGGTGCTCCGCCGCAAGGACGCCCGTACTGATTTTCCTATTTCGGTGTTTTTGGGGAGCCGTGATACCTTGCGGATATTACGGGTCATATTGGTATAGACGTCGTCCTTCTTATACTCTAGCTATGATCGGGTCTTTTACTCGGGCGTGTGGCCCAAGCTTTTGTAATTGTCTAATGTAATGTATTATGTAACCTAATTAAGCTGTTGTATATTGTTGTAAGAGTCTGTTGACCGACAACTTATTTGGTCCTTTATTGTATATTTTCTATGGATGTAATATAAGTTCTCTTGGGTTTCCACTTTCTTTTAAATTGGGTTGCTTAAGTTCTTTCCTTAACTTTTAAAAAAAAAATTTGGCGACCCATTTTCTTAAATATAAGGTGGTTATCCCGTATACTTATTATATTATTGCGATGCTGAGAATGATTCCATCCATGATTCCTGTTATATTGGAGTATCGGGCTGACCACCCCATATTTTGGTGAGCGGGTTGTCACACGCAGTTTGTTTAAGCACCCTAATAAGGAGGCAGTATGTCACCATAACCAACATGTTGGTAACACTAAATCATTCACATACTTATTAAGAGGATGAAGCATTGTTTGTATTGGAATAGGTGCATTAAATGGAGTTATTAGAATATGTGCATTAAATGGAGTAGTTGGAATAGGTGCATTAAATGGAGTTGTTGGAGTAGGTGCATTAAATGGAGTGGTTGGTGAGATGCAATCTCTACCATCCATCTCATTGTCGATCCAACGGATGTGGTGAAAGCCAAGATGCTATAAATATGACCCTCTTGAGAAGGATTAAAAACACACCAAAACATCAAACACTAAGAAGAGTTAGAGAGTGAGAAAAAGTTCATTTGGAGTTTTGAGTATACACATTTGTGTAGAAAAATACACATTGTATTTTTCATTTAGAGTGTATTTGTGAGAGTCTCTTTTCTAACTCATTTGCAATAGCCAAATTGGTGAACCATATTATTATTTTACTGTGAGTGTGTACTGCATTGTTATCTACAGCTGCGTCAGATAACTAGTGCAGATGGAGTTACGCTTATTTAACCTGATTAGAAGCATCTAGGGTGATCTATTCTTCTAGCTCATCCTCTTCTAATTATTCATGTCCTGCTCCAAAGAGCTAACACTTCTCCTGTAAACATCACTCTTAGTCGAAACTATGACATATCTCCTAGAGTTAAATTGGATTTACTGTGAGTGTATTTGTGTTAGTGGACGTAGCCAAATTGGTGAACCACTTAAATATTTTATCGTCCCTTGTGTGTGTGTTTTTCTACTCATTATACTTTTATTGTGAGTGTGCCATATTATTATTTGAGGTTACAGTTAGTATCATTTGTTGACACGCTTGCGCACAACAAATTGGTATCAGAGCCAAGGTCCTCCGATCTAGGCATTTTTGGATATTTTTCTGTGAAGAAATAACCATACGTATAGTACTATTCATACGATTACTATTCACAGCCGAAAAAATTTCTAAACTTGAAATTTTTTCGTTTGCACTTTTTTTGTAACTGTGATCGTTTGAAAAATGGCAACCACAAAATTTGACGTAGAAAAATTTGATGGGCAAAGAAATTTTAGCATATGACAATGTGAAGTTATGGATGTATTAGTCTAACAAGAGCTGGAAATTTCTCTTGGAGATATGCCAGAAGATATGAAGGAAGATGACTGGAAGAAAATCAACTGCAAGGCTTGTGGTCATATTCTTCTTTATCTCGACAAGGATAAAAAATATCCTTATATGCGCGAGACCTCAGCACAAAAATTATGGAAGTAACTGGAGGATAAGTACATGACAAACAGCATTGAAAATCGACTCTATTTGAAGAAAAAACTCTTTCGGTTCCAATACACAGAAGGCATTTCTATGTCTGAGCATCTGGACAATTTTAACAAAATTATTGCTGATTTACAAAATTTGGATGTTGAAATTGATGATGAGGGTAAAGCACTGTTAGTGATAAATTCTCTACGTGACTCATATGAACATCTTATTACAACGCTATTGTACGGAAATGAGGAAATAAAATATGTTGAGGTATCCAATATCTTAATGAATAATGAGGTTCGGAAGAAAAATAATGAGGTATATAGAGACTCAACATCTGAAGTGTTGACGGTTCATGGCAGAATAAATGAAGGGAAGAATAACAATCGTGAAAGATCTCGATCTAAATCGAGAGGTGGAGCATCAACTTCGGGTAGGAGAATACCTGCCAAAGATGAATGTGCCTTTTGTCACCAGAAAGGGCATTCGAAGAAAGATTATCCTAAGTTAAAGAAGGACATGAAGAATCCCACTGCAAACGTTGCGGTGAGTGACGATGAAGATTTTGAAGTTTCTTTGTCTATTTCACCATTTGGATCCAGTTCTCAGGAATGGATTTTGGATTCAGGTTTTTCCTATCACATGTGTCCCAATAGGGAGTGGTTTTCTATCTTTAAGGAGCTATATGGTGGAACAGTTTTAATGTGAAATGATAATGCTTGTCAAACAAAACGGATAGGAAAAATCCAACTGAAGTTGCATAGTGGAGTAGTCAGAGTGTTGGAAGATGTTCGGTATGTACCGGACCTGAAGAAAAATCTTATCTCACTTGACGCTTTTGCAGGTTATGATATCACACTGAAATGTGATTGTCTAAAGGTGTCACATAGAGCCCCAGTTGTTATGAAGGGAACGAAAAAGAGTAACTTGTATTTTCTTCTTGGAAATACAGTTACAGGTGCAGCGACAGTCTCAGAAAGTTCAGAAGAGGTTGCATCTGATGCTACGAGATTATGGCATGTACGCTTGGGACATGCAGGAGAGAAGGCTTTGCAGGGATTGGTGAAGCAGGGTCTATTGAAAGCTGCCAATACATGTAAGCTTATATTTTATGAATATTGTGTTCTGGGTAAGAAGACAAGAGTAAATTTTGGCACAGTTGTACATTGTACAAAGGGGACTCTTAATTATGTTCACACAAATGTTTGGGGACCTACCAAAGTTTCATCTTTGGGAGGTAAGCATTATTTTATATCTTTTGTGGATGACTTCTCCAGACGAGTTTGGGTGTACACCATGCGACATAAGGATGAAGTCTTGAAGATTTTCTTAAAGTGGAAAAAGATGATAAAGACCCAAACTGGCAGAAAAATTAGAAGACTCGGGTCAGACAATGGCAGTGAATATAAGTCAAACCCATTTTTGCAAGTATGCCAGGAAGAGGGGATCGTTCGACACTTCACAGTAAGAGGCACTCCACAACAAAATGGTGTGGCTGAACGTATGAATCGCACTTTGATAGATAAGGTGCGATGCATGTTATCCAATGCTGGTTTGGGCAAGACATTTTAGGCTGAAGCTGTTACATATGCATGTCACCTCATTAATAGGTTACCTGCAGCTGCAAATGATGGCAAAACACCATGGAGGTATAGTCGGGAAAACCTGCAATAAATTATGATTCTTTACGTATTTTTTGTTCCCTTGAATATTTCCATAATATGGAAAGCAAGTTGGATCCTAGAGCTAAGAAAGCCATATTCTTGGGATTTAGTGATGGAGTGAATGGGTATAGACTTTGGTGCTCCGAGACCAAAAAGATCATAAATAGCAGGGAGGTTACATTCGATGAATCTTCAATGTTGAAGAGTTCTCCTAGGAAGAGAAAAACCAAAGAAGTTCCACAACAGGTAGGGCTTGAGACTCCAATTATTCCAGCCAGGCTTTTCATAAATTTAGAAATTGATGAGACAAGTACAGATAAGGTGGAGGATCCTGCCCATGAGTCTCCTCAGCAACCACATTCTGTTGCAGCTAATAGACCAAAAAGACAAAAGAGGAAACCTAGATGGCTTATTACTAACATGGTGGAATATAGACTACCCATGGTTGAAGATGATATTCCATCTACTTACAAAGAAGCCAAAAGAAGCTCAAAAAGTATAGATTGGAAGAAGGTGATGAACGAGGAGATACAATCTCTTCATATGAACCAGACTTGGGAGTTAGTCCAACTTCCAAAAGAAAAGAAAGCCATTGGGTGCAAGTGGGTATATGCAAAGAAGGAAGACTCCTCGGAGAAAGCCAATGTAAGATTCAAGGCTAGGTTGGTGGCGAAAGGCTACACGCAGAAGGAAGGGATCGATTATAACGAGGTATTTTCTCCGGTTGTGAAGCATTCTTCCATTCATATTTTGCTAGCATTGGTTCCGCAGTTTGATCTCGAGTTGGCACAACTTGATGTTAAAATTGCATTTTTACATGGAGATTTGGAGGAGCAAATTTATATGACTCGGCGAGAAGGGTACAAGGTTGTTGGTAAAGAAAATTGGGCCTGCAAACTAAGAAAGTCGTTATATGGGTTTAAGCAAAGTCCAAGGCAGTGATACAAGCGATTTGATTGGTTTATGTTTGGGCAAACAGTACACAAGAAGCCACCATGATCATTGTGTGTATTTTCGTAAACTTCGTGATGAATCCTTTATTTATTTGCTCTTATATGTTTATGATATGCTGATTGCTTCTAAGAGAAAGGTGGAGATTGAAAAACTGAAAATTGAGTTTAGTCAAGAATTTAATATGAAGGATCTAATCGAAGCGAGGAAAATACATGGCATGGAGATTAGCAAAAATTATTCCCGGGGCGTTGTTTGTTTGTAACAAAAATAGTATTTGAAGAAGGTATTACAGCGTTTTGGTATAGATTCTAAAACCAAACCTGTAAGTACTTCGTTGGTCCCACACTTCAAGCTAAGTGCCATGGAATCCCCACAGATAGATGAGGAACGTTCAGAAATGGCTCATATTCCCTATGCTAATGTAATGGGAAGTTTGATGTATGCAATGGTGTGTACGAGGCCCGATATTTCACAAGCTGTTAGTATGGTGAGAAGATACATGCATGATCCAGGAAAAATGCATTGGCAGGCTGTGAAATGGATCTTACGGCACATCCATTGTACTGTAGACTTTGGTTTGAAATTTGAGAAGGATTCACGTTCTCGTTAGTATGGGTTTGGATATGTGTATTCGAATTACGGTGGTAATTTGGATAAACGACGGTCCACTATTGGTTATGTGTTTACACTAGCTGGAGGCCCAGTCTGTTGGAGATCTATGCTACAGTCTACGATGGCTTTTTTAACTACAGAGGCAGAGTATATGGCAGCGACAGAGGCCATTAAGGAGGCCATTTGGCTTCGTGGTTTGATTTCAGACTTGAAATTTGTTCAAGATCACGTGGATGTCTTCTGTGATAGTCAGAGTGCCATCCACTTAGCCAAGAATCAGGTTCATCATTCACGGACAAAGCACATAGACGTTCGTTTCCGCTTTATTCGAGAAATTTTGGATGAGGGGACTATTATCCTCAAGAAGATTGGAACCGTGTATAATCCCGCGGATATGCTGACGAAGATTGTTACTAGGATCAAGTTTGAACACTGTTTAATCTTGATCAATATTCTTCGTATTTGAACACCTTCGGGTGTATGGAGCTTATGAGCGCATTTAGAGGCTACTCGGATCAATTTTGGATAGTATATGGTTACATGTTTTGGTGGAGCTTTGCATATCTATGCCAAGATGGGATTGTCAATTTCTTATTGGCAAAACTTTGACAGAGCGACCTGCAAAATTTTTGTCAAGGTGGAGATTATTGGAATAGGTGGATTAAATGGATTTATTGGAATAGGTGCATTAAATGGAGTTGTTGGAGTAGGTGCATTAAATGGAATGGTTGGTGAGATGCAATCTCTACCATCCATCTCATTATCGATCCAACGAATGTGGTGAAAGACAAGAAGCTATGATGGAGGTGCGGAAAGTAGCGCGTGTAACGACGCTAGTCGTTGTTTTCGTTTTGACAACTCAATAAAAAAACCTAAGTTACTACTACACTTGCGAGGCAAGTGCTGCGGTAAGTCGGGTATCGAAAATCCACAGAGACGAGATGCTAGAATTTATAAGGTTTAATATTCCGAAATAAAAGTGTAAAAGATGATTACAAACTAAAAAGGAAAAGATGCATAACAGGAAAATGTTAATCTAGGCAATGTATTGAAACTAGATTACGAAAGCGAGTAAAACTATAGGTTGCATCGAATATCCCTCACCCGAGTTAATTAGTATAAAATGATTACATGGGTCGACGAGTTATTAAGAACGCGTCTCATTTCGACAGTTGCTTGAACCAAGGGTTGTTACGCCCCTAAATATGTATAAAAGACTAATAAGATTTTAGCGTAAACAAATATCCCGAAAATTGCGCACGAAAGGTCGTAAGCACGGGACATACATGATATGCTCCGTCAAATCTCCTAGGCGCAATAACTAGGGCAACGCACCCGAAATAGACCCATAAACTCCATCACCAAAGCAAAGCAGCAGGTCAACTCGAGTGAGTTCCATTCAAACACAACCTAATTTAAATTACGTAGAAAGCATCTTAAAAACGCGATAAATGGAAAGCAGTAAATAAACGCGGTAAATCTACACTATAAAGCAAGTAATCCAAAGCATGTAAATCTAATCTATAAATCATGTAAATTATACTACAACAATGGAAACAAAGGAAATACAACTTAAATTAAATAGAGAGGATAATAAGTAGTCAACTTACACAACAAGTGGGGTGTCAAACCAAGTATAAATGAAGAAGAACCATCCAAAACCACCCAAACCCTAACTATTCTAAGCTAAAAATTGTGTATCTATTGAATATCTGATTATTACAACAAAAAACCTTTATATAGTAAGTTGGAATAAAAGAAAAGAAGAAAGAAAACAAATGCAAAATATATGCAGAAAATAGGGGATCGATCGATCGACCCCTGTGGTCGATCGATCGACCAAGGCTAAAATTCGACAATTCAGAATGGTCGATCGATCGACCAGAAGCGTCGATCGATCGATCAAGCAGGGGTGATCCAAGCAGCAGCCTGCATTCTTTTCTGCCCATTTCCTCCTCCTCCTTTGATTCATTATTTTTCCCTACGCTGAAATCACCGTAACTTCTTCATTATGAATCAGAATCGCGCACCATTCATGGCCACGCGAAGCTAGCGAGGAGGGATACAACTTCCATGAAATGTCGGGCCAGGTACCCAAGCTGTGAAAAGACTAAAATTCCCTTGAACGTGCAATTGCGTATGGAACATCACCGAAATGCGTCCAAACTCCATAGTTAGTATCTAAATACCTATAAATGCCCAATTATACCTCATGTAGCATGTTAACAATATAAACCGAGGTTTTCTGGTTAACGGGCTTAAATATAGAGATTAAGGCACCTGTGGGGGCTAAAATGGGTAGGTTTGGAGGATGAAATACACAATATGTTCGTATTATCACACCCCCTAACTTACACATTGCTAGTCCCTAGCAAAGAAATAGGATGCAACAAGAACTACAAGCAAACCAAAAGAAGGAGATAGTACAAAAGTATGATATAAAAGCAAACAACCACTTTCGCGGGTGATTCGATTGCATTTAGCATATGCAATAAGTCGTTAAACCCCTAGGTCACCCTAGTGGACGAGTGTCGTCTCGTGAGGGTTTTCAGGGATGATACCCACAAACATCACATGGTTTCCTCAAAATACGCCCAAACCAATATGCGACAAGCCCAATAATAAAGAAAAGGATTCCATACGCATTATTAGCAAAGTGAATGAATTCACACAAAAGTCCGAACCATTAACATCATAGAATGCACCTCATAGAATTGAAACCTTAAAATGTGGGAGGGGGCGAGCACATGCAAAGTGTGATTTGGCGAAAAACATAAATAACCGGATAAACGTTAAAGCAAGCATACATTCAATCCTCAAGGGCATCACACTCATTAAGCTAATTTCACTCGAAACAGGGAGGTAACACACGGAACATGCGGGCATAAAGAGTAAATGTAAGTGGAAACTAGGCCACGCACATGTCACAAATGAAGAACGCTATATATAAACTGAAAAAATGTAATCTCAATGAAAGATACCGCACATTAAAAGAGGTGAAATGTATTTTCACAAATTATCAAAACTATTATGACTTTTGAATTACATGCACTTAAGATCACATAGGACTTTAATAGGGTTGTAATGTAGGTATGGCTAGGGTACGGAATGAAGGATATGTATGTACGGATTCAAAGTGTTCGGGATTAAAACTCGGGATAATGGGAAAATATGGCCAATATCAAAATTTGGAAAACAACTTCCAAAACGGCATTACATATATCAATTGGAGAGTACTCAAAGCTTATTAAACTATATACAACATTTACAACTTTCTCTTTCTTTTTCTTTTCTTCTTTTTCTCATTTTCTCTTTTGTTTTCTTTTGCTTTTTGCTTTCTCTTTTTCTTCACTTTTTCACATCTTTCTTTACTTTACTTTCCAAACTCTCATATGCCTAAATTGCAACCGACATCAAAACAACATCATTCAATGCCAAGTAACATTCCAAAAAAAGGTATGGAAAGTGTATGTATGGTTTAAAACTCCAATTTGGAGTTGGTTATGGGATTTTGGATTATGAAAAGAAAGGCTAATATTTAGGCTCAAAGGGGTAAACGAGGGTAAACATATAAGGGCGAGGTCAAGGATAATATGGGTGATATAACAAAGAGGGCCTATGATCATTTCAGAAAGTTTACGCAATTCTCGAGTCAAAACAATATATGAAAATCATGATCAAGTAATACATTTCAAGTATGAACTCAATTAATGAACGGTCAAATGAAAGGATAGTGAGATTACCAACGAATTCAACGTTTTCAAAGAGAAAAGAATAGTATATACACTCGCAAATGAAGATAAGTCTCTAATCTCACTCGGTGTAAGTATATACAATGCAACAAAAGCATATCAAGTTATAATAATCTTAAACCAAATCAATAGAACAAGGAAAGCGCATGTGCTCATGGGATAAAGTTTAATTCATAAAGTTATTCATAATATCACGAAAAGCGCATGTGCTATCTCATCTGAGCTCATTATGGTACCATTGTCGGATATTTATTCAGATTCAAGGCATTTTATCTCATTCTGCAAACAAAATAGAAGAAAAAAGATTACAGGTTTAGCCAAACTGTCAAGATGTCTACAATTTTTAAGCTAATTAAAGACAATAATTTTAACTGCGAAAACCATAATGCACTATGTGTAATTTTCATACCGAAGATAAGAGTACCAAAGGAAATACAAGACAAAAATGTTTGTTGGTTTGTAATTCAGCAACAACAGGGTAGATTCAAAATAAAATTAATAAGACTTACATAGAGCATTTCGACTTCGGGAGATGTCCACTTTTCATCTTTACAATGAGTTTCTTTATAAAACTTGATCCTATTTGGCTCTTGACCGTCCATCTCTTTACTCCGCTACTAAACAACAAATAATTAATAATTGTACTTGTAAAATAAAATTCTCAATTGACACACCAAAACAAGTTGATATATTACCAGTTCCTGATGAACCACCACAAATGCTTTTGACGCTTGATTATACTTTACAACTTGTTTAGACTTGTTATTCTGATTTATAATACATTGTCGCTGCACTAATTTTTCAAACATCATAAGTATGCATATTTTAATAAAAAAAATATTAACAAGTTACAACATCTGCAATAGTTCAAACCTGATATCTTGGACTTCCATAAAGATCTCATAGACTAAGCCAATTATCCTTGGTCATATTAGTAGGGACATTTTCTCGAACCTCCTCCACTGATCCATATTTTTTATACACTTCATGAAGCTTTCTCCGTTGACTCTTACTTCTCCTTGTTATTAGCTCTTCTAAACACTCCTTTGCATGATCATCCAAATCAATGTTGAATTTCTCCTGAAATTTTATACTCAATCAGTAACTGATCAAATGAAATGATGTAAGAGAAAGAGTCCCTGCCTTCTTCATATTGATAGTAGAGCAAATAACATTACTTGTAAAAATATCCCGTTTAATAATAAACACATTGCATCTATCTAGACTGATGAACTAGCTAGAATCATTGTTATAAGAGTGGAGTAAATTAACTATAGATATTAGAGAAAAAAAATTCCCTCGGTAGAAAATCATAATATCATCAGCAAAACAACAAGTGAGATGGAGCTTTAAAACCTCTAAGGCCAGAGATAGGAGTAATAGAACTAGAATCCACCAAATGAGAGATGTTCCTTCTCAAAACTTCTTCAGCAACACAAAATATTAGGGGGGATGGGGGGTCCACTTTCTTTACTCCTCTAGAGAAAAATATGTAACCATTAGGGGAGCCATTAAAAAGAATAGACAACTTTGTTGAATGGAGGATAGCAGAGATGAGCCTGACAAATTTGGGGGTAGAATCTAAAGAAATTGTCCCATCAGTCTGCTTCAGCATTTTGGGAATGAGAAATTGTCCAAAAAAATTTGCATAAAGTTGCATGAATCTTGATTAAATCCCATCATTCTTGATAGAAAAGGCCACCAAAACTATAGGGAAAAGGACCAGATTGAGAATTCATGCTAAAGAGTGCTTTGAATGAGTTCACCAGTAGGCAAAGAAATAAGGGTGTCATTGTCATCATCATTGACTCTAGGATGAGTAAAAGTATCCATCAAGTTAGATATGACTCTTTGGGATTAAAAAGAATAAAGAGAGGTAAAGTGATTCAAAATATGGGATTTGAGGACAGGGGGGATCAGAAATCACCAACCCATTATTCTTGAGGCAAAAAATTATATTTAAAGCTCCTTTGGCCTTAGCAAACATGTGAAAGTATGAAGAGATCAATTTTGTAAAATAAAATACCATTTGTAGATTCACTACAGTATGAAGAGATCATTGATCATTGATCTCTTTAATTGGATGGCTTTAGCACATGTTTGCAAAATAAAAAAAATATTAAAAACTAAAATGAAGGACAATTTTATAAATATAGAGACACATAGAATCATTGTACAGGGAACAAAATACCATTTAACATCAGCTTTTTCAACCCTGATTTCCTTTCTAGAACAAGAAGACCACTTCCCACATAACATTACGCAGCAACGTAGACCTAGCTGGCTGGCTGTATTTAATCATCATCATGTGATCGAATAAGGTCATAGATGTTATGAATTACTTGAGACCTGTTCATATTGGGCCCTTCATCTATTTCTAGAAATCTAGATAACCAAGAAAATGGATGTTGGGTTTAAAACAGTAGACTTTCTATTATTAAGATTAGACCATCACTTATGAGTCTACCACGGATCAAAGTATTTTAATATTGGACCCCATACACTCACTTTCCATAAATCGATGGTCCATGTTTTCTTTCATAGGCAAGGTATAACAAGAATACTTCGAGGGACAATGAATCCCCAACTTCTTATAGTAGAATAAATGGGGAGAGGGTCTCTTAATAGTCTCCACAAAAAATGATCAATGTTGGTAGGGAGAAAAGTGTGCCAAGGAATTAGACCATGATTTAGAGAGGTGGTTTCTAACCATGTTCCTAAATAAGTTAATAGACAACATACCAAACTCTTTAACAATCTTGTTGTCGTTCCCATCAAACATACAATTAACGTTGGCATGAGAAATAATCCCCCCGTTTAGCCATAAAGCCATATCCAATCTAGTTATCCCAAGCAAAAGAGAGACCCCCTTTTCCAATGATCCTCTGCAAATTAATCTTAGCTTTGAGTATTTGAACTGGTAGAGGATGTTATTTAACAAATGTGTTGCTTTCTACAATATGTTTTATGCTTAAATTGGGACAATAAGGACTATTGATTCCGAAAGTTCCACCACAACTTCAAGATGAAATAAGAAACCCACGTACAAATGGATATATTATTAAAAAAAATCATCGAGAGGAGCACAAACCTCCTCCCACTTAGCCCAATGATGCTTAGGACGACCTTCAAAGGCACCCCAGATGAAATCAGTCGAAATCTTCTAAAAATAAGCGATCACTTTTGTGGGTGGAGTAATAGTTGCAACACTGTATAAAGGAATAAATTGATGAACATGTCTAATAAGGGTAGCTTTTCCCCCATAGGTAAGAATTTTCCTTGCCTACCCGAAAGCTTTTTCCAATTTTTTGAATTAATTTTTCAAAGATGATTTATTTTTTCCTCACCATAAATATATGAAAACCAAAGTAAGTGAAATGGGGACTTTTGGTTGGGACATTATACAATGAAGAGTATTTGGCAACATTCTTGGGCAATATATATGCAGAGAAGAAAAGAGAAATCTTATCATAATTAACCTTCTGCCCTAAAAATTCGTCATATAGTTGATGATGATTAAAGAAATTAATGATGATGATTAAATATAGCCATTAAGTACATCCATACAGAGTCAGATTATATGCAATTCACTACAATACATCCAATTAAAGAGATCAATGATCAATGATGCAATTCACTACAGTTACAGATTGAGTATACAATTCACTACAGTTACAGATTTCGATACAACCATTGAGTACATCCATACAGTATTGAATTTCATAGTTAAAACCCCTCCCCCTAAAAAAATATGGCAGATATTGAAGAAGAATGGTGATGTAATGGAACAATTAAAAGTAAATTATGAACCTTGTATGATCAGTGATGTATTGGAACAATCAAACTAATGCATGTTACCCCTGCCTAAAATTTTAGGAAGGAAACTAAGGCATGTTACCCCTGCCTAAAATTAGCAGGGGTAAAATTGGCAAACTAGGGCATGTTACCTGTGCCTAAAATCTACCGCTTGATAATCAAGAACAATAGATTACAAATAGATAAAGGAGTCATAATCCATTTAACACAGTATACTAAGGCATGACTACGAGAAAGCATAAATAAAGTAATATGTTGGGGGTCTAACTATAAGCTACCTTGAAATAGTCATGAAATTCCAGCGATATCAGTTATATAACTTGGACATTAGTTATACATAAGTTATATAAATATTGACAATAATTATAAATCTTTGAATTAAAGAACATAACAGTTATATAACTTCTGATATCAGTTATACATCATTCAAGTACTTCTGAAATTCCCAGAGATATTAGTTATATAACTACTATTTTCATTAATGATTATATATGACAAGTTCCAATCTACATATGTCAATACTCTTAATGAAAAATCACTCCAGCATGCAGAAATAATTCAAAATCACAAAATTAAAGTAACAATGCCATTTTTAATAAGAAATTACTACATTAACTCTGTCGAATGCTCTTGTCTTATCAACTTCAGTGAGGTCTTTCCATTTGGTTGGGACTGGAATTAGGTTACGAATGATAATCCCGAGTTCATTTGATAATTTAGCAGACTGGTCTTTGTCAAGTGGCCTATTTTTATCCTTCGATATCTCAATACGCATCTTTTTACCAGTAGCTTTGATAATCTTCTGAAGCCCCTTGCCACGTGTAGGTCCACGGACTTTTTTCGTTATGGTAGAATCTGTATTCGAAACTTTAAAAGCAAATAAATAATATTAGCAACAAATGAACAATAGTAAGAAACATTTCAAAATTAGTTTTTGTACCTGCATGGCTTATGGAGGTTTCGGGACTAGTCCGTTGTGTTGATGGCGAGATATTTGCAGATTTTACATCCATTACGTGTTCAGTCGTGGGTGCCATGGGAGATATAGGAGTCGTGAGTGCCATGGGAGCTATGGGAGCCATGGGTGCTATGGGTGTCGTGGAAGTCGGGGGCGCCGTGAGATCCGAGGGTGCCAAGGGAGCCTCATTCATGCTATTTGACCGAAGTCATCTTCCTGGCGCCATACTAAAAAAGAACATCAAAACACAATTTTTTTTTGCATATTTAGTAATGAATAATAAGAAAGAATAACATGTAGTATTATAAAATATTGTAATTTCTACACCACTTTACTGAAATAAAACAAAACTATAACTAGACATAAATCCACAATTTCATAAAATTTTCAAATATACCATGCCATACCAACTCACTGATCAACATTCAAATATGCCATTAGCAGTAAATTCATTATAGTTGTACACCAAACATGTTTTATATGACAAGGGTAGCACATTGTCCATTCATTATAGTTGATCCAATATAAAGAGGAACAACAATCACATGGATGGTCATTCATAGTAAATCAACAAAAATTACAATGGTAAAATATAGGCAATCTATATCACTATCATCATCCTCAACCAGTAGTACACTCCATTACATAGTTTCCATTAACAAAGTTAATCTATATCACTATCATCATCCTCAACCACTACGAGTTCTTCTGCATTTTCATAATATTCATCAAGTGTTTCGTCTTCATCATCGACGCCATCAAGGGAAATAATGTCTTCGTCTGATGGCATTCCTTTGTCTATATCCACAATTCCAGCATCAATAGTGTCCGCCTCTACATCGTTTCTCTGCAATTGACCAACATCAACTTCTATAATCTCAAAAGCCCCTGATGAAGCATTTTCCTAGTACACAAAATCGTTTGTTTCTGATGCATCTGTGTCCATTTCTTCTACCCCAAGATCATACAAGTGTCTATGCTGGAATTCCTTAACAACTTGCCATTTGTTTCCCAATTTTTTGTCATTGAGATAAAACCCTTGTTTTTCTTGAATGGCTAGCATATAAGGATCACTCTTGTAGCACCTACCATTAACATTGATGCTTGCTAAGTGATCATCGATTTGTATTCCTGATTTTTTCTTTTTATCAGCTTCAAACCAGTCACACTAAAAAAGGAGGACTCGATTTCCTTTGATATACTCTAACTCAATAATATCGTTCAATACACCATAAAAGTTAATATCTTCATCATTATGATCTCCTTTAACAACTAAACCGTTGTTTTGACTTCTCCTGTAATTGTCACGGTCTTTAGTGTGAAATCTAACTCCGTTTACTATGCAACTCTTGTACTTGTTTGCCCGTATGTCAGGACCACATGCTAATGCATATAATTGCTCAGTACATTCTGGAGATTTTTGTCCGTACAACATTTTCATCTATTAAAGAATTTTTTTTAATGATATAAGTTAGACCAATTATATTACTTAAAAAATAATTAAATTTATACATCAATATTATATTATGATAACTTTACCTAAACGTACGCATTCTTCAAACCAGCTAGGGAAATTCCTTCGACTTCTCTCCTCTAAATTCAAAGAGCTTTCTTTCTTCAGCTCCTCCATGTGCTCTCTAACAATGGTAATAATTATAACAATAACCTTCGTAGGAGTTAGAAAATTAATACTTCTGAAGATTACTTCCTAGTAATTAACTTACTCTATATATGGAGCCATTTTCTCACAATTATTCAACGTATACCACCACATCATTTTCATCTCACTCACTGTGAGAAAGTCAAAAGTACATGCCCCAAAAGGGCGTACCTTTTGAAAGAATACATCCAATCCCTCCTCTTTCTCCTCCCCGTCGTAATTTTTTTCCGAGCGGTTGAGTTTAGTTTCAATCCCGTCAAAGTAGATTGAGAAAAATATCAAACTTTCATTAACGATGTAGGCTTCTGCTATAGAACCTTACGATCGAGCTTTATTATGCACGTAACCCTTTAATGTGCCCAAGTACCTATTAGCATTTACAATGATATAAATTACCTCATGTTAAATCTATAAACTATACGTAAAAAATAAGTATTTTGACTTAAACCCCCACTTTTAATGTCAAGTTTGACTTAAAAATTGGGGGCTATGTCGAAATACCCTAAAAATATGACAATGAGTATATTGACATACCTTTCAATAGGATACATCCACCTATATTGCACCGGTCCTCTGAATATAGCCTCTCATGGCAAATGAATAGCTAAGTGGACCATTATATAAAAAAAGTCGGTGGATAAATCAATTCTAGTTTACACAAAATCACGACAATGTCTTTCTCCAACCTATTTAGTTCTTCTACATCCAGTGTTTTACAACACAAATCTTTGAAAAAATTCCCCAACTCAACAATTGCACTGTATACTTCCTTGCACAAATATCCACGAGTCCCAACGGGCAATAAACGTTGTAATAGAACATGACAATCATGGCTTTTCAACCCCGATACCTTACCATCACCAATGTTCACACACCGTGAGATATTCGAAGCATATGCATTTGGAAACTTCACTGATTTCAAGAACTCATAAAAACGTTGTTTCTCTAACTTACTAAGTGTATAACATGCAGGCGACATTGTATATTTATCCCCATTCCGCTTCAAATGTAATTCCTTTCTTATCTTCATATCCTCCAAATCTTGCCTCGCCTTATACGTGTATTTTTTCCCCTTAGTATTTAATAAAGTTCCCAACAAACTCTCACAAATATTTTTTTCAATATGCATGACATCAAGGTTGTGTCGAAGTTTTAATGTTTTCTAATATGGTAATTAAAAAAAATGCCTTTTCTTGTCTAGTTGAGCTCTTCAGGTGTACGTTTCCTCTTTTTATTACCCCAATGTTTCCCCTGTATATAATCATTGACACGATTCAATTGTCGCAACAAATCATCCCCATTTAAGTCCACGGGCTTTAACTGTAACTCTTGCTTACCATCAAATTTTTTACTCTTCCTCCATATATGGTTGGGATCCAAATATCGGCGATGGTCCATATAACATATCTTACTCCTTATTCTTTTCAAAGAAGTATATTTGTTACACGTAGTACAAGCCATATAACCCCTTAGTGCTCCAACCAGACAAATTACCATAGGTCAGAAAGTCATTTATAGTCCACAAAAGTGTTGCATGCATTTGAAAATTCGTTTTGGTGGATGCATCATATGTTTCTACACCAACTTCCTATAGCTCATTCAACTCATCAATTAATGGTCGTAAATACACATCCATATCCTTACCTGGTGCCAGAGGTCCCTTAGAATAAGTAATGACATCATAAAAAATAACTCTTTCATACATAACCAAGGCGACGACTTATATGGCATAAGTATTATTGGCCACATGCTATATGAGTTGTGCATATTACCAAAGGGATTAAAACTATCACTTGCTAGGCCAAGCCTTACATTACGAGGGTCTTGAGAAAACCACTCGTGCTCCGCATCAAAATCCTTCCATGCACTAGAATCTGCAGAATGTCTCAATACATTATCTTTGACACGTTTTTTCTTTATGCCACTTCATACCGTCAACCGTTTTTCTCGATATAAACAGTCTTTGGAGTCTTGGCTTTAGTGGAAAGTAACGAAGTATTTTATGAGGAATGTGTTTACCCCCATCATTATTAACCTTCCATCTAGACTCTCCACATATTGGACACTCATGTTTATTTTCAAGCTCCTTCCAAAACAAACTACAATCATTTTTGCATGCATGAATGGATACGTATCCTAATACCAAGCCACGTAACATGCTCCTTTCCTTATAACCTGACTTTAGAAGCGTCTCACCATAGGGAAAATCTTCCTTAATTTGTTCAAGCAACATCTTGAGTGATTTATTACTCCAGTGATTGATCACTTTCAAGTGGAGCAATTTCACGAGGAAAGACAGTGCAGAGAATTTTTTGCAACCAGGATATAATTCACGCTCTGCATCTTTCAATAATTTGTTAAAATTTGTCTTATCCTCGACATCAACTTGTCTAGGAGTATTACCAGTTTCAAATGCTTCAGCTGGACCAGCATCAAAGAAAAACCCTTTCTGCATGTCTTCCAACACTTCTTGCATCTCGTCCCCTTCTTCATTTTCATTATCAATCCAATCATCGACATCAATATTATCATCATTAGCATCATCATGAACTATATCATTAGAACATTCCCTGTGATATGTCCATTGTGTGTAGGTGGTACAAATACCTTTTAAGAAAAGATGATCTTCTACTTCATCAATATTTCTGAGATCGATATTAAGACAATTGCAACATGGGCACCTAATGTAACTGTTAGGTCCCATATAATCCTTTGAAAATCTAATGAATGATCTAACACCTAAGAAATACTTTTCACAAAATCTATTTGTTTCTTACATCCAACTCTTATCGATCTAGTTCACATGAAAAATCAAACACATTAAATTATTAGTTTATTATTTCATATAATATTTTTGTTGTCTAAGATTCCAGAGCTTAAGACAGAATATGTTTATTCATAACCACTAATCAATATCCATAAAACTAGAGGATATAGGGCATCCCTCAAGTCAAAACACAACATTTCTAATTAGGTTCCCACTACATAAACCTAAGTACCCTTATAAATGAAAAAGTAACACACAACATTAACAATTAAAAGGTGTTTTCATCAATCTTATTAAATTTTTTCTACATATATATACTATCTATTGGGCGGGCACGCTACATATATGGTGCGTAGAAAGTTAAGTAGAAAAAAACTATTTAAAACAAGTGGGATCTAGTAATATACTAAACAAAGTCGTAGTAAATACCTTGAAATTATAATCCACAATTCAAAGGGTACTAGTCATTGGAACAAATAAATTACATATTATTGTTACAAAATAGGTCTTAATAATGGTTTAGTAGTAGAAAAAATAAATTATTGATTCCATTCTGATGAGTGTTAATTAAACACCCAATTTTCACCAGTTAGAACTTTTAAAAAATAAGAATCGTATAATATATTTATATTCAACAGATAACTCTTCAGTAATTAATATACTGGAGATAAAAATTATGTTTTCTGAGTAATCTAATAGGAATCTAATTAACTATCACCCTTAATAGGACCACAAACTCGATTTCTTTTAAACCTATTTACCCGTCCTATTAAAACTTTCTTAATGTAAAACGCAAGACATGGCAGAGCGCCAATGTTGTTATATTTAAAGGAGTATGGAAAAAGAAACTTTGAATATTCGGATTTTGAGAACAATGTTAAAATTCATGTCTATATCTAAAACAATAAAAGTACATAGGTATGCACCAATAAATTTAACATAAACAAGATATTATTAAGATCCTTCTATTAAACAGGATAAAAATCTGAATGAAGTATGAGCTATCACAAAAAATTTGCAAACACAACAAGAATAAATCAATACACGTGAACAAGAAAAAATCAGCACACACCAACAAGATTAAATCCCCAAAATTTTATTTCAAGATTAAATCCTTAAAAATTTATTTCAAGATTCAACAATATTAAATCTATAGAATTATGTCAAATAAGATTTGTTTCGAGATTAAATGTGTCAAAATAACCCAAAACCCACTTAAAAAAATGACTATATCTTTCAAATTCTTATAGATTGTATACTAATGTGTTACAAAACAAGATTATAGAGAAAGTGTGTTACAAAAGAAATTTGAGAGAGATACTAAGGGTTACAAAAAAATATTTCTTACAAAATAAGACAAAGGGTATTACAAATATTACAAAACAAGACTCCCAAACATTTTGGAGGGGCTGTAGAATACACACACACAGAGAGAGAGAGAGAGAGAGAGAGAGAGAGAAAGAGACTATCTGATTGAGATGAAGATTGTTTTGGACGAAGACTCCCAAACGTATTGGACGAAGGGTCTGGAAGGGGTGAGATGGATATCATTTTGAACTCCCAAACATTTTGGAGGGGCTGAGGTAGAGATCGTTTGGTTTTGGAGGGATATTAAAAAAAAGATTACCTTTTACCACAAAAGAAATGGTTGTCAAAAAACATATTTATTAGGCCACGAAAATAATTTCGTTGCAAAAATAATATATTAACTACAACGAAATATTTCATTGCCAATAATAAAAATTTTGTTGCTAAATATTTCGCATTTAGACGCAAGCGCGGGAAGATGTGGGCGCCAATTTTTTGGGACCTATTATCAACGAAATTTTAATTTTCGTTGCCAAATCTAATACTTTTCACCAAAAAATAAATTTCGTAATAGATGTTGATATTTAGCCACGATTTTTTTTTGTAGGTAAGAAAATTGTAGCTAAGTGTAAGTTTTGTTGTAGTGGATCCTCTTTTCATTCATTATTTTTTCCTCCGCTGAAATCGCCGTAAATTCTTCGTTATGAATCGGAATCGCTCACCGTTCAACGTCACGTGAAGCTAGCGAGGAGGGCTACAACTTTCGTGAAATGTCGGGCCATGTATCCTAACTGTGAAAAGACTAAAATGCCCTTGAACGTGCGATTGCGTACGGAAGTTCACCGGAATGCATCCGAACTCCATACTTAGTACCTAAATACCTAAAAAATCCCAATTATATCTCATATAGCATGTTAACAATATAAACCGAGGTTGTCTGGTTAACGGGCTTAAATATAGAGATTAAGGCACCCGAGGAGGCTAAAATGGGTAGGTTCGGAGGATGAAATACGCAATATGTGCCTATTATCAAGCTATAAATAGGACCCTCTTGAGGAGGATTAAAAAACACCAAAACATCAAACACTAAGCCGAGTTAGAGAGTGAGAAAGGGTTCATTTGGAGTTTTGAGTATACATATTTGTGCAAAAAAATACACATTGTATTTTTCATTTGTAGTGTATTTGTGAGAGTCTCTTTTGTAACTCATTTACAATAGTGAATTGATCCGAGTGTCAGTGGACGTAGCCAAATTGGTGAACCACTTAAATATTTTGTCGTCCCTTATGTGTGTGTTTTCTGCTCATTATACTTTTATTGTGAGTGTGCCATATTATTATTTGGGGTTACAGTCAGTATCATTTGTTGACACGCTTCCGCACAATAGTTTGATGCATGCGAGTCATTGCGATCATCCTGTAATCCAACAAGACAAGGCACTTTCCATGTCATGTTAAGCATCTTTAGACAAGGCACTTTCCATGTCATGTTAAGCATCTTTAACCAACATGTTGGATGAATGCCTTTACATTAAAGTTCGTTACCACCCACCATGTTATTTCTAGGTACACAATATTGTTCTTTTATTTCAATACATTTCTTATTTTTAAGCAACCAACTTTTATTAAACCCATGACACGGGCTCACTTCCTATTTACCCACCTCGTGTGGTGGGGTTTTTATAGAAAAAAAGAATTGAACCATAGGGCTGGCCCCAAACTACATATGCATACCAACTTTGACGTATACCAATGTCATACCAACTTTTTTCGGTACGTTCGATTTCGGTACATTCGGTTTTCGATTTTTCATAAATCCTTACCAATATCAAACCGTTCAGTATTTTATTTTTTGGTATATTTTCCTTTTTGGTAATTTTGTTTTTTTACTGCATTTTTTGGACGATATGGAAGGAGAGGAATGCTCGCTGCTTCGAAGGTATTGCGATAGCGCCCTCGAGAATGCGTCATCTTTTTTTAGCACCCTTCTTAGTTGGTATAAGGTGAAGATCTCCGTCACTACTAGGGATTTTCTTGAGTTTGTGGAGGATATTCATAATGCATTGTAATTGAGTGTTCGTGTCGTAGGCGTTTTTTTTATTTAATATCTCTTTCCGCATGCTTTGTATACTCCCTATATACGCATTCGCTCCCTTAGTATTTGAATTTTAATAATATCATTTAATTATCAAATAAATTTTTTTTTGCTTATTTTTTTTTATTAATTACTTTCTAATTATTTTATATTTTCAAATTCAATATATATAAACTATCACATGAACTAAATATATGGTATACATCGTACGTATTAAATATCCAATAACTAAGGTGTTGAACCGAAGTACTCACATAAGAACTTAAAATAGTTTGTCTCGGTAACAAAGTAAATGAATAAGCATTTGTTCTGAACTTGAAAAACTTATATAATTATTAAATATAAAAATACCATCTACTTTGATATTACTTTTTGTGATGAATGAGTTCAACTAATCCTATAAATATAAAAATGTAATATAAGATTTGTATTTTGGGCATATTAAATCGGTATTATGGACAGTAATTTTGATATATAATTTTTGTACGGTAATTTCAATAAATTTTGGGTTTTTAAATGTGTAAACCAAAACCAACCACTACGTTTTCAGTAATTTCTATTTGCGGTAATGAAAAGTTGTAAAGCAAAACAATAATTTTTCGGACCAAAACAGTACAGTATGATAAAAAAATCGTAGTGTAATCACCCCTTGTGTAACATCTTATACTAACTTAAAACATATGTAAAACACAATTGATTTCTTTTATCATTATATCCCCAAAATATCAAATTATTACAATCTTAGTAAACCTACCTACGAAGCATTCATTAACTTTTTCAACTTGGTAGCTAAAAAAATGAAGAAAGTAGACACAATTGGTAGCTTGAATTACATAATTATAAACTCTCAAATTCTGTAAATAATATGTAGGTTTTTTGCTTCATCATATATAGACCTTCAGATTTTGGTTTCATATTGTTTGAATGGTTTGTGTGTATACTTATATTTGGTTAGTTAGTAAGATTTGATTTTTTATTATATGTAGGTGACTTGGGATGCCTTTGAAAGATTTAATATGCATTATATTATTTCATTTTTTTTCAATTCCAAACCTTTTTGCATGCATGATGATGGTCGAGCTGGTAGAGATAGAGAGAAATGTGAGCTAGTACAGTTTTGTCTAATAAATTTACCATTTTGTTCGATCCAATTCCTAATATTTAAATTTTAATACGACGACCCAATTGTTTTGACTTAAAAAGTTTACTTAGTCAAGTAATATATTGTTTTTTGATTTTAATAAAATGAGTCGTTTGGTTCTGAAAGTTGGTTATTAGATGAGTAGTTTACATAATTAAAAGGATAAGATATTTAAATATGTTATATCATATTATATTCTACAATTGACAATGACTACATACACTGGTATTCTCAGGAATGGGGATTCAAGGTTTCAACATTCATCCTCTAATTCTTCAAACTCTTATAACATTGACCAACATTTTTTAAACCTCTCGGAACCATACTACCATGAAAATAAACCCATCATCAGATTATCAAAAGAGATCGATCGAAAATCCCTGGAAACGTGCAAGGCTAGACTGTTGGGTCATTTATTAATGGCTAAGGGTTAAAAAGATTACTTCTGAAGATTTGAAGAGAGCCATGCCATCTGTTTGGGAACCTTAAAAGCCTTAATAGAGACTTACCCTAAAAGGTAAGGTATACTCTTTTCTTTGAATCCATGGAGGACATGCATAAGGCTTGGCTGTTAAGTCATATTAAAATGAATATAGGTTTTTTAAAGCTGACTTCTTGTGCTAATTTTAACCCATCAAGCTTTGTTTCTTCAAATACTCGTGCTTGGGTGCATTTTAGAGATCTCCTAGATGAATTATGGCACCCTTGGCTATTTCTTGAAATTATCTGAGGTGTGGGTGTTCAAATAAGAATTAACACAACTACTTTAGAATAAAAGTTTGGTATGTTTGCTAGGGTACTTGTAGACATAGACTTCTCAATTTATGTACCTAATATGGTTTTCATAGAGACTGAGGACCTCAAAATTCCGATCAATATAGAAGTTGAAAATACGTCATCCTTTTGTTTGTTTTATGGATGCATTGGGCATCCTATTTTATCTTGTTAAGAAATAGGTGCATTTTGCTCCACATAAGTTTAAAAAAGCATGTTTTTTGGTTAAAAATAATAAAACCAATTCTTGTGTGGTTAATGCTCCAGGTATAGTGGGTTTCCTGCAATTTACGCAGTCCATTAAAAAATTTAAACCTCACAATCTCTCACGAAAATCCTTCTCTTGTCACGTTCCTTCTGGTGACAAATGTAAACCCTTAGATCATGGTGATGTGGTTAAAAACTCTGACTATTGAACATAAAGGCCTTAAAAATTCAATCTTAGTTGTTGAAATCCCAACAACTCCGGTTTCTCTGGATACAAACAAGTCAGTGGGCCACTTGGTAAATGAGAAATGTGCTCAGCACTCCACGGGTCCAAGTGGAGATTATTTTGTTAATGCCATTTTGTACATATTGAAGCCGGACAGCTAAAGGAACGTCAATTTGACTAAAGTTTCATCAATAGTAGGAGGGATAAGAAGGATTAGATAATATATTTACTTATATGTTTTGATTTTTTGTTTTAGTTTCTTCAATGGTTTGAATGGTTTAGTTATGGGTTGAGAAAAAAATGCAACACAAATATTTAAGCCAATGTGGATGTGTTGGTCAAAGTTTCAGGATTTGACAACCCCTTGCACACTTGACCAGATGTGTTGGTCAAGGTTTCAGAATGACTCGAGATGAAAATGACAATAGGATATAAGTATGGAAACATGCATAAACACATGGGTATTTAAGGAAGTTAAGTGAAAATAAATTGGGTGGAGATAGAGAAAATCTAGGTGAAATAAATTGTGGGTGTGTAAACGATTCAAATAGTAATATTTATTACCTTGCAAATTCATCAACTACTATACCGTTGAATTGGCATATAAAGCCTCCACGAGATTGTTCCTGATGAATAACATTTTCCTGTTGAAAGTGAACTTTAATCCATGTAATCTAAAATTCATACGGTCTCTTCAACATTCATTTGGGGTTTTTTATTTTTCAAAGTCATAAACTTTATTTGGGTTATTGTTTTACAAAAAACAAATTCTTCCTAAATTGCAGCCCTTAACTTACATTTTTATGTTGTTTCTGAACGTGAAGCTTCAGATATCACTTGAAATGTAATTGCTCATTAAATTATGTAAGACAGTTATTTGATGAAATTCCTAAGGCCCAGTTTGGTTGCGCAAATTATTTGATTATGTAAATTGGTTCATTGTGAATTAGTGAATTGTAAATGAGTGAATTTGAAATGAGTTAAATCCAATTTTACACGATGTTTGGTAATTTGAAATTGATGTTAAGGTTCTAAAAAAAAGGTAAAAACATATATATAGAGAGATAGGGGGAGGGAAAATAGAGAGGGGGAGAGGGAGAGGGGACATGCACTTTTATATGACTCCTATTTCAAATGGATTCATTTCACATTTTTTTGTGAAATGATCCAATTTCAGATTTTGTACATGAGCAAAAATGGGGCAATTAATGAATCCTTTCATTAATGAAACCAAACACAATTAATGGGTCAATTTTTAATGGATCAATTTATTAATAATCCAATTTACAATTTTGGGACAACCAAACGGGGACTAAGAGAACCAAACTATTTTTTCCTAGACACTTCTCTATTTGAGTAGGGTTTAATTTTACTTCTTGACTTAATGCCTATAATTGTTAGTTTTGTCATTTTTCTCCTTTTCTCTTTTCCTTTTTTACTAAATTTTATTTCTATTTTCACCTTAGCGAATTGGTTAATTCCCGAAGGCTCCGCTCACCCCTGCTTTCTGTTCTAACAAGACCTCCATTTGTTTATTTGATCTTGAAAATAATCTTTGAAGTTGAACAAGTGTAAACTGATAAAATTGGCATGATGTGACATATATAGGTGTAGGAGGAAACTATTTTTTGCATCAATGAGATTTTCTTAAGACAATAATTTTTTGATATAGTCCTTGTTGTGACAATTTTTTAAAATTGAATTTCAAAAACATATTTTGATGAAATATTTTATGGCAATCAACTTTATAATGACATTTGTTTTAATTTGTGTGTTCATTTAACTCGAAGGCCTAATAATGAATATGGACTTTATGTACTATTTTTCGAGATTGGAACATGAGGAATGCTTTTAATTCAAGAGTTGCCTACTTTAAATCATGACCATATTTGGATTGTTTAGTATGTGAGATTATTACATTTCAAAATAATTTTTCTTTCGATGATGAGAGCTCACATTATAATTTTTTACTACACAAGGATATGGTTGTAATTGTTGATGTTTAAATTTGGATTATTTATCTTAGATCTCCATGACCAAATTTATAATCACATATAAAATAAATAATAAAAATATAGAGAAGACACCAAAGGTTTTTTAGGTGGTTTGTTCTGGAATGGAGCCTACATCCGTGGAGTAATAGTATTTTGAGTAAGGACTCTTGTGGTTCCTAGGTGTGTCTCTTTAAGTGCTTAATAGTTCACATTCTGGGGTATGGTCGGCTGAAGAGATGACCAAAAGTATCCGAGCCAACGAGACGTTTATCATTCATGGACAACGTGAAAATTAGATTGACATGTGTCACCGCTTCATTGGTCCCGATGACCTAATATTTTTAGGCTACAACAAAAGCCCCTAATATTGCATGCTTGGTGATTGAATGAAAGGGTGTAGTATTTATGTCTATTACTGTCCAGCGTCCCCTAAGGGCTGTGGTCGGCAGCCAACCTTCAGGACTTGTAATTTTTATTTCGTGTGTTGAGGAAATGGTAGTTTTGTAATTATCTTAAAAAATAGCGAATCGTTGAGGGGAACGTTAATTATTTTATTTTTGGGATTTGTGTATCCATCGATAACCCAAGCATCGGTGCATTGAACCATTTCAAATATATTATTTTGGTGATATCGAGACTCATCATCACACCTATATAAATGTTCAGTTTCCATTTGTTATCCTCACTTTTTGCAATTTCACTTTCTCTTTCCTCCATTATTGAGTTCTTCTTACTATTCAAAGGAGTTCTCCATCGTGCTAGCAACTGTAAGAATGCATTTTCCTCCATTTCATCTTTTTTCTTTGTCAAGATGGTATATATTGTTGATGAAGATTCTTTGGAGGAATTTAAGGAGGAGAGACAAATTCCTGGGTGGGTGACTATTGAGATGGTATTTAGGCCTTCTGACTTGTGTGCCTTGGATGAGGGCCAATGGATGCTTACTATTTTTATAGCAATATGTGAGATTACTTTTCCCCTTAATATTGTTTTTTGGAATTTTGCCAATAATTTGATGTTGTTCCAGCTAGAGTGGCCCCAATAGTTGGAGATTAGTAAATGGGTTAACTGTCTCAACGATCTATATGAGACTGACATTGAGTTATAGGAGTTAGTGTATTATTACAATTGGGGAGTCACTGGAGATAATTATTATTATATGAAGAGACGTTACTCTAATAGGGCATTAGTAGTTAATCTTACCGATTCCAATAAAGATTATTAGGATTATGGAATAGTGGTTAAGAATTGGCAGCATGCCCCCCCCCCCCTTCTTGAGGGGGTTAGATACGATGGTCCCAGGTGCCCCGAGAAGGGCGTTGCATAGGTCGACATTTTATACCATTTGTATTTCATTTATGCCTACTTTATTTTTGTTGATTTGTCGACTAACATATTGTGTTTGTCTTTTCATAGGGAGAAGAAATAAATACTACCCCCAGACTCTGAAGTGAATTTTGAGGATTTGAAGTTTATCTTGTTTATTCAACGAACAATAGGGGAAGATAATCCTATATAGGCATCAGTATTTATAAAATATAAGAGTTCCATCAATTCTTTTATAACTCGGCCTATAGAGGACATTCCCTTTGCCCCCGTAGATTTAAAGGACTTTATTTTTACGTTGCCGCCTATGAATCTCTATTGGAAGAGGGAGATACTGTTTTGGGAAGAACATCATCATTATTTTAATCACTTAATTTAGCCTCTATTCCAACCATTCTCCCATCTGCGAGACAAATGGTAAAAAGAAAGATCCCCAATCTAATTTTTAGAGACATGTTTCCCCCTCCAACTTAAAAAAGAAACTCGCGCGCGATGATTCCAAGAAACCAGAGGTCATTAATACCAAAGAAATGAAGAGCAATGGAGCTTGGTTCAATAGGTTAAGGAAAGGTCCCGATGTTCAGCAGTAATTGATTCAGAAATCCCAAGTTGATCAGATTATTGCTGAAGATGCTTCTGTGGCAATGAACCCTGGATTGGCCAGGGTTTTGATTGCTTATGGTGTTCTCCTAGTTGATAGTTCGACAGTTATCCCCATGTCTAGGGCTAGGTTTCTGGAGAGGTCTAATCAAAATTTGGCTTTGTTAATTGTGTTGGTTCACTTTATTTGTTTATTGGCATAACTGTTTATTCTTATTGATCACCTTAAACTTTAAATTTTGTAGTTGTTTGTTGATTATGATCAACTCATGATCAGGGACGATCGACTTAAGGAGTCTTCTACTGATGTTAAGGAGGCCTTCAAAGTCTTGTAAGAATATCTAGAGTCTAGCCAAAATTCCCACAAGAAAAATGAAAAAGATTGCCAGAATAAGTTGAAGGCTACCGAGCAGGCCAAGACGGATGCCGAACAAGCTACTGTAGGTGTTTGGATGGAACCCACCCAAATAGCGAAAAATTTTAAGACTTGAAGGCGACTATAAAGAAGGGAAAAGAAAATTCTTATACTCGTGGTTGGGATAAGGCACTTACCACTATTGCCTTGCAAATAGACTATTTGAAGAAGGTTTCTTTCAAGGATGGTTGGGACTCTGCACTACAACAAGATGGCATTGTTGTTGATTCTGACCTTTTCCAGTAGTTAAAAGCTAGCACCCCTCGTGCTATTGATGAAGAGTTGGAAGATAAGGAGGGCATTAATAAATCTTCATAGCTCTTGAGACTTCCATGGTGGTGGCCCGATGGGTAGGAGATGTGGCCCAAGATAAGGAGAATGTGTAATTTTCTTGGAATTTTTTTTATCTTTATCCTTTTTTTTTTTTAATTTCTTTCATTTGTAATTCTGAATAATATTCCTTTTTTCATTTGTTTAATAAATTTGTCCATCATTCCCCCTTGCTAAATGTCTATATTTATTGAATTGGTTTCGTAGTTTCCCATATTTTATTCTCCAATTTAACTCTAGGAGATATGTCATAGTTTCGACTAAGATTGATGTTTACAGGAGAAGTGTTATCTCTTTGGAGCAGGACATGAAGAATTAGAAGAGGATGAGCTGGAAGAATAGATCACCCTAGATGCTTCTAATCAGGTTAAATAAGCGTAACTCCATCTGCACTGGTTATCTGACCCAGCTGTAGATAACAATGCAGTATACTATAAGATGATTCTCAAAATGCAAGAGGATCATAAACCATTCCTTATTATTCTGCATCCATCTTATGAAGAAAAGTACGCTCGACTAAGTCAAGAGAGAGATTTTGAGTAGAGGCTCCAAGATATCTTTTCAGCACATAGAAAAAGGGAATTTGTGTTTAATAGTGAGTTCAACAGCGCTTGAGAAGTGGGAGGTTTACTACAGCGTGAAAATAATTCTTTCTGTAATGAACTAGATGTCCTGAAGAAATCTATGGAGGCTAGACAGAATGAAGGTGCATCCTTATTAGAGCAAGAAAATGCCTAGTTGAGGGAAGATATAGAGATTCTTAAAAAATCCAAAGTTGGTCAATCGTCCAGGCAATTGGTGGTTGCTCGACCCACTATAGAAGAAGAAATGATGAAGAAAACTCTTATCGACCAATCAGCCTTAAATAAAAAACAAACAGATACCATCAATAAATTATTTGACAATCCTGACAGGGTAACCTTTTAATTTCATAAGCAACCCAAAATAGTCTGGATGAATGGGTACAAGGAAGCCTTAGCGCAGATGGAAGATGAATTGGGGAAAGCTTGGAATGAAGGTTATATATGGGCTTGGCTAAATGCTATGATAGTTCTGAAGGTTCCCAAAGAGGATACTTTATGGTATTGGTATGATGCTCGTGTTGTTGACTATCCAAATCCTCCGTTTAAGTTTAACACCAATTGGATTCGTACTAACGCTAAACCAATAATCTTGATCATAAAATACTTGTGTGATTATGGTCTATATGATGAAGAAACTTTGATCCGACCTAAAAATTTGTTAAAGAGGCCCAGGTTTAACAAGCATGAGAGGCTTAGATGTCTAGGTTCGATAGTTGAACCATATGCTCTTGATGTTCCCCCTAAAGAAATAGACAAATATATATGAAAACGTCCGATTGATTGAATTTTTAATCCTATAATTTTTTGTTTAGAGATGTGATAAATTGATGTATTAAACTTACTTTATTTCTGGAATACGAATATATATATATTTTTAAGCCTATCGGTGATGCAGTATAGAGATTGGGTGGTATGCTGTTAGTCGACTAAGTATACTTGTTTGATTACATATTCAGATGAACCTGAGTTGTAAGCCTTAGGATCTACTAGCACATTTATGTTTGTCCAAACGGATCTTGTCGTTTAGAAAATAAATATTTGAGTTAGTTAGCATTGGCGACCAAGTATATTTGGATTTTTTCCTAACCTAGTTTAGTAAAACTTCTTGTTCTTGACTTGAGGTCACACATTATGTTTTTATTTTGTTTTGTGACTTATTAAAGATGAAGTCATACATAACGTGACATGATTTATCATGATTTGACTTGGCTTGGCTCTGTTACATTATAATTGAGATTGTTATATCTCTAATACTCCCCAAAAAGAAACATAAAAAGGAAGTTCATTGGTGACAAACTAAAAAATTCTCTATTTAAATTGCGCATAGAATTTACATCTTCATTAAAACCTTTCACACTTATTAATAATTTTTCCTAAGATACTCGACATTTCATGGGTTCTTGAACTATCCCCCCTCAAGTGTTTCTATGCGATAGGTACATGGTCGGACGACTGCAAAAATATGATACGGGCCATACCATTTAGCTTCCAACTTATTGTCTTTCTGTATTACCATTTTAAGGACATTGTCTCCTTTTTTCAAATTGATTAGCTTCATTCTTTTGTTATAGAACTTGGAACTACGTTATTGATAAGAAACTACCCGAAGTGTGGCACTCTCTCTTACTTCTTCCACCAAGTCTAGGTCAAGTCTCCTCATCAGATCACTTTTGGAAAAGTCAAAGTTGAGCACCATATGACTTGGTAAACCAATCTCTGATGGGACTACTGCTTATGTTCCAAATTCCAACATGTATGGAGTTTCTCTAGTAGCATGCCATATCAACATATGATATTCTTCCATATAAACTGGTCAACAATTTCATAAGGCATTTCAACCAGTGGCTCAGCATCTACCCATTTTGTGAAGTAGTCTATGAAAATAACTAAGTATTTAAATATCCCTTTCATCCTTAGCAAGGGACCAACAAAACAATTCCCCATAGGGCAACGAGCCAAGGGGAGGTGAACGGTGTCAAAGCATCCCCCGATCGCCTAGGTACAACCGTAAATTTTTAGCACTTGTCACACTTTTTAGTGTACGAAGGGCAATATGCCTTCATGGTTGGTCAATAATATCCATGAATGGATATTCGTAGAACTAATGGTCGTCCAACTGAGTGGGCTCTGCATGCTCCTTTGTGAACATCTTTCATCAACTCTTATACCTTTATTGGATGATCACACTCAAGTAAGGAGACAGTAAATCACCTTTTGTTAAAAACAGATGCCTTCAACACGTATCTAGATGCTTTATATCTCAACTTCCTGGCCTCTTTTGGATCTTCAAGTGGTAATCCCTTATCAATGTACCCTTTTATTGGATCCATCCATAAGATTCCTGGGTCAACTGCTATTAACTTAAATTCTTGTTCATTTATACCCATATTTTCTAGGATTTTCACCATAATGGTCCTTTTGAATTATGTCCTTCGAGAAAATGCACCTACTCGGGCATTCTCCATTCTTGGAATTCTGACTATTCTGGCTGCCAAGAACATGGAGACAATGTTTTTATCCTTAGCTAGGTACTTTTTTTTTATAAATTATCCTTTGAATCTATATATTTCAAATAACTACTTAACAATTAGTTGGTAATCAATGTGAGCGACGACTTGCTCAACATTGAAAAATAATGTGAATTCTAGATTAGTAATCACGGCTTCATATTCTGGATCATTGTTGGAAGTGTGAAACTAAAAATGAAGAGCGTACTCCACATCTATATAATTAGGGGTATTTAAAATTAATCCCGCTCCCCTCCCTGAGGCGTAAGAGCACCCATCAACGTACAACTTCTAGATAGGATTTTCTTCATCAATGCTCCCATCATTTAGAGATCCTTGTTGGAATAGTTTTTTGCTTTGTTCTTCATACTTTTGATAATATCTTTAGCAGTGGATGATTTTAGTTGGTTCAATTTAGGGCTATCTCCTAAAGAAGTTTATTTATCTTGGACCGACTTTGAGATGTCTTCCAAAGAAGTCTTATCAGCCTTTCTCCCCTTATGATTGGTTGTGGTTTACTCATAAGTAAATTATACTATAAAATCGGCTATAGCATGTCATTTTAGCATTTTTCGGAGCTCATAAACTATATCATACTCTCTCAGTTCTATATCCCAAGATATCAATCCCCTTGATTTTTTCTCCCTTGTGGATAGCTTTAAGTTAGGGAAAATCTGTGTAAACCACATTGGTATGTGCCTGGAAGTAGGATTTCATTCTTCTTGATGCTTCAATGAGAAGCAAAACCAATTTTTCCAAGTGATTATATCAAATTTTAGCTCTTCTGAAAGCCTTGCTGGTATAATACACTGGCTTATGAATTCCCTTCTCCAATCGAATGAGGGTTGAGGTGATAGCTGACTCGGAAATAACAAGTTATTAGTATAATTTTTCTCCTAGAACTGGTCGCGAGAGAAATGGTGGAGATCCTAAATATTTCTTCGATTCCTAAAAATATTTCTCACATTCATCACTCCACTTCAATGTTTTTTGGTGCACCTTGAAGAACGATAAGCATTTATGAGTTGCACGGGAAACAAATCGATTAAGTGCAACTACTCTTCCTGTTAACTTCTGCACGTCTTTCTTGTATGTGGGAGACTGCATCTAGATTAATGCATTAATTTTATCTGGATTAGCTTCAATTCCTCCTTGATTCACAATGAATCTGTAATACCCAGTATTTTTATGGCTTTTAAAATTGGGGATTTATTAAATTTAATTTGAGGTATTAATTTATTATTAATCCGGAAATTATTTTTAATATTTACTAGCATGATGTGAGTTAGTAATTATTGAAAATTTGTTGAATATTACTCGATGAGTAATGTAATATATGAGATTGATTTTAGTGAAATTGTCACGAGTGAATAAAATGGCAATTATGAAAATTTAATTCGGGATGCGCCTCTGTCGTGTCATGACTAAATTATTATTATTAAAGTAAATAAACTATAAGTCATTCGTATAGTAAACTAGGCAATAACTATTTGATCGATCGATCGACCAAGAGCATCGATCGATCGACCCCATTCCTCGATCGATCGACCCCTCGTGGAAAACTGCATATTTTCCCCCTTTTGTTTAAGTCCAGTTAAAATGCTTAGGAACCCTTGATTATCATTGATAGAGTATAATGGGTTACGAAGATGACTAATAGGGTCTAAGTAGACTCCATTGAGTGAAATTAATATGAGATAAAATTTTGGGTTAACGGGGAGTTATTTATACGTTGGAAAATGTGCGTACGTTTACTAAAAGATTGAGACTCATGAAAGATTTAGACTAGAAGGTAAGTGAGGGTATACCTACTGAAATTTATACTTAGTGAGAAAGAATACTTCAAGAGATGAGAAGTAAGAACAAAGTAAATAATAAATGAGAATAAAAGAGACGGATCCGTTATGAGAAATAATTGAGTAAAATTTGTGTTGAGAACGGATAATAATAACAATTATGGGTCGTAGGCGAACCTAATTTGGAAAATGTGAATATTTATATATATGACTATGCATATATTATGTATTTGTGTAAAAATCATACTCGGGCTACTTGCTATCACGGGGGTTTCCGCACCGGGACAGTCTTATCTTGATTGGAACTTAATGGGGGATATCAACTCGTACACTAGAACATAGGATTCATTGGTACAGGCTATTTGATTGATAGTCAGACGGTCCTAAGAGGCGTTAGGGTATGTGCTGACCTCTTAGTGACTTGGAACTATGCTCGCCTCCATTTGTTTGTGTATTATGTTAATACAGTTTGAGAGTGATTCCAAACTAGTATTTCCCTTAGTTTGTGTTATACGGGGACTTGATAGCAGAGTATTGCAGCACTATATATTTTATATGGGGTGCTGATAGCATATATATTATATGAGTGATTAATATATATACACTGATATGTATGGAAACTTTCTACTTTGGATAAGTAGTTATGCAATAAATAAATGTTTCATCTTTATAACAAGTGTTCGTGAATTTGTTAACGGTACAAAATGATTCTAAGAAACGTAAGAAAATGAAAGAGATTAATTTTCTAAAACTAAATCTCATGGCCTTGGTAATTTTTGAAATAAAACTTCATGAGAAAAGTTAGATAGACCTATGAGATCAGTAGAACGGTAGGACTGCACACTAGATGAGAGGTGAGGATTCTCAAGAGAGTGCATACTAACATGGTTGTGATATTAACCGATAAGCATTTTAAATACTTGCTAAACTATTTTTAAAAACTGTTTTACAATCGGGCTCTGATTCGTTTTCTGTCATTTCTTTCTCTCTTGTATATATATGTATGTATTACAGGTGCCCAACCACAGTGGCATCAAGATTTTTTTCTTTGGATTGGACGTGCTGCAGCTTATGTGGGAGTTGCAGGCCCTTGCTTTAGACGACTTCGTTATTGAATCAGTTCCTACTTTAGATCTTCAGAGTTAGGGCATGTGTCGCCCGATTTCCTATTACAGTTGGATTGGTCAGAGATCTAAGATATTTCCAGCATTCGGTACTCCTCGGGAGTTAACTCTTGTCAGAATGTTTTTATTTATGCTTCTTAAACTTGGTTTGGATTATATAGATGGTTTAATTCTTGTGTATTAATTGCCATCCTTAGTATTTATGTAATTCTTAAATGTTGGGTATTAAGAAGGTTGTTATTGGTATTTAATAAAGGAAAAATGGGGTTTTAAATGGTTTTGACACATAGCTTAATTATTTAGGGTGTTCAAATTGGAAATATTATTTTACGACAGTGATGCTGAGAATGAACCAACCGTTCACCTGGTTTTTAATTTAATAAAGGACTAATCACCCGGTATTTAATTAGGCGGGGTGTTACACGTGGTATCAGAGCATCAGGTTCTAGTGTCCTTTAGGGTCTGTACGGCGTACTATACTTTCAAATGAGCGTTACATTGTTTGATATAGAGCCCTATGTTTAGGATTGTTGATTTCCTTTGTGAGATTCCGTTCTCCTGCTATCACGTATATATCAGTGAATCTTATTTACGTTCGGGCGTGATCGAACAATGAAGTATGACAGATGAGGTCCGTTAGGCGAGTGGCGGGAGGCAGACTTAGGAGGTTATGAAGTATGTTCGAGGATAATGACCGTAGTCGAGGTCACCCTTTTTATGGCACGAGAGGCCAGGACTCTAAAGACGGCTAGGACATAGCCTATGATTTCCAAGTGCAGCTATAGTCGAAGGTGATGCCAAATTTGACCCACCCAACGTAGTACGCTTAGGAGAGGGTCAGGAGAGTCATCAGTAGAAGTTCTAGAAATGTGGGAATTGGGTGTGTTACCCAACAAAGGCAATATATTCAAAGGCTTGGACATATTGTGGAGTGTGGTTAACTAGAACTGAAAATTTGGGGTAAAATTTTTCTTGACTCAGCGGAGCAAAGTTATAATTATGGGAGTCAACAACCAATGCCCGCGAATGAGGGTATATTTTCTATCTATGGAGTTATGGGGTGCATAATGATTGTCATTAGGACCTCACATTCATTTGTAGCTATTAGAATTGCGTGGGCCATAGGGTTACTAGACTTGGCCATTGGCACTATTATTTATGTAGACTCACCGATGGGTAGTGGGACGCCTATTATTTTCTTTTATATATCAAAACGTGAGTTTAATTTTATCGGGGATTTACGTGTTATAGACATGTCCGAGTAGGATGTGATTATCGGCGTGGATTGACTTGTTGTATATGAGACTAATAATGATCGTTATAGCGAGCGTATTGTCTTTGACAAGAGAGTGAATAAGTAGACTTTTATATAAATAGATAAAACCTGTTGGGATGTTATATACTATAGACTAAGGACCTGAGGAGTTTCGATGACCAACTATTTTAGGTAGTAGTGTATCGGGGGGGGGGGGGGGGGGATTTCGCTCTGCGAGACACCCCATGCATGAAACTAAAGAACGTTGGGAGTCGAAGTAAGTTAGGTCTTTAGAAAATGAGTTTATAACCTTTGCGCTTATATATATATATATATATATATATATATATATATATATATATATATATATATATATATATATTAAACAGAGAGTTATGAGTTGTAGCATGATTTGAGGCAAATGGAATCGCCAAATGACAAAGTGGAAATCATAGACATATGAATTATAGACTAGGTAGTCAGTTAATTAAGGGTAACCTTATAGAGGAATCACATTCATTTAGACCTTATGATGGAATGTACACACATTGGGTGTATGGGGGCCCTGGATGGTTGGATTGTAGTATTTTCCATATTTGTGACACAGTAAATATTCTTGAGGTTAATGAAAGTAGAAGTTGTGACTTCCAGATTTAGTTGTTTGATGACTTAGGATCGTTCCTCCCATAATTTTTGCCATGAGGATGGCAAATGAAGGATTAGGTAAAGTTTGACTCAAGATAATTTAAACTAAGTGGTAAGGCTTGGAGTATCACATTAGTGGGGGTATTCGGTAATGTACTGTATGGGTGGTACGACGGAAATTACATGAGATGTGAGATTAATAACCGGAGTTGTCCTTACCAGTTACGCTTTATTTTTCCGAATTTCGAGATGAAATTCCGTTATTAGGGGGAAGTATGTAATACCCCGTCTTTTTATAGCTTTTAAAATTGCGAATTTATTAAATTTAATTTGAGTTATTAATTTAATATTAATCCAGAAATTATTTTTAATATTTACTAGGATGATGTGAGTTAGTAATTATTGGAAATTTATTGAATATTACTAGATGAGTAATGTAATATATGTGATTGATTTTATTAAAATTGTCACGAGTGAATAAAATGGCAATTATAGAAATTTAATTCAGGACGCGCCTCTGTCGTGTCAAGACTATATTATTATTATTAAAGTGAATAAATTATGAGTCGTCTGTATAGTCGTTTTCAGTGCGCCAAAGTGTCCGAAAGTGTCGAGATAGTCAGAAAAGTGTACCCGGGGGTTTAGTTTGGGTCTCGGGGCTTTTTTAGGCCTAATTGTCATCCCGGGAGGGTATTATAGACATTTTGTATTTTTCAGTAATTAAACCCACGAATTTTCTTAGTATTTATTAGCCATTTAGAGTTGTCTCTTGGGGTTAACAAACACAAAGCCTAAGCCAGCCATTAAAGAAGAAGGTGAAGTGATTGGAGAAGAAGGTGAAGAGATTTGAGAAGAAGGTGAAGAGTTTTCAAGAAATCCAAGGCCTAGAACTCACACGATTTCATCGCCACCACCACCAAAACGTAGATCGCACGACGAGGAATGCAACCATATATTTTTCATCAACAAATCAGACCCTTGCATCCCAGGCAAGTATCTATCTTGCTAATTTCCAATTTAATATACCTTCCATGTTAGTCTAGGAATGAAAATCATAAGTTTTAATTGAAGAATTATATGTTTTGGAAGAGAATTTATATGTGTTGTAAGGAGAATCCATGTGGACTAAAATCTGGATCATATATAGAGGATTAACCATGAGTTTAGTATGATATTTGGGAAGAAAATCTGTACTTGAATAGAGGTTGTGATTATTCATGCAAAAAATTTTGTTTTATAAAGAAATCTGAGATTAAACCCCTTTTTGATTGATTTGTTGAGGATTTATTGATGTTGTTATGTTAGAACTCGTTTATATATATTGCTTATATATTTGGATAACTTTGATGGGAGTTTGGGATGAAATTATAGATGTTTGAAGGGGTTAGAATTATTGAACCCGTAGGTTGAAATTTGCAGCAAACTGGGCAAGAACTGCTTGATAGATCGATCGACCAAGAGCATCGATCCGTCGACGATCGATCGATCGAGCCCATTCCTCGATCGATCAACCCCTCCTGAAAAACTGCATATTTTTCCCCTTTTTGTTTAAGTCCGGTTAAAATGCTTAGGAACCCTTGATTATCATTTATAGAGTATAATGGGTTATGAAGATGACCAATAGGGTCTAAGTAGACTCTGTTGAGTGAAATTAATATGAGATAAAATTTTGGATTAACGGGGAGTTATTTATACATTGGAAATTGTGTGTACATTTACTAAAAGATTGAGACTCGTGAAAGATTTAGACTAGAAGGTAAGTGAGGGTATACCAACTGAAATTTATACTTAGTGAGAAAGAATACTTCAAGAGATCAGAAGTAAGAACGAAGTAAATAATAAATGAGAATAAAATAGACGAATCCGTTATGAGAAATAATTGAGTAAAATTTGTATTGAGAATGGATAATAACAATTATGGGTCATGGGCGAACCTAATTTGGAAAATGTGAATATTTATATATATGACTGTGCATATATTATGTATTTGGGTAAAAATCATACTCGGGCAACTTGCTATCACGGGGGTTTTCACGCCGGGACAGTCTTATCTCGATTGGACCTTTATGGGGGATATCAACTCGTACCCTAGAACATAGGATTTCTTGGTACAGGCTATCTGATTGATAGTCAGACGGTCTTAAGAGACGTGAGGGTATATGCTGACCTCTTAGTAACATGGAACTATGCTTCGCCTCCATTTGTTTGTGTATTATGTTAATACAGTTCGAGAGTGATTCCGAACTAATATTTCGCTTAGTTTTTGTGATATGGGGACTTGATAGCAGAGTATGCCAGCACCATAGATTTTATGTGGGGTGTCGATAGCATATATATTATATGAGTGACTAATATATATATACTGATATGTATGGAAACTTTCTACTTTGCATAAGTACTTATGTAATAAATAAATGTTTCATCTTTATAACAAGTGTTTGTGAGATTGTTAACGGTACTAAATGATTCTAAGAAACGTAAGAAAATGAAAGAGATTAATTTTCTAAAACTAAATATCATGGCCTTGGTACTTTTAGAGATAAAACTTCATGGGAATAAGTTAGATAGACCTATGAGATCAGTAGAACGGTAGGAGTGCACACTAGATGGGAGGTGAGGATGCTCAAGAGAGTGTAGCATACTAACATGGTTGTGATATTAACCGGTAAGAATTTTAAATACTTGCTAAACTATTTCAAAAACTGTTTTACACTCGGGCTCTGACCCGTTTTTTGTCATTTCTTTCTCTCTTGTATATATATATATATATATATATATATTACAGGTGCCCAGCCACAGGGGTGTCATGTTTAGGTTCTTTAGATTGGACGTGCTGCAACTTATGTGGGAGTTGTAGGCCCTTGCTTTAGAAGACTTCGTTATTGAATCAATTCCTACTTTAGATCTTCAGAGTTAGGGCATGTGTTGCCCAATTTCCTATTACAGTTGTATTGGTTAGAGATCTAAGATATTTCTAGCATTCGGTACTCCTCGGGAGTTAACTCTTGTCAGAATGATTTCATTTATGGTTCTTAAATTTGGTTTGGATTATATAGATTGTTTAATTCTTGTGTGTTAATTGCCATCCTTAGTATTTATGTAATTCTTAAATGTTGGGTATTAAAAAGGTTGTTATTGGTATTTAATAAAGGAAAAATGAGGTTTTAAATGGTTTTGACACTTAGCTTAATTATTTAGGGTGTTCAAATTGGAAATATTATTTTGCGACAGTGATGCTGAGAATGAACCAATCGTTCACCCGATTTTTAATTTAATAAAGGACTGATCACCCGGTATTTAATTAGGCGGGGTGTTACAGAATCCTAGGAACATCCCTTCTTATACACTAAACACATATTTGGTTAGATTAAGCTTCATCTGATGCTTTTCTAGCTAATCAAATGTCTGGATTAAATCTTTGATGTTGTCGGAAGCTTCTTTGCTCTTAGTAAGCATATCATCAATATAAACTTCCATGTTTTTGTCAATATGGTCTTCAAAAAGTTTATTCACTAGCCTTTGGTATGTTGCTCTAGCGTCTTTAAGCCCCAATGGCATAATGTTATAATAGCAAGTACCTTAGTTAGTGATAAATGAAGTGTTTTCCCTATCTTTAGGTTTTATTTTGATTTAGTTATATCCTGAGTAAGCATCAATGAAGCTCAGAAGTTCATGCCCTACTATAGCATCAACTAATTGATCAATTCTGGGTAAAGTAAAATTGTTCTTAAGACATGCCTTATTTACGTCGATGAAGTCAACACACAGTGCTTTTTGTTGTTATTCTCCTTCACTATTACTATATTTACCAACCAGTCTAGATATCTAACATCTTCTATAAAATTTACCTTCTACATCTTGTCCACTTCCTCTCGGATAACCATGTCCTTATCAGGATTGAAAACCCATGGCTTTTGCTTGATCGGCTTGATATCTTTTATGATATTCAAATCATGGCATATAAATCTAGGATCAATCCGTGGCATATCTTCGTGGCTCCAAGGGAACACGCTTTTTCGTTCACTACGAAAATTGATCAATTCTTGTTGGAGGGCTAGTTCCATGGTTGAGGCAATCTGTGTGGTTCGTTTCGGTCTTTGGTCATTTAGGATAATTATTTTTGTGGCTTCTACAACCTGCCCTTTGACTAAATCAACCTCTTCGCAAGGATTTGAAGTTTCTATCTGGAATGTTCTAGAAAGTTTCTTTACTTCCTCTTTGTCGGATGAAGTGTAATAGTTTCTATAGCTTCAACTTAAGTTCCAGTAATGACGCCGACCCCATAATTAATGGGCAACTTCAAGCATTTGTGGATAGTAAACGGTATTGCTTCGAACCTTTTCAGGCCGACCTTACCAAGGATCAGGTTATAAGCTGATCAGGCGTTCTTATCTATGACGAAGAAATGGATCCTTTTAGCCATGCAAGCTATTCATGTGCCGATTAAAACTTCCAACATAATAGTCCTCAATTGATACAATGCTATTCAGAAGCCTAATAGTGGCCTATGATAAGGTTCCAATGTACTGTTGCATAGTCCTATATTATGGAAATAATTATAGAACATGCCGTCGGCTGAATTGCCCTTGTCAATTAGAATTCTAGTAACCCTTGCCTCATGTACTCTCATCGTGATGACCAGAGGATCATCATTTGGATAGAGTACTCCTTATAAGTCATTTTTGGAGAAAGAAATCACTAACTTATCTTTGTTTACTTTCCTTGGTCGACCATTAACATTTATAGATAGGTAAATCTGTCGAGCATGCTTTGGCTTCATTTAAATAGTCTTTTATTTTAGCTCTTTTATCTCCACCACTGTAATCTCCTCACACAATAAAATGACTGCCAAAAGATATAATTTTTACCTTAATTTCAGGATCCCAAGGTTTCTTTGGAAGATATGGATCTTCTTGTGAATCATTATCTCAACTTCTTTTCTTGTCATCTCTTCCTCTGCATGGAGATTTCGATTACTTCCTGGATTCTCGTTCTTGTGACCTGTCAACAAACTTGGACAACTTTCAATAGAGAATTAGATTTTCAATCTCATTCTTCAAAGTAATACAATTGTCAGTTGTGTGCCCGTGGTCTTTATGAAACTCACAGTACTTCGACAGGATGGTACTTTAGCTTTCTAGGCCATTTTAGGTCTCTACTCCTTCTTATTTTTTCCAGGATGTGATTCACACTAATAGTGAGAGGAGTGTATTGGGTTTCTCAACTTTCTTATCATTTTTCTCCTTTTATCAGAATTCTTTGGATTGTTAACCTTGATATTGGGAGCTTGCTTGGTGGCCAAAGCTTCCTCAACATTCATAATTTTACTAGATTTAGCCATCAACTTAGTCATTATTTTAAATGGATCTTAGGCCAATGCAAAGTATAAATTCTCAAGGAACTATTCACTTATTAGAGCGGTAATAGCAGTCTTTTCTTCATAATCTATCAATTCTATTTTTTTTTTGTTGAAACAGTTATATATTTGTGTGTGGTCTCCCCTGGTCATTGATTGACACTTCAAAAGTGAGCTACCCTCTTGATAGGTGTGGATGTAAAGAAAAAGTTTTTTATGAATAGCTTAATGAGCTGTTGGAAGCTAGGCATTTGTCCTCGGTGTAGATTATTATACCAAATTTGGGCAGATCCAGTAATGGTACTTGAGAATTCTCGATAATGCATCTCATCTGGAACTGAATAAGTATCAACTGCTGTTGGGTATTGTTGAATATGGAGGATGGGGTCAATTTTTCCATCGTACTTGGGAGTAACCATAGGTGGCTTGAATTTGGACGGTGTGGGGAAACCCATAATAGCTAGAACAAATGAGAGCCATTCATAAAGATCCTTTGTAGGATATGTTTGGTCTTAGCTATCTACCCCAAGCGGTCTTCCAGCCGATGTATTGTTCATTTCCAAGAATGATCTTTGGGTTTAGATTTGGCTGAGGCACCTTGGGCAACCTTACCGTGGGTTTATACTGAGCTCTCTTCCTGAGAAGTCTGCTGGGCGTCTACGTATCCTTGGATGCTGACTCTGGACCTTACTGACCTTTCACGATGCTTGGGATGATGATGACATGTTCTATTTGGTTCCTTATAATGTGCCTTAAGAAATTGGGAGCCAAGATGATAAAAGGAAGATGCCATGCTCAACCTTACTAAGACGATCGTCTGTTTTGGGGTGAGAGATCGACCATTGTAGTAATCAGTCGACCTCACTGAAGAGGTTACTTCATGGAGGTAAGGTCGGTCTTGTGAAGATCTGGAATATCTTGACCTGCTTCTATCATTTCTGGGAGGGGGAGGTAGCATATCTTTCCAAAAGGATGGAGCATCAATAAACCTATCTTGAAGTGCTTAGGTAAGCTTCCTTATGGTTTCTTACATTGCCTCTTATCCCCTGGCGATGTTGAGTAGAATTCTCTGTAGTCCTTGGATTAGTCACGATTATTGCATTTAAAACCACTTTAATTCTCACATTCTCGTCCACGTTATTCTCGAAACTTATTCTCATTTATTGGAGAACCCATATTTTCATCATATATATATTATGCATAGTTTATTTGAGCTTTATACACGTCAGGAATGCATGGAGTGAAGGTCGATTGAATTTTAGGAAAGTTTCGTCAACAGTCACAACTATAAGGGCATTTTGGTAATTTAAGGACTCGAGATTAGATAAAAAAATCTACACGAAAGTTAAAGCACATCGAGTTATCTTTGTGTGGTCACCGACGGTGCATGAATATGATTTCAAACGAAGAATTTACAGAAGATTCTCTAGAATAAGGGCTTTAATAATTTCCACTCAGCACATTCCACACCATTTAAGCAGGTGCGAATTGATTTTGGCCTAATGGACGAATGATTAGATTTAAGGCAGTGCGCAACAAATGTTTATCGAATCAATTCAACCCAAATGGGCAAATTGATTCGCCTATGTTTACCCTATTTTGTCCACTTACTAGTTTTCCACTTTGAGATGTATTTGGTACATGATGTGGGTTTATTCTCTTTTGTAAGGATCATATATTCTTTTAGCAAGTTTCCTTTTATAGAAAAATCTTTCTTCTCTCTCTTAGATTAAAGACAATAGTTTGATTCCTCTCTTTTATTTTGCATTGAATACACAAATATTGTTGGTTTTATTGCATTACATTCTCACCTACTTCATCTATAGTAGAGTTTATTGCTTTGACTTGCATTTTTTATTCTAGTTTGTGTTGGTTTTTCTATAAATTTATTGGTTCTTTACCTATAAGCTTTACTTGCACGATTTACTTAGTTTCTATAATGAGTGGCTAGTATTTTAGATTAAGGATCATAATTCCACCATAGATGCTTGATTTTCATTGTTAGGGTTTGATTTATAATTATTTTAGTGGAACTTCATGTGTTGGTATGAGAGTATCCTATTTTCTTAACTTCCTCTGCCTTGTAAGGGTAGTGTTTGAAGCTTTACGACAACCTCAACCTAATTATCAGCATAACTAATTAACCCTTAATTCTCCATTGATGAGTTTTGTGTCTACATGGTTAATGTTCGAACTTAACTAGTTATGATCGATTAGAATTACTTTGAACAAAATTCCATCATCTACTTACAAACTCCAAGGTTGGAGAATGATCCACAATCCCATTTCTCTCTTAAACTCATACGTTTCCTAGTTTGTTCCATCATAACATCATCTTTTACTCTTTCACTTGTAATTTAATGCATACTAGGTTAGTTGTTAGATATACTTCACCACTCTAAAATATAATCACCTTTTACACTTTGCTTTTTTGACGTATAGTGATCATCCTATAACCTGTTTTGGTTATCTTAGGAGAGTCCATTCCCTGTGGAATATTATCCCGGACTTGCCTGATTATTACTTGTTGCAAATGATTTTCACTTCAATCAAACATTATTTTTTGAGCACCATGTTTTTGGTGTCATTATAGGGGATCGGAAACAAATTTAGGTTATACGACGTTCTCTATACACTTTTCTATTCCCTGAGGCCACTGTGATAACATGGTTTTGGAAACTAATCCATAAATCTCATAAATGCAAGACGCGAGTGATAACAATTTAAATCCCGTTGTGGCACCTTTATCATCAAGTGATCATTCGGATTATTGGACACCATCTTCTACTCATTCAATTCCACCACCATGGGCGATAATCAAAGCAATCATGGTAGTCAAGGAGAGGTTGATCCTCCATATAGGCCAATGAGAGATTACTTACAATCGAAGAGGACCACCTCTCCGTCATGCATCATTTTTCCATACAATGTCGCACAATTAGATTTTCGAAATGGGATTATGCAATTACAATCCATATACCATGGCATGGAAAATGAACAATAATAATTACATGTAAAGGAGTTTGAGTAAGTGTGCACTACCTTTAGCGATGAAAATTTTCCACTAGATGTCACATGACTCAAACTCTTTCCATTCTATCTCAAGGACAAAGATAAAACTTAGCATTGGTTCTAGGTCCCAAATTCTATTTAGAGTTGGCGCGAGATGCAAGACCAATTATTAAAAAAGTTCACCCCTACCCACCGTACCAACACCCTCAAGGGACAAATTCAAGCCTTTTTCCAAGGCGAGAGCGATACCTTTGAGAGATGTTGGGAGAGATTTAATGAGCTATTGGGTAAGTGCCCCTACCACGGTTTCGAAAAATGGAGACTCATCTCTTTTTTCCACAATGGGCTTACACTCAATGCCAATCAAATGGTGGCAACCATGTGATCCGGGGAATTCTTCAGCTTAGATCTCGATGATGTCGAGGCAAACTTTAAATATTATTCCAAAACCACTCAAGCATGGGACACTTCGAACCCAAACAAGGCTTTCCCTCGATCTTCTAATCCGACCTCCTCTAGCCATGGGTTGTATCACCTCATCGATGAGGATGATATGTCTATGAGAGCCACTCAACTAGAAAAGAGATTTAAGGAAAAGGACTTAAGAATTTGAGATCCCGTTATTCCAACTCCATCTCTCATTGAGGAGGCTTGTGTTATTTGTGACATCGAAAATCATTCTACTAAGGATTGTCCCACAATACCGACCTATAAGGTGTTGCTTCATGTTAAAGACAATGTAATCTCCATATAAAAGAAGAAATCTATGACTCCTCTTGGATAAGGGTATAATCCTTCTTGGATAAACCACTCTTGTTTATCTTATGGGCAACCCCAACATGCTCAAAATCTCCTTCCGGCTAATTATCAACGCCCACCCCACCTCCAAATTATCAAAACTAATCTCCATACTTACAAGAACCTCCTCCTCAATTGAAAAATCAAGGCTCCCTACTAGGACCTCCTCCTCCGATTATACCTCCTTATTTAACCCCACATAGGAAAAGTCTTGAAGATACTCTTCAAGATTTTATGAGTCCTCAACTTACTATAAATAATCAAAATATGCAAACTTTTGCAGAGATAAAATCTTCTCTATCTCAGTTGACCACCTCATTGAGTGTTCAAGAAAAGAAAAAATTTCCCTCACAAGTACAAAGGCCCATTGGGCATAATAGTGTGAGCTACGAAGGCTCGCTTCCCCCTCAGGATCAAGCCAGGGTTATCAGCACTTTGAGAAGTGAGAAGGTTGTTGAGAAGTCAATCCCTCTCCCACTCACAATCATTAAGGAAGTCTCGCCTAACCCAATAGAGGTCTAAGATGCTTCCCCAAAAAAGAGTGATGAGGAGCCTCGAGTCGAGCCGAGGTAGTTGTGAAACCCCCCATTTTCGTGCCTTATCCTCAAAGGCTAATAGCTGCAAGGAAGGACACCAATACTGCCGACATCTTGAATATGTTCAAATAAGTAAAAATAAACATCCCCCTCCTAGATGAAATAAAGTAAGTTCCCTCATATGCCAAGTTCCTCAAGGACTTAACTACGGTGAAGCGAAAACTCTTTGTGAGGAAGAAGTCATTTTTGACTCACAGTGTGAGCTCTATCATCCAATTTGAGTTGCCTCCCAAATATAAGGATTTCGGATGTCCAACCATCTCATGTGTGATCAGGAACTTCATAATCAAGCAAACTTTGCTCGATTTAGGCGCGAGTGTCAATTTGCTACCATACTCTGTGTATGAACATCCCGACCTAGGCGATCTCAAACCCACCAAAATCACTCTTCAATTAGAGGATCACTCAGTTAAGGTTTCGAGAGGGGTAGTAGAAGCTTTCATCATTCAAGTTGACAAATTGTACTTCCGAATGGATTTTGTGGTGTTTGATACTCATCCAGTTGCTCCCAGTAGCAACCATATTCCCATTATTCTCAGTCGGCCTTTTTAGCAACCTCAAATGTCTTAATCAAGGCTAGAAATGGGAAAATGAATATCACCTTTAGAAACATGAACCTTGGAGCTTAAAATGGACGGAAATAAGGTGGTCCATGATGTTGACCTCATCGAGGAGATTGTCCAAAAGCAATTCGATGTCAGCTATTGTGCAGGATCTCTCGACGCATGTTTGGTAAACTCTCTTGACTTAGAGAATGATTATGAAGTCAAATTAATGAGTTTGATGTTGGATGAGGTGGAGAGAGTATAGGAGGTTAGTTGGTGTTACAATTTTGAGGATTTACCTCAACGCAATCTTATGAGGTACCCTTGGATGTGAGATTTCCAAAGCTTGATCAAAAGAAATTTCCATCCGACCTTAAGCATGTGTATTTGGGTGAGAATGAGACATATCCTGTCATTATCTCATCTCACCTCGATGAGGGCCAAGAAGGCCAATTGATGAACTTGTTAAAAAGGAACAAAAGTGCCTTTGGGTGGATAATAGCGGACCTAAAGGGAGTTATTATGTTGATATGCACTCATAAGATACACCTCGATAAAGAATCCAAACCCACCCGAGAAATGCAACATACACTACAACAAATTTTGCGAATGGTCACGGTAAAGGGGTCACTACACCCAGCTGTGACTAGCTAGTCACGAACCAAACCTGTGACTATAGCCAAAATGGGCATGGCCAAATCCATGACTTAGTGTGGCCATGGTTCATCTTGTAGGTGGTCACGGATGTAGACCCTGAGATGTGACCTTTATGGCACCAACTTTCCCTCCAATTTTGGTCAAGGACGAGTCACGACCCTTAGCCATGACCACAAACCCCAATACACAAGGAGATGGTCATGGCTTAAGTCCGTGACCATTAAATTATACGAGTCACGCATTTGGTCCGTGACCATGGCCTTATTTCCACGCTGTCGTGTTAAAAATAAAAGGGCCACGGCATATGGTCACGGACCTAAGCCGTGACCATGGTCTTTATACTTAAAAAACGTAGAACAGTTTTTCATTTCCATTGAAAATTTCTTAACCCTTATTTTCCCTCCCTTACTCCGGAGATTTCGTCTCTGTCTTTCTCTCAATCTCAAGGTCTCTTTCAATCTCAATCTCAAATGTAATATCTATCTTCTCCTTGTTATGTATTTCTACGTGTGTGTATTTCTTTGTGTGTGCATATTTTCGTGTGTGTGTATTTCTCAGTGTTTACATATGTGTATATGTGTGTGTGTATACATGTGTGTATTGTGTATATGTATGTATGTGTGTATACATTGTCATTGTGTGTATTGTGTGTGTATATATATGTGTGTATACTGTAAACGTGTATGTGTGTGTGTATTTCAGAAACAAATACACATATATGACTAATGCTTGTTTAAGTTTCAATCTAGGGAAAATTTTAATTTAATGGATATTGTTGGTTAAAGTTTCAAACTGGGAAAAAAATTAATTTAATGGGTATTGTTGGTTTAAGCTTGAGGCTAAAATATAAAGATATACATATCCATTTATATTAATGCTAAATTTGGGATTAATTTTGGGGGCTTTGTAAAATTAAGTCGCAAAAATGAATAATCTATTCATTTTAGGGCTAATGTTAGTAAGGGATTCAATTTATGACTAATGTTTGTAAGGATTAATTTTAGGGTTGATTTTAGGGATTTTTGACTTAAATGACAAAAATAGGTATTCAAAACCTAATAAATTAGCACTTGATGATTTATTAAAGCCATAATTTATGGAATCATATTCACGCCCTCGTACATAATAACTCGTTAATGATTCATTAGAGCCATTATTTATAGGAGTTATAATCAGTCCCTCGTTCATTTTTCTTAGGAAAAGTGAGTTACAGTGCTAATAAATGGAAACACAAGTGGGAAAGGTTGGAATTAGATAGAACACGTATATCTTTCATTAATGAGCCTAATAAAGTGGGTACTCCAGTTTATTGGTATGGGAATAAGAAGATCGAATAATTTAACTACCTTATAAACCGTGGAGTTCATCTCCAACAAGAGTACGTGTTCGATCGTTATCAATTTTGCCTACCATTATGTTGGGATGAAGCTGTACAATATATATTTCGCGTACATAATCTTGATAGACCACTTACCTTGCTGACATTGTTAGAGAAGGCAAAAAAAAATTTCACCCATTATGGATATAATTACGTACAAAGAGAATTAACGAAGACTGTGATGTCTCACGACATATACAAGTCAAACTCAATCTTGTCAATAGGCTAAAGAGGATGATATTTTGAGTTCATGTCGCTGACATCTATGCATCCATTATAGATACACTTCCTCCTAATTGGGCACTTACAAAAACCCATAGGTTTTTAAAAACAAATCCAGACTGGATGGAGATCAGACACATTGAACTTTCGTCAAAGTTTTACCACGAAAAGGTAGATTATAATATATGGTCAAAAAATTATTTTGTTAGTTATAATCTCATATTGAACTTTGAAATTATGCATCTATTATTTTTTGATTTGATGTATTGGAAAGATTATCGTGTAAGGAATGTAACTGATGTGATGAACATATAGAAGAATGTTTCAGAACATCTGATAGCAACATGTCTGGGTGGATCTCATTCGAAAGGTGAAGAGCGGGCCCGCCAAGATCTACAGGATATGAAGCTAAAGAAGAAAATCTATTTAAAAAAAGATCCTAGAAAAGGAATAATTTCTACCGTTTCAGATGCTTTCATTTTTACTTCTAATGAGAAGAAGATCCTTTTATCCACGTTGTTCAACTTGAAGACTCCAACTTGCTATTCTGGTAATTTACGTTGTGTCGTAAACTACCAAGAAAATGACTTAAAACAGTGTAAGTCTCACGACTGACATCTAATCATCCAATTAATCCTTCTGTTATTTTGGCGTTGCTTCTCTGAACACAAAGATCTCCGTCGAGCAATTATGCAAATCAATTTGTGTGTTTACCCTATTTTGTGAAAAAGTGGTAAACAAATGTCACATTAAATCTGTAAAATCAACTTTAGCCGAGGCAGTTTGTGTATTACGGAAATATTTTCCTGCATCATTCTTCGATATCGGCATCCACTTACTTGTGCATTTATGTGATGAAGCTTTATTATGTGGTCTTGTTAGGTATCATTGGATGTATCCTTTTGAGCGCTTAATGAAAACCTTCAAAGATTACGTAAAGAATTCACGATATATTGGAGGGTCAATTACTGAAGAATACATAACTGTGGAATCATCGTTATACTATAGGGAATATATGCTAGAACAAGACGCGAGGAGGTTCAATCCTCGTAGAGGAGGAGTGATCGAGGAACTTAACGAGTTTGAGGACGAATTACCATTTGGGAACCCTAAAAGGTTAAACTCATAAATATACAATACGAGAAAGCAACTCATTATGTCTTCGAATCGCAAGATGAAGTAGAATAATGGAGAGAGTGAATATTTATTGAATTTTTCTTGTTTGAAAATATATATTTTATATTTTACGATCTAAACTCTACAATATGTATTTTGTCTCGTGCAAGGTGTTCAAACTTATTTAGGGGTTGTAGGGTGGCGCTAAGGGGTTTCCCCTTTAACGACACATTTCGAAGCATAAGTGTGGATTTTCTCAAATTATCATCATATTCTCAAATTGGGGGTCCCGTGACCACGTGATCGGCCCCTGCGAGTTATATTGGTCCCGTGCACGGTGATCGCTACCTTAAAGGGGCCACCTGGGGGGCGCTAAGGGGTTTTATCCCTCTAATGGAACGTTTTCAAGCCTAAGTGTGTATTTTCTCAAATTTTCATCATATTCTCAAATCGGGGGTCCCGTACAAGTTGAATTGACCCCGTGTAAGGTGTTTGCTCCTCTCACCAGGCCGTTTGAGAGGTGCTTTTGGTTTTCACCCTCAAAAGGCATATTTGGCAAGAAAAACTTCTTTTTTTTACCTTGCCAAATGCAGCATGTTGTAGAGCTCATTGAAATTGTTCTAGAAAGGAGTCCTTGAAAATATGATGCGTTTTCTCGTTTGGAGTTTGATTGAGTATTCCAAATATGACTCCTATCATTACAGGGAGTGTCACCTTCATAAAGAAACAAAAATATAGGACACTCTAGGGAACTCAAGGTGGCCTCACAGGGAACTCAACTTATGCTCAGGAGCTGAAGGATGGGGAATCAGTTTTTACTGAGCTGGCTCGACAATTGCCCCAACATTTTGAACAATTTGTGGCAACAGCTCAGCCCCACTGTAACAACCCTCGATTTTGGAGACTGAGAAATTAAATTTTGGGGAAATAAAATTTAATTAAATTGGAGAATTTCAAAATTTGGGAATTGAGGCCCAAAAATAGAGAAGATTTCAAAGTATTCCGGATGATATTTTTGACGGTACCATCGATCCCAGAAGGGTCGAGATAGTCAAAATGACTGTCATTGGGTCTTATTTCGGCTCCGGAATGTTTTTAAGCTATTTTGACTTGAATTGGAGTAAACGAGTCATTTAAAGAGTGTATTAAGATTTAAAAATTGGGTTTATTGTTTTAAGGGATTTAAGGGTTACGGATCAAGCCTTTCTCATTATGAGAAAGAGAGAAAAAGCCCTAGAGAGAAGAAGAAAGGAAAGAAGAAGAAAGGAAGAAAGAGAGGAAGAGAAGCTTGGGGATTTCCGGCCCAACCGCGACATCGAGGACGATCCAACCTCTACAAATCTGAGGCAAGTGTTTAATCTTGCTAAATAGCTATTTGTGTATTTCATTTCATAATTTGTGGGGTAAAGAAATGGATTTTTGGGTATTGACATCAAAACCTGGATTTTTAGGTTTAATCTTGAAATCAATGTGTAAATAGGGATTTAATGGATTAGAAATGGTTGGGATCAACTCTGGGTTGATTAATGGGCTTAAAATTATGATTTAATGAAAGTTTGGGGATTATAATGAAAGTTTTAGGGTATTAATTTCGTGGGTTTGCTGAGAAAGGGAAATCGTCCAGCTTATCTGGAATGGTCGGTCGACCGCGGTCTGGGACCGGTCGACCGCGCCTTAAGGGAAAAGCCTACTGCATTTCTTCGTAGGCAAAATTTGGACCCGCGGTTGACCGGGGGTCTGGGACCGGTCGACCGGTCCCCTGTTTTTAGCCCAAAACTTGGATTTCTTCTCCCCCTTTTCTTTTGGAGTTTATTCTTAGGGGCTTCCTTAATGGGCTGTTTTATGGGTTTCCTAAGATGACTTCTAGCCCTTTTTGGTTGGGTTTGTTGATTTGGGGTTCTCTCTTATAAAGTAAGAGGTATCTTTTGGTGACTTATAGGGGGTCTCTCGCTTAGTATCTGATAATGGGAACTTCTTGGAATCATCGGATAGGAAATATCCATGTATGTTGTGAAATTTCTAGGCCGACATTTATGTCAAATCCTTACAAGGATAGGATACGGTTAAGATATAATTTGGGGCCAAATGGAAGAGAGTGGTTGCATACTCTTTAGAGTGAGGGGTCTCATATCCTTAGAAATGTTTAGTCTAAGTAACAATTGATAACTCAATAGGAGTAAGGGTTACCGGGATTTATTTCAACCATAGGTGACTTTGAGAACGGCTTGGGATCGTACTATCGACTAGAATAAGCGGTAGCATAAATTCTAGTTAGGATAGTTTACACATAAATATGGGGAAATAACCATTGAGATTCCAATACTTGAAATGAGGTTGGAATAAATTGAGGTTTTAGACTGTTAAGTCATGTGTGTACCTATGGTTAAATAGTACTAAAAGGTAATTATGTACTTTTGGATATGGATGAAATGTGTAGTGAGGGATTCCTACACATACTCTTGGGTGATAACCCTAATGTTGAATATATATGTATAGATATATACATATGGTTTTGGGAGACTATTCATCATAGGAAAAATGATTGAATATGTTTCAAGTGAGGGATTGTATTCACATATCGAGGTACATTTAATGGAAATTGTGGTGGCGGCTTGTATATTGAGGATTATGTATACTTATAGCCGGGTTTATATATCTTATACATATGAACGAGAATTAGTTTGTATATATATAGATATAGCGATGTGTGAATATATGTGCATATATCTATGTATGAATGTGAATATATGGATATATTTTATATTGTGGACATACATGGTATGGATATTTAAACCGTATATGATGGTTTACTATATTGGATCATATGATGGGATCATATGGATGTATTTATATTGCGTATGTGAGCGATATATATACTTATTTGGTTAAGCATACCCCGCTCATGCTATCATTGGGAAGTTTCCGCTCAGAGGGTGAGCATCCTGGCATATAGAGCAGGGTGTGGATATTCCCCAGGCCATAGTCGTCCCTTGTGTTATTATACGATATAAATATATATTTTGGGATGAGACGTGGTGGGTATGTTTCGTCTCATTGTCGGTTCGAACTATGACCGCTTCTCGGGACGTCGTGTGTGTGAGTTATCACGAGGTGGGTGTCGTTGATCCCCACCAGGTGGTCCCCAGTTGTTACGTGAGCCGGACTCTGGGAAGATGATAGCATTGATGCAGTTTTATCGGCGCTATATATAGCCGGGTATTATATGTGCATGTCCATTGTACATCATATATGGTATGTACACTTGGTCATGGGTATGGATGATGGTATGTATATATATGGTGAGAATAAAATACCTATATATATATTTATATATCCTAGATGAAAGGATATAGTATTTCTATGGGGTACATCTTGGATGATTATGGTGTACCAGATTTATTGGGGATTGATGTATCGTATTTGAGGAATACTTCGGTTACATCATACCAAGGATATTATTGGAGATTTTTAGTTGTTTTCATATTGTAGTTTAAAGTTTAGCAGTAATGTTAGTATTAAATTGTATGTTAAGGATTATGGATCTCTAGGATCGACATTGCCCAGGAGTAGTGTAACGAGGTGGTTCCTTGTTTGGATTTCGCTTTGTGAGACACCTCACGTACGAAACACAGTGCCATGTCGAGATTTGAGAGAAGTAATTCTATCTGTGGCATCTCGGATCTCTTGTCTTGACCTTGTCAGGAGAAGTGTAACGGGGCGGTTCCTTGTTTGGATTTCGCTTTGCGAGACTCCCCACGCACGAAACGTAGTACAATTTTGAGATTAGAGAGAAGTTTTGCCAATATTCCATGTGCATGATATTAAGAAATAAATTCTTATATTTTTTTAGCCTATATATATATATATATATAGGGGTAACCCATTAAGAATTATAATTCATGAAATTATAAATCGGAATCCATTAACCCTATTATGGCATAATTGTTATAATCATAATCTCGTAGGATTAGAAAGGGTGGATCCTTAGATTATGACAGGAATGTAGATCTCGTGGGTTTAGGCTGGGCCTTTGATAAGTTAGGTTGTCCTAATAACAATATGGGGCAATTTAACTAAAACTTGAGGACGCGAATAGGTCGCGCCTTTAGATGAGAGGTGAGTTGGGGTTCCACGAGAGTGCGATTCCACTTTAATTATGAAATAAGTGCGCCGGTAATTATTATGCACGGTTAAGACACTTGCTAAATAATTTTCACATTCGGGGCTCTGACCCGTTTACTTTTCTCTCCTGCTTGTATATATATATATATATTACCACAGGTATCCTACCGCATGGATGCCGGATGACTTTCTATCCAGAGTCTTGGGAGCCGTGGCAGGTGCGGACTGTTGCGGGATGTTTCATGTAGCCGCTTCCTACTCTTTAAAATTATAGGTAGGATTCATGTTGTATATCGGGTTTGTACCCAAGGGATATTTATATACATGTTTATATTTATTCCATTTCAGTTATTGTATTGGCTGTGACCCGACAACTTATTCGGGTCTACTCCTTGTAGTACATTCGGTTGTATTTATTTAGTTCATTTTATTTCTAACATTTCATTTATCTTAGTTCTTTCATGCATCTTTTTTTTTTTTTTTTATAGTGTTATAGTGTGTTGTCTGTTGCGTTTTTATTTTAATTTTAACATCCCGCTTATATGATATCGGGTAGTTAGTCCTATATTATATAGTACCGACAGTTGATGTTGAGACTGGACCATCTGAAACTCCTGATTTAATATAGTATAGGGTTGGCCACCCGTTATTATTTTAGGCGGGTTGTGACAGATGGTATCAGAGCATCAAGTTCTAGAGTCCTTAGGATCTGTGCGAGTTTCTGCATTCTTCCGTTAACGGTCTTGACATATAGCCCTACAAATAGGACTGTTGTGTTCACTGCGTTGTTTTCTTCTGTGAAGTATATTCACTTTATTGACGTTCTGATAACAATTGCTTTTGTTTCGTTTCTGACGTCGCCTAGATTTTGTCGTCTAGGAAAGGATAAGATTAGAAGTACAATACCCATAGTATATCTTGGGTACGCTATAATTGGGGGTATTTGTTTTCCCCAATTTCGGAGGAGTTATTGAGGAAATTTCTAGCAGTGGTTCGAGGTGATTTATCGACAGTTTAATAAGAAAGGAAATTTACTCGAATGGAGAATCTTGGTCTTAGTAAGGAAAGCCCGAGGAGAGGCATGTAGTGTAGTCCTTGGGAGGTTTAGATTGAGAATCTTTTAACCTTCGTTAGGAAACCTAATGTTGGTGACTCTTACTGAGGTGAGGTAGGTGGAGTTGTCCCAATATTAGGAGTATCGCCTTCTAAGATGAGGGAGTTTTCGGCAGTTGAGATCGCGCCTTGCCCTTCAAAATGGTTAGGAAGGGTTCTGAGGAAGATGTTTCTCTTGTGAAGAAATAGGCTTAGGGATAATGATTGTCCTGGAAGAAGTTGAGGACCCTGAGTTGAGATTCTAGGACAAGGGGAAATCATTGAGTTACGAAAATGTAAGGTAGAATACCTTCCTTTGGGTTTAAGTTACGCTTTGTGTGATATTGGGAACGTCGCGTGTGAGGTGTGATGAGTAGCTAGCCGCTATACCGCTAGGGTGTATGGAATTTTTCCTAGAGGAGGAAGTGAGCAAGTGTGGCCTTTATATGGCATCTTTGGAGATGATACATCTTTTTGTAATGAAATAGTAGGGAGGAATTTATTTTTATATAAAAGTGTTGATATAATGTATAGGAATTTCATAACTGAGAGGTTCAGAGTTTGGTAGATTTATGAGGAGCGGATAGTTTAGCTCATAGTTGCGCTAGTTTTGAGAACTAGGTATTGGCTAGAGTATTGTAATCGTTGAGGCCTTGTGTCCTAAGCATAAGGTGTTTGTTTGGCGTGCCGTAAAGCGCGGAATATATTTATATCGTATTATTGTATTGGCCCTTGGGCAGTATCTAAAATATGGAAATCCCTCTTTTTATAAAACCTTAACCCTGGTTCAACTAATCTCAATCCCCGACCTAGCTACACAGTAGTGTATTGGGAGGGTTCCTTGTTTGGATTTCGCTTGCGAGACCTCCCCCGCACGAAGGTGGCTAGTGTCAGGAATTGAGGAGAGTTCTACCATTGGGAAATTTTAAACTTTTATATAGTTAGTATGTCGTTATAGAGTATATTGCTGAGGGTTATACTATGATTTGAGGCTAATGGAGCCTGATCATAATTTTACGAGTGGAAACTCGGATACGGGGTGTATGGGCTCCCTGGGTAGTAGTTGTTTTAAAACTATATGGTTCGATATGAGAACCATGAAGGATCGGTATAGTGATACTAAGGATTGATGTGAGGACTAGATGATATTGAGGTCCTAGGCATGTCTTAAATTTCGCGGACGAAATTTTTGTAAAGGGGTAAGTGTGTAACAACCCTCGATTTTGGAGATTGAGAAATTAAATTTTGGGATTTTTTTTTAATTAAATTGGAGAATTTCAAAATTTGGGAATTGAGATCCAAAAATAGAGAAGATTTCAAAGTATTCCGGGTGATATTTTTGAGGGTACCATCGATCCCGGAAGGGTCGAGATAGTCAAAATGACTGTCATTGGGTCTTATTTCGGCTCCGGAATGTTTTTAAGCTATTTTGACTTGAATTGGAGTAAACGAGTCATTTAAAGAGTGTATTAACATTTAAAAATTGGGTTTATTGTTTTAAGGGATTTAAGGCTTACGGATCAAGCCTTTCTCATTATGAGAAAGAGAGAAAAAGCCCTAGAGAGAAGAAGAAAGTAAAGAAGAAGAAAGGAAGAGAGAGAGAAAGAGAAGCTTGGGGATTTTCAGCCCAACCGCGACATCGAGGATGATCCAACCTCTACAAATCTGAGGCAAGTGTTTAATCTTGCTAAATAGCTATTTATGTATTTCATTTCATAATTTGTGGGGTAAAGAAATGGATTTTTGTGTATTAACATCAAAACCTAGATTTTTAGGTTTAATCTTGAAATCAATGTGTAAATATGGATTTAATGGATTAGAAATGGTTGGGATCAACTCTGGGTTGATTAATGGGCTTAAAATTACGATTTAATGAAAGTTTGGGGAATAGAATGAAAGTTTTAGGGTATTAATTTCGTGGGTTTGGTGAGAAAGGGAAATCGGCCAGCTTATCTGGTATGGCCGGTCGACCGCGGTCTGGGGACCGGTCGACCGCGCCTTAAGGGAAAAGCCTATTGCATTTCTTCGTAGGCAAAATTTGGACCCGCGGTCGACCGGGGGTCTGGGACCGGTCGACCGGTCCCCTGTTTTTAGCCCAAAACTTGGATTTCTTCTCCCCCTTTTCTTTTGGAGTTTATTCTTAGGGGCTTCCTTAATGGGCTGTTTTATGGGTTTCCTAAGATGACTTCTAGCCCTTTTTGGTTGGGTTTGTTGATTTGGGGTTCTCTCTTATAAAGTAAGAGGTATCTTTTGGTGACTTATAGGGGGTCTCTCGCTTAGTATCTGATAATGGGAACTTCTTGGAATCATCGGATAGGAAATATCCATGTATGTTGTGAAATTTCTAGGCCGACATTTATGTCAAATCCTTACAAGGATAGGATATGGTTAAGATATAATTTGGGGCCAAATGGAAGAGAGTGGTTGCATACTCTTTAGAGTGAGGGGTCTCATATCCTTAGAAATGTTTAGTCTAAGGAACAATTGATAACTCAATAGGAGTAAGGGTTACCGGGATTTATTTCAACCATAGGTGACTTTGAGAACGGCTTGGGATCGTACTATCGACTAGAATAAGCGGTAGCATAAATTCTAGTTAGGATAGTTTACACATAAATATGGGGAAATAACCATTGAGATTCCAATACTTGAAATGAGGTTGGAATAAATTGAGGTTTTAGACTGTTAAGTCATGTGTGTACCTATGGTTAAATAGTACTAAAAGGTAATTATGTACTTTTGGATATGGATGAAATGTGTAGTGAGGGATTCCTACACATACTCTTGGGTGATAACCCTAATGTTGAATATATATGCATAGATATATACATATGGTTTTGGGAGACTATTCATCATAGGAAAAACGATTGAATATGTTTCAAGTGAGGGATTGTATTCACATATCGAGGTACATTTAATGGAAATTGTGGTGGCGGCTTGTATATTGAGGATTATGTATACTTATAGCCGGGTTTATATATCTTATACATATGAACGAGAATTAGTTTGTATAATATCTATGTATGAATGTGAATATATGGATATATTTTATGTTGTGGACATACATGGTATGGATATTTAAACCGTATATGATCGTTTACTATATTGGATCATATGATGGGATCATATGGATGTATGTATATTGCGTATGTGAGCGATATATATACTTATTTGGTTAAGCATACCCCGCTCATGCTATCATTGGGAAGTTTCCGCGCAGAGGGTGAGCATCCTGGCATATAGAGCAGGGTGTGGATATTCCCCAGGCCATAGTCGTCCCTTGTGTTATTATACGATATAGATATATATTTTGGGATGAGACGTGGTGGGTATGTTTCGTCTCATTGTCGGTTGGAACTATGACCGCTTCTCGGGACGTCGTGTGTGTGAGTTATCACGAGGTGGGTGTCGTTGATCCCCACCAGGTGGTCCCCAGTTGTTACGTGAGCCGGACTCTGGGAAGATGATAGCATTGATGCAGTTTTATCGGCGCTATATATAGCCGGGTATTATATGTGCGTGTCCATTGTACATCATCTATGGTATGTACACTTGGTCATGGGTATGGATGATGGTATGTATATATATGGTGAGAATAAAATACCTATATATATATTTATATATCCTAGATGAAAGGATATAGTATTTCTATGGGGTACATCTTGGATGATTATGGTGTACCAGATTTATTGGGGATTGATGTATCGTATTTGAGGAATACTTCGGTTACATCATACCAAGGATATTATTGGAGATTTTTAGTTGTTTTCATATTGTAGTTTAAAGTTTAGTAGTAATGGTAGTATTAAATTGTATGTTAAGCATTATGGATCTCTAGGATCGACATTGCCCAGGAGTAGTGTAACGAGGTGGTTCCTTGTTTGGATTTCGCTTTGCGAGACAACCCACGTACGAAACGCAGTGCCATGTCGAGATTTGAGAGAAGTAATTCTATCTGTGGCATCTCGGATCTCTGGTCTTGACCTTGTCAGGAGTAGTGTAACGGGGCAGTTCCTTGTTTGGATTTCGCTTTGCGAGACTCCCCACGCACGAAACGTAGTACAATTTTGAGATTAGAGAGAAGTTTTGCCAATATTCCATGTGCATGATATTAAGAAATAAATTCTTATATTTTTTTAGCCTATATATATATATATATAGGGGTAACGCATTAAGAATTATAATTCATGAAATTATAAATCGGAATCCATTAGCCCTATTATGGCATAATTGTTGTAATCATAATCTCGTAGGATTAGAAAGGGTGGATCCTTAGATTATGACAGGAAAGTAGATCTCATGGGTTTAGGCTGGGCCTATGATAAGTTAGGCTGTCCTAATAACAATATGGGGTAATTTAACTAAAACTTGAGGACGTGAATAGGTGCGCGCCTTTAGATGAGAGGTGAGTTGGGGTTCCACGAGAGTGCGATTCCACTTTGATTATGAAATAATTGCGCCGGTAATTATTATGCACGGTTAACACACTTGCTAAATATTTTTCACATTCGGGGCTCTGACCCGTTTACTTTTCTCTCCTGCTTGTATATATATATATATATATATATATATATACCGCATGGATGCCGGATGACTTTCTATCCAGAGTCTTGGGAGCCGTGGCAGGTGCGGACTTTTGCGGAATGTTTCATGTAGCCGCTTCCTACTCTTTAAAATTATAGGTAGGATTCATGTTGTATATCGGGCTTGTACCCAAGGGATATTTATATACATGTTTATATTTATTCCATTTCAGTTATTGTATTGGCTGTGACCCGACAGTTTATTCGGGCATACTCCTTGTAGTACATTCGGTTGTATTTATTTAGTTCATTTTATTTCTAGCATTTCATTTATCTTAGTTCTTTCATGCATCTTTCTTTTTTTTTTTTTTTTGTAGTAGTGTTATAGTGTTGGTTTGTTGTCTGTTGCGTTTTTATTTTAATTTTAACATCCCGCTTATATGATATCGGGTAGTTAGTCCTATATTATATAGTACCGACAGTTGATGTTGAGACTGGACCATTTGAAACTCCTAATTTAATATAGTATAGGGCTGGCCACCCGTTATTATTTTAGGCGGGTTGTGACACCCACCATTATAAACAAAAGAGGTGGCCTCATAAAAAGATTAAGTGATTGATGACCCTCATTGAGGGTTGTCAAGCTGTTAATCTTCCTGTGAGGACACCTTATAATGTTGAGTTCCCTGCACCTTGAAATTAATCCCTTGCATACATTACTGCTCACTCTACTCAACAAAATCATACTCCGCCATCTAAAACCAATAATGGGAACGCTTGATATAGTTGTAAAAACTCAGGAATTCACTCATGGGAGACAATATGGCTCCGCTGGTCTAATGGTTGTCCAGACAAAACTCCAAAGATTGTTCAGATCACGATTCTAGTGTCCTTAGGATCTGTGTTTGAGATCGTTACGTTCTGCGTTGCATCCTTGGACACTAAAACTGTCCTCTGAACAATCTTTGGAGTTTTGTTAGGACAGTCTTTTGACCAACGGAGCCACGTAATCTCCTGCGAGTGAATCCCTAGCTTTTTACAACTATAGCAAGTGTTCCAATTATTGATTTTAGATGGTGGAGTTTGTTTTTATTGAGTAGAGTGAGAGGTAATGTTTTTAAGGGTTAATTTCAAGGTGAAGGTAACTCAACATGACAAGGTGACCTCAAAGGAAGATTAACACCTTGATAACCTCAATGAGGGTTGTCAAGCTCTTAATATTTCTGTGAGGCCACTTATTTTGTTCATAACAGAGGGGCCGAGCTGCTACTACAAACTATTTAAAATGTTGGTGTTATTGTCGAGCCAACTCAACAAAAACTGCTTCCCCATCCTTTGTCTCCTAAGCATAAGTTGATTTCCTTGTGAGGCCACCTTTGAGTTCCCTGAATTGTCATATATTGGTGGTTCTTGATGAAGGCCACACATCCCATAATGAGAGGAGTCGTATTTGGAATACTCTATTAAACTCCAAATGGGAAAACACGTCATATTATTCGGGATTCCTTTCCAGAACAATGTTAGTGATCTCTATAATATGTTGAATTTGGTATGGACAAAAAGGTAGGTTTTCTTGCCAAACATGCCTTTTGAGGGTGAAAACCAAAAGCACCTCCCAAACGGTCCCGTGAGAGGTGCAAACAGCTCGCACGGGATCAATGTAACTCGCAGGAACCGATCGCGTGGTCATGAGACCTCCGGTTTGATAATATGGTGATAATTTGAGAAAAACCACACTTAGGCTTAAAAATGTGTCATTAGAGGGGAAAACCCCTTAACGCCCCTAAGCGGCCCCTTTAGGGGAGCGATCATGCGCACGTGACCAATGTAACTCGCAGGAACCCCGATTTGAGAATATGACGATAATTTGAGAAAATCCACACTTAGGCTCGAAAACGTGCCGTTAGAGGGGAAACACCTTAGCGGCCCCCAAACTTTCCGTTTAGGGGAGAGATCACTGCGTATGGGTTCAACGTAGCTAGTAGGAGTCGAGCTCATGGTCATGGGACCCCTAGTTTGAGGGCATGACTCAAAATAGAGAATATCCACACTTAGGCTTGAAAACGTGTCATCGAGGGGCGAAATCCGGCAATGGCCCCCAAATGGTTCCGCGGGCAGCGCCAGCACCTCTCTCCGGATCAATGTAACACATAGTAACCGACCGCATGGTCACGGGACCCCCCGTTTTAGATCTCGACATAAATTTGTGAATATCCATACTTAGGCTTGAAAACGGGTCGTTGGGGGGGGGGGGGGTAAACCCCTTAGCGTCCAACAAACGGCCCCGTGAGCGACGCCTACACCTTGCATGGGACCAATGTAACTCGTTAGAGCTGACCGCGTGGTCACAGGACCCCCGATTTGAGGGAACGTGCCAATATAGAGAAAATTCACACTTAGGCTTGAAAACGTGACTTTGGGTGGTGAAACCACATAGTGCCCGCTTAACGGCCCCGTGACCATGCGATCAGTTCCTACATGTTTTAGAGCTCATTGAAATTTGTCTGGAAATGAGTCTCAAATAATATAATGAATTTTCCTGTTTGAAGTTCGATAGAGTATTCCAAATACGAATCATCTACTGGAGTGCCCTGGATTGGTGTATCTTGATGAAGGCCACACTACCCGTAATGAGAATATCTACCATTACGGGGATTATGGCCTTCATCAATTACCACTAAACATTCCTTTAGAGGAGTCGTATTTGGAATACTATATGAAAATATAAATGGGAAAACGCATCATATTATTCGATAAACCTTTCCCGAACAATTTCAATGAACTCAACAACACGTCGCATTTGTCTTGGCCAAAAAGACATATTTTTTTCCCAAACAATCCTTCAGAGGGAGAGACCCCCAAACACCCCTAAACGGACCTGTGAGTTGCCCCAAAACCTTGTACGAGTCTAATGTAACTCTTAGGAACCGATCGCGTGGTCACGGGACCCTCGATTTGAGAGAACGATTCAAAATAGAGAAAATCCACACTTAGGCTTGGAATCGTATCATCGGGGGGAGAAACCCCTTAGCGCCCCCACAGCCTCGTGAGAGGTGCCAACACCTCGCACGAGTCCAATGTAAATCGTAGTAACCAACCGCGTGGTCACGCGACCGTCAGTTTGAGAGCACGACCTAGATTTCAAAATGCCTACACTTAGGCTTGAAAACGTTCCATTAGCGGGAGAATCCTCGCAAAGCCCCCCAAACGGCCCAGTGGGCGGCGCTAAAACCTCGTTCGGGACCAACATATCCTGAACAAACCGACCGCGTGGTCATAGGACCCCCAGTTTGAGACCATGACAAAAATTTCAGAATTCCTACATAAGTCTCGTGACCGCGTGGTCACGGGACCCCCGATTTAAGAGCACGGGACCCCCGGGAGGTCACCCAAGGAGCACTTGGAGTAACTAACCGATTAGCCTCCCAATTTGAGGATTTTTTTTTATTATTATTAAAGTTAGTCACGGTCCAAAGTCATGACCATGTTTTCTATACAGTAAGCTTGGGCACAGCCTAAAGTCGTGACTAAGTTGACTTATATAGAAAACATAGTCACGGTCTAAAGTCGTGATGAAGATTAATCATAAGAAAAATGGTCATGTATTTAAGCCGTGAGAATGTTTAATTGTACACAAAACATGGTCACCGCTATGGTCCGTGACTACATGGTTTTTAAATTGGGTGATGATCACGGGTTAGGGACGTGACCATGCTTGTAAAAAAGTCAGGGCTATTGGCCATGAACATGTTCGTGACTATCATAAGTCCATGTCCAGGGCAGTGGTTAGGGATTTGGGACGTGACCACCGAAATTGGTCACGCCCGATTTAGTCATGGACCAAATCGTGACCCATACTACCTAGTCAGGGATAAAGTGTGTGACCAATCACCCAGTTTGGTGAAGTGATAGGTTAAACCCCGTGGTGAAGGAGGTGGTTAGGGCCGAAGTCATTAAGCTATTCGATGAAAATATAATCTACCCCATATCGAATAGAAAGTGGGTGAGTTCTATTCAAATGGTTCCCAAGAAATCTTTAATCATCATTGTAAAAAATTTGAAGGGTGAATTGACCTCGAAACTCACCATCACTGGGTGGCGCATGTGCATTGACTACTGAAAGCTCAATGTTGTGACCTAAAAGTATCACTTACCCTTCCATTCATTGAAAAAATGCTAGAGCACATATTGGGCAACCCATGCTATTGGTTTTTCTTTGGTTATTTTGGATATAACCAAATCGAGCTCGGTATCCAAGACCAAGACAAGATCACTCTCACATGATTTTTGGCACATTTTCATATAAAAATATGCCCTTCAGGTTATGAAATGCACCGACCACGTTCCATGTCGCATGCTAAGTATATTCAGTGATATGGTAGAGAGAGGTTTAGAGGTATTCATGGACGATTTGTTCTTCTTTGGTAACTCCTTTGACCATCGCCTCTCCATTCTCGAGAGGCTCTTATTTAGATGAATCGAGAAAAATCTCATCTTAAATTGGGAGAAGTGATATTTTATGGTCACAAAAGGTATTGTTCTCGGGCATATTTTCTCCTCCGAAGGTATAGAGGTGGATAAGGCAAAAATCTCGGTGATTGCTGATTTGCCAGCCCCAAAATCCCTCAAAAACATGAGGTCTTTCCTTGGACATGCGAGATTATATCAAAGATTTATTAAAGACTTTAGCTCGTTCGAATGGATTGAGGCATGTCACTTCTCTTTTGAGAAGTGAAAAATCATGCTTACCACTGCCCTGATTATTCAAACCCCGAATTAGACCTTACCTTTTGAACTCATGTGCAACACGAGTGATTTCCTAGTTAGGGATGTTTTGGGACAAAGAAGTGATAAGAATCCCCACGTTATATACTATACTAGTCGAACTCCCAACGGTATGAAATTGAACTACTCGACCACAAAAAAAGAGTTGTTAGCAGTTTTCTTTGCCTTGGATAAATTTTGAGCGTATTTAGTGGGATCACCCATCGCGTCATCAAACCGCATAAGATTAGGTGGGTCCTCCTACTCCAAGATTTCAATCTCACTATAAAAGATAAAAAGAGATTAGAGAACGTAGTTGTTGACCACTTGTCTCGATAGACGTTCGAAGCACCTATAGATCAACTTACCTTCGATGAGTTCTTTTTGGATGGACAACTATTCTCTAGTTCCTCTCTTCCATGGTTCATGAATATCTCGAACTACCTTATAACGAGGTCCATCCCCTTACATTGGACCCCTTAGGAGAAGATTAAGTTCATAATTTGGGTGCACATGTTTTTCTTTGATGCTCCATACTTGCTCAAGTATTACGCAGACCAAATCATTCAAAAATGTGTCCCAGATGACAAGATAGTTAGTGTCAACCTATTTTTGCATTCGAAAGCATGTGGAGGCCATTTTTCCTCCAAGAAAACCACCGTAAAAATCTTATAATACGGACTACATTGGCCCACACTTTTCAAGGATACATGTGAATTTTGTATTTCCTACGAGCGTTGCTAAAAGTTGGTGCAATCACTCATCGTAACATTATACCTATGTCCCCCAGACTAGAAATTGAGGTTTTCTTTTGTACGACCATTGACTTCATGGGCCCATTTCGGTAACTTTTATATCCTTGTCACAGTTGACGTTTCCTAGTGGATGGAAGCGATATCATCACAAATATGGTCTTGAAGTTCATAAAGGAACACATACATTGGTACTCTGAAGGAGATAATTAGTGAGAACATAACCCATTTTCGCAATGGTCCATTTCAAATCTCATGAGAAAGTATGGGGTCTTTCATAAGGTTGGAACGACCTACCACCCTCAGAATAGAGACCAGGCAGAGTTATCCAACCTCAAGATCAAATATATTCTAGAGAAAAAGGTTAATCATGACCGTAAGAATTGGTCTCTATGACTAAGCAATGCACTTTGGGCCTACTGCACGGCATAAAAAACTCCCTTTTGAATGTCCACTTATAGACTTGTTTATGGAAAACCTTGCCATCTCCTTATGGAGATTGAACATAAGGCCTATTAGGCAATATAGAAGTTGAACTTTGAATTAAATAAATACGAGAAAAAGCGAATGCTCTAACTCAATGAGTTGGAAGAGATTCGGGATGACTCGTATGAGAGTGCTAGTATCTACAAAGTGAGGGTGAAAGACAAACATGAAAAGAACAAATCATGAAAGTCATTTCACCCATTACAAAAAGTACTCTTGTATAATTCCCGATTGCATCTATTTTTGGGTAAATTAAGGTCGAGGTGGACAGGCCCATATGTTGTAAAGATCGTCTTCCCTCACGGTACGATCAAAATTGAGAATCCTAAGGATTGGAGTGTGTTTAAGGTGAACTATCAATGCCTTAGATCTTTTCGAGAGTTGTTTGACCCATCTATGGAGTCAATTCTGTTAGTCGACCAAGTTTATAAGGACGGATAGGTTATCCCGAGCCTAATTTTTCTGCCCAGCGACCACTGACATGTGTGGGGTTGCATAATTTTGTTTTAGGACTCATTTTGTGCTTCATATATAAGCGAAAGTCCCAAAAGTTTCCATATCATCCATCCATTCATATGCACTAGGAGAGTTTGAGTGAAACATGTTTGAATTGATTCGGGCCTATTGGTCGAATTGATTCGTTTTGAGGTAGCGCTGGATACATCAGGTATGAATTGATTCACCCCATTTAGCTGAATCGATTCGGTTTTAGGCAGTGTGGTGGGCAATGTGCAACGAATAGATTCACCAAATTGGTCGAATCGATTTGGTCGATTAGGCTCTTAAATTCCCCACATTTATTTATTCACTTACCTTATTCTTCTCCACTACTCTCATATTTACATCGAGTTTTCCTCCCAAAAATCCCCCTCCACTCCATTTTCTCTCCATTTTTCATGTGCTTCCCCATCCAAGGTACATCTCTACTCTTTTTCTATGGATTTTAACCTTTATTTAATGAATTTAGGTGGTCAAATTATGAGTCGGGTCTCAGTTTGTGTATATTACTTAATATTTCATTGAAATTCCCCAAATGCTTCATGTTTCTCATGATTTATCAAAATTGCAACTTGTATATAATTATTGTTTTGTTGTTGTTGTGATTTGTGGAGGTTTTTCAATGAATCAAATGCTCTCCAACCCCATTTTTAACATTTCCCACAACGTGTTTGATAAAATGCCCCAATGAGTTTTTAGTGCACAAAGGCTACACTTCTTGCACCGTTTATCTCACAATCTTGTGGTATCATTCCATTTTTGTTTCAGTGCACGTCGGCTACCCTCATATGAACTATTTTCCTCACGTGCACCCTTGTTCACATTTTGACACCTTTTTTACACTTACTCTAATTTTTGCATTGCACTAATTGTGTTTTGTATTAAATTATTGTCTTGTAGGTCTCAATTGCACAAAACCTCACGATATATGAAATTATAGGACGCATTGGGTTTGAAATGTTGCATTCAAAGGAAGAAAGAGATTAGTATCGAGCTAATTTCAAATCAAGCCGCTTGATAGCAGTGGAGAGGCAAGTGCACTTGGAAGAATTCCCGGACTTCGTTAGGACCTTTTTGAGCAAATTTTCATAGGAGGCTCATCTAGACAAAGCAGGGAAGTCAGCGAAGAGTTTGTGTTACACACGAGGCCTATGTGCGTGGTGGGCAGATCGCCATCACGGCTGCCATATTGGTGTTGCACTTGAGCGGGGCCTCTAACCCTGAGAATTACAATTTTTCATCTCGGATAGCGCACCGAAGCTTTTGAATTACACCCTCCTCACGTGTCTAGATCTAGGTAAGACTTGGACTGGCGACACGTTCCTAGCTTCTAGCATGTCTGATTACCACCATATCCTCCACCCAGTAAGCGTGAATAACATCCTCCCCACACAGACCAAGGTCATCATCCTCTACAAGCATGACCATTTACTATATAATATTTTGGAGGAGGACACCATTATTATCCTTCACGCCCTTGTCCTGGAGAAGATATTGGGTACCGCATATGATAAGCAGAGATCGACTACTCTCCCCTGTGCACGTCTCGTTTCATGGATTTTTCAAAATGTTGGGTGTGAAGTTGCTCCCACTAACTAGATTCTGAAGAACTCAAAATTGATAAATAATACGTCGATTGCCAAGTGATTGGGGGAGGACCATTAGGAGAGGAGGATGAAGAGATTATTGGAGCTCCCGGTGGTTTAGAGATGGGATGAAGAGGAGGAAACTGATGATGTGCAGACGAGAGAGCGTACGGAACTGGAGGTCCCGCCTACGAATGCTGTTGTCCGTGACTTGGGGGTGCGTATGGATGCCCTCCAGGTCGATTTTACATTATTATGATGTGATTACTATAGAGACATCATCATGATCACTCGGATTCATATGGATATGTATCACTACATTCTTGGGGCCGATGCATCGATTCTTCTATATTTTTACAACCCCTATGCACCGCGTGTCCCTACCGCACCTGAGTCATCTAGTCGCCAGTAGGATTCTCCTGCCCCCTTCATTCTGCTACTATATTTTTAATATACTGGGTTGGCTTTTGGATTTTAGTTGTGTAACTTTGGGTTGAGAGGCTATTATTAATGTACGGTTTTAGCATTTTGATCCCCTTGTATCACAACTCTATTATATTTATGACATAAACACATTTTCATATCTTATTGTCATTTTTATATCTATATCTGTTTTCTATACTACTAATTTGGTAGTAATATGCTTTGTAGGTGTGTCGTTGCTCTTATCAAAGATCTCTCCATATGGGATGATAAATTTCTCACCCCTTTTTCAATTTTTATCCTTGAAACATTGAGGAAAATGCTTATTTCAAGTTAGAGGGTATGATTTACTCATTTCATTATTTTGGCAACATCATAACATGTTATTATTAATTCACATTTTTATTTAAAAAAATCTTATTTTTCTGTTAGGCGTCTTGTCTATGTCTCCAATGATTACTTGAATGATCGCCCTATACAATTGTGTAGCAGTGGTGCATATATAAATATTATGATTTATTAGCCTTTAGTCCTTGTATTGTTAACATTTGGAATAACTTCATAAATTAAACCGTGAAACCCATGAGCCCATACACAAATACTTCTTTATGATTCGGTTTAAGGCTATTATAACTTGATGATCATAAGGTGCATGTTATACACTTAGATAAACGATCTTTGAGACATACCTCCATTTGTGAGCGTATATAATTACTCTCTCTCTTTCTTGGAAAAAATGTATCTTGTCGATCATCTCATTATCTTTTTATTGAGTGTTTGTTAACAGATTTTATCATGAAAACTAACACTCGAGCATGATTTTGAATAGTGTTGAGTCTTGATAATCACATGAAACCCTAGGAAAATATCATAGGCCATATTTTCTATCTAACCCATATCGACCTTAGCCTCGCCTACATTATTATTGATTCTCAAGCCCCTAGAGATTAAATATAGCCATTCGTTTCACACGCAAATCCCTCAACCAACTCCACATTGGAGATTTAGACCTCACATACACTTTTCGCGCCTTAATTTTGGAGTGAGCCCGAGATTTATGATGTTTTGTGTGGATTGCAATCAAACGATGAGTGGACTAAAAAAAAGAAGAATAAATAAAAAGAACAAGCGAAAAATAAAAGGAACAGAAAAATAGAATAAATGGTTTCGAAAAGTGAGAATCACATACTCACGTGAATGAATAGAAACAAGTCTTACTCTAATGAATATTGTTCCTGTGAAACTTGAATTCCAATTTTAAAATTGACCACTCTTACCATTACAAATCCCTTTGCACCCATAAATAGACTTTCATTTCCAAACCCTAAACTAGTCCAAGTTATGTAATCAAAAAGTCCTATTTGATCCTAGGGTGAACTTGATTTAAAGTTTGAACATTTGAGACAATCTGTTAGAGTTCATGTCATCTTAGTTAATGTGAAATATCCTTTTATTAGATTGTATTCTTCACTTTTATCACTTATGACATGTGTGCGGCCTAGATTATATTTACAATTACTCCTTATGCCTGCATGTACCGTGTGCGTTACATCCCTTATCTGAATGCTTTCATCTGTTGTGTGTAACAACCGGTGAGAACTTGAGTCATGCATGCTTTAGCTTCTATATGGGTTATGAAAGCTTTATCAAATCTAAATTATCACATATGTCCGCTTATCTCGCAGTTCTATTATTTCAATTTTGTTAAAGTTACTCTAATACTGTCAATAATTGTAGACTTTTCTGTGAACCTTCATTTATTTTGTTGATAAGATATGGTTTCTTTGTTATTATTGAACCATTGCAACGGATTTTTGAAAATCATAACATGAGCTGACTTGATGTTTATGGGTATTATCCCGAAAAATCGTCACGAGGCAAAACTCATCCCCTAGGGGTTTAATGACTTATTGCATATGTCAAATGCAATCTTTTGCTCTCCAAAAGTGGCATTTATCTCTTTTGTACATAATTCCTCTCTTGTGGTTGTATTTATGACTCTTGTTTGTTCGTACTTCATTGCTCACGACTAGTAATGTGTAAGTTAGGGGGTGTGAATCGTCATAATTATTACATTTAAAACCGCTTTAATTTTTTGCATTTTAGCATTCCTGTGCATGTTATTTCCAAAATTATGCTCAATTACGGGATAACCCCTACTTTCATCATATATATATATATATATATATATATATATATATATATATATATATATATATATATATATTGTGCATGCTTTATTTGAGATTTTATAGTCATCAAGAATGCAAGTCGAAGTTCCAGCGATAGTCATAACTTTGGGGGCATTTTGGTAAATTTAGAAATCGATATTGGATCCCGAAATTTCACGAAAGTTAAATATCATCGAGTCATCTTTGCATGGCCATCGATGATGCGTGAATTCGATTCCTAACGAACAAGTTATGAAATATTCCACAGAACAATGGCCTTAATAGTATCCACTCAGCACATTCCACACCATTCAAGCAGGTGTGAATCGATTAGGGTTTAATGGACGAATTGATTCCATTTAAGGAAGTGCATAGAAAATGTTTACCAAATCGATTCAGACCAAATGGGTGAATTGATTCACCCCTATTTCCACTGTTTTGTCTATCTACTAGTTTGCCACTTTCAGATGTGTTTGGTATATAATGTGGCTTTTTTCTCTTTTGTAAGGATCAGATATTATTTTAGCAAGTTTCCTTTAATAAAAAACTCTCTCTTTTCTCTCTCAGGTCAAAGACAATAGTTTGATTTTTCTCTCTTATTTTGCATTGAATATAAAAAGATTTATGGTTTTATAGTATTACATTCTCCCCTACTTCATATTTAATAGATTTTAATGATTTGACTTGCATTTATTTATATCTCTAATATTGGTTTGTCTATTAATTAATGGATTCTTTACCTATGAGGTTTACTTGGATCACTTACTTAGTTTCTATGAGTGGCTAGTTTTTAGGTTGGGGATCATGATCCCACCATGGATGCTTGAGTTTCATCGTTAGGGTTTGATTTATAATTATTCTAATGGAACTTCATGTGTTGGTATTGAAGTATCCTAGTTTCTTAACTTTCCTTGTCTTGCAAGGGTAGTGCTTAAAGCTTTACTACAACATTGACCTAATTAGAACCATAACTAATTAACCCCTAATTCTCAATTGACGAGTTTGGTCTCTACATGGTTGATATTCGAACTTAATTAGTTATGATCGATTAGAATTACTTTGAACCTAATTCCATCATCTACATAGCAACTCCAAGGTAGGAGAATGATCCTTAATCCCTTTTATCTCTTGAACTCGTACTTTTCATGTTGTGTTCCATTAAAACATCATATTTTACTCTTTATATTGTAATTTAATCCATGCTAGGTTAGTTGTTAACTATACTTCACCCCTACAAACTATTATCAACTTTTACACTTTCCTTTTGTGAAGTGTAGCAATCATACTATAACCTTTTTTAGTTCTCTTAGGAGAGTCCTGTCCTTGTGGAATACTATCCCGGACTTGCCCGTTTACTACTTGTGGCGAATGATTTTCACTTGAATCAAACACTATTCGTATATCACCAATATCCTATACCAGGAGGAGCGCAAGGATTGAAATCATTTTCTCCAGTCGAACTGCTTTGAGGGATATCATCCATATTCCAAAGGTACAAAAAATGGGTTTAAAAAGGGCAGAAAACAACAATGACAATTGAGATTCCCACGAATGGAGCCAATCTATTGATGTATAAATTTGAATTATTTATCTTATCTCTCCATGAACAAATTTATAATCACAAATAAAATAGATAATGAAAATATAGAGCTGCCACCTGAGGTTTTCTACGTGGTTCAGTTTCGGAATGGAGCCTATATCCGTTGGGTAATAGTATTTAGGGTTTTATTCCAATGTCGTGAATAGAAGTGGATAATTCATCCTTCTCCCTTCATCTTGGGGAGATGGTGTATTTATAGTTTTGGGAATCTCAAAAGGTAGAATGCTTTTATAACTTGAAGTATTTACACTTGTACACATAAGTATGGAGCTGGGTATTATTCATGTGCATGAATTTAAGTACCCTTGGGGTTCCCCACGTGTGTCTCTTCATGCGCCTAATGGTTCACATTTTGGGGTATGGTTTGTTGAAGAACATACCAAAAGTATCTGAGCCGATAGACGTTTATTCGTCATTGACATTGTGGAATTGAGATTGACAGGTATCACTTCTTCATTGGTCTGGATGGACTAGTATTTTTAGGCCACAATAGTATTAAAATAACCATTACACATATTGCATTAACACTACTAACAGTAATGTTTTAAGAATATAATTTTTTATTTCACTTTTATTTATTTGTTATTATTAACCCATGCAACTCTTATAACCAAGTAATATGTTTCTCTTTGACCCTTTCAACATCAGACAATTGTAATACCCCGTATTTTCGTGATATTTATTTTTGGGATTAATTAAATTATCCGGATAAAATACTAACGAGATGTGAGTTGGTATTTGAATATAATGTGTATATATGGCTATATATATGGATATGGAATTATGAAATTTGTCGTGAGATTTAAATACGGTAATTTGGAAATTTTGTTGAGACGCGTGTGATAGTCGCGTCAGGAATATAATTATGTTAATTAAAAAGTGAATTTTATTTTTATTAACCGTATGGTCGTTTTGAGTGCGCCAACGCGTTCGGAAGGGTCGAAATAGTCAGAAAACACTAGCTGGGGGATTGGTTTGGGTCCCGGGGTATTTTTAGGCCATACCAGCAACCCAAAAGGGCAGTTTGGTAATTTTAGAATTTTGGGATTTTTGATTAACGAATTTTAGGAGTTTTAAATGGAAAATTAAAAGACCCACTAACCCATTACCAGCCATTAACTGATTAGAGGGCTACGGGGGTTATTAGAATTAGCCCCAAAAGTTCCTAAGACAAACCCTAGCCTCCATTGCCACCATTAGAGAAGAGCTTGTAGAGGGAGAGAGGGAGGAGAAATCTGCAGAGAAATAAAGAACAATTCACCAATCCAACACCGAAATCAGAGAAATACATAAGGCAAGTGGTTTAATTTCATTATTTTACAGAGAATGCTTCTTCCATGCGTAGGAAATTCAAATAAATTGTATTGTTCTTGGAGTATGATGAAAACCCATTTAATTGGATGTAGAGATTTAAGAATCTATTGAGGAAATTGCATGTAGAACATTGATAGGATGATTAGTCAGATGAAAATACATCTTTTACATCATAAAAACGGATTTAGTTATGTCTATGAATGACTTGATTTTTCTAGGGTTCATGTTCTTGAGATTTGGGAAAAATGGTGGAGATTTGATAATTTGATGTAGTTTAGGGTGATTTGAACCCATATAAATGTTGTACGGTTGAAACATGTTTAGGAAGGATTAGATACCTTGAAACATTGTTGGAATGACATTTAGGTGAGATTAGAGGTGAAGAAAAGTTGGAAAAACGAGTTAAGGAAAATCTGGGCTCGAATCTGGCCACTCGTTAGAAGACCTGCCCAGGTCGTTCGAACGAGCTCGTTCGAACGAGCTTCTAACGAGTTGACAGTTTGACTTCTAACGAGGGTGATGTTCATTCGATGGCTTTCGTTCGAACGAGATCTCGTTAGAAGGCCCAGTTCGTTCGAACAAACTCTCGTTCGAACAGTCTCGTTCGAACGATACTTCTAACGAGCTGACAGTTCGGGCTTTTTAGCCTGTTTTGATCCCGAGTGTCCCGTAACCTTGATTATATGTAGAGATAACACTTCCTTGTGGATTAATTGATATATTTGGGATATTTGGGATATAATGAGGAGTAAAATCTAGAAGTGTAGTTTGAACCTAAGGGGAATTATGAATTAGGACGTGAGTGCCTATTACGCCGCGAGAACTATTGACGGCCTAAATAATTATATTAACCGGGAACATATAAATTGTGTAGCTTTATATGTCGGTACGAATGAGAAGTGTACCGCCAATATATTATGGTGGTTACTAAGATGTGTGCATACTTAGTATATGTATTGCTTTTATGTGTATGACATACCTACCATACTTGCTATCACGGGAGGTTACGTTCGCTTAGGGCCCTCTAATTCTTGTGTTGCCCGGATTTAGACTAGTACCTCGATGAACATAGGTCAGAGAAGGACTTATTGGGATATTAATAAGTCTGCTGATCGTGGGAACGTAGGTATGTACGTGACCCATGTGATGTGACTGTGTTCGCCTCCATTGTTTGTGATTGTTGTTATCTGAGAACGATTCCTGAGAGATTCGGAATGCGTGAACCTTATGTACGTGATGTACCGGGATGTATAGCAGAGTATGTGTGCACCGCAGCTTAGTCTCGGGGTGCTTATATTGTATATTTATGACGTGAATAATATACACTTAATTAATGGGAACTTTCATGTGTTATTGTGTGTATAAATATGGAAACGTTTTGAGAAAACATAAAGGGATAACCTGAAATGAATTGTATTACTAATTGAGAATCTGAGTTTAAGTAAAGCCCTCTATTGATTTGATAACGCTAGAATGTAATATGGGAATCGAGTAGTAAGGGGTAGAACTTATTACGGTTTGGTTAGATATGTATGTATTTAGATGGGTACGGTACGTTAGGAGTGCACATGTAGTCAAGAGGTGAGAATTTCATGTGAGTGCACGTCCTAACATGTATTTTGCATTTAATGTTTTAATGTTATTAAAACGCTTGCTGTTTCTAAAATGATTTCCACTTTCGGGCTCTGACCCATTTGCTTTCAAATCTATTTTTGTAAAAACCATTTTAGGTGCCCAGCCACAAGGACACCATGCTTAGGATCCTCATTCAGGTGACGAGCTGTAGCTGTTTGTGGAAGTTACAGGACTTTGCTTGTAGACATTTCATCTATATTGACTCTATATTCAGCATTTATCAGTTGTAGGGCATGTCACCCATTTCTTTAGAGACATTTCATTTATTTCAGTTATTCAGACTTATGACATGTCATTATTTCAGGATTCAGACTTGTCATTTTATTTTCAGTTGTGGGATTGTTGTGAGAAGTTTTCCTCCGTACTTCTTATTACTATTTGTGGGTTATGTCATTACTTCGTTATGGTAAATGGATTATGTTGTCCTCCCATTATTCTTTTATTGCATGTTATTCAGACTTAACTTAAAATTTGGCATCTTACTTTTTAAATACTAGGTGGTTAGTAATTATTAAAATGTTTTCGACAATGATGCTATTAACTGAACCAACTTGGCATTTTGTATCGATTTAATAAAGGAGTAGCTACCCGGTATTTAATTAGTCTGTGTGTCACAACAATACATTCACCTGAATCATATTAAATTTGAACAATATATACGGTTTTGGACCTATAATTTTATTCACATAAAAGATGATTCTCTTTATTTATTACATCCCCGAGAGAAATAAAGAAAGAATCAATCCTAACTCCAAGCCATTGATTGGATCGATATGTCTTTGGATGCTTATTTTATTCTTCAAACTCTTCAGTTAGATAGTATAACTCTTTATTTTATTTGTAATCAATGTTCTGTGTTTTTTAAGTTCTGGAAAAAAATTCCTTGCTCCTTGCTCCCTAATTACTTATTACACATATTACATTAACACTACTAACACAAATCTTAAAAATATGATTTTTTTTAATTTCATTTCTATTTATATATTATTATCATCATAACGGTTAATTATTTATCATGGGAAAATATTTCTTGACAGTATTACATGCAACTTTATTGATGCAACGGAAAAGATTTTGCGTTTTACATCATAGTCAAGAAGTTGAGTCACGAGGATCGAACATAAGGAAGCTTTGTTGCAAATCATGTGAAAGAAACAAATAGTGTAAGAGAACTAGTTAGGCCTTTTTATATTTTAGGCTATTTTGGTGTATCCCGTTAGAAATTGTCACGTACCATCCTAACAAACTGACTCCAACATTCAAGAGTTCCCTACATCTCATAAAGTTATAAAACAATTGATGTTTAAAATTTTTCATAAACATTATTTGGGCTGCTTATTTTTTTTAAATCGAGCCAGGATTTTGAAAGCATTTAATAATTATTTTAAAATGAGATTATCTTCTAGTTCGAGTGATTTGACATTATCATTTGATGCCTCTTTAGATCCAACATCGAAGGAACTTCCAATGAAGATGTACTATTATAATTCTTTAAAATCTCGTTACATACGAGTTCGAACGAAAAGTTAAACTCGTTCGAACGAACTAAAGTTCTCATTCGAACAAGATCTAATTTTTTTCAGGCAAGCCATCGCCTCGAATTTTGTGCATAACCTATAAATAACCATTTCATCTCCAAATTTCGTAAGGTTTTTTCCAAATAGATTTATGCATATCTATTACAAAAAGTTTTCAACCTTTTATATTTATAAAACACCTTTGATTCGTAAACACAACCCTAGATATATTTCGTGAATCATTTAGAACCTTAGTTGAATTATACTTATTGTGGAGAGATCATCTCTACGACTGACTTGTGAACTTGGAGGAATCACAGCTGGACGTTGATTGATGGATACTGAGGGTGGATCGTTGCATGTTGATTGCTGAGGAACGAATGGTATTCTTTAGAGATTCTACGATGACTGTGCATTATACTTGTGGTTGTATCTAGGAGTAGTGTAACTGGGTTGTCTTATAAAGTTTCTAAAGTGCTAATATAAAAAGTTTTTTCCTGAAAAGGGATTTTTCCTCAGTTGTCATGTGAATGAATATTTTATTTATTTATCTTATCACTTAGATTCATGTCTTAGGATAATAAGATAAAATTGGATTTTTGATTTTATATTTAAATAAATAATACAATCCATTAAGATCGTGCGCACTTTCATATTGGTATCGGAGCTACACAAAAATATTATGTGATATTTTTTCGCAATTTTTTTCTTTATTAACAATTTTTTTTTGAAAACTTGTCTATCTTCAAAAAGTTAGGATTTTAATGGATAGTTTGTATGATCAAATGCCCATTTTTTATGGTTCCAACAATGCATATTAGAAAGTTAGGGTAAGGTCAGCCTTAAAAGCCATTGATGAATTTGTTTGGTGAGTTTGTGAAAGCGGGTGGACACCACCCACTGTCACTGTTGATAATGACATTGGCCCTAAACCTATATCTTCATGGATAGATAACGACTTTAAGTGGAGTAAGTTTAACTCTTGCAGTTTGTGTGTCATATAAGGAGTCGTCACCCCTGACAAGTTTTACCGCATCATGACGTGCACCACGTCTAAAGAATCTTGCGTTACTCTCCAACTCACACACAAGGGTACCAACATGGTAAAGGCATGCAAGCTACACAATTTGACCACCTAAGTTTAGACCATTACAATTCTAGAGTTTGAGTCTTTTGATTCATTTTATGTGCGTTTGTCAGATATAGTTAATTTTAGTTTTCATTTGGGTGAGAAGATTCCTAGGAGGAGAGTTGGTAAGAAAATTTTGTGGTCGCTTTCTGCCTTCTTTATCCCTAAGGTTATCGTGCTAAATTCGCTAGGGATCAAGACACTCTTAGGTTAGATAACTTATAGGATATCTTCAAACATATGAGATTGATATGTTCCCTAAGACTATTAAACCTAAATAAGCAGGGATTACTTTAAAGACTCAAACTAAGAAAAAGAAGAAAGAAAAAGTTTGTGAGTCCTAATCTGAAGTTGATTTTGATTTTGATGATTTGGCCCCTTTTGCAAAAAAATATAAAAGTTTCAAAAGAAAATTTTTCAACAGAAAAGATTTTGGAGAAAAATAAAAATAAGAATGAGGGCACAAGCAGGGGAGAGAAATAGGAAGAGATTTAGTGTTATGAATTTGAAGGTAAAGGGAACAAGGCACATGAGCTTCCCACTCGGGTGAAGAGAAAGGTCAAGAAAGTTGCGAATAAAGTCACTATTAACGACAGTGATGTCGAGTCGATTAATTTAGGGGGAGAATCACCACATGGACGTGCATTGTGTTCATGGCTAGTCATGTTAGTACATCTAGTTAGTCCCACACTGATAAGGACATATCTAAACATGAAAGCCTCAATGATCTTTTGAGTCATTCTGGATATAGTGAGAGTGAGGAAGAGAATTTGAGTGAGGGAGAAGGTGGTCTCCAAATGGCGTTTAGTGATCTTTACATCGAGACTTTGAAAATAAAATGTTAATAAAGATTTATCTCCTAGGGTTTTATATTTGGAGGGATAGGTGAAAGTTTTGAGAGAGTGTGAGGCATCGGTGAGTCAACTCGAGAAGGTGAAGATTTCTTTATGTGAGAAGTTGATTATTTTAGGTTGAAAAAAGACCTATTTGACCAACACCGTGGCTATTCATACAAGAGATCTTCAATCTTCATTGGAGACTTGTTAGAAACTAAAAGCCCATGCATCCCAACTCGAGCGTGATCTCGAACTTGCCTGAGAGGTCAAGGTCACTTTAGAGGAAACATATTAGAAGGTTGGAAAGATGATCCTTGATCCCACGTTAGGCAATGTTGAGAGGCAATGAATAGGTTATGACGGTGCATCCACTTCCCATTACGCACCCGAGGAAATTCCAGAGTTTATGTTGGATCTTAATGCCCCCTCGACCTAACCCACCAAGAATAGCTCGTCCTAGATGTTTTGAGAAAGGTGGACCCAATCCCGTGTATGTTTATTCCCAGTGCAAATATAGTGTTCACAAGAGAGGATATTATTTTAAGCTAGGGAGAGTGTCTTAGAGGTATGTTCCCCAGTATGCTCCCACACGAGTTCCCGAACGCATTGCCACATGTGTTACTCTGCATGCTCCCGCATATCACTTGAGAGATTTTGAGAGTTTCAAGAGAAAGTAGAGTATTTAGTTGAGACTTCACAAAATTTAATGGAGGAATTTCTTATGATGTCATATCCTTTTGAGAGCTCCTCCGATCCTAATGATCGAGGTTGAGACTTGTTACTAGAATAGGATGATTTTCATGTTCATATCTTATATTCCTATTGCTAGTGTGTATTCGCATTGTACTTACATTTTTCCTTTTGATATTTTTTCAAAACATCCAAAAAGAGTTTTGTTTTTCTTGAAATTTTTTTGAAAAATACAGAATGATTTTCGATTTCTTTTGAGAAAAGTGAAAAGGGCAAAAAGATTTTAATTTTGATAAATTTTATGAAAAAGACAAAAAGATTTTTATTTTTTTACACTGTATACGGATGAACATTATAGATGTACGAATCACTCATTCATTCCCTATCCACGTGACTGTTTTGAGACACGACGTCATTTAATATATGTGCTTAATAATGTGTGGAGTCATTAAGTTATGATTTGAGGATTGCTTGCTACATGTTTAACTCATTGTATCCTTTAATGTACACGAGTATGACCTTATTTGAGTATTGCAGTTACCTGTCACATGTCGATCATAGTGTTTTCATCACGATTGCGCTTTAAATCGAACCAAATGTAAAAACGAGATAAAAAGTTGTGCATGTTAGAAACATAGCCCGGATTTAAATCATTTTTTTATAAATTTATTAAATATTAAGCTATAGAAAGGGCCTACAAAAGCTAAAAAAGTATTTTCATTAAAAGCCATCATTTGCAATGAAAATATCCAAAAATATTAACAACACATAAAAACAAAAGTGCCTCGCCAATCTTTGAACATTGATTGGTTAAAAAATAATTGAGAGTTATCTTAATTATGTGAGATTGAGAGAGTTAAGTTGAAGATCAATGGGTTTGTACAAACTATATAAATCTCAAAAAGCATTACATAATTTTGGGCGTTATTGATGTGAAAATCACTTACGTTCTTGATTTTTTTATTAGGTTAAGTCAATTTCATTGGAGTTCACAATCAACAAAGCCTTTGAGATTATCATTACACGTGCATTGTTTGCATATCTATGTGATGATATATTACTTCTTCTATGTGATGCTTTATACTTCATGTTTAGATTCTACTCCTTCGTCTATTTCAGAAAAAGGGGGAGAACAAATTAAGGGGGAGTTTGATTTGATGATGAGCTTGATTTATGGGGGAGATTGCTTTATGAGTTTTGTTTTTACTCTCTATTTCAAACACTATGCATCACGAGTATTCTTCATTGATTCACGTGCATAGGTATACGATCGAAGAACATATTCCACCATATGACGACAAAGTGCCTAAGAAAAGATCAAGAAGAATAAGTGGAGATTGAAGACATAGTTTATCTATGCCATTCCACTTCTAGGGGTTGGGAAGGGTATTAGCTATTTTGTCATTTATAGGGATATTTTATGTAATTTGCATTTCGGTTAGGTTTGTATAGTTTTGTACTAGAATAACCAAAGGGGGAGATTTGAAAGAGCAATTTTTCTGATATTGCTCATAGTTAAGACCTTTTTATATTTTAGGCTATTTTGGTGTATCCAGTTACAAACCGTTACGTACCATCACAACAGACCGACTCCAACATTCAAGACTTACCCAGATCCCATAAAGGTGTAAAATAATTGGTGTTTAAAATTATTCATAAACTTTATTTGGGATGTTTATTTTTTTAAACCGAGGCAGGATTTTTGAAGATTTTAGAATTTTTTTTAAAACCTCGTTCAAACGAGATTAGTTTCTCGTTCAAATGACTCGACAATGTCGTTTGATGCCTCGTTCCACCATCTAACAAACTTCCAACGAAGCTTGTGACACCCCGCCTAATTAAATACCGGGTGATCAGTCCTTTATTAAATTAAAGTCAAGGTGACGGTTGGTTCATTCTTAGCATCACTGTCGTGAAAATAATTTTTCCAACTTAAACACCCTAAATAATTAAGCTAAGTGTCAAAACCATTTTAGACATTACTTTCCAAATTTTATTTAAAACCAATAACTTAAAACTTTACATAATTCATAATTTAAGAATCATCCAACAAATATACTGGAACAAACAATCCAATTAATTAAACATCCAACTAAGTAATTCCAACATTAAAACTTAAAGGAAAAACATCCTGACAGTAATAAATCCCAAAGTGTAAATAATGGAAATAAACAAGTCACAATATCCCATAGACAACAGAATAATGGAAAAGGGCGACACATGCCCAACATAATAAATAGAGCTAGAAGTGGAATCAACAAACGTGGTCGTCTAAGCAAGAGGCCTGCAACTCCCACCTAAGCTGCAACGCGTTCCTTCCAAAGGATCATATGCAAGACACCCCTGTAGCTGGGCACCTGTAATATATACATATATATATACAAGAGAGAAAAGAAAAATGGAAACGGGTCAGAGTCTGATTGTAAAACCGATTTAAAATTTATTTAGCAAGTATTTAAAATGTTTACAGGCCAATGAAAAAACATATTAGTGCGACACTCTCTTGAGAAATTCTCACCTATCTTCTAATGTGCACACCTATCGCACTAACCTTCCCAACGGTTTAATTTATCTTATCTTAGGTTGCTCGTAAGACTTAAGCTGACAAATCCAATTGTTTAAGAGGTTAATTTCATTTGACAACAAAGTTCTCATTTAAACCTTATTTGCTAATAAAGTTTCTCAGTAACATATTATACTTTTCAAAACACGTATTTCCCAATTGAAATCATTATTCATTTCTCACTTCCCATAAACATAGTAGGTAGTTTCCACATTTCAGAATTTAATATATATATTAAATACTCATATAATATATATATATATTCTAATAGCACCCCACATAATAATTATGGTGCGGGCATACTCTACTATCTAGTCCTCGTATCACTCGTACTAAGGGAAATACAAGTTCGGAATCACTCTCAAAATGTATTAACACAAACACAAACAGTATTGAGGCGAAGCATAAATTCCAGGTCTCTAAGAGGTCAGCACATGCCCACACGTCTCTTAGGACCGTCTAAACTATCGATTCGATAGCCTGTACCAAAGGATATCTGTCTTCTAGGGTACGAGTCAATATAACACATAAAGGCACATCGAGATAAGACTGTCCCAGCTCGGTAACCTCAGGGATAGTAAGTAGCGCGGGAATGATTTTCACACGTATATAGTATATGCATAAACACAGTCATATAAATATACTACTATTACCATATAAAGTTTAGATACATACTCACGACCCATAATTATGATATTTGTCCTTATTACTCGTTATTTCGTTATCACGTATAATGTTGGCCTCTTATCTTAGTTCGTGGGATTATCCCAACTTATCAAGTGACACTCGTGGATTTCTATCCTCCCAAGTATAATTTCAGTAGGTACTCATCTATTTTTCAACGTAACTAGCTTACGCGTATCCTCCTTTAATACATCATTCCATCATCCCTTATATGTAAACATCCCCAAAGAATGTAAATCTCATCTTACATTAAAGGTTTCATATTTTTAATAAGTCCTACTGGTCTTCTTTATCTCCCAAAATCTTTTAATAAGGATGTCCAAAGATTATTACTCACTTAAATTGAATTCAACTATTTAAAAGGGGAAACACGAGTCTGCCAAGAGGGGTCGATTGATCGATGGCAGGAGCTCGATCGATCGATGCTTCGATCGATCGATACTCTTGGTTCGATCGATCGATCAAACAGGTATAACGAATCTGCAGAATACCAGTTACGGGTTCTATCATCCAACATCATTCAAATCCAGATTTTTAACACCCAAACTCCCAGAAATTTATACCACAAATGTTCTAAACTCAAATGGACAATATTTAACGTAAAGCATGCGAGTTTTCATCAAGATTCATGGATTAAAAGTGCCCAAATTTATACAATTCTCATGAACCCGAAAAATTTCTTTAACTTAATTCAAATCATTATTTCTCCAGAAATTCTACTTCTAATCCATCATAAATCCGTGGATAAACCTCTACATATGAAGGGGATTTCTAGATTATCATTTGTATCATTACTACATGCAATTTTTCATATCTCCAACATGGGTTTTCTTTCATGAAACTCATCCTAATCAATCCTAAACTAACATGAATGAAGCATTAACGAAATTAAGCAAGATAAATACTTGCCTGGGAATTTTTGGTCTCTGATTTGTGCTGAAATCAGTGTGGTGGTGATCCTCGTTATGCGATCTATCGTTTGGCAGCGATGGCGGCACAAACGGAGGAGTTATTGGCCTTGAACTCCTTGGAGAGCTTCTCCTCTTCCTCTCCAATGGCCGTCATTAGTTTTTGTTTATGTTAACCCCAAAAGATAACACTTTCCATCTGATATAACCCCAGCAAATTCGTAGGTTTAATTACCCATAATTATGAAATGTCCAAAACGCCCTCCCGGAGTACTAAATAGGCCTAAAAAACCCCCGAGACCCAAACTAAATCCCCGTGTACACTTTTCTGACTATCTCGACCCTTCCAGATACTTTGGCGCACTCAAAATGACCATACAAGCAACTTATAATTTATTCACTTTTATTATTCAATATTTAGTACCGACACGACACGGGCGCGTCCCGACTTATATTTCCAAAATTGTCATTTTATTCGCACGTGACAATTTTTATAAAATAAATCTCATGTATTACTATACTCATCCAGTAACATTCAACAAATTTCCAATAATTACTAAGTCTCGTCACGCTAGTAAATATTTAAAACAACTTTCCGGATTAAAATTAAATTAATTTATCTCAATTAAATTTAATAAATCCCCAAATTTAAAAACCATAAAAATACGGGGTATTACGTACTTCCCCCCTAATAATGGAATTTCGTTCCGAAATTCAGAAAATAAGGTCTGCCTGGTAGAACAATTCTGGATATCTTTCCAGTACGCAAACTATCTACATAGTAAGGTGTTTAATCACTATAGCCCCCGCCTCACAGCAAACTTGATTAACATTCTCATTGGAGACACTTCACATGGTGCTCCTAACCGACAATATTCGTATAGGTCATGCCTATACATTATAAATTTCCATTATCCCACAATCACTGGGAGGCCGCACCTCACTATATGACAACTAATCGGATTTATTTATATACAAAACTCCCATTCTGAGAAAAACCATACGAAAATCTGACCACTCTTGTTCGCCTAAAACAGTCATGGAATTCCACCATAGTTATCGGATTATTCTCGACCGATCCAAAATTTTGATTATCCACTCGCCTCTAAACATACGGAAGGAGAATAGTCGAGGTTCTTTCATACCAAAATCTTAATAAGCACCTCGTACGCGACAAACAAGTACGAGTGCTTCTACAGAGCATTCCTGAAATCACCGTACCAAGATTTCCAAAATTTCCTTCACGTGGCTACACTAATCTTTAATCACCTTGCGCCTATTCCCTGGCTAAGGGTGATACATTCTACTCGAACGAAACCTTATCTCCGTTGGTTCCTGAAATCCCATATCAAAGGTGGGATTCACAAATCTCATCCCAATTCAGAAATTAATACTGTTTCGTACCATGTACTGGCGCGATCCTTCCTTTCAAAGGAAGTCTGGGGCATACTAGTTAATATTGTAAACCACCCCAAAGGAATATCAATCACTTCCTTCTCGGGCGACTTAATTCACATGTTAGGATGAACCCTTGATCTTGTTTTGAGGATGGTAACCCATCCAAGAACTTTATCGACTTTACTGACCTCCTCCAATTACAGGAATTGTCGATAAACACAAAATTCTCTGGTTGGTTCTCCTTTTCCAACCGAACCCTACCTATGGGCGGTGCATGTAGAGACTATTCACTACATCCCGCTATACATCGATATTCTCTTGAAATGGCTCACATTAAGCGACACGTAATACTCCCCTTCCTTCCTTAGTGTATGCCGAAAGTTCCAACCCGTGCTTTTTTTTCTCTACGATGTGCACTTCTAACATCATCACTCTTTGTATGCGCAAGTCGCTCTCACACTTGACAAATAGTAACTCCGCTCTGGGTGTTCTTCATAATAATTAAATTCTACTCTATTCAAGGAATACCCCTTCTTAAATGGCTTCCCACAGCCTTCCAATCAAATTAGGGTGTGCTATTCTAGTTGCACACTTGTGTATGGATTATCGCCCCCTCATGTGACGTTGAATCCACTCTATCACTTCCACTTCGTTCTGCTAGTCCCACAAACATATATTTCATATGTCTATTACCACGTCCCTTCACTCGGACGATTTTAACATCAGCTAACCAAGATGCCCACATTTTGTAACACCCCAACCGCCCTGGGAGAACGAACGGCGCGCTACTGATCTGAAGAACTAACTAAATCCAACAGAATTTAAGTAATAGGGCATTCAAATTCCACGACAACAAAAGAGGGACAACAAATCTCAAACTCCTTCAGATAAGTACAACAATTTTCCCAAATAGGTACAACAACCAAAATAAATCACTAACGCTCCATTCATCAAAATAAATACAAGTCATTTCCTTGTATAATAAAATTCGTTCCAGATACTCCATGCTAAAAATCATCCCAACTTTTTATTTACCTTTTGTTCTGAACGCGGTTACAATACTTGGGTACTCTCAATCACCCTAGAAATCGAAATTTTTAACTCCTCCTTATCATCGTTCCACCCCTCAACACGTGGGGATAACTTTAAATGCTTTTTTACCACATAACCGGCTCCCCTGTCCTTAAATCATGATTCAACTTCTAACTTATAGATATAATTACCTACCCCTAGTACGCCCGAGGTACCGAACTCACGGACTAATGACCAAACATCTCCCTAATTCCAACCTTACGCTAAGTTTCATGCGTGGGAGGTCTCACAAAGCGAAATCCAAACAAGGAACCCCCCCCGATACACCCCTTTATTCCGTCTCTTGACGGGAAAGTTACATTTCCTCCCGTAATTACACTTAATAAAGAACATTTCACCAATTGCACTATCGTTCAGTATTGTTTAGTGGTAATTGCATTCCATAAACCTCGAATACATACAATCGGAATTCTCGAAATCCCTTTCCCTAATAATGGGGTATAACTCTTAACTCCCACATCTCTAGAGGATAGATATAACAATGAACTCTTCATATCACCAAGTCCTAAGTGCTAAACATAATACTGAGTTAAATCTTTTCGCTCAACAATAAACCCGATACATACTGGATCAAAATGACAAAGTCTATACATACATCGGTATCGAATATCTCGAGCCCACTATCCCCTCTGAAGTCTCTAGGATAGATAATATAAGTGTGAGTTCGACCTTCTTGCAGGTGAAGCCTCGCCAGAACAAAAATATGTTCCACTAACGCAACCACTCCGATAGCCATGCAATAAATGCCCACTATCGTACTAATCATTTCTATAACGTTTTAACAAAGATAATATCATACTCGCGTATCGCATCACTACAACGAGTAACCTCAGTAAGGTACATAACACTGTTGATATACTCATTCATTCTCCGTGGATATCACTAAAGAAAAATCCCACTACAATAGGGAAAAATATTCAGATAATAATAACGTTTATAGTTATACGTATTAAACTCGTCTCACATGCTAATCTAGCAATGAACAAAACATAGTGACTCGCTCGTGTTACATAAACACGCCTCATCCTCTGAGGATACAACTTATACTTCCACTTTGCCAATCGTCTTGACTGCACAAATGGTCTACGGACGTAACACGTCTGTCCAAACCAAAACAAAACTACTGTAATCGTTGTCTTTTACTAGGCACCGTATTTTTGTCCCTTTACTCACTTCGGAAAAATATTATCGCGTGCGATCTCACTCCCAAAAATACCTCAACACATAATCCACTTATCACCTGTCATACTAACTATGTTAGGATTGTCCTTCTCTCGGAATTTAGTAGACTCGATTCCTGTTGGCTACCCCGATTATTCCCTTAGCCTTTTAGGCCCTAATGAACATGTCACTGTCTATAATAATTCTTACTGAACTTACCATAACTTGGTAAGAATTCAACTATCCGAATCATTTAAATGGGTCCCCTGATGTGTATCCACACCCTTTTGTGGTGCTACACCACCACCGTTGTATTCGGTCTTATTCTTGACTAAATTCTTCGATTCTTTTAGCTCTCCCCAAAAAGGAGCATTTTCATCTTTATTGACAAAATACGACATTGTCAACCTCTGAATGGGCCGTCCATCAGAATTTCCTCTTTGAGTGTTATCAATTATTATTACGAGTCGATCTCCCACTTCGAGTCGTTTCCTCCACTTGTATCTACATCTCCCGATACAAAATTCGTTAATGATTAAGATTCATATTCACAAATGGACCTATGTCACGTCCTCCTGTGATGAGTTCAGGACAACGTTCACTTCTAATCCTGAACATCTGATGAAAGAACATATGGTCAACACTGTACCTAAGGTTCTCCTATAGACATAGCATTCCACTTCTAAAATTGGTGGTTGACTCCCATCATTATAACTTCGTTCCGACAACCAAGAAAATTTTCACTTTCAGTTAGCCACACTCCGTCCTATATCTAAACCTTTGGATACTTTACTTCCTTTCGTAAACACATACAATTCCCGCATTTCTAGAATTCTCACTGACAGTTCTCTACACGTTTTGTAACACGTTGGGTGAGTTTACTCTCGCACCTCATTCGACTGTAGAAGCATTTGGAAATCATGGTTGCGCCTTAGTCACCTTTCTAGTCTTGGCTCATCGTGCCATAATGGAGGTGACCTCGACTATGGTCATCATCCTTGGATATATTTTATAACCTCAACTGAGCCCTGCCTCCTGATGTCTGCTTAACGGTCCTCTTCTGACATCCGTCATCGCTCGGCATATGCACACATCCGAACGAAATTAGAATTCACTAACGTATATACGTCATGGCAGGAGAACGAAGTCTCATCAAAGAAATTGACAATCCTAAACATAGGGCTCTATATCAAACAAAGCAACTGTAAGCATAATAAGCCGCACAGATCCTAAAGGACACTAAAACCTGATGCTCTGATACCACCTGTGACACCCCGCCTAATTAAATACCGGGTGATCAGTCCTTTATTAAATTAAAGTCAAGGTGACGGTTGGTTCATTCTATCATCACTGTCGTGAAAATAATTTTTCCAATTTAAAAACCCTAAATAATTAAGTTAAGTATCAAAACCATTTTAGACATTACTTTCCAAATTTTATTTAAAACCAATAATTTAAAACTTTACATAATTCATAATTTAAGAATCATCCAACAAATATACTGGAACAAACAATCCAATTAATTACACATCCAACTAAGTAATTCCCACATTAAAACTTAAAGGAAAAATATCCTGACAGTAATAAATTCCAAAGTGTAAATAATGGAAATAAACAAGTCACAATATCCCATAGACAACTGAATAATGGAAAAGGGCGACACATGCCCAACTGAATAAATAGAGCTAGAAGTGGAATCAATAAATGAGGTCGTTTAAGCAAGAGGCCTGCAACTCCCACCTAAGCTGTAGCGCGTTCCTTCCAAAGGATGCTATGCAAGACGCCCCCGTGGCTGGGTACTGGTAATATATACATATATATACAAGAGAGAAAAGAAAAATGGAAATGGGTCGCAGCCCGATTGTAAAAACGATTTAAAATTTGTTTAGCAAGTATTTAAAATGTTTACTGGTCAATGCAACAACATATTAGTGCGGCACTGTCTTGAGAAATTCTCACCTCTCTTCTAATGTGCACACATATCGCACTAACCTTCCCAACGGTTTAATTTATCTTATCTTAGGTTGCTCGTCAGACTTAAGCTGACAAATCCAATTGTTTAAGAGGTTAATTTCATTTGACAACAAAGTTCTCATTTAAACCTTATTTGCTAATAAAGTTTCTCAGTAACATATTATACTTTTCAAAACACGTATTTCCCAATTGAAATCATTATTCATTTCTCACTTACCATAAACACAGTAGGTAGTTTCCACATTTCAGAATTTAATATATATATTAAATACTCATATAATATATATATTCTAACAGCACGCCACATAATAATTATGGTGTGGGCATAATCTGCTATCTAGTCCCCGTATCACTCGTACTAAGGGAAATACAAGTTACGAATCACTCTCGAACTGTATTAACACAAACACAAACAATATTGAGGCAAAGCATAGATTCCATGTCTCTAAGAGGTCAGCACATGCCCACACGTCTCTTAGGAACGTCTGAACTATCGATTCGATAGCCTATACCAAAGGATGTCTATCTTCTAGGGTACGAGTCAATATCCCCCATAAAGGCACATCGAGATAAAACTGTCCCAGCGCTGTAACCTTAGGGATAGCAAGTAGCGCGGGCATGATTTTCACACGTATATAGTATATGCATAAACACAGTCATATAAATAAACTAATATTACTATATCAAGTTTAGGTACATACTCACGACCCATAATTATGATATTTGTCCTTATTACTCGTTATTTCGTTATCGCGCATAATGTTTGCCTCTTATCTTAGTTCGTGGGATTATCCCAACTTATCAAGTGACACTCGTGGATTTCTATCCTCCCAAGTATAATTTCAGTAGGTACTCATCTATTTTCCAACGTAACTACCTTACGCGTCTCCCCCTTTAATACATAATTCCATCGTCCCTCATATGTAAATATCCCCGAAGAATGTAAATCTCGTCTTACATTAAAGGTTTCATAATTTTAATAAGTCCTACTGGTCTTCTTTATCTCCCAAAATTTTTTAATAAGGATGTCCAAAGATTATTACTCACTTAAATTGAATTCAACAATTTAGACGGGAAACACGAGTCTACCAGGAGGGGTCGATCGATCGATGGCAGGAGCTCGATCGATCGATTCGTCGATCGATCGATACTCCTGGTTCGATCGATCGATCAAACAGGTATGACGAATCTGCAGAATACCAGTTACGGGTTCTATCATCCAACATCATTCAAATCCAGATTTTTAACACCCAAACTCCGAGAAATTTATACCACAAACGTTCTAAACTCAAATGGACAATATTTAACGTAAAGCATGTGAGTTTTCATCAAGATTCATGGATTAAAAGTGCCCAAATTTATACAATTCTCATGAACCCTAAAAATTTCTTTAACTTAATTCAAATCATTCTTTCTCCAGAAATTCTACTTCTAATCCATCATAAATCCGTGGATAAACCTCTACATATGAAGGGGATTTCCAAATTATCATTTGTATCATTACTACATGCAATTTTTCCTATCTCCAACATGGGTTTTCTTTCATGAAACTCATCCTAATCAATCCTAAAATAACATGAATGAAGCATTAACGAAATTAAGAAAGATAAATACTTGCCTGGGAATTTTTGGTCTATGATTTGTGCTGAAATCAGTGTGGTGGTGATCCTCGTTACGCGATCTATCGTTTGGCGGCGACGGCGTCGCAAACGGAGGAGTTCTTGGCCTAGAACTCCTTGGAGAGCTTCTCCTCTTCCTCTCCAATGGTCGTCATTAGTTTTTGGTTATGTTAACCCTAAAAGATAACACTTTCCATCTGATATAACCCTAGCAAATTCGTGGGTTTAATTACCCATAATTATGAAATGTCCAAAACGCCCTCCCGGGGTACTAAATAGGCCTAAAAATGCCCCGAGACTCAAACTAAACCCCTGGGTACACTTTTCTGACTATCTCGATCCTTCCGGACACTTTGGGGAACTCAATATGACCATACGAGCAACTTATAATTTATTCACTTTTATTAATCAATATTTAGTCCCGACACGACACGGACGCGTTCCAACTTAAATTTTCAAAATTGTCATTTTATTCGCACGTGACAATTTTTATAAAATAAATCTCATGTATTACTATACTCATCCAGTAACATTCAAAAAATTTCCAATAATTACTAACTCTCGTCACGCTGGTAAATATTTAAAACATTAAAATTAAATTAATTTATCTCAATTAAATTTAATAAATCCCTAAATTTAAAAGCCATAAAAATACGGGGTATTACAAAGCTGTACCATTACAATTCATTGGAAGCTCTTTAAATACTGATTTGAACGAAACGACATCTCGTTAGAATGAACCGCCTCCTTGAATTTTGTGTACGACCTATAAATACGTATTTCATCTCCAAATTTCGTAAGACTTTAGCCAAAGCAATTTTTGCATATATGTTACAAAAATTTTCAACCTCTTATGTTTATAAAATACTTTTGATTCAAAAAAAATCACCAAATATATTTTGTGAATTGTTTTTAACCTTAGTTGAGTTATACTCATTGTGGAGAGATCATATCTACGGCAGACCTGGAACCCGAAGGGATCACGGATGAAGGCTGAAAGCTACTCGGGAATGAGTGGTATTCTTTAGAGATTTTGTGAAGATTGCGCTTTATACTTGTGGTTGTATCAAGTAATATTATAAGTCCACTGTCTTGTAAAGTTTCTAAAGTGGTGATATAAAAGGTTTTTCCCTAAAGATGGATTTTTTCTCGGTTACTGTGTGATTGCATATTTTATTTATCTGTCTTATCACTTACATGCATGTCTTATGATAATAAGATAAAATTGGAATTTTGATTGAACATTTAATTAATTAAGATAATCCATTAAGATCATGCGCACTCTTAATAAGTCATGAGTTAAATATGAATACAAATCGTGGAGAGATAAATAAGGTTTTGATATGACATTACTACATAATTCTATGACTATTCTCTCGATAAATTCCTTTACTGTATTCAAGTACATAAACATATATGACTATTGAATGACAAACCAATGTCCGTATGCAAGTGTAACGCACGTTGGATGGATGCACATGGAAGTAATTACGCAAATGATATTAGAGTTAATTGACAATGATATTGGAGTTAATTGACATTGAAAAATTGCATATGAATATTATCCAAATGTTATTAGAGTTAATTGACAATGATATTAGAGTTAATTGACATTGAAAAATTTAATATGAATATTATTAAACGTGCGTTACACTTGCAACGTGCACGAGTGTATACTAGTAATGCAAAGGCTATGAATGACTAAATTTTTAGTCGATAAATCTTTTTTTCGTAAGTAATTTTATTAGACTATTTCTATTAAAATAATGTAGCAATGCCAAACACATACAATTTCCATTATACAACCCGGTACCCATTGAAATATTGCTACTTCTTATTCATTACAACTATTAATTGGGTTATTTTGATTTTGATCCCTCATATATTTGTTATTATCAACTCTGACCCTCAAAGACTTAAATTCTTGGATTGGACACCCACAATGAATTTTATTGGCGATGGGTAAGACAATTTAATACACTTTGTGCCAAACAAAGTATAGTAAAAAGCCATCTTGCGGCCCAAAGTTATAACATAACTACCTAAATCGGGGGTGTTACACATCTAGATATTAATTCAAATGTGTCACAACTAAGCATATGGCATGGAAGAAAATTGACAAACAACAAATGCAAACGTATTCAACATACACGTATCTTTCCTAAAAAGAAATGATTTCTTCAGAGTTTGGAGGTCGTGAGCTTTATCATATCCTTCCTTAGAATCTTTCCAGACGGATTCTTTGGGACTTAACTTATAAACACCACTCGGTTAATTCTCTTATATGGAGCCACCTATACAAAGATTAACATGTCAGTTTACACAAATTAATAAGTCAATAAGTTTACATATGGAAGACGTGACCAATAATGCAAGAGTCGCAAAAAAATGTACATCTACATCTGTCAAGTAATAAAATGAGCCCGAGTTATTAGTTAATTGAACTTTTATTTGTAAAGTATTGACATAAAAAAATTTAGCTATACATTATAAAGAGATATTGGTAAAGTTAAACAATCAATATATGCCCTTTATACTTGATATTTGCGACTAATAAAATTCACTTGTTTTGCAATAAAGTCCAAAACATCATTATTCACAATTTCATGGTTTACAGATACAAAGTATAAGAGAGTACAAAGTATAAAGAATAAACATGAATAGGCATTATGAATAAACATGAATTATAAAGAAATCATTATGAGAGTACAAAGTCTCATAATGATTAATGAGAGTACAAAGTATAAGAGAAAACGACAATGAAAAATGTATGGAGAACAAATATTATTAATGTTAGAAGTCTACTTTGGACTCTCATTATAAAGAAATTATTAAGAAATTGTGAATGAGAGTCCAAATCATTATGAGAGTCCAAAACATGTTTATTCACAATTTCTTTATGAGAGTACAAAGTATAAAGAAATCATTATGAGAGTACAAAGTCTAATTCCAATATTATTAATGTTAGAAGTCTACTTTGGAGCAGCATTATGAATAAACATGAATAGGCTCTACATGGTTTACAGATACAACATTTTCTCTATGCATGATACTGTTGGAACAACTTTAAAGTTGTGTTGCAAAACCTTGAAAAAGGAAGACTTTGGTCTTTGGCTTTGAAAAGTTTGTAAATGCCTGACATCTCTTGTTTTAGCAACAGAGTATTTTGGGTAGTTTCACATCTGCCATGAGGTAAAATTTGGTGTGGCCTATTTACATTTTTTATGGAATCAATGAGCAAGTTCTTTGGGCATTAGATATTTTTTGTGTATAGGTAGGGGACTTATTGGGCCAAGTCACATGCATGCCGCCGCCGCCGTTCGGCCGGCCGGCCCGTGCCCGGGACTTGGGCTCATTAAGAAATAATTTTTTTGACAAATACAGAACTATTTTTTGGGATTTAAAAATTATATTTTAACCGTGTTTTAATTTCGAAAATTAAAACGTTATTATATCTTAGTTGAAAATTTCAACCCAGTTGCCCACTATTTTCCAGATTTTTCTCTGCAACTTCTCAACACGCAAAAAACTGCTTTTAATTTTTTTTTGCTACACAGGTATAATAAATCCGCCCCAGATTTATTATTAGACTCGAGCAATTATTAAGAATAGGTGTACATGGACCGGATTGATTCTTGTATTTTATCAATCCGTATTTTACTTATTGAAGGTTGTTTTATCCTGGGGGTGGCGAGGCATTTCTGACTGTCAGCACACATTGGGCAGAGCCGCGAAACACCTTAAAGAGAGCGATATTGTCCGCGACTCAGCCATGTTCTAGACTGTACCTGCTTCCGGAATTTCTTATACTTTCTGTCCCAGAATTATTTGCTCCATTAATTGGGTAATTTCGTTCCTTAACTCTGAATTTATTTAAATTGTTGCTACAACAATTTTAAGGTGCTACTATTCTGCCATGGACGAAATTAACTCAAGCAACCTTAATAAGCCTTTCAAATATGAAGCACCCATTTTAAACGTTGGAGCAAAAAACTGCTATTTTATTTAACTACGAAAAAAGTCGCATCGTGTGTTGAATTTGACAAACCCGTAGTAAATAATCCACCTACTGCTGAGGAAAGCAAAACAATTAGAACTTGGGAGGAAAATGATTTTCTGTGCAAGAACTATATTCTGAATGCTCTAAGTGACGACCTTTATGACTATTATGTCAACTATAAAACTACGAAAGATGTTTGGGATGCACTCTTTAAAAAATATGACACGGAGGAGGCGGGTGCTAAAAAATATGCCGTCAGCCATTATTTGAAATTTGAAATGATGGATGACAAATCTGTTGTTGCTCAAACCCATGATTTGCAAATGATTGCCCATGAAATTATTTTCGAGGGCATGGCTTTAGATGAGCAATTTCAGGTGGCTGTGATTATTGATAAATTGCCTCCACTGTTTAAAGAGTTCAAAAATATTTTGAGGGATAAGTCTAAAGAATTTTCACTAGAGTCGCTCATTACTAAATTGAGAATTGAGGATGAATCCCGAAAACAGGGCTATAAAGATGAAATTCTTGTTGTGTCTAACAACAAAAATCAGAAAAGAACCACACTCCAGTTATTTTAAAGGCAAACGAAAAAAATATAAAAAATCAGAAAAAGAGCCACAATCATAATTTTAAAGATCAGATTCAGACTCAGAATAAGAATAAGAACCCTGGAAATGGACAGTCTAACAACTCGGGACAGTTTCTCTGTTTCAAGTGTGGCAAGCCTGGCCATATGGCTCTCAAATATCGCAATGTGCCACAAGCACAAGCGAATTTGACCGAAGATGACCTATGTGCTATGATTTCAGAAATCAACATGGTTAGCGATGCCGAAGGGTGGTGGTTGGATACTGGTGATTCCCACCATATCTGTTATGACCGTACTATATTTAGGACTTATTCTGAGACTGCAGATAAGAAGGTGTTGTTGGGTGATTCTCACTCCACTGAGGTTGCTGGTACTGGAAATGTGGAATATAAGTTCACTTCGGGAAAGACTGTTATCCTCAAAGATGTTATTAACACTCCCGAGATAAGGAAAATTTTGGTTTCGGGTTATCTTCTCAACAAAGCTGGTTTTACTCAAACTATTGGTGCTGATTTATTTACTTTGACCAAAAATAAATTTTTGTAGGCAAGGGTTATGCCACTGATGAGATGTTTAAGTTGAATATTGATGCTAATAAAATTTCTCCTTCTGCTTATATTGCTTGTTCATTTAATATTTGGCATGCTAGGCTTTGTCTTGTTAATAAACCACTTGGTAAAAATATGAGTACTTTAGGATTAATTCCAGAATAATCATTAAATGATTTTGAAAAATGTGAATGGGGTAGTCAAGCAAAAATCACCAAGACACCACATAAATCTGTTTTTAGAGAATCTGAACCACTTGATTTAATTCATTCGGATATTTGTGAATTGGATGGTATCACAACTAGAAATGGCAAACGTTATTTTATAACTTTTATTGATGATTGCTCCGATTATTCGTTTGTGTATTTAATGAAAAATAAAAGTGAAACGTTTGACATGTTTAAAAGTTTCCTAAATGAATTTGAAAATCAATTTAATCGGAAAATAAAAAGGTTACGTAGTGATAGAGGCACCGAATATGATTCTGGACCATTTATTGAATTTTATAAAACCCACGGTATTATTCACGAAAAAACTGCCCCTTATTCGCCCGAAATGAACGGTAAAGTCGAAAGAAAAAATATGACATTAACTGAATTAGTTGTGGCTATGTTATTAAATTCAGGGGCTGCCTCACATTGGTGAGGTGAAATTATTTTGACTGTGTGTCACGTACTTAATAGAATTACTAAGACTAAAATGAAAATATCTCCTTATGAAATTTGGAAAAATATTAAGCCCAACGTGTCATACTTTAGAACGTGGGGGTGCTTAGCCTATGTACGTATACCCGACCCTAAAAAGTCTAAATTGGCAAGTAGAGCATATGAGTGCATTTTTATAGGCTATTCTAATAATAGCAAAGCATACTGATTTTATGACTTGAAAAATCAAGTAATTATTGAATCAAATGACCCGATTTTTATGAAGATAAATTTTCTTTTAAACTGAGAAATAGTGGAGGCGAGTCATCCACTAATATTTCTTTAAATAAAAATAAAGAAAAAAATGAATCAATTTTAGAACTTCGAAAAAGTAAAAGGGCTCGTGTAGAAAAAGATTTTGGTCCCGACTTTTATGCTTACACTTTAGAGGAGGATCCAAACACTATTCAAGAAGCTTTACCTTCTTTAGATGCCGATTTATGGCAAGAGGCTATTAATGATGAAATTGATTCTTTGGAAACAAATAAAAGTTGGCATTTAGTAGATCTTCCTCCTGGATGTAAAACAATTGGGTGTAAATGGATTCTTAAAAAGAAATTAAAACCTGATGGCACTGTTGAAAAATATAAGGCACATCTTGTTTCCAAAGGTTTTAGACAAAGAGAAAATGTAGACTTTTTTTATACATTTTCACCCGTGACTAGAATAACATCTATACGTGTACTATTTGCTATAGATGCCGTAAATGATTTAATTGTACACCAAATAGATGTTAAAACTGCATTTTTAAATGGAGAATTAGAAGAAGAGATTTATATGGATCAACATGAAGGTTTTATTGTACACGGTCAAGAAAATAAAGTATGTAAATTAGATAAATCTCTTTATGGACTCAAACAGGCACCAAAATAATGGCATGATAAATTTGATAGCCTAGTCATCTCGAATGGTTTTAAAATAAATAAAAGTGACAAATGCATTTATTATAAATATGTTGAGAACATTTGCACTATCATATGTCTTTATGTTGATGACTTGCTTATATTTGGTTCTAATATTCATGCCGTAGAAAATGTTAAATCATTATTATGTGCCAATTTTGATATGAAGGATTTGGGTGAAGCTAGTGTAATATTGGGAATTAACATTACTAGGTCAGAAAAGGGACTTTCTTTGGATCAATCTCATTACATTATGAAAGTTCTAAAGAAATACAATTACTTTGACTGTAAACCTGCTAGTACTCCATTTGACCATAGTGTAATGTTATTTAAGAACACTGGCACCAGTGTAAACCAAAATGTTTATGCAAGCATTATTGGTATCTTACGTTATGCTACCGATTGCACTAGACCTGACATAGCTTATGCTGTGGGAGTACTATGTACATTTACCAGTAGACCTAGTATGGAGCATTGGCATGCTATTGAGAGGTTCATGCGGTATCTTAAAAGGACTATGAACCTCAGATTACACTATAATAAGCATCCCGCTATCCATGAAGGATTTAGTGATAGTGATTGGAACACCCTATCTGATGATTCTAAGGCTACTAGTGGATATATATTTAGCATCGCTGGTGGTGCAGTTTCTTAGAAATCTAAGAAATAAACAATTTTGGCTCAATCCATTATGGAGTCTAAGATGATATCACTAGCTACTGCTAGTGAAGAGGCAGGTTGGTTAAGAAACCTCTTGTCAGATATCCCATTATGAAAAAGACCGATACTAGCCATTTTGATTCATTGTGATAGTACCGCGGCTATTGCAAAAGTTGAGAACCGTTATTATAATGGTAAGAAACAACAAATACATCGTAAGCATAGTACTGTTAGAGAATTTATCTCTACGGGTGCTGTGAGGGTGGATCATATACAGTCTGAACAAAACATAGTTGATCCTTTGACGAAAGGACTAGCTAGGGAGAAGGTGTGGAACACCTCGAAAGGGATGGGACTAAAGCCCTTGGATAAATGAGTCATTTGTGATGGTAACCCAACATATGGACTGGAGATTTCAAGAAATATGTTCAAATGGTAATAATAAGTCACAAGTGATATGGGTTGAATCATGCTATTATTAATTAATATAGAATGGGTTTTTTCTCCGAGTCCATCCCTATGGAGCATTATATCCTGAAGCGAGTTAAGGATGAGTTCTGATAACTCTTAATGAGATTTATAGCTCTATTTTGAGTGGGGTACTTAGCTACAGGAGTATTCTTGATAGACTCACCTATGTGAATGTGGAAGTGTGGTCGCTCCCTATGGATATTTTGGGCAAATTCCTAAAGCATTCACTATACTGGGATAGAAGCACATAGCCGTAATGTGCTAGCTATTACAATTACATCCAAATAGGGTTGTGTGTGGGATGTTGTCAGAGATAGAGTTCAAAACAACGGTTACTTTAGTACATTCTGAATCATTTTTATTACGTAAAGGTTCAAGTCGTGAGACACCTTTGCTTATGCACAATTCTATAGATTATTGCTCGATAAAATATTTTCAAATTTTGCAAGTGGGGAATTGTTGGAACAACTTTAAAGTTGTCTTGCAAAACCTTGAAAAAGGAAGACTTTGGTCTTTGGCTTTGAAAAGTTTGTAGATGCCTGACATCTCTTATTTTGGCAACAGCTTATTTTGCGTAGTCCGACATCGGTCATGAGGTAAAATTTGGTGCGGTATATTTACATTTTTTGTGGAACCAATGGGCAAGCTCTTTGGGCATTAGATGTTTTGTGTGTATGGGTGGGGAACTTATTGGGCCAAGTCACACACGCGCGCATGCGCCGCCGTCGCCGTTCGTCCGGCCGGCCCGTGCCCGTGTCCGGGTCCGGGTCTTGGGCTTGGGCTCATTAAGAAATAATTTTTTGGACAAATACAAAACTGTTTTTTGGGTTTTCAAAATTATTTTTTAACCATTTTTTAATTCCGAAAATTAAAATCTTATTATATCTGAGTTGAAAATTTCAACCCAATTGCCCACTACTTTCCAGATTTTTCTCTCCATGTTTTTTTTGTCCAACGTCTCTTTTGTTTCCTCATAAAAGAGGTATTCCACCTCCGTTTTGTATATACCCGTTCTGCAACTTCTCAACACACAAAAAACTGCTTCTAATTTTTTTTCCTACACTGGTATAATAAATTCGCCCCAGATTTATTATTAGACTCGAGCAATTATTAGGAATGGGTGTACATGGACCGGATTGATTCTTGTGCTTTATCAATACGTATTTTACTTATTGAAGGTTGTTTTATCCTGGTGGTGGTGAGGCATTTCTGACTGTCAGCACACATTGGGCAGAGCCGCAAAACACCTTAAAGAGAGCGACATTGTCCGTGACTCAGCCGTCTTCTAGACTGTACCTGCTTCCGAGGTTTCTTATACTTTCTGTCCCAGAATTATTTGCTCCAAAAATTGGGTAATTTCGTTCCTTAACTATGAATTTATTTAAATTGTTGCTACAACAGATACCACGTACTACATGGATACCACCTACTTGGATAATGGCATAATAGTGGGAGATGACTATATTAAATGTGGATAGGTAGTCAGTTCCTCATGTTTAGGGGAAGACTTAGTCATGATGGAAATGGGAGAGTAGTGTCGTGGTAAATGTGGGTAGGTGGGTATATTCTAAATTCCCCCACAAGCTGTGTAGGTAAATACTGTGACAGCCTACCTAATAAAATACGGGTGACCAATCCTACACCAAATTTAAACACAAGTCTCATATGGTTCATTTTCAGCATCACTGTCGAAAACCAACTTAATTACTAATAACCTATTAGGCTGGTGTCAAAATATTATTTAACTAATCTTTTTATCCAAACCATTCAAATAAATCAATCACAACAGTTTATACACGTCTTGAAATGAAATAAAAATAATCGAACACTCGGTTTAATATAATACAACAAAATCGAATGCCGCACTAAAAGGCGGTGAAAGAATAAATGAATACAATTGGGCAATCGACCCGAATGTTACTACAATACTTTCTATCTAGATCACAATATTATAAGCGTTTAAAATAAACCTGCATGCATCCCCAACTGCTGCAGCGAACGTCTGACTCGAACGGATCATCATCTAGGAGTACCTGTGTCTGGACACCCGATATATATATATATATCAAGAGAGGGGAAAAATAGAGAAACGGGTCAGAGCCCGAGCTTGAAAATATTTTCCAAGTGCATAAATGCCATATTTTAAAATATGAAATATCTCATATTTAAACTGGTATCGCACTCTCACTAGATACACCTCACCCCTCTTCTAATAGTGCATACCAATCGCATACCTTTTTAAACAATCTAGTTAACCTTGCCTAACAAACCTCTTCCACCCATCTACTAAAACCTCGTGACTATCACCTATCTTGCGTAATATAACATAAGTTATACCATAAGCTTAACTTAATATAGCCCTCAATATGATATATATATATATAGAGAGAGAGAGTGAGAGAGAGAGAGAGAGAGAGAGAGAGAGGTCCTTGAGTTTAAGGACCTTGAATGAGGTCCATTTTTTTCAAAATAGTAAAACAAAATAGTTTGGAGCTGATTTTTTTTATGGTTTTTAAACATTTTAGTATGACCATAAAATAATAATCAGATCAAAATGAATTTTTTTACTATTTTAAAAAAATTGGTTAAACTTTGTTAGTTTTTAACAGCTTAAAAATTGACATAGTTTGACGCATTTTTTTAAAATAGCAAAAAATTTCATTTTGAGTTGATTATTTTTTTATGGTCCTACTGAAATGTTTAAAAAGAATAAAAAAATCAGCCCCCAAATATTTGTTTTACTATTTTAAAAAAATGAACCTCATTCAGGGTCCTCAAACTGGGACCTGACTTGATCCTTTCCCTCTCTATATATATATATATAGTTTCGTTTCTATATATATAATTTTAATAATAATACCATTCGTATTCCATAACTTTCGCTAGTTTAAAATACCATTTTCACTTTAGTATATAAAGTCCCGTATATATACAGTTCTCACTTTAATATACAAATCAACAAATTAATTTGGATATAATCTCCCGGAATGAGAATAAATCCTTATTCATTTTACTCTTTACACCAGTTAAAGCTATATGATATCTCGTCTTCATATACAAGATATATACTATAAACAACAAGTATAATAACCATCCCATCGAGCTATAACTCAAGGATCCAATCTCATAGTGCTTATCCGCATCCAGGTTCACTCAATCAACCACAGTACCAAGCCAAACTCACTCATGGTCATTGTAAAAATGCACAACAGTGGAGGCGATCATATTCCCTCCTGAAAGTGAAATAAAGCTATCGCACTCGTATGCGGGACGATATGACCTGAGGATATACTATCCCCGCTCCTCAATCCAGGGGATTCACCCATATCGCGCAACCTCCCTGGATTGCACTAGAGAAAATATATAATCTGGCTGTCCATCCCTATGCCCGGGGAAGCCTGTGGAACCAACCTCTAAAGTACAAATATACCAGTCACATAAAGATATATTTATATTCATATCATATCATATATTTACTATAACAACTTTCGTATATATTACATATCCCTTCTCAATATATATATGGCTATAATTGCCAAACTCTTGTAGCGATAGCCAATAACTCCGAATAATCCCATTCGTAATAGTATATAAGCTTTCACACACTTAAAATACTAAACCCATAAGTATTCTCTATACTCACTTGCCAAAGACCTCTCTCGAACGTTGTTCGACCCGAACATTCACTAAGTACATACCCCGATTGTACACTAATCTAATCCAAGGTTCTCTCTTTAATTCAAAGGTTTACTCACCCTCAATACAGGAGTCCTAATATCATAACTAGAATCCCCCATAATAATCTCCAATTGGAATTTAACCCCCCCTAAACTCAAAGAAGGAAAACTGCCGAATTCTACATAGGCGAATCGATTCACCCCAAATGCGAATGGATTCGGTATAGCAAATCGATTCGGTTTCCATCCGAATCGGTTTGAAAAGTGTTTCATAAGAAGGTACTTAAAGGCGAATCGATTTGGTCTCAATCCTAATCGATTCGGCATGAGACAGCCTTACAGGTCCCCTTATACGAATCGATTCGGTCTAGACCCGAATCGATTCTCCCTGTTCAGAGGGTACTTTTTGGGAGATTTCATCTTCTCAAAAATACCCAAATATCAACTCATTATTCATTTTATGGTTTCTAACCTTAGCCAACATCACTATAATCATCCTACACAGATTTCTAACTAACACATCAATTAATTTTCTTCTAATGTTAAGTTGGATTTCTGATTAAGGATTTCGACCTCGGATACCCTTCCTTAGAAAAATAATTACTAATTAAAAAAATCATAAAAATATATGGTTGGCAACCACGCGACCGTATCGAAAAGATCAACAAATTTTATTTTTTGACCAACAGCTGAATCGATTCGCATCTAGCCTGAATCAATTAGAAATGTGCACTAAGTTACTATTCACCTTCTTCTCCGAAATCCCAAACCTCCATTAATACACCTCCAAGCTTTTTATTTCTTCTCTTAACCTTATTTAATCACAACCAACTATATATATTCAAGGAAAATAGGTTCTAATCATCCTAGAACCAAGAATCAACAACTAATTTCTAAAAATCCCAAAGTTTTCCTAATATGAGATTTTATCCGATTTTAATCGTTCAACTTTTGAAAAACCCATTTTGATTCAAGAAAATCCAACCCGAGAATCTTTATAGTTTATCACTACCAACTATAATATGAGATATATGCTTAAAAGAATAAAGAAAGTAAACACTTGCCTCGTGGACAAAATTCGACGATCTCGAGTCGAATCCCGTAGAGTTTGACCCGAAAATCCCCTTTCTTCCTTCTTCTCCTCTCTTCTTCCTTTTATCTCTTCTATTTCTCTCTTAGGGAAGAATTGTGAGATAAATGAGGACTATAAGGGTTTATAAATCTTATCCCTTATTATACTAAAAATTGACTCGTTTATTCAATTGCGAGTCCTTACTAGTTCAAAAATCTCCGGAACCTAAACTTTACCCCCGGATACTCTATTCTAACTATCTTGGCCATTTCAAAACCAATCGTGCACTCGGAATCTCTATCCGATTCACTTAACTAAAATTTACTAGTCGTACCCGACACTTCTCAGCACGCATTTTCTACAACGTAAACTAATTTTCGTCACTTAACCCAACTGCAACGTGACATAAAAATAATCCAACCCATTTACATAATCCCTAGAGTAATTGTAACACACATCGGTAAACACCTAACCCTCATAAGATCCAAAAATTATTATTCACAAAAATTCCTCAAATTTCCAAATTCCACCCACTTATGTAATTTAAATATCCATAAAAGTACGGGGGATTACAAATACCAAACACCAATCTTGGAACGTAAGGAGAGAAATGGAGAAGCATGCAAGGGTTTGGTAAAAATATTTGCAATTTGGGCCGGGGAAGGAGTATACTACATGATTAAATTCCTAGTTGCTACTTTTTCATGAACAAAGTTAGAATCCATCTCCATATGTTTGGTGGGAGCATGAAGAATACGATTAATGGATATGTAAATAGCACTTATGTCGTCACACACGAAAACAAGCAGAGATAAAAATTTAATCCAATATTTTTTAACACATAGGTGATCGATGTTTAGCTTCACAACTTGATGAGAAACAATAAGTTATTGTTTAGAGGACCAAGAAACATAATTTACACAAAGAAAAATACAGTAGCTAGTGGTAGACCTTCGTATTGTGGGACATCTTGCCCAAGCAGCATTTAAAAAACCATAAAAGGACAAGGCAAACTATTTGAGGAACTGCAACTCATGGGAACTAGTACCTTTAAGATAGAATAGTAATCGTTTGACTTGAGCAATATGGTGAGTTGTAAGAGCATTCATGGATTGAAAAATGTTGTTACGGTATAAGTAATATCATGCCTGCTGAGGGTTAAATATTGGAGTGTACCAACAAGTGACCGAAATTCGGTAGGATTTGGTAAATGAGTAAGGTCAGAGTGAATAACTTACTTGAAGGAAAAAGGCGTAGGAGCAATTTTAGCATGAAGAAGATTGGCCTTGTCAAATAATTTTTTGATGTACGAACTTTGAGTAAGAATGAAACCACCATTAATTTAAACAAAGTCAATCCCCAAAAAAAACTCAAGGCACCAAGATGCTTGATGAAAAACTCAAGACTCAGCTTTGGGCTTAATCTCGTAAGTAAAGAGGAAACGACTTCTAGTGATGAGAATATCATCTACATACAGTAATAAGAGGACGCTACCTTGAGATGAGTGATAGTGATGGGTCTGATCGACTGCATCTGAACCCAAAATGAAGAAGATAAGTACTAAATTTGTCAAAGCAAGATTAAGGAACTTGTTTGATTCCATAAATGGATTTATGTAGTTCACGCACATGCGTGGGAAAGAGTGGGTGAACACAACCTGGAGGGTGCTTCATGAAGACTTATTCTGTACGTTTGTCATGAAATAAAGTATTTTTAACATCGAGTTGTCTTAGGGACCACTTGGAAGTGATAGCGATAGAAAGAACAATGCGTATGCTAGCCGTCTTTACAACTAGAGTGAAAGTGTTAGAGGACGAGCTAAGAGTAGGGCTGAGGTAGGACAGTCTAGGAGTTGATGGTGTGGAAGAAGAGAGAGATTAGGCTCTAACTGGGTGGTTGGGGACGGGATGTCTACTAACATATTCAATGATTGGTGGGTGGGTAACTCTCCTATCCAGAAGACACATAACAATGACCATGTGGCTCGTGTGTGTGATCTGATCACCGATGGGGCCTGGAACGATCAGCTGATTACTGCCACTTTCAGTCATGACATTGCCGAGTCAATCTTAAGCACCCCCCTCCCCCATACCCTCGGTATTAGTGATAGGCCTAGCTGGGGCCCCGCTGTCAACGGGAAGTTCACTATAAAAACTGCCTATGAATCCCTAGTTAAGATTGACCTTAATACCTCTTCCTTGTTTAACTGGAATTATATTTGGAAGCTTAAAATCCCCCAAAAGCTTAAAACTTTTCTCTGGCTTATTTTTCATAAAAAACTTCTTACTAACTGCCAGAGATTTAAAAGACGCCTAACTCATTCAAAAAAGTGTGAGTTTTGTGCATTTAGTGAAAACATTGAGCATGTTCTCAGAAACTGTCACCTTGCAACTGCTATTTGGGATACCATCTACTCCTCTCATGAGTGGAATAACTACAAAAATATTTATTTTGATGATTGGATTAAAGAGAATATTTGGGAAAACTCAGTTCAGAATGGCAATATCCTTTTCATCACTACTCTCTGGCATATCTGGACTGCGCGGAATAAACGTATCTTTAACAAGAGTAATATCACCCCGAATATGGTTTGTACGAGCTCTAGTACCCTCAACAGGGAAATACTTTGCATCACTTCTACTAAAGCTATTACGTACCATAGTCGGGACTATGTTCCTAACACCTCTATAAGTGATGATAATTTTTCAGGTTATGAGATCTTCACGGATGGCAGTTATGAACCGTTCAGCAAACTTGGTGGATTCGGTGGAATGGTCAGCAGCAACGACCAAAGGTGGATCCTTGGATTCAACGGGAAGATCATCGGCGATAGCAGCCCCATCAAGGCAGAATTTGTGGGAATTCTTCATGGTTTGAACCTGGCCAAAATCAAGGGTTGGACTGGGTGTTTACTTCGTAGCGACTGCTTGGATGCCGTGAATATCCTCAATAGACAGGGCCATCAGAATCATCCACTGACCAATCTCATTGAGGAATGTATGTCTATCATGACTGATATGGATATTAAAGTCAAGCACATCAGACGCTCCAACAACTTGTGGGCGGATGGCCTGGCTAGGCTTGGGAGATGCCAGGCACACGACTACGCTGAGTATGATGAGGTCCCGGAGTCCCTTCTCTATCTCCTTGAGCATACTGATCAGGGGAAAACTAGGGTCGCCCTACAGGCCTGTTTTGATCCTAACTACCGCATTGCCTCTTTTGGTGGCTTCATCCTGGATGATGTGGGTCACTGGAAGGTTGGGTTCTTCGGACGTCTTAGGGGAACTCCATCTTTGCTGCGCGCCTTGATGGAAGGACTTTACCACTGCCTTAACCTGGTGAAGATGCGTGGGTGGAAGGATATTTTGGTGGAGACTAGCTCGCATGAGCTAATTGAGTTATTCAAGGGTGTCCAGTATCGGGAAACGGACTTTGAGAATATCAGGGTCGACTGCTACGACCTCATGAGGATTGTTGGAGTGGATTTCATCTATGCTCACCCCGGTATGATTCAGGGCGCGGACTGGCTGGCGAGGGAGGCTAAACTTCAAGAAGAGGCCTTTGTGGAGATCGAGGAGGTGCCTGTGGGTTTGCGATGGATCCCGAAAAACCCTATGATGTAGTTGGGATTATTTATCCCCCTTTTTTGTTGCCTCCTGTTTGGGATGATGTGTTCTGTTGCCCCTGTGGCTTATGTTTTATTGCATTGTATTGCTGGTTTAGGTTTTTAATATAATTTCCATGTTTACCAAAAAAAAAGTGGTGTTTTATCCACGTTAGCGAACTAGACAATAGCAGGTACAAAAGGGGGTGACTAATCAGTGATAGGAGTTGAGAGGTTAGTAGGTAAGTTATTAGTTAAAGGGAATACACACGGGTTTGGGGATGAGGCAGTCATGAATAACTTAGTTGGTTTTTCTGATTGGGCAGCAACATGGTTTTTCTTGTTATCTGACTTATGGGAGATCGTTACACCAAAATACTGATTTTGTGACTGTCTTTTTGTAATTATTAATATGGATGACAAACTTTATTATTATCGGGAGAGGTAACAAAATTATTTGTAACAATCATTAGGAGTGATAAAATCTTTGGGTAATGAAAATTTTGATTCAATTATTTTTTCACTACTAATGGTGAGTCACAATTCTTGTCGAATGATTAATTTATGACTACTATAAGAAGTCACAAATTTGTAACTTCCACAAGCAATCACAAATTTATCAACAGAGAATAGTTGTAAAATTATAACTGTTATGAGAAGTTACAAATTTTGGCATAAATCTTAATTTATGACTGTTATTAGAAATAAAAAACTTGTAACTACTCATAGCGATAACAAATTTTGTCCTAAAGCTTAATTTGTGACTGCTATGAGGGGTCACAAATTTATCATTATAATTTATCCTTAGGTTTAATTTCCCTCTTATCTCTCCTCTCTCCTCTTGAAGATCCCACTCTCCCTTCACTACCTCTTCGACCCCCCTCCAATCTCTCTATTTCTTTATTGTTAACCTCTCTCTCTCTCTCTCTCTTCGCTGTTAAAACGTCTTCAAAATTTAGGTAAGCCCTAAATACACTCTTCAAAATTTAGGTAAGCCCTAAATATTTATTCTACTATTTTAAAGGGATAGTGCTTTTGTTAATTTTTCTAAACCCTAAATATGATTATACAATGATTTTTCTAACAAGTGGTATGCTTGGATTCAAATGGCTCGAATCATTGCTAATAGGGGTAACTTTTTTTATATCCTCTATGGTATTTTTCAAAATGATATATGAGAGAGTTATAACTTTAGTTGGATTTCTGAGTACAATGACACTTTTTGTGTTCTTTATTTGGTTTTATACTTTTTTCAAAATGTTTGTCTTGCTGAATGGTTCTATTAATGGTGTTGAAGTTCAGTTTATAGTTTTTTGGCACATATTTGGAAATTCAATATATTAGATTTATTTTACATTTTGTAAAAACCTCCTTAGCTAATCAATTTTATGTTTACAAGTTTTTATTATTATTTGGTCTTATACATTGATGAGTCTTATATGTTTGTAAGGGATGTTTTAATATGCTTGGATCAAGGAGTTTGGATTATCATTCCTGAATTTGTTTGAAGTTGTTAGGGCTTTTTTCAAGGAGTTTGGATTGTCATTCCTGAATTTGTTTGAAGTTGTTAGGACTTTTTTGCAAAGTACAATATAAAAGCTTTTGGATATAATGTTAGGGCATTTTCCGTGACCTTTATGTATAAACTTTTTTGTTCTTATGTGTATGTTGGTAGATAAAAGTTACTTAACATTCACCCATTGTTCTCTAAGTCTTAAATTTGAATTAAGTTTATATTTCTATGTATGTTTATACTGTGTTATCTAGATTGGAACTAGGTATATATTAACATTATATGAGTATGTTTGAAAATAGAGGTCTAGTATTGAATATTCAACTTTTGTTTTGATACAGAGTAATGTATATATACTTTTACGTCATCTAGTTAAAGTAAATTATATGGGATGGTGTTTAATTATATCTTAATTGGCATTTCTTTAGGACGAAAAGACACATTAAATAGATCTCAATTATTTCAATGGTGGCCTTTTTTTATGTTTCATGTAGAAAATTTTATTTTTCATTTCTAGTCTAAAATAGTGATAGAAATTTTATTTAGTAATTTTTAAATTATCTCTAGAGCATATGAGCATTTTGGTATGGAAAAATATCCAAATATTAATCTACTACATTGAAAAATGTCCAAGCTTTTAGAGGTATGCGTATTTTGGAAAACTCAGGTGTAATTTTCATATGACCCTGAAGTAAAAAAATGACTAAAATTACATTATATAATTTTTTTCGACGAAATTCTATATTTTATTCATAAAACTTATTTCTAAAAAAAGTATCACTTCTATTGACATATGGTATTAATTATAAGAATAAAAATACTATAGAACAAATATATGCATACACACATAATATATACACATATAATATAAATATATCACTACTCAAACATATGGAAAAATATGTAATAACTAAAGTAATTATGCTACACATATTTGTATGTACGCTATTTTTCATTATAAAGGACATACTCATTTAGTTTTATAATTTACTCAGTTTATATTTGTTTCTATTGTTGAATTAATGTGGTTTCCATAATATAAAGAGTGGATGGGTGAAAGTTCTAGAGTGGGGAAAGTATGCGTTAATGGCGTTAAAGAATTTGTGAATTATGCAATAAAGAATCTCAAAACTGATATTATCTCATGCCCATGCATTCGTTGTAGAAATGGAAAACGTTTGAAAGAGAGAAATGTAAAATTACATTTGATTCAGCGGGGTATGCAAGCTTACTACAAGTTTTGGAAATTCCACGGGGAGAGGGATTTTACGTATATTCCAGAAGAAATACTTGTCAAGGAAATGATTCACACAGATAGCGATTTGTTAGCACATTCTAGATTAAATGATCTCATAAATGATACGTATGAAGTGCACTTAACACAAGAAAAACAAGATAGTGTAGAGAATGATTTAGGTTGTGAGGATCATGTTGACAACAATACTGATCAAGATAGGGAATATATATGATTAAAAGTAGCAGCCACAACACAATTGTACCATAAATTCAACCCCGAACACACAATGTTATATGCCATGGTTGGGTTTCACAACTTAAAGAGCTAATCTGGCTTGTGAGAGAAAAGTGTGACAACAGTCCTTCTTTGGTCAAAAGATTTGATCCTGAAAGGAAATACATTGCCACTCAATTATCCAATCACGAGGCATAATTTGAAAAGTTTCGGTATGAAATAAAAATCAATTCATTGTTGCAAGTATGACTGTGTTTTATACTATAAGGAGCACAAGGAAAAATGGGTTTGCCCTGCATGTAAGGAACCTAAATATAAACAAAAGATGATAATACATAATAAACGTTTGTTGAAAGTAGATACACATATTCCTAAGAAGGTGTTAAAGTATTTCCCTTTAGGTCCTTGATTAAAGAGACTTTGTATTATACCTTGGATAACAGAGGCAATGACTTAGCATGGTCGAGCAGAGGTGGGTGAGAATGTCATGCGACATCTGATTGATTCCTCTGCGTGGAAATCTACAAATCAGTGATAGCCGAACTTTGCTAAAGAAATACGCAATGTTCGCCTCATAATATCAACTAATGGGTTTAAACCGTTTGGCAAATTGTGCCGAAATAAGATTATATGGTCGATGTTCATTTGTCCTTTAATTTTTTTCCCTTCGTTGTTGATACCAAGTCCAAAAGCATCGGGTAATAAAATTAATATTTTCTTAGAGCCACTAATAAATGAATTGAATGAGTTATGGGTTGAACGTGTGAGAGCATTTGGGTTATACAAATAAGAAGAATTCACATTTAGAGTTATGTTAATACGGGCAATTCATGATTTTCCTGCTTATGGGACCTTATTTGGGTGTAATGTACGTGGTTACTTGGGTTGTCCTATTTATGGAGAGAATATTGAAGCCTACTACCTTAAGAAAAGTGGTAAACTTTTTTTTTATCATATTCACCGGAGAGGTTTACCCCAGAGTCATAAATTTAGGTCAATACGAAAAAAATTTCTCCCAAAAAGCACCAAGAGGAGGCCACTTCCTCCAAGACTTTCTTGTTTGAAAAATGAAGAAAGGTCATTAAAAGGCTGATCAAAAGTTGAGGGGGAAACACCCTACAATCTTGGCCTAAAAGCATAAAAGAAAGGATGTTGATCTGAAGAAGATGTGGTCAATGTGATCAATAATGTTAAATTTTCCATACTAAAAGGAGCATCATGTGCAGAATGTGATATACATTATGCATGCTAAGAAAAATATTATCGAGTATCTCGTAGGTAAATGCATTAGTGGTTCTCATTCCAATGATGGAGAAAAAGTCCGTGGAGATCTTCGTTATTTGAGGATTAGAAGATCATTATTATTGAAAGAAGATCAGAACACTGGAAAAAAGCATACGTCGATTTCATCTTATACTTTAAGCATTAAAAAAAGAAATACGTTCTTAGAAACATTAAAGGGTTTGAACGGCCCTTCTAATTTCTCATCCAATTTATGTAGTATTGTCTGTGACGCAAAAAAAGATTTAAAAAAATAGAAAGTCTTATAATTGACATGTGATTATGCGACACAACAAAAGATTTGAAAAACAGCAAGTCTTACGATTGGCATGTGATTATGCAACTTATCCCTTTGTTGTTTTGTTCAGACACTATTTTTCAAAACACAAGGATCTCCATAGGGCCATTCTATAGATTATCGTATGTTTCTCCCTATTGTGTGAGAAAGTTGTCAATAGGAAGCACCATAACGTGGTTGTAATCTTTAATTGTCAAGAATCTTGTGTTTACTATTGATTTCCTGGAATAACTCATTATGTTATTTTTGTGACTAGGTAATAAGTTTGAACCTCTTCAACTTATCGATCAAAGGAAAAAGTCCACTACAGAGGTTTGTCACATGGCGCATAGAGTGATCGCTATGCCATGTAATGGTTGTTAAATAATACTGTTAGCATCTTTTGATATTGTTAAGTTCTCTGATAGATGAGTTATTAAAATCAACTAGCAAAGTTGTTAAATAATAATGTCGCATAACTCCTTGAGGTATGTCACATGGTCTATGATAGAAGAGTTATCAAAATCAATCAATAAAGATGTTAAGGTGTTTGATCGAAAGTGAAGGTCCTACACTTAGAAAAATATATCATGATATGTAATGTCAATGTAGTAATGCTAGATTTCCTAATCAAAGCTCAATGCAGCTTGGTGTTAATATGTTATATTAATGTCATGGTCTGCACTTTATCAATTTTATTTGGTACAGTTGTCGGTATAATAATATGGTTTTATGGAATTTATCAAACGAAGATGAAATGATGTTACCGACTCCTAAATGCCACATTACACCTTTTTCATAAAAGGATTCGGTTATGTCCAATATCTTAAAACTTACAGGATTTTAATAGTAACTAATTTCGATGCTATGTTCTTAGTTAATATATAATTTGATCAAATCCAATTGTGGAAATATACTACGGTTACGTTAGCGAACTAGACAATAGCAGGTACAAAAAGGGGTGACTAATCAGTGATAGGAGTTGAGAGGATAGTAGGTAAGTTATTAGTTAAAGGGAATACACACGGGTTTGGGGATGAGGCAGTCATGAATAACTTAGTTGGTTTTTCTGATTGGGCAGCAACATGGTTTTTCTTGTTATCTGACTTATGGGAGATCGTTACACCAAAATACTGATTTTGTGACTGTCTTTTTGTAACTATTAATATGGATGACAAACTTTATTATTATCGGGAGAGGTAACAAAATTATTTGTAACAATCATTAGGAGTGATAAAATCTTTGGGTAATGAAAATTTTGATTCAATTATTTTTTCACTACTAATGGTGAGTCACAATTCTTGTCGAATGATTAATTTATGACTATTATAAGAAGTCACAAATTTGTAACTGCCACAAGCAATCACAAATTTATCAACAGAGAACAGTTGTAAAATTATAACTGTTATGAGAAGTTACAAATTTTGGCATAAATCTTAATTTATGACTGTTATTAGAAATAAAAAACTTGTAACTACTCATAGCGATAACAAATTTTCTCCTGAAGCTTAATTTGTGACTGCTATGAGGGGTCACAAATTTATCATTATAATTGTTGGAAAATTGGAACTTAAATGGGTATTTAAAGCTGTCCAGATTTTTCTGGACAGATTTTTGAGCAACTTTGAGCTCAAATTTAGGTGGAACCCACACTACGAAAATTGTGGGACATATACGAACGCGTTCACCTCCGCAAGGAGATTAACGTAGTAAATTCATATGTCCAATTTCAATAAGTTATGAATGATAATTATGTCCCCAAAGTGACTCACAAAGCAATGAAAGTTAATGAATTGGGTGTGTTTTAACTCTTGTCCCACATTGGAAGAGTAGTGGAATTTTGATGAGTTAATAACACCCCAAGTATGGACTAAGGCTTGGATGCCTTGGGGGTATCCTAACTCTTTGAAGGGGAGATGACCTAAGCTATGCTCGGGTTGACTTTCGGTCAAAAGTCCACACGCGCGCGTCCGGCTCGGCTCGGCTCGGTTCGGGCTTGGGCTTATAAAAATTCTTAAATTTTTGGGTCGAATCTAATTAAACAAAAGTCAAGATATTTACTATAAATAAAATGTTTCCCCCTCAGTTTTTAACTAGTGAAAAAATAAACTCTCCAAAATTCCGAAATTGCTACTGCATTATTTCCTCTGCCCAGAAAATTCTTTTCTTCATTTTCTGCATTGGATGTTCTTGGTTGTGTTGAGTACAAAACACAGAAATTGTGTTCGCTGGGATTAGTCATTGTTGTGCTGCTTGATTAAATTCGAAAATCCGTTCTATCTTGGGAGGCAATTATTCATTAAACTCAAGCACGTTGGAGGAATAATTTTGTCTTAAGGAAACTGTTCAACAGGGCTCGGATTTCTTTCTAATTATTATTATTTCTGCAAATTCTAGTAAGTATTTCATTTCTATAATTTTGTTTCTATTCTGTCATTGTTCATAATTTTGTACAATTGTTATTTATAAATAGTAGACATAACAATCTTAAGACAAAATTAATTTAGTTCTACTATTTTTTAGTGTACAAATTTTTTTTTTATTACAGAAATTTATTTATTGAAAATAAATCTGTTTTGACAGAATAAAATGAATTAATTTACTGCTTTATTGTAGAAATTAGTAAAACAGTTTTGATATAGAAATTAATTTCTATACTGTTTTTATATTCTGTTTTAGAAAATAAAATTTTATTTGTGTACTCTTGTTAAAATCTGTTTATCTAAATTTTTTTTAATCTTAAATTATAATTCTGTTTTGTACGGAATTCTTTTTATTATTAAAAATTAGTGTGACACAGATTTTATAATTTAATTCGGTTTTGTACGGAATTCTGTTTATATTATAGTTTAATTCTGAATTTTATTTGGAATTCTTTTGGAATTCATTTATTGTGAATTATATTTGGAGGAAATTGTTGCACAGAATTTTGTATTCTGTTTTGATTAATTCGTTATATATGAATTTTATCATTGATAAAAATTCTGTTTTTGTAACAGAAATGGAATCACAAAGTACGAACACTACTCCTACGAAACTGATTGTCACCAACACAAGTGTGACTGCACCCGTATCTATGCTACACGGGGAGAAACCTGAAAAGTTCATTGGGGCTGACTTCAAACGTTGGCAAGGACAAATGTACTTCTATCTCACTACCTGCCAACTGGGCAGGTTTGTATATGAAGATTGCCCCTCTATTCAAGAGGGAGATGACGCTGAAAAGGTTGTTGTTGTCGATGCTTGGAAGCACTCGGACTACCTTTGCCGAAATTATATTTTGGCATACTTGGACAAGACTTTGTACCATGTCTATTGCACTATCAAAACTTCCAAGGAATTATGGAATTCTTTGGAAAAGAAGTATAAAACTGAAGATGCTGGGATGAAGAAATTTATCGTTGGGCGTTTTCTGGACTTCAAAATGGTTGATTCTAAATCTGTAATCTCGCAAGTGCAAGAACTCCAAGTGATTCTCCACGACATTCATGCTGAAGGAATGTCAATTAGTGAAACTTTCCAAGTTGCTGCAATTGTTGAAAAGTTGCCACCTTCTTGGACTTTATTCAAAAACTATCTTAAGCACAAGCGTAAGGAGATGAATGTGGAGGAGTTGGTGCTCCGGCTAAGAATCGAAGAAGACAATCGTGAGTCTCAAAAGAAAAGTCGGAAGAATCCGATGGAAACAAAGGTCCATGTCGTTGAAGGTACTAAGAAGAACAAACGAAAGTATGATGGGGAAGGCACTTCCAAACATAACAAGAAAAATTTCAAAGGCAAATGCTACAATTGTGGTAAACCGGGACACCGCTCAAGTGAGTGCAGTAAGCCTAAGAAGCAAAATAAAAATAACTCTCAAGCAAATGTGACTGAGGGTGAGAATATCACCAATGATTTGGCGGATATGAATCTTTCTGCCGTTGTCTCTGAATGTAACTTGGTTGGAAATACCATGGAATGGTGGGTGGACACTGGAGCCACACGACACATTTGTGCAAACAAATGGATGTTCTCCACCTATAAGCCTTTGGAAAATGAGGAGAACCTTTTTATGGGAAATTCTTCCACTTCTAAGGTGGTGGGACATGGAAAGATTGCTTTGAAAATGACTTCTGGAAAGGAACTTACTCTAAACAATGTTCTTCACGTGCCTGATATTCGAAAGAATCTGATTTCTGGATCTCTCCTTACTAAGAATGGTTTCAAGCTTGTGTTTGTATCTGATCGCTTTGTGTTGTCTAAAAATGACATGTATGTAGGAAAGGGCTACCTAAATGAGGGGCTCTTTAAACTGAATGTTTTACTGTAACCCCTAAAACATCTGTTTCAATAAATGAAGTTGCTAGTTCTTCTTACTTGATTGAGTCATCTAATATTTGGCATGCTAGATTAGGACATGTTAATTTTGATACATTGCGTAGATTAATTAACTTGGAATTTTTGCCAAAATTCAATATTGATAAAAATCATAAATGTGAAATTTGTGTGGAATCTAAATTAGCTATATCACCTTTCCATTCTATTGAAAGGATAACTGAACCTTTAGATTTAATTCACACCGATATTTGTGATTTAAAATTTGTTCAAACTAGAGGTGGGAAAAAGTATTTTATTACTTTTATTGATGATTGCACAAAATATTGATATGTATATTTGTTACATAGTAAAGATGAGGCTATTAATGCATTTAAACAATATAAGAATGAAGTTGAGAATCAATTAAGCAAAACGATAAAGGCTATTAGAAGTGATAGAGGAGGTGAATATGAATATCCATTTGAGGAATTTTGTTCTGAAAATGGGATTATTCATCAAACAACCGCTCCTTATTCTCCTCAATCGAATGGTGTTGCTGAACGCAAAAACCGTACTTTGAAAGAAATGATGAACTCAATGTTATTAAGTTCGGGAGCTCCACAAAATTTGTGGGGGGAAGCCTTACTTTCTGCTAATTACATTCTCAATAAAGTACCTCACAAAAAGACTCACAAGACACCTTATGAATTATGGAAAGGTCGAAGACCTTCCTATAAATATTTACGAGTGTGGGGGTGCTTAGCTAAAGTGATGGTTCCTAAACCTAAAAAGGTAAGAATAGGGCCAAAAACCGTGGATTGTGTATTCATCGGTTATGCTACTAATAGCAGTGCATATCGATTTCTAGTTTGTAAATCTGAGATTTCGGACATTCATGTAAATACGGTTATTGAATCGAGGGATGCTTCATTTTTTGAAAATGAATTCCCGTATAACATGACCCGAGAATCTAGTCCTCCTAAAAGGACAAATCAAGCTACTACAAGTGGTACTCATCAACCTATTGAATCAATAGAGGATGAACCAAGACGTAGTAAAAGAGCAAAAACCTCGACTTCTTTTGGTTCGGATTTTCTAACATATTTGTTAGAAAATGAACCTCAATCGTATAAAGAAGCTATATCCTTACCCGATGCTTCCAATTGGAAAGAAGCAATTAATAGTGAAATTGAATCCATATTACAAAATCATACATGGGAACTAGTGGATCTTCCACCAGGTTCAAAACCGTTAGGTTATAAATGGATCTTCAAAAAGAAATTGAAGGCCGATGGATCAATTGATAAATATAAAGCTAGACTTGTAGCTAAAGGCTATAGGCAAAAGGAAGGGTTGGATTACTTCGACACATATTCACCGGTAACAAGAATAACGTCCATTCGGATGTTAATAGCAATAGCTGCTATTAATGGACTTGAAATACATCAAATGGATGTAAAAACTGCATTCTTAAACGGTGAACTAAATGAGGAAATTTATATGGAGCAACCTGAAGGGTCCAAAGCTCCCGGACAAGAAGGAAAAGTATGCAAGCTTGTTAAATCACTATATGGATTGGAACAAGCACCTAAACAATGGCATGAAAAATTTGATAATGCAATGTTATCAAATGGTTTCAAAATTAATGAATGCGATAAATGTGTTTACTTTAAATACATTCATAATGGATATGTCATTGTATGCCTCTATGTTGATGATATGCTTATCATGGGTAGTAACTTGAAAATTGTCAAAACTACAAAACAAATGTCGAGTAGTAGATTTGACATGAAAGATATGGGAATCGCCGATGTTATATTAGGAATTAAAATTTCTAGAACATCGGATGGACTTATATTATCTCAATCTCATTACATTGAGAAAGTACTTGAAAAATTCAAGAAGTATGATATTAGTCCTACCAAGACACCTGTAGATGTAAATTTACATCTAGCAAGAAATAATGGTGAAAGCACATCTCAACTAGAATATTCTTGTATTATCGGCAGTTTAAAGTATATCATGAATTGTACGCGACCGGACATAGCATACTCAATAAGTAAGCTAAGTCGATTTACGAGTAATCCAGGAAGTGATCACTGGAAAGCAATATTGAGAGTTTTGGGTTATTTAAAATATACTCAAAACTATGGATTGCATTACTCAAAATATCCAGCTGTTCTTGAAGGACATTGCGATGCAAATTGGATATCTGATACAAAAGACTCTAAGTCTACGAGTGGGTATGTGTTTACCCTCGGAGGTGCAGCCGTATCTTGGAAATCCTCAAAACAAACGTGCATTGCTAGATCGACAATGGAATATGAATTCATTGCACTAGACAAAGCTGGAGAAGAAGTCGAATGGCTTCGAAATTTCTTAGAGGATGTTCCAAATTGGTCTAAACCTGTGCCCGCAATATGCATACATTGCGATAGCCAATCAGCGATTGGGAGGGCACAAAATCACATGTATAACGGAAAGTCACGACATATTCGTCGTCGACAGAATACCGTTACACAACTTCTCTCAAACGGAATTATCTCAATTGACTATGTAAAGTCAAAAGATAATATATCGGATCCACTAACGAAAGGTTTAAACCGAGAGCAAGTTGAAAGATCATCGAGAGGAATGGGTCTAAAGCCTATAAATAAATAAGAATCAATATAGTGGCAACCCAACCTAGCTGACTGGAGATCCCAAGATCTAGGTTCAATGGGCAAACCGAACTACATTGTATTCAGTAAGCACTGGAGGATATTTAATCCTATCCATTCCAAAGATGAGACAGTGCAAATCTGCTGCGAAATTAGGATAAGTTATGCTTTTAATGACATCTATATCATAGTACGTCTAAGTGGGGTATTGCAGAATACTCTTTATGGAAGTGACCTACGTGAGTAAGAAGGGGGCCACTTCTATGAGAATAATGAAAGGCATATTCTCTAAAATACTTGCGGAACCAAGTGGTGTTCACGGCCAAAATGAACACAAACGTGAGAACCAACTGTGTTGAAGAATTGTTGTGTGAATACTGTTGTCTAGGTTTACAAAAACGGTTGACGGTTCAAGGACGTGAAGTCTACTGATTAACCAAGTAAATCCGATAGTATATCACTAAGGAAAGTTCAAGGACACTAGGCTACTTCTCTCGATGCAATAAGTCTTCAGTTTTACTCAACCTGTGTCTGCATCTGCATCAGCATCTATTTTGTTTTATTTATAGCGATATATCATTCATGTGGGGGATTGTTGGAAAATTGGAACTTAAATGGGTATTTAAAGCTGTCCAGATTTTTCTGAACAGATTTTTGAGCAACTTTGAGCTCAAATTTAGGTGGGACCCACACTACGAAAATTGTGGGACCATATACGAACGCGTTCACCTCCGCAAGGAGATTAATGTAGTATATTCATATGTCCAATTTCAATAAGTTATGAATGATAATTATGTCCCCAAAGTGACTCACAAAGCAATGAAAGTTAGTGAATTGGGTGTGTTTTAACTCTTGTCCCACATTGGAAGAGTAGTGGAATTTTGATGAGTTAATAACACCCCAAGTATGGACTAAGGCTTGGATGCCTTGGGGGTATCCCAACTCTTTGAAGGGGAGATGACCTAAGCTATGCTCGGGTTGACTTTCGGTCAAAAGCCCACACGCTCGTGCGCGCGTCCGTCCGTCCGGCCGGCCGGCTCGGTTCGGTTCGGGCTTGGGCTTGGGCTTATGAAAATTCTTAAATTTTTGGGCCGAATCTAATTAACTTTTTGGGCTTTAATTAATTAATTAGGGAATTAATTAATCTTTAATTAACTGATAATCAGTTAATTCCAAGAGTCAGCAGTTAACCAAATTAACTGCTTTGACAGTTAATTTCGGTTTTGACTGTTCCCAACAGTCAAGACATTTACTATAAATAAAATGTTTCCCCCTCAGTTTTTAACTACTGAAAAAATAAACTCTCCAAAATTCCGAAATTGCTACTGCATTATTTCCTCTGCCCAGAAAATTCTTTTCTTCATTTTCTACATTGCATGTTCTTGGTTGTGTTGAGTACAAAACACAGAAATTGTGTTCGCTGGGATTAGTCATTGTTGTGCTGCTTGATTAAATTCGAAAATCCGTTCTATCTTGGGAGGCAATTATTCATTAAACTCAAGCACGTTGGAGGAATAATTTTGTCTTAAGGAAACTGTTCAACGGGGCTCGGATTTCTTTCTAATTATTATTATTTCTGCAAATTCTAGTAAGTATTTCATTTCTATAATTTTGTTTCTATTCTGTCATTGTTCATAATTCTGTACAATTGTTATTTATAAATAGTAGATATAACAATCTTAAGACAAAATTAATTTAGTTCTACTATTTTTTAGTGTACAAATTTTTTTTTTTATTACAGAAATTTATTTATTGAAAATAAATCTGTTTTGACAGAATAAAATGAATTAATTTACTGCTTTATTGTAGAAATTAGTAAAACAGTTTTGATATAGAAATTAATTTCTATACTGTTTTTATATTCTGTTTTAGAAAATAAAATTTTATTTGTGTACTCTTGTTAAAATCTGTTTATCTAAATTTTTTTTAATCTTAAATTATAATTCTATTTTGTACGGAATTCTTTTTATTATTAAAAATTAGTGTGACACAGGTTTTATAATTTAATTCTGTTTTGTACGGAATTCTGTTTATATTATAGTTTAATTCTGAATTTTATTTGGAATTCTTTTGGAATTCATTTATTGTGAATTATATTTGGAGGAAATTGTTGCACAGAATTTTGTATTCTGTTTTGATTAATTCATTATATATGAATTTTATCATTGATAAAAATTCTGTTTTTGTAACAGAAATGGAATCACAAAGTACGAACACTACTCCTACGAAACTGATTGTCACCAACACAAGTGTGACTGCACCCGTATCTATGCCACACGGGGAGAAACTTGAAAAGTTCATTGGGGCTGACTTCAAACGTTGGCAAGGACAAATGTACTTCTATCTCACTACCTGCCAACTGGGCAGGTTTGTATATGAAGATTGCCCCTCTATTCAAGAGGGAGATGACGCTGAAAAGGTTACTGCTGTCGATGCTTGGAAGCACTCGGACTACCTTTGCCGAAATTATATTTTGGCATACTTGGACAAGACTTTGTACCATGTCTATTGCACTATCAAAACTTCCAAGGAATTATGGAATTCTTTGGAAAAGAAGTATAAAACTGAAGATGCTGGGATGAAGAAATTTATCGTTGGGCGTTTTCTGGATTTCAAAATGGTTGATTCTAAATCTGTAATCTCGCAAGTGCAAGAACTCCAAGTGATTCTCCACGACATTCATGCTGAAGGAATGTCAATTAGTGAAACTTTCCAAGTTGCTGCAATTGTTGAAAAGTTGCCACCTTCTTGGATTTTGTTCAAAAACTATCTTAAGCACAAGCGTAAGGAGATGAATGTGGAGGAGTTGGTGCTCCGGCTAAGAATCGAAGAAGACAATCGTGAGTCTCAAAAGAAAAGTCGGAAGAATCCGATGGAAACAAAGGTCCATGTCGTTGAAGGTCCTAAGAAGAACAAACGAAAGTATGATGGGGAAGGCACTTCCAAACATAACAAAAAAAAGTTCAAAGGCAAATGCTACAATTGTGGTAAACCGGGACACCGCTCAAGTGAGTGTCGTAAGCCTAAGAAGCAAAATAAAAATAACTCTCAAGCAAATGTGACTGAGGGTGAGAATATCACCAATGATTTGGCGGATATGAATCTTTCTGCCGTTGTCTCTGAATGTAACTTGGTTGGAAATACCATGGAATGGTGGGTGGACACTGGAGCCACACGACACATTTGTGCAAACAAATGGATGTTCTCCACCTATAAGCCTTTGGAAAATGAGGAGAACCTTTTTATGGGAAATTCTTCCACTTCTAAGGTGGTGGGACAAGGAAAGATTGCTTTGAAAATGACTTCTGGAAAGGAACTTACTCTAAACAATGTTCTTCACGTGCCTGATATCCGAAAGAATCTGATTTCTGGATCTCTCCTTACTAAGAATGGTTTCAAGCTTGTGTTTGTATCTGATCGCTTTGTGTTGTCTAAAAATGACATGTATGTAGGAAAGGGCTACCTAAATGAGGGGCTCTTTAAACTGAATGTTCTTACTGTAACCCCTAAAACATCTGTTTCAATAAATGAAGTTGCTAGTTCTTCTTACTTGATTGAGTCATCTAATATTTGGCATGCTAGATTAGGACATGTTAATTTTGATACATTGCGTAGATTAATTAACTTGGAATTTTTGCCAAAATTCAATATTGATAAAAATCATAAATGTGAAATTTGTGTGGAATCTAAATTAGCTAGATTACCTTTCCATTCTATTGAAAGGATAACTGAACCTTTAGATTTAATTCACACTGATATTTGTGATTTAAAATTTGTTCAAACTAGAGGTGGGAAAAAGTATTTTATTACTTTTATTGATGATTGCACAAAATAATGCTATGTATATTTGTTACATAGTAAAGATGAGGCTATTAATGCATTTAAACAATATAAGAATGAAGTTGAGAATCAATTAAGCAAAACGATAAAGGCTATTAGAAGTGATAGAGGAGGTGAATATGAATATCAATTTGGGGAATTTTGTTCTGAAAATGGGATTATTCATCAAACAACCGCTCCTTATTCTCCTCAATCGAATGGTGTTGCTGAACGCAAAAACCGTACTTTGAAAGAAATGATGAACTCAATGTTATTAAGTTCAGGAGCTCCACAAAATTTGTGGGGGGAAGCCTTACTTTTTGCTAATTACATTCTCAATAAAGTACCTCACAAAAAGACTCACAAGACACCTTATGAATTATGGAAAGGTCGAAGACCTTCCTATAAATATTTACGAGTGTGGGGGTGCTTAGCTAAAGTGATGGTTCCTAAACCTAAAAAGGTAAGAATAGGGCCAAAAACCGTGGATTGTGTATTCATCGGTTATGCTACTAATAGCAGTGCATATCGATTTCTAGTTTGTAAATCTGAGATTTCGGACATTCATGTAAATACGGTTATTGAATCGAGGGATGCTTCATTTTTTGAAAATGAATTCCCGTATAACATGACCCGAGAATCTGGTCCTCCTAAAAGGACAAATCAAGCTACTACAACTGGTACTCATCAACCTATTGAATCAATAGAGGATGAACCAAGACGTAGTAAAAGAGCAAAAACCTCGACTTCTTTTGGTCCGGATTTTCTAACATATTTGTTAGAAAATGAACCTCAATCGTATAAAGAAGCTATATCCTTACCCGATGCTTCCAATTGGAAAGAAGTAATTAATATTGAAATTGAATCCATATTACAAAATCATACATGGGAACTAGTGGATCTTCCACCAGGTTTAAAACAGTTAGGTTATAAATGGATCTTCAAAAAGAAATTGAAGGCCGATGGATCAATTGATAAATATAAAGCTAGACTTGTAGCTAAAGGCTATAGGCAAAAAGGAAGGGTTGGATTACTTCGACACATATTCACCGGTAACAAGAATAACGTCCATTCGGATGTTAATAGCAATAGCTGCTATTAATGGACTTGAAATACATCAAATGGATGTAAAAACTGCATTCTTAAACGGTGAACTAGATGAGGAAATTTATATGGAGCAACCTGAAGGGTTCAAAGCTCCCGGACAAGAAGGAAAAGTATGCAAGCTTGTTAAATCACTATATGGATTGAAACAAGCACCTAAACAATGGCATGAAAAATTTGATAATGCAATGTTATCAAATGGTTTCAAAATTAATGAATGCGATAAATGTGTTTACTTTAAATACATTCATAATGGATATGTCATTGTATGCCTCTATGTTGATGATATGCTTATCATGGGTAGTAACTTGGAAATTGTCAAAACTACAAAACAAATGTTGAGTAGTAGATTTGACATGAAAGATATGGGAATCGCCGATGTTATATTAGGAATTAAAATTTCTAGAACATCGGATGGACTTATATTATCTCAATCTCATTACATTGAGAAAGTACTTGAAAAATTCAAGAAGTATGATATTAGTCCTACCAAGACACCTGTAGATGTAAATTTACATCTAGCAAGAAATAATGGTGAAAGCACATCTCAACTAGAATATTCTTGTATTATCGGCAGTTTAAAGTATATCATGAATTGTACGCGACCGGACATAGCATACTCAATAAGTAAGCTAAGTCGATTTACGAGTAATCCAGGAAGTGATCACTGGAAAGCAATATTGAGACTTTTGGGTTATTTAAAATATACTCAAAACTATGGATTGCATTACTCAAAACATCCAGCTGTTCTTGAAGGACATTGCGATGCAAATTGGATATCTGATACAAAAGACTCTAAGTCTACGAGTGGGTATATGTTTACCCTCGGAGGTGCATCCGTATCTTGGAAATCCTCAAAGCAAACGTGCATTGCTAGATCGACAATGGAATATGAATTCATTGCACTAGACAAAGCTGGAGAAGAAGCCGAATGGCTTCGAAATTTCTTAGAGGATGTTCCAAATTGGTCTAAACCTGTGCCCGCAATATGTATACATTGCGATAGCCAATCAGCGATTGGGAGGGCACAAAATCACATGTATAACGGAAAGTCACGACATATTCGTCGTCGACAGAATACCGTTACACAACTTCTCTCAAACGGAATTATCTCAATTGACTATGTAAAGTCAAAAGATAATATATCGGATCCACTAACGAAAGGTTTAAACCGAGAGCAAGTTGAAAGATCATCGAGAGGAATGGGTCTAAAGCCTATAAATAAATAAGAATCAATATAGTGGCAACCCAACCTAGCTGACTGGAGATCCCAAGATCTAGGTTCAATGGGCAAACCGAACTACATTGTATTCAGTAAGCACTGGAGGATATTTAATCCTATCCATTCCAAAGATGAGACAGTGCAAATCTGCCGCGAAATTAGGATAAGTTATGCTTTTAATGACATCTATATCATAGTACGTCTAAGTGGGGTATTGCAGAATACTCTTTATGGAAGTGACCTACGTGAGTAAGAAGGGGGCCACTTCTATGAGAATAATGAAAGGCATATTCTCTAAAATACTTGCGGAACCAAGTGGTGTTCACGGCCATAATGAACACAAACGTGAGAACCAACTGTGTTGAAGAATTGTTGTGTGAATACTGTTGTCTAGGTTTACAAAAACGGTTGACGGTTCAAGGACGTGAAGTCTACTGATTAACCAAGTAAATCCGATAGTATATCACTAAGGAAAGTTCAAGGACACTAGGCTACTTCTCCCGATGCAATAAGTCTTCAGTTTTACTCAACCTGTGTCTGCATCTGCATCAGCATCTGTTTTGTTTTATTTATAGCGATATATCATTCATGTGGGGGATTGTTGGAAAATTGGAACTTAAATGGGTATTTAAAGCTGTCCAGATTTTTCTGGACAGATTTTTGAGCAACTTTGAGCTCAAATTTAGGTGGGACCCACACTACGAAAATTGTGGAACCATATACGAACGCGTTCACCTCCGCAAGGAGATTAACGTAGTATATTCACATGTCCAATTTCAATATGTTATGAATGATAATTATGTCCCCAAAGTGACTCACAAAGCAATGAAAGTTAATGAATTAGGTGTGTTTTAACTCTTGTCCCATATTGGAAGAGTAGTGGAATTTTGATGAGTTAATAACACCCCAAGTATGGACTAAGGCTTGGATGCCTTGGGGGTATCCCAACTCTTTGAAGGGGAGATGACCTAAGCTATGCTCGGGTTGACTTTCGGTCAAAAGTCCACACGCGCGCACGCGCGTCCGGCCGGCTCGGTTCGGTTCGGGCTTGGGCTTGGGCTTATAAAAATTCTTAAATTTTTGGGGCGAATCTAATTAACTTTCTGGGCTTTAATTAATTAATTAGGGAATTAATTAATCTTTAATTAACTGATAATCAGTTAATTCCAAGAGTCAGCAGTTAACCAAATTAACTGCTTTGACAGTTAATTTCAGTTTTGACTGTTCCCAACAGTCAAGACATTTACTATAAATAAAATGTTTCCCCCTCAGTTTTTAACTACTGAAAAAATAAACTCTCCAAAATTCCGAAATTGCTACTGCATTATTTCCTCTGCCGAGAAAATTCTTTTCTTCATTTTCTGCATTGCATGTTCTTGGTTGTGTTGAGTACAAAACACAGAAATTGTGTTCGCTGGGATTAGTCATTGCTGTGCTGCTTGATTAAATTCGAAAATCCGTTCTATCTTGGGAGGCAATTATTCATTAAACTCAAGCACGTTGGAGGAATAATTTTGTCTTAAGGAAACTGTTCAACAGGGCTCGGATTTCTTTCTATTTATTATTATTTCTGCAAATTCTAGTAAGTATTTCATTTCTATAATTTTGTTTCTATTCTTTCATTGTTCATAATTCTGTACAATTGTTATTTATAAATAGTAGACATAACAATAATTTGTCCTTAGGTTTAATTTCCCTCTTATCTCTCCTCTCTCCTCTTGAAGATCCCACTCTCCCTTCACTACCTCTTCAACCCCCCTCCAATCTCTCTATTTCTTTCTTGTTAACCTCTCTCTCTCTCTCTCTCTCTCTCTCTCTCTCTCTCTCTTCGCTGTTAAAACGTCTTCAAAATTTTGGTAAGCCCTAAATACACTATTTATTTCGGTAAGCCCTAAATATTTATTCTACTATTTTAAAGGGATAGTGCTTTTGTTAATTTTTCTAAACCCTAAATATGATTATACAATGATTTTTCTAACAAGTGGTATGCTTGGATTCAAATGGCTCGAATCATTGCTAATAGGGGTAACTTTTTTTATATCCTCTATGGTATTTTTCAAAATGATATATGAGAGAGTTATAACTTTAGTTGGATTTCTGAGTACAATGACACTTTTTGTGTTCTTTATTTGGTTTTATACTTTTTTCAAAATGTTTGTCTTGCTGAATGGTTCTATTAATGGTGTTGAAGTTCAGTTTATAGTTTTTTGGCACATATTTGGAAATTCAATATATTAGATTTATTTTACATTTTGTAAAAGCCTCCTTAGCTAATCAATTTTATGTTTACAAGTTTTTATTATTATTTGGTCTTATACATTGATGAGTCTTATATGTTTGTAAGGGATGTTTTAATATGCTTGGATCAAGGAGTTTGGATTATCATTCCTGAATTTGTTTGAAGTTGTTAGGGCTTTTTTCAAGGAGTTTGGATTATCATTCCTGAATTTGTTTGAAGTTGTTAGGACTTTTTTGCAAAGTACAATATGAAAGCTTTTGGATATAATGTTTGGGCATTTTTCGTGACCTTTATGTATAAACTTTTTTGTTCTTATGTGTATGTTGGTAGATAAAAGTTACTAAACATTCACCCGTTGTTCTCTAAGTCTTAAATTTGAATTAAGTTTATATTTCTATGTATGTTTATACCGTGTTATCTAGATTGGAACTAGGTATATATTAACATTATATGAGTATGTTTGAAAATAGAGGTCTAGTATTGAATATTCAACTTTTATTTTGATACAGAGTAATGTATATATACTTTTACGTCATCTAGTTAAAGTAAATTATATGGGATGGTGTTTAATTATATCTTAATTGGCATTTCTTTAGGACGAAAAGACACATTAAATAGATCTCAATTATTTCAATGGTGACCTTTTTTTATGTTTCATGTAGAAAATTTTATTTTTCATTTCTATTCTAAAATAGTGATAGAAATTTTATTTAGTAATTTTTAAATTATCTCTAGAGCATATGAGCATTTTGGTATGGAAAAATATCCAAATATTAATCTACTACATTGAAAAATGTCCAAGCTTTTAGAGGTATGCGTATTTTGGAAAACTCAGGTGTAATTTTCATATGACCCTCAAGTAAAAAAATGACTAAAATTACATTATATAATTTTTTTCGACGAAATTCTATATTTTATTCGTAAAACTTATTTCTAAAAAAAGTATCACTTCTATTGACATATGGTATTAATTATAAGAATAAAAATACTATAGAACAAATATATACATACACACATAATATATACACATATAATATAAATATATCACTACTCAAACATATGGAAAAATATGTAATAACTAAAGTAATTATGCTACACATATTTGTATGTACGCTATTTTTCATTATAAAGGACATACTCATTTAGTTTTATAATTTACTCAGTTTATATTTGTTTCTATTGTTGAATTAATGTGGTTTCCATAATATAAAGAGTGGATGGGTGAAAGTTCTAGAGTGGGGAAAGTATACGTTAATGGCGTTAAAGAATTTGTGAATTATGCAATAAAGAATCTCAAAACTGATATTATCTCATGCCCATGCATTCGTTGTAGAAATGGCAAACGTTTGAAAGAGAGAAATGTAAAATTACATTTGATTCAGCGGGGTATGCAAGCTTACTACAAGTTTTGGAAATTCCACGGGGAGAGGGATTTTATGTATATTCCAGAATAAATACTTGTCAAGGAAATGATTCACACAGATAGCGATGTGTTAGCACATTCTAGATTAAATGATCTCATAAATGATACGTATGAAGTGCACTTAACACAAGAAAAACAAGATAGTGTAGAGAATGATTTAGGTTGTGAGGATCATGTTGACAACAATACTGATCAAGATAGGGAATATATATGATTAAAAGTAGCATCCACAACACCATTGTACCATAAATTCAACCCCGAACACACAATGTTATATGCCATGGTTGGGTTTCACAACTTAAAGAGCTAATCTGGCTTGTGAGAGAAAAGTGTGACAACAATCCTTCTTTGGTCAAAAGATTTGATCCTGAAAGGAAATACATTGCCACTCAATTATCCAATCACGAGGCATAATTTGAAAAGTTTCGGTATGAAATAAAAATCAATTCATTGTTGCAAGTATGATTGTGTTTTATACTATAAGGAGCACAAGGAAAAATGGGTTTGTCCTACATGTAAGGAACCTAAATATAAACAAAAGATGATAATACATAATAAAAGTTTGTTGAAAGTAGATACACATATTCCTAAGAAGGTGTTAGAGTATTTCCCTTTAGGTCCTTGATTAAAGAGACTTTACATTATACCTTGGATAACAGAGGCAATGACTTAGCATGGTCGAGCGGAGGTGGGTGAGAATGTCATGCGACATCTGATTGATTCCTCTGCGTGGAAATCTACAAATCAGTGATAGCCGAACTTTGCTAAAGAAATACGCAATGTTCGCCTCTTAATATCAACCAATGGGTTTAAACCGTTTGGCAAATTGTGCCGAAATAAGATTATATGGTCGATGTTCATTTGTCCTTTAATTTTTTTCCCTTCGTTGTTGATACCAAGTCCAAAAGCATCGGGTAATAAAATTAATATTTTCTTAGAGACACTAATAAATGAATTGAATGAGTTATGGGTTGAACGTGTGAGAGCATTTGGGTTATACAAATAAGAAGAATTCACATTTAGAGTTATGTTAATACGGGCAATTCATGATTTTCCTGCTTATGGGACCTTATTTGGGTGTAATGTACGTGGTTACTTGGGTTGTCCTATTTATGGAGAGAATATTGAAGCCTACTACCTTAAGAAAAGTGGTAAACTTTTTTTTTATCATAATCACTGGAGAGGTTTACCCCAGAGTCATAAATTTAGGTCAATACGAAGAAATTTTCTCCCAAAAAGCACCAAGAGGAGGCCACTTCCTCCAAGACTTTCTTGTTTGAAAAATGAAGAAAGGTCATTAAAAGGCTGATCAAAAGTTGAGGGGGAAACACCCTACAATCTTGGCCTAAAAGCATAAAAGAAAGGATGTTGATGTGAAGAAGATGTGGTCAATGTGATCAATAATGTTGAATTTTCCATACTAGAAGGAGCATCATGTGCAGAATGTGATATACATTATGCATGCTAAGAAAAATATTATCGAGTATCTCGTAGGTAAATGCATTAGTGGTTCTCATTCCAATGATGGAGAAAAAATCCGTGGAGATCTTCGTTATTTGAGGATTAGAAGATCATTATTATTGAAAGAAGATCAGAACACTGGAAAAAAGCATACGTCGATTTCATCTTATACTTTAAGCATTAAAAAAAGAAATATGTTCTTAGAAACATTAAAGGGTTTGAACGGCCCTTCTAATTTCTCATCCAATTTATGTAGGATTGTCTGTGACGCAAAAAAAGATTTAAAAAATAGAAAGTCTTATGATTGGCATGTGATTATGCGACACAACAAAAGATTTGAAAAACAACAAGTCTTACGATTGGCATGTGATTATGCAACTTATCCCTTTGTTGTTTTGTTCAGACACTATTTTTCAAAACACAAGGATCTCCATAGGGCCATTCTATAGATTATCCTATGTTTCTCCCTATTGTGTGAGAAAGTTGTCAATAGGAAGCACCATAACGTGGTTGTAATCTTTAATTGTCAAGAAGCTTGTGATTACTATTGATTTCCTGGAATAACTCATTATGTTATTTTTGTGACTAGGTAATAAGTTTGAACCTCTTCAACTTATCGATCAAAGAAAAAAGTCCACTACAGAGGTTTGTTACATGGCGCATAGAGTGATCGCTATGCCATGTAATGGTTGTTAAATAATACTGTTAGCATCTTTTGATACTGTTAAGTTCTTTGATAGATGAGTTATTAAAATCAACTAGCAAAGATGTTAAATAATAATGTCGCATAACTCCTTGAGGTATGTCACATGGTCTCTGATAGAAGAGTTATCAAAATCAATCAATAAAGATGTTAAGGTGTTTGATCGAAGAGTGAAGGTCCTACACTTAGAAAAATATATCATGATATGTAATGTCGATGTAGTAACGCTAGATTTCCTAATCAAAGCTCAATGCAGCTTGGAGTTAATATGTTATATTAATGTCATGGTCTGCACTTTATCAATTTTATTTGGTACAGTTGTCGGTATAGTAATATGGTTTTATGGAATTTATCAAACGAAGATGAAATGATGTTACCGACTCCTAAATGCCACATTACACCTTTTTCATAATAGGATTCGGTTATGGCCAATATCTTAAAACTTACAAGATTTTAATAGTCACTAATTTCGATGCTATGTTCTTAGTTAATATATAATTTGATCAAATTCAATTGTGGAAATATACTACGGTTACATATGGTAATAATCTAAATGCCACATTACACCTTTTTTCATAATAGGCTTCGATTATGGACAATATCTTAAAACTTACAGGATTTTAATAGTCACTAATTTTGATGCTATGTTCTTAGTTAATATATAATTTGATCAAATCCGATTGTGGAAATATACAACGGTTACATATGGTAATAATGTATTTAAGCATTTGACCAAGTGAACATTTCCATATACATGGTGGTTTTCCACCCTCATGATTTTTTAGCCACAACTTGTTGATTTTGATTTTAAAGATGAAAATTATTTGGTCCATAAAAATATGTACTTCTCATAGGTGTGGTTAAATAATTCCTTACCATAATTAATTCCATTCCACAAAGTATAATTAAGGTTTGGATAATTAAATCGTGGATTAAGTTAATGAATATTCTTTTGATCAGATTTGAGATCCCAGGTTAAAGGTTAATGATTCCAGTATATTCTAAAATAAAAGTTATGTCCGTAAATATTTCCACATGAAGCAATTTACATGAAGTTATTTACATAAATTTTTAATTACATGAAGTTGTGTCCATAAACAGATGTTTACATGAAGCTATGTCTATAAATTGGCGTTTACATAGTCAACTTTGATGTTTACATGAAGCTATGTACATAAATTATTGGCAAACATTCCATTGTATGATAATGATTTCTTAGATGTAATGATTCAAATGCTTTATCCATAATCTTAATCATCCATAGTAGTTTCCTAGTTAAAATGTTTCTTCAACGTGATGACCTTTTTGTGGTTAAAATTTTACAGTGTGTAATGGTTCTAGTTAAGATCATGTCATTGACAGTGTTACTATATCAACGACAAACTTAAATGTTGGACAGAGGTTCTAATAGAAATTTTGTAAAAGAATTCTATACATAGAGGACATACATGTCACTGCTTTTATATATGACAGGGATGGATCATATATAAACATTGGTGTGAAAAGGCAATATGTTATTTGGATTTTGAATAATGAAATTAGAATTGGTTCACGGGTTATTAGAACAAAATAAAATTGGATGCATGATTCAAATAGTTTTTCAATTTACATTTAAGGTTCGACCTACATGTTATTTCTGAAATCCAAACTATTCCCTCTCTAGATATAATTACCTTCAAATCATCTACTCACTACCACCAAACATATCATCTCATGGTTACAAATGGATATATATGGACATGATCATTAAGTTCAGTAATCCCAATAATGTTTTGTTAGAGAACACTTTTTTGAAGATAAAATTATCACAATATCTTAGGCAACACGACTCGAGATGATTCCCATTACCATTCATGCACAATTTATTAATGCTCAATTCTTATGTGCGCATGTGTGTACGTGTGCATGTGTGACCATATGTCTTTGTTTTAGATTAATTTTAATGTTAACTTTATCTTCACATGATAATAATTATTTTTTTTATTATTTGCAGGTATACACATGGCATGACCAACATACGTAGTATTCAAAGGCCTAAATTTAGGTGTTTACACTTCATGCCAAGAAACACAAGGCCAAGTCAATTGAACTTGCTCAGTAGGTATACTCCGAGTACATGAGGGAGGATGTCACTGCATCAATACCCCCAATGGTTCATATACCTACACTTCATGAAGCGTATCCACCGGGTGGTGACCCTTGGTCTAGGTTCATAATGATTTGTTACATATTCATGGCATTTCATGTCATCGGAGTGTTGTTCCATTATTTTTTTGTTTATTTTTTACTCTATGTTCATTTTGTTTTGTCACCCGAGAAGGATTTGTTTATTACTAAATTAAGTTTAAACAAGTCTTATGTGTACCGGATATTTGGAATGTCAGAAATATAAATGAAATGTTGTCAAATTTTTTTAGACTTGTTACATGTCCCATGACATTTCATCTACTTCTTTATTTTATTTTTATTTTTTTTATTTAACTGTAAACATTTCATCATTTTTTGAAAATATAAAGATATTTGTGACTGATTTTACCAATGACACATTGAATAAACTCAACCATTGTAACTACTAATAGTAGTCATAAATTTCTCACCAATGTAAAGTTTTTAACCTCTGTGATTAGTTACGAATATTTGTTTCGTGACTGCTAACAATAATTATAAATATTAGATTCGTAACTGCTGATGCTGACAGTTGTTACAAAAAAAAGTTACAAATTATGATCACTGTGTCATAGCCCCCATAGGGGTTATAAAAAATTATCACTGTTGTTAGGAGTGACAATTATTGTTTTAAGACCCCCTAAATCATGATGGCAAAGAGCAGTTACAAAGGTGATTTGTAACTGCTAATGGAAGTTACAAATCTCCCTTTTCGGTTTAGTGGAACCCATTTTCCATAAACTCAAAATATGTTGTCATATATGTTATTGCATCAGTATTACTCATATACATATCTGGATTTACATATGGCGTGGCTTTTTCATCAAATATAACATGTTTGGACACATAAACTCGTTTGGTTGATTGATGGTAGCACGTATAACCCTTGTGACAAGGACTATACCCAATAAACATATGTAAATGATTTAAGTGTGAATTTGTGATGGATTTTTCCTTTTATGTAAGGAAAGAACCTACATCCAAAAACTTTAAGTGAATTATAAGAAGGTTGCTTGTGCTACATTTTGAAAAATGGGGATTCATTTTTTATTTTAGATGATGGCAATCTATTAATGAGATAAACTGCAGTTAAAAATTCATCAACCCATAAATATAATGGGCTATTAGCATATAGCATAAGTGTTAAAGTTGTCTCAACAATATGCATGTGTTTTCTCTTAGCAACACCATTTTCTCAGGGGTGTTTGGATATGAAATATTTCTAAGTATATCACAACTATTCAAATGTTCTATAAAGGCATTGTTTGCACATTCTCCACCACCATCACATTGAAAAACTTTGATTTTTCTACCATACTTTGGAATTAAAGAAATGTTGAATAAAATCCAGAATTTTGTCTTGGAGGATATAGACATGTGAATCTCTAATAATCATCAATAAATATAGTATAATATCTCAAGTGTTGTGAGGAGTTAATTGGAGTAGGCCCCCATAAGTCTGAGTGAATTTTATTAAAAGGTTCCAACGCAGTTTTATCTTTCAACTTAAAAATAAGTCTACAGCTCTTTCTGATTGGACAGGAAACACAAACTGTAGGGTTTTTATTTTTATGGTATATATTCAAGGACTTAGTTCTATCCAACAACTTAAGGGTTTTGCTACTAGGATGTCCTAGTATCATATGAAAAATATCATGCTTGTCTTGATTTTCTACAAATAAAGCTTCAACTTGGTTGCCAACAAAGTCATAGAGTGATCCTCTTCTAGTTCCTTGGGTCGTCACTTTCATGGTCTTCTTGTCGGTTACAACAAAAATTTTGTTAGTATACTCAATAGTACACTCATTTTGGGTGGCTAGTTATGAATAAGAAACAAGGGAATTTCTGAGTTTTGGAACTACAAGAGTGTCATTGAGTTTTAAACCATTAATACTCTTTTCCCTAACATGATGTATGTCTAGTTGGGAACCATCTCCAATCACAACCTTGTGGTTACCTTAATAATATTATAAGTTGGACATAATACCTGTGTTATTACTCATGTGCACAGAGGCTCCAGAATCAACATACACATGATTATCAAATGTGGCTAGAAGTGCTTGTGGGTTACTTTGTGCTCTAATCGAGAAGTCCCACTTGTAGTAAAAGTTGAGTTATTTATGCTTTGTGGATCTGCATACTCGACATTCAGCTTGTGATGAACTTTTCCCCCTTTGAACTTCACTCCTTTCTGGCCGTGTGTTTCATCAAATTGAGTAGTGGTTAGAAGATTCATGTGTTGTGTTATTTGAGTTAACTCACCATAAGGGTAGTTGTTCTATCCAGGTCTACCATGCTGAGCAAAGGCACAATCGTGTTGTTGTGAATGGTACCCATCAGGCCTAAATCCACATTCACATGAATTATAGTTTCCTCCATAGCTATTGTAGTTTCCACTATAGTTGGAAGATCCACCATAATTTCCATTGTAGTTTCCACCATAGTTTCCTCTTCCTCTGTGATGTGATCCTCTACCTCGATCATACCCTTAATAAGGTGCTTGTTGATCCACAAAAGCTATGGATTGATCCATGACAATTTGCTGACTTGTTGCAATTGTGATGTTGTCATTTTATTCCCTCATGTCAAAACCTCTTAATGTTGAAATCACCTGAGTGAGGGTTGGATATGGGGGCTTACTAATCATGACAGTATGAAAACTTTTGTACATGACTCCTAACCCTTGAACAAAGCTGATGACCTTTGAATCATCATCCAGAGGTTTATTTATAGTCATAACTCCATTAATTATCACCCAAAAGTGTTTAATATGTTCCCTAAATAGAAGCATTAGTAATTTTTTCTTAATTAAATTGACCTTATCTTCGTGTTTATGTATTTCTCAGGTCAATATGAAGTCGCGGTATCAAATTGTGCTAAATCCACATAATTGTGACAAAGTAGTGATCAAATGCACTAAACGAAGAAATCAAATCTATCGTGAAGACAAATGTCTCTTTTTGAGCTTGCCCAGATATTATCAAGTACATAAAAATCATATTATCAAATGGCGCCGTTACCGCTTTCTTGACGAGGAGACAAAGTGAAGACTTGTATTGCATTTGTAGTTGTTATTTTATTTTATTTTTATTTTGTTCTTCATTAGACTGGTTGTATTAGGATTTTTGAGGCGTTGTATTTATTTGGGTGCATTTTTTACACCAATTTATTTATAATAATTATTCATAAAAACAAAAAAAGCTAAAAGGGAAACTGGAAACTGAACAAAATAGAGAGAGAGAGAGAGCCCTTCGAGTGAAATTTGGAGCCTCCCTATTTTGGGTCCATACGATGACTGAAGTTATGTGAACTCCCCCCTACTCAACTAAATTAGGTCTTCACCCCACGCGTGTAAAAACCGTGGGAGGTAAATCCCTTTATCACTTGTGAATATCCTACCAGCGAGTTTATTTTTTGTGTAATTATTTTCTCCTCTTGACTTTTAATTATCGCATCACACTTAATTTGAATGGTTTAATGAATTAATGAACCTAAGACCTAAACCCGGTCATTGAAACGAGTTGGAATTTCATCACCCATTCAATTACTTTATCCTATTTTCTTATTACCCTAGCTATCACTTAACTTAAAATCAATCAACTAGCAAGGTATGTAAGATCGGTGTTCATTAGGAAGCTTTTGGAACGAGATACTCAAAGGATACTCTAGTGAGTCCTTTCCACCCCTGCCAATCTTCAATCGACTTTCTTAAGACATTGTTTAGGTAAATTGGGTTTTAAGTGAGGCCACACAATAAAATGAGTTTGTGCTTTCCTCAGTGTGGTACCAGACGGTTGATCGTTGTAGTAGCTAGTGTGGTGAGCCTTAACTAATAAGCCTCTTGTTCTCTCGGGAAGAAAGTATGAGCGAATTTTTTTCAAAGGCGACATAATGCTCCGTGTTTTTTACGCCAAAGGATTAATTAAAATTTTACTACCCCATTACTTAATTGAAGATAAATATTGGCTAAGTGCTCGTTAGGATTTTTCCTTTGTTTGCACGTGTCTACTTCAACTCTTTTGGTAGTCAGTTTTTTGCTCCTTCCTTTTTGAGTTTAAAAAAGAGTCGATTTTATCCCCTTTTTTAACAATCCCCAAACTATTTTCCTCCTTTTTAAAAATATTTTTAAAAAAATCACAAAAACATTTTCTTTCTTTTTTAATATTCAAAATGTAAAAAAGATTTTCCTTTTCTTATATTCAAAAATCATAAAAAGATTTTCTTTTTTTATGAATAATATTTAAAAAATCCAAAAATATTCCCCTTATCATGGCCGAAGAACGTCCTTTAAAGGAATACTTTAGTCATTTGCCATTGTCACGAAGCATGTTTGAAGTTGAGCCCGAGTCGACCCTCCATACTTTATTTCGTGGCTTTAACTCTCTCACACACACCGTTGATACTCTTTTGTCGTCCATGCACACATCTCATCTTCCACCGCCTCCGATGATGAGTGTCAACCCATCCATTGCTTCATCATACACCTACTTCTTTCACGCCGATGACTTTTCCCATGAGTCTCCTTATCATGAATATCCATCTAAACCAACCATGACCCAAATTTATCCATATGACACTATTTCGAAACCCCCATCGGCGTATTGTCATGACATATCCAATACCTAGGGGTATGAGAACCCTATCTATTCATGGAGGCCTGATCGCCTTCCTATGAAATATGAATCCCAACCCATCTTCTGGATTAACACAGTTTCCAACAGTAGTCATGAAAACCTAGTTCTCCTCGTCCCATCAGTTCCCTTACTATTCTCCCCATGATTATCAATATTTTGTCTCTCGTGGAGACACTTCTCTCGTGTATAATGAACTTGGACATGTTCCTCCCACTTCATATAAGTATTCTCTGCATCCTAGTGTCTATAACGAGATTTGTCTACCTGAACCACCACTACCACCTGCCAAAATTTCACGACCACCATGAAAATTCGCTCTCAAAAGCCTGTTGAAAACTTTCATTCTCTAATAAGAGCATGCTACTCAAGACATTCAACAATTTAAACAAAGGTTAAATGATATTAAGTGTGCGAGAGAGTATGTTTTCACCCCAAGTTAACCCACTGTTACCCCCATGCGGAGTGATGGTAAGTCATCTTGTGACTTGAATTTTGAGTGTGACCAACCCTATCGTCCTAAGATTCTCGAAGTTGAGACCACCCCGTGGTCTAGGCCCCAAGTCGACAATTCGGTTGAGTTACCCATTGATAGTGAGACTGATCACACCCCGTCCTCTCCTAAAGTGTCCACCATTGAGGTTCACATTTCCTTTCCCAGTAAAACCAACTATATGACTGAGTCTACATCTATTGAGCCCACCATGTGTGTTCCCACTGACCCATTTCTTATAAGTTAGCTCCGACTTCGAGTGCCCTTCAATGACCGGAGATTGAATCCGAGTTAGTTATTACCTCTTTGGATATGGATCATTTTAACACATCCTTGGCTCACTTTGAGTCCAATTTTGATGCTGATCCCTCTATCTTAGATGTCCGTGTCTCGTTAGATTTTATCACAACCTATGATGGTGACTTATGGGATCTTTTACTTCTACACTCCCTTTTGTGAGTACCCTTGAGGATCACTATGATTTTCGTAATGAGTGTGTGTCCCCTACTCTTGAGTTAGATCATCTTCTCATACCCTTTGTCCCACCCGAACCACCCATTGTCCCTTCCACCCCACCAATTAGTTTGTACCTTAATATTATACCTCTCATGTTCCCATCTATGCATTTAGATCTTCACCTGAACCCTCCCTCCACCTTAGTGCTCCAAGAGCCCTTTCATGAGTTTTTCCTTCATCCCAACATCCATGAGAGTATTTGTGCTACTTTCACCTTACGTGACACAAAAATTGTCTCACCTTTTTGAGGGTTTTTACACAATCTTCGAGTCACAAGTTGACTCAACTTTCTTTAGATAGTATATTTAGTCGTTGAATAGTCTCATTAATTTTTAATATTGGCATAATCAATGAGAATTACATCACTTTCTAATTGGAAGAAACATGTGTCTTGTAGTTTGTCTCGAGCACTAAAACCATTTTTACCATAAACTTACCATTTTTCCATAGCACATTATCTTTCCATTCACCCATTATCTATCCATATTTTCCTTGTCCATATATATTTCAGATACAATCAATATATCATTTTTATCACTATAATCTATTTTGAGAAAAATAGTGTTTGAAATTGTCAATGTAAAAATTATCTTCATTTGTGTTATGAAAAGAAAAATGAATCACGGTAAAAAAAAAGTAAAAAAGAGAAAAACTGAAAACAAGAATAGAAAAATAAGTAGGGGAAAAGAAAAGAAAAAAATATATGGAAAATAAGAGAAAGAAAGCATGCGATCACAGTTTTATAAAATGAAGACATTTGTTATTCAAATTGTGTTCCACTATTCTAAATCCTACCATCATACCATCCATCTTCTTCATTTCATTTTCCCTCATGCCTTACATAAACCCCATTTTCACCCTTGATAAGATGTTCGGGCAAACAAGAAGTTTATATGGTGAATAACTCGACATTCTTAATATAGTGGTTAGCATTCCTTCATGAGATCACTTTTATTTCATGTATCTGCCATTTCCTAAAAGTTCGTGAGACGTTTGATCTTGTTTACATTTATTCACCTCCTCACACACTAGAGATATACACTTACCCAGTTCTCAGAGAGTTTGATTTAGCAATATATATCCAGTGATAATTAAAGTCAAAGCGTTGATTCTATAAAGGCGATCTAGGAATTACTCTCATGATACCTAAGATTGTTTCAATCTAACACATGTTGAGTTTTAGGAAGGATTATGCTTTTGGTATTAAGTAATTTTATGCCATCTTTGTCAGTTGAACATGGTGTTCCTTGTTGTCTTTCTGGTTGGATTGTATATCTCTTCATCGTCAAATAAAATACTGCCCTTCAATAAATTTTTGGAATTTTATAGGTACATTCACTACAAACCCTCACGAGACAACACTCGTCATGTAGGGCAACCTATAGGTTTAACGGCTTGTTGCACATGCTAAGTGAGATCGCAAGTACACGGGAAAGGGAAAAACTTTTTATCACTTATTTCTATTTCTCTTTATTTTTGTCTTGAGGACTAGCAATGTTCTGTTTGGGGGTAGTGTGATAAGCACAGAAATGTGTTTAATTTATGCCCTAAGTAAAAGCATTTTAGTTGCTCGTTATTAATATAATTGATCTTATGTTCGTATTTATGTATTTCTCGTGTCAATATGCATTCGAGGTATCAAATTGAGCAAAATCGAAGTAATTACAAAATATTAGTTGTCAAAGGCGTTCAATGAAGAAACCAATGTGATCGTGGAGTTTGAAGACCCCTTTTGAGCTTGCCCAGATCATTACCGATGCTTTAGACCCATCACATAAGCCGTCAAATTCAAAACCAAAAACTCCATTACAAACCATAACCGTCGAAAAAGAAGCTCTGACCATGCCCACCTGAGACCACCTTTCTCTACCTCTCGACCTTCGAAACTAGTTATCTCCCTAACCTCCTACAATACCGGATAATCCAACACCGGTGACCTCAAACCTCATGCCTCCTACCCATTTTCGACTGACCTGCTCCTACCTCCGACCCGAGGAAGTAAACCCGATACTAAATTTTGATAACTTTAAGAGCAAAACCCGACAGCCATTAAACCCGAATCTCCAACCTACTACTGCCATTTACCCAATTTACCTGGTCCTTCCCAATAACCCAAGGTTCGACCCATAATCCAACCTTAACCCATTACACCTCCAAACCCGAACTTAAATCCGATTCCAACCAGAACCCATCTGCATCAACCCGATCTTAACCCGATGACCCTTTATCCCTTCATCTCCGACCAAGACCCTTAGTTATCCAGACCTCTAAACCTGGACCAAACCACAACATGCCAACCCAAAATTCCAAAAAAATAGAGTCACCTGACAAGTAAAATAGAGCCATGTGCAATAATAAATTAAAATTCCTCCAAATATGCGCTTTGACATGGCCTAAATCAAATCCCAAATATCTATCAAACCAACTTCGTGGACTATAAAGAAAGAGAAGGGCAACTTATTTGGAGGACTCTCACAAAGACGGGAATAAAGAGAGGTAATTTTTTTGTACACTTTTAGGAAAATAAAAAATTCAGAAAAAAATATAAAAAAAATAAGTTTAGCTTTAGAATAGTTTTTAGGTTTAATTTTTATTTTTATAATCAAGTGATGTTATTGTGAAGAACTGAGACGCATTGGACGCATTGAAAGACTACAATTCGACAAGGAGATTTGCGTATTGTGTTCTATCTCTTTATTAAATTTTATGCCTCTATTTTCTTGATTGTTGTTTGTGTTCTAATATTCAAATGTCAGGCTAAACACTTTGTTCAAGGGGTGTGACGAAATGCGTAGGATGTTATTTTAATTAATTAATCAGACTGATTGTCATATTTCTACGATAATTAATTCTAAATTGTCCTAAATTAATTTATATATCATGATATAGTAAATTAATTTAGTTATAATATTTGATTTTGGGAATCGAACTAGAGATAGATTTTTTCTAAAATTTGATTATTTATTCGGTGTTGAAATTCGAGGATTCCATCAAATTTCATTAAATTTATCTTAGTGAGTAGTTTATTAAGAAGAGTATAAATCTTAGATTTTCATAGTGTGATATTTTTAAATTAGTTTTCTGAAAAATATATTATTTAACTTATAATTATAATGAGAGTTAGATTCTGAATTTAATATTATCTCGAAATATTTCAATTCAATAAATTAGGAAATTAAAAAAAAACTGAACATGCAGTCACTGTTCTAAAAAACCCGCCTAGGCTTGAAGCTTGGGAGAAACGCCCCGCCTTAAGATTTTGACGCCTTATGCTTGGTAAAACCCTTAAGGCGTACTTTTTCTTTAAAAACAACAATGCTTTAGTGAAATGATATCGCCTTTTAAAGATTTTTTTGCAAACCGGACCATTATCTCATCCAAAATAATCAAATAGTATTTTTATTTGCAAATATTCAGACATATTTTTATGAATAGTACAATTTTAGTATTTTAATAGCTTTGTTATGTTACAAAATATTAAAATATATTAAAAAGACCTAAACGCCTTTTCACGCCTTTTTACGCCAAGGCCCGCCTAGGCTTCTAAGGCTTAAGGCTTGGCCTCCACGCCTCAATCACGCCCCGCGTTTTTTAGAACCTTGCATGCAGTGTATTCCCATCTCTTGAATCTTCTCACATTTATCACACCTAATTACATATTATTTTTAGTTTACTTATCATATTTGTTTTTAGCATTAATTATTTATTCCCCCTGAATATATATATATATAAAGTTTTAATAAAAAATGGAATAACAAGTATTCACGCTATTTGTTTCATCTCGAAAGTTGGATTGATACATTTACTTACCACAATACGAGTAATTTAACAAGTTTTGTAAGTATTCAAGAGATTTTGAGACTCGACTTTTGAAGATAAAGATACATACGTAAAAATCTTGTTATCATCCATCACAAATTTCCTTAAACTCTTCAACATGCTCATTAGTAGTTTTACCAACCGTGGATATTCATCGTAATTGCTCCTTTAATTTAGGCTATTTATCCTTCGAAACTTGAAGAAATTGATCTTCAAGAGTCTGCCATATATGTTTGACAGTGTTCCATCCCACGATTAAGTACATTACTTCTTCACTCATTTTTCCTGTTATCCAACTTCTCAAATGCTAATCTTTCCCTTCCCATTCTCCGTTAGCTATCACTACTTTGCCTTATGGATCACTTTTAGGTTTAATCATTGGCTTATCATATATTAGATGGGACACCTTAAGATATTGAATGAAATGTAACATCTAGGTTCTCCAAATAAGGTAGTTTTTTGGTTTTAATTTGATGGGACAAATGGCAAACAACTGTTGAACAAAGTTAAGAGTGAGATTCAATCCAAATGATCCCATTGAGGAAGACCTAAGCTCTGATACCATAAAAAGGTAGAAGATAAAATGATAATGAAATATTTATAAAGAACAATATATTATTGATGTTACAAGTCTACCTTAGAGCAACAGTTGGAAAAAACAAATATAAGCTTTACACGGTTTACACTTGTAACTTTTTTTATATGCATTATACCACGTACTATACCAAGTACTACATGAATACCACCTACTGGGATAATGACATAATACTAGGGAGAGGATTGTGTTAAACGTGGGTAGATAGTGAGTTCCTCATGGTTAAGGGAAGACTTGGTCATAATCGAAATGTGAGAGTACTGTGGTGGAAATGTGGGTAGGTAGGTAAACGTGGGTATATTCTAACAGTACTTACGTAAAAAAACTTAATATTGGGAAATAGAACTTACGGAATAACAACAGCATTGGAGATTTTTGGGTGAGTGAGTAACAAGGCCTCTAGCTCTGTTGGAGGAACCTTACAAATCAAGTGGATAACTTCGAAATTTAGATAATACAAATATGGCAATAAAATCTATGCTAAAGAGAAAAAAAAATGAGTTTTTGCAAGAAAATACGTCACTAAAAAGTCTTGGGGTACTCGCAATAAAATGCATTATTTATAGATTTATTTGAAAATAATTTATAATTGAAGGGGATTTCTTAAATTTAGCCAAAAATTAAATTATTGATCAAGGCTGATCCAAAGAAATATTGAGTAAGTAAATGGCATATTCACCTGATAGTCCTTGTATTTTATAGGCTTTTTAATCTATGAACTACAAAAATAAATCCATCATCATCAATGTAACAGAGATCTCCTGTTTTTAACCATCCTTATTAGTTTATAGTTGATGCCTCTTCATTACTCAAATAACCTGTAGCACCATTATTTAAAAGTTTTCAAGTTTGATTTTCTAGAAATCTTAACAATATGTCAACTTGCACCACTATAAACTCAATTAAGAGTGCCTATTTAGTACTAAAAATAATATACCATAAGCAATTGCAATTGATCCACGATAGATTCCATAGGAATACCCATTTAAATCATTGTAAACAGATTGATGGATTTACCGTCTTATAAAATTAGTGAAATTTTAACCAAGTTTACGAACATGGAGTAAACTTAGAGAGACCCTCAAATTGTTCCAAAAAAGCAACCAAATAGAGTGGAGTTTACATACACTATAGGAAAAATGACATTTAGTGGCAAGATGTTTTGATTCATCACATAATGTTATGAATTTTTCCCATCCATGCTAATTTTTTTCTCCATACTTTTGATAACAAATTTAGTGACGGTATCCATTTTTTCCACTAATGATCTCTTCAACAGTAATGTTGTGTGGCAATCGGAAATTTTGCCACCAAATATGTTATTTCAAGGGAAAATTTGTTTTGCCGCTAAAAAAATTACTACTGAATAAGATTTTTTTAGTGATATAGGGTTACTTTTTTCACTATTTAACAGGTCTTATCTTTTGATTTTCTTTGAGATTATCACTGAAATTAATCTAAGAATAGTCTCAATAATACATTACACAAAAAATGATAAAAAAAGAGTCCGCAAAAAGTTATTTACCGAAAAAAAAAAATTGTTGATTAAAGTTAACATATTTTTTGTGGTTCTTACAATGTAAATTCATATGGGAAAATATAATAATTAACAAACAATTGGCAAAAAAAAAAGACGACAAAGTGCATTATTTTTTTAAATGTCTAGTTAATGGAGAGAGAAAATCGGGGAAAATGTGTTAGTTTTATTGGCATAGGTCTCTTTGAATTCCAAAGAAAAATGGAGAGAAGATAAAATAGTTTAATAAATCATTAGAGTGAATTACCTATTTAGTACATAAACGATGCCCAAGTTTCAAAATTGTCCTTATACTTTATTTTGTCTCAATTTAGCCTTATAACCAATTAGTTTTATTTAATTTGATCCTTCCGTTGATTTAGCCCATTAATTTTAACAGTATATTGGGCAAAATTATCAAACCATCTATATTCGAAATAAAATCACGTTCTAAATTAAATTAATCCACATATAAACCTAGTAAACTTTAATATTTAATTAATCCAATAATTAACTACAATTATACCTAAACATAAATTTAATTCATAACTTATTAATTAAAAATTAGAAAGGAAAATTAAAAAGAAAAATACAAAAGAATACCCAAAATGGCCTCCCTCTCCCTCTGCCACATGCTCTACCCCTTACTACCTCTTTCGAGCGGTATATCTCCTTGACAGCTTGTAATACCCGTTCCCAATATTTTATTACTTTTACCATGTAAGTTGCAATCATATGAAACCCTTGGGATTTGGATTATTAATTCATGGGCTTTTATCTCTATTTGATTATTCTTTGGCCTTAAAGGTAATTATTGAAAGTTATTGGGAAGAATTCGAATTTGTAGGAAATTTCTGTAAGGACATATTTCTCATGTCCGATATCTTACATTTGTGTATCTCGTACGCCAAAAGGAACGTCACTTCACGATATCACATCACGGCCCCTATCTGAATTTTGAGAATTAAGCATTCAACATTTCCATCATGTGTCCCAAATCCGTCCCAACAACTCCACGTTCCACGATTTTACGGAGTTTATGCAAGTGGTACGCAAGAGAAGTCAAAACAATAAAAGAAAGGCAAGATAGGAAAGTTCTAGGGATTTTTGGTAATTTTACAGCCACCGTCCGAAGGTCTGGTCAACTGGAAAGTTGAAGAGCTCGACGCCAGGAAGATACTGGAAGAAACGACACCTCAATCGGAGCTACGGTGAAGAAGTTCTGGATCTTTGAAAATGGAGAAAAATATTAAGGAGAATGCTGTGTGACTTTAGACCCAAAACCAGCGAAGTTCTGCGAACCGAATAGTGAACGAGTTCGGGGGGCGAACCGGTTCGAGGTACAAGCTGAACCGGTTCGGGGTACCTGACGCTGCCAAGAGTCCCAATAACTTAAAATTATTTTTGGTTTTCTTATAAAAGCCAACTTCGGGGGAGTTATTTTTCAAGACTTGGAGAGACGATTTTGAGAGTTCTATGAGCTCGAGTCTTAATATTTTTCAGTCCCAAAACTCATGTTTTGATTCACACATCATTGTCATAACTTTGTGAAACCTTTTGAGACCGTGGAACACTGCTTTGCTTTGTTCAAACTTGTGGAGAAGTCATCCTCTTCTTCATTGCTGCTCACCTGGAGTTACTGAGGGAGATTCCAGCCGACGATGACAGAACCGACACTTACATGTATTTCTGTGTCACACTTGTTTTTCATTATAATTTGTGTAACTGTATCTTACAAAATTATAATGAAAAATAAAAAGGTTTTGCCCCTTTGGGGGATTTTTCATCACTTCTGTGTGTTTGAATGTTCTTGCATGATTTCATCTTATTCAATTACACCTAGATGCATGTTTAGGATTTAAATTGAAAAACTGACTTTAATTAAATAATTTCTTAATTTGAACGCAAGGGCACTCTTCAATTTATGAGGTTCAAACAGTATTGAAGATGGTTCGAACGAGTTCCCAATCTCGTTCGAAAGAGAACCAGTTAATTCAAACAAATATCTAATGTCGTTCGAAGTAGGTTTCTAATGAAGATCTAATGAGGTGTATCTGCATAGGTGTCCCTACCCCGTTAGAAGGTCGTTTGATGGAAGATCAAATGAGATCCTAATCTCGTTCGAACGAGATCCCATTCTCATTCGAACGACCTTCCCAAAAATCTTTTAAATTGGAATGCCATTGTGTGTTGTCACGTTTTGGACCCTTGGATCAATGAAGTGTCAACTAATAGCGTACCCAGATTGTCAACATCGGGATTTATATTCTTGAGGTTATTTTTGTAAGGGTTTTGTTAGGTTTGTTTATGGGTTAGAACATGAGAGAGTGAGGGTAGGTCTCCCCAACCATTTTTAGCACATTTTCCCCCTCTTTCTGACTTTTCTTCTCCCCTAACCATTTTCCCCCTAACCACACCTTGCCACCACCTCCAAACACTAGTATACACTGATTTCCTCCATTGTTGAATAAAGCTACGGATTTATGGATTTGTTGTTGGGGGTTTTGATGAAGACGAAGTAGAACTTATGGAGTTTTGAATGTGGTTTTGCTTGGAGCATGCTTGTGGAGCTAGGCAACCTTAGGAGGTAGGGGGTTGCCATCACCTTCTTCATCCACCATTTTTGGAGCTTCTTTTAAGGTGGAAAAAACTCTACTCTTATGTTTAAAACTCTATTTTACTAGTATTTGGTCTTCTATGTAAAGTTGAAGAGTATGATGGATATATGATTTAAGAATGATATTTCTTATGAATTGTGAAAATGGGTTTGAAAAAGGATTTCAATGGTTTTGAGAAAAATGATATATTTAAAGAAAACATGGTGTTTAAGCATCTCTATGTAATAAAAATGATAGAAGAATGTTTATTTTGTTGGGAATATTTTATGAATAAATGTTTCAAAGTTTTCTTATGGCAAATTGGGATTTTATATAAGTGGACATTTTATTTAAGTTTTGAAGAAATAAAATGTGTTTTGCCCTGAAAACTATGTTTGTGCAAATATTATGAAATCTCTACGATAAATTATATGTTTAACCCTTTTAAATAGGATTTTTAAACTTAAAATTTATGTTCTCATGCAAATAAACGTGTAGTATTTTGACGATGAACATATAAATAAGTTTAATGATGGTTTTATTGGGTTGAAACATGAAATGAGGAAAAATAGAAGTTCTAGCTCTTAAAGTGTGTGAAAAGTGATGAAAATGTGATAAGTGTAAGGTTCTAAGACTACATGTATTAATAAAGCAAAAATGGTGTTTTTCTTATAAAGTAGTTCTTAAATGTCCAATGATTTCATATAGAAAGAAGGTATTATAGTAAAAGGATTTCCAACTTGAGAAGTATGTTACTTCAAAAGTGTTAAAGAAGTACTAATGAGTTAAAAACACTTAAGAAGTTAGTGTGGCTAACTTAATGGTGTTTTGAGAAATGACACTTGTGAAAATGGATAAAAGGACAAGATTGGAGATAAATGGGTAAAATGATGATTTTACGTACAATTAGGATTGTGTTTCGACCGGATCGGATCGAAAAATGCCTATTCAGAAAAAATTCGAATATTTTTTGAAAAATTAAAAAAAAATCGAATTCAGAAAAATCGAAAAGTCGTCAAAAATTGGAAAAAATCAAAAATTCACAAAATATATTAAAAATCCAAAAATTTCGAAAATTCCAAAATTTCAAAAAAAAAATTATGGATTTTCGATTACTCGAAATTCTCATTCTAGAGAAACAAAGAAAATGAGTTACCCCAACATGTAAATACATGAGGATTTCGCCCATTTTTTTATTTATGTAGAAGTTAAGAGGATACTTTCCTTTAATAGAGCACAATTTAGAGTCCTCTCCCTCTCCCAACCGATGTGGGAAATGAAAAACTTTCAAAAAATCAGAAAAATCGAAAATCGGAAAATAATTTCGAAAAAAAAGAAAATAATTCGGAAAAATCGGATTGGCATAATTTCAGAAAAATCAAAAAAATCGGCAATTCATAATTATTTTCGATTTCCGATCCGTTTTCGAAAAAATCGAAAAACTAAAATTCCATTCCAAATTCGGAAAAATCCGGATCGAAAATTGAAAAAATCGAATAATTTGAAAAAAAAAACACTGCCCTACGTACTAGGGGTGTTCGCGGTACGGTAAAAATCCGTACCGTTTTGTACCGGAAAAAAGTGGTAATGGTTTACATTTTTTACTTACCGAAAATCGAAACTACCGAAACCGAAATTATCGATTTTTTTGTGGTTGGTTTTGGTTTAAGCGTTTTAAAAATCGATTTACCAAAATTACCGCTTTTAAAATAACAAAACATGAAATATAAAAAATACCGTGATAATATACCTAAATTATAAACTAGACATACCAAATATATCAACTTAAATTTATCTCAATCATCGATTAAATGAAATGGTTATTATTGTTTCAATTCACTAAATTAATTTATACACCAAATTTAAAATACAAACTTCATTAAATTAACATACCAAATATATTATATTGTTTTGTTTAATTTTTTCACCAAGACATTAACAATTATTAATGAACACTTTAGAATGTCACATTCACATATTTGGACACATTAGATCCAAATATATGATTACTTTTTTAATATATATATATATATAAATTGATAAATGTATTTTTAATATAAACATATAATTACTTGTCTTGTTAATTCATCATAATGAAAAAAGAAGAAGCTGGATATAACCCCAAACCCCCATCCCACATCGGTTGAAAGCAAATCCCTTACCAAGTTAACTTATTAAGGCTTCCTTCCTTAGCTTCTTTTCATGTTGTCCCACATCGATTTTGAGTGGAAGACCTATCCATCTTCCTTCTTATAAAAGGGTGGCACCTTTCCACTTAGAGCAGGTGAACAAATGAGGGGTTAGATCTGAGGTATTTACCTTAGATTATTCCATATCTCATCCACATGTGGTTTTAACAAAAAAGAGTTTAAAGGATTTCATTCAAGTTGCTCTATTTTATTTTTTTTGTCAAAGAAAATTTGACAAAATATAAAATAATGACGACCCTAGTATTTTTTATTTTTAATGGAATTTTTGGATGATTATTGTTATTGTTGTTACAACAATTTCGGAATTACCGAAAATACCGATTTTACTGTGGTTTAAAGTGGTTTGGTTTCGGTTTATAAATTATTGTACCGACTGTTATAACCTGTAATTTCGGTTTTTATAAATAAAAATTGGTTTGGTTTTGGTAAATCCAATTTACCGACCAAACCGACCGATAACCAGCCCTACTATGTATAGTGAAACATTTTTATGAAATAAAAATGTTGAAAATGGAGTTACACAAAATGGTCCTAAATGAACTTGATTTTCGGGATAAAATCAATGTAAGGGTCTAAAGGACAAGAAATGATTATTTGAAACTATAACACAAGTTGGGATGAAATACCAGATTTTGGTTTCAATCGGTAAAGGAAAAGTGGAATAATGTAGACATTTGTAAAATGTTAAAACACATTAATAAGGACTCATATGACATCAGAATTATTAAGGAGGGTCTAGAGCCCTAGGGTGAAAGACCCAAAATCACTTACTAGAGCATATGGTAGCATTGCCGATGGTGTAAAGCTCGTTAAAGTATGCGTATATTTGAAGATTTTGAGAAAAAGATAATGAAAAATGAAACATGTCAAGAAATGAGTTTTGTGGTGAATATGAGAAAAGACGAACAAACTTGAATGAATTAATAAATGTTCCAGTAAAGGATAACATGGACAAGTAAATGTGAAAAGTGATTAATGTTTATAAGGTAAAGGACTAGTATAGTTAAGTGATTAAATGGGTCGTTTAGCAATCTAAAGAGGGTTGACCCATAATTAACACAAGAGTATATTCATTAAAGGTTTTAAACTGAAAATAAGTATTTTCTAAGATGGTGCCTGCGTGTATTGAAAGGTGATTTTCAACGAAGATACTAATGTGAATTGGTATGAATAAAGGAGTAATTTCGGGAAAAGAAATGTTTTCCTGAAACAAAGGGTATTTGTTTAAAATATTTAACCAGGCGTGTTAAATCAAAAAATAAATTTCAAGTCAAGTAAAAGGGAAAGGGAAATTCTTTACAAGATTAAGGTAAATAAATTGGAATAAATAACGTTTTTGAAATAAAAACGGTCTCATGAATTTAAGTATATATATATATATATATATATAAGGTTGTTTCATGTGCACATATACATAACGTGTTAGAGTCTGATTTATGTCATTATATTATATATTGCATTATTGTAATTCTTCACCAGGCATTCGGCTCATTCCGTCGTCTTTGTTACGGCAGGTTGAATGTGGTTTCATATTTCGAGAGCATTGAAGAGGTAAGTATTCTTTTTATTTTACGTTTGTATTTCTGTATGCTTTAATTCTGGGGACGCTTCTCATGGATCTCTCACGTAACTTGATTTAAATGAAAATCGCATACTAAACAAGTGAGATGTTAGTTAAATAAAACTGAATTAAAAACATTATGTAGGTTATTTCATTGCACTTCACACTTAACGACTGGGTCGGATCGAGTTGGCTACGGGTAACCAATAAATTCGGGTCAGGGCATTACACAGTGCCCTTAAAATATTCAAAAGAATTCTATTGAGACCCTAAAGTATTATTTGTACGTATTGAACCCTTAAAGTATTGTTATGGTGTCAATTAAGCCCCTTCATCAAAATTTACCCTCAAACCATTATTTGTACAAATAATACACTATAATATATTTGCTACATAGATATAGTATTCTGAATAATTTATGGGTTACATAGATATTCCACTATAATATAAAATCAAGAGACTATTTAAAAACTTAAGGCACAACTTAGGGAGTATATAGGCAATTTCCTCAATATATTATCATTATCATTTTTACTCTTACATCTATTCCCACTATTGTTATAAGCTAAATTTGTTATTCGTAATGATATAATAGTGGTTGTTTTTTTCATTCTCTTCATTCACGACTTGTAACAAAAGCATGCCAGAATATAATTTTCCTTATAAATAATAATAAAATCAATTTTCATCAGTAGGCTCCATTCATTAAGTTTGTAATCAAATAGATCATATGTAAAAAAAATTTCATCATTTGGTCCTTTTAAGATCATTCGATTGGGACCATTAGAACACAAGTACTAAATATGTATTATCTATGCAACTTGTATGCAACTTGTGCAAAACATGTAGTAAACAATTGTTGTCTATGGTAAATATGAAATATAATAATATTGTACACATGTAATAGCAGAGATTTAAAAGAAATTATGTAATAAGATCAATTAAAGAATATCCTATATAACCTTATAAAATAACTACCGGTTGTATTTATTTTACGAGAAGTTTCTCTCTAGTTTTTTCCTTCTTTTTTCCCTTCCTCATAAAGTTAATACAAATGGGATAATCATATTGTTGGGTAGGTGGTAGGTCATATATGATTTGAAATATATGACTGGTCCCAAATTATTTGCTGGTCCTTTGACAACATTGTAGATACATGCGTATAATATTCTTTTAACACCCAGTAACCAACAAAGAAGGAAACAAGAAGGTACCCAAAACTAGAGCCGACTAGGAATCGTGTCGAGTTGTTTTGTATTGATTTTTATCGCATTCAAGTTTAAACAGGTGATTTTTTTATCATATGAAATATTTATATTTAAATTCGATCAGTTATCTTAATAATCGTGTCCTCCGTTATTACTTATTAAAATAATGATTTATTTTGAATCGTATACAAGTTGATATATTATTTCATTTTTAGCATAATTAGATCAATTAATTTATTAACATTATGAACCCTCTCAATTAATAAAATTTCGTTATGATTAAATTAATATTAAGATAAAACAAAATTACAAGTCCCAATAATATATATTATTTACTTAAATTAATAGGCCTTAATGGGTCTTATCACGCATTAACGAGTGAAGAATGTCAATACTAACCCAATTTGTTAACTATTGTGTCTTGACGGATTGACGGATTGATACTGATATGACTCGAAACTATTAATGATTAACTCATTAACTTATAACTTCGTGTCGTTTTGTGTCGTGTTTCATTTTGCTAGGTCTATTCAAAACACTCGACAACAATAAAAGGAAAAAAAAAGTTATTTATGATGCTTTTGGCCTTTTGTTAGCAATAATACATTTAATTCATATTTTGGGAGCTTAAAAAATGGGTCTTGTTTGTGCAAGACATTTATTAATTAATTTCATTAAAATAAAATTTTCTCAATACATCATATTTCCACACGTTTAAAATTTTTACTATCGATTCTCACATGACTTAGTGGAGAAAACATATTTGCTAATGAGATTTATTAAGGTATAGAAAAAAGGGACTTATTTAACTGTATACTTAGTAAATGATACCAATGTTAAAAAAAATAGTTCATATTTAAATGTGCATATCAAACAGATGTTAATATTGTCAGAACGCGAAAAACATATTGAAGATTTATTTACCCACTTTAAAATTGAGTTAATATAACTCGTACGTATATATTGGTTGAAATAATCAAATATGGGCGTCAGTTTTAAAAAATACACTTAATCATGTGCGTTAATTATATTAAAAAAGTAGTAGACTTTTAATTTGACATGTCCTTCAGGAAAGTAGAAGTATTATTTTGAAATGAAGTAAGTAATAACTTTAAAGACCTGTTTGGATCAATGTAAAATATTTTTTATTAGTATGAAAAAATAAAATAGTGAAAATACATCGTCACCTATTTGGGGATATTTTGTTTGTGTTGAACATTGCATAAATATAACATGTGTAGTCATAGACAATCATAAACGAACAATAATCAAATTTTAAATATGTAATTTTTTATCATTTTATGTTAATTTTGATTAAAAATATTTCATTCCGAACCGAGCCATATAATTGTTTCAAAAGAAATACATTCCTTCAATGTTTGAACTTTCTCTTCTCCTTCTCATTTTCAAGGAGAGTCATGTTCTAATTCAAATATGATAATAAAATTATTTGGGCGGGTGGTGGGTCATAGTTGAAATCAAAAGCCATGACTTGACCTCATATAATATACTTTTTGAAGACCTCAAATTATATGATGGTTCTTTGACAAAAGTAGCTCAAATGTCTAAATTATTGCATTAACACCCACTACCCAACACAACACAAAGAACAAAACAAGTATTAACCCAAGGCACATGTTCATATTTTAATTCACCTGTCATTTGTAACAAGCAAACAAATAAAATTTAACTTACCTAATTTTTAAACAATGACATACGAAAGTATTTGAAGTGGATGGAGATAAAAATGATGGTTTCTCAGAAAGAAATTTTATTATAAAAAGCATGTAAAATGTACAATAGATGTTGTAGTTTAGGCGCAGTCATTGGACTCTTTTTGAAAGCATGGGCATGGTAAAAATTTCATTTGAAAATTCTTCCTCCCTAAAATGAAAAAAGATAAATTGTATGAAATGGCCAAAAGGTGCAAGATGAGCTTGCAGTATAGATTAAAATAAATCTGGATAACCCTTAGGTGAGCTCAGTGGGCTGGTCCATGAGTTTGATCTCGATGGTCAGTAAGTAGTTCAATTCCCGCGACAGTTAGGAGGTAGAGTGAAAAATCTCCAAAAATATCAATTTTTGAGCCGGAAGGATTAATCTAGATATGCGCGAAAGCCGGTCTGAAAATTACCCTCATTACCAAAAAAAATAAGAAAATAAGAAAATGAATCATGAGAATTAAATACTATCAAACAACCCTAAAACCTAGACATTGGGTTTAAAATTTTGAAAGCCTCCATATGTTCTACGTAAAATAGTCTAAACCAAACACTCTTAAAAACCATGGCTAAACAAATTTTGACTTAAAAAATAATTGTACCTTTCATAATTGATGGTCCTCTAAGCCAAAGCTCCCCTGTCTGATTAACCTGCCGTAGCATCCCCACTCTCGGGATCAACAATTTTCCCATCCATACTCTGTGACAACATCCCCGTGTACCGTTGGCTCTCCTCCTACGTGTCCGTCGATGCGTCCAAATTCCGCCTACTCCGTCAATCCATAACCATGCAAAACATTCACCCCGGGATAAAATTTCATAAACACCTCAGTCACCTCCTTACTCAAAGGTGCACCACCACTTAAAACTGACTCCAAGCTGCTCAAATCATATTTCTCCTTAATCATTTTAGCATTATTGACCATGGCCACAAGTATTCGTGGCACAAGTGGCAAATATGAAGCATTTTATTTCCCAATTGCTGAAAACATTTCATGGAACTCAAATTTCGACAAAACAACTAGGGTGGACCCTGTTGCCACTAGCCCGAGCCAGGCCAAAAATATGTAACATGGGGACTGTACAAATAAATGTTTGTTCCAATTCATCAAATTTAAAACGGTTCACTACAGTTTGAACTATTGCAATTAGATTCTTATGCGTGACACCACTCCTTTGCTCGGTCCCGTGGTCCCGGAAGAGTAAAGGAGTGTCGCGGTGTCATCTTGCGACACCGTCCGTTTAACAACCGTATGGTCGGACGGTTGTTTTTTCATCATTTCATGTAATGTACTAGTAATTACGGATGAATCTTGGAGTGAATCTAGGCTTTCGTTAATGAGTACAATGGGAAGATTTGACCCTGAAAGTTTCGGGATTTATTCGGATGTTGTGAAGGCTAGTACCGGTTTTTAAATATTCATAACAATTTTTCAATTATTTAAAATAGTTTTTAAATTATTTTTTAAAACATTAAAATCGTTTAAGAAGTTGGCAAATTTGTTGGCAAATATTTCTCACTCAAATAGGTAAGCAAAATTTGCCCACAGATTGTGCATAGGAGGTGTTGTACATTGGCAAATAATGCTTAGGCAAAATTGTGCAACCAAACAGCCAAAATGTGGGCAAATTTTCTTATTTGCCCACTTTTTGACATTTGCCTATGCAAAACAGGCCAAACAAACGGACCCTTAGAGCATTACAATACTGGGGTTGTGAGACTGAGCCTTTTGTTAGGAGAGTCCTGTTTGGCTTTTTCAAGTATGAAAGTGATGCGTTTGGATTTTTCATGAGGAATTGATTGTTCCGGTAGAGACTCATTTGAGCATTGAATCAATGGTACTCCGAGTGTTAAATGAAAAAAAAAAGGAGGGGAGTATAGCTACACTTCACATTTTCCATAACCGGAGAATAAGACAAATAGAAGAGGCCCATCACAAGACAAGATTTCAATTGTAAATTAAAAAAATAGAGAATTAAGGAAAAAGTCATGTTCTTTTCTATATTTAGATTTTTAGGACAATAATTTTCAAGTTTATAAAACTAGTCCCTGTGGTATAATTGCATTTATAAATCTAGTCCCCGTAGTACAATTGACTTTATTTTTTTGGTCCGCGTCAGCGACAATATTTTTCACCATTTTTCATGTTGTTTTTAGTACAAGGACTAAATTTATAAAATTATATAGAATATCCTATTTTTATACACTTTAAGCATTATAAAAATCTTTTCCCAAAACCCCCTTAAAAAAAAAAGCTAACTTGAGCACATTTATTTTTTGGCGCCAATACATATTGGGAGCCGCTATTGTGCTCCATGCAAATCTTAAGACACTCCACTTTTTTTCTTAATTATTGAAAATGATCATTTAATTCTTATCTCATCACTTCATTATTTATCCATTTTTTTTTTCTCCATCATCATTAAAATGGATAAGTGTTTATAAATTAGTCACTTAAAAACCTGTTTTATTATATTAAAAAAAATAAGGTTTTCTTATTTTATATAAAAAAAACAGTTTTCCTATTTTAAAAAAAGCACTTTTTTTTTATTTTAGAAAAAAAAAACTGTTCTTATTTTATAGAAAAAAAAACTATAAAATAAGGAAAAAAACAGTTTATTTTTGCAAAATAAACAAATTTTTTTTCTGCAAAATAAGAAAATAGTCTTTTGGGTATTTGTAAATTTTTTGTCAATGTTTAACGATTTTTGGACGGAGTTCCCGGTTTAAAATAAGTTAAATACTTTAGGGATTAACTCGAGTAAAAAAACTGTTTTACAATTTATTTAAAAAATAAATAAATAAATTGTAAAACAGTTTTTTTAACCATTATTTTTTCAAAATGGACATATTTTAAAATCATTCTAAAAACATCTTTAATTGTAAACAATATTAAAGAAATGCTTAGTATTAAAGCTCAACTCGTTAATACTGATTGGTTAGTGTCGCTTGCGCCATAATCCAAATCATATAAAACGTATTTGATATTAATCCGGTACTAAGTACCAGTGAGAGTAACATTATTCAAAACAAATATATTTTTAATAATACACGAACATGACTCAATTAAAAAATAATACTCCACGAAATTTTATTTTGAGTAAATTACTTTTCAGTCCCTAAACTATCACAAAAGTTTTTAAATGGACCCAAACTTCTATTTGACTCGAGTTTGTCCTTAAAGTATATAACTTGTTTCAAATCGGGGACTCCGTCCAAAAAATCGTTAAACATTGACAAAAAATTTTAAAATACCCAAATGACTATTTTCTTATTTTTCCAAAAAAAAAAAACAGTTTTTTTTTATTTTGCTAAGAAAAAAGTTGTTTTCTTATTTTGCAAAAAAAAAAAGTTTTTTTTTATTTCACAACAAAAAACTGTTTTCTTATTTTACAAAACAGTTTTTTTTTGTAAAATAAGAAAGTAGTTTATTTTTTCTCTAAAATAAGAAAACTGTTTTTTTAAATATAATAAAGCAGGTTTTTAAATAAGTAATTTTTAAACACTTATCTATTTTAATGATCACTTAATGGAGAGAAAGAATGGATAGATAATGAAGTGATGAGGTACGGATTAAATGGTCATTTTCAACAACTAGGAACCAAAGTGGAGTGCCTTAGGATTTGCATGGAGTGCAAATAGCGACTCCCATACATATTTCATACTGAACCTCATAAAGCAAACAAACCCACAAGTGCCAAACTTTGGCCTAATTCTCCAGCGAAGTTTTCGGCAATCAAAAGCGGGGCAAATTTTGCCAATAGGCAAAACAGGCGGTCGTCTAGGTCCCTTTCCCCCCAAAAAAGGTATAAAAAAAATTAGTTATGAAAAAGAATTAGAGTCATCATTTTAAAAAAGGACTCAAAAAAATAAAATTTGTTTCATTTAAAATGATTTACAAAATAAAATGCCTCAAAACAAAAGGATTAGGAACTCATTTATAAACCCCAATTAAGTAAGTTCAAATTCACACACTAAACCCATCAACATAATATTCAACCCAATCCATTTACTTACTCATTCATTTTTAACCCTAACTATTTCTTCCTTCCTTCTATTCTCATTCATTTCACACCAACTTTCTTTCTATATCTTCTTTTCTCTCTTATACTACTATCTCTACTACAAAGAAAAACAAGAAGACAACAATCCCCCCTCCCTTACCCCCCCCCCCCCCCCCCCCCGGGGCGGACCTAGGTGGTCCCGAAGGTGGGCGGCCGCCCACCCGGGTTTTTTCGAATTTTTTTCCCGAGTATAGGTTTTTTTTTTGGACCTATGTGTAATATTTAATAATAGAAGGTGTAATAGTTTTGGGGCAGAAACGAAAATAACCAAAGTCAATTCTCTACACATACCCAACAACACACGGCTAATTTTTTTCATTTACCCTAGCCGCCGCCTCTCTTCTTCTTTGTTCTCTCTACCGCCGGTAGCTCCTCCAGCTCTCTCTCTCTCCACCAGCTACTCCAGCTCTCTCTCTCCACCACCAGCTACTAACTCGGCCTCTCCACCACCAGCTACTAACTCGGCCTCTCCACCACCAGCTACTAACTCGGCCTCAACTCTCTCTCTCTCCACCAGCTACTCCGCCGACCAGCGGCAGCAGCACCGTGACCTTCTCCTAACAAACAGCAAAGGAGCACAGCTGCTGCTGCACAGGAGCTTTGTTGTGCTTTGGAGAGGTAATTTTGACATTGTTAATTTAGTGTGTTCTAAAAATTAGTTTGAGCATTAGTTTGAAAAATAATTAGTGTGTTCTAAAAACATTGTTAGTTTATTTTAAAAACATTGAAAAAAATTAGTGTGTTCTAAAAATTAGTTTGTTGAAAAATAATTAGTTTATTGTAAAAACATTGTTAAAATTAGATTGTTGACATTGTTAATTTAATCTAAAAATTAGTGTGTTCTACAAATTGTTGACATTGTTAATTTAATCTAAAAACATTGTTAGTTTATTTTAAAAACATTGGAAAAAATTAGTGTGTTCTAAAAATTAGTTTATTGTAAAAACATTGTTAAATTAGATTGTTGACATTGTTAATTTAGTCTAAAAATTAGTGTGTTCTAAAAATTGTTGACATTGTTAATTTAATCTAAAAACATTGTTAGTTTATTTTAAAAACATTGAAAAAAATTAGTGTGTTCTAAAAATTAGTTTATTGAAAAATAATTAGTTTATTGTAAAAACATTGTTAAATTAGATTGTTGACATTGTTAATTTAATCTAAAAATTAGTGTGTTCTAAAAATTGTTGACATTGTTAATTTAATCTAAAAACATTGTTAGTTTATTTTAAAAACATTGAAAAATCATTCGACGCTTTCAGAATATGAAGACACGAAAAGTTTTGTTGTAAACAAGCTTATGTAATTTGATGTTTGATGACTAGTATTTGTAATGAAAGATAATTTGACTATTTATATATGGTATTCTCGATAATACACAGGTTCTATAAATTGTGATTTTTTTTAATATTATTTAATTTAATTAAATATTATTTTATTTTTCGCCCACCCCTTGCTAAAATCCTGGGTCCGCCACTGCCCCCCCCCCCCCCCCCCCCCCAAAAAAAAAAAACCCTATTTTTGAGTAGCCCTAGCACCGCCACCCCATACACAAAAAAAAAAAAAAAAAAAAAAAAAAAAAAAACATGTAGAAGCTTTACCACTAGATCAAAATTTGATTGACACAATAGTTAAAAAGCTCAAATAAGAGATAATGATATTACTTTTCCTAATGATATAGAAAATAGGCTTTTTCCTATTATACATTATACTTTTTATTGAAAAAATGGAGAAAAACGTAATAGAGAATGACTAGTGTACTCACGATCCGTGGATAAATTTTTTTTCTTTTCTTGTAAGTTGTTCAAAAATAATGGAAATAAAACTTAATTAGCAAATAAAAGGAGTAGATGATCGGATAAATATAAGTATGCGACTTAGGAGTCATGAAAATAGTAGTGACCATGTAGACAGTATGACACAATGGAGAGAATTAATACTTAGATTTCAAAAAAATGAAACAATTGACCAAATTATACAAGATCAAATTGATGGTGAAATGAAAAGATGGAGACAAATATTAACATGAATAATTGCGATAGTGCAAGCTCTTGTTACAAATAACTTAGCCTTCCGGGGGACTAATGAAAATATTTACGAAAAATATAATGGGATTTTTTTAAGTTTCATTAAAAAATTATCACATTTGATCATTTAATGAAAGAACATAATCGCGTATTATAGATAAAAAAATTGATTATCACTATCTAGGTCACAACATTTAAAATGAGTTAATACTTTTATTAGTGGATGAGATAAAAATTTAATAATTCAAATAATTAAATAATCAAAATATTGTTCGATTATTCTTGATTGTACTCTCGATATAAGTAAAGAAGAACAACTGTCCATCATAATATTTTGTGGTGAAACTTCAAAAAGTACAATAAATATAATAGAATTTTTTTAGGATTTTTAAAGGTAGATAACATATCCGGTGAAAGGCTTTTTAATGAACTTAAAGCTTTTTTTATTAAGTCACAAACTTAATATTAATGATATGATATGATAGGACAGGGATATGATATTGGTTCTGATATGAGAGGAAAAAAAGTGTATAAAATAGAGTATTACAAATTAATCCTATGGCATTTTACACACCACGTGGTTGTGATAGTCTTAATCTTGCACCTGTTGATATGGTTAATTCATGTAGACAAGGTAAAGAATTTTTTGGTCATGTATCAAATTTATATAATGCATTATCATCAACAACAAAACGGTGACAAGTTTTCAAAGATTTCATTGGATAAAAGAACACACACTTAAACCATTATCTTAAACATGTTAGGAAAGTCACTGAAAAATATAAAAGCAATTAGATTTTAAATGCCACAAATTATAGATGCATTAATTGACTTAGCAACTAGTCCCCAATGTGAAGGAAGCATAAAAAATGTTTGTGACGGCTTACTAACTAATGCTTTTGGTACTTTTGATTTTATTTTTGGTATGGTTATTTGGTATAATGCATTGTATGCGATCAATAAAGTTAGCAAACTTTTACAAGCATATGACATGGATATTGATGTTCGTTTGAATCTTTTAAAATGACTTGTTTCTTATTTTGAAAATGAAAGCGACAACGGATTTGTATCCACAAAGATTGAGCTATAGATATTGCTAAAGAAATGAAAATTGAACCCATATTTCGTGAAAAATGTAATATTTATAGAAAACATCATTTTGATGAGAGTTCTAGTAATTGGATTAGACAATCATTAGTGGAATCATTTAGAGTAAATTATTTCTTACATATAATAGATTAAGCACTTATGTTAATTAGAACTAGATTTGAACAATTTAAAAAACATGAGGATACTTTTGGGTTTTTGTTTGATTTGAATAAGTTAGAAACTTTAGATGATGATATTTTAAATAGTTATTGTATCAATCTTGAAAATTATTTAACACATGATAATAGTTGTGATATTGATGAAAATCAATTGGTTTGTGAATTGAAAATTTTAAAGACGTATTTACCTAAAGAAATAAAAAAATCTATTGAGGCATCAGAATATATTAAAAGAATGGATTGTATTTTTCTAAACGCTTGGATTGCCTATAGAATAATTTTGACAATACTCATTACGATTGCCTCGGCCGAGAGTAGTTTTTCAAAATTATAATTAAGAAAACCTTACATTCGTTCTACCATGTCAAAAGAAAGCTTCAATGATTTAGCCATGCTATCAATTGAAGAAGATTTGTTAAAAACAATTAAATTTGATGATTTAATTGATAGTTTTTCACACCAGAAGAACACATTTTCTTTAATTTTTTTTAATGTAAACGGCCCCCAATTGATTGTTCGACTAAGGTCCCTAAAACTTGGGAGTCGTCCCGCATTAATAGGTGCTCTCTCTCTCTCTCTCTCTCTATATATATATATATATATATATATATATGTGTGTGTGTGTGTGTGTGTGTGTGTGTGTGTGTGTGTGTCAATAATTTGGTAGCTCCAATAAATCTGTAAATAAGCACTATGATTAACATTAATTTACAATTAATGTGAGTGATTTAATCCATATTCATTGTATATTATATTAAGTATAATGAACGTAAATTGAGGTAATGTTAGAAGTTGATATTAATTGGAAAATGTGTTATTAGTACTTTTTGTTCTTAGTGTCATTGGTATTTTTGCTTTTACTGTTATGAAAAAAAGTGTAGGACCACAAATGATATCTTCTGGTGATGAAACGGATGATATTTTTGTTCATGACGAGGGAATTGAAAATGAAAAAGTTGAGGCCAATAAAATAAGAGATCCCGAAGTCGGAATGGAGTTTGATACATTTGAGGTATTTTTTACTACTATTAAAAATATGGTAATGAAAAGGGATTTTCATTTAAAAGAAGATCATCGGGAAAAAAATCCAATTGGGGGGTTTCACCTTTGTTGTAGTGGCATGCTCTCATGCCAGAATGCCAAAAAGCAATACAAAAAAATATTTTTAAAAGGAGCCCAGTTGCGAGAACTGATTGCAAGGCGAAAGTAAGAATTTTACTTTGTTTCGATGAAAAATGTCGAGTGTCGGTTGTAAACATGGAACATAATCATAGGTTGAGCCCCAGAAAAGAAAGATATTACATATATTTAAACTCGTATCTTTAACCTTATATAATTTCAATATCTCCGAGAGGGAAATAATAAATGGATTTTATATTTGGAATACCAAGTGTAAGTATTCGACATTACAATTTTGCATGTGAGTTTTATAATTTCATGGGAAGAATAAACAACATAGAGAAGCCGTATTCACAACTTGTTCATATTAACCTAAAAATGATTAAAAGCCTGAATTTCTATTATTAAAGCATGCTCTTAGATTTAATTTCAATATCTTAAATCCATTTCGTATATGACTATTATTAGAATAATTCAAGAGATATGAAAGTGTAGTCTTAATCAGGATTAAATAATGAATATGAGATGATTTATATTTTTCATATTATTTTCAATATGAGTATAATCCAATTAATAAAAGGTGAAGGATTAAACAAACTATTATTTCACTTTAAATAAAATTTTCTATTATAAGATTAATTTACAAATTCAACCACAAATTTCAAATATAAGAATCTAGATGGATTAACATACTAAGTTGAAGGTTAAATAAATTTACAGGAATTACCTGAGCATGTTCCCTTGATGCGATGGAAACTGTGTAATACCTCGTATTTTTATGCATATGTATTTTATTATGAAATTATGGAAATTGGGATTAATTAACTTAAAGGGAGAAAATTTTCATTTATAATTAATCCGATTTTAAGGGTAATAGTTACTAGCGTGATGAGAGTTGGTAGTTATCGAAAATAATTATGTTAAATTATAATTATGTTGAACATTACGTTGTAAGTAACGTAATATTATTTCAAAAATAAGAATATGGTCGGGGACGAGAAACACGATAGTTAAAGTATAATTATTTGGGACGCGCGTATGAGTCACGTCAAATTTTTATTTTTGGGATTAAAAGGGTAAATTATTTTTACATAACTAGGATGGATATTTTGAGTGCGCCAATGTGTCCGGAAGGGTCGAAATAGTCAAAAGCACTACTCGGGTGTTATATTTGGAGTCCGGAACATTTTAGCCCAAAATGACACCCCAGAGGGGTACTTTAGTCTTTTGAGATTTTTGAGTAATTAAATGGACGAAACTAGGATTGAAATAGGAACATCGAGGGTTAGTGGTCTGTCAGTTGTAACCTACGTGAGAAAGAGAGGGAGAACCAAGGAGGAAGGAGACCCATTGGAGAACAAGGCCATAAGTAGGATATTTTTCACAAATAGTATCACCAAAGTGTAGATCGCGACGAGAGGATCAACCACATACCAAATTCAACCAGAGAATCAGGAATCCAACCCAATGCAAGTGTTTATCTTGCTCCTCTTTTATCATATATTGTTCCTGTTAATTTAGGTTTGATGATATAAACTTGATGCAGTGAAAACTTAGGTTCAATTAGACTGAATTGTAAAGAAACCTTAAGAATTGGAGATGGGTATGCATGTAGAGGTTTCGCCCTTTGTTAGACTATTAAAATCTGGGAATTTTATGTCTTAATCACGAATTATAATAAGAGTTTTGGATAATTAAATTTATGGGTTCCTATTTACGAGATTTATTAGAAATTGAAGAGATTGTCGAATTCCATTTTAGTATATAAGGATTTGACCTTTAATTGGTATTCGAAAGTATCTTAGGTATCTTTGGAATAGTTTAGGAGCATTAAATTAGAGTTGGGATGAGTTTTGGATTGATATTGAAGATTGAAAGCTGGAGAAATCGAATTTGGAGAACAACAGGGGTCTGTTCGGATTTCTCGTTAGAAGTCTGCCGAGGTCGTTCGAATGACCTCGTTCGAACGAAACTTCCAAATGGCGATTCAATGGAAGGAGCTGAATATGCATCAGCGCCGGTGGCCTGAGTTTGTGAAGGATTATCATTTTGATATCCAATACCACCTGGGGAAGGCCAACATGGTAGCAGACACGTCGAGCCGAAGGCCAGTAGGTGAGGTGGACGAGGTGTGCTAAGCAAAATGGAACGAGTTAGGACCCCAGGATGCAGTGGCTCGATCATTCATGTCTGTGATGACAGTTACGCCCCATATTATTATGAGAGTAATACAAGCTCAGGCAGTTGACTCGTTCTACCAGATTCAGATAGTGCAGCTTCTACCAGATAGGGCCGAGTCTTATATCTTGGGTTCATATGGGGGTTTGCGTTTCAATGGAAGGTTGGTTGTTCCTGAGGGAGAAGACTTGTGGCACGAGGTGATGACAGAGTCACACGGTTCATGATTTGTAGTACATCCCGGTGGGGATAAAATATACTAGGATATGTTGAGACAGTACTAGTGGAGCGGGATGAAGAAGGATATTGTTGAGTTCGTCTCATAATGTGCCACTTGTCAGCTAGTAAAGGTGGACCATCAGAGACCAACGGGACTTTTACAGCCATTAGCGATTCCTCTATGTAAATGGGACGGCATTTCCATGGACGTCATCACGGGATTGCCTACATCGCAGAGGGGTCACGATTCAATTTTGGTGATAGTGGATCGGCTGACGAAGGTAGCCCACTTTCTACCAACCCGGATGGATTACCACACGGGACAGTACACCCAGATATTCATAGCAAAGATAATGGGAATTCACGTTGTGCCTCTCAATATTGTGTCTAACAGAGATAAAGTGTTTGTGTCTCGGTTTTGGGAGAGTTTTCAGGAGGCAATGGGTACGGAGTTGTTACTGAGCACGACCTATCGCCCGTAGACAGATGGACAGACAGAGCAGACAAATCAAATGTTAGAAGACATGTTGCATATGTGCATCATTGATTTTGGCGGAAGCAGGGAGCAATATCTTCCGCTGGTGGAATTTGCCTATAATAACTCCTACCAGTTTACTATCGGTATGGCTCCATTCGAGGCACTATATGGCAGACCTTATCGTTCCCCATTATGTTGGTTGGAGGAGGGAAACAACAAGTTACTTGGTCCAGAGGTGATTCAGGATACTGCGACGAGGATTGAGTTGATACAGAATCGTATTCGAGTTACTTATGATCGACAAAAGATCTATGCCGACGCCAAGCGGTGTTTTCGAGAGTTCAATATTGGGTACCAGGTGTTACTTCCAGTGTCTCCTTTGAAAGGAGTTATGCATTTTGGGAAGAAGGGAAAGTTGGCGCCTAGATATGTAGGGCCATTCCCTATTATCGAGAGGATTTGGTCAGTTGTTTATAGACTTGGGTTACTAGAACACTTGCATAGGGTCTATGACGTGTTCCATAACTCTTCGCTGAGGAGATATCTTCGAGATGATTTGGCCCATACTCACATCCCGTTGGAAGATATCGACTCACAGCCTCATAACTCCTACGAGGAGGGACCAGTTGCTATCCTAGACCATATTGAGAGGAAGTTAAGGTCGAAGATTGTACCCCTAGTCCGTGTTCAGTGGCGGCACCATAATGTTGAGGAATCTACCTGGGAGCGCGAGGATAACATGTGTGAATGTTATCCAGAGTTATTCTTGCCAGGTATACTTTCATTTCCGAATTTCGATATGAAATTCTATTATTCGAGGGCAAGTATGTAATACCCCGTATTTTTATGCATATGTATTTTATTATGAAATTATGGAAATTGGGATTAATTAATTTAAAGGGAGAAACATTTAATTTATAATTAATCCGATTTTAAGGGTAGTAATTACTAACTTGACGAGAGTTGGTAGTTATCGAAAATAATTATGTCAAATTACAATTATGTTGAACATTATGTAATGAGTAACGTAATATTGTTTTGGAAATAAGAATATGGTCGGGGATGAGATACACGACAGTAAAAGTATAATTATTTAGGACGCGCGTATGAGTCGCGTCAATTTTCTATTTTGGGGGTTAAAAAGGTAAATTATTTTTACATAACTCGGATGACTATTTTAAGTGCGCCAGTGTGTCCGAAAAGGTCGAAATAGTCAGAAAGCACTACTCGGGTGTTATATTTGGAGTCCGAGATATTTTAGCCCAAAATGACACCTAGAGGGGTATTTTAGTCTTTTGGGATTTTTGAGTAATTAAATGGATGAAAATAGAATTAAAATAGGAACATCGAGGTTTAATGGTCTGTCAATTGCAACCTACGTGAAAAAGAGAGAGAACGAGAGGGATAACCAAGGAGGAAGGAGACCCATTGTAGAACAAAGCCAAAAGTAGGATATTTCTCACAAATAGTTTAACCAAAGTGTAGATCGCGACGAGAGGATCAACCACATACCAAATTCAACCAGAGAATCAAAAATCCATCCCGAGGCAAGTGTTTATCTTTCTCCTCTTTTAGCATATATTGTTCCCGTTAATTTAGGTTTGATGATATAAACTTTTTGCGATAAAAACTTAGGTTTAATTAGACCGAATTGTAAAGAAACCTTGCAAATTGGATATGGGTATGCATATAGAGGTTTCGCCCTTTGTTAGACTATTAAAATCTGGGAATTTTATGTCTTAATCACGAATTATAGTAAGAGTATTGGACAATTAAAATTATGGGTTCATATTTACGAGATTTATTAGAAATTGAAGAGATTGTCGAATTCCATTTGAGTATACAAGGATTTGACCTTTAATTTGTATTCAAAAGTATCCTAGGGCTCTTTGGAATAGTTTACGAGCATTAAATTAGAGTTGGGTTGATTTATGGATTGATATTAAAGATTGAAAGTTGGAAAAATCAAATTTGGAGAAAAACAAGGGTCTGTCCGGATTTCTCGTTCGAAGTCTACCCAGGTCATTCGAACAACCTCGTTCGAATGAGACTTCAAACGAGAATTCCAACGACCCTTCTAACAAGATTCTGAATTTCGTTAGAAGTGATAACTTTGTTCGAACGAACGACCTCATTCGAACGAGATTCCCTTGACTTCTAACAAGATTCCAGAATGGGTTTTTCGGTTTCGGTCGAGTTAAAAATCATCCTAGGTTTATCCAAGTGAGAGTAATAACCTATGTGAGTATCGAGCAATGTAAATTCCGAGTTAGTATTTAGTTTGGAGTGTGATTGTTCTCAGGATATAGAAAGTTTATAGAACCTAGGAAGGAAGGTAGGTTCAAGAGAGGTAATTTCTGAATGAATAACGGTGAGAGTAGAAATGATAATATTACCTATGTACGATGGGAATTGGGTTGTGTGAACGCTTATGATGTTATATAAGTTATGTGCATTCTTATTACTTGGAATATTATGTGTATAACATACCTAGATGCTGGCTATCGAACAAAGGTTAGCACGTTATGGACGGCCATATCTTGTGTGCCTTTGGGGGATTTTGAGTCGTACCACTAGAGCATGGAACCTAGGTACGGGCTATCTGTGAGAATGATAGTGATGATAGTCGTATGGGTGAGTAGGTATGTACGTAGCCCATCGGCTTGGAACTATGTTCACCTCCAATATGTGTATATATTTTATTGGTTCTTGAGGGATTGAACCTGTTGTCCTTCATGTGTGAGCTTTGTAATGGGACTAGATAGCCGAGTATGCCTAGCACCAATGATTTCTTAACCATGGGTGCAGTATTGATATATTTATACGTATACATAGTGATATTTTATATATGTATACTGAGTTACTATTCTATGTTTCATGTTGGCCACTTTATTAAAGTAAAGACTTATTGGGTCACCAGTTGCAAATTTAGAATGTTATGAGTATGAGTTAAAACATCCTTAAAACTATTCCTAAATAATAAAAATATATTGTCTTTGGGTTATTTAAATATTTTATCTGTCATAGTGGTTATACTGTGTATAGTCAGGCAGAGTATCATGACTAGTATGGGTAATTAGTCTCGCTAGATGTGCACATTAGATGAGAGATGAGCTTCTCAATTGAGTACGCTAAGTTAACATCAATAGTATTTGTGCTAATTAACCAATTTAAGCACTTGCTATTTAAACTGTTTTCTACTCGAGCTCTGAACCGTTTCTTTTGCAAATCTCTTCTCTTGTTACTTTATTTTAGGTGCTCAGTCACTGGGACACCAGAATTAGGAGATTCCATTCAGTTGGCGAGTTGTAGCTAATGTGGAAGCTACAGGACATTTCTAGTAGACGCTTCATAGTCTATTATTCTTTATCTATCAGTTATTTACTTCATTTAGACATATATTCCCTTCTTATTTTATATTCAGAGATTTAGATGTTTTATTCTGTTAGTAGACTTTTGTTTCAGGGCTGTGGATTATTGTATGGTATTTTAACTAGATGTGTTTACTCCAGTTCTTCATATTAATTCTGTTAATTCTTTCCTTATACATTTGTGTTGAATGGTGATGTTTAATTATTTTCCTTTTATGACGATTACTGTTAACAAGATAAAATTTCTACATCAGCCTTTTTAAATGTTAGGTGGTTAGTTTTAATAATAAAATAATAATGTTTTCGACAGTGATGTATAATCTAAACCAGCTGGATATTCTGATATGATATTTATAAAGGACTGATCTCCTGGTATTTAGTTAGGCGGGGTGTCACAAAGTGCCCCAGCCAAAGCTTCGATAGGTCTCGAGTTTGAGACATGGGAGCAACCTCTCCATATACGAGGATAAGATCAGTCGACATTCTCCTCTCCCAGAACCTGCAGTTAAGCAAGAGCCTTATGCACCGGGTAATGCCTTTTCTTTTACATGAGCATGTTCATTCTTTTAGCTAAATTATGGTTAAACCATTAATATGCTTGAAAATTAATTATTTTTAATGTAATTTTAACATTTTAGTTATGATTTACGTATAAATTACCACGTATATACATGAAAGGGGAATAATATATTTTATCTTTCCTTAATTTAGAAATTCTTGATGTGAAGAGATGATAATCCTAGCTTCAATTGTTTAATTCCTTTATCTTCTCCATTTGTTTCAATTGTTTTAGCAATACGGCTAAAATTTGCAAATAAGTAGACTTAGGCATGAAAGTATTCCCCTAAGGTGAAAATTCAAAACTGTCCCAGAACGGCCTCGTGGGCGAAACGAACACCACGTACGGGACTAACATAACTCATATGAACTGATAGCGTAGTCACGGGACTCCCGATTTGGGAATACGACTAAAATTTTCACATAAGAAAGAAAACATGCCCCTAGGGGGAGAACCCAAAATAACCCTTGAACGACCCCGTGAGGGGAACGGACACCTCGCATAGGAGAAACATAACTCGTAGGAACTGATCGCGTAGTCATGAGACTCTTGATTTGTAAATAAAATAATTTTTTCAAATGGATATGGTCACGGCCCAAAGCCCTGACCATGTTTTTTTTTAAATAAGGGTCACGACTTTAGAGCGTGACCTTTGTTTTCTGTGACGCCTTGCTCACGGATGATCACGGATTATATAGGCCCTTTTCAATGTGTGCTTTAAGTGGAAACAATTTTTTAAAAAACTTTTTTCATTTTTAAGATGCACCAATTTTGTGAACCAATTTTACTTAACCTAATTTTCTCTTGTTAATCCTAAACATGCATCTAGTGTGATTAAGTAAGTAAAATAAAGTAAAGTCCACAAAAACAATAAAGAGAAAAACCTCGGACAACCCAAGACACAAAATCACAATGATACAGTTTTATGAAGTACAGACAATAGACTTACGAAATGACTAGCTAGGGAGAAGGTGTGGAACACCTCGAAAGGGATGGGACTAAAGCCCTTGGATAAATGAGTCATTTGTGATGGTAACCCAACATATGGACTGGAGATTTCAAGAAATATGTTCAAAGGGTAATAATAAGTCACAAGTGATATGTGTTGAATCATGCTATTATTAATTAATATAGAATGGGTTTTTTCTCCGAGTCCATCCCTATGGAGCATTATATCCTGAAGCGAGTTAAGGATGAGTTATGATAACTCTTAATGAGATCTATAACTCTATTTTGAGTGGGGTACTTAGCTACAGGAGTATTCTTGATAGACTCACCTATGTGAATGTGAAAGTGTGGCCGCTCCCTATGGATATTTTGGGCAAATTCCTAAAGCATTCACTATACTGGGATAGAAGCACATAGTTGTAATGTGCTAGCTATTACAATTACATCCAAGTAGGGTTGTGTGTGGGATGTTGTCAGAGATAGAGTTCAAAACAATGGTTACTTTAGTACATTCTGAAGCCTTTTTACTACGTAAAGGTTCAAGTCGTGAGACACCTTTGCTTATGCACAATTCTATAGATTATTGCTCGATAAAATATTTTCAAATTTTGCAAGTGGGGGATTGTTGGAACAACTTTAAAGTTGTCTTGCAAAACCTTGAAAAAGGAAGACTTTGGTCTTTGGCTTTGAAAAGTTTGTAGATGCCTGACATCTCTTATTTTGGCAACAGCTTATTTTGGGTAGTCCGACATCGGTCATGAGGTAAAATTTGGTGTGGTATATTTACATTTTTTGTGGAACCAATGGGCAAGCTCTTTGGGCATTAGATGTTTTGTGTGTATGGGTGGGGAACTTATTGGGCGAAGTCACACACGCGCGCATGCGCCGCCGTCGCCGTTCGTCTGGCCCGTCCCGTGCCCGTGTCCGGGTCCGGGTCTTGGGTCTTGGGCTTGGGCTCATTAAGAAATAATTTTTTGGACAAATACAAAACTGTTTTTTGGGTTTTCAAAATTATTTTTTAACCATTTTTTAATTCCGAAAATTAAAATGTTATTATATTTGAGTTGAAAATTTCAACCCAATTGCCCACTACTTTCCAGATTTTTCTCTCCACGTTTTTTTTGTCCAACGTCTCTTTTGTTTCTCCATAAAAGAGGTATTCCACCTCCGTTTTGTATATACCCGTTCTGCAACTTCTCAACACACAAAAAACTGCTTCTAATTTTTTTTCCTACACTGGTATAATAAATCCGCCCCAGATTTATTATTAGACTCGAGCAATTATTAGGAATGGGTGTACATGGATCGGATTGATTCTTGTGCTTTATCAATCCGCATTTTACTTATTGAAGGTTGTTTTATCCTGGGGGTGGTGAGGCATTTCTGACTGTCAGCACACATTGGGCAGAACCGCAAAACACCTTAAAGAGAGCGACATTGTCCGTGACTCAACCGTCTTCTAGACTGTACCTGCTTCCGGGGTTTCTTATACTTTCTATCCCAGAATTATTTGCTCCAAAAATTGGGTAATTTCGTTCCTTAATTATGAATTTATTTAAATTGCTGCTACAACAGATACCACGTACTACATGGATACCACCTACTTGGATAATGGCACAATACTGGGAGATGACTATATTAAATGTGGATAGGTAGTCAGTTCCTCATGTTTAGGGGAAGACTTAGTCATGATGGAAATGGGAGAGTAGTGTCGTGGTAAATGTGGGTAGGTGGGTATATTCTAAATTCCCCCACAAGCTGTGTGTAGGTAAATACTGTGACACCCTACCTAATAAAATACGGGTGATCAATCCTATACCAAATTTAAACACAAGTCTCATATGGTTCATTTTCAGCATCACTGTCGAAAACCAACTTAATTACTAATAACCTATTAGGCTGGTGTCAAAATATTATTTAACTAATCTTTTTAACCAAACCATTCAAATAAATCAATCACAACAGTTTATACACGTCTTGAAATGAAATAAAAATAACCGAACACTCGGTTTAATATAATACAACCAAATCGAATGCCGCACTAAAAGGCGGTGAAAGAATAAATGAATACAATTGGGCTATCGACCCGAATGTTACTACAATACTTTCTATCTAGATCACAAGATTATAAGAGTTTAAAATAAACCTGCATGCATCCACAACTGCTGCAGCGAACGTCTGACTCGAACGGATCATCATCTAGGAGTACCTGTGTCTGGACACCCGATATATATATATATATATATCAAGAGAGGGGAAAAATAGAGAAACGGGTCAGAGCCCGAGCTTGAAAATATTTTGCAAGTGCATAAATGCCATATTTTAAAATATGAAATATCTCATAATTAAACTGGTATCGCACTCTCATGAGATACACCTCACCCCTCTTCTAATAGTGCACACCAACCGCATACCTTTTTAAACAATATAGTTAACCTTGCCTAACAAACCTCTTCCACCCATCTACTAAAACCTCATGACTATCACCTATCTTGCGTAATATAACATAAGTTATACCATAAGCTATTACATAAGCTTAACTTAATATAGCCCTTAATATGATATATATATATATATATATATATATATATATATATATATATATATATATATATATATATATATATATATATATATATATAAAGAGAGAAAGAGAGAGAGAGAGGTCCTTGAGTTTAAGGACCTTGAATGAGGTCCATTTTTTTTAAAATAGTAAAAAAAATAGTTTGGAGCTGATTTTTTTATGGTTTTTAAACATTTTAGTATGACCATAAAATAATAATCAGATCAAAATGAATTTTTTTACTATTTTAAAAAAATTGGTTAAACTTTGTTAGTTTTTAACAGCTTAAAAACAACTTAAAAATTGACATAGTTTGACGCATTTTTTAAAAATAGCAAAAAATTTCATTTTGAGTTGATTATTTTTTTATGGTCCTACTGAAATGTTTAAAAAGCATAAAAAAATCAGCCCCCAAATATTTGTTTTACTATTTTAAAAAAATGAACCTCATTCAGGGTCCTCAAACTGGGACCTCACTTGATCCTTTCCCTATATATATATATATATATATAGTTTCGTTTCTATATATATAAAGTCCCGTATATATACAGTTCTCACTTTAATATACAAATCAACAAATTAATTTGGATATAATCTCCCGGAATGAGAATAAATCCTTATTCATTTTACTCTTTAGACCAGTTAAAGCTATATGATATCTCGTCTTCATATACAAGAAATATACTATAAACAACAAGTATAATAACCATCCCATCGAGCTATAACTCGAGGATCCAATCTCATAGTGCTTATCCGCATCCAGGTTCACTCAATCAACCACAGTACCAAGCCAAACTCACTCATGGTCATTGTAAAAATGCACAACAGTGGAGGCGATCATATTCCCTCCTGAAAGTGGAATAAAGCTATCGCACTCGTATGCGGGACGATATGACCTGAGGATATACTATCCCCGCTCCTCAATCCAGGGGATTCACCCACATCGCACAACCTCCATGGATTGCACTAGAGAAAATATATAATCTGGCTGTCCATTCCTATGCCCGGGGAAGCTTGTGGAACCAACCTCTAAAGTACAAATATACCAGTCACATAAAGATATATTTATATTTATATTTATATTCATATCATATCATATATATACTATAATAACTTTCGTATATATTACATATCCCTTCTCAATATATATATGGCTATAATTGCCAAACTCTTGTAGCGATAGCCAATAACCCCGAATAATCCCATTCGTAATAGTATATAAGCTTTCACACACTTAAAATACTAAACCCATAAGTATTCTCTATACTCACTTGCCAAAGACCTCTCTCGAACTTTGTTCGACCCGAACATTCACTAAGTACATACCCCGATTGTACACTAATCTAATCCAAGGTTCTCTCTTTAATTCAAAGGTTTACTCACCCTCAATACCGTCATCTAGGAGTCCTAATATCATAACTAGAATCCCCCATAATAATCTCCAATTGGAATTTAACCCCCCCCTAAACTCAAAGAAGGAAAACTGCCAAATTCTACATAGGCGAATCGATTCGCCCCAAATGCGAATGGATTCGGTATAGCAAATCGATTCGGTTTCCATCCGAATCGGTTTGAAAAGTGTTTCATAAGCAGGTACTTAAAGGCGAATCGATTTGGTCTCAATCCGAATCGATTAGGCATGAGACAGCCTTACAGGTCCCCTTATACGAATCGATTCGGTCTAGACCCGAATCGATTCTCCCTGTTCAGAGGGTACTTTTTGGGAGATTTCATCTTCTCAAAAGTACCCAAATATCAACTCATTATCCATTTTATGGTTTCTAACCTTAGCCAACATCACTATAATCATCTTAACACAGATTTCTAACTAACACATCAATTAATTTTCTTCTAATGTTAAGTTGGATTTCTGATTAAGGATTTCGACCTCGGATACCCTTCCTTAGAAAAATAATTACTAATTAAAAAAATCATAAAAATATATAGTTGGCGACCACGCGACCGTATCGAAAAGATCAACAAATTTTATTTTTTGAGCAACAGCTGAATCGATTCGCATCTAGCCTGAATCAATTCGAAATGTGCACTAAGTTACTATTCACCTTCTTCTCCAAAATCCCAAACCTCCATTAATACACCTCCAAGCTTTTTATTTCTTCTCTTAACCTTATTTAATCACAACCAACTATATATATTCAAGAAAAATAGGTTCTAATCATCCTAGAACCAAGAATCAACAACTAATTTCTAAAAATCCCAAAGTTTTCGTAATATGAGATTTTATCCGATTTTAATCGTTCAACTTTTGAAAAATCCGTTTTGATTCAAGAAAATCCAACCCGAGAATCTTTATAGTTTATCACTACCAACTATAATATGAGATATATGCTTAAAAGAATAAAGAAAGTAAACACTTGCCTCGTGGACAAAATTCGACGATCTCGAGTCGAATCCCGTAGAGTTTGACCCGAAAATCCCCTTTCTTCCTTCTTATCCTCTCTTCTTCCTTTTATCTCTTCTATTTCTCTCTCTTAGGGAAGAATTGTGAGATAAATGAGGACTATAAGGGTTTATAAATCTTATCCCTTATTATACTAAAAATTGACTCGTTTATTCAATTGCGAGTCCTTACTAGTTCAAAAATCTCCGGAACCTAAACTTTACCCAAAGAAAAATACAAAGAAAAATACAGTAGCTAGTGGTAGACCTTCGTATTGTGGGACATCTTGCCCAAGCAGCATTTAAAAAACCATAAAAGGACAAGGCAAACTATTTGAGGAACTTCAACTCATGGGAACTAGTACCTTTAAGATAGAATAGTAATCGTTTGACTTGAGCAATATGGTGAGTTGTAAGAGCATTCATGGATTGAAAAATGTTGTTGACGGTATAAGTAATATCATGCCTGCTGAGGGTTAAATATTGGAGTGTACCAACAAGTGACCGAAATTCGGTAGGATTTAGTAAATGAGTAACGTCAGAGTGAATAACTTACTTGAAGGAAAAAGGAGTAGGAGCAATTTTAGCATGAAGAAGATTGGCCTCGTCAAATAATTTTTTGATGTACGAACTTTGAGTAAGAATGAAACCATCATTAATTTTAACAAAGTCAATCCCCAAAAAAAACTCAAGGCACCAAGATGCTTGATGAAAAACTCAAGACTCAGCTTTGGACTTAATCTCGTAAGTAAAGAGGAAACGACTTCTAGTGATGAGAATATCATCTACATACAGTAATAAGAGGACGCTACCTTGAGATGAGTGATACACAGATGGTGATGGGTCTGATCGACTGCATCTGAACCCAAAATGAAGAAGATAAGTACTAAATTTGTCAAAGCAAGATTAAGGAACTTGTTTGATTCCATAAATGGATTTATGTAGTTCACGCACATGCGTGGGAAAGAGTGGGTGAACACAACCTGGAGGGTGCTTCATGAAGACTTATTCTGTAAGTTTGTCATGAAATAAAGTATTTTTAACATCGAGTTGTCTTAGGGACCACTTGGAAGTGATAGCGATAGAAAGAACAATGCGTATGCTAGCCGTCTTTACAACTAGAGTGAAAGCGAGCTAAGAGTAGGGCTGAGGTAGGACAGTCTAGGAGTTGACGGTGTGGAAGAAGAGAGAGATTAGGCTCTAACTGGGTTTTAAGTGGTGTTTTATCCATGTTAGCGAACTAGACAATAGCAGGTACAAAAGGGGGTGACTAATCAGTGATAGGAGTTGAGAGGTTAGTAGGTAAGTTATTAGTTAAAGGGAATACACACGGGTTTGGGGATGAGGCAGTCATGAATAACTTAGTTGGTTTTTCTGATTGGGCAGCAACATGGTTTTTCTTGTTATCTGACTTATGGGAGATCGTTACACCAAAATACTGATTTTGTGACTGTTTTTTTGTAACTATTAATATGGATGACAAACTTTATTATTATCGGGAGAGGTAACAAAATTATTTGTAACAATCATTAGGAGTGATAAAATCTTTGGGTAATGAAAATTTTGATTCAATTATTTTTTCACTAGCTAATGGTGAGTCACAATTCTTGTCGAATGATTAATTTATGACTACTATAAGAAGTCACAAATTTGTAACTGCCACAAGCAATCACAAATTTATCAACAGAGAACAGTTGTAAAATTATAACTGTTATGAGAAGTTACAAATTTTGGCATAAATCTTAATTTATGACTGTTATTAGAAATAAAAAACTTGTAACTACTCATAGCGATAACAAATTTTGTCCTGAAGCTTAATTTGTGACTGCTATGAGGGGTCACAAATTTATCATTATAATTGTTGGAAAATTGGAACTTAAATGGGTATTTAAAGCTGTCCAGATTTTTCTGGACAGATTTTTGAGCAACTTTGAGCTCAAATTTAGGTGGGACCCACACTACGAAAATTGTGGGACATATACGAACGCGTTCACCTCCGCAAGGAGATTAACGTAGTATATTCATATGTCCAATTTCAATAAGTTATGAATGATAATTATGTCCCCAAAGTGACTCACAAAGCAATGAAAGTTAATGAATTGAGTGTGTTTTAACTCTTGTCCCACATTGGAAGAGTAGTGGAATTTTGATGAGTTAATAACACCCCAAGTATGGACTAAGGCTTGGATGCCTTGGGGGTATCCCAACTCTTTGAAGGGGAGATGACCTAAGCTATGCTCGGGTTGACTTTCGGTCAAAAGTCCACACGCGCGCGTCCGGCTCGGTTCGGGCTTGGGCTTGGGCTTATAAAAATTCTTAAATTTTTGGGTCGAATCTAATTAAACAAAAGTCAAGATATTTACTATAAATAAAATGTTTCCCCCTCAGTTTTTAACTAGTGAAAAAATAAACTCTCCAAAATTTCGAAATTGCTACTCCATTATTTCCTCTGCCCAGAAAATTCTTTTCTTCATTTTCTGCATTGGATGTTCTTGGTTGTGTTGAGTACAAAACACAGAAATTGTGTTCGCTGGGATTAGTCATTGTTGTACTGCTTGATTAAATTCGAAAATCCGTTCTATCTTGGGATGCAATTATTCATTAAACTCAAGCACGTTGGAGGAATAATTTTGTCTTAAGGAAACTGTTCAACAGGGCTCAGATTTCTTTCTAATTATTATTATTTCTGCAAATTCTAGTAAGTATTTCATTTCTATAATTTTGTTTCTATTCTGTCATTGTTCATAATTCTGTACAATTGTTATTTATAAATAGTAGACATAACAATCTTAAGACAAAATTAATTTAGTTCTACTATTTTTTAGTGTACAAAATTTTTTTTTATTACAGAAATTTATTTATTGAAAATAAATCTGTTTTGACAGAATAAAATGAATTAATTTACTGCTTTATTGTAGAAATTAGTAAAACAGTTTTGATATAGAAATTAATTTCTATACTGTTTTTATATTCTGTTTTAGAAAATAAAATTTTATTTGTGTACTCTTGTTAAAATCTGTTTATCTAAATTTTTTTTAATCTTAAATTATAATTCTGTTTTGTACGGAATTCTTTTTATTATTAAAAATTAGTGTGACACAGATTTTATAATTTAATTCGGTTTTGTACGGAATTCTGTTTATATTATAGTTTAATTCTGAATTTTATTTGGAATTCTTTTGGAATTCATTTATTGGTGAATTATATTTGGAGGAAATTGTTGCACAGAATTTTGTATTCTGTTTTGATTAATTCATTATATATGAATTTTATCATTGATAAAAATTCTGTTTTTGTAACAGAAATGGAATCACAAAGTACGAACACTACTCCTACGAAACTGATTGTCACCAACACAAGTGTGACTGCACCCGTATCTATGCCACACGGGGAGAAACTTGAAAAGTTCATTGGCGCTGACTTCAAACGTTGGCAAGGACAAATGTACTTCTATCTCACTACCTGCCAACTGGGCAGGTTTGTATATGAAGATTGCCCCTCTATTCAAGAGGGAGATGACGCTGAAAAGGTTGCTGCTGTCGATCTTGGAAGCACTCGGACTACCTTTGCCGAAATTATATTTTGGCATACTTGGACAAGACTTTGTACCATGTCTATTGCACTATCAAAACTTCCAAGGAATTATGGAATTCTTTGGAAAAGAAGTATAAAACTGAAGATGCTGGGATGAAGAAATTTATCGTTGGGCGTTTTCTGGACTTCAAAATGGTTGATTCTAAATCTGTAATCTCGCAAGTGCAAGAACTCGAAGTGATTCTCCACGACATTCATGCTGAAGGAATGTCAATTAGTGAAACTTTCCAAGTTGCTGCAATTGTTGAAAAGTTGCCACCTTCTTGGACTTTATTCAAAAACTATCTTAAGCACAAGGGTAAGGAGATGAATGTGGAGGAGTTGGTGCTCCGGCTAAGAATCGAAGAAGACAATCGTGAGTCTCAAAAGAAAAGTAGGAAGAATCCGATGGAAACAAAGGTCAATGTCGTTGAAGGTCCTAAGAAGAACAAACGAAAGTATGATGGGGAAGGCACTTCCAAACATAACAAGAAAAAGTTCAAAGGCAAATGCTACAATTGTGGTAAACCGGGACACCGCTCAAGTGAGTGCAGTAAGCCTAAGAAGCAAAATAAAAATAACTCTCAAGCAAATGTGACTGAGGGTGAGAATATCACCAATGATTTGGCGGATATGAATCTTTCTGCCGTTGTCTCTGAATGTAACTTGGTTGGAAATACCAAGGAATGGTGGGTGGACACTGGAGCCACACGACACATTTGTGCAAACAAATGGATGTTCTCCACCTATAAGCCTTTGGAAAATGAGGAGAACCTTTTTATGGGAAATTCTTCCACTTCTAAGGTGGTGGGACATGGAAAGATTGCTTTGAAAATGACTTCTGGAAAGGAACTTACTCTAAACAATGTTCTTCACGTGCCTGATATCCGAAAGAATCTGATTTCTGGATCTCTCCTTACTAAGAATGGTTTCAAGCTTGTGTTTGTATCTGATCGCTTTGTGTTGTCTAAAAATGACATGTATGTAGGAAAGGGCTACCTAAATGAGGGTCTCTTTAAACTGAATGTTCTTACTGTAACCCCTAAAACATCTGTTTCAATAAATGAAGTTGCTAGTTCTTCTTACTTGATTGAGTCATCTAATATTTGGCATGCTAGATTAGGACATGTTAATTTTGATACATTGCGTAGATTAATTAACTTGGAATTTTTGCCAAAATTCAATATTGATAAAAATCATAAATGTGAAATTTGTGTGGAATCTAAATTAGCTAGATCACCTTTCCATTCTATTGAAAGGATAACTGAACCTTTAGATTTAATTCACACCGATATTTGTGATTTAAAATTTGTTCAAACTAGAGGTGGGAAAAAGTATTTTATTACTTTTATTGATGATTGCACAAAATATTGCTATGTATATTTGTTACATAGTAAAGATGAGGCTATTAATGCATTTAAACAATATAAGAATGAAGTTGAGAATCAATTAAGCAAAACGATAAAGGCTATTAGAAGTGATAGAGGAGGTGAATATGAATATCCATTTGAGGAATTTTGTTCTGAAAATGGGATTATTCATCAAACAACCGCTCCTTATTCTCCTCAATCGAATGGTGTTGCTGAACGCAAAAACCATACTTTGAAAGAAATGATGAACTCAATGTTATTAAGTTCGGGAGCTCCACAAAATTTGTGGGGGGAAGCCTTACTTTCTGCTAATTACATTCTCAATAAAGTACCTCACAAAAAGACTCACAAGACACCTTATGAATTATGGAAAGGTCGAAGACCTTCCTATAAATATTTACGAGTGTGGGGGTGCTTAGCTAAAGTGATGGTTCCTAAACCTAAAAAGGTAAGAATAGGGCCAAAAACCGTGGATTGTGTATTCATCGGTTATGCTACTAATAGCAGTGCATATCGATTTCTAGTTTGTAAATCTGAGATTTCGGACATTCATGTAAATACGGCTATTGAATCGAGGGATGCTTCATTTTTTGAAAATGAATTCCCGTATAACATGACCCGAGAATCTGGTCCTCCTAAAAGGACAAATCAAGCTACTACAAGTGGTACTCATCAACCTATTGAATCAATAGAGGATGAACCAAGACGTAGTAAAAGAGCAAAAACCTCGACTTCTTTTGGTTCGGATTTTCTAACATATTTGTTAGAAAATGAACCTCAATCATATAAAGAAGCTATATCCTTACCCGATGCTTCCAATTGGAAAGAAGCAATTAATAGTGAAATTGAATCCATATTACAAAAGCATACATGGGAACTAGTGGATCTTCCACCAGGTTCAAAACCGTTAGGTTATAAATGGATCTTCAAAAAGAAATTGAAGGCCGATGGATCAATTGATAAATATAAAGCTAGACTTGTAGCTAAAGGCTATAGGGAAAAGGAAGGGTTGGATTACTTCGACACATATTCACCGGTAACAAGAATAACGTCCATTCGGATGTTAATAGCAATAGCTGCTATTAATGGACTTGAAATACATCAAATGGATGTAAAAACTGCATTCTTAAACGGTGAACTAGATGAGGAAATTTATATGGAGCAACCTGAAGGGTTCAAAGCTCCCGGACAAGAAGGAGAAGTATGCAAGCTTGTTAAATCACTATATGGATTGAAACAAGCACCTAAACAATGGCATGAAAAATTTGATAATGCAATGTTATCAAATGATTTCAAAATTAATGAATGCGATAAATGTGTTTACTTTAAATACATTCATAATGGATATGTCATTGTATGCCTCTATGTTGATGATATGCTTATCATGGGTAGTAACTTGGAAATTGTCAAAACTACAAAACAAATGTTGAGTAGTAGATTTGACATGAAAGATATGGGAATCGCCGATGTTATATTAGGAATTAAAATTTCTAGAACATCGGATGGACTTATATTATCTCAATCTCATTACATTGAGAAAGTACTTGAAAAATTCAAGAAGTATGATATTAGTCCTACCAAGACACCTGTAGATGTAAATTTACATCTAGCAAGAAATAATGGTGAAAGCACATCTCAACTAGAATATTCTTGTATTATCGACAGTTTAATGTATATCATGAATTGTACGCGACCGGACATAGCATACTCAATAAGTAAGCTAAGTCGATTTACGAGTAATCCAGGAAGTGATCACTGGAAAGCAATATTGAGAGTTTTGGGTTATTTAAAATATACTCAAAACTATGGATTGCATTACTCAAAATATCCAGCTGTTCTTGAAGGACATTGCGATGCAAATTGGATATCTGATACAAAAGACTCTAAGTCTACGAGTGGGTATGTGTTTACCCTCGGAGGTGCAGCCGTATCTTGGAAATCCTCAAAACAAACGTGCATTGCTAGATCGACAATGGAATATGAATTCATTGCACTAGACAAAGCTGGAGAAGAAGCCGAATGGCTTCGAAATTTCTTAGAGGATGTTCCAAATTGGTCTAAACCTGTGCCCGCAATATGTATACATTGCGATAGCCAATCAGCGATTGGGAGGGCACAAAATCACATGTATAACGGAAAGTCACGACATATTCGTCGTCGACAGAATACCGTTAGACAACTTCTCTCAAACGGAATTATCTCAATTGACTATGTAAAGTCAAAAGATAATATATCGGATCCACTAACGAAAGGTTTAAACCGAGAGCAAGTTGAAAGATCATCGAGAGGAATGGGTCTAAAGCCTATAAATAAATAAGAATCAATATAGTGGCAACCCAACCTAGCTGACTGGAGATCCCAAGATCTAGGTTCAATGGGCAAACCGAACTACATTGTATTCAGTAAGCACTGGAGGATATTTAATCCTATCCATTCCAAAGATGAGACAGTGCAAATCTGCCGCGAAATTAGGATAAGTTATGCTTTTAATGACATCTATATCTTAGTACGTCTAAGTGGGGTATTGCAGAATACTCTTTATGGAAGTCACCTACGTGAGTAAGAAGGGGGCCACTTCTATGAGAATAATGAAAGGCATATTCTCTAAAATACTTGCGGAACCAAGTGGTGTTCACGGCCAAAATGAACACAAACGTGAGAACCAACTGTGTTGAAGAATTGTTGTGTGAATACTGTTGTCTAGGTTTACAAAAATGGTTGACAGTTCAAGGACGTGAAGTCTACTGATTAACCAAGTAAATCCGATAGTATATCACTAAGGAAAGTTCAAGGACACTAGGCTACTTCTCCCGATGCAATAAGTCTTCAGTTTTACTCAACCTGTGTCTGCATCTGCATCAGCATCTGTTTTGTTTTATTTATAGAGATATATCATTCATGTGGGGGATTGTTGGAAAATTGGAACTTAAATGGGTATTTAAAGCTGTCCAGATTTTTCTGGACAGATTTTTGAGCAACTTTGAGCTCAAATTTAGGTGGGACCCACACTACGAAAATTGTGGGACCATATACGAACGCGTTCACCTCCGCAAGGAGATTAACGTAGTATATTCATATGTCCAATTTCAGTAAGTTATGAATGATAATTATGTCCTCAAAGTGACTCACAAAGCAATGAAAGTTAATGAATTGGGTGTGTTTTAACTCTTGTCCCACATTGGAAGAGTAGTGGAATTTTGATGAGTTAATAACACCCCAAGTATGGACTAAGGCTTGGATGCCTCGGGGGTATCCCAACTCTTTGAAGGGGAGATGACCTAAGCTATGCTCGGGTTGACTTTCGGTCAAAAGTCCACACGCGCGCACGCGCGTCCGGCCGGCTCGGTTCGGTTCGGGCTTGGGCTTGGGCTTATAAAAATTCTTAAATTTTTGGGCCGAATCTAATTAACTTTCTGGGCTTTAATTAATTAATCTTTAATTAACTGATAATCAGTTAATTCCAAGAGTCAACAGTTAACCAAATTAACTGCTTTGACAGTTAATTTCGGTTTTGATTGTTCCCAACAGTCAAGACATTTACTATAAATAAAATGTTTCCCCCTCAGTTTTTAACTACTGAAAAAATAAACTCTCCAAAATTCCGAAATTGCTACTGCATTATTTCCTCTGCCCAGAAAATTCATTTCTTCATTTTCTGCATTGCATGTTCTTGGTTGTGTTGAGTACAAAACACAGAAATTGTGTTCGCTGGGATTAGTCATTGCTGTGCTGCTTGATTAAATTCGAAAATCCGTTCTATCTTGGGAGGCAATTATTCATTAAACTCAAGCACGTTGGAGGAATAATTTTGTCTTAAGGAAACTGTTCAACGGGGCTCGGATTTCTTTCTAATTATTATTATTTCTGCAAATTCTAGTAAGTATTTCATTTCTATAATTTTGTTTCTATTCTGTCATTGTTCATAATGCTGTACAATTGTTATTTATAAATAGTAGACATAACAATCTTAAGACAAAATTAATTTAGTTCTACTATTTTTTAGTGTACAAATTTTTTTTTTATTACAGAAATTTATTTATTGAAAATAAATCTGTTTTGACAGAAAAAAATGAATTAATTTACTGCTTTATTGTAGAAATTAGTAAAACAGTTTTGATATAGAAATTAATTTCTATACTGTTTTTATATTCTGTTTTAGAAAATAAAATTTTATTTGTGTACTCTTGTTAAAATCTGTTTATCTAAATTTTTTTTAATCTTAAATTATAATACTGTTTTGTTCGGAATTCTTTTTATTATTAAAAATTAGTGTGACATAGATTTTATAATTTAATTCTGTTTTGTACGGAATTCTGTTTATATTATAGTTTAATTTTGAATTTTATTTGGAATTCTTTTGGAATTCATTTATTGTGAATTATATTTGGAGGAAATTGTTGCACAGAATTTTGTATTCTGTTTTGATTAATTCATTATATATGAATTTTATCATTGATAAAAATTCTGTTTTTGTAACAGAAATGGAATCACAAAGTACGAACACTACTCCTACGAAACTGATTGTCACCAACACAAGTGTGACTACACCCATATCTATGCCACATGGGGAGAAACTTGAAAAGTTCATTGGGGCTGACTTCAAACGTTGGCAAGGACAAATGTACTTCTATCTCACTACCTGCCAACTGGGCAGGTTTGTATATGAAGATTGCCCCTCTATTCAAGAGGGAGATGACGCTGAAAAGGTTGTTGCTGTCGATGCTTGGAAGCACTCGGACTACCTTTGCCGAAATTATATTTTGGCATACTTGGACAAGACTTTGTACCATGTCTATTGCACTATCAAAACTTCCAAGGAATTATGAAATTCTTTGGAAAAGAAGTATAAAACTGAAGATGCTGGGATGAAGAAATTTATCGTTGGGCGTTTTCTGGACTTCAAAATGGTTGATTCTAAATCTGTAATCTCGCAAGTGCAAGAACTCCAAGTGATTCTCCACGACATTCATGCTGAAGGAATGTCAATTAGTGAAACTTTCCAAGTTGCTGCAATTGTTGAAAAGTTGCCACCTTCTTGGACTTTGTTCAAAAACTATCTTAAGCACAAGCGTAAGGAGATGAATGTGGAGGAGTTGGTGGTCCGGCTAAGAATCGAAGAAGACAATCGTGAGTCTCAAAAGAAAAGTGGGAAGAATCCGATGGAAACAAAGGTCCATGTCGTTGAAGGTCCTAAGAAGAACAAATGAAAGTATGATGGGGAAGGCACTTCCAAACATAACAAGAAAAAGTTCAAAGGCAAATGCTACAATTATGGTAAACCGGGACACCGCTCAAGTGAGTGTCGTAAGCCTAAGAAGAAAAATAAAAATAACTCTCAAGCAAATGTGACTGAGGGTGAGAATATCACCAATGATTTGGCGGATATGAATATTTCTGTCGTTGTCTCTAAATGTAACTTGGTTGGAAATACCAAGGAATGGTGGGTGGACACTGGAGCCACACGACACATTTGTGCAAACAAATGGATGTTCTCCACCTATAAGCCTTTGGAAAATGAGGAGAACCTTTTTATGGGAAATTCTTCCACTTCTAAGGTGGTGGGACAAGGAAAGATTGCTTTGAAAATGACTCCTGGAAAGGAACTTACTCTAAACAATGTTCTTCACGTGCCTGATATCCGAAAGAATCTGATTTCTGGATCTCTCCTTACTAAGAATGGTTTCAAGCTTGTGTTTGTATCTGATCGCTTTGTGTTGTCTAAAAATGACATGTATGTAGGAAAGGGCTACCTAAATGAGGGGCTCTTTAAACTGAATGTTCTTACTGTAACCCCTAAAACATCTGTTTCAATAAATGAAGTTGCTAGTTCTTCTTACTTGATTGAGTCATCTAATATTTGGCATGCTAGATTAGGACATGTTAATTTTGATACATTGCGTAGATTAATTAACTTGGAATTTTTGCCAAAATTCAATATTGATAAAAATCATAAATGTGAAATTTGTGTGGAATCTAAATTAGCTAGATCACCTTTCCATTCTATTGAAAGGATAACTGAACCTTTAGATTTAATTCACACCGATATTTGTGATTTAAAATTTGTTCAAACTAGAGGTGGGAAAAAGTATTTTATTACTTTTATTGATGATTGCACAAAATATTGCTATGTATATTTGTTACATAGTAAAGATGAGGCTATTAATGCATTTAAACAATATAAGAATGAAGTTGAGAATCAATTAAGCAAAACGATAAAGGCTATTAGAAGTGATAGAGGAGGTGAATATGAATATCCATTTGAGGAATTTTGTTCTGAAAATGGGATTATTCATCAAACAACCGCTCCTTATTCTCCTCAATCGAATGGTGTTGCTGAACGCAAAAACCATACTTTGAAAGAAATGATGAACTCAATGTTATTAAGTTCGGGAGCTCCACAAAATTTGTGGGGGGAAGCCTTACTTTCTGCTAATTACATTCTCAATAAAGTACCTCACAAAAAGACTCACAAGACACCTTATGAATTATGGAAAGGTCGAAGACCTTCCTATAAATATTTACGAGTGTGGGGGTGCTTAGCTAAAGTGATGGTTCCTAAACCTAAAAAGGTAAGAATAGGGCCAAAAACCGTGGATTGTGTATTCATTGGTTATGCTACTAATAGCAGTGCATATCGATTTCTAGTTTGTAAATCTGAGATTTCGGACATTCATGTAAATACGGTTATTGAATCGAGGGATGCTTCATTTTTTGAAAATGAATTCCCGTATAACATGACCCGAGAATCTGGTCCTCCTAAAAGGACAAATCAAGCTACTACAAGTGGTACTCATCAACCTATTGAATCAATAGAGGATGAACCAAGACGTAGTAAAAGAGCAAAAACCTCGACTTCTTTTGGTTCGGATTTTCTAACATATTTGTTAGAAAATGAACCTCAATCGTATAGAGAAGCTATATCCTTACCCGATGCTTCCAATTGGAAAGAAGCAATTAATAGTGAAATTGAATCCATATTACAAAATCATACATGGGAACTAGTGGATCTTCCACCAGGTTCAAAACCGTTAGGTTATAAATGGATCTTCAAAAAGAAATTGAAGGCCGATGGATCAATTGATAAATATAAAGCTAGACTTGTAGCTAAAGGCTATAGGGAAAAGGAAGGGTTGGATTACTTCGACACATATTCACCGGTAACAAGAATAACGTCCATTCGGATGTTAATAGCAATAGCTGCTATTAATGGACTTGAAATACATCAAATGGATGTAAAAACTGCATTCTTAAATGGTGAACTAGATGAGGAAATTTATATGGAGCAACCTGAAGGGTTCAAAGCTCCCGGACAAGAAGGAAAAGTATGCAAGCTTGTTAAATCACTATATGGATTGAAACAAGCACCTAAACAATGGCATGAAAAATTTGATAATGCAATGTTATCAAATGGTTTCAAAATTAATGAATGCGATAAATGTGTTTACTTTAAATACATTCATAATGGATATGTCATTGTATGCCTCTATGTTGATGATATGCTTATCATGGGTAGTAACTTGGAAATTGTCAAAACTACAAAACAAATGTTGAGTAGTAGATTTTACTTGAAAGATATGGGAATCGCCGATGTTATATTAGGAATTAAAATTTCTAGAACATCGGATGGACTTATATTATCTCAATCTCATTACATTGAGAAAGTACTTGAAAAATTCAAGAAGTATGATATTAGTCCTACCAAGACACCTGTAGATGTAAATTTACATCTAGCAAGAAATAATGGTGAAAGCACATCTCAACTAGAATATTCTTGTATTATCGGCAGTTTAATGTATATCATGAATTGTACGCGACCGGACATAGCATACTCAATAAGTAAGCTAAGTCGATTTACGAGTAATCCAGGAAGTGATCACTGGAAAGCAATATTGAGAGTTTTGGGTTATTTAAAATATACTCAAAACTATGGATTGCATTACTCAAAACATCCGGCTGTTCTTGAAGGACATTGCGATGCAAATCTGATATCTAATACAAAAGACTCTAAGTCTACGAGTGGGTATGTGTTTACCCTCGGAGGTGCAGCCGTATCTTGGAAATCCTCAAAACAAACGTGCATTGCTAGATCGACAATGGAATATGAATTCATTGCACTAGACAAAGCTGGAGAAGAAGCCCAATGGCTTCGAAATTTCTTAGAGGATGTTCCAAATTGGTCTAAACCTGTGCCCGCAATATGTATACATTACGATAGCCAATCAGCGATTGGGAGGGCACAAAATCACATGTATAACGGAAAGTCACGACATATTCGTCGTCGACAGAATACCGTTAGATAACTTCTCTCAAACGGAATTATCTCAATTGACTATGTAAAGTCAAAAGATAAGATATCGGATCCACTAACGAAAGGTTTAAACCGAGAGCAAGTTGAAAGATCATCGAGAGGAATGGGTCTAAAGCCTATAAATAAATAAGAATCAATATAGTGGCAACCCAACCTAGCTGACTGGAGATCCCAAGATCTAGGTTCAATGGGCAAACCGAACTACATTGTATTCAGTAAGCACTGGAGGATATTTAATCCTATCCATTCCAAAGATGAGACAGTGCAAATCTGCCGCGAAATTAGGATAAGTTATGCTTTTAATGACATCTATATCATAGTACGTCTAAGTGGGGTATTGCAGAATACTCTTTATGGAAGTCACCTACGTGAGTAAGAAGGGGTCCACTTCTATGAGAATAATGAAAGGCATATTCTCTAAAATACTTGCGGTACCAAGTGGTGTTCACGGCCAAAATGAACACAAACGTGAGAACCAACTGTGTTGAAGAATTGTTGTGTGAATACTGTTGTCTAGGTTTACAAAAACGGTTGACGGTTCAAGGACGTGAAGTCTACTGATTAACCAAGTAAATCCGATAGTATATCACTAAGGAAAGTTCAAGGACACTAGGCTACTTCTCCCGATGCAATAAGTCTTCAGTTTTACTCAACCTGTGTCTGCATCTGCATCAGCATCTATTTTGTTTTATTTATAGCGATATATCATTCATGTGGGGGATTGTTGGAAAATTAGAACTTAAATGGGTATTTAAAGTTGTCCAGATTTTTCTGGACAGATTTTTGAGCAACTTTGAGCTCAAATTTAGGTGGGACCCACACTACGAAAATTGTGGGACCATATACGAACGCGTTCACCTCCGCAAGGAGATTAACGTAGTATATTCATATGTCCAATTTCAATAAGTTATGAATGATAATTATGTCCCCAAAGTGACTCACAAAGCAATGAAAGTTAATGAATTGGGTGTGTTTTAACTCTTGTCCCACATTGGAAGAGTAGTGGAATTTTGATGAGTTAATAACACCCCAAGTATGGACTAAGGCTTGGATGCCTTGGGGGTATCCCAACTCTTTGAAGGGGAGATGACCTAAGCTATGCTCGGGTTGACTTTCGGTCAAAAGCCCACACGCTCGCGCACGCGTCCGTCCGTCCGTCCGGCCGGCTCGGTTCGGTTCGGGCTTGGGCTTGGGCTTGGGGTTATAAAAATTCTTAAATTTTTGGGCCGAATCTAATTAACTTTCTGGGCTTTAATTAATTAATTAGGGAATTAATTAATCTTTAATTAACTGATAATCAGTTAATTCCAAGAGTCAGCAGTTAACCAAATTAACTGCTTTGACAGTTAATTTCGGTTTTGACTGTTCCCAACAGTCAAGACATTTACTATAAATAAAATGTTTCCCCCTCAGTTTTTAACTACTGAAAAAATAAACTATCCAAAATTCCGAAATTGCTACTGCATTATTTCCTCTGCCCAGAAAATTCTTTTCTTCATTTTCTGCATTGCATGTTCTTGGTTGTGTTGAGTACAAAACACAGAAATTGTGTTCGCTGGGATTAGTCATTGTTGTGCTGCTTGATTAAATTCGAAAATCCGTTCTATCTTGGGAGGCAATTATTCATTAAACTCAAGCACGTTGGAGGAATAATTTTATCTTAAGGAAACTGTTCAACGGGGCTCATATTTCTTTCTAATTATTATTATTTCTGCAAATTCTAGTAAGTATTTCATTTCTATAATTTTGTTTCTATTCTGTCATTGTTCATAATTCTGTACAATTGTTATTTATAAATAGTAGATATAACAATCTTAAGACAAAATTAATTTAGTTCTACTATTTTTTAGTGTACAAAATTTTTTTTTATTACAGAAATTTATTTATTGAAAATAAATCTGTTTTGACAGAATAAAATGAATTAATTTACTGCTTTATTGTAGAAATTAGTAAAACAGTTTTGATATAGAAATTAATTTCTATACTGTTTTTATATTCTGTTTTAGAAAATAAAATTTTATTTGTGTACTCTTGTTAAAATCTGTTTATCTAAATTTTTTTTAATCTTAAATTATAATTCTGTTTTGTACGGAATTCTTTTTATTATTAAAAATTAGTGTGACACAGATTTTATAATTTAATTCTGTTTTGTACGGAATTCTGTTTATATTATAGTTTAATTCTGAATTTTATTTGGAATTCTTTTGGAATTCATTTATTGTGAATTATATTTGGAGAAAATTGTTGCACAGAATTTTGTATTCTGTTTTGATTAATTCATTATATATGAATTTTATCATTGATAAAAATTCTGTTTTTGTAACAGAAATGGAATCACAAAGTACGAACACTACTCCTACGAAACTGATTGTCACCAACACAAGTGTGACTGCACCCGTATCTATGCCACACGGGGAGAAACTTGAAAAGTTCATTGGGGCTGACTTCAAACGTTGGCAAGGACAAATGTACTTCTATCTCACTACCTGCCAACTGGGCAGGTTTGTATATGAAGATTGCCCCTCTATTCAAGAGGGAGATGACGCTGAAAAGGTTGCTGCTGTCGATGCTTGGAAGCACTCGGACTACCTTTGCCGAAATTATATTTTGGCATACTTGGACAAGACTTTGTACCATGTCTATTGCACTATCAAAACTTCCAAGGAATTATGGAATTCTTTTGAAAAGAAGTATAAAACTGAAGATGCTGGGATGAAGAAATTTATCGTTGGGCGTTTTCTGGATTTCAAAATGGTTGATTCTAAATCTGTAATCTCGCAAGTGCAACAATTTATCCTTAGGTTTAATTTCCCTCTTATCTCTCCTCTCTCCTCTTGAAGATCCCACTCTCCCTTCACTACCTCTTCAACCCCCCTCCAATCTCTCTATTTCTTTATTGTTAACCTCTCTCTCTCTCTCTCTCTCTCTCTCTCTCTCTCTCTTCGCTGTTAAAACGTCTTCAAAATTTAGGTAAGCCCTAAATACACTGTTTATTTCGGTAAGCCCTAAATATTTATTCTACTATTTTAAAAGGATAGTGCTTTTGTTAATTTTTCTAAACCCTAAATATGATTATACAATGATTTTTCTAACAAGTGGTATGCTTGGATTCAAATGGCTCGAATCATTGCTAATAGGGGTAACTTTTTTTATATCCTCTATGGTATTTTTCAAAATGATATATGAGAGAGTTATAACTTTAGTTGGATTTCTGAGTACAATGACACTTTTTGTGTTCTTTATTTGGTTTTATACTTTTTTCAAAATGTTTGTCTTGCTGAATGGTTCTATTAATGGTGTTGAAGTTCAGTTTATAGTTTTTTGGCACATATTTGGAAATTCAATATATTAGATTTATTTTACATTTTGTAAAAACCTCCTTAGCTAATCAATTTTATGTTTACAAGTTTTTATTATTATTTGGTCTTATATGTTTGTAAGGGATGTTTTAATATGCTTGGATCAAGGAGTTTGGATTATCATTCCTGAATTTGTTTGAAGTTGTTAGGGCTTTTTTCAAGGAGTTTGGATTATCATTCCTGAATTTGTTTGAAGTTGTTAGGACTTTTTTGCAAAGTACAATATAAAAGCTTTTGGATATAATGTTAGGGCATTTTCCGTGACCTTTATGTATAAAATTTTTTGTTCTTATGTGTATGTTGGTAGATAAAAGTTACTTAACATTCACCCATTGTTCTCTAAGTCTTAAATTTGAATTAAGTTTATATTTCTATGTATGTTTATACTGTGTTATCTAGATTGGAACTAGGTATATATTAACATTATATGAGTATGTTTGAAAATAGAGGTCTAGTATTGAATATTCAACTTTTGTTTTGATACAGAGTAATGTATATATACTTTTACGTCATCTAGTTAAAGTAAATTATATGGGATGGTGTTTAATTATATCTTAATTGGCATTTCTTTAGGACGAAAAGACACATTAAATAGATCTCAATTATTTCAATGGTGGCCTTTTTTTATGTTTCATGTAGAAAATTTTATTTTTCATTTCTATTCTAAAATAGTGATAGAAATTTTATTTAGTAATTTTTAAATTATCTCTAGAGCATATGAGCATTTTGGTATGGAAAAATATCCAAATATTAATCTACTACATTGAAAAATGTCCAAGCTTTTAGAGGTATGCGTATTTTGGAAAACTCAGGTGTAATTTTCATATGACCCTCAAGTAAAAAACTGACTAAAATTACATTATATAATTTTTTTCTACGAAATTCTATATTTTATTCATAAAACTTATTTCTAAAAAAAGTATCACTTCTATTGACATATTGTATTAATTATAAGAATAAAAATACTATAGAACAAATATATACATACACACATAATATATACACATATAATATAAATATATCACTACTCAAACATATGGAAAAATATGTAATAACTAAAGTAATTATGCTACACATATTTGTATGTACGCTATTTTTCATTATAAAGGACATACTCATTTAGTTTTATAATTTACTCAGTTTATATTTGTTTCTATTGTTGAATTAATGTGGTTTCCATAATATAAAGAGTGGATGGGTGAAAGTTCTAGAGTGGGGAAAGTATACGTTAATGGCGTTAAAGAATTTGTGAATTATGCAATAAAGAATCTAAAAACTGATATTATCTCATGCCCATGCATTCGTTGTAGAAATGGAAAACGTTTGAAAGAGAGAAATGTAAAATTACATTTGATTCAGCGGGGTATGCAAGCTTACTACAAGTTTTGGAAATTCCACGGGGAGAGGGATTTTACGTATATTCCAGAAGAAATACTTGTCAAGGAAATGATTCACACAGATAGCGATATGTTAGCACATTCTAGATTAAATGATCTCATAAATGATACGTATGAAGTGCACTTAACACAAGAAAAACAAGATAGTGTAGAGAATGATTTAGGTTGTGAGGATCATGTTGACAACAATACTGATCAAGATAGGGAATATATATGATTAAAAGTAGCAGCCACAACACAATTGTACCATAAATTCAACCCCGAACACACAATGTTATATGCCATGGTTGGGTTTCACAACTTAAAGAGCTAATCTGGCTTGTGAGAGAAAAGTGTGACAACAATCCTTCTTTGGTCAAAAGATTTGATCCTGAAAGGAAATACATTGCCACTCAATTATCCAATCACGAGGCATAATTTGAAAAGTTTCGGTATGAAATAAAAATCAATTCATTGTTGCAAGTATGACTGTGTTTTATACTATAAGGAGCACAAGGAAAAATGGGTTTGTCCTTCATGTAAGGAACCTAAATATAAACAAAAGATGATAATACATAATAAACGTTTGTTGAAAGTAGATACACATATTCCTAAGAAGGTGTTAAAGTATTTCCGTTTAGGTCCTTGATTAAAGAGACTTTATATTATACCTTGGATAACAGAGGCAATGACTTAGCATGGTCGAGCAGAGGTGGGTGAGAATGTCATGCGACATCTGATTGATTCCTCTGCGTGGAAATCTACAAATCAGTGATAGCCGAACTTTGCTAAAGAAATACGCAATGTTCGCCTCGTAATATCAACTAATGGGTTTAAACCGTTTGGCAAATTGTGCCGAAATAAGATTATATGGTCGATGTTCATTTGGCCTTTAATTTTTTTCCCTTCTTTGTTCATACCAAGTCCAAAAGCATCGGGTAATAAAATTAATATTTTCTTAGATCCACTAATAAATGAATTGAATGAGTTATGGGTTGAAGGTGTGAGAGCATTTGGGTTATACAAATAAGAAGAATTCACATTTAGAGTTATGTTAATACGGGCAATTCATGATTTTCCTGCTTATGGGACCTTATTTGGGTGTAATGTACGTGGTTACTTGGGTTGTCCTATTTATGGAGAGAATATTGAAGCCTACTACCTTAAGAAAAGTGGTAAACTTTTTTTTTATCATATTCACCGGAGAGGTTTACCCCAGAGTCATAAATTTAGGTCAATACGAAGAAATTTTCTCCCAAAAAGCACCAAGAGGAGGCCACTTCCTCCAAGACTTTCTTGTTTGAAAAATGAAGAAAGGTCATTAAAAGGCTAATCAAAAGTTGAGGGGGAAACACCCTACAATCTTGGCCTAAAAGCATAAAAGAAAGGATGTTGATCTGAAGAAGATGTGGTCAATGTGATCAATAATGTTAAATTTTCCATACTAAAAGGAGCATCATGTGCAGAATGTGATATACATTATGCATGCTAAGAAAAATATTATCGAGTATCTCGTAGGTAAATGCATTAGTGGTTCTCATTCCAATGATGGAGAAAAAGTCCGTGGAGATCTTCGTTATTTGAGGATTAGAAGATCATTATTATTGAAAGAAGATCAGAACACTGGAAAAAAGCATACGTCGATTTCATCTTATACTTTAAGCATTAAAAAAAGAAATACGTTCTTAGAAACATTAAAGGGTTTGAACGGCCCTTCTAATTTCTCATCCAATTTATGTAGTATTGTCTGTGACGCAAAAAAAGATTTAAAAAAATAGAAAGTCTTATAATTGACATGTGATTATGCGACACAACAAAAGATTTGAAAAACAACAAGTCTTACGATTGGCATGTGATTATGCAACTTATCCCTTTGTTGTTTTGTTCAGACACTATTTTTCAAAACACAAGGATCTCCATAGGGCCATTCTATAGATTATCGTATGTTTCTCCCTATTGTGTGAGAAAGTTGTCAATAGGAAGCACCATAACGTGGTTGTAATCTTTAATTGTCAAGAAGCTTGTGTTTACTATTGATTTCCTGGAATAACTCATTATGTTATTTTTGTGACTAGGTAATAATTTTGAACCTCTTCAACTTATCGATCAAAGGAAAAAGTCCACTACAAAGGTTTGTCACATGGCGCATAGAGTGATCGCTATGCCATGTAATGGTTGTTAAATAATACTGTTAGCATCTTTTGATATTGTTAAGTTCTCTGATAGATGAGTTATTAAAATCAACTAGCAAAGTTGTTAAATAATAATGTCGCATAACTCCTTGAGGTATGTCACATGGTCTCTGATAGAAGAGTTATCAAAATCAATCAATAAAGATGTTAAGGTGTTTGATCGAAGAGTGAAGGTCCTACACTTAGAAAAATATATCATGATATGTAATGTCAATGTAGTAACTCTAGATTTCCTAATCAAAGCTCAATGCAGCTTGGTGTTAATATGTTATATTAATGTCATGGTCTGCACTTTATCAATTTTATTTGGTACAGTTGTCGGTATAATAATATGGTTTTATGGAATTTATCAAACGAAGATGAAATGATGTTACCGACTCCTAAATGCCACATTACACCTTTTTCATAAAAGGATTCGGTTATGTCCAATATCTTAAAACTTACAGGATTTTAATAGTAACTAATTTCGATGCTATGTTCTTAGTTAATATATAATTTGATCAAATCCAATTGTGGAAATATACTACGGTTACATATGGTAATAATGTAAATGCCATATTACACCTTTTTTCATAATAGGCTTCGGTTATGGACAATATCTTAAAACTTACAGGATTTTAATAGTCACTAATTTTGATGCTATGTTCTTAGTTAATATATAATTTGATCAAATCCAATTGTGGAAATATACTACGGTTACATATGGTAATAATGTATTTAAGCATTTGACCAAGTGAACATTTCCATATACATGGTGGTTTTCCACCCTCATGATTTTTTAGCCACAACTTGTTGATTTTGATTTTAAAGATGAAAATTATTTGGTCCATAAAAATATGTACTTCTCATAGGTGTGGTTAAATAATTCCTTGCCCTAATTAAGTCCATTCCACAAAGTATAATTAAGGTTTGGATAATTAAATCGTGGATTAAGTTAATGAATATGCTTTTGATCAGATTTGAGATCCCAGGTTAAAGGTTAATGATTCCAGTATATTCTAAAATAAAAGTTATGTCCGTAAATATTTCCACATGAAGCAATTTACATGAAGTTATTTACATAAATTTTTAATTACATGAAGTTGTTTCCATAAACAGATGTTTACATGAAGCTATGTCTATAAATTGGCGTTTACATAGTCAACTTTGATGTTTACATGAAGCTATGTACATATATTATTGGCAAACATTCCATTGTATGATAATGATTTCTTAGATGTAATGATTCAAATGCTTTATCCATAATCTTAATCATCCATAGTAGTTTCCTAGTTAAAATGTTTCTTCAACGTGATGACCTTTTTGTGGTTAAAATTTTACAGTGTGTAATGTTTCTAGTGAAGATCATGTCATTGACAGTGTTACTATATCAACAACAAACTTAAATGTTGGGCAGAGGTTCTAATAGAAATTTTGTAAAAGAATTCTATACATAGAGGACATACATGTCACTGCTTTTATATATGACAGGGATGGATCATATATAAACATTGGTGTGAAAAGGCAATATGTTATTTGGATTTTGAATAATGAAATTAGAATTGGTTCACGGGTTATTAGAACAAAATAAAATTGGATGCATGATTCAAATAGTTTTTCAATTTACATTTAAGGTTCGACCTACATGTTATTTCTGAAATCCAAACTATTCCCCCTCTAGCTATAATTACCTTCAAATCATCTACTCACTACCACCAAACATATCATCTCATGGTTACAAATGGATATATATGGACATAGGGATGGCAACGGGTCGGTTCGGGGTCGGGTTTTAACTCCCCGTCCCCGTCCCCATTAGAAAAACCATTCCCCGTCCCCACCCCGTTCCCCGTTATAACGGGTTCGGGGATCCCCGTCCCCGTTTAAAACGGGTATCGGATTCCCCGCGGGGAACCCGTTTTATTTTTTATTTTTTTCAAGGCATTTGAGGCTATGAAGTTTTAAAAAAAAAAATCTTGCATATGGCCAAAAAAAAAACTCAAGCTTTCCAAGAAAAATAAAACCTAATATACTAAAATTCAGTAGGTTGACATAATATTAACTAAGTTGAACAATGACAACAACAAATAATATCAAAATGTAAAAATAAACCAAAGTTAGATTTTTTTAAGAATTGCAACCATCAAATTACCTTCACAAAAACAATGATCTCAGTGTAAGTATTTATCATTAAGCAAATCATCTTTAGTCATGAATAAAAGTAAAAACAAAGAGATCTACTTGTCACCTGTGAAAATATTCAACGGTGGATGGCTGTGAGGAGAGAGGCGAGGGCTGCCTGCGGCGGCGTGAGGGAGTGAGGAAGGGGGAGGGAGGAGTGAGGGCGTGAGGGAGTGAGGGAGGGATCTGCGGCGTGAGGAAGGGAGAAAGGGAGGGAGGGAGGCGTGAGGGAGTGTGCGACTGGCTTAGCAGCAGATGTGTGTGTGAGGGAGTGTGAGGGAGTGAGGGCCTTAGGGTTAGGGCTGCAGTTTATATATTTTTTATAATATAAATATATATTTTTTATTATACATTAGTAAATCGGGTATCCCCGTGGAGACCCGAGGGTATACCCGAAACCGACCCGAAACTTTTCGGGGATTTTTTCCACTCCCCAAACCCGATCCGATCCCCGAATTTTCGGGGATTTTTTTTCGGATATCCACGGGGACCCGAAATTTCGGGGAAAATTGCCATCCCTATATGGACATGATCATTAAGTTCAGTAATCCCAATAATGTTTTGTTAGAGAACACTTTTTTGAAGATAAAATTATCACAATATCTTAGGCAACACGACTCGAGATGATTCCCATTACCATTCATGCACAATTTATTAATGCTCAATTCTTATGTGCGCATGTGTGACCATATGTCTTTGCTTTAGATTAATTTTAATGTTAACTTTATCTTCACATGATAATAATTATTTTTTTATTATTTGCAGCTATACACATGGCATGACCAACATATGTAGTATTCAAAGGCCTAAATTTAGGTGTTTACACTTCATGCCAAGCAACACAAGGCCAAGTCAATTGAACTTGCTCAGTAGGTATACTCCGAGTACATGAGGGAGGATGTCACTGCATCAATACCCCTAATGGTTCATATACCTACACTTCATGAAGCGTATCCACCGGGTGGTGACCCTTGGTCTAGGTTCATAATGATTTGTTACATATTCATGGCATTTCATGTCATCGGAGTGTTGTTCCATTATTTTTTTGTTTATTTTTTACTCTATGTTCATTTTGTTTTGTCACCCGAGAAGGATTTGTTTATTACTAAATTAAGTTTAAACAAGTCTTATGTGTACCGGATATTTGGAATGTCCGAAATATAAATGAAATGTTGTCAAATTTTTTTAGACTTGTTACATGTCCCATGACATTTCATCTACTTCTTTATTTTTTTATTTTATTTTTTATTTAACTGTAAACATTTCATCATTTTTTGAAAATATAAAGATATTTGTGACTGCTTTTACCAATGACACATTGAATAAACTCAACCATTGTAACTACTAATAGTAGTCATAAATTTGTCACCAATGTAAAGTTTTTAACCTCTGTGAGTAGTTACGAATATTTGTTTTGTGACTGCTAACAATAATTATAAATATTAGATTCGTAACTGCTGATGCTGACAGTTGTTACAAAAAAAGTTACAAATTGTGATCACCGTGTCATAGCCTCCATAGGGGTTATAAAAAATTATCACTGTTGTTAGGAGTGACAATTATTGTTTTAAGACCCCCTAAATCATGATGGCAAAGAGCAGTTACAAAGGTGATTTGTAACTACTAATGGAAGTTACAAATCTCCCTTTTCGGTATAGTGGAACCCATTTTCCATAAACTCAAAATATGTTGTCATATATGTTATTGCATCAGTATTACTCATATACATATCTGGATTTACATATGGCGTGGTTTTTTCATCAAATATAACATGTTTGGACACATAAACTCGTTTGGTTGATTGATGGTAGCACGTATAACCCTTGTGACAAGAACTATACCCAATAAACATATGTAAATGATTTAAGTGTGAATTTGTGATGGATTTTTCCTTTCATGTAAGGAAAGAACCTACATCCAAAAACTTTAAGTGAATTATAAGAAGGTTACTTGTGCTACATTTTGAAAAATGGGGATTCATTTTTTATTTTAGATGATGGCAATCTATTAATGAGATAAACTGCAGTTAAAAATGCATCAACCCATAAATATAATGGGCTATTAGCATATAGCATAAGTGTTAAAGTTGTCTCAACAATATGCATATGTTTTCTCTTAGCAACACCATTTTCTCAGGGGTGTTTGGATATGAAATATTTCTAAGTATATCACAACTATTCAAATGTTCTATAAAGGCATTGTTTGCACATTCTCCACAACTATCACATTGAAAAACTTTGATTTTTCTACCATACTTTGGAATTAAAGAAATGTTGAATAAAATCCAGAATTTTGTCTTGGAGGATATAGACATGTGAATCTCTAATAATCATCTATAAATATAGTATAATATATCATGTGTTGTGAGGAGTTAATTGGAGTAGGCCCCCATAAGTCTGAGTGAATTTTATTAAAAGGTTCCAACGCAGTTTTATCTTTCAACTTAAAAAGAAGTCTACAGCTCTTTCTGATTGGACAGGAAACACAAACTGTAGGATTTTTATTTTTATGGCATATATTCAAGGACTTAGTTCTATCCAACAACTTAAGGGTTTTGCTACTAGGATGTCCTAGTATCATATGAAAAATATCATGCTTGTCTTGATTTTCTACAAATAAAGCTTCAACTTGGTTGCCAACAAAGTCATAGAGTGATCCTCTTCTAGTTCCTTGGGTCGTCACTTTCATGGTCTTCTTGTCGTTTACAACAAAATTTTTGTTAGTATACTCAATAGTACACTCATTTTGGGTGGCTAGTTATGAATAAGAAACAAGGGAATTTCTGAGTTTTGGAACTACAAGAGTGTCATTGAGTTTTAAACCATTAATACTCTTTTCCCTAACATGATGTATTTCTAGTTGGGAACCATCTCCAATCACAACCTTGTGGTTACCTTAATAATATTATAAGTTGGACATAATACCTGTGTTATTACTCATGTGCACAGAGGCTCCAGAATCAACATACACATGATTATCAAATGTGGCTAGAAGTGCTTGTGGGTTACTTTGTGCTCTAATCGAGAAGTCCCACTTGTAGTAAAAGTTGAGTTATTTATGCTTTGTGGATCTGCATATTCGACATTCAGCTTGTGATGAACTTTTCCCCCTTTGAACTTCACTCCTTTCTGGCCGTGTGTTTCATCAAATTGAATAGTGGTTAGAAGATTCATGTGTTGTGTTATTTGAGTTAACTCACCATAAGGGTAGTTGTTCTATCCAGGTCTACCATGCTGAGCAAAGGCACAATCGTGTTGTTGTGAATGGTACCCATCAGGACTAAATCCACATTCACATGAATTATAGTTTCCTCCATAGCTATTGTAGTTTCCACTATAGTTGGAAGATCCACTATAATTTCCATTGTAGTTTCCACCATAGTTTCATCTTCCTCTGTAATGTGATCCTCTACCTCGATCATACCCTTAATAAGGTGCTTGTTGATCCACAAAAGCTATGGATTGATCCATGACAATTTGCTGACTTGTTGCAATTGTGATGTTGTCGTTTTCTTCCCTCATGTAAAAACCTCTTAATGTTGAAATCACCTGAGTGAGGGTTGGATATGGGGGATTACTAATCATGACAATATGAAAACTTTTGTACTTAAGTCCTAACCCTTGAACAAAGCTGATGACCTTTGAATCATCATCCAGAGGTTTATTTATAGTCATAACTCCATTAATTATCACCCAAAAGTGTTTAATATGTTCCCTAAATAGAAGCATTAGTAATTTTTTCTTAATAAAATTGACCTTATCTTCGTGTTTATGTATTTCTCAGGTCAATATGAAGTCGCGGTATCAAATTGTGCTAAATCCACATAATTGTGACAAAGTAGTGATCAAATGCACTAAACGAAGAAATCAAATCGATCGTGAAGACAAATGTCTCTTTTTGAGCTTGCCCAGATATTATCAAGTACATAAAAATCATATTATCAAATGGCGCCGTTACCGCTTTCTTGACGAGGAAACAAAGTGAAGACTTTATTGCATTTGTAGTTGTTATTTTATTTTATTTTTATTTTATTCTTCATTAGACTGGTTGTATTAGGATTTTTGAGGCGTTGTATTTATTTGGGTGCATTTTTTACACCAATTTATTTATAATAATTATTCATAAAACAAAAAAAGAAAAAAGGGAAACTGGAAACTGGACAAAATAGAGAGAGAGAGAGAGCCCTTCGAGTGAAATTTGGAGCCTCCCTATTTTGGGTCCATACGATGACTGAAGTTATGAGAACTTCCCCTTACTCAACTAAATTAGGTCTTCACCCCACGCGTGTAAAAATCGTGGGAGGTAAATCTCTTTATCACTTGTGAATATCCTACCAGTGAGTTTATTTTTTGTGTAATTATTTTCTCCTCTTGACTTTTAATTATCGTATCACACTTAATTTTAATGGTTTAATTAATTAATGAACCTAAGACCTAAACCCGGTCATTGAAACGAGTTGGAATTTCATCACCCATTCAATTACTTTATCCTATTTGCTTATTACCCTAGCTATCACTTAATTTAAAATTAATCAACTAGCAAGGTATGTAAGATCGGTGTTCATTAGGAAGATTTTGGAACGAGATACTCAAAGGATACTCTAGTGAGTCCACCCCTGCCAATCTTCAATCGACTTTCTTAAGACATTGTTTAGGTAAATTGGGTTTTAAGTGAGGCCACACAATAAAATGAGTTTGTGATTTCCTCAGTGTGGTACCAGACGGTTGATCGTTGTAGTAGCTAGTGTGGTGAGCCTTAACTAATAAGCCTCTTGTTCTCTCGGGAAGAAAGTATGAGCGAGTTTTTTTCAAAGGCGACGTAATGCTCCGTGTTTTTTACGCTAAAGGATTAATTAAAATTTTACTACCCCATTACTTAATTGAAGATAAAGATTGGCTACGTGCTCGTTAGGATTTTTCCTTTGTTTGCACGTGTCTACTTCAACTCTTTTGGTAGTCAGTTTTTTGCTCCTTCCTTTTTGAGTTTAAAAAAGAGTCGATTTTATCCCCTTTTTTGACAATCCGAAAACTATTTTCCTCCTTTTTAAAAATATTTTTAAAAAAATCACAAAAACATTTTCCTTTCTTTTTCAATATTCAAAATGTAAAAAAGATTTTCCTTTTCTTATATTCAAAAATCATAAAAAGATTTTCTTTTTTTATGAATAATATTTAAAAAATCCAAAAATATTCCCCTTATCATGGTCGAAGAACGTCCTTTAAAGGAATACTTTAGTCATTTGCCATTGTCACGAAGCATGTTTGAAGTTGAGCCCGAGTCGACCCTCCATACTTTATTTCGTGGCTTTAACTCTCTCACACACACCGTTGATACTCTTTTGTCGTCCATGCACACATCTCATCTTCCACCGCCTCCGATGATGAGTGTCAACCCATCCATTGCTTCATCATGCACCTACTTCTTTCACGCCGATGACTTTTCCCATGAGTCTCCTTATCATGCATATCCATCTAAACCAACCATGACCCAAATTTATCCATATGACACTATTTCGAAACCCCCATCGGCGTATTGTCATGACATATCCAATACCTAGGGATATGAGAACCCTATTTATTCATGGAGGCCTGATCGCCTTCCTATGAAATATGAATCCCAGCCCATCTTGCGGATTAACACAGTTTCCAACAGTAGTCATGAAAACCTAGTTCTCCTCGTCCCATCAGTTCCCTTACTATTCTCCCCATGATTATCAATATGTTGTCTCTCGTGGAGACACTTCTCTCGTGTATAATGAACTTGGCCATGTTCCTCCCACTTCATATGAGTATTATCTGCATCCTAGTGTCTATAACGAGTGTTGTCTACCTGAACCACCACTCCCACCTGCCAAAACTTCATGACCACCATGCAAATCCGCTCTCAAAAGCTTGTTGAAAACTTTCATTTTCTAATAAGAGCATGCTACTCAAGACATTCAACAATTTAAACAAAGGTTAAATGATATTAAGTGTGCGAGAGAGTATGTTTTCGCCCCAAGTTAACCCACTGTTACCCCCATGCGGAGTGATGGTAAGTCATCTTGTGACTTGAATTTTGAGTGTGACCAACCCTATCGTCCTGAGATTCTCGAAGTTGAGACCACCCCGTAGTCTAGGCCCCAAGTCGACAATTCGGCTGACTTACCCATTGATAGTGAGACTGATCACACCCCGTCCTCTCCTAAAGTGTCCACCATTGAGGTTCACATTTCCTTTCCCAGTAAAACCAACTATATGACTGAGTCTACATCTATTGAGCCCACCATGTGTGTTCCCACTGACCCATTTCTTATAAATCAGCTCCGACTTCGAGTGCCCTTAAATGACTGGAGATTGAATCCGAATTAGTTATTACCTCTTTGGATATGGATCATTTTAACACATCCTTGGCTCACTTTGAGTCCAATTTTGATGCTGATCCCTCTATCTTAGATGTCCGTGTCTCGTTAGATTTTCTCACAACCTCTGATGGTGACTTATGGGATCTTTTACTTCTACACTCCCTTTTGTGAGTACCCTTGAGGATCACTAGGATTTTCGTAATGAGTGTGTGTCCCCTACTCTTGAGTTAGATCATCTTCTCATACCCTTTGTCCCACCCGAACCACCCATTGTCCCTTCCACCCCACCAATTAGTTTGTACCTTGATATTATACCTCTCATGTTCCCATCTATGCATTTAGATCTTCACCTGAACCCTCCCTCCACCTTAGTGCTCCAAGAGCCCTTTCATGAGTTTTTCCTTCATCCCAACATCCATGAGAGTATTTGTGCTACTTTCACCTTACGTGACACAAAAATTGTTTCTCCATGCTTGCCATTATACTGTTGTGGTGATTTTTATTTCTGAAACCTCATTGAAGTGTCACGGTGCGATCACTATCATCGTCCATTTATAGAATGGTCATGCCTTTTTTATGAGCCTCACCCCATCCCAATTGCCAAAACATATTGCCTTTCCATCCAATTGGTTCACTATTTCTTATAGGGCCCTTGTTGGCCTTACCTTTACGCTCAATAAGGACCTTGATCGGTCCTTCTTCACTCTCACCTTTGCATTTCTTCCCCTTACCCTTCTACCCACCCAACCGTAGTCCATTGATGCTTTGCATCGAGTGAATCACTTTTCCATATAAGTGTATTGACCTTATATCCTTTATCCATCAAGATTAAATATTCAATCTTGTTTGGAGGTGATTCACATCACCCACTCCATTATGCCAATTCGATCTATCTTAGATTATATCTTATTTTTGGGTGAGTTTCGATCGGTCTGGCAAAAGACATTAAACTTAGCGCTACCGAGAGGCAGCATATCGTATCTTGTTTATGATTATAAGTCTCATATTGTTTGAGGGTGGTGCTTTGTCCCCCCCCCCCCCCCCCCCACACAGATAATTTTCACATGCTTTATCGACTTGTACATATTTTTGTGTCCATGTTCTACCATTGCTTCCATCATGTGGCACATTTTCATTAGTGTCTAATTATGGTAATCTCTTTCCTACCTCGTGCTTTCCATTTTAATATATAGTTTTAAACATTGAGGACGATGTTCTCTTTTGTTTAGTGGCGTCAAATTTATCAAAATTGTACTTCTTTTGAAAAAATTTCAACAACAAATCATTTAAAACATTTTTGTGCAGCTTAACTAAAAAAATTTATGACATGAATGGTCTATCATTCCTCTTTTAGAAGTGTCAAAATATTCTTGTTCAAACCTAAAATTATGCTTTTTACCATAAAATTAATTAATACCTCATAAAGCGTACTTGCACTATGAATTCCTAAACTCGGTAAATTTGCACTATCACAATTTACGATCAAACATTGAAGAGTAACTACATTCTTAAGAGAGCCTTAAAAAATCACTAATGGCGACTTAAACCCGTGAGATTGGAGCTTTTCACCTTTTTGAGGGTTTTTACACAATCTTCGAGTCACAAGTTGACTCAACTTTCTTTAGATACTATATTTAGTCGTTGAATAGTCTCATTAATTTTTAATATTGGAATAATCAATGAGAATTACATCACTTTCTAATTGGAAGAAACATGTGTCTTGTAGTTTGTCTCGAGCATTAAAACCATTTTTACCATAAACTTACCACTTTTCCATAGCACATTATCTTTCCATTCACCCATTATCTATCCATATTTTCCTTGTCCATATATATTTCAGATACAATCAATATATCATTTTTTATCACTACAATCTATTTTGAGAAAAATAGTGTTTGAAATTGTCAATGTAAAAATTATCTTCATTTGTGTTATGAAAAGAAAAATGGATCACGGTAAAAAAAAGTAAAAAAGAGAAATACTGAAAACAAGAATAGAAAAATAAGTAGGGGAAAAGAAAAGAAAAAAATATATGGAAAATAAGAGAAAGAAAGCATGCGATCACAGTTTTATAAAATGAAGACATTTGTTATTCAAATTGTGTTCCACTATTCTAAATCCTACCATCATATCATCCATCTTCTTCATTTCATTTTCCCTCATGCCTTACATAAACCCCATTTTCACCCTTGATAATATGTTCGGGCAAACAAGAAGTTTATATGGTGAATAACTCGACATTCTTAATATAGTGGTTAGCATTCCTTCATGAGATCACTTTTATTTCATGTATCTGCCATTTCCTAAAAGTTCGTGAGACGTTTGATCTTGTTTACATTTATTCACCTCCTCACACACTAGAGATATACACTTACCCAGTTCTCAGAGAGTTTGATTTAGCAATATATATCTAGTGATAATTAAAGTCAAAGCGTTGATTCTATAAAGGCGATCTAGGAATTACTCTCATAATACCTAAGATTGTTTCAATCTAACACATGTTGAGTTTTAGGAAGGATTATGCTTTTGGTATTAAGTAATTTTATGCCATCTTTGTTAGTTGAACATGGTGTCAAATAAAATACTTCCCTTCAATAAATATTTGGAATTTTATGGGTACATTCACTACAAACCCTCACGAGACAACACTCGTCATGTAGGGCAACCTATAGGTTTAACGGCTTGTTGCACATGCTAAATGAAATCGCAAGTACACGGGAAAGGGAAAAACTTTTTGTCACTTATTTCTATTTCTCTTTATTTTTGTCTTGAGGACTAGCAATGTTCTGTTTGGGGGTAGTGTGATAAGCACCGAAATGTGTTTAATTTATGCCCTAAATAAAAGCATTTTAGTTGCTCGTTATTAATATAATTGCTCTTATGTTCGTATTTATGTATTTCTCGTGTCAATATGGATTCGAGGGATCAAATTGAGCAAAATCGAGTAATTACAAAATATTAGTTGTCAAAGGCGTTCAATGAAGAAACCAATGTGATCGTGGAGTTTGAAGACCCCTTTTGAGCTTGCCCAGATCATTACCGATGCTTTAGACCCATCACATAAGCCATCAAATTCAAAACCAAAAACTCCATTACAAACCATAACCGTCGAAAAAGAAGCTCTGACCATGCCCACCTTTCTCTACCTCTCGACCTTCGAAACTAGTTATCTCCCTAACCTCCTACCATACCGGATAATCCAACACCGGTGACCTCAAACCTCATGCCTCCTACCCATTTTCGACTGACCTGCTCCTACCTCCGACCCGAGGAAGTAAACCCGAAACTAAATTTCGATAACTTTAAGAGCAAAACCCGACAGCCATTAAACCTGAATCTCCAACCTACTACTGCCATTTACCCAATTTACCTGGTCCTTCCCAATAACCCAAGGTTCGACCCATAATCCAACCTTAACCCATTACACCTCCAAACCCGAACTTAAATCCGATTCAAACCAGAACCCATCTGCATCAACCCGATCTTAACCCGATGACCCTTTATCCCTTCATCTCCGACCAAGACCCTTAGTTATCCAGACCTCTAAACCTGGACCAAACCACAACATGCCAACCCAAAATTCCAAAAAAATAGAGTCACCTGACAAGTAAAATAGAGCCATGTGCAATAATAAATTAAAATTCCTCCAAATATGCGCTTTGACATGGCCTAAATCAAATCCCAAATATCTATCAAACCAACTTCGTGGACTATAAAGAAAGAGAAGGGCAACTTATTTGGAGGACTCTCACAAAGACGGGAATAAAGAGAGGTAATTTTTTTGTACACTTTTAGGAAAATAAAAAATTCAGAAAAAAATATAAAAAAAATAAGTTTAGCTTTAGAATAGTTTTTAGGTTTAATTTTTATTTTTATAATCAAGTGATGTTATTGTGAAGAACTGAGACGCATTGGACGCATTGAAAGACTACAATTCGACAAGGAGATTTGCGTATTGTGTTCTATCTCTTTATTAAATTTTATGCCTCTATTTTCTTGATTGTTGTTTGTGTTCTAATATTCAAATGTCAGGCTAAACACTTTGTTCAAGGGGTGTGACGAAACGCGTAGGATGTTATTTTAATTAATTAATCAGATTGATTGTCATATTTCTACGATAATTAATTCTAAATTGTCCTAAATTAATTTATGTATCATGATATAGTAAATTAATTTAGTTTTAATATTTGATTTTGGGAATCGAACTAGAGATAGATTTTTTGTAAAATTTGATTATTTATTCGGTGTTAAAATTCGAGGATTCATACAAATTTTATTAAATTTATCTTAGCGGGTAGTTTATTAAGAAGAGTATAAATCTTAGATTTTCATAGTGTGATATTTTTAAATTAGTTTTCTGAAAAATATATTATTTAACTTATAATTATAATGAGAGTTAGATTCTGAATTTATTATCATCTCGAAATATTTCAATTCAATAAATTAGGAAATTAAAAAAAAAACTGAACATGCAGTGTATTCCCATCTCTTGAATCTTCTCACATTTATCACACCTGTTACATATTATTTTTAGTTTACTTATCACATTTATTTTTAGCATTAATTATTTATTCCCCCTGAATATATATATATATATATATATATATATATATATAAAGTTTTAATAAAAAATGGAATAACAAGTATTCACGCTATTTGTTTCATCTCGAAAGTTGGATTGATACATTTACTTACCACAATACGAGTAATTTAACAAGTTTTGTAAGTATTCAAGAGATTTTGAGACTCGACTTTTGAAGATAAAGATACGTACGTAAAAATCTTGTTATCATCCATCACAAATTTCCTTAAACTCTTCAACATGCTCATTAGTAGTTTTACCAACTGTGGATATTCATCGTAATTGCTCCTTTAATTTAGGCTATTTATCCTTCGAAACTTGAAGAAATTGATCTTCAAGAGTCTGCCATATATGTTTGACAGTGTTCCATCCCACGATTAAGTACATTACTTCTTCACTCATTTTTCCTGTTATCCAACTTCTCAAATGCTAATCTTTCCCTTCCCATTCTCCGTTAGCTATCACTACTTTGCCTTGTGGATCACTTTTAGGTTTAATCAATGGCTCATCATATATTAGATGGGACACCTTAAGATATTGAATGAAATGTAACATCTAGGTTCTCCAAATAAGGTAGTTTTTTGGTTTTAATTTGATGGGACAAATGGCAAACAACTGTTGAACAAAGTTAAGAGTGAGATTCAATCCAAATGATCCCATTGAGGAAGACCTAAGCTCTGATACCATAAAAAGGTAGAAGATAAAATGATAATGAAATATTTATAAAGAACAATATATTATTGATGTTACAAGTCTACCTTAGAGCAACAGTTGGAAAAAACAAATATAAGCTTTACACGGTTTACAATTGTAACTTTTTTTATATGCATTATACCACGCACTATACCAAGTACTACATGAATACCACCTACTGGGATAATGACATAATACTAGGGAGAGGATTGTGTTAAACGTGGGTAGATAGTGAGTTCCTCATGGTTAATGGAAGACTTGGTCATAATCGAAATGTGAGAGTACTGTGGTGGAAATGTGGGTAGGTAGGTAAACGTGGGTATATTCTAACAGTACTTAAGTAAAAAAACTTAATATTGGGAAATAGAACTTACGGAATAACAACAACATTGGAGATTTTTGGGTGAGTGAGTAACAAGGCCTCTAGCTCTGTTGGAGGAACCTTACAAATCAAGTGGATAACTTCGAAATTTAGATAATACAAATATGGCAATAAAATCTATGCTAAAGAGAAAAAATAAATAAAAAAATGAGTTTTTGCAAGAAAATACGTCACTAAAAAGTCTTGGGGTACTCGCAATAAAATGCATTATTTATAGATTTATTTGAAAATAATTCATAATTGAAGGGGATTTCTTAAATTTAGCCAAAAATTAAATTATTGATCAAGGCTGATCCAAAGAAATATTGAGTAAGTAAATGACATATTCACCTGATAGCCCTTGTATTTTGTAGGCTTTTTAATCTATCAACTACAAAAATAAATCCATCATCATCAATGTAACAGAGATCTCCTGTTTTAACCATCCTTATTAGTTTATTGTTAATGCAGTTGCTTCTTCATTACTCAAATAACCTGTAGCACCATTATTTAAAAGTTTTCAAGTTTGATTTTCTAGAAATCTTAACAATATGTCAACTTGCACCACTATAAACTCAATTAAGAGTGCCTATTTAGTACTAAAAATAATATACCATAAGCAATTGCAATTGATCCACGATAGATTCCATAGGAATACCCATTTAAATCATTGTAAACAGATTGATGGATTTACCGTCTTATAAAATTAGTGAAATTTTAACCAAGTTTACGAACATGGAGTAAACTTAGAGAGACCCTCAAATTGTTCCAAAAAAGCAACCAAATAGAGTGGAGTTTACATACACTATAGGAAAAATGACATTTAGTGGCAAGATGTTTTGATTCATCACATAATGTTATGAATTTTTCCCATCCATGCTAATTTTTTTCTCCATACTTTTGATAACAAATTTAGTGACGGTATCCATTTTTTCCACTAATGATCTCTTCAACAGTAATGTTGTGTGGCAATCGGAAATTTTGCCACCAAATATGTTATTTCAAGGGAAAATTTGTTTTGCCGCTAAAAAAATTACTACTGAATAAGATTTTTTTAGTGATATAGGATTACTTTTTTCATTATTTAACAGGTCTTATCTTTTGATTTGCTTTGAGATTATCACTGAAATTAATCTAAGAATAGTCTCAATAATACATTACACAAAAATTGATAAAAAAAGAGTCCGCAAAAAGCTATTTACAGAAAAAAAAATTTGTTCATTAAAGTAACATATTTTTTGTGGTTCTTACAATGTAAATTCATATGGGAAAATATAATAATTAACAAACAATTGGCAAAAAAAAAAGACGACAAAGTGCATTATTTTTTTAAATGTCTAGTTAATGGAGAGAGAAAATCGGGGAAAATGTGTTAGTTTTATTGGCATAGGTCTCTTTGAATTCCATAGAAAAATGGAGAGAAGATAAAATAGTTTAATAAATCATTAGAGTGAATTACCTATTTAGTACATAAACGATGCCCAAGTTTTAAAATTGTCCTTATACTTTATTTTGTCTCAATTTAGCCTTATAACCAATTAGTTTTGTTTAATTTGATCCTTCCGTTGATTTAGCCCATTAATTTTAACAGTATATTGGGCAAAATTATCAAACCATCTATATTCGAAATAAAATCACGTTCTAAATTAAATTAATCCACATATAAACCTAGTAAACTTTAATATTTAATTAATCCAATAATTAACTACAATTATACCTAAACATAAATTTAATTCATAACTTATTAATTAAAAATTAGAAAGGAAAAATAAAAAAGAAAAATACAAAAGAATACCCAAATGGCCTCCCTCTCCCTCTGCCACATGCTCTACCCCTTACTACCTCTTTCAAGCGGTATATCTCCTTGACAGCTTGTAATACCCGTTCCCAATATTTTATTACTTTTACCATGTAAATTTCAATCATATGAAACCCTTGGGATTTGGATTATTAATTCATGGGCTTTTATCTCTATTTGATTATTCTTTGGCCTTAAAGGTAATTATTGAAAGTTATTGGGAAGAATTCGAATTTGTAGGAAATTTCTGTAAGGACATATTTCTCATGTCCGATATCTTACATTTGTGTATGTTGTACGCAAAAAGGCACGTCACTTCACGATATCACATGACGGCCCCTATCTAAATTTTGAGAATTAAGCATTCAACATTTCCATCATGTGTCCCAAATCTGTCCCAACAACTCCACGTTCCACGATTTTACGGAGTTTATGCAAGTGGTACGCAAGAGAAGTCAAAACAATGAAAGAAAGGCAAGATATGAAAGTTCTAGGGATTTTTGGTAATTTTACAGCCACCGTCCGAAGGTCTGGTGAACTGGAAAGTTGAAGAGCTCGACGCCAGGAAGATACTGGAAGAAACGACACCTCAATCGGAGCTACGGTGAAGAAGTTCTGGCTCTTTGAAAATGGAGAAAAATATTAAGGAGAATGCTGTGTGATTTTAGACCCAAAACCAGTGAAGTTCTGCGAACCGAATAGTGAACGGGTTCGGGGGGAGAACCGATTCGAGGTACAAGCTGAACCGGTTCGGGGTACCTGACGCTGCCAAGAGTCCCAATAACTTAAAATTATTTTTGGTTTTCTTATAAAAGCCAACTTCGGAGGAGTTATTTTTCAAGACTTGGAGAGACGATTTTGAGAGTTCTATGAGCTCGAGTCTTAATATTTTTCAGTCCCAAAACTCATGTTTTGATTCACACATCATTGTCATAACTTTGTGAATCCTTTTGAAACCCAAGAACACTGCTTTTCTTTGTTCAAACTTGTGGAGAAGTCGTCCTCTTCTTCATTGCTGCTCACCTGGAGTTACTGAGGGAGATTCCAGCCGACGATGACAGAACCGACACTTACATGTATTTCTGTGTCACACTTGATTTTCATTATAATTTGTGTAACTGTATCTTACAAAATTATAATGAAAAATAAAAAGGTTTTGCCCCTTTGGGTGATTTTTCATCACTTCTGTGTGTTTGAATGTTCTTGCATGATTTCATCTTATTCAATTACACCTAGATGCATGTTTAGGATTAAATTGAAAAACTGACTTTAATTAAATAATTTCTTAATTTGAACGCAAGCGCACTCTTCAACTTATGAGGTTCAAACAGTATTGAAGATGGTTCGAACGAGTTCCCAATCTCGTTCAAAAGAGAACCAGTTAATTCAAACAAATATCTAATGTCGTTCGAAGTAGGTTTCTAATGAAGATCTAATGAGGTGTATCTGCATAGGTGTCCCTACCCCGTTAGAAGGTCGTTTGATGGAAGATCAAATGAGATCCTAATCTCGTTCGAACGAGATCCCATTCTCATTCGAACGACCTTCCCAAAAATCTTTTAAATTGGAATGCCATTGTGTGTTGTCACGTTTTGGACCCTTGGATCAATGAAGTGTCAACTAATAGCGTACCCAGATTGTTAACATCGGGATTTATATTCTTGAGGTTATTTTTGTAAGGGTTTTGTTAGGTTTGTTTGTGGGTTAGAACATGAGAGAGTGAGGGTGGGTCTCCCCAACCATTTTTAGCACATTTTCCCGCTCTTTCTGACTTTTCTTCTCCCATAACCATTTTCCCCCTAACCACACCTTGCCACCACCTCCAAACACTAGTATACACTGATTTCCTCCATTGTTTAATAAAGCTACGGATTTATGGATTTGTTGTTGGGGGTTTTGATGAAGACGAAGTAGAACTTATGGAGTTTTGAATGTGGTTTTGCTTGGAGCATGCTTGTGGAGCTAGGCAACCTCTTTAAGGCAACCGTAGGAGGTAAGGGGTTTCCATCACCTTCTTCATCCACCATTTTTGGAGCTTCTTTTAAGGTGGAAAAAACTCTACTCTTATGTTTAAAACTCTATTTTACTAGTATTTGGTCTTCTATGTAAAGTTTAAGAGTATGATGGATATATGATTTAAGAATGATATTTCTTATGAATTGTGAAAATGGGTTTGAAAAGGGATTTCAATGGTTTTGAGCAAAATGATATATTTAAAGAAAACATGGTGTTTAAGCATCTCTATGGAATAAAAATGATAGAAGAATGTTTATTTTGTTGGGAATATTTTATGAATTAATGTTTCAAAGTTTTCTTGTGGCAAATTGGAATTTTATATAAGTGGAAATTTTATTTAAGTTTTGAAGAAATAAAATGTGTTTTGCCCTGAAAAGTATGTTTGTGCAAATATTATGAAATCTCTACGATAAATTATATGTTTAACCCTTTTAAATAGGATTTTTAAACTTAAAATTTATCTTCTCATGCATATAAACGTGTAGTATTTTGATGATGAACATATAAATAAGTTTAATGATGGTTTTATTGGGTTGAAACATGAAATGAGGAAAAATAGAAGTTCTAGCTCTTAAAGTGTGTGAAAAGTGATGAAAATGTGATAAGTGTAAGGTTCTAAGACTACATGTATTAATAAAGCAAAAATGGTGTTTTTCTTATAAAGTAGTTCTTAAATGTCCAATGATTTCATATAGAAAGATGGTATTAAAGTAAAAGGATTTCCAACTTGAGAAGTATGTTACTTCAAAAGTGTTAAAGAAGTACTAATGAGTTAAAAACAATTAAGAAGTTAGTGTGGCTAACTTAATGGTGTTTTGAGAAATGACACTTGTGAAAATGGATAAAAGGACAAGATTGGAGATAAATGGGTAAAATGGTGATTTTACGTACAATTAGGATTGTGTTTCGACCGGATCGGATCGAAAAATGCCTATTCAGAAAAAATTTGAATATTTTTTGAAAAATTAAAAAAAAATCGAATTCAGAAAAATCGAAAAGTCGACAAAAATTGGAAAAAATAAAAAATTCACAAAATATATTAAAAATCCAAAAATTTCGTTAATTCCAAAAAAAAAATTATGAATTTTCGATTACTCGAAATTCTCATTTTAGAGAAACAAAGAAAATGAGTTACCCCAACATGTAAATATATGAGGATTTCGCCCATTTTTTTTTATTTATGTAGAAGTTAAGAGGATACTTTCCTTTAATAGAGCACAATTTAGAGTCCTCTCTCTCCCAACCGATGTGGGAAATGAAAAACTTTCAAAAAATCAGAAAAATCGAAAATCGAAAAATAATTTCGAAAAAAAAAAGAAAATAATTCGGAAAAATCGGATTGGCATAATTTCAGAAAAATCAAAAAAATCGGAAATTCAGAATTATTTTCGATTTCCGATCCGTTTTCGAAAAAATCGAAAATCGAAAAACTAAAATTTCATTCCAAATTCGGAAAAAATCGGATCGAAAATTGAAAAAATCGAATAATTTGAAAAAAAAAAATACAGCCCTACGTACTAGGGGTGTTCGCAGTACGGTAAAAACCCGTACCGTACCGTTTCGTACCGGAAAAAAGTGGTAATGGTTTACATTTTTTACTTACCGAAAATCGAAACTACCGATTTACCAAAATTACCGCTTTTAAAATAACAAAACATGAAATATAAAAAATACCGTGATAATATACCTAAATTATAAACTAGACATACCAAATATATCAACTTAAATTTATCTCAATCATCGATTAAATGAAATGGTTATTATTGTTTCAATTCACTAAATTAATTTATACACCAAATTTAAAATACAAACTTCATTAAATTAACATACCAAATATATTATATTGTTTTGTTTAATTTTGTCACCAAGACATTAACAATTAACAATTATTAATGAACACATTAGAATGTCACATTCACATATTTGGACACATTAGATCCAAATATATGATTACTTTTTAAAAACAAATATATATATATATATATATATATATATATAAATTGATAAATGTATTTTTAATATAAACATATAATTACTTGTCTTGTTAACTCATCATAATGAAAAAAGAAGAAGCTAGATATAACCCCAAACCCCCATCCCACATCGGTTGAAAGCAAATCCCTTACCAAGTTAACTTATTAAGGCTTCCTTCCTTAGCTTCTTTTCATGTTGTCCCACATCGATTTTGAGTGGAAGACCCATCCATCTTCCTTCTTATAAAAGGGTGGCACCTTTCCACTTAGAACAGGTGAACAAATGAGGGGTTAGATCTGAGGTATTTACCTTAGATTATTCCATATCTCATCCACACGTGGTTTTAACAAAAAAGAGTTTAAAAGATTTCATTCAAGTTGCTTTATTTTATTTTTTTTGTCAAAGAAAATTTGACAAAATATAAAATAATGATGACCCTAGTTTTTTTTATTTTTAATGGAATTTTTGGATGATTATTGTTATTGTTGTTACAACAATTTCGGAATTACCGAAAATACCGATTTTACTGTGGTTTAACACTACAAGAAAATAGGTTTTTAGCAATGAAAATTTTTTGTCGCAAAAGGTCTTAATTCGTCGCAAAATCGTTTCCGTGACGAATATATTTCGTCGCCATTTTCGTCGCACTAGGGCCCTCACTAAAGGGTTTTCAGTGACGAATTTATAGTTCTTCATGAAAAATATTTATTGCGACAAAATTGTTCCTCACGAAATCCTATTCAATTAGTCGCTAAATATACAAAAAAAATATTTTGAATGTCTTTTTGTGATGAATAAACTCGTCACAAAATGTTGTAAAAAGTGTCCATAACAAATTCGTCGCAAAAGAAATGAATTTTTATAAATTATTTCATATGAATAATTTTTTTCGCATAAAAATCATCACAAATTTTATTTTAAATTTGAAATGTAATTATTGTAACAACTAAAACCCATTACACTCATGTCGTCCAATTAATTGACAATAATTATAATATGGTTTTCCGTACATGTTAGTGTTTCAATAAACATAGAATAAAATTAATGATAAATTCAAATTGAGATTGAAATAGACATAAAGATTGAAACAATAGACTTAATATTATAAAAGTTAACTTGAATAGTGCTAGCCATATTCAATTGAAATAAATAATGATTAAGACAACCGTTATGGTTGTAATAACACAATAAACAAAAGACAACTAAATCATGGTTCAGAATAACATGATAAACAAAAGACAACTAGATCATGGTTCGACTGAGGTCCCCTCGATTCGCCTAAAAGATGCCTCTGTGTGTTTCATAAAGCGTTCAAGCACCTCCTTCTGACTCGCAATAAGATCTTTCAACTGTGTGACCTCGGACTTCAATGTCTCATTCTCTGCCATAGTTTCCCTAGCGAAAACATATCTTGGTGTGTCTGGTCGGGGCCCAAAACCTTGACCCTTCACGTAACCCGACCTTTTTCCAAGAACTCGCTCACATATCTGAGCTTCACTTAATTGAAGATCTGTATTTTGCTTTAAGTCATTCATCTCATTCTGCAAAATTAAAAGAGAACGGTTTTATTTTATATAGAAAATAATAACGTTGTTATGACTACACTGATAATTGATATACTTACATGGCACGACTCTGCCTCCAAATTACTCCATCCATTTTTGTTGAAATGGGTATCGTGGAAGAGCTGTATTGGTCCCTTTGGCCCAGAATCTGACACTTTACCATTCTATTACCAAAAACATATCAATGCAAGTACACAAATATATATATATATATATATATATAACATTAAATTAAAAATAATATAAAATTACCTCCTCATATTTGTGTTGCACAAAAGATTTTGACCCGCCGCGATGATTAAAAGGAACATGCGCACGACTCTCACTACATTTTGCCGACTTACTCTACAATATGTTTTTAGCTCGTGTCAATTTCACAAAACTTTCATTATTTCACAAAGTTTTTAATAGGTTTAGTTTAAAATTTTAGTATATCATAAACATATTTACATATTATCACCGACCTATATAATTTAAAAAAAAAAAAGAACATGCTTACTTAAAAAAATTCTACAAAGAGTCCACCAAAACATAATCATCCTAAAAAAGAGCATTTTAGTTTACCAAACTAATGTTGGGAGGGATTTGTCACGATTATGGGCCGATTCACTTAATTGTTATCATCACCGATCATAAGAATGTCATCAGATTTAAGATAAAAAAAACTGTCCAAATTTGATCATAAGCAAAAATAGAAATAAAGGAAGAAAAGAACATACCTGCCAGTCATTAGTGTGGAAAAGATCACAAAGGTAGTCCCAATCATTTTTAGAGGCAACCTTGGGATGTTTGTGTTGTTTAGCCTCTTCCAAAGTTGTGTACTTTAAAACATGCAACTTCAATTCATAGTGGAAGTTAGAATACCGAGATCCCATCGTCACGTGCAGATATCTTAGAACATTTGGGTTTGACATGTCAACATCGAACTTCGTCTACAAAAGTTAAAACATTTTCAATGTTGCAATTCATACAAAAATAATTAAATAAGAATATAGTGGCCTAACGATTTATACTTACCAAGATTCTATCGATCAAAGTTTCCTTATCATCCATAGAGACAGCTGACCATTTTCGAACCTGAAGAGGCGCGTGGCTCCGAACAACAATTCCAATTTCAGCTATGAAAGTATCATCATTAAGGCCTGATGGTCTGCCATCTCCCGGGGCAAAGTGTACTGGTATTTTAGACCCTGTTTGTGAGTACAAGGCGTCGGCTTTCAAATTTCGAGAATAGCCACGCTTTTTCTTGGAAGTAGAAGATGCTGAAAAAATAGTACACCATAAAATTTATAGATTTTCTTTTCTTGAATATACAATCCTTGATCACATTTTACCTAATAAGAAGTAGGAATACTATTACCTGTGTTTGGCAGTCTATATTTTAAGTTTTGCATCAATATAAAAAACATAAATAAATATACTATGAAGAATGGAAATATCTTCAACTGAATTATTAAGGGAACTTTTCATTATCCATTTATTCAGATCAAATGATATTTTATAGAAACAAAATACAAGAATGCATAGAAGGCTTAGAGTCCTTAAAGATGAGTTGATTTATTTCTCATCGTAGGAGTTAGATACAAGAATGAATAAAAGATAGAAAAAGAAAGACGAGATTCAAATCTTCCAATAGCAAGACGAGCTTCACTTCATCGATTCTTAAAAAAAAGTTAAAAATTAGTTGATTAATAAAGAATAGAATTAATTTGTTTAGGTTAAATGAATTTGGATCTGATGATGTTTTGTTATTTGATTTTCTGTCTCCAGGGCTACTTCGAGAACGCCATATCAATTGCATAATCCTGCTACTGAATCTCGTGAGACAGAATACGAGGATTCCCTCTAGAGAGGTATGGGGAGGTAATCCAGCAAGGTTCCTCAGGAAGCTTACTGATGAAGAGGTGGCCTTCATCTCCCAGTCTGCCACCAATTATACCAATCTTGCACAGGTCCATGCTGCTGAAAATGCAAAACCATTTGATGAGATAGAGTTTGAGAAGGTACTTCGCAAGAAGTTTGTTAACCGTGATGAGGAATACGATTCAATGTTGGGTGTTATTCGTGAGACTCCCCCCGAGCTTATTCTCCCAGATAGCATTCTACCTGATAAAGCACCCAAGGCATCTCAACAATGAGATGACATTCTTGCAAGCTACTAGCTTTTGCTTCTAATTTTTCCATATATTGAGATTTGACATTGAGGGATGTATGTTTGTGAAAATTTATGGAGATCGGTTAATTTCTTTTAAAATAATGACAGGCTTGTTTTAGAGTAGAGGGTAGAATTAAGGTTCAACATTTTCGTACTTTTCAGCTCTACTACCTGCTGCTTTTTTGGATACACTGTTTCATGTTTAGAAGGGAACTGCTGCTGTAAAGCAATATATGTGAGACTAAAAAAGGCAACTAATAACTAAAATTGACTAATTAGCCCAAAACATATTTGGAAACTAATTAAAGACTAAAAATAAAAAATAAATGACAAAAATACCCTAAACTAAAAAAAAGAAAGATAGTCTTCTCCCGGAAGCATAACCACGCGCCACGTGTCTCTAATATACATCAGATGTAGATCATAGATGTCCAAGAAACAACATCTTCCTCTTAAAGTTTTCTGAGAACTTTCAGAGCAGTGTCCAATTTTCCATGCTTGGCATACATATCTATAAGAACACTACAAACATATACGTTTGGCTGAAATCCAGTCTTTATGACTTGACTATGTATCTGCTCTCCTAGATCAAGAGCTCCAACAGAAGTGCAGGTTCTTAATTTACTAGGATATGTGTACCGATTAGGCCTCATGCCTTCAATCTGCATTTTTGAGAATATCCGAAATGACTCGTTCAGATCACCCATCTGTCCATAAGTCACTAGCATCACATTCCACAAAACCACATTTTCTGTTTGAGTTGTAAGGAAAAAATCTTCGGCTGTTTTTACATCAGAACATTTTACATAAAGATCAAGCAGAGAACCTTCAATAATAATATCTGAAGTGATTCCTGCCTTTATTGCATATGAGTGGAGTTGTCTTCCCGTATGAAGAGCCCCAACTGAAGCACAAGCATTCAATAGGCAAGCTACGGTAACACAATCAGGTTTTAACGAGTCCATCTACATTTGTTCAAATAGCTGGAGAGATTTCTCGATTAACCCACACTGAGCAAGCCCTGAGATGAGCGAGTTATACGAAACTCCATCTCTGCGCACCATTTTGCTGAAAATTTGTTCAGCGGATATTAAGTTCCCATATCGGGAATATAAAGTGACAAGAGCATTGCACACGAAAGTTTCGGATGAATATCCCCATTTACATATAAGGGCATGAAGCTACTCTCCCAGCTCAAACAACTCTATTTTGGTGCATGCACTTATGACACTAGAGAAGATATAAGGAGTATGCATAGTTCCTAATTTATGCATCTCGAGGAATAGAAGGATGGCTTCTTTTTCAAGCCCATTTTGAGATAAACCAGATATCATAGCAACCCATAAGTAATATAATTTGGCATCAAGCCACAACATTTCATCTCCTCAAATAGTTTTATCGCTTCATTACCGCAACCATGTTGAGAATAGCCTGTGATCATGGCATTCCACGAAATTTCATTTTTCTCCGGCATTTCAAGAAACTCTCTCATGGCATCATCAAGGCTCCCACACGTGGCATAAAATGTGATTAAGACATTGGAAGCCTCGGTTTCTGTGTTGTACCCATTTTTTATTACGCAAGCATGAATTTTCTTCCCTTATTTTATATTTGATGTATTGGCGGCAGCACTAACTGCAGACCCAAATGTGAACATATTAACTTCTACTCCTGCTCGATGCATTTGAGAGAACACCTGTAGAGCTTCCTCGTAGTGTCCACTCTGTGCAAAACCGAATATCAACCCATTCCAAGAACTATTATCTTTCACATCAATTTTGTGAAATATCAAGTGTGCCTCTTGTATTCTACCGTACCTAGCATACAGACTAACAAGTGCATTGCCAATTGAAAGATCCAGTGGGTAGCCAGCGACGACCGATTGAGCATGGATTTGGCGTCCTTGATTGAGTGCTTGAACTCCAGCACATGCACTGATTGCACTTGAAAATCCTATGTTATCAGATCGGATTCGTCGGTCTAGCATTTCTTCAAAAAGTCTAAGAGCTTCAACAAAAAAATCATGCTGATAATGTGGACAGTTGAGGCCACTTATAAACTATAACAAACACATCCTTTATCTAACTCCTAAGATGAGAAATAAATTAACAGTGAGGAATAAATGCATAGAGTCTTTAGAAGCTAACTGGCAAATAGCACATCTAGACAACATTTGCAGACCAGTTTTGTGAAGATTACTGATCACTAGAAGCGTGTTACGCAGAATTTTCCAAAAAAAGATTGAGAATTTCGGAGAAATATGATATTTCCAGATTAATGAAAACCAATGGATATTAGGACTATGATCAGTTAGATAATTGTATGACTCTTTATGTGTAAGCTCCCTTGTTTCCAGATTCAAGAGCATACTCCCAAAATAAATTTATCAAAGAAATTAAATTTGAATCATTATATAAACAAATGGGAATGATATCATCTGCCCACCATAAATGAATATGAGCTTTAAACCCCCTTGGACTAGATATTGGGTTTAGGTTGCCTGAAGAAATTTTGTTAATGCAGCTGCTTTGTTTGTCATTTGTATACCATAAAAGAATGCATCAATTTACAAAAAAAATAGTAATCAAGCGTACCATTACTACTGGGAACACCCATAGAAGTTGCCTCAGATGTTGGAAGAGATGGTGCATGCGCCATCCGAGGAGAATCCCTGGAAATGCCTCTCACAGTCCCTCCTCTACATGCTCTGCCTCCAGGTGCCATACTAAAAAAACATAAAAATTCAACTAAAAGAAGTAACATAATTGTGTTACAAGTTAGAATGTCATACAAACTCGCATACAAATCCAAAAAGTGTGAAAATTACATTCAGTGTCGTCATCTCAATCACTGTCATCATCACTGTATTGAGTTTTTTCATCATCACTGCAATATTCTTCCAACGTGTCATCTTCTTCTCCACTATCATCGTCATAGGGAATATGATCATTATCATCACCATTGGCATTGAAATCAAGTGAATTAATTATCTCTTCAGGCAGATCATCATCGACTCTAACCAATGGTACTATGCCATCGTCCTCTTGAACCTCCAATTGAACATTAGAAGACACTTCTTCTTGGTATGCCTCATGACTAGTGCCATCAGCAAGATCTCCCACATCATCTTTCTTTGGTACATCCCAAATATGCCTGTGTTTCACTTTTTGCGCTATTTTCCAATCAGATCCCAACTTGTAATCATCCAAGTAAAACACTTGAGACACTTGTGTTGCAAGAACAAATGGATCATTTTCATACCATGTATTACGAACATTAATTGAGGTGAGATGAAAATCCTGTTGTATTCGTTTCTTTTTCGGATTAGTGTCGAACCACTCACACTTTAATAGAATAACATGGTACCCACTTATGTAATTTAATTTGATAACATTACACAACCGTCCATAAAAATCAATTTCCTCACCATCATGCCCCCTCGTACAACTACTCCACTATTTTGAGTTATACGCCAACTGTCACGGTCTTTGGTGTGGAAACTAACTCCATTAACAATACAACCAGTGTACTCATTTACACGAACATCGGGACCGCACGCTAATGAATATAGTTCATTAGTGGCATCTAGAGACCCTTCACGACGTAGGAGCTTAATCTATACTATATAAAGGATTAATGTTATTGTCAATAATAAAACTCTGTCATAGTTAATTACCCAACTCAGATTTTAATCAACTTACATGCTTTTCAAACCACTTAGGAAATGTTTTTTCTTGCCTACGGTATAAGTTGTTGGGACATTCCATCTCCAATTCAGCCATATGTTCACTGCATATACAAATTAAATCTTTAAAAACAATCAATATTAGAATACTTATTCGAGGAGGTGGAAATTTGAAACTTACTCCAAATATGGTTGTATCTCTCTACAGTTGTTCAAGATGTACTAATGAATCTTATTAATCTCCCCTTTTGGTAAGCTTATGAGTTGTCTTCCACCAAAGGGGCGAACAACCTGCGAGAATACAGACAATCCTCCCTGATGTTGCTCTAGTCCTCCATCATCATTACGATCTTCTCGATTGAATCTAGTTTCAACTCCATGAAGGTACATTGAACAAAAGTTTAATGCTTCTCTAACAATATACGCTTCTGCAATTGAACCTTCTGGTCGAGCTTTATTTGTGACGATACCCTTTAATGTTCCTAGATTCCTATAGACATAAAACAAGATAATGTATAACCATTGAATTAAGAATGTACATTTAAAATATGTATGAAGTACCTCTCAAACGGGAACATCCATCTCGAGTTCACTGGTCCAGCTAGAATAGCCTCACGTGGTAAGTGCACAGCTAAATGGACCATAACATCAAAAAAAGCTGGTGGAAAAATTCTTTCAAGCTTACATAGTATGAGGACAATCCCCTCCTCTAACTTTTCTAATTCTTTCACAGATAATGTTTTATCACATAATGTTTGAAAGAAGTTGGATAGCTCGGCCAATGTTGTATAAACATTTTTAGGCATATACGGACGTATTCCGGCACATAGAAGTCGTTGCAGCATAACATGACAATCATGACTTTTTAATCCCAATATCTTAGCATCAGTGATGTTTACATTTCTCGATATGTTTGCTGCATATCCATCAGGAAACTTCACGGACTTTAAAAATTTACAAAATTCTTTTCTCTCATTTGGTGTCAACGTATAAGATGCGTGTGGTTTCAACCATCGACCACCTTGCTCTTTCAGGTGTAGCTCCTTCCGTATGTTCATATCGGCTAAATCCGATCGAGCCTTATCTGTGTCCTTGTTTTTTCCTTCGATACTCATCAATGTCCCAAGAACACTATCACATATATTTTTCTCGATATGCATAACATCAAGAATATGTCTAATTTTTAACTTTGACTAATACTCCAACTCAAAGAAAATACTTTTCTTTGTCCAATTCAATTCCTCAGGGGTGCGCTTTCTCTTCCTATCTTTGTTGTTTGGATTTTTACCCGGCTGTAATTTTTTAACCCGTTCCAACTGGTGTAAGATGTCATCTCCGCAAAGCTTCCTTGGTGCAGCTCTTAGTTCATGCTTTCCATCGTGAATTTTACTCCTCCTCCAAGAATGATTTAAAGGCAAGAATCGACGGTGACCCATATAGCATATCTTATTTCGTAGTGGTTGTGATGTTGTATCTTCATTCCATACTGGACAAGCATTATAACCTTTTGTGCTCCATCTAGACAAATTCCCATATGCCGGAAAGTCATTGATAGTCCATAAGATAGATGCATGCAATTGAAAATATTCCTTACCATAAGAATCCCATGTTTGTACACCAACATTCCACAACTCTTTTAACTCATCTATAAGGGGGCGTAAAAAGACATCCATGTCCTTCTCAGGTGCTTTGGGGCCAGGAATTAGCAACGCCATCATGAAAAAATGTTCATTCATACACTTCCAAAGTGCCATATTGTAAGGCACAAGTATAACAGGCCACATACTATATGAGTTACTCATGTTGCCAAATGGATTAAAACCATGTGACGCAAGACCCAGTCTGACGTTACGAGGATCCTGTGCAAACCAAGGGAATTGATTGTCAAAATCCTTCCATGCCAAAGAGTCAGCTGGATGCCTCATTTCATCCTCAGTATCAACGCGTTTCTCCTTCTGCCACCGCATATCCTCAGCTGTATGTTTTGACATAAATAACCTCTGTAAACGAGGTTTAAGTGGAAAATAACGCAACGTCTTATGTGCTACATTCTTCCCCTTCTTGGCATCATACTTAAATCTGGGTTCATTGCATTCCGGACACTTATCTGCATTTTCATGCTCTTTCCAGAATAATGCACAATCATATTTACAAACATCAATTGATTCATAACCCAATCCCAAGTCCCTTAACTTCTTCTTTGCATCATAATGCGACTTCGGTATGTTTGATCCTTTTGGCAAGGCATCTTTTAAAAGTTGAAGCAACATATCAAACGATTTGTTGCTCCAACGATTAAGAACTTTCACATGCATTAGCTTCACAATAAATTGAAATGAAGTGAAATTCTTACAACCCGGATAGAGTTCTTGTTCAGTTTCACTAAATACTCTGTCAAATCTACTAGGACTCCTTTCCGAACTACATTGTCCACTTTCACTATGCTCGGGGAAACTATAAGAGTCAAATGCATCATTTAACATTCCTTAAATATCATCTTCTTGATCATCATTTTCAACATATTCAGAAGCTTGCGTATTTAAATTACTACGAATAGCATAACTGTAGGATACCCCCCGAAGGCACAAATGTTTTTCAACGATTGTTAGATAGTGGACATATACTTCTTGACAATCACGACACGGACATCTTATCTTGTTAGTTTCATCCAAATTTTTTCTTTTATCCTCAATAAAAGATTTAACGTCGTCTTTATACTCTTTAGATAATTTATTTGGTTGGAACATCCAGCTGTTATCCATATGCAACCTGTTTACATTGAAAAAGAACTTAAAATATAAATATTTACTTAACCCCCCATGCGAGATGTTTTTTATAAAAAAAATGTAATAATTTTTGGGGTTCTAAACATTTTAAGGTGCCCCTAAAAAAATTATCTCAAAAAAATTTTGAACTATATTAAATAATTTGAACTATATTAATGGACAGTCCAAATCGCACATGAAAAATCACTGCTAACTAACTAAAATGTGACTGTAGTCACCGTAATTTCCCGACACTAGATGTTTTTCTAATCAGCCCCAAATATAAAAATATTATTTTAGGGCATTCAAAATATATTTACTGTGAAAAGCAATATATATATATATATATATATACACACACACACACACAAAACATATACATTGTATATATACACCCAAAACATATATACACTGTATATATATACACACACGAAACATATACATTGTATATATACACACAAAATATATATAAGATGTACACACACACACACACACACACACACACACACACACACACACACACATATATATATATATATATATATATATATATATATATATATATATATATATATATAAATGTACACTGTTTTACACTGTAAAATGTACTAAAAAAGCTATATATATATACACTGTTTTGCAGTACACTGATGTACTAAAAAAGCTGTATATATACACTGTAAAAAGTTGTAAAAATATATTTTGTGTGTGTATATATATATACACATACACAAAACATATACACTATGTATATATGTAAAAAGCTGTAAACTGTATATATAAGTACACATCCCCTGTTTTTGTGTGTATATATATATATATAGACATACACAAAAATGTTTTGTGTATATATATATATATATACAAAACATATAAACTCTATATATCTCTTAGCATACACACACACACATATATATATATACACATACACATGCCTGGAATTAAAAAATTGACAAAAACAAGGGAATTAGGGGATTGACAAAAATAGGGTAATTGAGGAATTGACAAACATAGAGATTCAATACAAATAGAAAGATATACATACCTGAAATGGTTCTGTTTCCAATTAACACTTCTAGGGCACAAAGGAAGAGAAGCAAAATCAGTATATATATATATATATTGAGAGAGAGAGAGATAGAGAGAGAGAGAGAGCATGTGAGAGAGAGAGATACCTGTGAGGGAGAGCTAACAGAGATACGGGAGAGGGATACGGGAGAGGGATTCGGGAGAGATAACGGAGAGTGATACGGGGATGGGGAGAGATAGAGAGGGGTTGGTTGTTAAGGGTCTGTTAAACGTGGAAAAAAAACGTGGGTTCAACTTTTACCAAAAAAAAAAATACCGGGAATACCTTTAACTTAGTCCCGCCATTTTTTATTTTAGATTTAGTGACCAATTTAATTCCTCACAAAAAATTAGATGAGAACTTGACATAATAATTTAGTGACGAAATTTAATTTTTCTCACACATTGATATTTATTGTGACCAACAATAATCATCACAAAAAAAATAATTAATTTTATTACCTTCAGTGACTCATTTATTTTTCATCGCTAAATATAACTTTTTATGAGGAATTTGAGATCATCGCAAAATAATTCATCACTAAAAACCTTTTTTCTTGTAGTGTAAAGTGGTTTGGTTTCGGTTTATAAATTATTGTACCGAATGTTATAACCGGTAATTTCGGTTTTTATAAATAAAAATTGGTTTGGTTTTGGTAAATCCAATTTACAGACCAAACCGACCGATAACTAGCCCTACTATGTACAGTGGAACATTTTTATGAAATAAAAATGTTGAAAATGGAGTTACACAAAATGGTCCTAAATGAACTTGATTTTGGGGATAAAATCAATGTAAGGGTCTAAAGGACAAGAAATGATTATTTGAAACTATAACACAAGTTGGGATGAAATACCAGATTTTGGTTTCAATAGGTAAAGGAAAAGTGGAATAATGTAGACATTTGTAAAATGTTAAAACACATTAATAAGGACTCATATGACATCCGAATTATTAAGGAGGGTCCGGAGCCCTAGGGTGAAAGACCCAAAATCACTTACTAGAGCATATGGTAGCATAGCCGATGGTGTAAAGCTCGTTAAAGTATGCGTATATTTGAAGATTTTGAGAAAAAGATAATGAAAAATGAAACATGTCAAGAAATGAGTTTTGTGGTGAATATGAGAAAAGACGAAAAAACTTGAATGAATTAATAAATGTTCCGGTAAAGGATAACATGGACAAGTAAATGTGAAAAGTGATTAATGTTTATAAGGTAAATGACTAGTATAGTTAAGTGATTAAAATCTAAAGAAGGTTGACCCATAATTAACACAAGAGTATATTCATTAAAGGTTTTAAACTGAAAATAAGTATTTTCTAAGATGGTGCCTGCGTGTATTGAAAGGTGATTTTCAACGAAGATACTAATGTGAATTGGTATGAATAAAGGAGTAATTTCGGGAAAAGAAATGTTTTCCTGAAACAAACGGTATTTGTTTAAAATATTTAACCAGGCGTGTTAAATCAAAAAATAAATTTCAAGTCAAGTAAAAGGGAAAGGGAAATTCTTTACAAGATTAAGGTAAATAAATTGGAATAAATAACGTTTTTGAAATAAAAACGGTCTCATGAATTTAAGTGTATATATATATATATATATAAGGTTGTTTCATGTGCACATATACATAACGTGTTAGAGTCTGATTTATGTCATTATATTATATATTGCATTATTGTAATTCTTCACCGGGCATTCGGCTCATTCCGTCGTCTTTGTTACGGAAGGTTGAATGTGGTTTCATATTTCGAGAGCATTGAAGAGGTAAGTATTCTTTTTATTTTACGTTTGTATTTCTGTATGCTTTAATTCTGGGGTCGCTTCTCATGGATCTCTCACGTAACTTGATTTAAATGAAAATCGCATACTAAACAAGTGAGATGTTAGTTAAATAAAACTGAATTAAAAACATTATGTAGGTTATTTCATTGCACTTCACACTTAACGATTGGGTCGGATCGAGTTGGCTACGGGTAACCAATAAATCCGGGTCAGGGCATTACACAGTGCCCTTAAAATATTCTAAAGAATTCTATTGAGACCCTAAAGTATTATTTGTACGTATTGAACCCTTAAAGTATTGTTATGGTGTCAATTAAGCCCCTTCATCAAAATTTACCCTCAAACCATTATTTGTACAAATAATACACTATAATATATTGGCTACATAGATATAGTATTCTCAATAATTTATGGGTTACATAGATATTCGACTATAATATAAAATCAAGAGACTATTTAAAAACTTAAGGCACAACTTAGGGAGTATATAGGCAATTTCCTCAATATATTATCATTATCATTTTTACTCTTACATCTATTCCCACTATTGTTATAAGCTAAATTTTTTATTTGTAATGATATAATAGTGGCTGTTTTTTTCATTCTCTTCATTCACGACTTGTAACAAAAGCATGCCAGAATATAATTTTACTTATAAATAATAATAAAATCAATTTTCATCAGTAGGCTCCATTCATTAAGTTTGTAATCAAATAGATCATATGTAAATTTTTTTTTGCTATTTGGTCCTTTTAAGATCATTCCGATTGGGAACATTAGAACACAAGTACTAAATATGTATTATCTATGCAACTTGTGCAAAACATGTAGTAAACAATTGTTGTCTATGGTAAATATGAAATATAATAATATTGTACACATGTAATAGCAGAGATTTAAAAGAAATTCTGTAATAAGATCAATTAAAAAATATCCTATATAACCTTATAAAATAACTACCGGTTGTATTTATTTTACAAGAAGTTTCTCTCTAGTTTTTTCCTTCCTTTTTCCCTTCCTCATAAAGTTAATACAAATGGGATAATCATATTGTTGGGTAGGTGGTTGGTCATATATGATTTGAAAGATATGACTGGTCCCAAATTATTTGCTGGTCCTTTGACAACACTGTAGATACATGCGCATAATATTCTTTTAACACCCAGTAACCAACAAAGAAGGAAACAAGAAGGGACCCAAAACTAGAGCCGACTAGGAATCGTGTCGAGTTGTTTTGTATTGATTTTTATCGCATTCAAGTTTAAACAGGTGATTTTTTTATCATATGAAATATTTATATTTAAATTCGATCAGTTATCTTAATAATCGTGTCCTCCGTTATTACATATTAAAATAATGATTTATTTTGAATCGTATACAAGTTGATATATTATTTCATTTTTAGCATAATTAGATCAATTAATTTATTAACATTATGAACCCTCTCAATTAATAAAATTTCGTTATGATTAAATTAATATTAAGATAAAACAAAATTACAAGTCCCAATAATATATATTATTTACTTAAATTAATAGGCCTTAATGGGTCTTATCACGCATTAACGAGTGAAGAATGTCAATACTAACCCAATTTGTTAACTATTGTGTCTTGACGGATTGACGGATTGATACTGATATGACTCGAAACTATTAATGATTGACTCATTAACTTATAACTTCGTGTCGTTTTGTGTCGTGTTTCATTTTGCTAGGTCTATTCAAAACACTCGACAGCAATAAAAGGAAAAAAAAAGTTATTTATGATGCTTTTGGCCTTTTGTTAGCAATAATACATTTAATTCATATTTTGGGAGCTTAAAAAATGGGTCTTGTTTGTGCAAGACATTTATTAATTAATTTCATTAAAATAAAATTTTCTCAATACATCATATTTCCACACGTTTAAAATTTTTACTATCGATTCTCACATGACTTAGTGGAGAAAACATACTTGCTAATGAGATTTATTAAGGTATAGAAAAAAGGGACTTATTTAACTGTATACTTAGTAAATGATACCAATGTTAAAAAAAATAGTTCATATTTAAATGTGCATATCAAACAGATGTTAATATTGTCAGAACGCGAAAAACATATTGAAGATTTATTTACCCACTTTAAAATTGAGTTAATATAACTCGTACGTATATATTGGTTGAAATAATCAAATATGGGCGTCAGTTTTAAAAAATACACTTAATCATGTGCGTTAATTATATTGAAAAAGTAGTAGACTTTTAATTTGACATGTCCTTCAGGAAAGTAGAAGTATTATTTTGAAATGAAGTAAGTAATAACTTTAAAGACCTGTTTGGATCAATGTAAAATATTTTTTAATAGGATGAAAAAATAAAATAGTGAAAATACATCGTCACCTATTTGGGGATATTTTGTTTGTGTTGAACATTGCATAAATATAACATGTGTAGTCATAGACAATCATAAACGAACAATAATCAAATTTTAAATATGTAATTTTTTATCATTTTATGTTAATTTTGATTAAAAATATTTCATTCCGAACCGAGCCATATAATTGTTTCAAAAGAAATACATTCCTTCAATGTTTGAACTTTCTCTTCTCCTTCTCATTTTCAAGGAGAGTCATGTTCTAATTCAAATATGATAATAAAATTATTTGGGCGGGTGGTGGGTCATAGTTGAAATCAAAAGCCATGACTTGACCTCATATAATATACTTTTTGAAGACCTCAAATTATATGATGGTTCTTTGACAAAAGTAGCTCAAATGTCTAAATTATTGCATTAACACCCACTACCCAACACAACACAAAGAACAAAACAAGTATTAACCCAAGGCACATGTTCATATTTTAATTCACCTGTCATTTGTAACAAGCAAACAAATAAAATTTAACTTACCTAATTTTTATCTACTAAATCACAGTATTTTTTTTTTAAACAATGACATACGAAAGTATTTGAAGTGGATGGAGATAAAAGTGATGGTTTCTCCGAAAGAAATTTTATTATAAAAAGCATGTAAAATGTACAATAGATGTTGTAGTTTAGGCAAAGTCATTGGACTCTGTTTAAAAGCATGGGCATGGTAAAAATTTCATTTGAAAATTCTTCCTCCCTAAAATGAAAAAAGATAAATCATATGAAATGGCCAAAATGTGCAAGATGAGCTTGCAGTATAGATTAAAATAAATCTGGACAACCCTTAGGTGAGCTCAGCGGGCTGGTCCATGAGTTTGATCTCGATGGTCAGAGTAGTTCAATTCCCTCGATAGTTAGGAGGTAGAGTGAAAAATCTCCAAAAAAATCAATTTTCGCGCCGGAAAAATTAGTCTCGATATGCGCGAAAGCCGGTCCCCAAATTACCCCCATTACCAAAAAGAATAAGAAAATAAAAAAATAAATCGTGAGAATTAAATACTATTAAACAACCCTAAAACCTAGACATTGGGTTTGAAATTTTAAAAGCCTCCATATGTTCTACGTAAAATAGTCTAAACCAAACACTCTTAAAAACCATGGCTAAACAAATTTTGACTTAAAAAAATAATTGTACCTTTCATAATTGATGGTCCTCGTGTCCGATTAACCCCCCATAGCATCCCCACTCTCGTGATCAACGATTTTCCCCTCCATACTCTGTGACAACATCCCCGCGAACCGTTGGCTCTCCTCCTGCATGTCCGTCGACGCGCCCCTTCCCGCCGACTCCGTCAACCCATAACCCTGCAAAACCTTCACCCCAGGATAAAATTTCATAAACACCTCAGTCACCTCCTTACTCAAAGGTGCACCACCACTTAAAACTGACTCCAAGCTGCTCAAATCATATTTCTCCTTAATCATTTTAGCATTATTGACCATGGCCACAAGTATTCGTGGCACAAGTGGCAAATATGAAGCGTTGTATTTCCCAATTGCTGAAAACATTGCATGGAACTCAAATTTGGACAAAACAACTACGGTGGACCCTCTTGCCACTAGCCCGAGCCAGGCTATAAATATGGAACATGGGACCGTACAAATAAATGTTTGTTCCAATTCATCAAATTTAAAACGGTTCACTACCGTTTGAACTATTGCAATTAGATTCTTATGCGTGACACCACTCCTTTGCTCGATCCCGTGGTCCCGGAAGAGTAAAGGAGTGTCGCGGCGTCATCTTGTGACACCGTTTTAACAACCGTATGGTCAGACGGTTGTTTTATCATCATTTCATGTAATGTACTAGTAATTACGGATGAATCTTGGACTGAATCTAGGCTTTCGTTAATGAGTACAATGGGAAGATTTGACCCTGAAAATTTCGGGATTTATTCGGATGTTGTGCAGGCTAGTACCGGTTTTGAATCAGATATTTGTTTAGAAATTTCCATAGATGTGTTGAGGGGATTTGTGGTGGTAATTATGGCACCCAAGGACATGACGGATAGACATATAATTGGGAAATAAATAGAGTTTGGAGAGAGGAGGAGGATGACATTGCCTTTTTTGATGCCCATGTTGGAGAGAGAATGGGAGAGATAATCAACTGCATGCCACAGGTCTGATAAGGAGAGTTTTTGGACAGTGGTGGCTTCAATATAGGCGGTGGGGCCATGGTGGGCATGGGAGGAGAAGAAGGTGCTAACATCAAGAAAAGGGCTTTGTGGTAAAGATATGGGTTTGCGTTTGCTATAGAAGGTGGAGTTGGATTTGCAAAACCCACTTTTTGGATCAATTGTTGCCATGGGTTTCGTGGTAAAGTATGATTTGTGGTTATTTTTTTAGAGGTTTTTAAAACATTCTCTGACAGGAGCACACCATAGTACAAATAAATAAAATAATACTAATCCGTGTGTACAACATTTTCCTTCTTATTATGGAAGGGTTGTGCTAGAATGGAAGACTATTCAATTACGAGAGTGGAGGGTTGGGTGAAGTCATGTTTCTTTCGTCTTTTAATTATTTCCATTTGAACCCCTGTCAGATTTTGATTCTAGCAAAACTCTAAGCACGTTTGTTGTATTTTATGTGGTGATCTTGTGCATGTTTTTGTTATGATATTTCATGTGCGGCTAAGGATTTTGGAAATATGTTAGAGCATTACAATTAGGGGTGCACATGGTTCGGTTCGGTTCGGTTCCACTACGGAACCAGAATCAGAATCGAAATTGATTGGTTCCGTGATTTTGGAACCAGAACCAGAACCAAAATTGGTCGGTTCGGTTCTCGGTTTGGTTCGGGTTGGTTCATGGTTCTGGTTCTTGGTTCTGGTTTGTGGTTCTGGTTCGCGGTTTGGATCGTGATTCTGGTTTGCGGTTCTAGTTCGCGGTTCTGGTTCGCGGTTTTCATTAATGGTTCTGGTTCGTGGGTTGGTTCTCGGGTTCTGGTTAATGGTTCTGGTTAATGGTTCAGGTTCATGGGTCGATTCTCGGGTAGGTTCTTGGGGTCGGTTCTTTGGTTCTGTTCTTCAGTTCGGTTCCATGGGTTCGGTTCTCGGTTCGGTTCGGTTTGGTTCAGGTATAAAATCGAGAACCGAACCGAACACTTCGGTTCTCAATTTTTTGGAACCAGAACCAACCCGTGGAGAAAAAAAAACTGAACCAACCCAACCCACGAAGGTCGATTTGGTTCGGTTCTTCGGGTTAACGGTTGTTTTGCACACCCCTAATTACAATACTGGGATTGTGAGAGTGAGCCTTTTGTTAGGAGGGTGTCCCGTTTGGCTTTTTCAAGTATGAAAGTGATGCGTTTGAGTTTTTCATGATTGATTGTTCCGGTAGAGACTCGTTAATTTGAGCATTGAACAATGGTACTCCGAGTGTTAAATGTAAAAAAAAAAAGGAGGGGAGTATAACTACACTACCCATTTTCCATAACCGGAGAATAAGACAAATAGAAGAGGCCCATCACAAGACAAGATTCCAATTGTAAACTTAAAAAAAAGCTAACTTGAGCACATTTATTTTGTGGCGCCAATACATATTGGGAGCCGCTATTCCAGGCAAATCTTAAAGCACTCCACTTTGATTCCTAATTATTAAAAATGACCATTTAAACCTTACCTCATCACTATATTATTTATTCATTTTTTCTCTCCATCATCATTAAAATGGATAAGTGTTTAAAAATTAGTCATTTAAAAACCTGTTTTATTATATTAAAAAAAACGGTTTTCTTATTTTATATAAAAAAAAAACAGTTTTCCTATTTTAAAAAAACAGTTTTTTTTTTATTTTACAAAAAAAAAAAAAAACTGTTTTATTATTTTACAGAAAAAAAAACTGTAAAATAAGGGAAAAAAAACAGTTTATTTTTGCAAAATAAACAGTTTTTTTTTCTTCTGCAAAATAAGAAAGCAATCTTTTGGGTATTTGTAAATTTTTTGTCAATGTTTAACGTTTTTGGACGGAGTCCCCGATTTGAAAAAAGTTAAATACTTTAGGGGTTAGCTCGAGTAAAAAAACTGTTTCACAATTTATTTTTTAAAAAAAAATAAATTGTAAAACAGTTTTTTTCATCATTATTTTTTCAAAATAGACATATTTTAAAATCATTCTAAAAACATCTTTAATTGTAAACAATATTAAAGAAATGCTTAGTATTAAAGCTCAACTCGTTAATACCGATTGGTTAGTGTCCCCAGCACCATAATCCAAATCATATAAAACGTATTTGATATTAATCCGGTACTAAGTACCAGTTGGAGTAACATTATTCAAAATAAATATATTTTTAATAATACACGAACATGACTCAATTAAAAAATGATACTCCACGAAAGTTTATTTTGAGTAAATTACTTTTTAGTCCCTAAACTATCACAAAAGTTTTTAAATGGACCCAAACTTCTATTTGACTCGAGTTAGTCCCTAAAGTATTTAACTTGTTTCAAATCAGGGACTCCGTCCAAAAAACCGTTAAACATTGACAAAAAATTTAAAAATACCCAAATGACTATTTTCTTATTTTTCCCAAAAAAAAAACAGTTTTTTAATTTTGCTAAGAAAAAAGCTGTTTTCTTATTTTGCAAAAAAAAAAAAAAAAAAAAAAAAAAAAAACTGTTTTTTTTTTAATTTTACAACAAAAAACTGTTTTCTTATTTTACAAAACAGTTTTTTTTTTTTGTAAAATAAGAAAGTAGTTTTTTTTTCTCTAAAATAAGAAAACTGTTTTTTTTAAATATAATAAAGCAGGTTTTTAAATGAGTAATTTTTAAACACTTATCTATTTTAATGATCATTTAATGGAAAGAAAGAATGGATAAATAATGAAGTGATGAGCTAAGGATTAAATGGTCATTTTCAACAACTAGGAACCAAAGTGGAGTGCCTTAGGATTTGCATGGAGCGCCAATAGCGACTCCCATACATATTTCATTTGTGCCACCGAACCTCATAAAGCAAACAAACCCGCAAGTGCCAAACATTGGCCAAATTCTCCAGCGAAATTTTCGGCAATCAAAAGCGGGGCCGATTTTGCCAATAGGCAAAACAGGCGGTCGTCTAGGGCCCTTTCCCCCCCAAAAAAAGGTATAAAGAAAATTAGTTATGAAAAAAAAGTTAGTTGAGAAAAAAAATTAGAGTTACAACTTTAAAAAAGGACTCAAAAAAATAAAATTTGTTTCATTTAAAATGATTTACAAAATAAAATGCCTCAAAACAAAAGGATTAGGAACTCATTTATAAACCCCAATTAAATAAGTTCAAATTCACACACTAAACCCATCAACATAATATTTAACCCAATCCATTTACTTACTCATTCATTTTTAACCCTAACTCTTTCTTCCTTCTATTCTCATTCATTTCACACCAACTTTCTTTCTATATCTTCTTTTCTCTCTCTTACAACTATCTCTACTACAAAGAAAAAAAAGAAGACAACAATCCCCCGTCCCTTACCCCCCCCCCCCCCCCCCCAAAAAAAAACCCCTATTTTCGGGTAGCCCTAGCACCACCACCCCATACACAAAAAAGAAAAGCATGTAGAAGCTTTACCACTAGACCAAAATTTGATTGACACAATGGTTAAAACGCTCAAATAAGAGATAATTATATTACTTTTCCTAATGATATAGAATATAGGCGTTTTCCTAATATACATTATACTTTTTATTGAAAAAATGGAGAAAAACGTAATAGAGATGTAACACCCCGCCCGCCCGGGGAGAGCGAACGGAGCGCTAATGCGATAAAATAAATCCAAATCTACAATAACAAGCTATAGAGCATCTAAAAATCCATAATAATATAAATCCACTAATCTCAATCTTCAAATAAAATACAACATCTCTCGAATAATAAAATGCAACTATCTAACTCGAATAAAAATGATCTATACACCAATGAAATCATTAATACAATTCTTTTAACTTGTATTAAAATTCTTCCCAAATATTCCATGCTAAAACAATCCCAATAATCCAAAGCGCTCAAATCCACGCTAACCTGCCAACTAAAAGAAAATATGGGGAAGTACACAATACGACAAGAAAGATGCTCAACAATTATATTAACGATGAATAAAGCGTAACAACACGAGTATGAATATTCAAATCAAAATGCAAATCTCAAAGCATTTATCAATATAATTTCTCAATAACACTTTAACCGGGTCACCAGGCCTCACCACATCCGTATATGCTTTATCAAACCATAGCCCGGGAAACAGGAATTTTGGCGGGTGCCCAACATCCGTGCCATATTAAAATCTCATGACAACGTGCTCATCAACAATATAATGATACCACATGAATCAAAATAATTTCAACAATTATTTTTCAGATCTCAATGAATTTATCAATTCAAATATGAGTTCAATTAAACAAGAATTCAAAGAGAATGACACTCGTGAGATTTAAGGAGCATATTGTGTAAAATCCCATACCTCAAACCATGATGAGAAACCAATGATCACATCCTCAAGATCAACACAAAAGATCTACAAGATCTCCTCCAAGAACCTCCAACAAAATAGCCCCAAGAACACCTCTAATCTAAGGTTGGAACTCACAAATCTCAAGGGCCAATATGTATGTAAAAAGAAGAGGAATATAATATATATTTGCTGTCAAAAGTAGGTTAAAAGGCTTGCCCACGACTTCCTTTTATAATGCAAAGAAATGAAGAGTTGGAATCCAAAAGACTCCTTTAAATAAGGCAAAGAAATGAAAAGTTGGAAGTCAAAACAACTATTGAAAATTACTTAATGTTCGCCGACTTAGAATTCCAAGAGTTAAAAACATTTAAAAATCATTTTAAAATCCGTTTTAACTCCGTTTGCGAAACCGTTTGAAATTCTCGCCTTTAAAAATAATAACCAGCATATCTGAGCAATACAAATAACTGTATCAAAAACTTTATTTTCCTCCATTTTCTAGAAATTAATTTAAATAGCCCAAAATTACGCGGGTTGTTATACTTCCCCGCTAACAATGGAATTTCTCCCTCGAAATTCGTCGAATGCCTAACTCTCAAAAAATCAGGCTAACAATCTCCAAAAATAATTTCGTCTCCAAAAATAAATTCCTCACATCTAATATAGATGCCTATCACGAATATCACCTAAAATTTTCCATCTCCAAAAATTGGTAACCACGCAATGAACCCAAAACCCAAGCCTCGAGGGTTGCCGTATACCTAAGCTCCGATACCAGTTGTAACACCCCGCCCGCCCGGGGAAAGCGAACGGAGCGCTAATGCGATAAAATAAATCCAAATCTACAATAACAAGGTATAGAGCATCTAAAAATCCATTATAATATAAATCCACTAATCTCAATCTTCAAATAAAATACAACATCTCTCGAATAATAAAATACAAGTATCTAACTCGAATAAAAATGCTCTATACACCAATGAAATAATTAATACAATTCTTTCAACTTGTATTAAAATTCTTCCCAAATATTCCATACTAAAATAATCCCAATAATCCAAAGCGCTCAAATCCACGCTAACCTGCCAATTAAAAGAAAATATGGGGAAGTACACAATACGACAAGAAAGATGCTCAACAATTATATTAACGATGAACAAAGCGTAACAACACGAGTATGAATATTCAAATCAAAATGAAAATCTCAAAGCATTTATCAATATAATTTCTCAATAACACTTTAATCGGGTCACCAGGTCTCACCACATCCGTATATGCTTTATCAAACCATAGCCCGGGAAACAAGAATTTTGGCGGGTGCCCAACATCCGTGCCATATTAAAATCTCATGACAACGTGCTCATCAACAATATAATGATACCACATGAATCAAAATAATTTCAACAATTATTTTCCATATCTCAATGAATTTATCAATTCAAATATGAGTTCAATTAAACAAGAATTCAAAGAGAATGATACTCGTGAGATTTAAGGAGCATATTGTGTAAAACCCTATACCTCAAACCATGATGAGAAACCAATGATCACATTCTCAAGATCAACACAAAAGATCTACAAGAGCTCCTCCAAGAACCTCCAACAAAATAGCCCCAAGAACACCTCTAATCTAAGGTTGGAACTCACAAATCTCAAAGGCCAATGTGTATGTAAAAAGAAGAGGAATATAATATATATTTGCTGTCAAAAGTAGGTTAAAAGGCTTGCCCACGACTTCCTTTTATAATGCAAAGAAATGAAGAGTTGGAATCCAAAAGACTCCTTTAAATAAGGCAAAGAAATGAAAAGTTAGAAGTCAAAACAACTATTGAAAATTACTTAATGTTCGCCGACTTAGAATTCCAAGAGTTAAAAACATTTAAAAATCATTTTAAAATCCGTTTTAACTCCGTTTTCGAAACTGTTTGAAATTCTCGCCTTTAAAAATAATAACCAGCATATCTGAGCAATACAAATAATTTTATCAAAAACTTTATTTTCATCCATTTTCCAGAAATTAATTCAAATAGCCCAAAATTACGCGGGTTGTTACAAGAGAATGGCTAGTGTACTCACGATAGGTGGATAAGATTTTTTGCTTTTCTTGTAAGTTGTTCAAAAATAATGGAAATAGAACTTAATTAGCAAATAAAAGGAGTAGATGATCAGATAAATATAAGTATGCGACTTTAGAGTCATGAAAATAGAAGTGACTGATATGCCCCAAGTGTAACCTCGGCCTAGAGACACAAACCTCGACCGATATTATGGCCGACGTTGGGCATGTCTTGGACACGCGATATCACCCCTCGGCTATATCAAGGTCGGCCCAGGCCGACACTACCATGGGCCTCTCCAAGGGGCATCACAAGGTTCAACAGCACTCGCATATGCCTTTATATGGCAACCTCGGCCATACATAGGCCGAGGCTACAGGAAGTCACCAGCAACCTTATCAAGCCACCAGTTCAACCTCATATTAGGCCGACCCTGTCCTTTGTCTCGGCTAGGATTAGGCCGAGACCTCCGTGGAACACTCGGACTGAACAAGTATCAAGACTCACCAACCTCGGCCTCACCAAGGCCGAGGTCATACACCAGACGCGATAGTCGAGCACCTGCTGACATTCAGATAAGTACACGTTGACACAAATCGGTTATAACAAGATTATTCCCCACACGTGGGGAGATTATTGCATCATCATTCTCTACATGTGACAGTGACAGATGGCACTCCCACATTGGTGAGGTAACCACACACATGCTCATTGCATGCATGGGGGGTACATTACACCCCCTAGGTACTATATATAGAGGTCATCCTCTACCTTGAAAAAGGATCCAGATATTCAACCCTAGCTGAAACTCTGTCTAGATACACAATAGAGAGAGAAAGCTTGAGAGATTGTATCCATGGCCATTAGATCCCTCATGCAGTGATATACATCATACACTTGCACAGTGGACATAGGCCTGATTGGTTGAACCACTTACATAACTGTGTTCATCCTCTTCTCCTCATCACAATCTCTTATATATATATATATATATATATATATATATATATACCCTCATGCTGCCATTATTAACATTGAACTAAGCTCATAAACACCTTGAAGGGTGGTGCTGTTTCTAGCATCATCATTTTGGCGCCGTCTGTGGGAATGAGAAGCTATCTCTTCCTCTTTTTCTGCTTAACCTCATCGGAGACTTTGGTGGTGAACCAGGACTCCCCCTAGCGCGGAGCTGTTTCACCATTGAAAGAGGTCCTGTGAGGAACTAAGCTCATCTTCTACTCAAGGTCTATAGTGTTAACATATGGCACCAGACTTACCACCGCCTCTTCCGCCGCCCGGGGGTGGGGGGACTAGTTCCAGTCAGGCGTCCCCCCAGTCCGAAATGGCGAAGGTAGCAGCAGCCTTGAGATCTTTAGCTGCAACACAACAAGACATGCAGGAGCAGTTTGCTCAGCTCAGTCAAACTATGATGAGGCCACCTGGAGTCTCACCGGACATGATCACTTCGGCGGCAGTTCAGCCTCATCCTGACGCCAGGGGACCACCCTAGGCGCCAATGAAGGACCGGCCTGCACCCCAGCGGAGAAGGGACGTTGCTGACCCTAGGCGCTTGCGCCTGGGGAGGCAGGGAAACCCTTGCCCAGAGGACAGGTATGATGATCTAGAAGCGGAAGAAGCCCCAGAAGACTGCTGGGAGCCGTATGAGGTGTCAAATAACTCTGTACGGCCTCCTAGGCAAAGTCAAGGTTGTGTCGGCCAAAGAGGTGAAGAGGCCAAACAAAGAGGGTCGGCCTTTGACAGGTTGAACAGAGGGTCGGCCTTCGAGAGACTGGGCCCGATGAATGACCTAAGACAAAGGCTGTTGAGATCAAGGAGCGCAGCAGGCTCTCAGAGAGGGAACAGACAGGGTCGACCAGACCAAGGACGACACTGTGAAAGAAGAGGCAGGAAACAGGAAGAGGTCAACAGCCAACGTGTCGTGGAAGGGGAACCCTCGGTCCATCGCAGGGAGGTGGCAGGGGATAACCTCGACCAAGTTGATGACAGAAGACTGTGGAATGATTCTATCCAACGCCTTGAGGAGAAGATAGGAGACCTCATTAAAAGCAAGGACCCATTACAAAGGGGTTACTCAGAGGGCTCCCCATTTGTGGCTAGGATAGTGGGGTTCCCAACCCCACCTAAGTTCAAGCCTCCTACAGTGTCTCCCAAGTATGATGGGAGCACTAACCATGTACATCATATCGAGATGTACCAGTCGGCAACAGACATTTACTCGATACCCGATGAGATGAAGTGTAGGGCCTTCTCGGGGACCTTGACAGGGGCAGCCCACAGTTGGTTCACCTCCCTTCCGAAGAACTCAATTGAGAACTTCAAAGGCTTGGCTGAGCAATTCATCCACAACTTCTGCTTTGGGGTGAGGCCTCAAAAGAAGACTACCCACCTGCTGTATGTCAAGCAGGCCAAGGGTGAGAGCCTAAGAGACTACATACCAAGATTTAACAAAGAGAAATTGGAGGTGGAAGATTATGAAGAGAACATAGCCATGACCGCCCTTATAGGAGGCCTCCAGAAGGGAAAGCTATTGTGGAAACTGGCGGAAGACCCCCTAAGTCTATGGCGGAGCTGCTGGCAACCGCAGGGAAAGTTATGAATGCGGAAGAGGCAATGGCCGCCAAGTATGAGGAGGAGAACCGCGGTGGCACTGGGAGGTCCCAAAGCAAGAAAGAGGGGAAGAAGAGGTCAGGTGATGACAAGTTCGCTCATTATACACCTCTGACTGTAAGCTGCGAGTACATCCTCAATGAGATTAAGACTGACCGGACTCTGAGATGGCCGGAGAAACTGAAGGCCCCACCACATAAGAGGAACAAAAACCTATGGTGCGAGTTCCATCAGGATCATGGCCATGTCACGGATAGATGCTTCGCTTTAAAAGATGAGATTGAGAAGATGTTGAAATCTGGAAAGCTGAGGAAGTATGTGGATGGCAAGGCTCCAAAGGGTGGAAGAGATGACCCTAAGAAAAGAAGAAATGACAGAGGCCACAGCAATGTCCCGGCCAGAAGAGACAATGATTCAGATGGAGATGACAAAGACGATCCGGATCTTTCGCTAAAAGATAACAACACCCCAGTGAAGAGGGTCGGTACGATCTCCTTTGGTGTTAGCACCATATGCGGGGGATTTGCAGGAGGTGGCTCTAAAGTAGCTGATAGGAAGGCTCATGTAGCAGAGGCCAGGTCAGTGGACAAGCCTGAAGTTGTGAATCTAACGTCTTCCGATACAGTGTAGAAGAGGAAGAAGGTAGACATGGACACCCTCGTAGTGGGGTTCTCCAGACTCGACTTCAAGGGTATCTTAGCCCCCCATGATGACCCTTTGGTCATAACAACAAGGGTGCATGGGTGCGAGGTACGGAGGATCCTCATAGACGGAGGGAGCTCAGCGACGTGATGTTCTGGCCTTGCTTCAAGAGCCTAGGTCTTAGTAGAGCAAGGATGGTGCCCTGTCATCACCCATTGATAGGCTTCAGTGGCGAAAAGGTCCACCCCTTAGGCATGTATGAGATGGACGTACGGATGGGTGATGAGTGGCCTAAGAGGCTGACCAAGAAGATAAAATTTTTCGTTATGGACGACAACGTTTTCTCGGCCTACAACCTCATCATAGGAAGGGTGGCCCTTAAAGAGTTTGAAGCTGTGACGTCGACGGTTCATCAGATGCTAAAATTCCCAACTCCTTATGGGGGGACCAGACCACAGCGCGAGAGTGTTACTTCAACTCGGTCGAAGAGAGAGAAGCCCATAAGAGGGCGACCACCACTTATAGCATTGGCACTCTTGACCCAAGATATGAAACAAAGTTGAAGAAGGGAGAGGCCGCGGAAGAGGTATAATTCATCGTCCTCAATGAGGACGAGCCGGAAAAAAATGTCCAGGTCGGTAAGGCCCTAGAGCCAGGAACCAAGGAAGATCTGATAAACTTCCTCAGGAGGAGACAAAGTGTCTTCGAATGGAGTCACTCAGACATGCCTGGCATCGACCCTGAGGTGATGAGCCACAAGCTCAACATGACCAGAGATGCCAAGCCGATCAAGCAGAGACGAAGAGTCTACTCCAGGGAGAAATACGACGTCATACGAGAAGAGGTCAAAAATTTGTAAGAGGTCGAGTTCATAAGAGAGGTTACCTATCCGGAGTGGCTCTCAAATGCAGTCATCGTGCCTAAGGCTAATGGGAAGTGGCGAATGTGTGTGGATTTCACTGACCTGAACAGGACTTGTTCGAAAGACAGCTATCCCTTACCTCGGATAGATCAGATGGTGGACGCGACGGCGGGGCACGAGCTCATGAGCTTCATGGACGCGTACTCAGGCTATAACCAAATCTTTATGAATGCTGAAGACTCTGAGAAGACAACATTCATTAGTTACAAAGGGACGTACTGCTACAAAGTGATGCCCTTCGGTCTGAAAAATACAGGGGAAACGTATCAACGTCTTGTCAATAAGATGTTCGAAGACCAAATAGGTAAGACCATGGAGGTGTATATAGACGATATGCTAACGAAGAGCTTGAAAGCTTGTACTCACGTAGCGGACCTTGAGAAGACCTTTGACGTTATGGACTCGTACAGAATGAAACTCAACCCAGCAAAGTGTGTCTTCGGAGTAGGAGCTGGAAGTTCCTGGGGTTCATCGTTAACCAGAGGGGAATTGAAGCGAACCCTGAGAAAATCAAGGCATTACTCGACATGAAGACTCCTAGGAGTATCAAGGATGTCCAAAGACTCACGGGAAGAGTGGCTGCCCTTAACAGGTTTGTTCCTAGGGCAACGGACAAGTGTCTTCCATTCTTTAAAGTTCTAAGAAAGGCATTCCAATGGGACAAAGAGTGTGAAAAAGCCTTCAACCAACTCAAGTCCTACTTAGGGTCTCCCTTATTGTTGTCTCGGCCCATCACAAGAAAAAGTTTATTTGTGTATCTGGCAGTCTCTGAATCAGCCATCAGCGCGGCCATCATACGGGAATAGGATGGGATCCAAAGGCCTGTGTACTTCAACAGTAAGGCCCTTCAAGGGTCTGAACAAAATTATCCCCGTATGGAGAAGTTGGCTTATGCTCTAATACATGCCTCAAGAAAAATGAAGCCTTACTTCCAAGCTCACTCCATGGTAGTCCTCATTGACTCCCCACTAAGACAGGTTCTACATAAACCTGAGAAGTCCGGGAGATTGATGACCTGGTCCATTGAACTAGGAGAATATGATCTTACCTACCAGCCTAGGACAGCCATCAAGGGGCAGGCCCTCGCGGACTTTATCACAGAATTCACCTGGGAAGAGGCCGAGACAGAGAAAGGCCTAGATGACGACAAAGAGACAAATCGTAGTGTCTTCCGAAATCTGGAAGAGACAGAACCAAACGTCTTCTGATATCGGGAAGAGGTCATCTCGGGCAAAACCCGGAGCATAATAGAAGAGACCTAAGAGGATCGATACCTCTTCAAGCAAGGAGTTATGACAGAAGGGGTCTTCTCATCAGATACAAACGTTTGGAGCCTCTTCATTGATGGTTCCTCCTGCGATAGTGGAAGCGGTGCGGAGCTAATACTCTCAGCTCCAGATGGCGCCAGCATTGAATACGCCTTGAGATTAAACTTCCAGGCCTCAAATAACGAGTCCGAGTATGAGGCCATGATAGCAGGTCTCTTATTGGTAATAACTCTTCGAGTAAAGCGACTCCTACTCCATAGCGACTCAAGGTTGGTTGTCAACCAAGTACTGGGGATATACGAGGCCAAAGACGAAAGGATGGCCAAGTACTTGAAGAGGGTAAGAAGGTTGTTAGAATATTTTAAAGAAGCAAAACTGAAGAGAGTTCCTCGATTAAGTAACAACCACGCTGATGCATTGGCAAGGCTGGCCTCGGTAATGAAGACAGATATGGGAAGGACCATTCCGATTGAGGTCTTAGGAAAGGAAACCATCGAGGAAGAAGAGGTATGTAACCCTTGTCATAATTTGAACCTAGGAGACTCATGGATCGACCCGCTCGTCTGACACCTAAGAGAGGGAGAGCTGCATGAGTCCAAGCTAGAAAGGAGAAAGTTGAGATATAGGGCTGCTAAGTTCTCAATGGTAGGAGACGTCTTGTACAAAAGGGGGTTTCTATTACCTCTCCTCAGATGTGTGCATCCCATGGAAGTTCCTCGGGTCTTACAGGAGGTTCATGAGGGTTCTTGCTCTAGCCACATAGGAGGAAAGCCCTTGGCCAAGAGGATTATCACTCAGGGATACTGGTGGCCTACCTTGTCCAAGGACGATGCAGACTATGTGAAGAGGTACGACAAGTGCCAAAGGTTCGCCACTATCCCTCATCAACCCCATCAGCCTATGACGTCAATCTCTTCTCCATGGCCATTTGCGGTATGGGGAATTGACTTAGTAGGACCTTTGCCAAGAGCTGTCAACAACTATAGATTCTTGATAGTTGCCATTGACTACTTCTTAAAGTGGGTGGAGGCAGAGCTGATGATAATAATCACAGAGCAGAAGACCTTCCAGTTCATTTGGAAGAATATCATATGCAGATATGGCCTCCTAAACACTCTCATCTCGGATAATGGGACCCAGTTCAAGAACTCCTACTTAGAAAAGTATTGCCTAAGAGTAGGGATTAAGCAGTTCTTCTCATCTCCTGGTCGACCTCAGGAAAATGGTCAGACCGAGGTCACAAATAGAACTATCTTGGACGGAATCAAGAAGAGGTTAGAAGATGCGAAGGGGAGATGGACTGAAGAGGTCTATACTGTGTTATGGGCCTACAGAACCACGGCAAGGACACCAATAGGAAAAACCCCATTCATGCTGGCACATGGCTCAGAGGCTGTCATACCAACAGAAGTAGGACTCCCAACTCATCGGATTCAGACCTACGACCCTAAAAATAATTGAGAAGAGAGGAGGCTAGACCTAGATCTTATCGAAGAAAGAAGAGAGGACGCAGAGGTCAGAAAAACAGCCTACCAACGGAGGGCAGCGAAATTCTACAATCAGAGGGTGAAGTCAAGACCCATTGCAGTGGGAGACCTAGTGCTAAAGAAGACCCTACAGAAGGCAAATAAGCTTCACCCAAACTGGCATGACCCCTACAAAGTAACAGAAGAGGTTGTGCCTGGCACTTACAGGCTAGAAAACCTAGAAGGAGAACCTTTCACTAACCCATGGAATGCTGACCACCTAAAGAGATATTACATATGATGTTGCATAGAGTTTTATGTAAATGTACCATCTTATTGTGAAGAGGTTATTAATAAAGATCAGTTCCCATGACAGTTCTTACTTCATTCTTACATCATTAATTTGGTGAGATTCATTCTTACATCATTAATTTGGTGAGATTCATTATGAGGATAACATCTTAGGTGATGACCTCAGACCCTTATAACATCATAATTTGGTGACGAGGTCTGAGGTCAGACACCATAATAAGATGACCTCAGACCCTTAACATCATTAATTTGGTAAGATTCATTATGAGGATAACATCTTAGGTGATGACCTCAGACCCTTATAACGTCATAATTTGGTGACAAGGTCTGAGGTCAAACACCATAATGAGTGACCTCAGACCCTTAACATCATTAATTTGGTGAGATTCATTATGAGGATAACATCTTAGGTGATGACCTCAGACCCTTATAACATCATAATTTGGTGACAAGGTCTGAGGTCAGACACTATAAATTAGATGACCTCAGACACATAACATCATTTGTGTGGTGGAGATTCAGTGGTGACGAGGTCTGAGATTAGACACCATAATGAGATGACCTCAGACCCTTAACATCATTAATTTGGTGAGATTCATTATGAGGATAACATCTTAGGTGATAACCTCAGACCTTCATAACACCATTCAGTGGTGACGAGGTCTGAGATCAGAAACTATAATGAGATGACCTTAGACCCTTAACATCATTAATTTGGTGAGATTCATTATGAGGATAACGTCTTGGGTGATGACCTCAGACCTTCATAACATCATTCAGTGGTGACGAGGTCTGAGATCAGACACTATAATGAGATGACCTCAGACCCTTAACATCATTAATTTGGTGAGATTTATTATGAGGATAACGTCTTAGGTGATGACCTCAGACCCTTATAACATCATAATTTGGTGACAAGGTCTGAGGTCAGACACTATAAATTAGATGACCTCAGACACATAACATCATTTGTTTGGTGAAGATTTATTATGGGTATAACACCTTAGGTGAAGAACTCAGACCCTCATAACACCATTCAGTGGTGACGAGGTCTGAGCTCAGGACCATTGGTTGAGTTTAAACAAGGCCATTGCAAAAAGACAAGCTTAGAAAGAGGGCCTCAGAGGTTGAAGCTCATTACAAATTTATTTTTAGCGGACATCATTACAATGAAACTAAGAATGAAAATTAATGAGCTAAGAATGAAAAGCATCACATGGCATTCAATAAAAAGAAAGCGAAGATGGTCCTCATCAGAGGTTGATATATATATTCAGAAGTTACATGTTCAACAATTACCAAAACTCCGTAATACTACGAGTTACAAACAATGAACAAAAAATCCTAAGGGTTTGAAGAGGGAACGTTGACATCCTCGGCTTGATTAGTCACCTCGGTCGCATCATCGCAATGGTCTGCACCTCCAGCCTCGGTGACCTCCAATGTAGCAGTCTCGGCAGCCTTTTCCTCAACCTCTTGAAGAGCCTGAGCAAACTGAGGATCAGCAAAGTCGAGACCCAAGAAATCAGAGGCCTTCAGAGTTCCGACCTCTCTCTCCCTGATGTCAGCCCATTTGGTAGTGGCTTTGATACCTCTTTCAAGGTATTCAAAGCCAAACCCCATGAACTCATCAGAGGATTTGTAGTCAGCAATTATCTTCTCAGAGGCGTCCTCAAGGGCGACCCTGACAGCTGAGTTGACCTTTTGCTGCAGAACGTCGTCCTTATCCTTTAATGCAGCAACATGATCCTTGCCGAGCTGGGAGATGTCCTTATCCAACCCCTTCACCCTCTCCTCAGAGCCCTTCAGCTCAGACTTGAGGCGCTCTATCTCTGCACTCAGAGCACTCTGAACTTTCTCGGCCTCTTGCCCCTTTTGGATGAGAGGCAACTTCCTCAGAGTCCAGTTCGATAAATGGTGCATAGCGGTCAAGCCCTGCATATTTAGTGATCATGAGTAAGATGAAGAAGAATCAGATGTTACACTTAGAAGAATTTATAATAAAGGATCAAATCATACCTGAACGGCTCTGTGAAGATCGAACTCAACCAGCAATGGGGTGTCCATAGCCCTGTAGAAGCGTTTATTAGCCTCGGTCATTACAGAGCCGATGGCATCCAGGGCCTGCATACTGTGGCCGACCACACTGTCAGTTAACTTCAACTGATCTAGACGAGCCGACAGGATGTCGGCTGAAGAGATAGGGATGGCACCTTCAGTGGTCCTCTTCTTCGGCCTCTGATCCTCAGGGGCGTGATCTTCGGGAGCCCTCTTCTTTTTGGCTAGGGGCTTAGAGGCCGAGGGAGCTGGGGGAGGAGCGTTAAGACCTGCTTTTTTGGCAAGTCTTGTCAAGCTCGGTGCAGCCATCTCCCAAAGCTCGTCTGTAATATCCCTTGGTCGCTCTGCAAAAAATTAGTAGACCTGAGTTAGATAATCAGATATGAATAAACTCAGAGGTTAAACTTTCAAAACAAAAATTCTTACCAAGCTCGGCAAGGGGAATTCCACCCAGACCTGTCCCAGAGAGGAAGTGGGGAGTCATCAGATGTTCAAACCTGACAAATAGACCATTTACCCCTGATCTTGAAGGGCTTTCACCTTCTGGAGGTTTTGTAGACTTAGGCCAGGGTCGGCCCTGGCAGACATGGTGACCTTACCCCACCTCAGGGGCATCCTCTGCTCCAGATTGGACGAGGGAACACATGGGCCAAACTCCCATGCCCCTGAAGCAAAGAAGTACCGAGGCTTCCAGTTATGGTTGGAAGTCTGGGTCACCTGAAGCAACTTCTTCTCAGGCCTCCAAGCTACAAAATGGTAGTAGCTCAGATGATTTTTGGCCGAGGAAGGGACGTAGCAACCAACAAAGACCTGAACTGGAAGGTCTGAATGGTGGACAGCCTTCCATAACACTATGGCCCCTATTAGGACTCTCCAGGCATTAGGAGAGAGTTGGGAGGTGGCCAAATTAATGTAAGAGAGGATGGATTTGATAATGGGGTGAATGGGCTGACGGAACCCCAACTTGAACATCTGCTCGTACAAGCAGATCTCCCCGTCTCGGCCATGATAAGCTCTCTCTTCCCTCAGAGGTCTCCTAAGTTTTATTGAGGGGCTAATAGAATACAGATATCTGAAGTAGAGCGGTCTACCTCAGTAATAGTACTCTGGATCTCGACCGCCTCAGAGACGTCGACATCGCTCTCAACCTCATCATCATCCAACTCAATGTCGGCCGGAGCAGATGTTGATGGGTTACTCTGAAACCTCTGAGCAAACTCCGCCCCGGTGACAGCCGACAGAGGGATGGCGTCAATTGGTGGTGGAATGGCCACACTCGGCTCAAGAATCTCAACCTCTGAGGAAGACCTGAGGTGCTTGAGTGATTATGGGACGAGGCTCGGCTGGAGACCTCGGCCTAATCAGGGTCCTGATCAGGCCTAAGTGTGAAGTCCATGGCCTCCTGAAAGGAATCCACAGACATGGGGTCTGAAGTAGAAGATTCAGACTCAGACATAGGTATGGGATCAGCAGGAACCCCTGTCTGATAGAAGTTCTCCGGGGGGTCAGGATATATCACCTTTAGAGGTGGTGGAAATATGGGTCTAATAGGAAACTCTTGTGATCTACGAGCCTCCTCCTGTGCTCTTTCTATTTGCCTAATCTTTTCTAAAGTCTTCTCTCTAAGAGAGGGGAACTCCTCAAGAAGCTGATATAAGGGTCTGAGCATCAGAGGATGACACTACACTTAGGGATTTTCCTAAACTCCAAAAATTACAAACAAGGCTGACTGATAAAACAAAGGAATCTAAAGATCAAACTACTTAAATTTGCAAAGAATAGCTCGCCTGAAATTATGGTAGTCTCGCCGAAAAACTAAGAAACTCACCGAAAAGTACGAAAATAAGGGTGCTTGTAGGAAAAATGAAGGAAAAAGTATGGTAAACCTTACCTGAGGATGAAATGGTAAGGAAGAGAGGAGAAGACGCGATAAATCACCACCCAAATGCCTTGAACCAAGATCTTTCTAGAGAGAGAGAAAGCTGCAGAAGCTGCTAGCGGCTGAAATGGAAGAAATGAAATAGAAAGAAGGAAAGAAGGGTTCAAAACCCTTATATACTCAGGCACAACTCCCAAGGCCCATAATTTCCTTGGGAGCCCCAAAGGGCGGCTGTCAGCACACGCCAACCAAGCAAGCATATTCCAGCGTTGGACAAGTGTCAAGCAAGTAATGGCTTGTAACAGAGAGGCCTCGGAGGTGTAGTAATCCCCTAGTCACTCGCTCTCACATATGACTAAGGGATGGGGGGTGATTGATATGCCCCAAGTGTAACCTTGGCCGAGAGACACCAACCTCGGCCGATATTATGGCCGACGTTGGGCATGTCTTGAACACGCGATATCACCCCTCGGCTATATCAAGGTCGGCCCAGGACGACACTACCATGGTCCTCTCCAAGGGGCATCACAAGGTTCAACAGCACTCGCATATGCCTTTATATGGCAACCTCGGCCATACATAGGCCGAGCCTACAGGAAGTCACCAGCAACCTTATCAAGCCACCAGTTCAACCTCATATTAGGCCGACCCTGTCCTTTGTCTCGGCTAGGATTAGGCCGAGACCTCCGTGGAACACTCGGACTGAACAAGTATCAAGACTCACCAACCTCGGCCTCACCAAGGCCGAGGTCATACACCAGACGCGATAGTCGAGCACCTGCTGACATTCAGATAAGTACACGTTGACACAAATCGGTTATAACAAGATTATTCCCCACACGTGGGGAGATTATTGCATCATCATTCTCTACATGTGACAGTGACAGATGGCACTCCCACATTGGTGAGGTAACCACACACATGCTCATTGCATGCATGGGGGGTACATTACACCCCCTAGGTACTATATATAGAGGTCATCCTCTACCTTGAAAAAGGATCCAGATATTCAACCCTAGCTGAAACTCTGTCTAGATACACAATAGAGAGAGAAAGCTTGAGAGATTGTATCCATGGCCATTAGATCCCTCATGCAGTGATATACATCATACACTTGCACAGTGGACATAGGCCTGATTGGTTGAACCACTTACATAACTGTGTTCATCCTCTTCTCCTCATCACAATCTCTTATATATATATATATATATATATATATATATATATATATATATATATATATATATATATATATATATATATATATATATATATATATATATATATATATATATATATATACATTTAATATACCCTCATGCTGCCATTATTAACATTGAACTAAGCTCATAAACACCTTGAAGGGTGGTGCTGTTTCTGGCATCATCAGTGACCATATAGACAGTATGACACAATGGAGAGAATTAATACTTAGATTTCAAAAAAATGAAACAATTGACCAAATTATAGAAGATCAAATTGATGGTGAAATGAAAAGATGGAGACAAATATTCACATGAATAATTGCGATAGTGCAAGCTCTTATTACAAATAACTTAGCCTTTCGGGGGACTAATGAAAAGATCTACAGAAAAAATAATGGGATTTTTTAAAGTTTCATTAAAAAATTGCCACATTTGATCATTTAATGAAATAACATATTCGCGTATTATAGATAAAAAAAATTGATTATCACTATCTAGGTCACAACATTCAAAATGAGTTAATACTTTTATTAGTGGATGAGATAAAAAATTAATAATTCAAATAATTAAATAATCAAAATATTGTTCTATTATTCTTGATTGTACTCTCGATATAAGTAAGGAAGAATAAGTGTCCATCATAATATATTGTGCTGATACTTCAAAAGGTAAAATAAATATAATAGATTTTTTTGGGGATTTTTAAAGGTAGATAACATATCCGGTGAAAGGCTTTTTAATGAACTTAAAAAAAAATTATTAAGTCACAAACTTGATATTAATGATATGATATGATAGGATAGGACAAGGATATGATATTGGTTCTAATATGAGAGGAAAAAAATAGTGTACAAAATAGAGTATTACAAATTAATCCTATGGCATTTTACACACCACGTGGTTGTGATAGTATTAATCTTGCACCTGTTGATATGGTTAATTCATGTAGACAAGGTAAATAATTTTTTGGTCATGTATTAAATTTATATAAGGCATTATCATCAACAACAAAACGGTGACAAGTTTTCAAAGATTTCATTGGAAAACAGACTACACACTTAAACCGTTATCTTAAACATGTTGGGAAAGTCACACTGAAAAATATAAAAGCAATTAGATTTCAAATGCCACAAATTACAGATGCATTAATTGACTTAGCAACTAGTCCCCAATGTGAAGTAGGCATAAAAAATATTTGTGACGGCTTACTAACTAATGCTTTTGGTACTTTTGATTTTATTTTTGGTATGGTTATTTGGTATAACGTATTGTATACGATCAATAAAGTTAGCAAACTTTTACAAGCATATGACATGGATATTGATGTTCGTTTGAATCTTTTAAAATGACTTGTTTCTTCTTTTGAAAATGAAAGCGACAACGGATTTGTATCCACAAAGATTGATCTATAGATATTGCTAAAGAAATGAAAATTGAACCCATATTTCGTGAAAATGTAATATTTATAGAAAGAAATCATTTTGATGAGAATTCTAGTAATTGGATTAGACAATCATCAGAGGAATCACTTAGAGTAAATTATTTCTTACATATAATAGATTAAGCACTTATGTCAATTAGAACTAGATTTGAACAATTTAAAAAATATGAGGATACTTTTGGGTTTTTGTTTGATTTGAATAAGTTAGAAACTTTAGATGATGATATTTTAAATATTTATTGTATTAAGCTTGAAAATTATTTAACACATGATAATAGTTGTGATATTGATGAAAACCAATTGGTTTGTGAATTGAAAAATTTAAAGACGTCTTTACCTAAAGAAACAAAAAAAATCAATTGAGGCATTAGAATATATTAAAAGAATGGATTGTATTTTTCTAAACGCTTGGATTGCCTGACAATACTCATTACGATTTCCTCGACCGAGAGAAGTTTTTCAAAATTATAATTAAGAAACCTTACATTAGTTCTACCATGTCAAAATAAAGATTCAATGATTTAGCCATGCTACCAATTGAAGAATATTTTTTAACAACAATTAAATTTGATGATTTAATTGATAGTTTTTCAAGCCAAAAGAACACATTTTCTTTAAAAAAATTTAATGTAAACGACCCCCAATTAATTATTCGACTAAGGTCCCTAAAACTTGGGAGTTGGCCCTCATCAATAGGTTCTCTCTCTCTCTCTCTCTCTCTCTCTCTCTCTCTATATATATATATATATATATATATATATATATATATATATATATATATATATATATAAGTTACAATGGTATTTTCACTATTCATAAGATTAGAAGACAATTCACGGTTCAGATCGAATCCAATAAGGCAACAATCCAATGGTTGAGATTAAAATACCTCCCATACCATTTTTACCCCTTAAATATTTGAGTTCCCCCTCTTTTTAACCCTTCCTTTTCTTTCTCCTCTTAACTAAAATTCAAATTTATGGATAAAATAGGAAATTACACACTTCAATCATTTTTTGGGACCCACCACACACAAAGACATACAAACTCCCTATTTTGTCCTTCGAACTCCCTATTCTACCTCCTTACTATAATTCAAAAAGAATGGATATTTTAGTAAATAAATACTATTTACTCTACACTGAATCTGCCTTCTCACCTATCTACCCTCCCTTATTCTCTCCCCCCAACGCATTCTCTCTCCTCTATGATTTCTCTCACGCAAGAGGTTGGAGGAAAATAGAATGGACATGGAGAAAATCACTTGACCCATCATCAAAAAGATACTCCCCATCACCATCGGATCCATCTCCATCGGAGAGTAGGTGAAGGAGGTGACGGGATCCATCTATGTTAGACCCAGAACTGGTGGGTATCACTCTAAATCTATTCGCACGGTATACATCTTTCTTTCCCTCTCTAGATATTTTTGTGATTTAATAACATTTTTTGTGAGTATCATCGCTCTAAACTGGTGGATAACAGCTACTGGTGTTTGTAATGATAGACTAATAAAGAAAGAAGAACAAATCACTGAGAAACCTTCACCTTCCGTTGATGATGAAGAAGAAATCACTGATAAAGAAAGAAGAAGAAATCACAAAGAGAAGGTTCCTTTTTTTTTCACTTTCTCATGTACTTTATTAATTCCTATACCACCATCTCTCCTCAGACCCTTTTTATTCTTTGAGTATTTTTGTTTAATGCTAACTATCAAATCCTATTGTGGAAAATTTATTTATTGCTGAATCATGGGATTTGGAGCCAATACTTGATGGTCAAAATTTAAAGCTTCTTTGGTGCAATTCACCTCTGAGGAGAAAATGATTCAAAGAGATGAAGATTGTAGAGGTGTGAATATTTAATTATCAGTTAATGGATTGGGTTTTATTGACCAATTTAGGTTTGGCACCCATTTATTTTCATGTGTCATTCTTACTTTCATTCTCACTAAGAATGTTGTTTTGATATAACAATCTAAGAGTGCTGTTTTGATCTATCTTTTTTAAGGAAATGATGGTGATCTACATAGTAAATTGACATATATGGTGGTGTTTAGGCTTATATCCTTAGTAGTTTCCTACATAAGTGCAAGTAAGAGCAAGCTCATAATCTATGTGTTAGGAGAGGGGATGAGGGGTGAAGGATTGTAGGGCAACCATGGTTCTATTGTGTTTTTAGCTTAATAGTGTTGTAAATGAAAGGTGTCCTCTTGAAAATAATAATATATTTATAACATTAGTTTGTAAAAATATGTCACTGACTAATGATGTTACCTTATTTCTCATTTTGATTAGAATTTGTTCTTTTAAGTGTCTACATATATTTTGTTGCTTTTCTTTTGTTTCATGTGTACATGTTATAATCATAGAACACCATCTTAGCACGGGGTAGCATTCCACATAAAATGTCTTCCTAATATAGTACATAGTAAATTGTTTTCGTAATATAGTACATAGTATGGATTTGTTTTTATTTATTTTGGTTTCCTAGCTGTAGATTAGAAAAACTCACATATATTTAGATGAATTATTTTTGTGTGTTTTGAGTTGAAATTTTAATTTACTAATTGGTTAAATTATGCTCAATAAGATATCCTTCAGTTTGATTTTGGGCTACTTTTGAGCTGCTTTTGTACCCCAACCGTGTTCGTGTACACATTTACACATTTTCCGTATTCGAAAATCGAAAGAAATATTGGAAAATTTTATCAATGGAATTGAGAGATGGAGGATATTGTATTTTGTTGAAATTGATATGTGATCATATCAAAAATCGATTGATGTATAGTCGCTCCTTAATGCAACGTGTTGATGAAGGCTATATGAGTTCATGGTATGCGAACCGAGTTGATTCTTTAGCTATTTTCAGTGTTATTTTCTTATCAATTTGATCCATCGTATTTCATTTATGTGAGTTTACTCATGTTAGTAAATGCTTGATGAAATGCCTATAAAATGTCTATTATTTACTGAAGGTTGGCTTTGGAAGTGATTATTTTATTTAATTCATAATCATAGGTTTTTGATCGTATGTATGCTGACATTATGGGAGCAGACTTCACAGATAAAGTATGTGTTGAACATTTAATTTTCAGGTATACCCTCTTTCTCTTTATATTTTATTTTAAATCACGGCATACGTGGGATGCGATCGTGTTATAGGCAAGAATAGTATGGAAGAGTAGTGTAGGGAAGAGTAGTTTCCACCTTATAATGTACTCCAATTTGATAAAATACTTAGTAATAAAGTATGGGAGCAGACTACACCGATAAAGTATGTTTGTTTTTGGAATACAATCCCATAATTGTTCATCCTTTTCAAACATACGATTTTCAAATGGCTTTGCACCGATTAAAATACCGTTAAGAGTGTTTTGACTTTGTATTCACTCAATGAACCAGGGTAATTTGTTTGAACATTCCTTCTTACTTCCTTGATTTACCACTATTTGCCTCTTGAAATCATATTTTAATGTTTTAATTTTTAATTTTTCTAATTTCCTGTAGAGTGATCACATCTTTTACGCTAAACCTCGGTGGACCTCTGTTCTTTTCTCTTTCATATTGCACGTATGTATTCTTTTGCACGTATGTACTCACACTCTCTCATTTCAACGCTCTCAAATTTTGATCGCTATTTTAGTACATCTAATATATGAGTATGGTCAACCTGTGTTGATGCAATAGGTATACTCATTCAATGGGTAGGGCAGTCTAATATATAAGGGGTAAGGTCACTGGCTCGGCACAATTGGCAAGGTGAAGCCACTTCCTAGCTACGAAGCATTCCCGAACGAAGTCATACCTGGCCACTTCTTTCATACTTGCTGTAAAGGAGATTCCCCGATATATTCAAGGTGTGGTAAGACACAATAAATATTGTTGTCGTCCTTCCTCTCTTAGGATGAAATGGAAATGCCATTCCCAGATTTACTATTAGGATGAAATGGAAATGCTAATGCCAGATTTAAAAAAATTTCTTCGTATACACTTTCAAAAATTCACGTCGTATACACTCTGAAAAATTACTGAAATTTACATCAACTATGTAACTAAATTACTGAAATTTTTGAAAGTGGAAACTTTTATTAGTAATGTTTTATTTTTCTTGGAAGTTTTATTACGTTCTTAAATTTCCCAAATTGAGAAGCGCCAAATTAGAGTCGAAGTGACGAAGAAATGCTGGAGCAAGCTCTAGCTGCTGTTGTGATCTAGCTGCTACTGTATTTCATCAATTTTGGGCTCATTTTTTGGTTTCAGTTATTGGGTATCTTTGAAGTTCAATTATGATTCATTAATGTTTGAAGTTCAATTCTTTGAAGTTCAATTCGTGTGAAAATACCTGCAAGAAAATGATGGAGTTTTGTTCAATTTACTGAGAGAAACTATGGCAAATGATGGAGGTATCGACATAGATCATATTTGCAGGTTCATGTTGGTTGTTACAAACTTGAGTGTACATTTGTTTTTTTTTTTATTTTATGTTCATAATTATCTTTCTTTTTTTCTGTTATTTTAGTTTGTAGTTATGACTCATTTTAAGTGTAAAAAGCTGATGTAGATTGACAAATCCTCTGTCATGGCTTTGGCGAATCTTCTGTCAAGTAACAGGTTATTCCAAGTAAAGCAATCAAGTTATGAACCATAGTAGGTCCATGCTTTTGAAATGTTTTTATCTAGGGGTCTTCCTATTGTGATTATTGACATTGTTTTTATCTAGGGGTTAGTCACTAAGATCAAGAAATTTATCTATGGGTTAGTCACTTTTTCACATTCTTTTTTCTCTTTTTCAGTTGTGATTATTGAATTGATTCTTTTTTTAAGTATGTATATAGTGGTTGGGTTAGTTTACGCGTGCATGGTTGAATCATTTGGACTAAGTTTAAGACCCATTTCTATGTTTTTATATTGTTCGCCAAAACATGAAGAAAAGAGACATTTGCAAATAGACTTGGAATATTGATTTCATTTGTGTTTTCTTTACATATTCAGGATTTTAATTTCAATGATGGCACACTTCAATCCACCAGAGGTGAAAACTATTTCTATCAAGCTTAGCATCGGTAGTTCACAATCATACATCTTATCACCTAATAGTCATAGAAGTGCCCATTCCTATGGCGTTGACGTTTAACTGTAGATCTCTACTCTTTTTTTTTTTAACTATAGATCTCTACGTTTTTTGGAACGTGTATTAATATTTCTTGCAAATTTTGCAGTTTAACTGTAGTTTGTAGTTTCCATACCCCATTGAATCCAACATTAGATCTCTTTATATATATGATTTTTTTGTGTTTCTATTGAATAATATATTAGGTTCTCTTTATATATCCCTCATTGAATCCAACATTTTTTGTTCGTCTACAACTTGGCATTTTTGCTCTCCCAACTCTTCTGTCAGGAGATAACTGAAGGTGTTAAAAGCTCAACTCGAGCCATCTTCTTGGCAGAGGAAAGATTGCATCGTGTGATAAATATGTCCCCATCAGCATCTCTTTAGGGGTTAGCCCCAACAGGAACCAAATGAATTATATGATGCATATATTCACTTCGAATGCTTTCCAATTTCAACTACAATTAAAATACAACATGCTATCAAAAATTGCTTCAAAATGTTGTATACAATCGAGGAGAAAATGTTGTACAGAGATCATGTACACGCACACACTGTGACATTTGGTACATATTTTGAGCCCCTATTTAGATCAGGTATATGCTGTGACATTTGAGCCCCAAATTTGACACTGTATGATTTGTTTGAGTAAACAATTTGACCATCTGAAAAACTTGGCATGTTTAATTGAGGAATACATGTTTAGTTGAACATTTACTATTCAAATATATTAAACTTTTCTTATTTTTTGACAAATCATTTTTATCCCCCAAACCAGCCACCCGACATTTTTACTCTTGAAACAATTTGCTGATTCTTCTACTCAGATTTTTGATTTCTTAAAGTTCCCATCTGTGCGGATGTGACCATGTCACGTTTGGCTGATGAATTATGTGTATTCAAGTGTAAATTTCAATCATCTTTCTTGATTGTGAGAAGAAATAAGATCCATACTAGTGGCATCCGCAACAAACTTGAGAACTGCAACTAACATCTTTATCACATTTGATATCTTCTCGATCGTGTATTTAGATAGCTCCTGTTTAAAAGCAGCCCTTCTTTTAAAAATTCTATGTTGATTACACATGTATTTCATTTCTCCAACCCCGATTTTAAAAATTCCCTGATCGTTCTTCTGATTTCAGCCAATCATGTGATATGCTCTAAGTGAAGCGATCAAGTTATTTTCTACCAATCATGTTATTTTCAACCAATCATGTTATTTTCTACTGATATATGTATATTAAATGACTTAATTGAAGTGACCTGAGTTTATAGGTTATTTTATTATTTCTATTAACTCTTTGGTTTAGTTTGAAGTGTTTTAGTGTGGAGACTATCAGTGGCGTCAACAGCGATGGAGCTTATTTTGAGGTTAGTATCTTATGGACGTACAAATATCCATTGTTATTGATCTCACTTATGTATCACTCACATGTTCATTTTAACATATCACACCCTTTATTACAAAGTTTATTTACATCTTACATATTTTTCCCCGAATACATAGAACTTATGCACTGCCTTGTATCTTGGTTTGTTTAAAATTGACATTATAGTTGGTCATCAGCTAGTCATATGCATGTCAATATAACTTATGTAAATGTATTTTACCATTATTTTGGGGTTATCTTTTCTTAACTTCTTTGTATATATGGTACAGGTTCCATGCTCGGTGATGCAAAAAATATAGGTGCAATTTATATCAAACGTGTGCTATTTACTCAGCAATAATGCGTGATAATTGTTACAATAGAGGATTTAGTGATTACTACATAATAAATCGTAATTGTGTGATCATTGTGGCATTCATATTTTCTAAAAAAGTATTTTTTTTACTAGGCACGTCGTAGGGTCATCATAATTGTTTTCTGCACCACGTTCATCATTATTGACACATTAGTCAAAACGTCAACATCTTGCTTTTATATGCCGAAATAAGAAATACACCGTTATAAGTGGATTTTACTTTTTATTATTTATTATCATTCTAAGTATGATGGATTCTTAAGTGTTGTGCTCGAGTAATGTCATAGTTCACACTTTTAGCCTTTGATTTACACCTTGCATTTTCTTAAAATTTAAGGTACTAAACGTATTCATAATCGTTTGATTGTAATGTTGGTATGAATGTATGCCCCTTTCTTGATGTTTGACAAATTAATTTTCGAGATATTTTTCTTCCTTGAGACAACCTTTGCTTCCTAAATTTGGTTCTTCCTTCTTATATGTGAAAATGATATTTAGTGGCTGATCAAAATAAGTTATGAATGAGACTAAGAAAAAACTAAAATGTGTAGTATATATTTAAAAAATCAGCATACATGTTTCATAGTGCAAGGTCTTGCCCCTACATATGGATTACTTGAAGAATGGAAGGCCAGATATGGATTACTTGAAGCTCCACTGGAAGCCACGTGGTTGTCACATTCCCAGGTTTGATGGGTTGAAAGTGTTGAATATACCGAGGGGGAAAAGATTAACGTCTCAGTTCGCCATGAGTATTGGACAACAGGGTTTTGTTCTTTCAGGTTCAAGGATTCTTTCAGATTCAAGGATTACAACTGCTCAATTGACCTCATAAGATCACCATTCTTAGTTCAAGAATGGAAGATCTCAGATAAGACCACTGACCTCTATTTGTGGAACATTGTTAATGCCATTATAACAGATCTAGACCCGACCACTGTTTGCTGAACATAAAACTGACACTAATAACGCTCATAAGAACACTGACCTCTATTTGTTGAACATAAAACTGATACTGTACATGTGTCAACATCTTGCTTTTTAATATATGTTACATTTATTTTTTGCTTTGTTACGACCTTTGTTTATTTTTTTCTTTGAACATAAAACTAATACTATTTTTTGCTTTGTTATGACCTCTGTTTGTTATGTTACATGTTAGTTTATTGCTTTTATAACTTTTCTTTTTCTTACCCTTTATAATCACCCTTGGCACTGTTTATAATTTCATTTGTCAAAAACTAGATCTTTTAACACAGTTAGTAGTGGTGAGGCAGTTTATGAATTTCATGGTTAATGAGCTAAGAATTACTTGGGGGAAATGTTAAATTATGATAAATGTATCATGGTATGTCAGAAAAATATCACCATAAATGGTGGGTGGGCGTTGTATGGACATGGCCACTATCCTCTTGGAGATATAATTATATCACAGATACAAGTCCAAAGATAATACATAGAAAGAATACAATGGAGTCAACACGGGAATACACTAGAGATGTATTTTATCCAAAGTCATTGTTAATGAGTTTGTTGATGTAGGTGCTTTAATCTAGGACACGAGACAACTTCTTGGCTGCTAGAAACCGAGGCTACTCTAGAAGTACATAATTAGGTAATTCTAGAAGTGTATTATTCCCCCAACAATTCTTATTCAGATATATAGTTATGAAATAAAATACCTATTTAGGCAGCTTAATGATAATTCAGCTGCTTATCATAATTGGGCAGTTCAGTGATAATTAAGAAGCTCAATCTTATCTGTTATCAGTGTGTATTTTTTGTTTTTTTTTCACTAACAAAAGATGGGACACTTATTTTGTACGAAAGGTAGCCTACTGAGATATGTATAGGATACCCTGCCACAGAGGTGGACATTTCTTTATCAATGCCATTTAAAATGACCTATTCCATTCATCACTAATGTGTTATACACTCTAATATGCTTTTTTCTTTGTTTTCAGTTTTTTACTGAGCTGTATCTCTCTCTTTCTGCCTCATCATTTTATTCCACAAGAAATAGTAAAGAACCCCCTCCAACAATACTACCCCATAAACACTTCCCTAATGAAGTATCTCCCCTAAGAAACATGCTGAGAAATGACAATTATTACTAATGCCAATGGAGTGAACATGGCAGTGAACACGGGACCATTTGTCTCAATGACATAGAGTTGCAGCCAATATGAAATTCTGGTGACAATTATGCCAGAGTAGGCCATAGAGATTAGATTGACATCCCATCCAAGCTTCCATGAAGATATGTTAGCGTGCATCGCTAGGGCCAAAATTGTTGATTGTATTCAGCTAAAGAAACATTTTAGTCTTATAAGGCATAATTTCCCAGGATATTGTTGGACAATTATTACTGATATTTTTACCAATTGTTACCAAGATTTTTTAGTGAAGAGGAGGAGGACGATGATGATGATGAGTTCAACAATGCCGACTTTGATGTGGTTAGTGAAGATAAAAAGAAGGGAGGAAGGAGAAAATTAGTAGCGGCAACTACCAAACCACCTGCAGCAGTAGCAACAAAGAAAAGAGGTAAGCACACTCAGATAGTGGAGAAGAAATTGATCAGTCGTGTTGAAACTGGCAGAGATCTTAGGGATATCACCCGAGAAGAAGTGAGGATGATGAGAGCTTCTCCATTTAAGAAGAGCGGTTCTCAAATTTCACACCTCTACATGTTGTAAACTTTATTTTATCATTGTAATTAGAATGGGTTGTATTATTTGTCGTGCTTTTTATTGAAATTTTTTTCTCAATTAGTTTCATTCCTTTTGTGTTGTTTCTTTTCTTCCATTTGTTAAAGATGTACACGGTTGTGTTCTTAGTTAGACGTGCGGCTCCATAGTTAAATGTGAGCAATGTTGTCATTTTGCAATAATGTACTTTCAAAATTTTTGTTATTTCGCAATTACGAACTTTGGAAATTTTCGTCGTGCCTTCAGGCATGGGTATCCCCTAGTATATATATATATATATATATATATATGTGTGTGTGTGTGTGTGTGTGTGTGTGTGTGTGTGTGTGTCACTAATTTGGTAGGTCCAATAAATCTGTAAATAAGCATTATGATTAACATTAATTTACAATTAATGTGAGTGATTTAATCCATATTCATTGTATATTATATTAAAGTATAATGAACGTAAATTGAGGTAATGTTAGAAGTTGATATTAATTGGAAAATGTGTTATTAGTACTTTTTGTTCCTTGTGTCATTAGTATTTTTGCTTTTACTGTTATGAAAAAAAGTGTAGGACCACAAATGATATCTTCTGGTGATGAAATGGATGATATTTTTGTTCATGACGAGGGAATTGAAAATGAAAAAGTTGAGGTCAATAAAATAAGAGATCCCGAAGTCGGAATGGACTTTGATGCATTTGAGGTATTTTTTACTACTATTAAAAATATGGTAATGAAAAGGGATTTCCATTTAAAAGAAGATCATCGGGAAAAAAATTCAATTGGGGGGTTTCACCTTTGTTGTAGTGGCATGCTCTCATGCCAGAAAGCCAAAAAGCAATACAAAAAAATATTTTTAAAAGGCGCCTAGTTGCGAGAACTGATTGCAAGGCGAAAGTAAGAATTTTACTTTGCTTCGATGAAAAATGTCGAGTGTCGGTTGTAAACATCGAACATAATCATAGGGTGAGCCCCAGAAAAGAAAGATATTACATATATTTAAACTCGCAACTTTAACCTTATATAATTTCAATATCTCCGAGAGGAAAATAATAAATGGATTTTATATTTGGAATACCAAGTGTAAGTATTCGACATTACAATTTAGCATGTGAGTTTTATAATTTCATGGGAAGAATAAACAACATATAGAATCCGTATTCACAACTTGTTCATATTAACCTAAAAATGATTAAAATCCTGAATTGCTATTATTAAAGTATGCTCTTAGATTTAATTTCAATATCTTAAATCCATTTCGTATATGACTATTATTAGAATAATTCAAGAGATATGAAAGTGTAGTCTTAATCAAAATTAAATAATGAATATAAGGTGATTTATATTTTTCATATTATTTTCAATATGAGTATAATCCAATTAATAAAAGGTGAAGGATTAAAAAAACTATTGTTTCACTTTAAATAAATTTTTTTATTATAAGATTAATTTACAAATTCAAGCACAAATTTCAATTATAAGAATCTAGATGGATTAACATACTAAGTTGAAGGTTAGATAAATTTACAGGAATTACCTGAGCATGTTCCCTTAATGCGATGCAAACTGTGTAATACCTCGTATTTTTATGAATATGTATTTTATTATGAAATTATGAAAATTGGGATTAATTAACTTAAAGGGAGAAAATTTTCATTTATAATTAATCTAATTTTAAGGGTAATAGTTACTAGCGTGACGCGAGTTGGTAGTTATCGAAAATAATTATGTCAAATTATAATTATGTTGAACATTACGTTGTGAGTAACGTAATATTGTTTCGAAAATAAGAATATGGTCGGAGATGAGATACACGACAGTTAAAGTATAATTATTTGGGACGCGCGTATGAGTCGCGTCAATTTTTTATTTGGGCGGTTAAAAAGGTAAATTATTTTTACATAACTCGGATGGATATTTTGAGTGCGCCAATGTGTCCGAAAGGATCGAAATAGTCAAAAGCACTACTCGGGTGTTATATTTGGAGTCCGGGACATTTGAGCCCAAAATGATACCCCGGAGGGGTATTTTAGTCTTTTGAGATTTTTGAGTAATTAAATGGACTAAAATAGGATTAAAATAGGAACATCGAGGGTTAGTGGTTTGTCAGTTGCAACCTACGCGAGAATGAGAGGGAGAACCAAGGAGGAAGGAGACCCATTGGAGAAAAAAGCCATAAGTAGGATATTTCTCACAAATAGTATCACCAAAGTGTAGATCGCGACGAGAGGATCAACCACATACCAAATTCAACCAGAGAATCAGGAATCCAACCCAATGCAAGTGTTTATCTTTCTCCTCTTTTATCATATATTGTTCCTGTTAATTTAGGTTTGATGATATAAACTTGGTGCAATGAAAACTTAGGTTTAATTAGACTGGATTGTAAAGAAACCTTAAGAATTGGAGATTGGTATGCATTTAGAGGTTTTGACCTTTGTTAGACTATTAAAATCTGGAAATTTTATGTCTTAATCACGAATTATAATAAGAGTTTTTGGATAATTAAATTTATGGGTTCATATTTACGAGATTTATTAGAAATTGAAGAGATTGTCGAATTCCATTTGAGTATACAAGGATTTGACCTTTAATTTGTATTCGAAAGTATCTTAGGGATCTATGGAATAGTTTAGGAGCATTAAATTAGATTTGGGTTGAGTTTGGATTGATATTGAAGATTGAAAGTTGGAGAAATCGAATTTGGAGAACAACAGGGGTCTGTTCGGATTTCTCGTTCGTGGTCTGCCCAGGTCGTTCGAATGACCTCGTTCGAACAAAACTTCCAAAGGGCAATTCAATGGAAGGAGCTGAATATGCATCATCACCGGTGGCTTGAGTTTGTGAAGGATTATCATATTGATATCCAATACCACCTGGGGAAGGCCAACGTGGTAGCAGACGCGTCAAGCCGTAGGCTAGTAGGTGAGGTGGACGAGGTGTGGAAAGTGAAATGGAAGGAGTTAGGACCCCAGGATGCAGTGGCTCGATCATTCATGTCCGTGATGACAGTTACGCCCCAGATTATTACGAGAGTAATACAGGCTCAGGCAGTTGACTCGTTCTACCAGAGTCAGATAGTGCAGCTTCTACCAGATGGGGCTGAGTCTTATATCGTGGGTTCATATGGGGGTTTTGCATTACAATGGAAGGTTGGTTATTCCCGAGGGAGAAGACTTGCGACACGAGGTGATGACAGAGTATCACGGTTCATGATTTGAAGTACATCCCGGTGGGGATAAAATGTACTAGGATATGCTGAGACAGTACTGGTGGAGCGGGGTGAAGAAGGATATTATTGAGTTCGTCTCAAAATGTGCCACTTGTCAGCTAGTAAAGGTGCACCATTAGAGACCAGAGGGACTTCTACAGCCATTAGCAGTTCCTCTATGGAAATGGTAAAGCATTTCCATGGACGTCAACACGGGATTACCTACATCGCAGAGGGGTCACGATTCAATTTGGGTGATAGTGGATTGGCTGACCAAGGTAATCCACTTTTTTCCAACCAGGACGAATTACAACACGGGACAATACGCCCAGATATTTATAGCAAAGATAGTGGGAATTCACGGTGTGCCTCTCAACATTGTGTCTAACAGAGATAAAGTGTTTGTGTCTCGGTTTTAGGAGAGTTTTCAGGAGGCGATGGGTATGGAGTTGTGGTTAAGAATGGCCTATCACCCACAGACGGATGGACAGACCGAGCGGACAAATCAAATGTTAGAAGACAGGTTGCATATGTGCATCATTGATTTTGGCAGAAGCAGGGAACAGTATCTTTTGCTGGTGGAGTTTGCCTATAATAACTCCTATCAGTTTACTATCGGTATGGATCTATTAGAGGCACTATACGGCAGACCTTTTCGTTGCCCATTATATTGCTTGGATATGGGCGACAACAAGTTACTTGGTCCAGAGGTGATTTAGAATACTTTGGCGAGGATTGAATTGATACAGAATCGTATTTGGGCTACTTAGGATCGACAAAAGATCTATGCCGATGCCAAGCAGTGTTTCCAAGAGTTCAATATTGGGGACCAGGTGTTACTTTGAGTGTCTCCTATGAAAGGAGTTATGCGTTTTGTGAAGGAGGGAAAGTTGGCGCCTAAGTATGTAGGTCCATTCCCTATTATCGAGAGGATTGTCCAGTTTCTTATAAACTTGGGTTACCAGAACACTTGTATGGGGTCCATGATGTGTTCCATATCTCTTCGCTGAGGAGATATCTTCGAGATGATTTGGCCGATACTCGCATCGCGTTGGAAGAGATCGACTTACAGCCTGATAGCTCCTACGAGGAGGGACTAGTTATTATCCTAGACCGTATCGAGAGGAAGTCAAGGTCGAAGACAGTACCACTAGTTCGTGTTCAGTGGCGGCACCATAATATTGAGGAATCTACTTGGGAGCGCGAGGATGACATGCGTGAATGTTATCCAGAGTTATTCTTTCCAAGTATACTTTCATTTTCGTATTTCGGGACGAAATTCTATTATTCGGGGGGAAGTATGTAATACCCCGTATTTTTATGCATATGTATTTTATTATGAAATTATGGAAATTGGGATTAATTAATTTAAAGGGAGAAAATTTTAATTTATAATTAATCTGATTTTAAGGGTAATAATTACTAGCGTGACGAGACTTAGTAGTTATAAAAAATAATTATGTCAAATTATAATTATGTTGAAGATTATGTAATGAGTAACGTAATATTGTTTCGAAAATAAGAATATGGTCGGGGATGAGATACACGATAGTCAAAGTATAATTATTTGGGACGCGCGTATGAGTCGCGTCAATTTTTTATTTTAGGGGTTAAAAAGGTAAATTATTTTTACATAACTCGGATGGCTATTTTGAGTGCACCAGTGTGTCCGAAAGGGTCGAAATAGTCAGAAAGCAATACTCGAGTGTTATATTTGGAGTCCGAGATATTTTAGAACAAAATGACACCCCAAAGGGGTATTTTAGTCTTTTGGGATTTTTGAGTAATTAAATGGACAAAAATAGAATTAAAACAGGAACATCGAGGGTTAGTGGTCTGTCAGTTGCAACCTGTGTGAAAAGGAGAGAGAAAGAGAGGGAGAACCAAGGACGAAGGAGACCCATTGGAGAACAAAGCCAAAAGTAAGAGATTTATCAGAAATAGTTAAATCAGAGTGTAGATCGCGACGAGAGGATCAACCACATACCAAATTCAACCAGAGAATCAAAAATCCATCCCAAGGCAAGTGTTTATCTTGCTCCTCTTTTAGCATATATTGTTCCTGTTAATTTAGGTTTGATGATATAAACTTGGTGTGATGAAAACTTAGGTTTAATTAGACTAAATTATAAAGAAACCTTGCAAATTGGACATGGGTATGCATATAGAGGTTTTGCCCCTTGTTAGACTATTAAAATCTGGGAATTTTATGACTTAATCACGAATTATAATAAGAGTTTTGGACAATTAAAATTTTGGGTTCATATTTACGAGATTTATTAGAAATTGAAGAGATTGTCGAATTCCATTTCAGTATACAAGGATTTGACATTTAATTTGTATTCGAAAGTATCTTAGGGCGCTTTGGAATAGTTTAGGGGCATTAAATTAGAGTTGGGTTGAGTTATGGATTGATATTGAAGATTGAAAGTTGGAAAAATCGAATTTGGAGAAGAACAGGGTTCTGTCCGGATTTCTCGTTCGACGTCTGATCAGGTCGTTCGAACGAGACTTCTAACGAGAATTACAACAAACCTTATAACGATATTATGAAGTTCGTTCTAAGTGATAACTTCATTCAAACGAATGACCTCGTTCGAAAGAGATTCCCTTGACTTCTAACGAGATTCCAAAATGGCTTTTTAGGGTCCGGTTGAGTTAAAAATCATCCTAGGTTTATCCAAGTGAGAGTAATAACCTATGCAAGTATCGCGAAACGTAAATTCAGAGTTAGTATTTAGTTTGGAGTGTGATTGTTCTCGGGATATAGAAATTTTATAGAACATAGGATGGATGGTAGGTTCAAGAAAGGTAATTTATGAATGAATAACGGTGAGAGTAGAAATGATAATATTACCTACGTATTGCGTAAATACCTATGAAATTATATAAGTTGTGTGCATGCTTATTACTTAGAATATTATGTGTATAACATACCTAGCTACTGGCTATCGAACGGAGGTTAGCGCATTATGGACGATCATATCTTGTGTGCCTTCGGGGGATTTTGAGTCGTACCACTAGAGCATAGAACCTAGGTACGAGCTATTTGTGAGAATGATAGTGATAACGATCGTATGGGTGCATAGGTATATGCGTTGCCCATGGACTTGGAACTATGTTCACCTCCAATAAGTGTATATATTTTATTGGTTGAGAGATTGAACCTTTTGTTCTTCACGCGAGAGTGTTGCAATGGGAATAGATAGACGAGTATGCATAGCACCAGGGGTTTCTTAACCATAGGTGCAGTATTGATATATTTATATCTATACATAGTGAGATTTCATATATGTATACTGAGTTACTATTCTATGTTTCATGTTGGCCACTTTATTAATGTATATACTTATTGGGTCGCCAGTTGCGAATTAAGAATGTTATGAGTATGAGTTAAAACATCCTTAAAACTATTCCTAAATAATAGAAATATATTGTCTTCGGATTATTTAGATATTTTATCCGGCATAGTGGTTATACAACGTATAGTCAGGCAGAGTATCATGACTAGTATGGGTAATTAGGCTCGCTAGATGTGCACATTAGATGAGAGGTGAGAATCTCAAGTGAGTACGCTAAGTTAACATGAATAATATTTGTGTTAATTAACCAATTTAAGCACTTGCTATTTAAATTATTTTCTACTCAGGCTCTGAGCCGTTTCTTTTGCAAATCTCTTCTCTTGTTACTTTATTTTAGGTGCTCAGCCACAGGGACACCATGCTTAGGAGATTCCATTCAGTTGGTGAGCTGTAGGTGTTGTGGAAGCTACAGGACATTCCTAGTAGACGCTTCATAGTCTATTCTTCTTTATCTATCAGTTATTTACTTCAGTTGGAAATTATCGTCCCTTTCTATTTTATATTAAGTGATTTAGATGTTTTATTCTGTTAGTAGACTTTTATTTCAGGGCTTTGGATTATTTTATGGGATTTTGATTGAATGTGTTTACTCCAGTTCTTCATATTAATTCAGTTAATTCTTTCCTTATACATTTGTGTTGAATGGTGATGTTTAATTATTTTCCTTTTATAACGATTATTGTTAATAAGATAAAATTTTGACATCAACCTTTTTAAGTATTAGGTGGTTAGTTTTAATAATAAAATAATAAAGTTTTCGATAGTGGTGCATAATCTGAACCAATCGAATATTCTAATTTAATTTTTATAAAGGACTGATCGCCCGGTATTTAATTAGGCGGGGTGTCACAGGTGGTATCAGAGCATCATATTCTAGTGTCCATAGGATCTGTACGGCTTATTATGTTTCCACGTAGTGTCCTTCTATATAGAGCCCTATATTTTAGGATTTTTGTACTCTTTATGCTTTTACGTTCTTCAGCTATTTGGAGATAATGACTGTAGACTTATAATACTTTTCTCTCCTTTTAGATGCCTCCTCGACGTACACATAGAGTTCCCAAGGATATTCATCCCGAGCCTCATCCTACACCAGCTCAGGGTATGATGAATGTCACTGAAGTTGCTTGTAGCTCAGGTGGTAAATGCGACATTGGCAGTTGTACAGCAGGCACCAGTGGTGGCTCCAGTTTAGGCCCAGACCTTCCCGTATGCTTGGGAACGAGTTAGGGATGCCTTCCAGAAGGCGCATCCTCTGGATTTTACAGGTATCTCCGATGTGCTGGTAGCGAGCCAATGGAATAAGGACATCCAGAGGCATTTGAGGATGCATGAATGCATGGAGGTGTAGAGTCAGATATTATCCACATTCAAGTTAGTGGTAGAAGCACTGCAGTAGTGGGAGTCTATTACCACCGCTGAGGAGAGAGACACACTCAAGATTCGAGACTTTTGGGTGCGGTTCAACCGTAAATATTTCCCCTCGACCGTCTAGACAGAAATGAGACGAAAGTTGGAGAACTTGAAGTAGGATGGGAAGATCGTGGTGAAATATGAGGCAAAGTTTATCAACCTTATGAACATTGTACCAGATGAGATCCCAACTGAGGATAAGAAGATTCAACGTTTTATGGATGGGTTGGCATAGAGGATCTGCCAACATTTGATAGGCAATCTCTCTTTGTCCACCTATTTGAACGTGGTTAATGCAGTACTACTTCACTACCAGGACCCCCATTTTCATCTGACAGAGGTTAAGCGAGTAGGACAGTCCGGCCAGCAAGGCAGGACAGGAGAAAATGGTGTTAGTGGGTCATAAGCAGTTCAGGGTCAGTATAGACATAGTGATTAGGGTTCCCAGCAGGGGGATCCTAAGAGGTTCGGGTCAGGAGGTTTTAGACATGGCTAGGGAGGCTTTAGACATGGCCAGTAGGGTCAGCACGACCATCAGGGCCAACAGCAGGTTCAACAGGTCCAACATGGCCAAGGGAGGGTTGGTAACGGCCATTAGGGACCGAGGGGATGACCCTTCCTAGGGAGATGTTTCACTTGTGGAAACACAGGCCATAAATATCAGGACTTCCCTCAGAAGGGTAGAGGCCAGCAGCAGCAGTAGGGTGCTCGCTAGGAGCCCGAGAGACCGTTATTTCCAGCAGCTCTCCCAGCACCCCCACAAATGCAAGCACTACCACCCATTCCAGCCGTCCCAGTTTAGCCGGGGCAGCTTCAGTATGGATGAGTCTACATTCTTCACAAGGCCGCAGTACCGTAGGACCCACCTGTGATTGAGGGTATGTTTTCTATCCAGGGGACTTTGGGGCGCATTTGATTTGACACGAGGGGCACACATTATTTTATTTCCATAAGGTTTGCACGTACTATGAGATTATTTTATACAGTAGAGAGTACGATTACTTGTGTGGATTTGTCGTTGAGTGGAGGTTCCATGATTTGTTTTATTTATCGGGGAGTGTTAATAGATATTGGGAGGTTTATCTTACCCGCTGACATGCTCGTTTTGGATATGTTTGAGTCTGATGCGATTATAGGTATGGATTGGCTTTTCAGGTATAGGTTCATGATCGATTTTTTTAGTAGGAGTATAGTTTTTTCCATACTCGGTTAGGAGATGTTCCTAGTGGCGATGCCTTGCCTTGAGGGAGGATCATCCACACACTTATACTACATAGAGGAGGAGACCTCTAGGGAGGAGGTGGTACCACTTGACTCGATTGCCATTGTTTGAGAGTTTGCCGACATGTTTCAGGAGATTCTGGGGTTACCACTGAGTAGAGAGATAAACTTCATCATTGATTTAGCACCGGGCACTAGACTGATAGCCCATGCACCTTATCGTATGGCTCCAATAGAGATGAGGGAGTTACATGACCATATTGAGCAGTTGTTGGGGAAAGGATTTATTTATAGGAGTACATCTCTATAGGGTGCTCCCGTACTATTCGTTAAGAAGAGGGATGGATTGTCGAGGTTATGTGTCAATTACCAGGAGTTGAATAAAGTCACTATATGGAAAAAATATCCGTTGCCTCGAATCGATGACTTACTCGACCAGTTAAGAAGGTCTACTTTCTTCTCGAAGATTGACTTGAGATCGAGATACCATCAGTTGGGTATCAGGGAGCATGATGTGTCGAAGAATGCCTTCTTGATAAGATATGGTTCCTACGAGTTCAGGATTATGCCTTTCGGGCTAACTAACAGCCCAACCGTGTTTATGGACTTTATGAATAGGGTGTTCAAAGAGTTCCTAGACCAGTTCGTCGTCGTCTTCATAGATGACATTCTGGTTTACTCGCAGACCAAGGAGGAGCATGCCGAGCACTTGAGGCAGGTTTTGCAAACACTGCGTTAGCATGAGTTGTATGCAAAATACAAGAAATGAGGGTTTTGGCTGAAGGAAGTCCAAATTTTGGGGCATATCATCTCTGATAGAGGGATATCCATGGATCCAGGGAAGGTGTCAGCGGTGAGGGAGTGGGGACAACCCATGACACCGACCGAGATACGCAGTTTTTTAGGCCTATCCGGATACTACAGGAGGTTCATTCGAGGGTTTTCGAAGATAGCAGGTCCATTGACACACCTGACTCGCAAAGGGGTGTCGTTTATCTGGAGTGACGCCTGTCAGTCAGCCTTTGATGAGTTGAAAGACAAGTTAACCTCATCACCAGTGTTGGCATTACCTAGACTGGGAGTGGAGTATCTAGTCTACACTAATGTGTCCTTATTAGGACTTAGGGGTGTACTTGAACAGGAGGATCAGGCTATAGCTTATGCCTACCGTAAGCTTAAGACTCACGAGAGGAATTAACCCACTCACGACTTGGAGTTGGCGGTGGTCGTGTTTGCACTTCAGATTTGGAGACATTATCTCATGGGGGAGAAATTTTGCTTGATCACAGATCACAAGTCACTACAGTACCTCTTCACACATAAGGAGCTGAATATGCATCAGCGCCGGTGGCTTGAGTTTATGAAGGATTATCATTTTGATATCCAATACCACCTGGGGAAGGCCAATTTGGTAGCAGACGCATCGAGCTGTAGTCCAGTAGGTAAGGTGGCCGAGGTGTGGAAAGAGAAATGGAATGAGTTAGGACCCCAGGATGCACTGGCTCGATCATTCATGTCTATGATGACAGTTATGCCCCAGATTACTACGAGAGTAATACAAGATCACGTAGTTGACTCAATCTACCAGAGTCAGATAGTGCAGCTTCTAGCAGATGGGATCGAGTCTTATATCATGGGTTTAGATGAGGGGTTTGCGTTTCAATGGAAGGTTGGTCGTTTCTTAGGGAGAAGAATTACGGCACGAGGTGATGACAGAGTCGCATGGTTCATTATTTGTAGTACATCCCTGTGGGGATTAAATGTACCAGGATATGCAGAGACAGTACTAGTGGAGCGGGATGAAGAAGGATATTGTCGAGTTCGTCTCAAAATGTGCCACTTGTCAGCTAGTAAAGGTGGACCATCACAGACCAGTGGGACTTCTACATCCATGAGAGGTTCCTCTATGGAAATGGTAAAGCATTTCCATAGACGTCATCAGGTGATTACCTACATAGCAGAGGGGTCACGGTTTAATTTGGGCGATAGTGGATCGGCTGACCAAGGTAGCCCACTTTCTGCCAACTCGAATGGATTATAACACGGGATAGTATGCCCAGATATTCATAGCAAAAATAGTGAGAATTCACGGTGTGCCTCTAAACATTATGGCTAATAGAGATAAAGTGTTTGTGTCTCAGTTTTAGGAGAGTTTTCAGGAGGCGATGGGTACGGAGTTGTGGCTGAGCATGACCTATCATCCGCAGATGGATGGACAGACCGAGCGAAAAAATCAAATGTTGGAAGACATATTGCATATGTGCATCATTGATTTTGGCAGAGGCAGGGAGCAGTATCTTTCGCTGGTGGAATTTTCCTATAACAACTCCTACCAGTTTACTATCGGTATGGATCCATTCGAGGCACTATACGACAGACCTTATCGTTCCCCATTATGTTGGTTGGAGGTGGGGGACAACAAGTTACTTGGTTCGGAGGTGATTTAGGATACTTTGGCAAGGATTGAGCTGATACAGAATCGTATTCGGGTTGCTTAGAATAGACAAAAGAGCTATACCGACGCTAAGCGGTGTTTCTGAGAGTTTAGTATTGGGGACCAGGTGTTACTTCGAGTGTTACTTCGAGTGTCTCCTTTGAAAGGAGTTATGCATTTGGGGAATAAGGGAAAGTTGGCGCCTAGGTATGTAGGGCCATTCCCTATTATCGAGTGGATTGGGCTAGTTGCTTATAGACTTGGGTTATCGAAACACTTGCATAGGGTCTATGACGTGTTCCATATCTCTTCGCTGAGGAGATATCTTCGAGATGATTTGGACCATACTCACATCCCGTTGGAAGAAATCGACTTACAGCCTGAGAGCTCCTACGAGGAGGGACCAGTTGATATCCTAGACCGTATTGAGAGGAAGTTAAGGTCAAAGATAGTACCACTAGTCCGTGTTCAGTAGCGGCACCATAATGTTGAGGAATCTACCTGGGAGCGCGAGGATCACATGCGTGAATGTTATCTAGAGTTATTCTTGCCACGTATACTTTCATTTTTGAATTTCAGGACGAAATTCTGTTATTCGGGGGGAAGTATGAAATACCCCGTATTTTTATGCATATGTATTTTATTGTGAAATTATGGAAATTATGATTAATTAATTTAAAGGGAGAAACATTTAATTTATAATTAATTCGATTTTAAGGGTAGTAATTACTAGATTGACGAGAGTTGGTAGTTATCGAAAATAATTATGTCAAATTATAATTATGTTGAACATTATGTAATGAGTAACGTAATATTGTTTCGGAAATAAGAATATGGTCGGGGATGAGATACACGACCGTCAAAGTAAAATTATTTGGGATGCGCGTATGAGTCGCGTCAATTTTTTATTTTGGGGGTTAAAAAGGTAAATTATTTTTACATAACTCGGATGGCTATTTTGAGTGCACCAGTGTGTCCGGAAGGGTCGAAATAGTCAGAAAGCAATACTCGGGTGTTATATTTGGAGTCTGGGACATTTTAGCCCAAAATGACACCTAGAGGGGTATTTTAGTCTTTTGAGATTTTTGAGTAATTGAATGGACGAAATTAGAACTAAAATAGGAACATGGAGGGTTAGTGGTCTGTCAGTTGCAACCTACGTGAAAAAGAGAGATAATGAGAGGGAGAACCAAGGAGTAAGGAGACCCATTGTAGAACAAAGCCAAAAGTAGGAGATTTCTCACAAATAGTTAAACCAAAGTGTAGATCGCGACGAGAGGATCAACCACATACCAAATTCAACCAGAGAATCAGAAATCCATCCCGAGGCAAGTGTTTATCTTGCTCCTCTTTTAGCATATATTGTTCCTGATAATTTAGGTTTGATTATATAAACTTTGTGCGATGAAAACTTAGGTTTAATTAGACTGAATTGTAAAGAAACCTTGCAAATTGGAGATGGGTATGCATATAGAGGTTTTTACCTTTGTTAGACTATTAAAATCTGGAAATTTTATGTCTTAATCACGAATTATAATAAGAGTTTTGGACAATTAAAATTCCGGGTTCATATTTACAAGATTTATTAGAAATTGAACAGATTGTTGAATTCCATTTGAGTGTACAAGGATTTGACCTTTAATTTGTAATCTAAAATATCTTAAGGCGCTTAGGAATAGTTTAGGAGAATTAAATTAGAGTTGGGTTGAGTTATGGATTGATATTGAAGATTGAAAGTTGGAATAATCGAATTTGGAGAAGAACAGAGGTCTATCCGGATTTCTCGTTCGAAGTCTTCCTAGGTCGTTCGAACGAGACTTCCAACGAGAATTTTGACGACCCTTCTAACGAGATTATGAAGTTCGTTCGAAGTGAGAACTTTGTTCAAACGAACGACCTCATTCGAACGAGCTTCCCTTGACTTCGAATGAGATTCCAGAATGGGTTTTTATGGTCTGGTCGATTTAAAAATGATCCTAGGTTTATCCAAGTGAGAGTAATAACCTATGTGAGTATTAAGCAACGAAAATTTCGAGTTAGTATTTAGTTTGGAGTGTGATTGTTCTCAGGATATAGAAAGTTTATAGAACCTAGGAAGGAAGGTAGGTTCAAGAGAGGTAATTTATGAATGAATAACGGTGAGAGTAGAAATGATAATATTACCTATGTACTATGGGAATTAGGTTTTGTGAACGGTTATGAAGTTATATAAGTTGTGTGCATGCTTATTACTTGGAACATTATGTGTATAACCTACCTAGATACTGGCTATCGAACAAAGGTTAGCGCATTATGGATGGCCATATCTTGTGTGCCTTCGGGGGATTTTGAGTCGTACCACTAGAGCATGGAACCTAGGTACGAGCTATCTGTGAGAACGATAGTGATGATAGTCGTATGGGTGAGTAGGTATGTGCGTAGCCCATCGGCTTGGAACTATGTTCACCTCCAATATGTGTATATGTTTTATGGGTTCTTGAGGGATATAACATGTTGTCCTTCATGCGTGAGCGTTGTAATGGGACTAGATAGCCGAGTATGCCTAGCACCAGGGGTTTCTTAACCATGGGTGCAGTATTGATATATTTATATGTATACATAGTGAGATTTTATATATGTATACTGAGTTACTATTCTATGTTTCATGTTGGCCACTTTTTTAAAGTGTATACTTATTGGGTCACCAGCTACAAATTTAGAATGTTATGAGTATGAGTTAAACCATCCTTAAAACTATACCTAAATAATAAAAATATATTGTCTTCGGGTTATTTAGATATTTTATCCGGCATAATGGTTATACAATGTATAGTCAGGCAGAGTATCATGACTAGTATGGGTAATTAGTCTCGCTAGATGCGCACATTAGATGAGGAACAAATGATATACAATCAATATGATACTAATATAAAATTCTAGCAAAAAATTTCCCCTACATCAAATATCTATCTCTCCCCCTTTTTGTCTCGAATAGACAACTAGTGAGAAAAATAAACATATAAACACATATTCAGAATGAGAATAATCATATAAAGCATATCTAGATAAACACGGGCTGCTAGCTAATAATAATCACAATATACCAAATCGTAGTTAGCACATAGTCAAAAAAATGAATCATCAATATCAGGAATGATGTGATGTAACACCCCGTAATTCTGCTTAATTTTAAATTACGTGAGTAGAGTAATTTAATGTGATTAAATATGTTTGATTTAAATTACGTGAGTAGAGTAATTTAAATAGATATTATGTTAATAAAGATGATTATGTGTTATAGAAAATTTACTAAGGTGAATATAAATTTTCAATGTTAATATGTACGGTCTAGTGACTATATGGACGTACCGGATGTATCTCGGCAAAATTAAGGATGAGAGTAGAAAAATATTTACGAGACTCAAATGATAATTTAGAGTCCACGGTTGTTTCCGAAAGGGTCGAATTAGTCAAAATAGTGTACCCGGGGGAACTAGTTGAGTGCCGGGTCATTTTCGGGGTAAACCGAGATCATTCGGGGGCATTTTGGTCTCTTTACAATTATGGGAAAGAAGACCTACGAATTTTTGTAACCCTAAATCTGATTATAAGAGTGGTGGCTAGGGTTAGACAATTAGAGTTACACCATAGCCATTAGAGAGAGAGAGAGAGAGAGAGAGAGGCAAATTCCTTAGGCAAGAAGGAAGGAGGGATCATCTTAGGAAGATTTCACCACAAAGATTGTTGGGAAGAAGGATTGAGGCACCAATATCATCAATCATCATCAACAACCACGAAATCAGACCCTACAAATCTTAAGGCAAGTGGTTAATTGCAAAATAATGGAGTTATAATACCCATGTTTAAGCTTGAGGAAGAACATGATTTTTATGATATTCTTGGGAACAAACAATTGATAATAATCCATGATTGATTAGGATTTGCATGTAGGACGTTTTTGAATTACCAAGTATGTTTATATCATAGAAAACTTGATGAGAAATTCGTATGAAAATCTGGAATTTTGATGAAAAATATAAAGAATGCAGTTTTAGGGTTCTTAAATATTAGAGAGATTTTCAGTGAATTTGGCCAAGATTTATAATGATTTTGTTGTTTTAAATCGTTAGTAATCATCCCAGAACATGTAGGAATGATTAGAAATTGTTGGATGTGAATAAGATGGCTTATCATGAAACCTAGAGATGTAAAAATGGTGGAACTCGTAGGAAGAAGATGAACTGGGTCTGTCACTGCTCGATCGATCGATCGACCCTTAAATATCGATCGATCGAAACAGTCGATTGATCGACCATTCCTTCGATCGATCGACCTTGTCTAAATTCTAGAAAATTTTGTGAATATTTCTTTAATTGTCGTTGCTTATTGGGAACCTTAGAAATGATATTTTTCCTATGAGGGGACTTGGTAATTACCAGTAGGTGTATCATTTGGATTCCTCCACCAATAATTGAGTAGGAATATGGGAGAAATAGAATGATGAAAGAACGATGGACTTAGCCGTGGGTTGAGATGGTTAATTTAATTTCGGTTAGAGTGAGACTTAATTCCGGAAAGAAAATACCAGTAGGTTAAAAATAACTTAACTACTGAATTAAGGGAGGGGTAACTAGGACCCTTAGAGTTACGCGAATACTCGAATAAATACAATAGTGAGAGAAATTGTAATTAATAAGTACGGAGAATATAAGTAAAATATATTACGTACTGGTATGATTTATTAGGTCGAGTGTGCACCTACTATATCTATATAAATAGGTTTGGGTTAAAAGAATATTACCTAAACTAATTATGTTAGGGTCGATGTGGCATTCCGAACTAACATAAAGTTATTATATATTTGGGGTCGATGTTAATGCCGAACCAAACTTTGAACTGGTGCCGAGATGAAAGAGTCCCGAACATGAATATGTGTATATATTTATATTTGTATATAGTTGGGGTCGATGGATCATTCCGAACCAACTTCCACTTGGAGTCGATGAATTATTCCGAGCCAAGGGTCCTTTGTGTGTAATAAAAGGATATATTAGAAGTAACTAATATTAAATACATTGTTGTGGGACAAAATGTTTCTATGTGCATAATCTACAAATTGAGAATAGTAGTCAATGAAACGATATGTAAATGTCTTAGTAATAATTTATAACATGATGAAATTATTACATGAATAAGGACAACGAACAGTAAATGAGTTAACTACGGTTATGGAAAATATAATTAGGTAGACTAAGTATCCTCGATAGTACGTGCTACGTAAGAGAGGTGAGGAATTTCAAGGGAGTGTGCGAAACCTTAATATGTGTAATCAATAACTTAATTGTGTTAACCGCTTGCAAAATATTTTCAAATGTTTTGAGTACTAACTCTTGCTATGTAAAATTTTAAAAACCTTTTAGGTGCCCAGCCACAAGGACACCCAGCTTGATTCATGTCAGAGATTTGGGAGCTGCAACCAGTGTGGAGGTTGCAGGGATTGTTTAGGCGCTTCCTCTTTTTCAGTTCTAGTGCAGGATCTCAGTTTTATTATTCCTTGTTGGAACATGTCGTTCCACCGTTTCTATTACAGTTTATTCTAGTTATGGATTTGTAGTTGTCTTTTTGGACCGTGGTTTACGACAAGACTTTAACTGCTTTCAGATTATTTTTATACTGCGTATTCATATCTAGTTTTGGTAATGTGTGGTTTGGTTTATTTGTTGTTTAAGAAAGTTAAAATTTGGCACCCGTTTTAATTTCATTTAGGTGGTTAGTAATTTTAAAAAAAAAGGCATTCGACAGTGATGCTAAGAATGAACCATTAAAGAAAACTGTTTATATTAAAATAAGGCTTGATCACCCAAGGTTTAATTAGGCGGGGTGTCATAGATGGTATCAGAGCATCAGGTTCTAGTGTCCATAGGATCTGTACGGCTTACTACGATTCAGCGTTACGTTTGTTGTATTAGAGCCCTACTATTAGGATTGTTGATAAAAATTTCCAACTGTTGCGATATCGTACTTCTGCTCTTAAATTTTGTATAAACTATGTACTTATACAATTTGAATCTTATTTCAGATGCCGCTAAGGAGACTGAGAGAAGAAAGGGCTGAAGCCAGAGAGGAGGTGAGGGAGGCTCATCAGGAGCCACAGGTACCGATACCACCACCACCACCCGAGCTAATCTCCACTACTCAGGTTGCAGTGATAGTGTCTCAGGCAGTTGAAACAGCGATAAGGGCAATGGCATCCCACTTTCCACAGCCCCAAGTACCTCCCCCTGTGGCACCGGCAGTGCACGTTCCGGCAGGACCATCTACTTGGCAACGAGTCAAGGAGACATTTCAGAAGGGGCACCCATCTGAGTTTCAGGGCAGTACTGATATAGTGGAAGCGTGCAACTGGAAGAAGAATATCCAGCGCCACTTGCGCATGCTAGAGTGCACCGGTGTACAGGAACAAATGCTATCCACTTTCCGTCTATCAGGAGCGGCCCTACAGTGGTGGGAGTCAGTTACCACCACCGAGGAGAGAGATACTTTGACTATTTCTGAGTTTTGGGTGCGGTTTGACCGCAAGTATTTCCCTCCAGCTGTAGAGTCTGAGATGAGAAAGAAGTTCAGCGAAGTGGTTCAGGGTGATCGCTCAGTTGCTGACTACGAGGAGGAGTTTACCCGCTTGGCCAATTTTGTGCCAAACGAGGTGAGCAATGAGGAGAGGAAGAAGTCCAAATTTATGAAGGGCCTAACCTGGAGAATCAGACAGCACTTAATTGGTAATTCGGCATTGGTAACCTACACAGATGTCGTCAATGCCGCTCTACTACACAGTCAGGATCACCGTTTTCATACTAAGGGAAGTAAGAGGGGTGAGCCTAGCCAATCGGGCAAGGTGGATGGAGGTAGTGGCAACAACGTAACACAGCAGCAGGCAGCGGGACAGTTGGGGCAGGATTCCCGACAGGGGAACCCTGCCAAGAAGTTTAATCATGGGAAGTATCGCTTCGACCGGCAGGGCCAGCAGGGTCCTCAGCAACCACTTACTCAGGGTCGACAGGACCAAGGTAATCAAAATGGGGGTCAACAAGGCCAAGGGCGACAGGGCCAACGTCAGGGCCAACAGGGCCAAGGACAAAGACAGTTCCAGGGTCAGTGCTTCACTTGTGGTCAGCAGGGTCACAAGAGCAGAAATTGTCCAAAGCAAGACCGGGCACAACGGCAGGGTGCCCAACAGGGGCAGCAGGCACCAGTAGCCCCAGCAGCAGTACAGGCCCCACAGCCAGGGCAGATGCAGTACGGACGTGTGTTCAACATCCGTGACATTCCATTTCAGCCAGCACCGCCAGCACCGCCGGCAGTTGCGGGTATGTTTCCTATTCATGGGTTTGAGGGGAATATTTTGTTTGACACAGGGGCGACACATTCATTTATTTCCACTAGATTTGCACGGGCAGCCGGCCTATTAGCGACAGCAGACACTCATCTTATGTGTGTGGAGTCACCGATGGGTAGTGGATCCCTTATACACTCGATTTGTAAGGGTGTGGACATTATGGTCGGGAGATTGAGTCTAGCGGCGGACCTTCTAGTGCTGGATATGGAGGGATATGATGTCATCCTAGGCATGGATTGGTTGGCACATAATAGGGCAATGGTAGATTGTTATGAGAGGACCATATTGTTCTCCATCCCGGGGCAGGAGATGTTCCTTGTGGCAATGACACTTCCCGAGGGAGGATCGCGAACTTATTTATATCATATTGAGGAGGAGACCTCACATGGGGATGTCATTTTTCTGGACTCAATCCCTGTGGTGAAGGATTTTGAGGATGTCTTTCAGGAGATACCAGGGTTACCACCTAGCAGAGAGATAGAGTTCGTGATTGATCTAACACCGGGGACGAGACCGATTGCAAAAGCACCATATCGCATGGCTCCTTCGGAGATGCGGGAACTGAGAGAGCAAATTCAACAACTATTAGGGCAGAGTTTTATTCGACGGAGTACATCGCCATGGGGTGCGCCGGTACTGTTTGTGAAGAAAAGAGATGGTTCACTTCGTCTGTGTGTAGATTACAGAAAGCTGAACAAAGTAACGATACGTAATAAGTATCCATTACCGAGGATTGATGACTTGTTTGATCAACTGAGAGGGGCTGCATACTTCTCAAAGATCGATTTGAGATCGGGTTACCACCAATTGCGCATTCGTGAAGAGGATGTACCTAAGACCGCTTTCCTGTCGCGGTACGGGTCATATGAGTTCAGAGTGATGCCTTTTGGGCTAACTAATGCACCGGCGGTATTCATGGATCTCATGAACAGGGTATTCAGGGAGTTTTTGGATCAGTTTGTGATTGTATTCATAGACGAAATTCTGATTTACTCCCGTACGGAGGAGGAGCACGCAGAGCACTTACGATTGGTCCTACAGACATTGCGGAGCCATCAGTTATACGCCAAATTTGAGAAGTGTGGATTTTGGCTTCGGGAGGTTCAGTTCCTAGGCCACGTCGTATCTAGCAGGGGCATTGTTGTTGACCCAAGTAAGGTATCGGCGGTGAGGGAGTGGGGACAGCCCACGACACCGATAAAAATCCGCAGTTTCTTGGGTTTGGCTGGTTATTATCGTCGCTTCATCAAGGGATTCTCAAAAATTGCCGGACCGTTGATGAATCTGACTCGGAAGGGAATTCCCTTTGTATGGAGTGATAGTTGCCAGTTAGCATTTGATGAATTGAAAGACAAGTTGACATCAGCCCCCGTTCTTACCTTGCCTAAGAGCGGAGTGGAATACCGAGTCTATACTGATGCGTCCTTACAAGGACTTGGGGGTGTGTTACAACAGGAGGAGAAGGCTATAGCTTATGCGTCATGAAAGCTTAAGCCACATGAGAAGAACTACCCCACGCATGACCTCGAGTTGGCAGCGGTTGTTTTTGCTTTGAGGATTTGGAGACACTATCTTCTGGGCGAGCAGTTTACACTATTCACGGATCATAAGTCATTGCAATATCTGTTCACTCAGAAGGACCTGAACATGAGGCAGAGAAGGTGGCTTGAATTCGTGAAGGACTACCAATTTGATATACAGTATCATCCTGGTAAGGCTAACGTGGTGGCAGATGCGTTAAGCAGAAGACCTATCGGAGAGTTAGCAGAAGTTTGGAAGGCAAAGTGGAGTGAGCTCCGACACGAGGATGATATGGCAAGAGCATGTATGGCAGTTATAGCTATCACTTCCGAGAACGTTATGCGGATAGTGAGGGCACAAGCAGAAGACCCATTTTGTCAGGATAAAGTACGGCAGTTACTGGCCAAGGGGGCAGAGTTCTACTCCATCAGTTCAGAGGGTGGACTACGCTTCAACGGTAGACTGATAGTACCCGAAGACGATGATTTGAGACATGCCGTTATGACAGAGTCGCACGGGTCAAAATTCTCGGTACATCCAGGTGGGGACAAAATGTACCAGGATATGCGACGAGTATATTGGTGGTCAGGTATGAAACGAGATATTGCAGAATTTGTCTCAAAGTGTGTTACATGCCAACTCATAAAAGTTGACCATCAGAGGCCTTTAGGAATGCTACAACCACTAGAGATTCCCGTGTGGAAGTGGGAGAGTATCTCAATGGATTTTATTACCGGGTTACCAACCTCGCAGAAGGGCCATGATTCCATTTGGGTGATAGTGGATCGTTTGACTAAGGTCGCACATTTCTTACCGGTTCGTACGGATTATGATACTATGCGGTACGCGCAGCTTTTTATTTCAGAGATTGTTAAGCTGCACGGAGTTCCTATTAATATCGTGTCGGACCGAGATAAGATATTCGTGTCGCACTTTTGGCAGAGTTTTCAGGAGGCCATGGGCACCGACATACGGTTGAGTACGGCATATCACCCATAGACAGACGGCCAGACGGAAAGAGTAAACCAGATACTAGAGGACATGCTGAGAATGTGTATTCTAGATTTTGGGGGAAATTGGGAGCCATATCTTCCTTTGGTGGAGTTTGCGTATAACAACTCTTACCAATTCACTATTGGCATGGCTCCATTCGAGGCGCTTTACGGGAGACCTTGTCGTTCACCCGCTTATTGGTTAGAAGTGGGGGATAACAGGATTTTAGGGCCAGAGATGATACAGGAGACTTCCTCCAAAATAGAGTTGATTCGAGGACATATTCGAATAGCCCAGGATAGGCAGAAGAGTTATGATGACGCCGGCAGAAGGCATGTGGAATTAGATGTGGGAGACCAGGTGTTAATTCGAGTATCTCCTATGAAAGGGGTTACGAGGTTTGGCAAAAATGGGAAGTTAGCACCGAGATATGTGGGACCGTTTTCTATCATTGAGAGAGTGGGACCGGTAGCTTACAGATTGGGACTCCCTGAGCATCTTTAGCGAATACACGATGTGTTCCATGTAGCATCGCTGAAGAAATACAAGAGGAGCGAGAGAGCCTTCTGGCACATTCCACTGGAGGAGATCGATTTGCAGCCAGATATCTCGTATGAAGAAAGACCCGTGGCTATCCTGGATTATAGTGAGCGCAAACTAAGATCCAAGGTGGTACCCTTAGTACGAGTACAGTGGGGACACCACAATATGGATGAGTCCACTTGGGAACGGAAAGAGGATATGCGAGAACAATATCCAGAATTATTCATAGCAGGTATTTTCCTAATTTCGAGGACGAAATTCCTTTTGTAAGGGGGGAAGTATGTAACACCCCGTAATTCTGCTTAATTTTAAATTACGTGAGTAGAGTAATTTAATGTGATTAAATATGTTTGATTTAAATTACGTGAGTAGAGTAATTTAAATAGATATTATGTTAATAAAGATGAATATGTGTTATAGAAAATTTACTAAGGTGAATATAAATTTTTAATGTTAATATGTACGGTCTAGTGACTATATGGACGTACCGGATGTAGCTCGACAAAATTAAGGATGAGAGTAGAAAAATATTTACGAGACTCAAATGATAATTTAGAGTCCACAGTTGTTTTCGAAAGGGTCAAATTAGTCAAAATAGTGTACCCGGGGGTACTAGTTGAGTACCGGGTCATTTTCGGGGTAAACCGGGACCATTCGGGGGCATTTTGGTCTCTTTACAATTATGGGAAAGAAGACCTACGAATTTTTGTAACCCTAAATCTGATTATAAGATTGGTGGCTAGGGTTAGACAATTAGAGTTACACCATGGCCATTAGAGAGAGAGGGAGAGAGGCAAATTCTTTAGGCAAGAAGAATGAGGGATCATCTTAGGAAGATTTCACCACAAAGATTGTTGGGAAGAAGGATTGAGGCACCAATATCATCAATCATCATCAACAACCACGAATTCATACCCTACAAATCTTAAGGCAAGTGGTTAATTGCAAAATAATTGAGTTATAATACCCATGTTTAAGCTTGAGGAAGAACATGATTTTTATGATATTCTTGGGAACAAACAATTGATAATAATCCATGATTGATTAGGATTTGCATGTAGGACGTTTTTGAATTACCAAGTATGTTTATATCATAGAAAACTTGATGAGAAATTCGTATGAAAATCTGGAATTTTGATGAAAAATATAAAGAATGCAGTTTTAGGGTTCGTAAAAATTAGAGAGATTTTCAGTGAATTTGGCCAAGATTTACAATGATTTTGTTGTTTTAAATCGTTAGTAATCATCCCAGAACATGTAGGAATGATTAGAAATTGTTGGTTGTGAATAAGATGGCTTATCATGAAAGCTAGAGATGTAAAAATGGTGGAACCCGTAGGAAGAAGATGAACTGGGTCTGTCACTGCTCGATCGATCAATCGACCCTTAAATATCGATCGATCGAAGCGGTCGATTGATCGACCATTCCTTCGATCGATCGACCCTGTCTGAATTCTAGAAAATTTTGTGAATATTTCTTTAATTGCCGTTGCTTATTGGGAACCTTAGAAATGATATTTTTCCTATGAGGGGACTTGGTAATTACCAGTAGGTGTATCATTTGGATTCCTCCACCAATAATTGAGTAGGAATGTGGGAGAAATAGAATGACGAAAGAACGATGGACTTAGCCGTGGGTTGAGATGGTTAATTTAATTTCGGTTAGAGTGAGACTTAATTCCGGAAAGAAAATACCAGTAGGTTAAAAATAACTTAACTACTGAATTAAGGGAGGGATAACTAGGACCCTTAGAGTTTAAGCGAATACTCGAATAAATACAATAGTGAGAGAAATTGTAATTAATAAGTACGGAGAATATAAGTAAAATATATTACGTACTGGTATGATTTATTAGGTCGAGTGTGCACCTACTATATCTATATAAATAGGTTTGGGTTAAGAGAATATTACCTAAACTAATTCTGTTAGGGTCGATGTGACATTCCGAACTAACATAAAGTTATTATATATTTGGGGTCGATGTTAATGCCGAACCAAACTTTGAACTGGTGCCGCGATGAAAGAGTCCCGAACCAGAATATGTGTATATATTTATATTTGTATATAGTTGGGGTCGATGGATCATTCCGAACCAACTTCCACTTGGAGTCGATGAATTATTCTGAGCCAAGGGTCCTTTGTGTGTAATAAAAGGATATATTAGAAGTAACTAATATTAAATACATTGTTGTGGGACAAAATGTTTCTATGTGCCTAATCTACAAATTGAGAATAGTAGTCAATGAAACGAGATGTAAATGTCTTAGTAATAATTTATAACATGATGAAATTATTACATGAATAAGGACAACTAATGGTAAATGAGTTAACTACGGTTATGGAAAATATAATTAGGTAGACTAAGTATCCTAGATAGTACGTGCTACGTAAGAGAGGTGAGGAAGTTCAAGGGAATGTGCGAAACCTTAATATGTGTAATCAATAACTTAATTGTGTTAACCGCTTGCAAAATATTTTCAAATGTTTTGAGTACTAACTCTTGCTATGTAAAATTTTAAAAACCTTTTAGGTGCCTAGCCACAAGGACACCCAGCTTGATTCATGTCAGAGATTTGGGAGCTGCAGCCAGTGTGGAAGTTGCAGGGATTGTTTAGGCGCTTCCTCTTTTTCAGTTCTAGTGCAGGATCTCAGTTTTATTATTCCTTGTTGGAACATGTCGTTCCACCGTTTCTATTACAGTTTATTCTAGTTGTGGATTTGTAGTTGTCTTTTTGGGCCGTGGTTTACGGCAAGACTTTAACTGCTTTCAGATTATTTTTATACTGCGTATTCATATCTAGTTTTGGTAATGTGTGGTTTGGTTTATTTGTTGTTTAAGAAAGTTAAAATTTGGCACCCGTTTTAATTTCATTTAGGTGGTTAGTAATTTTTTTAAAAAAAGGCGTTCGACAGTGATGCTAAGAATGAACCATTAAAGAAACCTGTTTATATTAAAATAAGGCTTGATCACCCAAGGTTTAATTAGGCGGGGTGTCACATGTGACTAAACAATATCAATGCAGTGTACGAATCAAACATGAATGATCATAATCGACCGCATACAAAATCTCCAAAATAACCCAGAAGTACCAAAATAGTGTAATATCAACATATATACGAAGGAGTTAATAAAACATAATGAATGGTAATAATCTAACCATGGTCGTTCGAGCGATAATGCCATATCGTTTGAGCGATTAAGGCATGCCGTTCGATCCAGGTAAGAAACGACCTAAAACAGAATGACGTCGCGCGAAGCATCTATATAATGACCTATGGCATGACCCATCTAATGACCTATATTTGACACTTTTAATACCTCGTTACTTAGGTCATTTGATCCAGACTTGGATAGGTCATTTGAATGACATCCATAAGTCGTTTGACGACTTCAAAAAACTTGTATTCCAGCTCTAAAAATGTGCAGGATTTCCCCAGTGATTTTTTTCCCTCAAAATAGCAACTAGAAATATGATACAGTGGCCAAACAAATTCAAAACAGAAAATATGAGTTACATTCTAACAAAGTATCAATGTGCTCAAACAAGGATGCAAAATAAATGGCGATGAACTACAATAAATGAATCACAACTTAAACATATCGAAATGATCAGGAAGCTCTAATTGATTGCTAAATATCATTAAACTAAGTTTTATCCATATGTGACAATTAATATATTGAGCCTAGCTAAACGAACAACATGTACACAAATCCATAATTTTGATGATTCTACCAATCAAATAGCATTATGACGCGATTTGTCAATATGAGGTTTCGTGGTGCAAACCCATTGATATTTCCATCCAAACTCCATAATATATTCGTATTTCTTTTGTTTTTGAATGAACATATCAAACTAAACTAATTGTCCCCTTTTGGCATATTATTCTTTTTATTGCCTTAATTTTTTCTCGAGATCTTTTAACGAGTGACTTTTATGACGAGTTCATTATACTCTCACAGCCCTTTCCCGTGGACACTCATCATATTTTAAATTAACAAAATATCTATCATCACGGCCAACGGTTCTTACATGCACACCTCCTCCTAAGTCAAATTATGCATAGATGGAAAAATTGAGAACAAAACGTTTCACCAAACTATAATATGCAGGATAAGTCAAACATTCATATAAGCTTGTGCATGCGTGTGCGATGGCATATATACAAAGTCGAATCCAAATGCAAATCAACTTCGAAAAATTATGGATAACGAAATGATCAATATAACAAAATGTCCAAATGCAATGGTTAAGATCAATATAAGCATCTATAATTATGATCAAATGCCCTAGCCACATGGATAACGAAATGATCAGGGTTCAAGGACACTAATATGTCACATAAAACACGTAAACTCACGACACAAAAACAATAAACCGAAAATCTTTTTGCGTTTTTTCAAAAATATTTTTAACCAAAAATAAAATCTTTTTGTATTTTTCAAAAATATATAAAACCAAAAATCTTTTTTATATTTTCAAAAAATTTTATCAAAACAAAATCTTTTTGTATTTTTCTCATAAGACTTACCAAAAGAAAATTATAGTACAAAATGATACACATGTCATAACACTAGTAGGATATATATCATCAAGCAAAGACTAGCGTATGATAAACATGTCTAACACAATCATCCTTTAGATTTATTATAAGAACAATTAAGTGCAACCAAACGAAAATCATGAAGTTTAATTTCTAAAGCCTCTAAGTCCTATTTCCTAACCCAAGTAGGTATGTAATGATGCATGGGGGTTTTAGGAACCGAAATGACTTTATTCCTAAACTTCCTAGGATCATTTTCAAGGTCATAACAATATCGTCTAAGGTGACCCTTCATATCACAATGAGTGAAAGTGTAAGCACTGCAAGGAATGTGACCTAAATGTGGACCTGTCCTAATGTTCTTAGTTGGCTCTTCCACGCGATTGGTATTGGATTTGGGAATGGGATTAACACAATCATCGAAGCCTATACTACACCTATCATCCTTGATTTGGACGATGCCTAAAATCCTATCCAACTTTTCTAACCTAGTCTCCAACTAAAACTTCACCTTACTCGAGTCTTTCAATCTTTCCTTGACCCAAGAAAATGCCTAGAGTCCTCAAACTCTAGAATTTCCTTCTTTATAGCCTTCATCAAACCACGAAAACTATCTCTCTCACCCGCAACGTATTCTAGTTTCTTCCAAAAAGTCTTCACTCATGCCCTAAGATCATCAATCAATGCATTGTTATTTACTATGGCACACTCTTTCAAGTTAGCTTGCAACTTCAAGTTATCCTTCTTCACTTTTACCATTTCCTCATACAAATCGTTGAAGGAAAATTGCAACTCACTCATATATACCTCCTCATCCTCACTCGCTTCACCCTTACTCTCTTAGGATTCACACTCAACGGACTCGAAAGTATCACTCGCATGAGTATCTTCATGAGAAGATTTATCGTCATCGCTCACATGACAAACCATAAATGCGGTGTAGTTGCGCTTAATAGGGGAATATCATCCCTCTTTCGGTTCACTATCACTTAAGGTGACACTATATGCAATCAGTTTCTTTCCCTCCTTCTTAAGTCTAGTGGGGCACTGTACTACCCTATAGCCTTAACCCTCATAACCAAAACACCTATCTGACTCATTCATATTATCATTCTCACTTCGATTCTTAGGGACGTAATCGACCTTGTTGTTTTTGAATTTCTCAAGACTATTGGCATCTTTCTATTGCTTTTGGAACTTAAGAAACTTTTTGAACTTCTTTACCAATAAGGCTACATCTTTGAAATTACTATCAAATTCATCATCCTCTGAAACTTTTGTCTCGTCCTTTAGGGATTTTGAAGCAATGCCCTTTTCTTTCTTTGGCACTTATTTAGAGGTAAACATGTCAAGTTCAGAAGTTTGTAGATCACCTATAAGCTCTTCTAGTTTCGTTGAGTCAAGCAAACCCAATGAGTTTAAAATGGTCACCTTTGGATCAAATCTACTAGGCAACGACCTTAATATTTTCTTTATGACTCGGTTGTCAGGTATTTGCTCTCCCAAATTAAACAAGGAGTTGACAAAATGGAACAATTTAGTGTAAAACTCATCAAACATCTCACTCTATAACATCTTAATCGTCTCAAACTTGGTAGTGAGGTTTTGAAGTTTAGACACCCTAACCATGCTAGTTCCCTCGTGAGTAAGTGCAAGGACATCCCATGCTTCTTTCGACGTTACACACATCATGATTCGATTATACTCTTTCGGTGTGACGAACAAAGAAATAACATATACACCTTTAGAATTGTATAGTGCAAGTCTGTGTTCAATTTCAGCCCATGGCTCCACACAAACACGCTCATCTATGGCCTTAAGTGCACTCTTTATTCGCATCTTCCAATAAGCATAATTTGACCCATAAAAAAATAGTGTTCTAAAATCTTCATAAAATTAAAAATCATACCTAAAGACAAGTTGGATCACTCACAAAATAAAAAAAGTGTTTCTATCTCTCATACCAATTTATAAAGGCCCTTTTCTATGTGTGCTTTAAGTGGAAACATTTTTTTCAAAAACTTTTTCCAATTTTAATATGCATCAATTTTGTGAACCAATTTTACTTAACCTAATTTTATCTTGTTAATCCTAAACATGCATCTAGTATCATTAAGTAAGTAAAATAAAGTAAAGTCCACAAAACACCCCGATATAAGAGGAAACCATTAAAAAGAAAAACCTTGGACAATCCAGGCCATAAAATCACAATGATAGGGTTTTACAAAGTACAGACAATAGACTTACTCAATGACTCGATCTCCACAAGCCTTGACACTCTTATATGCTTCAACCTCTCCTCGACAGGGTAATGCAGGAGTCCACCTACACCAGGTCCACAAGACATGAGTCAATATGTGCCTCGGTATCCACTGATATAACTTCGACAACCGTATATGATTCATCAACTAGAATCCACCACTTCTTCATCGCAATCATCACGTACAGAGTCCACCGAACAAAAATAAGTTCTTCAATATAGGAAGAATGAAACCGTGGTGCAAACACAAGATCTCTAAACATAATGGTTATGAAAGATCGAATCTTGTAAACATAAAGGATGTTTTTAACTATGGGAACCTTTGTAAACAAGTTCAGAAAAAACATATATATGTTCTGTTATGTATTTAATGTTCTGCGCACTCAAAATTTTGAGCAAAAGATGCCTTAAATAAAATCTTTAAGTCGGTAGGTCGTTTGAATGATATTGGCATGTCATTCGAACGATATTATAATCTCGTTAGAATGAGAACTACATGTCGTTTGAACGACTTCCACATGTCATTTGAACAATTGTAGATGTCGTTTGATCCTTCAAAATGCAAGGGAAATATCCATACGACTCTAAAACATATTTATCTCTGAATAAACGAGTTAAAAACATTTTTCAAAATCATTTTAAACAAAACATCCATAGAAAATATTTTCGAGTGTTCATAAACCAACATGCATTTATACCTAAGAGAATCTTGAAAAACCTGATGTGAAACGAGTAACGAAACTACGACATGATTTATCTTTTGAATCTTGTCCGCTATGTCTATAACACAACATGATAAACTTAATGGGAATCATGACAAATAAAAAACTATCTATGACTCAAATTAGTTTTTGTTCGAAGTAATGCTAATACATAAAAATTGACACTATTTAAAAATGTATTCTTACACGGATCTTGTCTATGACCCAAATTCACCTACTGGTCACGGCCCAGGTCTGTGACCACGTGTGTACCTCTGGTCACGGTCCAGGTCTGTGACCCATAGTCCTCAACTGGTCATGGCCCACACCCATGACCATATAGAAATTTAGTCACGACATAATCCGTGACCCTCTCTTTTGATCAGGGATAATGTCCGCGACCACAAGATTTAGTCACGCCCTAAATGGTCACGGATCTTAGCCGTGACCTGGAGGCATGGTCATGGCCAAAATCCGTGGCCATTTCCATAGTGTGGTGTAGTGATTATTTCTTTCTTTATTTCTTTCTTGAGTTTGATTCTTAGTTATTAGTGGAGTTATAGTCTCTAGGATGATTAGGGTTTGTGTGTAGAGAGAATGGGGAGCTTAGTGCTTTGAGAGGGAGGAATTATGAGGCATAATAACTCAAAAAAAATGCATAAGTCATTATTTATAAAAGATGAGCCAGTGCACCCCGCGTGTGACCTGTTGCCCAGCCGCGGTCGCGGCCTTAGGTTGAATTCCCACCTTTTCTTTCTTTTGCATTTATTTTATTTACCCCAATTTCCACAAATTTAAGGTCGATACAAAAAATATGATTTTTTTGCTAGTCATCCTTAATAGAGGACGAGAAATGTGAAATATTTTCCAAAGTGATTATAAAAATTCTTTTAAATGCTGATTTTATTTAATAGGAACATATTGTAGGTGGATTGTTTTGAAATTATCCCCTAAAATTAATATGTTAGATCCATTTTATTATTTTGATCCATTCTCTATTTTTTTTATTCTTAAATTTTTAATTTTATGAAATTGTTAAAATATTAAATTAATTTGAGATTCACGAACACACCATTAACCACATTTATTATATTTCTGGCACATGCTCATGGTCTAACATAAGGGTGAATATCGATCGGTTTGATCGGTATTCAATTTATACCAATGTGATACAATTTTTTTTCGATATGTTCGGTTTTGATACATTTGATTTTTCAAAAATCCTTACCAATACTACACTGTTCGTTATTTTATTTTTTCAATATTTTTCGATAAATTTTTCCTTCGATAATTTTGGTTTTGTGGGGTATTTTTAATTTTGATTTTTCTAGTTTTTTTGCACATTTTTATTTTTATTGATTATTTTCAGTTATTTACAATATTCAAATTCAATATATATAAACTCTCACATAAACTGAGTATATCGTATACATCATACAAGTAAAATATCCACTAACTTAGGTGTAGAACCGAAATACTCACATAAGAACTGAGAATAGTTTGTCTAGGAGACAAAACAAATGGATTAACATAGATTCTTAACTTGAAAAACTTCTGTACTTATTAAATATAAAAATACCACCCACTTTTATATTACTTTTTGTGATAGATGAGTGCAACTAATGCTATAAATATAAAAATATAATATAAAATGCGTATTTTGGGCACATTAAATCGGTATTTTAAACAGTACTTTCAATATTTAATTTTGGTACGATAAATTTGATTAATCATTTTTTAAAAGTGTAAACCAAAACCAACCACCAAGTTTTTGGCAATTTCCATTCGTGGTAATAAAAAGTAGTAAACCAAAACCATAATTGTTCAGATCAAAATGGTACGGTGTGGTAAAAAAACTGTACGGCATCCACCCCTAGGCTATAATCTAACGCAAAGTCTATGATTGACTAAATGTTTAGCCCAAAAATCTTTGGTTCACAAATAATTTTATTAGATTCTTTTTTATTAAAATAATGTAGCAAATGCCCCACACATACAATTTCCACTATACAAGTCGATACCAACTGAACTATTGATACTACATATTCATTACAACTTTTAATTGGGTTGTTTTAATTTTGGTCCCTCATATTTTTGTTCTTATCTAGTTTGAACCTCAAAGTCTTCAATTCTTGGAATGGACCCCTAAAACAACTTTTATTGATTTTGGGTAAAACATTTTACTACACTTTGTGCCAAACAAAGTAAAGTAAAAAGCCATCTTGCGGGCCAAAGTCGAACTACGATAGTTGGACTAGGTAAGAACAATTAAATGGAAAATTAAAAAAACATTTAAATATATATTATAACATAACTACCTTGACCGGGGGTGTTACACATCTAGACACTAATTTGAATGTGTCACAACTAGGCATATGACATCAACAATATAAACAGATTACAGATTCTCATATCTTTCCCAAGAAAAATGATTTCTCTTAGAGTTTGGAAGTCGCGAGCTTTATCAGATCCTTCCTTAGAATTTTCCTCGATGGATTCTTGGGGACATGAAGCTATAAACGACACTCTACTAATTCACTTATACGGAGCCACTTATATGAAGATTAACATGTCAGTTTGTATAAATAAACAAGCGAATAAGTTCAAATATGAAATTCATGAACAATAATGCTAGTCGCAAAAAATTATGCAAATCTACATCAGTCAAGTAATAAAATGAGTTCGAGTTATTTTTTAATTGAACTTTTACTTGTAAAATATTGACATAAAAATTGTAGTGATACATTTTAAAGTTATTTTGGTAAGTTAAACAATCGATATAGGCCCTTTATACTTGATATTTGTGAGTAATAAAATTCACATGTTTTGCAATGAAGTCATAACCGCACTATCAGATATTTCATTTCCAGTTTTTCATACCACATATGCCGTGGGAAACTGCCCAACCTCCTTATTTGGAAATTTGAGACACCAGCCATCAAACTCGTGCATTAATATTATTCAAGATAATATATCATTTTATGGAGTAATTTTGACTAAGGTACCTTACTAATGATCGAATTTAGACTTAGTTAATACGTAAGTTGTTTTTAGAAGAAATTGTTGCTAATTGCTAATTTAAGAGGTAGGAAAGTATAAGAAAACCATTATAAGAGTAGAAAAGTCTAAAGAAATCATTATGAGAGTACAAAATCTAATTTCAACCATTAATGACGTACTTAAGAAAAAAAAGCATAATATTTAGAAATAGAACTTACGGAATAACAGCAGCATCGAAGATTTTGGGGTGAGTAAGTAACAAAGCCTCTAGCTCTACTGGAGGAACTAGACAAATCAAGTGGGTAACTTCAAAATTTAGATAATACAAATATGGCAATAAAATCTAAGCTAAAGAGCAAAAAAATGAAAATTCGATTTTTTTGCAAGAAAAGACGTCACTAAAAAGTATCGAGGGTACTTGCAACAAAATACATTATTTATGGATATATTTGCAAATAATTGATACTTGAAGGGGATTTAATGAATTTAGTATCAAAGTAGATTAGTGATCATGGCTGATTGAAAGAAATATTCAACAAGTAAATGGTATATTTACCTAATAGCCCTTGTATTTTATGATCTCTTTTAATCTGTCAAACACAAAAATAAATCCATCATCATCAATGTAGCAGAGATCTCATCTTTTTAACCATCATTTTGAGTCTACAGTTGATGTAGTTGCTTCTTCATTACTGAAATAACCCGCAACACCATTATTTCAATGTTTTCAAGAAGGATTTTTTAGTAAATCGTAGCTAAGTTTACGAACACAGAGTAAATTTGGAGAGACCCTCAAATTGTACCGAAAAAAGAGCAAACAGAGCGAAACTTACATATACGATCGGAAAATTATTTTTAATGGTAAGATTTTTTAATTCGCCACATATAATGTTGTGAATTATTCCCGTCTATGACATTTTTTTGCGCCATACTTTATGGCAATATCACTCTTTGCCACTAATAATCTTTTCAATAGTAATGTTTTATGGCCATCAAACATTTCGCCACCAAATATGCTATTTCATGGGAAATTTGTTTTGCTACTAAATAATAATTTTTTTGTAGTGATATTGGATTACTTTTTTCACTATTTAGTAGATCTTAATTTTTGGTCCGCTTTTGAAAGTATCTCTGTAATTACTCTAAGAATAGTATCAATAATACAATAAAAAAAAACTGACAATAAAAAGAGTCCTTGAAAAGATATTTACAAAAAATAATATAATTAGTTGATATAAAGTTGAACATATTTTTCTTGTGGTTCTAACAATGCAAATTCATATGTGGAAATCTAATAATTAACAAGCAATTGGCAAAACAAATTATGAAAAGTGCATTATTTCTCTAAATGCGGAGTTAATGGGAGAGAAAATAGGGAAAAGTGTTAGTTTTATTGACATATCTCTTTTAATTCAAAAGAAAAATGGAGAGAAAACAAAGTGTTTTAATAAATCATTGGAGTGAATCACCTATTTAGTACATAAACTATGCCCCAATTTCAAAATCATCCTTATACTTTATTTTGTCTCAATTTAGTCTTACAACTAATTACTTATGTTTAATTTGATCTTTGTGTTGATTTAGCCCATTAATTTTAATAGGATATTAGGCAAAATTATCAAACCATCTATGTTCGAAATAAAGTAACATTTTATATTAAACCAACCCACACATGAACCTAACATACTTTAATATTTAATTAATCCAATAATTGACTACAATTATACCTAAGCTTAAATTTTATTCATTGTTTATTAATTTAAATTTAGAAATGAAAAATAAAAAGAAAAACACAAAAAAATACCTAAAATGGCCTACCTCTCCCTCCGCCGTTATGCTCACCCTTATTACCTCGTACAGCCGTATCTCCTTGACAGCACCCTTAAAGTGTTCATGAATTCTATTTAACCCATAGAGTATTATTTTTACGTGTTGAACCCTTTAATTATCGTTTTAGTGTCTATTAAGCCCCTCTATCAAAATTTACCGTTAAATTTAAATAATTGTTTGTACAAATAATACTTTAAGGGCTCAATAGTCTTCTGAATACTTTAAGGGAGACTATTTAAAAACTTAAGGCATAATTTAGGGATTCTATAGGAAATTCCTCAACATATTATCATTAGCATTTTTACTCTTACATCTATACCCATCTATTAGTATACGCCAAATTTGTGATCTGTAATGATATAATAGTGGTTATTTTTTTCTTTCTTATCATTCACGTCTTGCAACAAAAGCATGCAAGAATATGATTTTTACCATAAATAAATAAATAAAAGGGATTTTTATCAACATATCCCATTTAATAAGTTTGTAATCAAATAGGTCATATGCATTTGTTTTGCTTCATTTGGTCCTATTAAAATAGTCTTAATAGCCTAATCGAAAATAAGTATTAAATATGTATTGGCTGTGCAAATTGTGCAAAATTTAGTAAATAGTTGTTGCATGTGGTAAATATGGAATATAATACATGACAGATTGGAAATAAATTCCTTAATGTGACTAATTAAAAAAATATCTGATGTAAACTTAGTAACATTATTATCCATTGTCTCTAGTTTTACCAGAAGTTTCTCTCTAGTTCTCTCTATTATTTCTCATCCTCATAAAGTTAATACAAATGTGATAATCATATTCTTGGGTGGATGATGGGTTATATATGATTTAAAAGATACGACTTGTCACAAATTATTTGTGGGTCCTTTGACAACATTAAAGATAAATGCGTATAATATTCTTTTAACACCCATAGACCAACAAAGAAGAAAACAAGTAGGTACCCAAAACAATCGACAACAAAAAAAGGAACACAAAAGTTATTTACCATGCTATTGACCTTTTATTAGCAATAATATAAGTAATTCATATTTTTGGAGCGTGAAAAATGGTTATTGTTTAGACAGGCAAAATGAGACACGACATGATACTACAATATGAACCGATACAAATTATCTGTTAATGAGTGAGCCCTTAATGATTTCTCATTATATCAATGTCAACTTGATAAGACACGATAATTAACGGGTCGGATTAGTGTTGACCCACACTACCCGTTAATACCCAATAAAACACGTTTAGATCCAATAATTAAAGTAAATAATGTATATTTTTGAAACTTATAAATAGTTTATGTAGCTCAATGTTAATTTAATCGTAACTAATTTTACTAAATAAAAGAGTTAGTAATGTCAATGAATTAATGAGGTGTAATTGTGTGTAAAAATGAGCTAATATCTCAACTTATATACAATTCAAAATAATTCATTATCTTAATGAGTAATAACGAGTGAACATGACACGACACATTAAAATAACAGGTCAGGTTTGAATATGATTTTTTCACATGATAAAAAAAGTTGCCCGTTTAAACATGAACCGAATAACACCCGAGCATGATAAAAACTGACGCGAACACAATTCGACACGACCTGTTGCTAGATCTAGTCTGGTTTGCACAAGACATTTATTAATTAATTTCAATAAAATGAAAATTTCTCAATAAATCATATATTCACAAGTATTAAATATTTACGATCTATTTTCACATGACTTAGTGGAGAAATAATATTTTCTAATGGGATCTGCTAGAGTGAAAAAAAAACGTATGACTTATTTAACTTTATAGTTAGTAAAAGAGATCAACTTCAAGAAACATCTTTAAACTAATAATTAAAGGTGCATATCAAACATATGTTAATATCGTGAAAACGTGAAAATCAGAGTGAGATTTATTTACTCACTTTAAAAATGAGTAATAAAATTCGTACGTATCCATTGATTGAAATATTCAAATGTGAGCATCAAAATTTAATATTACACTTAATCAAGTATGCATTAATTATATCCAAAAAGTAGCGGACTTTTAATGTGAGGTGTACTTAAAGAAAAATAGAAGTATTATTCTGAAATGAAGTAAGTATTAACGTGGCAAAAAACTAAAATAGTTAAAATATATTTTCACCTATTTGGGGATATTTTGTTTTTGTTTAACATTGCATAAATATAACATGTGTTTTCATAGACAATCATAAGTGAACAATAATCAAATTTTAAATGTGTACATTTTTTTATGATTTTATTTTAATGTTAATTAAAAATATTTCATCCCAAATCCAAACCATGTAATTGTTTCAAAATAAATACCTTACTTAAAAGTTTTGAACTTCTTCTTCTTCTTCTTCTTCTTCTTCTCAAGTTCTAATTCAAACATGATAATCAAATTATTTAGGTTGGTGGTGGGTCATAGTTGAATTCAAAATCTATGAATTGACCTCAATTTTTTTGAAGATCCGTTGACAACACATACTTTTTAAGACCCCCTTTCCAAGAAGACCTCAAATTATTTGATGGTTCTTTGACAAAAGTTGCTCAAATGTCTAAATTATTGCATTAGCACCTACTACCCAACACAACATAAAGAACATAGGTATTAACCCATGGTATATGTTCATATATTAATTCACCTTTCATTTGTAACAAGAAAACAAATAAAATTCTATGTTACATAAATTTTTATCTACTAAATCACAAAATTGTTATTCTAAAATATGACATATTTTGTTTATTAGAATATTTCGACCTGTACAACCACCTTCCACCAATATAGGTCTGTGACTTAGTCATTTATAAATAGTAGCACATTTGTAATTAACTTCCACAATTATATAGGTCTAGGACTTATTCAATTGTTCCTCTCCTGAAACATATCTATTTATATAGACCTCTCCTCATGTAAACAGAAGATAGTAAAAGAAATAAAAATGCAGCAGCATGGTCCAACTATTCAATTGATATTCTATTACTTCTTGTCTTCTTTCAAACATATTTATGACTTATTATGGTATCAGATCCTATGGTAAATTTCTCCGCCACCTCCAATCTCAACATATCTCAAAATTCTCTCCATACACCTGTTAACTCTATCAGAATGCCTAACATGTAATCTCCATCGAACTCAATAATGAAAATTACCTCTACTGGAAAACTCAAATGACACCTTATTTAAGGGGGCAGAGACTTATGAAATATGTCGAGGGAACATACCCGTGTCCCCGGTCAACAATCAATATTGCTTGAATAACTGAACCCTAAGAAAATCCTGACCACCAGTTGTAGGTAGATCAAGACAATTTTCTCCTGAGAACTATAATATCTTCATTAAGTCATGAAGTCATGCATCTAGCCGTTGGTTGTCATACATCAAAAGATCTCTAGTGTACTCTCCGTGCGGCCTTTTCATCTCCATCCAACACTCGGATACTAAGCATCCACAATCTTCTCCACGATCTTAACCAAAAAAACGACTCAGTTTCAGTTTATCTTACTCGAGCAAAGCGATATGCCGATGAATTAACAGTTGTGGGGTGAGCTCTTAATGTTGTTGATTTTAATATTTTTGTGTTTCAAGGACTTCGATCTGAATTTAAAGACTTAGTAACCACTCTCTATGCACGCCCCGAACTCGTTACCTATACCGAACGTCATGGCCTTCTTCTTAGCCATGAATTTTTACAAAAAGACTCTATTACAAAACTCTCCATTACAACCTCTCACTCTGCTGATCCAAATCCTCCCACACCAGTTGCTTAGTTTTTTAATCGTGGTGACGGTCAGTCTTTCAACAGAACCTATCGTGGTGGTAGCCGTAACTACCGTGGTGCACGCGGTCATCGTGGTGGACGTGGTGTTCGCCATGGACATTACCCCCTAACTCCTTTAATAATTATAATTCTCGGTCTCAGGGCAAATGCCAAATTCGTTACAAATCGACCCACACTACAACCACATGTGCCCAACGGTATACTCCATCAAATAAACCATCCACAACTCATTACACTACTTACAACTAGTCAACACCACTATTACCCACCACCTCATCACCTCAATATCACCAATGGTATCCCGACACAGGCTCCACTCATCATGTGACTCCAGATATAACAAATCTTAGCTATTCTGATACATATCATGGCACCGATCAACTTTACATTGGCAATGGTAAAGATTTACATGTTTCTCATACGGGTTCATCTACATTACACACTCAATGTGTTGTTTTTCTTCTTTATCATATTTTACATGTTCCTTTGATATCCAAATCTTTGCTTTTGGTTAAAAAATTTACACAAGACAATAATGTTTATTTTAAATTTCACCCGACTTATTTTTGTGTTAAGGATCAACCAATGCATCGCATGCTCCATCCCGTCCCAAGTAAAGACGGAATGTATTCATTCTCTCAAGCATCACATCCTTTTTCAAATTCTCCTTCAGTTGCATTTACCAAAAAAACTGACTCCAATGGATTGCATCGTCGTCTCGGACATCCGCATCAATGGATTCTCAGTGAAATAATTCGCTCCAATAAATTGCACTGCAGTTCATCCCTTTCTAGTTCATTTTGTAATGCTTGTGCTATGGGAAAGTCATCTCGACTCCCATTACAGCCCACTCAAACTTGAACTCAAAATGTATTAGACCCAATATTCAGTGATATTCGGGGTCCTACATCAATTATATCTTCTGTTGGACATCGATATTTTGTTCTTTTTATTGACCATTTCTCAAAATTCATATGAATTTACCCCATGAAACAAAAATCTGAAGTATTCTCTATTTTTATTCATTGGCAAAAATTAATGGAACGCCAATTTAATTAAAAAATTAAAATCAATTCAAACAGATTGGGGAGGTGAATATCGTAAATTAAATTCATGTTTCACAAATTGTGGCATTATTCATCGTCTTGCATTACACCTAGGGCTGTGTTTTTTTTCCGAACTTTTCGATTTTTCCGATTTCCGATCCGATTTTTTCCGAATTTGGAATGAAATTTTAGTTTGTCGATTTCCGATTTTTCCGAAAAAAATCGGATCGGAAATCGGAAATAATTCTGAATTTCCGATTTTCCGATTTTTCCGATCCGATTTTTTCGAAACTATGCCGATCCGATTTTTTTCCGAATTATTTCCGATTTTTTCTGAATTATTTTCCGATTTCCGATTTTTCCGATTTCTTTTCCGATTTTTTGAAAGTTTCCCATATCCCACATCGATTGGGAGAGGGAGAGGGCTCCAAAATATGCTCTATAAAAGGAGAGTATCCTCCTAACTTCTACACAAATGAAAAATGAGCCAAATCCTCATGTGTTTACATGTTGAGTTAAGCTATTTTCATTGTTTCTTTAAAATGAGAATTTCGAGTAATCGAAAATCCATAATTTATTTTTTTGAAATTTTGGAATTTCCGAAATTTCTGGATTTTTAATATATTTTGTGAATTTCCGATTTTTTCCGATTTTTGCCGATTTTCCGATTTTTTCGAATTCGGAAATTTTTTTAATTTTCCGAAAAAATCGGATTGGAAATCGAAATAGTTATTTTATTTCCGAAAAAATCAGAATTTTTTTCGAATAGGCATTTTCCGATCCGATCCGGCCGAAACACAGCCCTAATTACACCAAAAACAACAATTCGGCACACCTTGATATTAAAAATCTGGCACAGCTTAAAACCGTGCCAAATTCTAGCATAGTTTAATGACAATCTGGCACACTTTAAAACCGTGCCAAAATTTGGCACTGTTTAAAATTGTGCCAAAATTAAGCACACTTAATTAAAATATAAATACCCCCAAAAAATAATACTTTCTCCCAAAATTTTCTCTCTCCCGCTCACTCTCATCTCTCGCTTAGGTATCTCGTTTTCCCCTCTCTCGCGGGCGCTCTGTACAACCCATGCTCATCCATGGGTTTGGTCCTTGCTACCCTAGATCCGAAGCCGCTACTCCTCTTTCCTCAATTCGGACCCTAGATCGGAAGCGGCTACTCCTCTTCCTCAATTCGGATCCTAGATCCTAAGCCGCTACTCCTCTTTCCTCAATTCGGACCCTAATCCTTCATCGACTCACGTTGGCTTGCTGTCTGAAAAGAAATGGGAGCTCGAGAGAATCATGAAGACGGGAGATTCTGCCATAGCAAAAGCCACGGCAATCCATGGTTATCTAAATCGTAAATAAGGGCAAAGTACCGGCAGGGTTAACAAAAATACTCATTGGTAGTTATATATTTTCCTTTTATTGATTTTGGATTCGTGGGAAATCCCGACACAGTCACTTGTTATTAAAGGTGCGTTATTTTGTCCCAAAAAAAATTGTTTTATTTATGAACACAAACCCAAAATGAGATGAACGATTGTGCCGAGTCTGATGATCCAACAATTTCTTATTATTGACTTTTGCTTAGAATTGCTTCAGTTAAACTATTATTTTGCATTACATTCAGATCCATACTTGAATACAGATGAAGGAACCATATCCCCTTTTGAGCATGGAGAAGTGTTTGTCTTGGACGATGGTGGAGAGGTAGAAGAACCATCTTATGTATTATTAACTAGGAAGATTATTTTTGGTGATTTTTATTATATTTATTTTTTCGTGAACATTTCTTTTTAGTCACTCAAAATTTAATGGATCAGTTAAGTCATATTTAATTCTAGTATTAAGAAAATATTTTAGTATGTTTATCCAAGAATTAAATCAAAAATGAAAAACGATACCAAGAATTTTCAAGAGTCATAGTCCTAAGAGATGGAAATTTTGGTTAAAGAGGAGGGCAGGAGTTAGATATCAAAATATATCAGGATTAAATAGTGCATTTCCATTTCCTGCTTTCTGTCTACATTGAATTCCATTTGTTAGTAGGCTAATAATTGTAAATTTTCTGGTATTACAATGACATGATTTTGTGTCTGAAGGTGGACTTGGACCTTGGGAACTATGAGCGGTTCCTAGATATCAAGTTGACATGTGATAATAATATCACAACCGAAAAGATTTACCAGGCAAGCGAGTTAAATCTTTTTTTCCTAATAATAAAGCAAGTGGGTTAAGTTGAAAGTCTTCTTACTGTTACCCTATAATCTATAATCTATGCTGATAGAAGTTCTTAAGATCAACAGGCTTGATGTATTTTGACTTATTGTATTGACTACTTTTCTTCTCTGTTAGTCTGTCATTGATAAAGAGAGAAAGGGGGATTATCTTGAAAAAACTGTTTCGATTCTTTCACTGTTGCTGAAATGTATCTATTATATTGTTCAATCACTTATATTCATATCCTCACATATTACTTCCCTTGTTCAGGTTGCACCTCATATCGCGGATGCAATTTAAGAAAGGATTGAACGTGTAACAGCTATACTGGTGGACTGGGAAGAACGTCCACCTGATGTTTGTGTCATAGAATTGGTACTATAGGTAAATTAATAACTATATGCAACTTGTGGCACAATGAGGGGCATCATACTTTGGTTGGGTTAAAATGGACTTTTGCTTAAAGCAGGAGACATTGAGTAAATGCCATTTATTGATGTTCTTGGACAATTCTCGTATTGCGTTGGTAAGTTATATACATGTGTAATAATGCGTACATAAATAAACATAGGGTGTGATTCTTCTATTTAAAATGAGAATTACAATGTTAGTGAAATAGTTATGTTTTCTTTGTTCAGAAAACAAAGACGACACAGCACACTGACAGGGGACTAAGAAGCTTGGGATTGACACCAAATATTTTATCTTGCCGAAGCACAATTTTTGATACAGTTATCAAATTGATTTTACCCTTGCTAAATTTGATTTCAATTTATATGTCACCATAATATTCTTGACATTGTGCACATTAGACATGTTTTATCCGCATCATCAACTAGTATGGTTATATTCTTTCATTAATTGATTTTGAGTTCAGGAGCATGAAACTGATGTGAAACCTAGCATCGTGAAATTCTTTAAGACATCTCATTGGAGTAAGAGAAAGGGTGATTTGACATGTATATTTCAATTCTTTCCCCCTTTTATCCTTTTTGTATTTTATAAGACAAACCGTCTAATATAAGTCTTCAGACATTTCAACAGTCATAGCAGAGCCTCGGTCTCATAATGAAGAGCTGATAAGCTTGAAAGATAAGATATCATCTCATCAACAACTAAATGCTGCTCAGAATAGAAGATTTGAGAATTTGCAGACATTGTTGGACCAAAATGGGATACTTTCAAGAAGTAATTGCACGAAGAGTTCATCGGGTGGCTATCAAAATGCAAATGAAATCTGGTTAGTCTCAAAGTCTCAAATTCTCACAAAAGTTGTAGTAGCATTAAATAAAAAAATGGTCTAAAATAGCGACAAGTAGCCAAACGTAAAATGACTTACTTTATGAGCTTATTGAATTAAATTGGTGGAAGGCAATGGTTAAATGGTGACATGGCACAATCTGAGACCATTACATTGTTCTAAAAAATTCGATCTCAACCGTTAATTTTTTGGAACACTAAAAGACCCTCCTCTCATATATATATATATATATATATGTGTGTGTGTGTGTGTGTGTGTGTGTGTGTGTGTTAAAATACAACAAGACAAGACACGAAATCGTATTTTTTTACTTATTACAATTGAATTAAAAAATTACACAATACGAATATGAATATTTTATTTTTTTAACTAACAAGATCATGGTCCAAAGAAACGCAACGTGGCATGAAGTCTTATTTTTTTCATACCGCTGGCGCGGATCACTTTTTACTATTTTAAAAATAATCTTTTTACGATTTAAAAAAAATGGTCCGCGTCAGCGGTATGTATAGGCGGTTCGATCACCTATACATACCGCTGGCGCGGACCATTTTTTTATAATATGTTGGTCCGCGCCAGCAGTATGTATAGGTGGTCGGACCACTTACACATACCGCTGGCGTGAACCGTTTTTTTAAATCGTAAAAATATTTTTTTTAAAATAGTAAAAAATGATTCATGCCAGCGATATGAAAAAAATATGACTCCATGTAACGTCGCATTTTTTGGATCATCATCCTGTTAGTTAAAAAAAAAATATTCATAATTGCATTGTGTAATTTTTTAAATTGATTTGTGATAAGTGAAAAAATACAATTTCGTGTCTTGTCATGTTATATATTAACACACATAATTTTAATATATATATATATATATTTTTTAATTGGACTGCTTTTTTTATCTTTAAAATTATACTTTAAAAAAGAAATTATAGGGTGATAAAACAAAGAAAGTGTGCATCTTAATGATATTGCATGTGTGACATTATCAAGCAGGAATTTCAAGTTTGAAGTCCACGTTGCTCCAATAGTTTTCACAAGAAAAGTGCTTAGAAAGTAAGACCCACCCAGGTGGCTCTCCTCAATCCTTAACTTAGAATCACATGGTATGTTTTGAGTTGGGTAACTTTACAATTATTTCGTCCAGTTGACGATAAGATGCCCCCACTTGAAGATATACCAATTAGCAGGGCGAAGCCATAGGTGGGCAGTGGGGGGCCACGCACGGTCCCCTCCAAAGTTTTAAAACCTCACAACAAAAAAAATACCCATTTTCTATTTATAAAGCCGACAAGACTGTACCCAAACAACACGAAAAGCCTTTTTCAATTTATTACCTTTAACCTAACCGCGAGATATACTATTCACCTCTCCTCATTTTCAAAAGCCGACATTTTCCCCTCATTCTCAAAAGCTATCTTTTTCTCCCTCTTCATAAGTATTAATATTAATATTAATATAATATTAATATTAATATTAATATTAATAGGGACTAATTTAGTATTAATTCTTCCATTCATCCATTAATATTAGTATTAATTAATTAATATTAAAAAATAATTAGTTAGTATTAATTTTATCTACTATTATTAGGGACTGATTTTATCACTATTAGGGACTGATTTTATCACTAATTAGTTACTATTAATTATACCCATATTGTAATTAGTATTAATTTTTAGTGTTATTAGTATGACAGTTGGGAAAAAAATTGCTATTGTTGGGAATATATATGATATTGTTGGAAAAAAATGCTATTGATAGGGGGAAAATGCTATTAATGGTGAATATATGTGATATTGTTGAAAAAAAATGCTTACATTTAATATATTTTTAGTGCTAAAATATTGTATAAAATGTAAATAACCCTAAAAAAAAACCCGCCTCAGGGGAGCCCCTGAATCCCCGATATATTGTGGTCCCCCAAAAAATAAATTCCTGACTTCGCCCCTGGCAATTTGCAAGGATTTTAATGAAAATCTTATTTCAGATGATTTTGTTTCTTACTCAACAGACTTTATCAAATTCGATTCAATCCAAAAAGGACTGAAAAATTTAATAAGAAAGCTTTTGCAATGGTCCTAGTGGATTTGGATGGAGGTGCTAATTCAAGTGTCACTCAAAATGATTTTAAGGAAGTTGAAGAAAAAAATGAAATTTCTAGGGTTAATGTATATATTGAGGTTTCTAATCCAAATTCAACCCCATACTCTAATTATGATATGAGTATGTCTAGTGGTTCAACTCAAGCGCTTCATTTTCTTGAAGACTCAATTGGTCAAATAATTAGAGAAATCAATTCCAATTATATCGTACACAAGTCAAAACTTCCTTTGAACTTTTAGGATACATTGAAGATGGAGAATATACAAGTCAAGATAATAATATCTTTTTCGACTCCTTTATCTTTTTCGAAGGGTGTAATTAAAAATAACAATTCATCATCACCTCCTTTATCTTTTTCGACTTTAAGTTAGGATGAGAAACTTTTCCTTAAATATAATTTAAGGTCTTTTGCTTCTAGATCAAAATATCGTAAATTTTAATAGCCCCGAGTTAGCATTCTATCATTGTAGTGGGAATATTTATAAATTCCCATACATTAATTTTTTGCAATTTTCTCTCATTTTCTGCCTAATTTTTCTTTAGCGCTTACATATTCATTACAATTATTAATAAAGTTATTTTTATTTTAGTCCCGCATATATTTGTTCTTATCTAGTCTGACCCTCAAAGTCTTCAATTCTTGGATTGGACCCCCAAAATGACTTTTATTAGTAGTGGGTAAGACATTTTACTACATTTTGGCCTCGTTTGATACGCCGTATAAGGGGTCCGGATAGGATAGGATAACAGTCGGATTGGATAGGATAATGATGGATAGGATAAGGCGTATTCCAATACTGCGTTTGGAACACTTCCGGATAAGAAGACTTTGTTATATATATAATGTAACAGGTATCGGGGCATGTAACAGATATGGGCACAGGTATCGGCATAACTATATCGGCATAACTATATACATATATATATACCTGCATATATATATATATGTAAGGTATTGCATGTATATATATGTAAGGTATTGCAGGTATATACACGTAGTAGGAGTTCAAACCTGATTGCTGAAATATGTGCTGAAGGAAATCGGTGAGGAGAATAGGTGAGATGAAGTCTCCTGTTATATTTATCAAGTGGAGATCCGTAGGTAGGTATAAGAATCCAAATTGTTTTGGAGTCTTTAACTTAATAAGGGCACTTTAGTAACTTTATTTACGTGCTTGACACCGGATAATTTTATACCACCTTAGAGGTGGTTTTTTTTTTATCCTATTCCTTATGGGATAAGGAGGTCACTTAGGATAACTTATTCCATCTCATATCCTATCCCAAACTATACCAAACATTGGATATGATATTTTAATCCTATCCGGACCCCTTATACGGCGCATCAAACGAGGCCTTAGTGCCAAACAAAGTATAATTAATAGCCATTTTGCCAGCCAAAGTCGAACTTCAATAGTTTGACTATGTAAAAACCATTAAATGGAAAATCAAAACAACATTTAAAAATATATTATAACATAACTACCTAGGCTGAGGCTGTTACACATCTAGATACTAATTCGAATGTGTCACAACTAAGATTACGACATGGAAGATAATTAACAAACAACGAAGACAAACAGATTCTACATTCTCATATCTTTCCAAAAAAGAAATGATTTCTTTAGAGTTTGGAGGTCGCGAGCTTTATAATATCCTTCCTTAAAATCTTTCCCGAAGAATTCTTGGGGACCGAATCTATAAAAGCCATTCGTCTAATTCTCTTATACGGAGCCACTTATACATAATATACAATGATTAACATGTCAGTTTATATAAACTAACAAGCCAATAAGTTTAGATAAGGAAGACATGAACAATAATTCTAGAGTTGCGAAACAAATATACATCTACATTAGTCAAGTAGTAAAATGGCTCCGAGTTGTTAGTTAATTGAACTTTTATTTGTAAAGTATTGACAAAACAATTTGTAGCGACACATTATAAAGAGATTTTGGTAAGTTAAACAATCGACATATGCCCTTTATACTTGATATTTGTGACTAATAAAATTCACCTCTTTTGCAATGAAGTCCATAACATGACTATCGGCTATTTCACTTCCAGTTTTTCGTACCACATATGCCATGGGAAACTGCCCAACCTCCTTATCTAGAAATCTGAGACACCGACCATTAAGCTCGAGCATTAATATTATACAAGATAATATGTCATTTTATAGGTTGATTTTGACTTGGGTACCTTAATAATGATCGAATTTACACATAGTTTTTACCAAAGTTGTGTTTTAGAAAATATTTTATTGCTAATTGCCACTTTTAGTTGTGAAAATAATGCACTAAAGAGGTAGGAAATTCTAAAAACCATTATGAGAGTAGAAAAGTCTAAAGAAATCATTATGAGAGTAGGAAGTCTAATTTCAACCATTAATGACGTACTTGATAAAGTATAAGATAAAATGACAATGAAATATGCATTGAGAATAGTATATTATTGATGGTGCAAGTTTTCCTTGGAGTAGTAATAGGAAGAAACATATATAGAATTTACACGATTTACACTTACAACATTTTCTCTATGCTTGATACCACGTACTATACTATGTACTACATGAATGCCACCAACTGGGATAATGCCATAATACTAGGGAGAAGATTGTATTATACGTGGGTAGGTAGTCAGTTCCTCATGGTTAGGGGAAGACTTGGTCATAACAGAAATGGGAGACTATTGTGGTGGTAAACGTGGGTATGTAGGTAAACGTGGGTATATTTTAACTTCCCCCACATGTTTGTAGGTGAATACCAACACTAAAATTGGAACGTAAGGAGAGAAATGGAGAAGCAAGCAAGGGTTTGGCAAAAAAATCTGTAATTTGGGCCTAAGAAGGAATATACTGCATGATTAAAGTCCCAGTTGCTACTTTTTCACGAACAAAGTGATAATCCATATTTATATATTTTGTGCGAGCATGAAGAACATGATTAAAAGATATGCAAATGGAACTTATGTTATCACATAAAAGAACAGGCGGAGATGGAACATTTAATCCAATATCTTTTAATGCATAGGTGATCCATGTTAGTTTTGCTGTAGCGGTTTCCATTGCTCGTTATTCAGCTTCGCAACTTGACCGAGAAATAATAAGTTATTGTTTGGAGGACTAAGAGACATAATTTGCACTAAGAAAAATACAGTATCCCGATGTGGACCTTCGTGTTATGAGGCATCCTGCCCAATCAACATCTGAAAAATAATAAAGGGACAAGGCAGACTGTTTGAGGAACTTAAACCCATGGGAACCAGTAACATTAAGATATCGTAGTAATCATTTGACTTGAGCAAGATGGTGAGTTGCAGGAGAATGCATGGATTGACAAATATTGTTGATAGTATAAGTAATATCAGGCCTCATGAGGGTTAAATATTGGAGTGCACCAACAAGTGACCTAAATTCAGTAGGATTTGGTAGATGAGTAGGGTCGGAGTGAAGAATTTCCTTAAAGGAAAATAGAGTAGGAGAAGTTTTAGCATAAAGAAGATTGGCCTTGTCTAACATTTTTTTATGTATGAACTTTGAGAAAGTATGAAACAACCATCAATTTTAACAAACTGCATCCCCCACAAAATAACTCAAGGCACTATGAACCTTGATGGAAAACTCAAGACTCAACTTTGTGATTAATCTCGTAAGTAAAGAGGAATGACTTCTAGTGATGAGAATATCATCAACATACACTAACAAGAGGTCGATACCCTGAGAAGAGTGATACACATATAGTGATGGGTCTGACCAACTTCATCTAAATATAAGATGAAGAAGATAATGACTAAATCTGTAAACACAAGATTAAGGAGCTTGTTTGAGTCCATAAATGGATTTAGGTATATCACAAACATGCATGGGAAATAAGGGATGAACAAAACCAGCAGGCTACTTCATGAAGACTTGTTCTTGAAGTGTTCCATGTAAGAAATCATTTTTAACACCGAGTTGTCTTAGGGACGACCCCGAAGTGATAGAGATAGCAAAAAAAATGCGGATGGTAGCTGGCTTTACAACTGGACTAAAAATGTCAAAGAAATCCACCCCTTTGTTGATTTTGGCTCTCCTATTTTTTTCAGTTTTGGTTTATTTACAAATTTGTCATTTTGGCTCAAATCTATAAATACAAGTATCATTTCTAGGTTTTGAGAGAGGACAAGTTTGAGAGCTATTTTGAGAGCTAATCAAAGGCAAAGAGAGATAGAGAGCTACTTTGAGCAAGGTGAGTTCTTGAGATTGGTTAGTGATTGACTTTTGAGAGAGATAAGTGAGGTGTGTGTGTAACCATTGGTTCCTAGCCATTTATCTATAAAAGAAGATATCCTACCATTTGTGGATGTAGCCCAAATCTTGGGTGAACCACGTATATCGTGTAATACCCCGTACTTTTGGCTATATTTATTTTTGGGATTAATTAAGTAATTGCGTACTAATTGGAAATTAATCCGGGTTATAAATACTAATGAGATGCGTATTGGTATTTGATTATGTGCATATATGATTATATATGAACTTGGTATTATAAAATTTGTCGTGAGATTTATATACGGCAATTTGGAAATTTTATTGAGACGCGTGGGACCGCCGCGTCACGGTATAATATTTTATTAATAAAAAGTGAATTTAAAATCTATAATCCGTATGGTCGTTTTGAGTGCGCCAACGCGTCCGGAAGGGTCGAGATAGTCAGAAAACACTAGCCGGGGGTATAGTTTGGGTCCCGGGGTAATTTTAGACCATACCGGTAACTTAAAGGGTATTTTAGTAATTTAGTATTTTTGGGTAATTAAAAGTGACGAAAATTGAGAGTTGTAATCTGATAAGGATTGACCCCAACCAACCCTTATTAACCCAACAAGCTACGGAGGTTTATTGAAATTAGGTTTCATAAGTTTCCCCAAAGCAAACCCTAGCCACCATAGCCTTTTGGAGAAGAAAGCTTGGAGAAGGAGAGAGAGAGAGAGATTCTGCAGAAATTCTACACCGAATCCACACCAAATTCAGAAATCAAACCAAGGCAAGTGACTTTATTTCCATTTAATTACTGAGAATGTCTTTTCCATGTTAGAAATTGAAGAATCTTATTTGTTCTTGAAAGATTAAAAGAAAACCCATGAAATTTGAAGTTATTATTGAATGTTGGGATAGGTTTGCATGTAGAAACATTGTTGGGAGATTTAATTTCGGATATTTCATATCCAGGTGATGTATAAACGAATTAAAATCTGGGAATTTATGATGAGAAAAAGTTAGGGTTTATGTTCTTGAAGAAAATTGGGAATTAGTGTAGAAATTGTGATTTAATGATGTTTAGATAATATCAAACCCTTTAATGATGTTAGTGTAACCCCTTAACATGTTTGAGGATGTTTAGAGAACTCAATATATTGTGGGAACGAATTTTAGAAGAGGTTTGAGGAGTAAAAATGGTGAAAAACGATTTTTGGGAAATTCTGGGCCGAAACTGGCATCTCGTTAGAAGCAGCCCCCAGGTCGTTCGAACGAGCTCGTTCGAACGAGCTTCTAACGAGTTGACCAGTCGTTATTAACGAGTAGGATTTTCGTTCGATATCTCGTTCGAACGAGATATCGTTAGAAGGGTCAGTTCGTTCGAACGAACTGGGATCTCGTTCGAACAGCCTCGTTCGAACGAGACTTCTAACGACCTGACAGTCCAAACTCGTTCGAAGCCTCGTTCGAACGAGACTTCTAACGAGTTGGCAGTTTGACCCTTTTTGGACTGTTTTGACTTTTGGAGTTCCGGGAGATGGTTCAAGGGTAGAGTTAGCATCCCTTTGATGATATAGTGACTTAGTTGGGACTTTTGAGTTGTTGGGATGAGTAAATCATATACGAGAGTTATATTCAATGAATCATTTGGGTTGAGACGTGAGTGACTACTACGATGTGAGGATGAATTATAGCGCGTATAATTATGAACCGGAATAAAATAAGTTGTGATAATTAGTTAGTACAAGAATGCGATATGTACTACTATTAAAATACGGTATTACTAAGATGTGTGTTTACTTAGTAGTAGTATATGGATTGTTTGTATGACATACCTACCATACTTGCTATCACGGGAGGTTTCGTTCGCTTAGGACCCTCTAATCCTTGTGTGCCTACGGGGGGGATATAGACTGGTACCTTGATGAACATAGATCATAGAAGGACTTATTGTGATATTAATAAGTCTGCATGACCATGGGAGCGTAGGTATGTGCGTGACCCATGAGATGGTGACTGTGTTCGCCTCCATTATTTGTGATGTTGTTATCGGTAAACTATTCCTGAGAGATTCGGAGTATGTGATCCTTATGTACGTGATGTACCGGGATGGATAGCAGAGTATGTGTGCACTACAGCTTAGATTGCGGGGTGCTTGTATCGTATATTTATGTGATGAATAATATACATTAAATTAATGGAAATCCTCATGTTAATGTTGTAAAAATATTACGGTATTGTTTCAAGTTATATAATGAGTTAACTGATAGTTATATCATTGGCATATTTAGTAACTGTGTTCACATTAAACCTCTATTTAATTACGAGAGTTGTTATGTTATATGGAACCGAGTAAATGGGTAGAACCCATGGTAGTCTAGCTAGTGATGTTGTCAGTTAGCTAGTAGTATGGGTAGTTATAGATGGGTACTTGCGCTAGGAGTGCACAGTTAGACGAGAGGTGAGAATATAATGTAAGTGCACGTCCTAACATGTACTTTGCATTTAATGTTTTAAATGTTTTTAAAGCACTTGCAGGTTTTTAAAATGATTTCCACTTTCGAGCTCTGACCCATTTGCTTTCAAATATATTTTCTTGTAAAACCCTTTTTAGGTGCCCAGCCACAAGGACACCAAGCATAGGTACTCATTCAGGTGACGAGCTGTAGCTGTTTGTGGAAGCTACAGGGATTTGCTCATAGACGCTTCTATCTTTTGGATTCCAGAGTCACGATCTATCTATCAGTTGCAGGGCATGTTGCCCATTTCTATTTAGAGACATCATTTTTACATTTCAGTTTTCAGACTCTAGCATGTATTGCTCAGTATTCAGTTTTAGTTATTTATTTCAGTTACTTATCAGTTGTGGGATTTGTATTGAGGAGTTTTTCCTCCAGGTTTTATTTACGTATGGTGATGGTTATTCTTTTTACTTCAGTATGGTGAATGGTGTTATTTAGTTATTCATTACTCTTGTTGCATGTTAATCAGATTTAATAAAATTTGGCACTTACTTTTTTAATACTAGGTGGTTAGTAATAATAAAACGTTTTCGACAGTGATGCTATTAACTGAGCCAACTTGGCATTTTGAATTAATTTTATAAAGGAGTAGCTACCCGATGTTTAATTAGTCGGGGTGTCACAGGTGGTATCAGAGCATCAGGTTCTAGTGTCCTTTAGGATCTGTACGGCTATTATGTTTCCGCTACGTTTCTTTGATATAGAGCCCTATATTTTAGGACTGTTGTATTCTTTTGTGTATGCTTCGTTCTTCAGCTATTTTAAGTTTATAAACCGTGAACTTATAAACTTTGTTCTTATTTCAGATGCCTCCACGACGTGCACGACGAGTTCCCAGGAATGCTACGCCCGAACCACAGCCCGCTCCAGTTCAGGGCATGTTGAACGCCGCTGAGGTTGCTGTTATAGTAGCCCAAGCGGTAAATGCTGCGATTGCCGTGATTCAGCAGGCACCACCGCAGGCGCCAGTTGCCGCGCCAGTACAGGTTAATGCATTCCCGTCTGCTTGGGAGCGTGTACGAGACGCTTTTCAGAAAGCGCATCCGCCAGAATTTGCTGGTAGCTCAGACGTGGTAGTCTCGAGCCAATGGAGGAAGGACATACAGAGGCATTTGAGGATGCATGAGTGCACTGACGTCCAGAAACAGGTGCTAGCTACTTTCAAGTTAGTGGGATCTGCACTACAGTGGTGGGAGTCCATTACCACCGCGGAGGAGAGGGATACCCTCACGATTCAGGAGTTCTGGGTGCGGTTCGACCGCAAGTATTTTCCGTCTGCAGTTCATACAGAGATGAGGAGGAAGCTGATGAGTTTGAAGCAAGAGGGCAAGACCGTGGCCGAATATGAGGCCGAGTTCACTAACCTGTTGAATATCGTTCCAGACGAGATTCCAACAGAGAAGAAGAAGATAGAGAAGTTCACTGATGGGTTGAATTGGAGGATTCGCCAGCATCTGCTAGGGAACCTATCGTTGGCCACATATTCTGATGTGGTTAACGCTGCGTTATTGCACTGCCAGGACCACCGTTTTCACATGGCCGAGGGCAAGCGGTCGGGAGAGTCTAGCCATCAGGGCAGGACCGGAGGACATGGTGCCAGCGGGGCACAATCGGGTCAGGGGCAGAGACAGACTGAGCAGGGCTCCCAGCAGGGGGATAACAAGAGGTTCCGATCAGGGAACTACAGGCAGGGACAGGGAGGTTTCCGCCAGGGCCATCAGGGTCCAAACGGCCAGCAGAGCCAACAGGGGCAGAATGGGCAACAATTCCATCAGGGCCAGCAGGGCCAAGGGAGGAATGGTAACGGCCACCAGGGCCGGGGACAGCAGGGGCAGAGGGGAGGGAACTTCCCAGGGAAGTGCTTTACTTGTGGCAAGACTGGCCATAAGAAGCAGGATTGTCCTGATAGGGGCAGGGCCCCACAGCAGCAGCAGCAGGGTGCTCGCCAGGAGCCGCAGAGACCTATGTTTCCCGCAGCTCTTCCTGCACCGCCACAGATGGCAGCATTGCCACCCATTCCAGCAGTCCCAGCTCAGCAGGGGCAACTACAGTATGGACGTGTCTACAACGTTCACCAGGCTGCAGTTCCACAGGCACCGCCCGCGATCGAGGGTACGTTTCCTATCCATGGCACTATGGGTCGGGTGTTATTTGATACGGGTGCTACACACTATTTTATTGCTACACACTTCGCGAAAGCTTTAGGATTGTTAGCTACGGCAGAGAGCACAGTGACGTGTGTCGACTCACCATTGGGGAGTGGGTCGCTTATTTTCTTTATATGCCGGGGAGTCGGGGTAGAGGTTGGAGGTTTGGTATTACCTGCAGACATGTTAGTGTTAGACATGCATGTTCACGATGTGATCATCGGTATGGATTGGCTCGTAGCATATAGGGCCATGATTGATTGCTTCAGCGGGAGCATTGTTTTTGCCATTCCGGGGCAAGAGATGTTTGTAGTGGCGATGCCTCGCCCAGAGGGAGGATCGACCGCTCATCTGTATTACATAGAGGAGGATACCTCTAAGGAGGTTGTTATTCCTTTAGATTCGATCCCGGTTGTCAGGGAGTATTCGGATGTGTTTCAGGAGATACCAGGCTTACCACCCAGTCGAGAGATAGACTTCGTTATTGATTTTCTACCGGGTACGAGACCTATAGCACGTGCACCGTACCGTATGGCTCCAGCTGAGATGCGAGAGTTACGGGATCAGATAGAGCAGCTATTAGGGCAGGGCTTTATTCGTAGGAGTACCTCACCTTGGGGCGCTCCAGTCTTATTTGTTAAGAAGAGGGACGGTTCACTGAGGTTGTGTGTGGACTACCGAGAGTTGAATAAGGTCACGATACGGAATAAGTATCCGTTGCCTAGAATCGATGACTTATTCGACCAGTTGAGAGGAGCTTCTTTCTTCTCGAAGATTGACTTGAGGTCAGGATACCATCAGTTGCGTATCAGGGAGGAAGATGTCTCAAAGACTGCGTTCTTGTCGAGATATGGTTCTTACGAGTTTCGGGTTATGCCTTTCGGCTTGACCAACGCTCCAGCAGTGTTTATGGACTTGATGAACAGAGTGTTCAGAGACTTCTTAGATCAGTTTGTCATTGTCTTCATTGATGATATTCTGGTTTACTCTCAGACAGAGGAGGAGCACGCCGAGCATTTGAGGCAAGTTTTGCAGACACTTCGTCAGAACGAGTTGTATGCAAAATATGAGAAGTGCGGGTTTTGGCTGAAGGAAGTACAGTTCTTGGGTCACATTATTTCCGATTAGGGAATATCTGTCGATCCGGGAAAGGTATCAGCGGTGAGGGAGTGGGGACAGCCCACTACACCAACGGAGATTCGTAGTTTCTTGGGTCTAGCAGGATACTACAGGAGATTTATTCGGGGATTCTCGGAGATAGCAGTACCTTTGACACATCTTACTCGTAAGGGTGTGCCATATATCTGGAGTGATGCCTGTCAGTTGGCATTCGATGAGTTGAAGGACAAATTGACCTCAGCACCTGTGTTAGCATTGCCGAGACCGGGAGTTGAGTATTTGGTTTACACCGATGCGTCTTTGCAAGGGCTTGGAGGTGTATTGCAGCAGGAGAGACAGGCCATAGCTTATGCTTCCCGTAAGCTTAAGCCTCATGAGAAGAATTACCCCACACATGATTTGGAGTTGGCGGCAGTAGTATTTGCCTTACGGATTTGGAGGCACTATCTTTTGGGGGAGAAGTTTCAGCTGTTCACGGACCACAAGTCACTACAGTATCTGTTCACGCAGAAGGAATTAAATATGCGGCAGCGTAGGTGGCTTGAATTTGTGAAAGACTACCAGTTCGACATACAGTACCACCCGGGTAAGGCTAACGTGGTAGCAGACGTGTTAAGCCGTAGGCCAGCAGACGAGGTGGCAGGGGTGTGGAAAGCGAAGTGGAAGGAATTGGGACACCAGGATGCAGTGGCCCGATCTTTCATGTCTGTGATGACCGTTACACCGCAGATTGTCACGAAGGTTGTACGGGCACAGGCAAATGATTCGTTCTGTCAGGAGCAGATAGTTCGATTACTCGCTGAGGGAGCTGAATCCTATACCGTTAGCTCAGACGGGGGATTACGCTTCAATGGGAGATTGGTAGTTCCGGAAGGAAAGGAATTGCGACACGATGTTATGGCAGAGTCGCACGGCTCACGGTTCGCGGTACATCCCGGAGGGGACAAAATGTACCAAGACATGAGACGGCAGTATTGGTGGAGCGGTATGAAGAAAGATATCGCTGAGTTTGTCTCGAAATGCGCCACTTGTCAGCTTGTAAAAGTGGATCATCAGAGACCGGCAGGATTTCTACAGCCGTTGGAGGTTCCGGTGTGGATGTGGGAGAGCATATCCATGGATTTTGTCACGGGGTTGCCTACGTCGCAGAGGGGTCACGACTCCGTTTGGGTAATTGTGGACAGATTGTCCAAGGTCGCTCACTTTTTACCCGTAAGGACTGACTACACTACGGGACAGTATGCCCAGCTTTTCATTTCAGAGATTGTGAGACTTCACGGTGTGCCCCTGAATATCGTGTATGACAGAGACAAGATATTTGTTTCGAGGTTTTGGGAAAGTTTCCAGGAGGCCATGGGCACGGAATTGCGGTTGAGTACGGCTTATCATCCGCAGACCGATGGGCAGACAGAACGCACCAATCAGATGTTGGAGGACATGCTACGCATGTGCATTATTGACTTCGGGGGTGGATGGGAGTAGTACCTTCCACTGGTGGAGTTTGCTTACAACAACTCCTATCAGTTCACGATTGGCATGGCTCCGTTTGAGGCATTGTACGGTAGGCCTTGTCGTTCCCCAGCATGTTGGTTGGAAGTGGGGGACAACAAACTACTTGGTCCAGAAGTGATCCAGGATACTTCGGCAAGGATTGAGTTGATTCGAAGTCGCATTCGGGTAGCTCAAGACAGGCAGAAGAGTTATGCTGATGCAAAGAGGTTTTTCAGGGAGTTCCAAGTGGGGGACCAGGTTTTGCTCAGGGTTTCTCCGATGAAGGAGATTATGCGTTTCGGGAAGAAGGGGAAGTTGGCACCGAGGTATGTGGGGCCGTTTCCTATTATTGAGCGGATAGGACCGGTTGCGTATAGACTCGGGTTACCGGAGCATTTGCATCGGATTCATGACGTGTTCCATATTTCCTCGCTGAGGAAATACCTTAGGGATGATTTGGCTCATTCTCACATTTCTGTGGAGGACATCGATCTCCAGCCGGATAGCTCTTATGAGGAAGGGCCGATTGCTATTTTGGACCGAAGCGAGAGGAAACTACGGTCAAAGATAGTCCCGTTAGTACGTGTTCAGTGGCGACATCACAATGTCGAGGAGTCCACATGGGAGCGCGAGGATGAGATGCGCGAGCGTTATCCAGAGCTGTTTTTAGCAGGTACTTTCTAGTTTCGAATTTCGGGACGAAATTCAGTTATTAGGGGGGAAGTATGTAATACCCCGTACTTTTGGCTATATTTATTTTTGGGATTAATTAAGTAATTGCGTACTAATTGGAAATTAATCCGGGTTATAAATACTAATGAGATGCGTATTGGTATTTGATTATGTGCATATATGATTATATATGAACTTGGTATTATAAAATTTGTCGTGAGATTTATATACGGCAATTTGGAAATTTTATTGAGACGCATGGGACCGCCGCGTCACGGTATAATATTTTATTAATAAAAAGTGAATTTAAAATCTATAATCCGTATGGTCGTTTTGAGTGCGCCAACGCGTCCGGAAGGGTCGAGATAGTCAGAAAACACTAGCCGGGGGTATAGTTTGGGTCCCGGGGTAATTTTAGACCATACCGGTAACTTAAAGGGTATTTTAGTAATTTGGTATTTTTGGGTAATTAAAAGTGACGAAAATTGAGAGTTCTAATCTGATAAGGATTGACCCCAACCAACCCTTATTAACCCAACAAGCTACGGAGGTTTATTGAAATTAGGTTTCATAAGTTTCCCCAAAGCAAACCCTAGCCACCATAGCCTTTTGGAGAAGAAAGCTTGGAGAAGGAGAGAGAGAGAGAGATTCTGCAGAAATTCTACACCGAATCCACACCAAATTCAGAAATCAAACCAAGGCAAGTGACTTTATTTCCATTTAATTACTGAGAATGTCTTTTCCATGTTAGAAATTGAAGAATCTTATTTGTTCTTGAAAGATTAAAAGAAAACCCATGAAATTTGAAGTTATTATTGAATGTTGGGATAGGTTTGCATGTAGAAACATTGTTGGGAGATTTAATTTCGGATATTTCATATCCAGGTGATGTATAAACGAATTAAAATCTGGGAATTTATGATGAGAAAAAGTTAGGGTTTATGTTCTTGAAGAAAATTGGGAATTAGTGTAGAAATTGTGATTTAATGATGTTTAGATAATATCAAACCCTTTAATGATGTTAGTGTAACCCCTTAACATGTTTGAGGATGTTTAGAGAACTCAATATATTGTGGGAACGAATTTTAGAAGAGGTTTGAGGAGTAAAAATGGTGAAAAACGATTTTTGGGAAATTCTGGGCCGAAACTGGCATCTCGTTAGAAGCAGCCCCCAGGTCGTTCGAACGAGCTCGTTCGAACGAGCTTCTAACGAGTTGACCAGTCGTTATTAACGAGTAGGATTTTCGTTCGATATCTCGTTCGAACGAGATATCGTTAGAAGGGTCAGTTCGTTCGAACGAACTGGGATCTCGTTCGAACAGCCTCGTTCGAACGAGACTTCTAACGACCTGACAGTCCAAACTCGTTCGAAGCCTCGTTCGAACGAGACTTCTAACGAGTTGGCAGTTTGACCCTTTTTGGACTGTTTTGACTTTTGGAGTTCCGGGAGATGGTTCAAGGGTAGAGTTAGCATCCCTTTGATGATATAGTGACTTAGTTGGGACTTTTGAGTTGTTGGGATGAGTAAATCATATACGAGAGTTATATTCAATGAATCATTTGGGTTGAGACGTGAGTGACTACTACGATGTGAGGATGAATTATAGCGCGTATAATTATGAACCGGAATAAAATAAGTTGTGATAATTAGTTAGTACAAGAATGCGATATGTACTACTATTAAAATACGGTATTACTAAGATGTGTGTTTACTTAGTAGTAGTATATGGATTGTTTGTATGACATACCTACCATACTTGCTATCACGGGAGGTTTCGTTCGCTTAGGACCCTCTAATCCTTGTGTGCCTACGGGGGGGATATAGACTGGTACCTTGATGAACATAGATCATAGAAGGACTTATTGTGATATTAATAAGTCTGCATGACCATGGGAGCGTAGGTATGTGCGTGACCCATGAGATGGTGACTGTGTTCGCCTCCATTATTTGTGATGTTGTTATCGGTAAACTATTCCTGAGAGATTCGGAGTATGTGATCCTTATGTACGTGATGTACCGGGATGGATAGCAGAGTATGTGTGCACTACAGCTTAGATTGCGGGGTGCTTGTATCGTATATTTATGTGATGAATAATATACATTAAATTAATGGAAATCCTCATGTTAATGTTGTAAAAATATTACGGTATTGTTTCAAGTTATATAATGAGTTAACTGATAGTTATATCATTGGCATATTTAGTAACTGTGTTCACATTAAACCTCTATTTAATTACGAGAGTTGTTATGTTATATGGAACCGAGTAAATGGGTAGAACCCATGGTAGTCTAGCTAGTGATGTTGTCAGTTAGCTAGTAGTATGGGTAGTTATAGATGGGTACTTGCGCTAGGAGTGCACAGTTAGACGAGAGGTGAGAATATAATGTAAGTGCACGTCCTAACATGTACTTTGCATTTAATGTTTTAAATGTTTTTAAAGCACTTGCAGGTTTTTAAAATGATTTCCACTTTCGAGCTCTGACCCATTTGCTTTCAAATATATTTTCTTGTAAAACCCTTTTTAGGTGCCCAGCCACAAGGACACCAAGCATAGGTACTCATTCAGGTGACGAGCTGTAGCTGTTTGTGGAAGCTACAGGGATTTGCTCATAGACGCTTCTATCTTTTGGATTCCAGAGTCACGATCTATCTATCAGTTGCAGGGCATGTTGCCCATTTCTATTTAGAGACATCATTTTTACATTTCAGTTTTCAGACTCTAGCATGTATTGCTCAGTATTCAGTTTTAGTTATTTATTTCAGTTACTTATCAGTTGTGGGATTTGTATTGAGGAGTTTTTCCTCCAGGTTTTATTTACGTATGGTGATGGTTATTCTTTTTACTTCAGTATGGTGAATGGTGTTATTTAGTTATTCATTACTCTTGTTGCATGTTAATCAGATTTAATAAAATTTGGCACTTACTTTTTTAATACTAGGTGGTTAGTAATAATAAAACGTTTTCGACAGTGATGCTATTAACTGAGCCAACTTGGCATTTTGAATTAATTTTATAAAGGAGTAGCTACCCGGTGTTTAATTAGTCGGGGTGTCACATATCGTTGTTGTTTTGCTTTGATGATTGCTTGTATGTTCTTATTGTCTCTTCATTGATGCTTGGTTGATTCGATTGGGAGTTTGCACACTAGTTCATTTTGGGAACAAGGTCTTGGGTGTTTTCCGCACACCAAGTGTTTGATAAAATTCCCGAGTGAGTTTTGTCGTCTTGGTCGCTAGAGATAGTCTTGCTTTAGCGCAACAAGTGGTATCAGAGCTTTGGTTGCATTGTTTGCTCGGTATTTTGGTTCGAGGTTGAATCAATTTTGGCAATTTTGGCATAGCTTTTGTTTTTGTTCCAAATGACGGAAAATGTGGAGAGTACTCGAGAATCAACCTCTACGAGCGGAGTCTCTAAGAGATGGGATCCGAGTTATGGATCAAGTGGCTCAATGAAGACGGACATGAAGGCTTTTGATGAGAAGATCAATTTCGGGTTATGGCAAAGACGAATGCGAGGCGTTCTTATCCAACAGAGGTTGCAATTAGCATTGTTGGGGGTAGAGCGACGACCGGTAGGCATGACCGATGCCGAGTGGATTGACATTGATCAAAGAGCGGCTTCGTGTATTGAGATGCTTATCACGGATGATGTGTTGAATAACGTGATAGCGGAGACCACGGCTAAAGGCATGTGGGATACGCTAGAAGAGATTTATTTGGGAAAGTCATTGTCAAATAAATTGTTCCTCAAGAAGAAACTCTTCAAGCTTGAGATGAAGGAGGGTGAGGATATGATGAAGTATATCAACGTTTTTAATGCCTTGATAAATGACTTGAACCGGATAGACGTTCAATTCATTGAGGAGGATCGAGCATTGTTGTTGCTTGCATCATTACCCGATTCATACGAGCATTTTGTGACCACCCTGATGTTTGGGAAGTCTACGCTCCGGTGCAACGAGGTTGTGCAAGATATTCAATCTCATGTCACGATAAGAAAGAAGGAAGGTGGAGGTGACGGGTATTCCCATAATGAAGGCCTTATGGCGAGAGACGGAGGTGGGCAAAATGGCGGGAGGAACTTCAACCGGGGATTTAATGACGGTAGTAGGTCTAGATCGAGAGGTGTTGGTGGTAAAGGGCCGAAATGCTACAAGTGCCGGGAATGGGGTCATATGATCCGAGAATGTCCTTTGTGGAACGACAAGGTTAAGGGCAAGGTTGATTCCGAGAGGGCAACGGTAGCGAGTGCGAATTATGAAGATGAATTTGGAGAACTTCTCACAATCTCCAAGGTTAACTCTCTTTCCCAAGATGATTGGATATTAGATTCGGGATCGTCGGATCACGTTTGCTCCAAGAGGGAATATTTTGAGACTTTCACAGAAAATGGAAAAGGTTCCATGTCTTTGGCTAACGGAGATAAGGTTTCCGTTGAGGGTGTCGGGATGGTGAAACTCAAGATGTTCGATGGGGTGGAACGCACTTTGGGTGGTGTGGCCTATGTCCCAAAGTTGCGAAAGAATTTGATATCCATTAGCCGTTTGGATTCCAAGGGTTGCCGGGTGTCGGTGGCGGGTAGAGTCTTGAAAGTCACACGCGATTGTATGGTCCTAGCGAGGGGAGAGGAGATAGAGGGGTTGTATCGTCTAAATCAAACTTCGAGGAAGATTGGGAAGCGGTGTGCACAAGTGATCGAACGTTCGAGGCATGTCTCGTTTGTGAACAAAGCGGAGACATTGGGTGCTAGCTTTCCAAGAGTAGACGGTAGTGATGGGAGAATACCTACTAGTGGAGGGGATGGATCGAAGTCCCCCTCCAGGGCCAACGGGTGATGTTGACCCGGTTTAGTTGCACACATGCATTGGCCGATTCGAATCGAGGAGGTGTAGGACTGTGATGGATTCGAGGTGTGTGTAGCTAGTTCAAGGAAGGCCGATGAGTTATTGTTTGCGAGCATTGGAAAACGGGAGTTTTTCGTGACAAAGACTTGGTATATCTTTCGAGGGTGAGATTTGGAGGGTATGAGAGGTGAGGAATTTTCCCTCTCATCCTTGGTTATTTCTCAAGGTGGAAGATGGTGTTGATGTGTTTGAATGTTTCGTGTAAAGAAGGTGTATGCTATATGTATTGTGTGGGGGTGTACTCACCGGGTTACATGAGGAGCGAGCTTCACCGTATGGTTACATGGGAAGCATTCAGGGGAGTTCTTAGTTTAGAACTTGGTTCATCGGCGGGTGGAGTCGTTTGGAGTCTTGGAGTGAAGACTTGCGGTATCTCACTTCATGGTTGAAGTTTGAGGTGGCTTAGCGTCGGGTGGAGCGTATTGGCTTGTTAGATGTCGGGATGATCTTAGAGCGGATTTGATGTTAGCATTCCGAGTTCGGTTGGATCGTGAGGATCGCCTGGGGGAATCGCATTAGCTTGGTAGATGGTGGGACAGTCTTCAAGCGGGTTCAATTTCAGCATTCTAGAGATTGGTTGGATCGTCAGGATCGCCAAGGTGGAGTTTGTTGATTTTGGCTCTCCTATTTTTTTCATTTTTGGTTTATTTACAAATTTGCCATTTTGGCTCAAATCTATAAATACAAGTATCATTTCTAGGTTTTGAGAGAGGACAAGTTTGAGAGCTATTTTGAGAGCTAATCAAAGGCAAAGAGAGATAGAGAGCTACTTTGAGCAAGGTGAGTTCTTGAGATTGGTTAGTGATTGACTTTTGAGAGAGATAAGTGAGGTGTGTGTGTAACCATTGGTTCCTAGCCATTTATCTATAAAAGAAGATATCCTACCATTTGTGGATGTAGCCCAAATCTTGGGTGAACCACGTATATCGTTGTTGTTTTGCTTTGATGATTGCTTGTATGTTCTTATTGTCTCTTCATTGATGCTTGGTTGATTCGATTGGGAGTTTGCACACTAGTTCATTTTGGGAACAAGGTCTTGGGTGTTTTCCGCACACCAAGTGTTTGATAAAATTCCCGAGTGAGTTTTGTCGTCTTGGTCGCTAGAGATAGTCTTGCTTTAGCGCAACACCCTTCAATTCGCCTATAGCCTTGAGCAATAAGTCGAGATTTGTATTTATCAATGGTTCCATTAGGTTTGAGTTTTGTCTTGTATAACCACCTGTATCCCATCAAATGTATGTGTGCTTCCCTTAGAACCAAAGTTCAGATCTTGTTCATGTGTAGAGACATTAACTCTTAATGCATGGTTGTCTGCCACCTTGAATCATATATAGCATCATGAATATTTGGAGGTTTAAATGGGTATGATGGGTTTTAAAGGGAGGTTTGGAGAGTTATAGGTTGGGTGGTAGATGAAGGTTGATGTGATTTAGTGTGAATTATCATATGATGTTTGTTTTGAGTGGTAGAGATAAATGGTGTTTGAGAGGATGTAATGTTTAATGACATGATGCTATATAATGTTTGAGAGGATGTAATGTTTAATGGCATGATGTCGTTAGGATCATAGATAATAGGAGATGGTGGTGTGGTAGGACTAAGAGAGTACGATCTAGGAGTAGGACTAAGGTAGGATAGCCTAGGCATTGGCGGTGTGGAAAATGAGAGAGAGTTAGGCTCTAGATGGGTTTCAGGTGGAGTGTTGTCCACATCATCGGACTAGACAGTAACGGGTATAGAAGGCGCTGATTGTGTGTGGTACAGAGATGGTTCAGAGTTACCAGTGATAGGAGTTGGGAGGGTAGTATGTAAGTTGTTAGTTAAAGGTAATACATACGAGTTTGGTGATGAGGCAGGCACAAATAACTGAGTTGTGTTTTCGGATTCAACAGCAACAAGGTTTTTTTTGGTATCTAACTTATGGGATACCAGTACACCAAAATACTGATTTTGTGACTACCTTCTTGTAACTGCGAATGGGGTTGACAAACTTTATCACTGCCGAGAGCGGTAAAAAAATTATTTGTAACTTCCATTAGGAGTGATAAAATCTTTTGGTGACGGAAAAATTGTGTCAATTAGGTTGTCATTGGTAATGGAAGATACGAATCTTGTCGTGTGATTAATTTATGACTGCTATAAATAGTCACAAATTTGTAACTGCCACAAGGAGTGACAAATTTAGTAGTAGGCTTAAATTATAACTGTTATGAGCAGTCACAAAATTGTTAGTGCTATGAGTAGTTGCAAGTTTTGGCCTAAGGCTTAATTTATGACTACTATTAGCAGTCAAAAATTTGTAACAACTCGTACCAGTCATAAATTTTAGCTTAAAGCTTAATTTGTTATTGCTATGAAGGGTCACAAATTTATCATTATTGTTGATGCTGATAAGATATCATGGATAGAATCCATGATATCTTATTGGCATCAACAATTATAATTTTTCCTTAGGTTTAATTTCCCTCTCCTCTCACCTTTTTCCTCTTCAACCTCCCGTTCTGCCCTCAATTTTTCTTCAACATCCTGTTCTCCCCTCTCTCTCTCTCTCATCGTTGTTAACCTCTCTCTCTCTCTCTCTCTCTCTCTCTCTCTCTCTCTCTATCTATCTATCTATCTATCTATCTATCTATCTATCTATCTATCTATCTACTTCACTGTTAAATGTCATTAAGATTTAGGTAAACCCTAAATTTTTTTGTTGTTACACTATATATTTCTTGATTTCCATTTTAGTAAGCCCTAAATACTTTGTTTATTTCGGTAAGCCCTTAATATTTCTTATACAGTGTTAAATGAAAAATGCTTTTGTTAATGTTTCCAAGCCCTAAATATGATTATACAATGATTTTTCTAACATGTGTTACTTTTGGATTCAAACGGCTTGAACTATTGCTAACGGGGGTACATTTTTTATACTTTTTTATATCATTTTTGGTATTTCACAAAGTGATATATGAGAGGATTATAACTTTGGCTGGATTTGCCGAGTACAATGACATTATTTATATACTCTATTTATTTGTATACTTTTAAAAAAAAATTGTCTTGCTGAATGGTTATATTGATGGTGTCGAGGTTTAGTTTATTCTGGCACAGAAATTCAATGTATTGGGTTTATTTTACATGTTGTAAAATCCTACTCAGCTAATCAATTTTATGTTTGTAATTTTTTTTATTAATTGGTCTTATACGTCGATGGGTTTTATATGTTTGTAAGGGATGTTTTAATCGTCTTGGATCGAAAAGTTTAGATTATCGCTCCTGAATTTGTTCGAAGCTGGTAAGGATTTTTTCCAGAGTACAATATATAAGCTTTTGTATGAACCGTTAGGGAATTTTCGTGCCTTTTATGTATAAACATTTTGTGCTTATATGTCTGTTGGTAGATAAAAGTTACTTGACGTTCACCCGTTGTGCTCTAAGTTTTAGATATGAACTAGGTTTATATGTCTACGTATGCTTATATTGTGTTAGGTAGATTCAAACTAGGTTGATATTAACGTGCTATGAGGACGTTTGACAACAGAGGTCGAGTACTGAATATTCAACTTTTATTTTGATGTAAAATAATGTATATGTACTTTTACATCATCTAGTGAAAATAAATTATTTGGGATGGTGTTTATTTCTATCTTAATTGGCATTTCTTTTTTACGAAGACACACTAAATAGATCTCAATTATTTCTAATGGTAACCCTTTCATATGTTTCATCTAGAAAATTTTATGTTTCATCTTAAAGGCATTGTTGGCAAATTCTCCACCACCATCACATGAAAAACTTTTATTTTTCTACCAAACTATGTTTCTATCATACTTTAGAATTGAAGTAATGTTTAATAAAATTTAGACTTTTATCTTAGAGTATATATCAATGTGAATCTCGAATAATCATCGATAAATACAACATAATATCTTATGGATTGTGAGGACTTAATTGGAGCAGGACCCCATAAGTCTGAGTGAATTTTATCAAAAGGTTTTAAAGAAATTTTATCATTTAAATAAAAAGGAAATCTATAGCTCTTTCCTATCTAATAGGAAACACAAACAGTAGGATTTTTATTTCAACTGCTTACATTAAAGCACTTAGTTTTAGCCAACAACTTAAGGTTTTTACTACTAGGATGTCCAAGTCTCATATGCCACATATCATCGTTGCCTTAATTTTATGCAACTAAATAATCAACTTGGTTATTATCAAAGCCATAGAGTGATCCTCTTCTAGTTTTATCATTTTCTTGGTCTTCTTATCCTTTACAATAAAAGTTTTATTGTCAAACTCAATAGTATACTGATTTTGGGTGGCTAGTTGTTATAATGAAATAAGGGACATTTTGAGTAGTGGTACTATAAGAGTGTTATTGAGTTTTAATCCATTAATACTCTTTTCCCCAACATAAGTTATGTCTAGTTAGGAACAATCTCCAATCACAACCTTGTGGTTACCATAATAATGTTATAAGTTGGACACATTACCTATGTTATTACTCATGTGTGTAGAGACTCCAGAATCAACATACTTAATTTTATCAGCTGTGGCTAGAAGTTCTTATGAGTTACCTTGTTCTCCAACTGACAAGTCCCACCTGTGGTAACATGTGAGTTCTTTATGATTTGTGGATTCACTCCTTACTGGCCGTGTGTTTCATCAAATTGAGTAGTGGTTGGCAGCTTCATGTGTTGTGCTATTTAAGATGACTCACCGTAAAGGTAGTTGTTATGTCCATGTTTTCCATGATGAACAAAGGCTCCATTGTGTTGCTGTGTGTGGTACCCAACAAGCCTGAAGCCACACCCGTGTGAATTATTGTTTCCTTTGTAACTATTATAGTTTCCTCATTAGTTGTAGGATCCGCCATAGTTTCCACCATAGTTTCATCTTCCTCTATGCTGCTTCCCTCTTCCTCGAGCATACCTTTGATAAGGTGCTCGTTGAGCCACAAATGCCATTAAGTGATCCATGAAAATTTGTTGACTTCTTACAATTGTGATGTTGTCCTTTTCTTCCCTCATGTGAAAACATCTTAATGCTGAAATCAATTGAGTGAGGGTAGGAATGGGGGTTAACCAATCATGATAGTATGAAAAGTTTTGTATTTGACTCTTAACCCTTGAACAAAGCTGATGACCTTTGAATCATCATCCAGACGTTTATTTATAGTCGTGAGTCCCTCGCAAATTTCCTTAAAGTCTTTAACATGCTCATTAGTAGATTTACCATCCATGGATGTTCCTCTTAATTGCTCCTTCAATGTAAATTCTTTATCCTTTGAAACTGTAATACCCCGTATTTTTATCGCCTTTAATTATGGGATTAATATTGGGATAAATTAATTTAATATTAATCTGTATTTTTAAATTTAATATTTACTAGCGTGACGAGAGTTAGTAGTTATTAGTCAGAATTATGTTGAATATTATTAGATGAGTAAAGTAATATATGAGATTGAATTTATTAAAATTGTCGCGAGTGAATAACACGACAATTATATAATTAAAGTCGGGACGCGCTTGTGTCGTTTCGGGACTAAATTAATTGAATGTAAATTAATTAAATTATAACTCGCATGTATGGTCATTTCGAGTGTGCCAACATGTTCGGAAGGGTCAAGATAGTCAGAAAAGTGTACCGGGGGGTTCATTTTGGGTCTCGGGAAGTTTTTAGGCCTAACCGGTAACTCGGGAGGCCATTTTTGTAATTTTCCTTTTTAAGGCTTAATTATGGACGAAAATTGAAGGGGTATATCTGATGAGAATTAGAGTCCTTGAGGGCTAAAACTTGTAGAGTTGTAGAGAGGATAAGGAGGAGAGAAGAGAGAAGACTTCCAAGGAGGAGAGCCACCCAACCACACCACCTTTGCCATCTTTCACCACCAACGCGTAGATCGAGAAACGAGGAACACAACCATACCCATCAACACCAGCGAATCAGACCTTCATATTTGAGGCAAGTAACTAATTTGCAGTTCTTTAGTTGATAACACATCCATGCTAGTGTAGGAATTTATTCTCTCATGTTTCCTTGAAAATAAGATGTTGTTTGGGAGGGCTTTATAGCAAATTTGGAGTAGAAACCATGTTAAGATGGATATCTGTCATATGTAATATAGTACCCACGAAATTGATGCCCTGTAGAGATAGAAATCTGGAAATTTAAATGAATTCTTGAGAAAATTCGATGAACTAGGGTTAATGTTAACTTCTTGAATTAACCCCCTTTGATGATGATTCTTGGTGAATTTACGAATGTTTTACGTTAGAAATATTCTATATTCATTGTTATAACATTCATGAGGTTTGGTTGGAAGTTTGGGACATGTTAATGGAGGTTTGAGGATTTAGATTGGATGAAACCCGTTGGCTAGAATTGCAGAAACTGGGCCAACACATGCTTGATCGATCGATCGAGCCTTTTTATTGATCGATTGACCCCTCTCGGAAGCTGAAACTTCTTCCCATTTTTATGTTAATCCAATCCTAATGCATAAGGACCTTTGGACATAAATTAAATATCTTAATGGGACATGAGAAGGACCAGTAGGGTATAAGTAGAGTCCGAGTAAGACAAATTTATATGAGATTTAACCGTAGGGTTTTGGGAATATAAATTGAGTGGAAAATCGTGCGTACATTATAGTAGGTCTTTGTAATACCCCGTAATTTTATTGGTTTTTTTTATTAATGGATTAATTGAATTAAATGAGAATAAACTTGGAAATTAATCCGAAGGTAAATACTAACGAGATGTGAGTTGGTATTTATTTATAATGTTAAAATAAAATATTACTGAGAATATATGGTAATATATGAGTATTGAAAATATTAAAATTATCACGAGGCAGAAATACGACAATTTGGGAAATTTAGTTGGGACGCGCGTGTCAGTCGCATCAGGAATGAATTTATTTAAATAAAAAAGTAAATTATATTTTTATCAACCGAATGGTCATTTTGAGTGTGCCAACGTGTCCGGAAGGGTCGAAATAGTCAGAAAACACTAGCCGAGAGTTTAGTTTGGGTCCCGGGGCATTTTTAGGCCAAATCGGCAACCCAGAAGGATATTTTGGTAATTTAAAAAATATAGGGATTTAAACGCACGAATTTTATAGTTAAATTAGAGACTTTTAGAGGGGCCACTAGGGCCATTACCATCAAAAGATAAAAGAGTGGGCTACGGGAGTTTTGAGAGAAGTTGGAGAGAGGTTACAAGAGAGACAAACCAAGGCCATCACCCATCACCACCATTCTGGAAGGATTTGTGACAGAAAGAGGAGAAATTCTGCCTAGAATCACCGACAACAAATCTGAAGAACAATCCTAAGGCAAGTGATTTAATGTTATTAAGTTCAATGAATATTTCCTCCATGTTTAGTGTAGGAATTGTATATGCCTTGATAGTTTTGATGAAAAACCCAATGGGATTGTTGTGAAACTCATGATTTTGGATAGGGATTGCATGTAGAATGATTATGGACGAATTCAATACGCAAAAATGTAACTTTTGATGATTTAAAAATGGATTAATAAGAAGTCTTGGTAGTCAATTAAATTTTGAGTTCATGTTCATAGGGTTTGGGGCAAGAATTGGGGATTTATGATTATTGCATGTTGATTATAAAAAATTGACCCCAAAAATATGTTAAGGAGGGACCTAGGGTGACTTAGAATAGTTTTAAAACATTAAAACGTTATTTGGATGATCGTAGGATGGATTTAGAGAAGAGAAAAATGAAGAAAAATGAAGTTGAGAAATTTCTGGGCGTACTCTGCCATCTCGTTAGAAGACCTGCCCAGGTCGTTCGAACAACCTCATTCGAACGAGATTTCTAACGAGATTACAGTACCCCTTCTAATGAGTTCGTTCAAAGCCCTTTGTTCGAACGACACTCGTTCGAACTACCTCGTTCGAACGAGATTTCTAACGAGTTGACAGAATGGCCTTTTTAGGCCTGATTTTATTTCTAACTTCCAGTAGACTTATTTAATTGAGTGTTAACCTTCCCTTATTGACTAGTGGGTATAGTTGTGATATTAGAGTACGTTGAGGATTAAAACTTAGAATTTTGTAATAAACCGCATGACATCTATGGGTTAGGAAATATGTACTTGAATTTGCGACGTGAGAAGAGTCGATTGTCTATTGATGTATATTATTCGGGGACTTGTAAGTGTACTACATTAATGACGGTATAGGAATGTAAAATATACCTCTATTAATATTATAAGATATCTAAGATGTGTGAATGCTTAGTATATGTGGTTCTCTGTGTATAACATACCTACCATAGTTGCTATCACGGGAGGTCGACGTTCGATTAGGGCCATCTAATCTTTGTGTGCCTACGAGGGGATTTAGATTGGTACCTTGAGGACATAGGTCAGAGAATGACTTATTGAGGAGTTTGATAAGTCTGCTGATCATGAGAGCGTAGGTATGTGCATGACCCATGTGATGTGAACTATGTTTGGCTCCATTATGTGTGTTTGTTACTTGTCGAAACGGTTCCGGAGAGATTCGGAATACGTGATCCTTATGTACATGATCTACTGGGATTTGATAGAAGAGTATGTGTGAACCGCAGCTTAGTCTAGGGGTGCCATTATTGTATATTTATGATGAGATTGGTATACTGAAATATTGAAATGAACTGTTTATATAAGTATAAGTGTGAATTAATGTAACATCTTTGTAGAGTTAAAAATGGGAAAACTCTTAGTAATTATTGTAACAAATTCTGAGGAATGAAGGGAAAACTCTCAGTTTATATTAAGACGTCGGGAATTAAACCGTGAATAGTATAGTAAAATTCAGATATTGAATTAGACTAGTTAGTTAATGGAATAACTAGAATGGGTATGGGTACGTAGGAGTGCACAATTAGTTGAGAGGTGAGTAACTCATGTGAGTGCACGCGCTATCATGTATTTTATATTCATTATTTAATGATATTAAACAATTCCTGTATTTTAAACTATTTTCACAATCGGGCTCTGACCCGTTTGATTTCAAATCCATTTTTCTTGTAAAAACTTTTAGGTGCCCAGCCACAAGGACACCAAGCTTAAGAGTTCTATTCCAGTGACGTGCTGTAGCTGCTGTGAAAGTTACAGGACCTCGATTATAGACGCCTTCAGTTTTTATTTTGATTCCAGTTCAGACTTATTTATTTTTAGGGCATGTCGCCCCTTTTTCTTAGAAACAGCTTAATTATTCAGCTTTATTTCAGTTTTGGATTTAATTAATTAGTGATTCTGACTTTGCATTTGGTTGTATTCAGTATTTGGATTATTGAGAGGAGTATTCCTCCAAATTCATTGTTATTCCATGGTTATTCTATTGTGACTATGTTGTGGTTGATGTATTAGTATTTCATAATTTAAATTGGTTGTATGTTAATTGAATTTAATTAAAATTGACAAATTCACTTTTTAAATATTAAGTGGCTAGTAATTGCTAAAACTCTTTTGGACAGTGATGCTATGAACTGAACCAACTTGACATTTTGTATTAATTTGAATAAAGGAGTAGCTACCCGGTATTTAATTAGTCGGGGTGTCACAGGTGGTATCAGAGCATCAGGTTCTAGTGTCCTTAGGATCTGTACGGCTTATTATGTTTTCGCATAGCGTTCTTTGATATAGAGCCCTATATTTCAGGATTATTGTACTCTATTGTGTATGTTTTTCTCTTCAGCTATTTTGAGATAATAACTGCGAACTTATAAGACTTTACTCTCATTTTAGATGCCTCCACGACGTACACAGCGAGTTCCCAGGGATGCTCAGCTCGAGCCACAGCCTGCACCAGTTCAGGGCTCCATAAATGCCGTAAAGGTTACCGCTATTGTAGCCCAAGCGGTAAATGTCGCTCTAGCAGTTGTGTAGCAGGCACCGCCAAAGGTTCCAGAAGTAGCGCCAGTACAGGCTCATGCATTCTTGTCTTCTTGGGAACATATTCGTGATTCTTTTCAGAAAGCACACCTTTCGGAGTTTGCAGGTAGCTCCGACGTCGTTGTGTACAGTCAGTGGAAGAAGGACATCCAAAGGCACTTGAGGATGTAAAAGTGTACGGATGTACAGAGACAGATACTGACTACTTTTATGCTAGTAGGATCAGCGTTGTAGTGGTGGGAGTCCATTACCCCCACGGAGGAGAGAGACATCCTTTCTATTAAGGAGTTTTGGGTGAGGTTCGACCGCAAGTATTTATCATCAGTCGTTCACACCGAGATGAGGAGGAAGTTAATAAACCTCAAGCAGGAGGGGAAGACAGTGGCATAATATGAGGCAGAGTTTACTAATCTCTTGAACATCGTTCCCGATGGGAATCCAACAGAGGAGAACAAGATACAGAATTCATGGATGAGTTGACTTGGAGTATTCGTCAGCACTTATTGGGTAATCTCTCGTTGGCCACTTATTTCGATGTGGTTAACGTAGCACTGCTTCACTTCCAGGACAGCCGCTTTCACTTGTCAGAGGTAAGCGATCAGGAGAGTCCAGCCATCAGGGCAGGACAAGGGGAAATGGTGCCGACGGGGCACAATCAGCTCATGGTCAGCACAGGCAGGGTGATCAGGGTTCCCAGCAAGGGGATTTTAAGAGGTTTAGATCTGGGGGTTTCAGAAATGGTCACGGGGGTTTTCGTCAGGGCCAGCAGGGTCAGTACAATCATTAGGGTCAACACAGCCAGCATGGCCAACAGCAGCAGTTTCATCAGGGCCAGCACTACCAGGGGAGGAACGACAACGACCACCAGGGCTGTGGGCAGCCGAGTCAGAGAGGGGGAAATTTTTTGGGGAAATATTTTACTTATGGCAAGATTGGCCATAAATGCCAGGAGTGTCCTGATAAGGGCAGGGCCCCACAATAGCAGCAGTAGGGTGCTCGACACGAGCCCCAGAGACCTATATTTCCCGCCGCCCTCCCAACACCACCATAGATGCCAGCTTTGCCACCCATCCCAGCAGTCCCAGTCCAGCAGGGACAACTTCAGTATGAGCGAGTTTATCAACTCCAGCAGGCCGCAGTCCCACAGGATCCACCTGCTAATTAGGGTATGTTCTCTATTCAGGGGACTATGAGGCGCATTTTATTTGATACGGGGGCCATACACTGTTTCATTGCCACGAGATTTGCATGCACTTTGGGGTTGTTAGACACTGCAGAGAGCACGATTACTTATGTAGATTCACCATTAAGTAGGGGTTCTGTGATTTCTCTTATTTGTAAAGGTGTGGGTATAGAAATCGGGAGGTTTACTTTACCTGCTGATATGTTAGTATTAGATATGACTGAGTACGATGCGATCGTTGGTATGAATTGGCTAGTTGCATATCGAGCCATGATTGACTGTCTCAGCAGGAGTATTATTTTTGCCATTCTCGGGCAGGAGATGTTTTTAGTGGCTATGCCTCGCCCTGAGGGAGGATCGTCCACTCACTTGTACTATATAGAGGAGGAGACCTCTAAGGAAGTGGTATTACCACTCGATTCGATTCCAGTTGTTAGGGAGTTTGCTGATGTATTTCAGGATATACCTGGACTACCTCCTAGTAGAGAGATAGATTTATTATCGATTTGACGCCAGCCACTCAGCCAATTGCCCGCGCCCCTTACCGTATGGCTCCAGCAGAGATGAGAGAGCTAAGCGATCAGATAGAGCAATTGTTGGGTTAGGGGTTTATCCGAAGGAGTACTTCGCCGTGGGGTTCCCCTGTGCTGTTCGTAAAGAAGAGGGATGGATCGTTGAGGTTGTGTGTAGATTACCGGGAGTTGAATAAAGTCACGATACGAAATAAGTATCTGTTGCCCCGAATCGATGACTTATTCGACCAACTGAGAGGAGCTTCCTTCTTCTCAAAGATTGATTTGCGATCGGGATACCATCAGTTACGTATTAGGGAACATGACGTCTCAAAGACTGCTTTCTTAACGAGATATGGTTCCTATGAGTTTTGGGTTATGCCTTTTGGCCTAACCAATGCTCCAACCGTGTTTATGGACTTGATGAATAGGGTGTTCAGAGAGTTCCTAGACTAGTTCGTCATCATCTTTATTGATGACATTCTGGTTTACTCCTACACAGAAGAGGAACATGCCGAGCACTTGAGACAGGTTTTGTAGACGTTGCGTCAGAACGAGCTATATACGAAGTACGAGAAGTGTGGGTTTTGGATGAAGAAGGTACAATTTTTGGGGCATATCATTTCAGACCGGGGGATATCTGTTGATCCGGGGAAGGTATCCGCGGTGAGGGAGTGGGGACAACCCACGACACTGACTGAGTTCCGAAGTTTCTTGGAACTAGGAGGGTACTACAGGAGGTTTATTCGGGGTTTCTCAAAGATAGCGGGTCCTTTGACACATCTGACTCACAAAGGTGTGCCATTCATCTGGTGCGATGCCTGTCAGTTGGCATTCGATGAGTTGAAGGACAAGTTGACCTCAGCACCTGTGTTAGCATTGCCCAGACCGGGAGTTGAGTATCTAGTCTACACCAATGCGTCCTTATAAGGACTTGGAGGTGTACTGCAGCAGGAGAATCAGGCTATAGCTTATGCTTTCCGTAAGCTTAAGCCTCATGAGAAGAATTACCCCACCCATGACTTGGAGTTAGCGCCAGTCGTATTTGCTCTTCGGATTTGGAGACACTATCTCCTGAGGGGGAAATTTCGGTTGTTCACAGACCATAAGTCTCTACAATACCTCTTCACGCAGAAGGAACTGAATATGCATCAACGTCGGTGGCTTGAGTTTGTGAAGGATTATCAGTTTGATATCCAATATCACCCGGGGAAGGCTAACGTGGTAGCAGACGCGTTGACCCGTAGGCCAGTAAATGAGGTGGACGAGGTGTGGAAAGCTAAGTGGAAGGAGTTGGTACACCAGGATACAGTGGCCCGATCATTCATGTTTGTGATGACTGTTACACCTCAGATTGTTACGAGAGTGATAAAGGCCCAGGCAAAAGACTCTTTCTGTCAGGAGCAGATAGTTCGATTACTAACAAAGGGAGCCGAGTCCTATACCGTTAGTTCAGATGGGGGATTACGCTTCAATGGGAGACTGGTCGTTCCGGAAGGGGAAGACTTGTGACACGAGGTAATGACAGAGTCGTACGGCTCGCGATTCGCGGTACACCTCGGTGGGGATAAGATGTACCAAGACATGAGAAGACAGTACTAGTGGAGCGGGATGAAGAGAGATATTACGATGTTCGTTTATAAATGCGCCACTTGTCAGCTAGTAAAGGTGGACCATCAGAGACCGACAGGACTTCTACAGCCGTTAGAGGTTCCGATGTGGAAATGGGAGAGAATATCCATGGACTTTATCACGGTGTTACCTACTTCGCAGAGGGGTCACGACTCCATATGGGTAATTATGGATAGACTGACCAAAGTTGCTCATTTTTGCCAGCCCGGACAGACTACACTACGGGACAGTATGCCCAAATTTTCATAGCGGAGATAGTGAGACTTCACGGGGTGCCTCTCAATATCGTGTTTAACCGAGACTAGATATTTGTTTCACAATTTTGGGAGAGTTTCCAAGAGGCAATGGGTACAGAGTTATTGCTGAGTACGGAGTACCACCCGTAGACAGATGGGAAAACCGAGAGAACGAATGAGATGTTGGAGGACATGTTGCGTATGTGCATCTTAGACTTTGGAGGTGGTTAGGAACTGTACCTTCCACTAGTGGAGTTTTCTTATAATAACTCCTACCAGTTCACCATTGGCATGGCTCCATTCGACGCATTATATGGTAGACCTTGTCGTTCCCCAGCATGTTGGTTAGAGGTGGGGGATAACAAACTCCTTGGGCCGAAAGTACTTCAGGATACTTCGGCAAGGATAGAGATGATTCGGAGACGTATTCGGGTAGCTCAAGACCAACAAAAGAGTTATGCCGGTGCTAAGAGGTTCTTCAGAGAGTTCAAGGTGGGGGACCAGGTGCTACTCAGGGTATCTCCGATGAAGGGGATTATGCATTTTGGGAAGAAGGGAAACTGGCACCAAGATATGTGGGGCCATTACCTATCATCGAGCGGATTGGGTCAGTAGAGTATAGACTTGGATTACTGAAACACTTGCATAGGATTCATGATGTATTCCATATTTCCTCGCTAAGGAGATATCTTAGGGACGATTTGGCTCATACCCACACTGCTTTGGAGAACATCGATCTTCAACCTCATAGTTCCTACGAGAAGGGACCGATTGCGATTCTGGACCACAGCGAGAGGAAACTGAGGTCGAAGATAGTACCATTAGTACGCGTTCAATGGCGGCATCATAATGCCGAGGAGTCCACTTGGGAGCGCGAGGATGAGATGAGCGAACGTTACCCAGAGTTATTTATACCAGGTATTCTTTAATTCTGAATTTCGGGATGAAATTCTGTTATTAGGGGGAAAGTATGTAATACCCCGTAATTTTATTGATTTTTTATTAATGGATTAATTGAATTAAATGAGAATAAACTTGGAAATTAATCCAGAGGTAAATACTAGCGAGATGTGAGTTGGTATTTATTTATAATGTTAAAATAAAATATTACTGGGAATATATGGTAATATATGAGTATTGAAAATATTAAAATTGTCACGAGGCAGAAATATGATAATTTGGAAAATTTAGTTGGGACGCGCGTGTCAGTCGCGTCAGGAATAAATTTATTTAAATTAAAAATTAAATTATATTTTTATCAACTGAATGGTCATTTTGAGTACGCCAACGTGTCCGTAAGGGTCTAAATAGTCAGAAAACACTAGCCGAGAGTTTAGTTTGGGTCCCGGGGCATTTTTAGGCTAAACCGGCAACCCAGAAGGATATTTTGGTAATTTTAAAAATTTAGGGATTTAAACCACGAATTTTAGAGTTAAATTAGAGACTTTTAGAGGGGCCACTAGGGCCATTACCAGCAAAATATAAGAGAGTGGGCTACGGGAGTTTTGAGAGATGTTGGAGATAGGTTACAAGAGAGCCAAACCAAGGCCATCACCCATCACCCATCACCACCATTCTGGAAGGATTTGTGACAGAAAGAGGAGAAATTCAGCCTAGAATCACCGACAACAAATCTGAAGAACAACCCTAAGGCAAGTGATTTAATGTTATTAAGTTCAATGAATATTTCCTCCATGTTTAGTGTAGGAATTGTATATGCCTTGATAGTTTTGATGAAAAACCCAATGGGATTGTTGTGAAACTCATGATTTTGGATATGGATTGCATGTAGAATGATTATGGACGAATTCAATACGCAAAAATGTAACTTTTGATGATTAAAAAACGGATTAATAAGATGTCTTGGTAGTCAATTAAATTATGAGTTCATGTTCATAGGGTTTGGGGCAAGAATTGAGGATTTATGATTATTGTGTGTTGATTATAAAGAATTGACCCCAAAAATATGTTAAGGAGGGACCTAGGGTGACTTAGAATAGTTTTAAAACATTCAAACGTTATTCGGATGATCTTAGGATGGATTTAGAGAAGAGATTAATGAAGAAAAACGAAGTTGAGAAATTTCTGGGCGTACTCTGCCATCTCGTTAGAAGACCTGCCCAGGTCGTTCGAACGACCTCGTTCGAACGAGACTTCTAACAAGATTACAGTACCCCTTCTAACGATTTCGTTCGAAGCCCTTCGTTCGAACGACACTCGTTCGAACTACCTCGTTCGAACGAGATTTCTAACGAGTTGACAGAATGGCCTTTTTAGGCCTGATTTTATTTCTAACTTCCAGTAGACTTATTTAATTGAGTGTTAACCTTCCCTTGTTAACTAGTGGGTATAGTTGTGAGATTTGATTACGTTGAGAATTTAAACTTAGAATTTTGTAATAAACCGCATGACATCTATGGGTTAGGAAATACGTACTTGAATTTGCGACGTGAGAAGTGTTGATTATCTATTGATGTATATTATTCGGGAACTTGTAAGTGTACTACATTAATGATGGTATAGGAATGTAAAATATACCTCTATTAATATTATAAGATATCTAAGATGTGTGAATGCTTAGTATATGTGGTTATCTGTGTATAACATACTTACCATACTTGCTATCACGGGAGGTCGGCGTTCGATCAGGTCCATCTAATCTTTGTATGCCTACGGGGGGATTTAGATTGGTACCTCGAGGACATAGGTTAGAGAATGACTTATTGAGGAGTTGATAAGTCTGTTGATCATGGGAGCATAGGTATGTGCGTGACCCATGTGATGTGAACTATGTTCGCCTCCATTATGTGTGTTTGTTACTTGTCGAGACGATTCCTGAGAGATTCGAAATACGTGATACTTATGTACGTGAGGTACCGGGGTTTGATATAAGAGTATGTGTGCACCGCATCTTAGTCTAGGGGTGCCATTATTGTATATTTATGATGAGATTGATATACTGAAATATTTAAATGAACTGTTTATATAAGTACAAGTGTGAATTAATGTAACATCTTTGTAGAGTTAAAAATGGGAAAACTCTTAGTAATTATTGTATCTAATTCTGAGGAATGAAGGAAAAACTCTCAGTTTATATTAAGATGTCGGGAATTAAACCATGAATAGTATAGTAAAAATCAAATATTGAATTAGACTAGTTAGTTAATGGAATAACTAGAATGGGTATGGGTATGTAGGAGTGCACAATTAGTTGAGAGGTGAGGAACTCATGTGAGTGCACGCGCTATCATGTATTTTACATTCATTATTTAATGATATTAAACACTTGCGGTATTTTAAACTGTTTTCACAATTGGGCTCTGACCCGTTTGCTCTCAAATCCATTTTTCTTGTAAAAACTTTTAGGTGCCCAGCCACAAGGACGCCAAGCTTAGGAGTTCTATTCCAGTGACGTGCTGTAGATGTTGTGGAAGTTACAGGACCTCGATTATAGACGCCTTCACTTTCTACTTTGATTCCAGTTCAGACTTATTTATTTGTAGAGCATGTCGCCCCTTTTTCTTAGAGACAGCTTAATTATTCAACTTTATTTCAGTTTTGGATTTAATTAATTTGTGATTCAGACTTTGCATTTGGTTGTATTCAGTATTCGAATTATTGAGAGGAGTATTCCTCCAAATTCATTGTTATTCCTTGGTTATTCTATTGTGACTATGTTGTGGTTGATGTATTAGTATTTCATAATTTAAATTGGTTGTATGTTAATTGGATTTAATTAAAATTGACCAATTCACTTTTTAAATATTAGGTGGCTAGTAATTGCTAAAACGCTTTTTGATAGTGATGCTATGAACTGAATCAACTTGACATTTTGTATTAATTTGAATAAAGGAGTAGCTACCCGGTATTGAATTAGTCGGGGTGTCACAATCTTGTGAGAATTAAGAAAGATGCACACCTACTAATTTTATGTTTATCGAGAGGATACACTACGAGAGTCGAGAAGTACTTAAGGATTTGAAAAAATTAAGTGAATAAAAAGAGTGATTTACTTATACGTAGAACTTGAGCGTTATATGCTACGCATGGCTAGAATATGTTATGGGTCGTGGGCGTACCTAGTGGAATAATATATATATATATATATATATATATATATATATATATATATATATATATATATACTAGGGTGTACCCGTGCCAATGGCACGGCGATAAATTTGTTCTCGTGATATTTTGTACCTGTGCCAATAGCTTGACGATAAATTTGTTCTCGTGAAAAATTTGTTCCCGTGATATTTTGTATTTTAAATGTGTCATCAATTGTATAAATACAAATACTGTTGGTCATCTCATGGTACACTTACTTGTCATGGCTAGGTGTAACCAGTGTCGATGGCACGATTAACATATTGATCAAATGCGTGTGACATGATTATGATTTTAATACGGTGCATATGTGTCTTAGGAACATCTAGTTTATATTTTCAATTAGTATTTTTTTTATTATATCATTTCAAACTTTAATGATCCAAATTTTATAAACTTTACTGACATTATGAATTGCCCTTGTTAACATTTCAAACTTTATTGAACCAAATTTTATAAAGAGATTTGAATTCTGAGTACTTTACGGAATATAAAGAGATTTGAATTCCATAAAAGTACCATTGAATCTATTGCCATGTCTTTGCGAACATTGAAAAATCCAACCAAAAGAGTCTTATCCATCAAGATCATTATTTTCTTCCTAACATTTGATCTTCACACATTCCATGACTAAACTTTAGGATTATTATCACATAAAATTCCTCACTCCTCCAACCACGTGTTCTGTGATATTTTCTCTTTTAAAAAACTTTGCAATACCACGTATGGTATTATTCATCTCACACATTTGTAATACTACATAGGAACATTAATGTCACTTTAAGAAAGACTTAAAATTTCACAGTATAAGCTAATTACTTACACAAACTACAAAGGTATTATAATTGGGGAAGAAAACAAAGCATTAGTTTTGATAATTTTAGACATAATATGATAACACGACACAAAAATCACCAAACGAATCCAAAAGTTGTAAATGTTAAAGAGTAGTTGATAATTTTATCCCATAAATGTGCCAATTCAATGTCAAAACTTTTACTCATGTAAATGATGCTTTCATTGTTATAGTTTTTGAAATAGATTAACACGGTGACTCATAATAACTTGAAATTATTTGTAAGTACTAAAAAGACTTTCAATAATTTATTATTTTATTATTTAGTATTTATGAAATTTACTTATATTTATTAAATAATAGTCTAAATTAGCCAAAAGTGACAAATTTGACATAAAAAATCTTGACACAAAATTTACATAATAGTCAATATATGCTATAAATTGATTTACATATTTTATTAAGTAGACAATTTATAAAATATTCTCTCTTGAAAATTAAATCAACAATTTTAAAAAAATCTTGCATGTTTCAAAAGATTTGTCATTCCAATATAAGTATGCATGTCAGACTTTACCACTGAAACTTGTACCTAACAATAATTTTAGCTATGTGTCTTGTTATTTTTAATTAAGTCTATATATTGCAGACTATGAACACTGATGTCGTACCTTTACTAACCTCGTTAATGGCAAACGAAACCTTTTTTTATGGATTATTTCGTTTGTCAAATTCTGCTAGGATTTATGCCTAGTATAGGATTAAGACCAATTGGTTATTAGGAGCTTTAGTTGTTGGCTACTTTTATCGATTTTAGAGATTTTGTACCTTTAGTTCTTTATGACATGCTTGTAACTTTTGGCTAAGAGATTTTGTAAAGTTTTTTATTTAAAAAATTATTTAACCCTGATCTGTTGGTTTCTGGTGTGCATTTTGAAAGTGACTGGTTGGTACACTATATCTATATGTTTAGTTCCTTCCAACAATGCAAATATTTAGAAGTAAAAAATATGGTAATCAACCAAATAAATGAAAACTAAAAATAGATTAAAATGTTGTTATTTCCCCCCAAAAAAATACTACTGGGTCGTGTTCGTGTTTACAAAAAAAACGATGTCCTGCCATATTGTGTTCGTGCTAGATAAAACCCATATAAAAAATCCATACCTAAAACCCATATAAAAAACTTCACCAACTATTTGATCACCAGCGATTTCATCATAACAAACCAAAAAAACATGTAGGCATCTAGGCATTTAGATCTGATATTGAAGAATGCAATGGTACACACCCCTAGAATGCAACTTTTAGATTGATGGAAAACCCCCTCCAGTCTCATGTGCCGGGGAAGCCACCAATGAAAAATAAATCGACGAAGAACATGGCGACGAAAATGACTTTTATTTCAACATCATCTGAAGTCAATTTTAGAACCTAATGCCTTCGGAGTCCCTCACACCGGACATTTTTTTATAAAATAATAAAACCAAATCCTTTTCTTCCAGTAGACTTCGACGGTGATGTTTTCTGGACTGGAAACACCAAACTTAGAACCTTTGAGTGTGGACCCTCCTGCAATATAAGTGTTACATTGCTATAAAAATAGAAAAAAAAGGCCGTGAGAGGCAAAATGCCCAAATAGGTAAACAAAATATTTATCCAAGTCTAAATTTAAACAACAAAAATACTTACAACAGATAAATGGGTAAAACCTGCACAACTCTCGTAACTGCTTCCCCCCTTCACCACTTTCGTCACCCTCACAACCTGTACAACTCTCTCGTCGAACCCAAGACGCTCACGTCGCTGTACGTCGGGCCGTAAAGCTATTCGTAGCCAACGACCATGGCGTCTTCGGGCAGGCCATCGTCGAAGGAGGGAGGCGGGGAAAAGTCGTCTGGGATTTTGGGTGGGGATAATGTTTTTATTTGGTTGAGGTCAACAAAGCTGGTTTCTTGATTTGGTCTGGGTTAACGAAGATGGTTTCTTGGTCAGATTCTGTTGCTTTGAGGGTGTATGAAGATGGCATAGATAAAGGGTGTAGAGAGATTGAATGAAAGAGAAAGTGATGAACTTCCTTGGTATGCTTTTGGGAAGTGTGATGGTAAAAGGATTCTTAAAATATTGCAACCAGTCTCGAGACATGGGACAAACTTAAAGAGCTGGCAAGTAAATTTGGCAATTTGGCGTGTAACCAGTCAAGTTGGGTATTATAAATTGTACTTTTCTCTGATGGCGTGTAACCACCCAATAAAGACTTTTTGCAGTTTTCAGCCGTTGGACTATTTATATAAATAGATACAAAATCTGTTTATATAGGTTTTGTATCCAAATTATATGACGTGACAAAAATCACTCCTTATAGGTTTTGTATACAAAATTGTATGACATGGTTATATGATGTGGCAAAAGTCCCTCCTCCTTTATTTTATATATATATATATATATATATATATATATATATATATATATATATATATATGAGTGAATGTATATATATTATTTGAATATTTATGTTTAATCATACTCGCGCTACTTGCTATCACAGAGGTTTCTGCGTCGGGATAGTCTTATTATGATGTGACCTTTATGGGGGGTATTGACTCATACCCTAAAACATAGGATCCTTGGTACATGCCATCCGATAATGATAGTCAGATGGTACTAAGAGACGTGAGGGTATTTGCTGACCTCTTAGTGACTTGGAACTATGCTTCGCCTCCAATATGTGTGTTTTGTGTTAATACAGTTAGAGAGTGATTGTGAACTAGTATTTCCCTTTGTATGAGAGATACTGGGACTTGATAACAGAGTATGCCAACACCATAGATTTATGTGGGGTGCCCTATTAGTATATATATTATGAGTGATAAATATATATATATACCTTTGATTAATCTACTGTTCTTGTAAGTAGATACGAACTGAATAATTCATAGTAAACGAAATAAGTGGTTGAGAAATTAAGTCTATATTGAGACGAATATATATATAACTGGCCTAATATATTCATAATAAAAGGTTATCTGGTATAACTATAATTATGCGATTTATTGAAACAACATTTGGTGAGGGGAAATTGTATTAGACTAGTGAATTAAGTTAGCTTTATCCAAATTAGTTCATTAGTACGTTCGGCGTGCACACTGGTTGAGGGGTGAGAATTCCCAAGTGAGTGTCGTGGTACTAACATGTATGTAATATCAACTGGTAAGCATTTTAAATACTCGCTAAACTATTTTTAAAGTTGTTGTACACTCGGCTCTGACCCGTTTTTGGTTATTTTTTCCTTCTCTTGTATATATATACGTATTATAGGTGCCCAACCGCAGAGGCGTCAGGCTTAGATCTTTGGACGGTTGACGTGCTGCAGCTAGTGTGGGAGTTGCAGGTCCTTGCAGTACACGACTTCATCCTTGCCTTCTGAGTCTTCTATTTAGTCATCATTAGATAGGGCATGTGTCGCCCATTCTAATTTTATCTAGTTTAGAGAGATTTGTACTCTTGATTTTTTTCAGTATTCTATTTTATTTGGGATTACTTGTGACTAGTAATTTATTCTGCGATTTGGGATATTTTATTTGGATTGAGTTATCTAGCACGTTCTTTCATTTGGATGGTTTGGTTTTAATACTATAATTTGTATCCGTGAAAATGGTTTCATAGTTAATAATAACAATCGGACTTCATTTATAAAATTAAATATTTTGACACTTCGGTTAATTATTTATTAGGTGATGAATAAAGAAAATTGTTTTTCGACAGTGATGTTAAGAATGAACCAACCGGACACTTTGAGTTAATTTAATAAGGATTGATCACCCGGTATTTAATTAGGCGGGGTGTCACAGGTGGTATCAGAGCATTAGGTTCTAGTGTCCTTAGGATCTGTGCGGCTTATTATGCTTCCAGCGTTGCTTTGTTTGATATAGAGCCCTGTGTTTAGGATTGTTGATTTCTATAGTGAGATTCGTTCTCCTCCTATAACGTATGTATATTAGTGAATCTTAATTGCGTTCGGGCGTGTTCGGACAATGAAGTATGACAGACGAGGGTCATTGGGCGGAAAGAAGGAGGGAGGGCTTAGTTGAGGTTGTTGAGTATATTCAATGATGATGACCGTAGTCGAGGTCACCCCTATGATGGCACGAGAAGCCAAGACTGTAAAAATGGCTAGGGCGCAACATATGATTTCCAAGTCCTGCTATAGTCGAAAGTGGTGTCAAATTAGACTCACGCAACGTGGTAGGACTGGGAGAGAGTCAAGTGAAAAATTGAGGAGAGATATCAGAGGAATTTCTATAAATGCGGGAATTGTGTGTGTTAACCAACAAAGTTAATATATCCAAAGGCTTCGGCATATGGCAGAGTGTGCTTAATCGAAAGTAAAAATTTGGGGTAAATTTTTTTTTCTTAACTCGTCTGAGCAAAGTTATAATGGTGGGAGTCAACCGCCATGTTTAGAAGTGGAATGTTGTGTCAATGGAAGGATTTTAGGTACAGATTACGGTTTGACCGCAAGTTCCTTCATTAGATGTTCAGGTTAAGATGTGAATGTTGTTCTGAACTCATCACAGGAGGGACGAACAGAGGTCCATATATGAAAATGAATTTAATTATTTAGCAAATCTTGTGATGGATAGAGTAGATACAAATGGAGAAGAGGATTTCAAGTGGGAAATCGACTCGTAAGAAAAGTTTACAACACTTAAATAGAATTCTATTGGACAGTTGATCCATCTGGTTGCAAGGTCAAGCATTGTTCGTAGAGATGATAACGCTTATTTGGTAAGGGAGATAAAGGAATCGAAATATTTAGTTGGGGAGTAAGACTGGGTGAAAAGAAGTTAGTGGAACGCCGCAAGGGGGAGACCCATCAGGGGACCCATTTAAATGATTTGGGTAGTTGTATTCTTACCAAGCGATGGTGAATTCAGTAAGGGGTATTAAAGCCAGTAACATGTTCCTTAGGGACAACAAAGCTAAGGGAACAACGGGGTTAGCCATCAGGATCGAGACTATCAAAGTCCAAGAGAAGGACAACCCTAATATGGTAAGTATGACCGGTGATAAGTGGATTATGCATAGAGGTATTTTGTGGAGAGTGAAACCACATGCGTTAATTTTTTTTCGAAGCAAGTAAAGGAACAAGAGTATGGTTCCTAGTAAGGGGAAATGATTACAGTAGTTTTTGTTTTGGTTCGGACGGGCGTGTTATGTCTGAAAATCATTTGAATAGCTAGGGTGATTGGCAAGGTAGAAGTATGAGTTCTACCCTTGAAGTATGAGGCGTGTTTTATGTGACATGAACGAGTCACTATATTTTTATTTTGCTAGATTCTCACGTGGGATGAGATTAAATGCATACATCAATAATGTTGTTATTATATGAATATTTTCCCTAGTATAGCGGGACTATCTTTAGTGTTATCCGCGGAGGATGAACATGTGTATTGATAGTGGTATATATACCTCATTGAGAATAATCGTTTTAGTGATGTATTATACGAGTGTGATATTATCTTGATTATGGTTTTATAGTACTGATTACACCGATAGGGGCGATTATTGCAAGTCTATCGAGGTTACTTCTCGAGTGTAGGACGTTTTGTTCTAGCGAAGCCTCACCTGTGAGAGGGTCGGGCTCGCATTTATATCATATATTATAGAGACTTCGAAGGGTATAGTGTTATCGAAGTGTTTAATCCTGGGGTGTGTAGGGACTCTGTTATTATGATTCAGTGTGTATTGGGTTTACCGTTGAGCAGGAATATTTAACTCATTATTATGTTTAGCGCTCAGGACTTAGTGATAGGAAGAGAGCATTGTTATATATATCCTTTAGAAACGTGGGAGTTAAGAATTATATTAATATGTTTGGGAATAGGATTTCGAGAGTCCCGATTCTATGTTTATGAGGTTTATGGAATGTGATTACCACCAATACTAAACGATAGTGCAATTGGTGAAAATTTCTTTATTTTAGTACAATTGCAGGAGGAGATGTGGCTTTTCTGTCAAGAGATGGAATATAGGGGTACATGTTATGGATGGAGGGCCTAAAGGATTTCGATAATCGACAATTCTAGGTAGTAATGTATCGGGGGGTTCCTTGTTTGGATTTCTCTTTGCGAGGCCTCCCACGCAGGAAACTTAGTGTAAGGTTGGAAGTAGGGAGATGTTTGATCATTAGTCCATGAATCTGGTACCTCGGTCGTCATGGGAGCAGGTAGTTATAACTGTAAGTTGGAAGTTAAATTATGATTTTAAGTCCAGTGGAACCGGTTGTGTGATAAGGAAGCATTGGAAATTTTATTTTATCACCACGAGTTGCAGGGTGGAACGATGTTAAGGAGAACTTAAAATTTTGATATCTGGGGTGATTGGGAATACCCAGGTGTTATAGCCGCATTGTGAATACAGGGACAACAAAGGATTGAGCGTTATGTGTGAAGCGTATATGATGTTTATGCCAGTGTGCACGATTTATAGGGTGTGTAGGAATTCTGGTTAGCTGATGTTAGAATCATCCGGGTTAAAGGGACATGGGAATATATATGTGAAATACATACTTGAGGGACTAAAAAATAATGAAGTGGAAATGGTAAAGTGGATTGAGAATCGTGTGAGAAGGATGATAATCCATATAGACATGTGTAATCAGAGTAGAACACCCAAATTTAGTTAAAAGGCTGTGGGAAGCCATTTAAAAAGGGGTATTCCTTGACAAGGGTAAAATTTAACTATTATGAAAAACATTGGAGCAAGAGTTTTACCTAGTCAAATGTTAAGTACGACTTGCGCGTAGATAGAATGATGATGTTAGTAAGGTATAAAAGTCCACAAGTACACATCGTGGAGAAAAGTGCACGGTCAGAACTTTTGGTATACACCAAGGAAAGAAGGGGAGTATTACATATAAGTGGAAATCGATGTTGATAGGGACATAGTGGGTAGTCTCCACATGCACCACTCATAAATATAAATCGGTTGGAGCGAGGGGATAAACCAGAGAATTTTATAGCAAGCCGACGATTCCTATAACGGAAGAGGGCAGTCAATTTGGTAAATTTCTTTCATGGGGTGACAACCTCAAGATAAGGTTAAGAGTTCTTTGAAATGTGTGAAATAAGTTTACCAATAAGTGTGCCCCAGTCTTCCTTTAAAAAGAAGGATCGCGCTAGTACGTGGTCCTTCACAGTATTGTTCTGAATCAGGATGAGATTATTAAACCCCGCCTTCAATATGGAATTTCAGGAAACAATAGGGATAATGTTTTGTTATGAGAAGGTTGCATCACCTATAGCCCGAGGAGTAGGCAAAAGGTGATAAACAACTAGTGGAGTTGTATGAATGTAATTTTGGACTCATTGTGGTCATTCCATTTTCGCAGCAGTTATAGCTAGTAAGTGAAGAATAGTACGATACTTGGGAGAAGATATTACCAAATGGTAGAGTTGTGTGTAAGCACTCATACCTATTTATTGTGGACAAAGTTCTTATTGGGGTTTTATGCAGAAGAACCTTGACTATTCTCCCTTTGGTTGTTTAGAGGTGAGCCAATAATTAGAATCTTTGATTGGTCAAGTTAGAGTCCAATGACTATAGTGGAAATTAAAACAGACTGCTTTAGGTGGATTTTGACTGTCGTAAGAGTTACGTCGCCAAAAATCGAGATTTGATGAACTGATAAGAGTGGTCAGATGCTCATATGGTTTCTCTCAGGATGGGAGTTTTGTGTTTAGATAATTGCGAGTAGTTAACACGTAGTGAGATGCGGCCTCCCAATGATATTTAGATAATGGGAGTCAATGAGCTATAGGCTCATTTCGTTCGAATGCCACAGGATAAGAGCACAATGTGAAGTTCTGTTATTAAGAGTGTTAAACAAGCTTGTTGTGAGGCAGGGGCTATAATGATTGAGCGCCCTACTCTGAAATTAGTTGCGTACTGATAAGGTATCCAAAATTGTTTTACCAGGTAGGACTTATTTATCGAATTTAGGGACGAAATTTTGTTATTAGGGGGGAAGTATGTAATACCTCGTATTTTTATGGCCTTTAATTATGGGATTAATAATGGGATAAATTAATTTAATATTAATCCGTATTTTTAAATTTAGTATTTACCAACGTGATGAGAGTTAGTAATTATTCGTAAGAATTATGTTTAATATTACTAGATGAGTAAAGTAATATATAGATTGAATTTATTAAAATTATCGTGAGAGAATAACACGACAATTATAGAATTTAAGTCGGGATGCGCTTGTGTCGTGTCGGGAAAAAATTGAATATAAAATAATTAAATTATAATTTATCCGTATGGTCATTTAGAGTGCGCTAACGTGTCCAGAAGGGTCGAGATAGTCATAAAAGTGTACCCGGGGGTTTAATTTGTGTCTCGGGACGTTTTTAGGCTAAGTGATAACTCGGGAGGGCATTTTAGTAATTTCCTATTTAAGGCTTAATTATGGACAAAAAATGAAGGGGTATATCTGATGAGAATTAGAGTCCTCGAGGGTTAAAAGTTGTAGAGTTGCAGAGAGGCTAAGGAGGAGATAAGAGAGAAGCCTACCAAGGAGGAGAGCCACCCAACTACACCACCTTTGCCATCTTTCACCACCAACACGTAGATCGAGAAACGAGGGACGCAACTATACCCATCAACACTAGTGAATCAGACCTTCAGATCTGAGGCAAGTATCTAACTTGTTTTTCTTTAGTTGATAACACATCCATGATAGTGTAGGAATTTATTCTCTCATGTTTCCTTGAAAATAAGATGTTGTTTGGGAGGTTTTTATAGCAAATTTGGAGTAGAAACCATTTTCCGATGGATATTTGTCATATGTAATAAAGTACCTACGGAATTGATGCCCAATAGAGATAGAAATCTAGAAATTTAAATGAATTCCTGAGAAAATTGGATGAACTAGGGTTAAATATTAACTTCTTGAATTAATCCCCTTTGATGACGATTCTTGGTAAATTTTTGAATGTTTTACGTTAGAAGTCTTCTATATTAGTTGTTATAACATTCATGAGGTTTGTTTGGGAGTTTGGTACATGTTAATGGAGGTTTGAGGATATAGATTGGATGAAATCCATAGGCTAGAATTGCAAAAACTGGGACAACACCTATTTGATCGATCGATCGACTCAAGAATGTCGATCGATCGACACAGTCGATCGATCGACCCTTTTTATCGATCGATCGACCCCTCTTGGAAATTGAAACTTCTTCCCCTTTTTATTTTAATCCAATCCTAATGCATAAGGACCTTTGGACATAATTTAAATATCTTAATGGGACATGAGAAGGACCATTAAGGTATAAGTAGAGTCCACGTAACACGAATTTATAAGAGATTTAACCGTGGGGTTTCGGGAATATAGGCTGAGTGGGAAATCGTCCGTACGTTATAGTAAGTCTTGTGAGAATTAAGAAAGAGTCAGACTAGTAGAGTAGTGAGTGTACACCTACTGATTTTATGTTTATAGAGAGGATAGACTTCGAGAGTCGAGAAGTACTTAAGGATTTGATATAAGTAAGAGAATAAAAAGAGTGATTTACTTATACGTAGAACTCGAGTGTTATATGCTACGCATGGCTAGAATATGTTATGGGCCATGGGCGTACCTAGCGGAATAATGTAAATATATATATGAGTGCTTGTATATATATATATTATTTGAATATCTGCGTTGAATCATACCCACGCTACTTGCTATCACATAGGATTCCACGCCGGGACAGTCGTATTCTGATGTGACCTTTATGAGGGATATTGACTCGTACCCTAAAACATAGGACCCTTGGTACAGGTTATTCGAGATTGATAGTCAGACAGTCCTAAGAGACGTGAGGGTATGTGCTTACCTCTTAGTGACTTGGAACTATGCTTTGCCTCCAATATGTGTGTTTTGTGTTAATACAGTTCGAGAGTGATTACGAACTAGTATTTCCCTTTGTATGAGAGATACGGGGACTTGATAGAAGAGTATGCCAGCACCATAGATTTATGTGGGGTGCCCTATTAGTATATATATTATGAGTGATAAATATATATACCTATGATTAATCTATTGTGCTTGTAAGTAGATGTGAACTGAATAATTCATAGTAAATGAAATAAGTGGTTGCGAACTTAAGTCTATATTGAGACAGATATATATATATATATAACTGGACTAATATATTCATAAGAAAAGGTTATTTGATATAACTATAATCATGCGATTACTTTAAACAAAATTTGGCGAGGGAAAATTGGATTAGACTAGTGAATTGGGTTAGCTTTATCCAGATTAGTTCGTTAGTAAGTTATGCCTGCACACTAGTTGAGGGGTGAGAATTCCCAAGTGAGTGTCGTGGTACTAACATGTATGTAATATGAACTGGTAAGCATTTTAAATACTTGATAAACTATTTTTAAAGTTGTTTTACACTCGGGCTCTGACCCGTTTCTGATTATCTTTTCCTTCTCTTGTATATATATACGTATTACAGGTTCCCAGCCATAGAGGTGTCATGCTTAGATCTTTGGACGGTCGACGTGTTGTAGCTAGTGTGGGAGTTTCAGTTCCTTGCAGTAGACGACTTCATCCTTGCCTTCTCAGTCTTCTATTTAGTCATCATGAGATAGGGCATGTGTCGGCCATTTCCAGTTTTATCTAGTTCAGAGAGATTTGTACTCTTGATTTATTTCAGTATACTATTTTAGTTGGGATTATTTGTGATTATTACTTTGTCCTGCGATTTGGGATATTTTATTTGGATTGAGTTATCTAAAACGTTCTTTCTTTTGGATGGCTTGGTTTTAATACTATCATTTGGATTTGTGAAAATGGTTTCATAGTCAATAATTACAATCGGACTTAATTTATAAAATTAATTATTTTGACACTTAGCTTAATTATTTATTAGGTGATGAATAAAGAATTTTTTTTTTCCGATAGTAATGCTAAGAATGAACCAACCGGACACTTTAAGTTAATTTAATAAAGTAATGATCACTCGGTATTTAATTAGGTAAGGTGTCACAGGTAACTCGGAGGGGGGTGGAATTTAGTAATTCTCCTTTTTAAGGCTTAATTATGGATGAAAATTGAAGGGGTATATTTGATGAGAATTAGAGTCCTCGAGGGTTAAAATTTGTAGAGCTACAGAGAAGCTAAGGAGGAGAAAAGAGAGAAGCCTTCCAAAGAGGAGAGACACCGAGATACACCACCTTTGCCATCTTTAACCACCAACGCGTAGATAGAGAAATGAGGGACACAACCATACCCATCAACATCAGTGAATCAGAGCTTCATATCTGAGGCAACTATCTAACTTGTTGTTCTTTAGTCGATAACACATCCATGCTAGTGTAGGAATTTATTCTCTCATGTTTCCTTGAAATTAAGATGTTGTTTGGGAGATTTTTATTTCAAATTTGGAGTATAAACCATGTTAGGATGGATATCTGTCATATGTAATATAGAACCCACGAAATTGATGCCCAGTATAGATAGAAATATGGAAATTTAAATGAATTCTTGAGAAAATTGGATGAACTAGGGTTAAATGTTAACTTCTTGAATTAATCCCCTTTGATGACCATTCTTGGTGAATTTGCAAATGTTTGCACGATTGAAATCTTCTATATTGGTTTTTATAACATTCACGAGGTTTGGTTGGGAGTTTGGGACATGTTAATGGAGGTTTGAGGATTTAGATTGGATGAAACCCGTAGGCCAGAATTGTAGAAACTGGGCCAACACATGCTTGATATAACTATAACCATACGATTACTTGAAGCTAAATTTGGTGAGGGGAAATTGGATTAGACTAGTGAATTGGGTTAGCTTTATCCCGATTTGGTCGTTAGTACGTTAGGCGTGCACACTAGTTGAGGGGTGAGAATTACCAAGTGAGCGTCGTGGTACTAACATGTATGTAACATCAACTAGTAAGAATTTTAAATACTTGCTAAACTATTTTTAAAGTTGTTTTACACTCGGGCTCTGACCCGTTTCTGGTTATCTTTTCCTTCTCTTATATATATATACGTATTAAAGGTGCCCAACCACAGAGGCATCAGTCTTAGATCTTTGGACGGTTGACGTGCTGCAGCTAGTGTGGGAGTTGCATGTCCTTGCAGTAGACGACTTCATCATTGCCTTCTCAGTCTTCTATTTAGTCATCTTTAGATAGGGCACGTGTCGCCCATTTCCAGTTTTATCTAGTTGAGAGAAATTTGTGCTCTTGATTTATTTCAGTATTCTATTTTAGTTGGGATTACTTGTGATTATTACTTTGTCCTGCGATTTGGGATATTTTATTTGGATTGAGTTATCTACCACGTTATTTCATTTGGATGGTTTGGTTTTACTCCTATTATTTTTATTCGTGAAAATGGTTTCATAGTTAATAATAACAATCGGATTTAATTTATTAAATTAATTTTTTTGACACTTAGCTTAATTATTTATTAGGTGATGAATAAAGAAAATAGTTTTTCGAGAGTGATGCTAAGAATGAACCAACCGGACACTTTGAGTTAATTTAATAAAGGACTGATTACCCAGTATTTAATTAGGCGTGGTGTCACAAAAACTGGATGAAATTGATCTTTAAGAGTCTGCCATACATTTTTGGCAGTGTTGCGTCCCACGATTAAATACTGATAAACACTCAAAACTGTACAATTTATACCCCCAAATAGATGTATTTTAGTTGCTAATTCTCGATAATATGGGTCTTATGCGCTTAATTGTTCAATATGCTGGCTTAATTACAGTTGTTGTGTCAAAAGCTATAATTCATGGTAATTGTGCGCAATATGGAGCTAAATACCCAATCCCCTGACCCTAACCTACCTTAAAACTAGCCTAAACCTACCCCAACCCCTGTGTGTGTTTTGTTTGTCCCTTTTTTTTATTAATTTTTAGATTTTTAGTTTTAGTTATTTTATTTTTAGGATCTATTTTAGATTTATTTAGAATTTTTAGGATTTATTTTCTATTTTTATATTTCTTGTTATTTAGTGTAATCTTATTTTTATTTTGATTTTTATTTGTTTTTAGTTTTATTAGGATTAATTTTTAGGAGTTTATTTTTAGTTTATTTTTATATTTTATATTTTTTAGGACTTTAATTTTCATTTAGATTTTTAGTTTTTATTTCTTTTGTTTTATTTTACTGTTTATATAAGCTTAGGATTTTATTTCTCAGTTTTAATAGTTTTATTTTTATTTTCTTTAGTTTGTTTTATTTTTAGTTAGATTTTATTTTAGTTTTATTTTATTATTTTTAGGTGTCCAAATTAAACACACACACTCACACCTTAATAACCATACACACTCACTAACCCAAAACAACTCACCTATCCACACCATTCTTACCATACCCCTTCACACACACAAACACATCCTAACCCATCTTCAACCTCCATCACCCCACTCCTTCTCTCTCCTCTCTCTTTCGCCATTAACAAACTAAATACACCTAAACACCCTCAACCTCCATAACCACCAACACTAAGACCACGTCCAATAGTTGAGTTTCTAAACCTATTTCTTGATAACAGTTAACACATTTTTCTATCCATCTGGCAGCCTACCAAAAATTGTGGACGGGAGGTTTTGTTGCCCTTCTCCACCGGTCAATTTCTAGACATGTGATGTGGCATGATTTTTAAAAAATAGCTGTTATAACTCCAAATGCAACGGATATATTTTTAGTTTGACAGTAATCTTATTTTTACACTCAAAAAGCTGTTAACTCAAATGCAATAAGTATCTTCCATATTTTGACAGTACATTTATTTTTTTGAAAAAGGTACTCTTCTATTTTACTTTTTATTTTCTCTCTAATCTGCACATCGATTTTAAACCCTAAAATACAGTTACAATTTAATCTTAAAAAATATGGGTATTCAATTTTAAGCCCCAACAATACATTAGAATTTAACAATTATATTTATTTTTAGGTTAATTACATTTAAATTTTTTGCTTGGTTGGTTTATCTCACTTATTATTTTAAGGAGCAAATACCAAAATGTCCCTCAAATATTTTTTAATACACATTTAGTCCAAGCCTTTTATTTTATCCCAAAAAGTCCCTCAAACATCCATTTAACTAATATTATATTATTTGTAAAGGTCCGCGCCAGCGGCATGGTAAAGGACTTTTTGGATCAAAATAAAAAGGATTGGACCAGACGTGTATTAAAAAATGTTCGAGGGTATGTGGCATATGCCCCTTATTTTAATTATCATTATTATGTGATATCAATAACATTATTTTTTCATTCACAGGCTTACTGCAAGCAAATGTCGTATTCAAATTCTGATTCCGATACGGACTCCGAAATCTCAAGTCTTAACGATGGTTCATTCTCGATCACCAAACGCCTATTAGCCGAGCCCATCAACACAGAAGTCCCATTCGAATCTTCTGCTATTGTAACACGTAAACTAATCGAAATGGCCACAACTTATGTTCCTCTTATAGCTTCCAATGTCTTGTCAAAGAAACGGTCACATGGTGGCTCTACTGTTGGTCGGCGCTACGTTTCTCGTGATAGGGAGAAGAGACATGAACAAATTGTAAAAGACTACTTTATGGGCGAAGAGTCAAAGTATTCACGACAGACATTTCGTCGTCGATTTCGTATGGATGTGGATCTTTTCAATCATATTTTTGAGGAAATTAAAAATTATGATAACTATTTCACGCAGAAATTTGATGCAACGGGAAGGGAGGGATTAAGTCCATTGCAAAAGATGATAGCGCCACTAAGGATGCTTGCATATGGTGTCCCAACTGACTACGTTGATGAGTATGTTCAAATTGGTCAAAGCACTGCGATTGAAAGCCTAATCCATTTTTGTGATGCTATTATTGGGATATTTGAACAACGATATTTGAGGAAGCCAAATAGCGATGACATCGAGAGGTTACTCAAGAAAAATGAAGAAAGAGGCTTTCCCGGCATGCTCGGTAGCCTTGATTGTATGCATTGTCATTGGAGTAATTGTCCTAAAGCATGGCACGGCATGTATAGAAATGGCTATAAAAAAGTCCCCACTCTCATCTTAGAGGCTCTTGCATCATATGATTTGTGGATTTGGCATGCATTCTTTGGAATGGCCGGGACAAATAACGACATCACAGTTTTATATCAGTCTCCATTGTTCGATGACATCGTAAATGGTGTTGCTCCCCCATGTAATTTTTAAGTACGCGATCATCATTACAACATGGGGTATTACCTTTCCAATGGGATATATCCCGCGTATGTAACTCTTATTCAAACAATATTTGAGCCTTCCAATTCGAAGGAGAGACTATTTGCAAAACAACAAGAAAGTGTACGAAAAGATGTGGAACGGGCATTTGGAGTTTTACAAAAAAAGGTGGCATATTATTAAAGGGCCTGCACGTATGTGGAAAGCAGGAGATTTAGGAAATATTATGAAAACTTGCATCATCTTACATAATATGATAATTGAAAATGAACATCATCAAGGATTGAACCCTGAAAATTGGGAGCCCCCTTCGAATGAAAATTTTCATAGTGTTGAGATACAACGTGATCGTCAATTCCTCTTAGACGTAATGATTAAGCGATTGAAAGAAGTTCGAGATAAAGAGGTCCACAACGATTTGAAGAGAGACTTAGTAGATAATTTGTGGGAGCTTTACGGAGATAATGATCTTATCTAGTTCTAAGTATTGTTAATTTTATTTTAGTAATGTACTCTGTTTTAGTGAGACCAAAATTTGATTCAAGCTTTATTTTAGTAATGTACTCTGTTATGCTTTTAGCCTGCCTTATTAGTCACTGAGATAAATGAATTCATCATTGATTAAGTAATTATGGGAAGTCTAGTACATATACTAGCTCATTCAAATGCATATATTAGTCAATTACTGATATGGATCACTACTGCATATCAGTAATTATGGGAAGTCTAATACATATCACTACTGCATATCAGTATTTATGGGAAGTCTAGTGCATATACTAGCTCATTCAAATGCATATAATAGAAAAAGTCTAATACATATCACTGCTGCATATCAGTAATTATGGGAAGTCTAATACATATCACTACTGCATATCAGTATTTATGGGAAGTCTAGTGCATATACTAGCTCATTCAAATGCATATAATAGAAAAAGTCTAATACATATCACTACTGCATATCAGTAATTATGGGAAGTCTAATACATATCACTACTGCATATCAGTATTTATGGGAAGTCTAGTGCATATACTAGCTCATTCAGATGCATATATTAGATAATTACTGATATGGATCACTACTGCATATCAGTATTTATGGGAAGTCTAGTACATATCACAACTGCATATCAGTTTTTATGGTAGGCCGAGCCATGTCAAGAAAGAAAGCTCCCAAGGAGTGGAGAAATGCGATTGAGATGTTAGCTGAATTGGCACATCAATTTGAAGGTATGGACAAAGTGTATGAAAAGTTTCTGGTTAGCTACAAAGGGCTGCACGAGACTGCCCAATGTCGTTTCCTCTATTGCTCTCTGTTTCCCAGAGCCTCTTCTATTCAATTGGAAGAGCTCATAAATTATTTAATGACTTCGATCTGATATCAGTTATCATTTAAAGATATCAGTTATGATTTAGACTTCGGACAAATATCAGCTACCATTTAATGACTTCGATCTGATATCAGTTATCATTTAAAGATATCACTTATGATTTAGACTTCGGACTAATATCAGCTACCATTTAATGACTTCGATCTGATATCACTTATCATTTAAAGATATCAGTTATGATTTAGACTTCGGACTAATATCAGCTACCGTTTAATGACTTCGATCTGATATCAGTTATGATTTAGACTTCAGACTAATATCAGCTACCGTTTAATGACTTCGATCTGATATCAGTTATCATTTAAAGATATCAGTTATGATTTAGACTTCGGACAAATATCAGCTACCATTTAATGACTTCGATCTGATATCAGTTATAATTTAGAGTTCGGACTAATATCAGCTACCGTTTAATGACTTCGACCTGATATCAGTTATGATTTAGACTTCAGACTAATATCATCTACCATTTAATGACTTCGATCTGATATCAGTTATCATTTATTGATAGCATACATACAATAAGTTATGATTGACAGCATACATACAATGTTGTTAATATAAGAACAACAATACTGTAAATCTCTCAGTTAACTGATCATTCACAATAACTTGAATCTGACCCCAAAAGGTTAGTATACTCAGTCTGAGCTAACTGAATCAAGCACTAGATTGATTGGCATTCGAGGTATAAACAAACAACTACTAACATAAACGAAACAAATTTCAAAACCAACAAATTAAGAACCAATAAGTGTCGTACAAAGTCAACAACTAATTTTGAATAGCATCCGAGGTATAAACAAACAACTACTAACATAAATTTAATACTAAATCACCGTTCCACTCTCATTACATTTGAAAATCTCCCTCCTCCCATTCTTGCAATATCCTTGCTTGCATTTTTTCCACGTGTACCTGAGCCGCGGGAGTAAGCTTTGAGAGATCTTGAATCAATATTTTCTGCTGATCTCTTCGTCGTTGGGCTTTAGTCTTCAAGGCTAATTCTTTCTCCTTTAGATCCAATTCCTTTTTCATCGCATTTTCCCGCAACTCGTATTCTTTTCTCACAATTATAGCATTTTCCCTCTTCAACTCCAACTCCTCTTTATTGTGATTAAATTGTTCTTGTAGCGATACTTGCAATTTTGCTCAGAATCTCAGCATTACCCTTATCTTATAATTGCGTATTCTTTTTAACTTTCGTCGTTGTTCTTCCAGGTGTCCTAACAACCCCATCGGCACTACTGTCTTCTCCCTCTGTAGGATCATCACCATTTTGTCTTTGTCTCTTCGACGAACTAGTGGTTAATTATTCGGTGCACCATTTTGCATTTTTTTTTGCATTCAACCCAACAATGTTCAAACAAAAATGCCTTATTATCTGCATTTGTTTCCTTGTACACTTTATGTGCATCTGTCCTCTACAAATGATATTGGGAACAATGTAAACATAATATCAATGGAAATCACAAGTTAACATTAAGTAACTTAAGTTACAATTAACAAACCAAAATAATTCTCACCAAATTGTCTATATTTATTCCACTCCTTGGAGTTCTAGCCAATTGCTCATATATCCCATGAAATTTGTTGACGGTGGCTTGGAGTGTGCACCAACGTTTGGAAAAACCACTCAATTGTCGGTCTTCTACGAAATCATCCGCTAAAAACTCCTTCCAAGATTGCTTAATGCGTACCCACAATGCAATCGTCGGTTGATCTGTTCCAATTAACGGATCAATCGAGTTGTGTAACCAGGCTTTAGTTAAAGCAACATCTTCCTCCTTAGTCCAATTTTGTCGAATAGGTTGAGGTAGCTCAAAATTTTTGCTTTGAGAATTCAGATTTCCTTTTCGCTTTCTTCCTTTCTTCTCTGAGGGTGTTGGCATTTTAGTTTCAAAGGGAAATAGTGGGGCATTCATTAGACCTTGGAAGGAATATTATCGTTGTAAATGAGGACCGAAATTGGTAGAGTGTAGACCATAACTTGTTTGAAATTGGTTGGCACTGTTGGGGTAGTGAGTTGGAAAGGGGGGGATCGAATTTTGGGAGTTGAATCGAGAATCACTAGAGTTATATGTGGATTGAGAAATGCGGGAATCATTATCGGCGCGTTGATCGTCATCATTAACATTGGGGTTAGGCATTGAAAATTCATAATTGTCGTCTAAATTCATTTCCATCGTTTAGTAACTGCAAAAAGAATAAAATAATACATCTTAGACTCAATAAAATGTATCACATTATCATGTTTATAGAAAAACAACAAGAACAAAATTTAAATAAAATTTCATCATATAATTCACCATTGAGCATTCGATTTGCCTATTAGTAATAATCGATAAATTTTAGGGGCTTTGTAAATTTAGGGCCTATTGTAATATGTATTTTTGAAATAGGACAATAAAGATTTCATTTATAATTTTAGTCCCTATTTTTGAATAAAGCCGCTGGCGCGGACCCATTTCCATAACTCATCAACCAATCACAACATGCCACGACAGTCAATAATTTGAAAATAGGGACTAAAAATGGAAACAAACTGCTTATTGTCCTATATCCATAAGTAATATTATTTTAAGTCTTAAACGTGCCTAATCTATAAATTTTAACTCTTATTAAGTAATTTATTAAAAAATAAACACACTGTTAGTGTGTATACATATTGTATCAGGCAACTTAAAAAACTTGAAGGCAAACCACTTGAAGCTCATTTCATCAAACAACTTTAAGGCAACTAAAATATCTTTGCATTTTATTATCATTATTTGAGAATTGAGAGTAAAAAAATCAATAGATGAAATACAAATGTTGTGAGTTGTCAACATGACTTAGTTCATTTCATCAATCTCGTATTACAAAACATGAAAAGAAGGGAGCATCAGGTCTTTTTTATATAGCAGATGGTGTCTACAATTTCATGTTACAACACATCATATACTATCTACAAATATGTTTATTCTAGGAATTTATTTTAAAAAAAATTAATAAATGGAATACAGTTCATTTCTCCAATTTCATATCTACGGACGAAATACAGGATGTAGAACATACCTTCAATTACTGAAGTCTGGAATTTTTATGGAATTGGTACAGGAAAAATATACATTCGAATAGTGTAGTAGAAGTAGAGTTTTCAGGTGGAGGATTATTTTGGAGGGAAATGGGTCAAAATTACCGCCAAACATGAACGTGCATCTCCACGTCACTTTGGCAAACCGTCAATGCATTTCTACATGTAGAAATGCCCGTAGAAATGGCCAACATGACTCAGCAGCCACATCAGATGGATAACATGAAGAAAAGCTGGGTTGGAGAGGTTTTTTTCTTCTTTTCCCTTCTACCGTATAAATCAGGGTTGATGGAAACCCTTATTGGAGATGGCCTAAGCCCTTGCCCAAACTCCCATCCCACTTTTTCTACTGCCTCCGACATCCTCCTTGACAACCCTGTCGCTGGCGCCAAACCTGCCCTGTCGGCGACGAGCCTCCATTGTCGGCCAACCATTTCCGGCACTACCTTATAAATTCGAGACCCAGGTAGAGAAACCTTCCAACAGCCCCCTAGCCACGATCCGGCCAGCAGCCCATAGCGGACCCACCGCCGCCCAGCTGGGATCGACCAGCCCACGACCCTCCTGCCGGCGATGAAATCCTGGCGCGATCTACATCCGTGGAAGCAGCCCTTATCTGGCGGAACAAACGAACTCCGGCGACTCACAACACCACCTGCCCGGACCCAAACCGCTAAAGCGGTCGATCCGAACCCGGAAACCCGATTCACCCAAAACCCATTTGTCCCACCAAAATCCAAACACGATTTATCCACCTTCTTTCAAGCCAAGACAAAATGCAAACCAAAGCCAAACAAAACCCACATGTGCCACTTAAACCATCTTAAATCATTTTACCATTATAACCCTAAGTAACCACTTCTAACCCAATACCCAAAATTACCCCTCACCATATCAAATTTTTATTCCCATTCACATGACACACCCAAACCACATGCACACTTATACCAATTACTCAATTTACCCCTAGCTCTATGGCACCTACTATTTAAAGAGAGTTTAAGACCATTTTGGGGGGATGGAATAAAGAGGAGAGAAACCCTAGAGTTAGGTTAGAAAGAAAGTTAGAAATAATATTATTTTTTAGTTTAGAATTTTTTTTTATTTTATTTTAGATTTAAATTGAGTGAAATAATTGTGTGAGATTCAAATTGAGTGAATTTTTCATTTATATCTTTGTTGATCACTCACTTGGAGGGTTGTACGCTTCTCATTCAAGGATTGAAGTCTATTGAATTCAAGAGATTAGTTTGATTATTCTTCTCTCTACTCTTTTATATTAAATGCCTATTGAATATTGTTTATTATGTTTGATACCATGTTAGGCTAAATCCCCTTTCAAGGGGTGGGGCAAAACCCTTATTTGATGTTATTTTAGTTTAATTAGTTTGATTACTTGAAAATTCCCTTTGAATATTAATTTTGATCCCTCACTCTTAAATTTACGCCTCGAGAGAGGGTAAATAATTTTCGAGAGAAAATCGAAATTCTAGATATAATACCCATTTTAGATTCGAACTAGAGATAGGGGTTTCTTAAGTGGGGTATTATAACTTGAATTTCAACTCTAAATTTATTTTCTAAGATTTACATAAATTTGAATTGATCGATCCTAGTGGGTGATTAATTAAAAGGAGTGTAGATCTATTTTTCTAGAGTTGTCAGGTGTTAAACTTAATTTTCTAAAATATTACTATTATAAATACACTTGCAATGAGAGTTGGTTTGTAATTTTGATATTAATTTCGGATAATTCAAATAATTAAATTAATTAATTAGAATAACTAAAATTTGTGATGTAATCCCATTCCTTGATTGTTCTCACCATTATTCACCTCACTTTATCTCTTATTTTTAGTTTAGACTTTATTTTTCATTTCAGTAACTTTCTAGTTAGTTGTTTTTATCTCAAATTTAGTTTAGTTTAGTTTAAATCATCACCTCACCAAATTGTTTTAATATTTGAAAAAGATAAAAAAAAAAATAGAAAAAGGAAAAGCCCCAAAAGAAAATAAAAATTCAACTACATTTGAATATGTCTTTAGCTTACCCCCATTGGAAGTGGATTGATACCCTTACTTACCTCTACACTTGAGTTTATTATATTTTGTAGGTATTTGAGGTTTTGATTAGAAGGACCTTTTCAAGCAACGACAATAGAAAAAAATACACGCAAAAGTTCTTTCTATCAAATACATTACTGCTTCACTCATTGTTCCTATTATCCAACTTCTCAAAATACAATCTTTATCTTCCTATTCCCTGTAAGCTATCACTGCTTTGCCTTTTTTAATCATTTCTGGGTTCAACTGATGACTCATATATATTAGATGGGTCACTTTAAGAGATTGAATGATTTTTAACATACGAGCTCTCCAAATGAGGTAGTTTTTTGTTTTAGTTTTTTGGGACAAATATCAATCAATTGTTAAAGAAAGTTCAAAGTGAGACTCAATCCAGATGATCCCATTGAGGAAGACCTAACCTTTGATACCATGACAAGGTACAAGATAACACAACAATGAAATATGTATGGATAACGGTATATTGATTATGTTACAAGTGTACCTTGGAGAAGTAGTGGGAACAAACATATATAGGCTTTACACAGTTTATACTTACAACATTTTCTGTATGCATGATACCATGTACTACATGATACCACCTACTGGGATAATGCCATAATACTAGGGACAGGACCGAGTTAAACGTGGGTAAGTAGCCAGTTCCTCATAGTTAGGGGAAGTCTTGGTCATAACAGAACTGGGAGAGTACTGTGGTGGTAAATGTGGGTAGGTAAGTAAACGTGGATATATTCTAACAGTAATTAAGTAAAAAAACTTAATATTGAGAAATGGAACTTACGGAATAACAGCAGCATCACAGATTTTTGGGTGAGTGAGTAACAAAGCCTCTAGCTCTGCAGGAGGAACCTGACAAATCAACTGGATAACTTCAAAATTTAGATAATACAAATATGGCATTAAAATCTAGGATAAATCGTAAAAAAAATAAGAAAATCAACTTTTTGTAAGAAAAGATGTCACTAAAAAGTATTGGGGGTACTTTCAACAAAATGTATTATTTATGAATTTATGTGCGAATAATTGATAATTGAAGGGAATTTCTTAAATTTAACCAAAAATTAAATTAGTGATCAACGCCAATCCAAAGAAATATTGAGTAAGTAAATGGCACATTCACCTAATAGACCTTATATTTTATGATCTCTTTTAATCTATCAACCACAAAAATAAATCCATCATCATCAATGTAACATAGATCTCCTATTTTTAACCATCCTTTTGAGTCTATAGTTGATGCAGTTGCTTCTTCATTATTGAAATAACCTGCAACATCATTATTTCAAAGTTTTCAATATTGGACTTCTAGTATTCTAGCAATATGTTAACTTGCACGACTAGAAAACCAAATTAAGAGTGCCTATTTAGTAGAAAAAAGAATATACAATAAGCAATTGCAATTTGTTCAGGATAGATTTTGTAGGAATATCCTTTTAAATGACGGTGAACAAATTGATGGATTTAGCATCTTATAAATTAATGAAATCTTAGACAAGTTTATGAACATGTAGTAAATTTAGAGAGACCCCTCTTTTCCACTAATAATCTTTCAACAGTAATGTTGTGTGGCAATCAAAACTTTCGCCACAAAATACGCTATTTCATGGGAAATTTGTTTTTGCCATTAAATAATAATTTTCTTGTAGTGATATAGGATTACTTTTTTCATTATTTAGCGGCTCTTATTTTTTGGTCTTCTTTGAGAGTATTTCAGAATTATTCTAAGAATAGTATCAACAATACACTACTAAAAAACTGACAAAAAAAGAAAGAGTCCGCAAAAAGTTATTTTCCAAAAAAAATAATTGGTTGTTATAAAGTTCACATATTTTTGTGGTTCTAACAATGTAAATTAATATGGGAAAATCTAATAATTAACAAATTGGAAAAAAGACGATAAAGTGTACTATTTCTGTAAATATCTAGTTAATGGAGAGAGAAAATAGGGAAAATGAGTTAGTTTTATTGCCATAGATCGCTTTGAATTCAAAAGCAAAATGAAGAGAAGACAAAGTGTTTTAATAAATCATTAGAGTGAATTACATATTTAGTACATATACGACGCTCAAGTTTCAATATTATCCTTGTACTTTATTTTGTCTCGATGTAGTCTTACAACTAATTAGTTTTGTTTAATTTGATGCTTCTATTGATTTAACCCATTAATTTTAATAGGATATTATGTAGAATTATCAAACCATCTATATTCGAAACAAAACAACGTTCTAAATAAAATTAACCCACACATGAACCTAACAAACTTTAATCTTTAATTAATCCAATAGTTAACTATAATTACACCTAAACTTAAATTTATTTCATAATTTATTAATTGAAAATTAGAATGGAAAAATAAAACGAAAAACACAAAAGAATATCAAAAACGGCCTCCCTCTCCCTTAGTCAATGTGCTCCACCCCCTACTACCTCCTTCGACCCATATATCTCCTTGACAGTGCCCTTAAAGTATTCCAAAGAATTATATTGAGCCCTTGAAGAATTATATGTATGTATTGAACCCTTTAAGTATTGTTTTATTGTCTATTAAGGCCTTTCATCAAAATTTACAGTTAAATCATTGTTTGTACAAATAATACTTTAGGGTTCCAATAGTCTTCTGAATAATTTAAGAAATACATAAATAATTCAATATAATACTGTGGGGGAAATTAATCTCAGCACAAAATAATAAGCAAAGGTGATCACCAGAATAAATAAAGAACACAAAATAACTGTAATCACACACAACACAAGATATACGTGGTTCAGCAAGAAGGCCTACGTCCATAGTGGTGCTCTTTGTATTTTATTTCTGTTTACTCCAGGGGAGTGTTTACAATTGCATGCACTTTGCCCCGGGATGAGGGTTTAATTTATACATGTCATTTTCGGAGAGTGGGGGTGTTGGACTCCTCCACGTTAGCCCATAATCCCTAAAATATCTCTTGAGAGATTTTAGGAGTTGAATGGGTCATAGCTAACTCAGTTAAAGCACGAGGCCTCTAGACTTTGGGTCGGGCTTAATCGGGCTATTCATCTAGGCCGGAATAACTAATCGAGGTACCCACAATTGCCCCTAAAATTTTTGGGTCACAATTTGGGCTCAATAATTTTAAATGATTGCCATAATGGCATTTTTGTGAATCGTGTAGAACCTTAGGATTGAAGCATTTTTCTCGAGTTGATTTAGGCGACAAATTTTCTTCGTTTCCTATGCGTCATGATTGAGAGGGTTTAAACTAGCTTGGATAAGCCATTCCCCGACGTCGTTTCAAACTTCTTTGCGTTCTCTAGATTTTTCCAACCTCTCACTGTTGCTTTCTCACTTCCAGGTCTTGTCTTCCATCTTAAAGCTTCTTCCTTATCCTCTCATCTTCCCTTCTTGTGGCTTTGCATTGTCTCAAGTTGATTCTTACTTTGTAAGTTTTTTACATTCCTTCTCTTTTCATTTTCTATTAGAATTTCTTCATTATCGATACTAGGGTTTCTCTTTTTTGATGACAAAAATAGGAAATAGGTCTATAACTGAGTTTAGGAATGTAACAAAGCTTACTTTTGAGAAAATTATTTTATATTATTCTACCGTTTGAAGTAATTATATAAAATAATGGAGAATGGAGTAAATATCAATTAAGTGAGTTAATAAAGAATATTTACTAGATTGTTGCATATTTACTATTACGTGTATGTAAATATAATCATGTTACGTTTTATTGTGTCGGGTGCTTTAAATGACATTTATGGTATAAATGAAGCCGTAACTTGAAATGGTTTAAATATTTACGGATGCTAATTTAGATGGCGTAGTTAGTCCCGAAATGTGCGAGATAGTCAAAATAAGTGCCATATTGTATTTTTGGGTTCCGGGCACTTTTGACTGGTTTTGACTTAAATGTGTAGTTGCGAGTCATTTCAAATGAGGTATTAACAATTTAAGTTGGGAATTAAGGATAGAGGCACGTTTAAGTCTTGCACCTCATTTTATTCTCTTAAGTGTGTATTTACTAAACCTAGAGAGAAAGAGAGAATAAGAAGAAGAAAAGAAAAAGGAAGAGATTGAAGATTGAGGCTCGGAATTGTTGCTACCATAAGGAAATCTGAGATTCCAACCTTAAGGAAAGTTTTTTACTTGCTAATATATGATTTAGGTTGAATAAATATGTGTGATGGTTTTTTATTGAAAATGATTTAACAATGTTGGGGTTTTAAGGGATTTGTAGAGTTTGAACCCTTAGAATTTGATTTAGATGGTTATTGTGTGGATTAGAGTAGTTAGGATGCATTTATGAATGTTTTGGGATGAATTAATGATATTGGTTGGAGGAGAAATGGGTTTTGGGGAAAAACTAGGGTTCATAACCCATAGCCCCATTCTTGGAAAATTCCCAGGGCGAATCGATTCGCCTTTTTTGCGAATCGATTCTCTAAGGGGTAAGGCTATAGGTTTGGGAACCCGAATCGATTCGGTTTGAGGAAAAATGTCGATTTCTCCATCCAAATCAATTCGCTTTTGGTCGAATCGATTCGCTGCTTGGGGAGAATCGATTCAAAATCCTGTTGTTTTGAGTTATTTTTCTAACTCAATTTTAACCCTTTTCTTTTAGGCTTAGGACTTAGGAACCTTCTTTTATGAAGTAAACTTAGTGTCCTAGAGTCCAACATTAGTAAGTTAACTACCCTAGGTTAGAAGGGGATAGTTGGGGCTTATTTTGGGGATTAGTAAATAGATGATTAGGTATTTACTTCCCTTAACAAGTTAGTTTGATATTACGAGATATAAAATTAAACACTTGAGGAACTTTCTACATGTTATTGGGATATGCTAGACTTGGTGGTTTATAGTAACACAATAAGTTCTTGAAAAATGAATAAGGGGTCTAATAATCATTGAGGTTATAATGATGGTATAAATTACGTATGGCTCAGGATAAATGTGATGTATATATTAAAATGGGAATAAAATTGTAAATGATAATTTACATAAACACACCTCTCTAAATGCTATCATAAGGGAAGTACGCGCATGAGGTGAAGTCCCCTGGCTAGTGAATGCAGGGTGAATATAGTCCTCGACCATAGGACCGGTTATTATGTATTGTGTATTTATTGTTCGAAGTGAGGTAATTTCGGATGCGGTTATGACTCATTGTCGAAGGTGTACGACCACTTCCTAACGTTACGTTGTAGGATGCCCAGGTTGTCTTGTTTGATAGGCCCTGGAAGATGATAAACTCGTAAGGACAGTCTTAGAATCGTTATATATGATTGAATAAAACTATTCTTATTCAAGTGGGACTTGATTTATGATCAAACGCTCTAAGAATTAAAGGGGATTTGAACACGTTTCCAAATGAGATATGAAACGATGAAATGAAACAGTATATAATAAATAATGATTCTTAGTTAATAATATTTATCCACATCCTCTTGTATAACTGAATTAAATTTATGGTCATTTTAATTGCCTTAGTTTATGCTCTAAGTTTGAGTAGGTAGATTCTTATCATTATCAAGCATGATTAACTGTTCATAAATGTCATACTCTTTATTCTTCTGGTGATCATATAAAACCGGGCCCTGACCCGTTCATATTTCTTGTTGTGCATGAAATATTATTCGCTCAGGTGCTCCGTCGTACGGACACCCGTATTGACTTCCCTATTCCCGTGTATTGGATCTGCAACACCTTGCGAATGTTGTGGGATATTTTGCTATAGACGCCTTCATTTTTTTGTTTTCTAGTTATGATCGGGTTATTTATTCGGGCGTGTGGACCAAGTTTTTGTACTTTCCTACTATAATGTGTTATGTAACTTAATTTAATTGTTAAATATAAGTTGTAAGAGACTGTTAACTGATAGCTTAATTAGTTATTGTGTTAAATATGTACTGTTCAGTTTAATTCTTGTAGATCTCATCCACCTTCTTTTCAAATTGGGTTGTTTAAATGCTTTTACTTTATTTACAAACTACATTTTGACAATCCGTTTTCTAAAATTATGGGTAGTTATATCGTATTCTTATTATATTTTTGGTGATTCAAAGAATGGACCATCTATGATTTCTGTAAATATTGAAGTATCGGGCTGGCCACCTCCTATTTTGATAAGCGGGTTGTCATAAGGAAGTTCTACAATATTCCAAACTGGGTAGACATTGAATGTGCCCATGTTCCTCGTAATGTCAGGGACATTGAGGACGGTCACTAGATACATGTTCTTCTGTTATCCCAAGGGGTCTTACTTTTCCCCCAAATAGCTTATTTTTGTTTTTGTTTTTTTAGTTACTTATATATTGTTCCCACACAGTGCTCGCCAAATGTTTGGAAAATTGTCAATGGGGTGTATAGAATTAATCAGCTCTATGGCACCAATCTAGGGCTTGCTGAAATTTGCTATTGTTATTCTTTTTCCCGAACAAGCTCTGGTCTTCTTTATCTCAAATCTAGGAGTACCGATAGGGTATTGGTAGTAAATCTACCTGATTTCCACAAGGATTACTGTCATGAGGGGTTTACTGCCAAAAATTGGCAGTTCCCTCCCCAAGCTGAAGGGAGGTATAGGGGACCTGTGATTCCCTTTTTATGGGAAGGAGTACATAGGTGGGCATAGCTCTTATTTGGATAATTGACTTTTCTATTAGTGTACGGTCTTTCTTACTTTTTTCTCTCTTCCTTTTTTCACCAAAGACAAAGAACTCAGAACCTGCTCTTCGCGAGATTCGAGCTGCTGCGCTGGTTAAGGCTTGGAAGATCAGGGAACACTTAGTTGACGATGAGCATCCTCGATCAGTGGCATTTCTTCTGGAGTACAAGAACATTGGGTCCAGTTTCATTGCCTGCCCTGTGGATAGCATTCCTCATCTAGATATCACAGAAGAGGTTGTTGCTGACCCAATTCAGCTAGACGAGAAGGAAAGCATGTCTGGTGAAGAGAGTGAGGGAGCTAACAGGGGTGGAGTTGAAGGTTATAGTAGTGAGGAGAGATCAAGTAGCGAATAATCTTCCAGCTCAGAGGAGGGTTCAGAGGCTCCGGAGGATTCAGTGGATTCAAGTAGCTCTAGCGAGGAAGATATGGCCCCTCCAAGGAAAAATCTGATCCAGGATGACGATGAAGATGATGTGTTGCTTGCTCGCAGGTTGAAGAAGTAGAAATTCGAGAGTGGCGACACTGCCACTGGCTCCCAGACTGTTGCTCATAATCAAGAGAGGAAAACGAAGGAGGAAGAGACGGTGAAAGAGAGAGAGGAAGAAAGTGGAAGAGAGAAAGATGGTAGAGAAGGAAAAGAAAGAGAGAGAAGAAGAAAAGAGGATAGAATAAGTGAGGACGAAGGTGGGGAAGTCTTTAGTACTCGTGTCTACTCTGCTCGAAGGGGCTTCTATTGACTTTTCCCCTCAGTTGGCTCCGGCAGTGCTCGAGAGAGCTATTCTGCCGGCTGATCGCCAAAGGTCGATGGGGGCCGACCAGTTAGCCCTGAAGGAAAGTTAGAGGCTAGCCTTGGTAAGCCTTATTTACTTCTTCGCTCTTGCAATGTTCTTTTTAATACATTTTTTGCTAATATTTCCCTTTTCTCTACAGTTCGTGTTTGATTTCACTGTCCTCTACCGCAGTCGTGATAAGCTAGCGAGGAGAAACGATGATCTGGACAGGAAGAATGCTGAGCTAGAGGCTAGTTTAAAAACTATCAATACTGCTCAAAAGTCTTCTGATCTTTCTTTAACCGAAGCCAACAAAGCAAAAGCGGCAGTGACCAAGGAGCTTCAGGAGCTGAGCCAGTCCTATGACTTGGTCTGCACGAGTAAGCGGGCGGTGGTTGAAGAGAACAAGGTGCTTGCTGGGAAGGTGGAGAAGGTAGAATATGAGGCTTCCACCCTCAAGGAGAGCTCGTACGATGCAGGGTGGGTCACAGCATACGAGGATGCTGAGGCTCAGATTGGATATATGTCTCAACTTTAAGAAGGTTTGGTGCAAAGCCTTATTTATTATCGAGGTGGACATAAATTCCCCCCTCTATGAGGAGAATGACCCTGGTCCCAAGCATTTTGTGGATGAGGTGCCTCTTTTTACTGCCAATGCAGGTGCCCCAAAGGGGGTGACTTCTCCATATGAGGGAGGAGTGCCTAGAGCTACTGTGGAGAAGGGGAAGCAACCAACGTCCTCAGAACGGACTGAGGTCGCTAACTAGTCTTCTTAGGAACTTTATTCTTTCTGCACTTTTGTTGTTCTTTCTTTCCCTTGCTGATGTACTTGGACTTCCTTTTAATGAAATGAAATTATTTTCACTTCTGCATATTGATTTATTTGTTTTCCACGCTCAATAGGTTTGTAGATGATTGATGTTGAGGAGTATATACCTGCTACTTCTAAATTAGGCAAAATTCTTGGTCCTGATGCGAGCAATCGAGTTCGCAAAGACTTTTTAAGAATCTGAAAGTATCTTAGGTCGAGGAATCAAGACTATAAGGACTAGTCAGAGCTCGTTGCCAAGATGAAGGATAGGCTCCAGGAGATGGAGGGGATCGACACTTCTGTTCAAGAAGAAGTGGATGCTCTGAAGGCTAAGCTTCTGGATGCCTCCGAGGTCAATCAAGTTAGAGAGGTACTTCAGCAAGATAACGATGCTCTGAGGAGAGAAGTGTCGCGAGTTAATAAGAATGCACTGAGCATTGCTCCTTGTGTTTTACGCGGTTCGTCTTCATCGACTGGACCGCGAGCTGGTATTGATGATAGTGGTTCAGCTAGGGAGATTATCGAGCTTCGAAGTGATGTTCACCGGGCATATGTGATAGTTTTCGGTCTTCAAAGAGATGTTACCTTGCTAAGGCACCTGATCAATAAAGGTCATCGGCGAGTGTGGACTGATGGTTATGATCAGGGTTGGACCGATGCTACGAAGAAGTTGGGGGAGGTTGAAGAGTTTATATTTCATTAGAGAATGGATGAGTGCTCTTAGGGAGTTATAGGTCCCTAGGAACTCTATCCTCTAGTATCGTCATGAGATCTCCCCCTCAACTTTGATGCTGAACCCATTCAGGAGGGATGATTAATGGGTCCCCATAGATGCCATCTTAAGGTAGCTATTGGAACCAGATTCAAATGAAGTCGAGGAGGAATTATCTCCTCATCCAGATGATGGTCGAAGAGCGTAAGTGGTTGACTATCTTGCTCGGAGACCTAATCCTCATTAGGATTTATTCTACTCAGCACATGTAACTATTTGTATATGTAATGATGTAATAAAATAGTTATGTTTTGGGCGATTCGCCGACTAAACATGTGTTGTGTATTTTTTACTTCATTGATTTCGTGTTCGACTATCTTGGGCTCTTCTTGGCCGACAAGATTTGATATAGGCAGAGTTGGTTTGTTGAGTGAGTGTCCCCCCAGTCTAGTATGCTTATAAGATACCATTCTTCCTCACTTTACCTTTTAGATTGTGTCATCACACTTCCTTAGGCCTAAGTATGGCAATGGAGAGGACACACCTGGTGTGTGATGTTCTATCCGATCAGGTTTTTTGAGCCAAATATTGTTTGGTGACCAACTACGGTTGGTTGAGCTGCCTAAGGGTCCCCTGTAAGGCTTCATATATTACCAGGGGCAATGCTAGGAGGTTATTCGTGTTTGATGACAAAAACCTGAGGAGGGTAATACCTTGCTTTTATATGTTAAGAGGAAAGCCTGTAACTTGGAAAAGGTGCATGAATTATAAAGTATTTGAGAAAAAATCAACACTTCATAGAATGCCACTTCCAAATAATTTTTAATAATCAGATATGAATTGCAAATTTCAATATTGGGTAAAAAAAATCAACACAGAAAACTAAAAGTAAAATTTCTTCAAATTAGTTGCATTCCAAGATCGAGGTATCTCCCTGCCCTCCAGCATTTCTATGTGATAGGCTCCTTGAAGGTCGTCTTTTATCACCTTGAATGGTCCCTCCCATTTCTGCCCTAGCTTTCCATCTGATCATTTTACTGCGCTGCCAAGAACTTTTCTTAAGACGTAGTCCCCAACTTGGAATGTTCTTGGATTGACCTTCTTGTTATAGTGATTTGCTAGTTATTGCTGATAACCTGCTAGTTTCACGAGAGCCAACTCTCTTCATTCCTCAGCTAGGTCAAGTTCAGTGAGCAATGCTGCATTGTTCAGTCCTTAGTCAACCAGGGTGGACCTCATGGTAGGGAGGACAGCTTCCAAGGGGATGATTGCCTCCATACCATATGTCAGTGCGAATGGTGTTTCCCCGGTTGCTCGCTGTGGGGTAGTTCGATAAGCCCGTAGGATGTGGGGTATTTCACTTACCCATTCCCCTTTAGATTGATCCAATCACTTCTTTATTCCATTAATCACTATTTTGTTGGAAGATTCAGCTTGTCCATTTCTCTAAGGGTATGCCACAGAGCTGAAGTAGTGCCTAATCCCGTGGTCGTTACAGAAACCCTGAAAGAGGCCACTTTCGAACTAGGTTCCGTTGTCAGTGATGATGGTCCTGGGGATCCCAAAATGAGTTACAATGTTCTTTCATATAAATCTTATCATATCCGCATTTGTAATGTTTGCCAGTGGCTCTGCCTGTATCCATTTGGTGAAGTAGTCTGTTGCGACCAACAAATACTTGCGATTACCAGCAGTGGTAGGGAGAGGGCCTATGATGTCCATTCCCCATTGGGAGAAAGGCCATGGGATGGTAAGTGACTTTAGGTCGCTGGATGGCTGGTGAACCATAAGAGCGTGAAGCTGACATTTTTTGCACTTGTGAGCATATATCCCAGCGTCCTTCTGCATATACGGCCACCAATATCCTTCTTTCATTGCTTGGAAAACTAGCGACTTGCCCCTAATGTGACTCCCACATATTCGCTCATGGAGCTCCTACATAACTTGCTCGATGTTCTTTGGGTGGACACATTGGAGGTAAGGACGAGTGAAAGATCTCTTGTACAGTTTTCCCTCAGGAGATAAGTGAAATCGAGCATCTTTGACTCCTATCTGATGAGCAATCTTCTTATCGTCCGGTAGCACACCATCTTTCAAATAATTCCTTAAAGGGTCCATCCTACTAGGGCCTGACTCAATATGGAGAACATGTCCTATGTTTGGTAGTTCGTCGATATGGTCAATACTTGGTTGGGAGAGGAAGTCAATCAGAATTATTCTCTTCAAGTCAGAATTTACCGCTGAGCTCAAGGCCGCTAGGGGGTCAGCATGGCTATTCTGTCCTCTAGGAAACTATTGGACACTGACCTGTTCGAAGTTAGCCATTAATTTCTTCGATGTGGTGAGGTAGGCCTCCATCCTCTTATCCCTAGCGTTGAAGTCACCACTTATCAGGTTGGAGACCAGCTATGAGTCACCGAACACTTAGAGTTACTTTGCCCCCAGTGCGTGTTCCTTCTTTAGTCCTACTATTAGTGCTTCATATTCTACTTCTTTGTTGTAGGCTTCAAATCCAAGTCTGATTCCTTACTCGAGTATTGCATCTTCGGGGGTAACCGACACAATGCCTACTCCCGCCCCTTTGGAATTGGAGGCTCCATCAACGAATAGTTTCCAGATGCCCGACGCTGGTGGAACTTCACTTTGATGAATAGTTTGAAGTTGGTCACAAGGATGTTCTCCTATAAATTCTCCGATGAAGTTGGCGAGTACCTCACCCTTGATGGCATTCCTTGGCTGAAACTGGATGTCAAATCACCTGATCTCGACTAACCACTTTGATAGTATACCAGACAGATCTTCTTTTTGAAGGACTTCTTTAAGAGGGTGGGATGTAAGTACAATGATGGAGTGGGCTTCGAAGTAATGTTTTAATTTCCTCGAGGATACTAATAGCGCAAAGGTGAGATTTTCTAGTGGTAGGTATCGATGTTCGGCGTCCAAGAGAGTTTTGCTCACGTAATAGACTGGGTGATGGATTCCCGTTCTTTTGAATACCAGTACAAAACTTACAGCATAACTGGAAACTGCGAGGTATAGGTATAGAGAGTCATTCTCTTGAGGGACTACAAGTAAGGTTGGTGTGCTGAGGTAAGCCTTGAGTCCTTCTAGTTCCTTCGAGCAATCCTCATTCCAGTCCACATCTTTTCTTTTCTTCAAAAGTTGGAAGAACGGCTGGAACCTTTCGAATGACTTTGAGATGAATCGGTTCAGGGCGGCGAGCATTCTTGTGAGCTTCTACACGTCTCTTATCAAACAGGGGGTTGCACCCTATTGATGGCTTCAATCTGATCTGGGTTGGCTTCGATACATCTCTTTCTAACTAAGTACCCAAGGAATTTTCCTGACTGGACACCGAAGGAGCACTTGCTTTCATTAAGCTTCATTCGGTACTTCCTGAGGATTTTGAAGGTTTTTGATAGGTCAGAGAGGTGGTCTTCCTTGAGCTTTCCCTTGACGAGCATATCATCGATGTAAAGTTCCATGGTGCTTCCCATTTGTTTTCTGAACATTTTGGTGACCAACTGTTGGTAGGTGGTTCCTGTGTTCTTCAGCCCAAGGGCATTACCTTGTAGCAATATAATCCGACTATGGTTATGAATGCTATTTTGTCTTGATCTAGCTCGTACAGAGGTATCTGGTGATATTCGAAGTATGCATCCAGGAAACTCATCCTTTCATGTGCTGCAGTGGCATCCACCAGCGGATCAATCTTTAGGAGGGGAAAAAGATGTCCTTAGGGCATGCCTTGTTGAGATCGGTACAATCGATGAAGACTCTCCACTTTTTATTACTCTTACGGACAACTATTGGGTTGGATAACCATTTGGGGAACTGGACTTACCGTATGGATCTCGCATCCAGTTGTTTTTCAACTTTCTTCTCCACTGCTTTAACTTTTTTCAGAGCAGTACATTGATCTTTTTGTGTAATTGTCTTGAATACTGGGTCGACGTGCAGTCGATGACAAGTGATGCTTGGATCTATACTGGGCAGCTCGTAAGTCTCCCATGCAAATACATCTAGGTTATCTCAGAGTAGGGTGATTAATTCCCCTTTTTCATTATCAGTGAGTGAGGTTCCAATCAGGAATTTTCTTTCACTTGAGCTGCTGCTGGCTGGCACTTCCTCTAGGTCCTCGATGACTCTTTCTAAGGGGAGGATAATGGTCTCCTCCACTCCTGGTCTTTCATACCTTAGTTGTTATTTTAAGGGCATCAGCCTCTCCTCCTCTTCTTTTTTGCTTGTAACTTTCTCTATCTTCTTCTCTGGCTTGGGACAGATGGCTGCTATGAAGCACTTTCTCGCCATTGCCTGGTCTACATGAATCTCCAATACTCCTCACTCAGTCACATATTTAAGTTTCTGATGGTAAGTAGAGGGGACGATCTTCATCATATGTAGCCACCCTCTGCCAATGATCGCCTGGTAGGGTGAGTCAATGTCGATCACCAGAAATTCGATCATTTTGGAGATGTTTCCTACCCTCATAGGCAGTACAATACTTCCCAAGGGGGTGGTTATTTTTCTAGCGAATCCAACTAGATGGACCGTAGCTTCCTTTAAGTCGGCGACGCCTAACTTTAACTTTCTGAATAGGTCAAGATACATTACTTTGGATGAACTACCCTAGTCGACGAGCAACTTATCGACATCATAGTTAGCTATCCTAAGTGTAATGATCAAGGCATTATGATGTGGGGTCCTTACTCCCACTAGGTCTTCATCCGTGAACACAATATGCTTGTTGTAGTCGACGTTATCTTCTCGTCGACACTTCCCTGCCTGCATTTTGGCTCGATTGATTTGAAAAGCTTACATTACTGTCATAAGATTTTTGACTTCCATCCGAGCTGTGTTTCCTTAAATATGCTTTAGGTCGGACGCCCTATGAATTACAACGAACTCATGGATGATGTCCTCCTCGAGCACGTTATCAGGTCTCCGATCTCCATTGGCAGCTACCTTCTCTGCCTTTTTTTCTATGAACTCATTTAAGTGCCCATCTTGGGTTGACTCTTCGAGGTGAGACTTTAGAGCTTTGCAATGCTCGGTTTTGTGCCCACGCTCCTTATGGAATTCACATCTTAGTGCGTTGTTTCTCTTCGAGGGGTCTCCACCCATCTTCCTAAGCCATTTCACGAACAGTTCGTCCTTGATCTTGGCCAGAATCTTATAGATTGGTTCCTTAAAAACTGTGTTCACTTCTTGAAATGCTTTTGGGGCATCATTCTTATTCCCATTCTTAGGGCCGCTCTTGCCACCATTCTTATTTCCTCTCTTTTTATTCTTAATTTTGTAGCTGCCCCTTGCCCGCGAACTTGGAGCGACCATTCTCCCCTTCAGGTCACATCTTCGACTTTGGCGTACTTTTCAATACGATCCATTAAGTCGTCAATGGTCGTGGCCTCCTTCTTAGTGAAGGACTGGTGCAAGAGGCAGGAGCTGGGTATACCAATCTTAAAGGACGCCATGGCAACTTGCTCCGAGAATTCCTCGACCTCGTTGAATAGATCCTAATATCTCTTCGTGTAGTCTTTGAGGCTCTCTTGGGGCATTTTTTTCATTGTCAACAAAGCATCCATCCTCTTTGAATAGGAGCTGCTGGTAATGAAGCGAGTTATGAAGAGCTCTGCCAGGGACTCAAAGCTTCTGATGGATCTGTGAAGGAGTTTCTTGAACCACTTCTGGGCTACGTCATGCAAACTTGACGAAAAGTTCGGACACATCAATGCGTCCTTATGGTTCCAGAGGGTCATGGCCTGCCTGTACTGCCTAATATGGTCGATAGGATCACTCTTTCCATCATAGATCTTGAATTTGGACATAGTGAACTTCTTGGGGGCTTCTTATTCTTCTATCTCCCTTGAAAAATAGGATTTCATCTGGGTCTTGAGAGCTCGCATGGCTAGCTCTCTGGTCGATTTGGCACCCCGATGTGCTGGGTGTTGGTTCATTTCTCTCCGGACCAAATTTTGTATGTCATCGTTTCCTCAACCTAGGCTCTTGTAACGGTGAGCTAATTATTGTTGCTCAGGTAAGTCGTCATATGACCTGTGCTCCTCAAATCTTTAAGATCCACGTTTAGGGCTCCTTCCTCGGCTGTGAGACTTTATCACCTGAGGGCTAGGAGTGTGCTAATGACATTACCTTGTGCTACGATGGAGTTCTCTCTCCATCTTTTCCAGTCTGCTCTTGAGGCGAGCGTTCTCAGCTTCTTGCTTGCGAATAGCTTCTCTTGCTCTTGGACCCTGGTCTCATAGGCATCGATTAGTCTGGAGACCTGTGTCGACCTGGCTGGTCCCTGACTTTCCTCCGAAGCTTACCGCTCTAGGCGAGCCCTAGGATTTGAGCGTCGAACTTAGGATCTAAACCTGCGAGTAACAGGTTGCTCTTGAATGTCCCCTTCTTAAGGGGCATTGCTGCTGGACCAGACATTCCAAGTTCTTATTGGTGAAGGCTTTCTTAAAGGAAAACAAATGCTTACCACAGACGGCGCCAATTGTGGTGACAATTAATCTCAACACAAAATAATAAGCAAAGGTGATCACCAGAATAAATTAAGAACACAAAATAACTGTAATCACACACAACACAAGATATATGTGGTTCAGCAAGAAGGCCTACGTCCATGGTGGTGATATTTGTATTTTATTTCTGTTTACTCCAGGGGAGTATTTATAATTGCATGCCCTTTGCCCCGGACTGAGGGTTTAATTTATACATATCATTTTTGGAGAGTGGGGGTGTTGGACTCCTTCACGTTAGCCCATAATCCCTAGAATATCTCTTGAGAGATTTTAGGAGTTGAATGGGTCATAACTAAATCAGTTAAAGCACGAGGCCTCTAGACTTTGGGTCGGGCTTAATCGGGCTACCCATCTGGGCCGGAATAACTAATCTAGGTACCCACAAATACAAAATGAAGAGACTACTTAAAAACTTAAGGAACAATTTGGGGAGCATATAGACAATTTCCTTAACATTTTATCATTAACATTTTTACTCTTACATCTATTCCCATTTATTATTATAATCTAAATTTCTTATTTGTAATAATATAATAGTGTTTTTTCTTTCTTTCTCTTCATTCATGGCTTGTAACAAAATCATGCAAAAATATTCTTTTTTTCCATAAATAATAATAAAATTGATTTTCATTGATAGGTCCCATTTAATAAATTTGTAGTCAAATAGGTCATATGCATTTTTTTTTATTTCACTGGTCCTTCAAAAATCATTATAATAAGGCCCATTAGAAAACAAGTATTAATTATGTATTACATGTGCAACTTGTATTTAATAATCGTTGTCTTTGATAAATATGAAATATAATAATATTATACACATGTAATAGCACAGATTGAAAGGAAATTTTTTAATGAGACCAATTAAAAAAATCTTATGTAGCCTTAATAAAATTATTACCCGTTTTCTTTATTTTAGGAGAAGTTTCACTCAAGTTCTTTCCTTATTTTTTCCCTTTCTCATAAAGTTAATAGAAATGTGATAATCATATTGTTGGGTAGGTGGTGGGTTTATATATGATTTGAAATATATATGACTTGCCTAAAATTATTTGTCATTCCTTTGGCAACATTATAGATAAATGTGTATAATATTCCTTTAACAACCACTAACCAACATGTGTTCGTGTGGAATTGTGTTCGTGTTCTTATTTAAACGGATAACATTTTGTATCATGTAAAATATTTATATTCAAGCCCGACATGTTATCTTAACGTGTCATGTCCCCCATTCTTACCCATTAAAATAATGATTCACTTTGAATAGTATACAAATTGACATATTAGTTCATATTTTAAGACAATTAGACCAATTAATTTATTAACATTACAAACCCTCTTAATTAGTAAAATTTCATTATGATTAAATTAATATTAAGATAAAAACTTTTTATGAGTCTCAATAATATATATTATTTACTTAAATTGATAGATCTTAATGGATCTTATCGATTATTAACGAGTGAAGGAGGTCAACACTAACCCAACCTGTTAACTGTCGTATCTTATCAAATTGACACCGATATAACCCGAAACCATTAATGATCGACCCATGAACTTATAACTTCGTGTCGGTTCATGTCGTGTCTCATTTTTCCAGGTCTATCCAAAACACTCGATAAAAATAAAAGGGAAAAAAGTTATTTTATGACTCTATTGGCCTTTGTTAGCAATAATACATGTAAATTCAGATTTTGGGAGCTTGAAAAGTGGATCTAGTTTGCGTAAGACATTTATTAATTAATTTCATTAAAATGAATTTTTCTCAATACATCATATTTGCATATGTATTAAATTTTTACTATCTACTCTCACATGACTTAGTGGAGGAAAAATATTTGCTAATGACCAAGTCTAAAGCTCTCATTAGCAAACCATGTCTAAAGCTCTCATTAGCAAACCAGATTAATAGGAGGTCCTCACTCATGGATTAATAGCAGCATATGGTTCTCACGGCCAACAACTCCAATATTTTCAAACTTTAAATTCAAACTCTCCTTTAGTTTAGATAACTGTCATCTCATTCAGTGTATATAATACCCACATGGCTGGGTTGTAAAAGTATGATGAAATATAATAAGAACAAAAAAAAATCCATTTTGCCTTTGTCATTATGGTATCAGAGCCATAGTCTGCAATTATTTTTGTTATCCTATTATTGTATCCTATTAATTCACCACAATGACCACATCCTCCAATACAAACAGAGATATTTCTTCTCCACCCTCCACTGTCAACATTGGCCCGTCTCATCACTATGTCAATGTCGGACTAGATGACACAAATTACCTTTACTGAAAAACTCGATTGATCCATTTCTAAGAGGACAAAGGCTTATTCATTTTGTTGATGGAAGTTATCCATGTCCCACTACAGAACCAACTTCAACCCTTTGGAAACAACAAGATAAGCTAATCATAAGCATGTTAGTCTCCTCCATGTCCACTTCAATGATTTCTCTCATAGTCGGATTACAAACGTCAAACTAGATCTAGACCACTCTTGCATCTCCATCAGAGACACGCATTCGGAATCTTCACCTCCATCTCCATTGCCTTTACCAAGGCAATGATTCGGCGTCTACTTTTCTCCAAAAAAAATGCACTATCAGATGAATTTAGTGATGTTTCCATACTCTTACCTAATCTGAATTCAATATTCACATATTTAAGGGTCTACGCTCCGGATTTAAAGACTTAATCACTACCCTCACAACCCGTCCCACCCCCGTCACCTTCTCCGAACTCCACTCACTATTGCTCAGTCATGAACAATGACCAATTCTCTTCTCTTACCATTCAACCCCAAACTACTGCTCCTACAGCCCACGTGACCCCTCACCACCCCTCACACTCACCCCAACCCGACTTTAGCTATCGTCACTCTCCCTCCAACTGTGGTCACTCCGATCGTGGTCTTGACCGCGGGATGGGGCGGTCTTCCTATTTTTGTCCACACTATCAACCTCGTTGTCAGCTATGCAATGGACTCTACAACACGGAACCTGACTATCCTCACTGATTCAGCACTCCTTCATCCCCTTTACCAACTGCTCATTTCACTCACACTCCTGATTCTCTACGTGGACTTCTCCTAACACCTCCTTAACCTCTAACAGATTGGCTTCCTCATACAGGTGCTTCCCACCATGTCACACCTGATCCTACCCACCTTAGACATCCTTCTGCATATCATGGACCCAACACACTTCATATTGGAAATGGTAAGGGGTTGTCCATCTCTCACATTGGTAACGCCTCTCCTCCACTTCTTCCTCCCCTCTCGATTTAAATAACATTTTACATGTTCCTACAATCTCTAAATCTCTTTTATATGTTAAAAAATTTATAGAAGATAATAATGTTCACTTTGAATCTTATTTGTGTTATTGTGTTGTTAAGGAGTGCCGCGCTCGAAAACCTCTCCTTTCACGACACAAGTAAAAATGGCCTCTACACAATCACTCCATTAACAATGACTTCTTCTCCACATGCTCATTATTCAGTCAAAGCATCTTCCACTTGCTGGCACAATCGCCTAGTTCATCCTCATGCTCAAGTCTTGTATCACGTTCTTCACCCAAATCAACTTCCGGTCATTTCATCCAGTCACAATAATATTTGTGTAGCATGTCAAATGGGCAAGTCATGTAGACAACACTTGCCGAGTTGTATTAAATCATTAACCTATGTACTGGATTTAATTTTTAGTGATATTTGGGAACCCTCACCTATCAAGTCTACTAATGGTCATAAATATTTTGTCATTTTTATTTATTATTTCTCTAATTTTATTTGGTTCTTCCCATGATGCACAAATCTGATGTCTACTCTATTTTTATTCACTTTCAAAAACACGTATAACGACTATTTAACAATAAAATTAAGAAAGTGAAAACTGAATGGAGGTGGTGAATTTCGTAAATTAGACCAATTTTTTTAAAATTGTGGTATTCATCATCGTTATTCCTACCCCCACACCCATGAACAAGTAGGTTTTGTTGAACGTCTCCATAGACATATTTCTGAAACGGGTCTCACTCTAATGGCACACGCATCTATTCCACAAAAATATTGGCATTATGCCTTTAAAACTTTGGTTTTTCTCATTAACTATATGCCGACGCGAACCCTCTCTCATAAATCTCCCTTTCAAACAATTCACTCTCACCCTACTGAGTATAATTTTCTAAATTTTTTTGGATGTCTATGTTTTCTGTATCTTCGTCCTTATAATGCTCACAAAATAAATTATCGTTCTTACCCATTCATATTTCCTGGCTATAATTCAAATTAACATGGTTACCGTTGTCTTCATTTACAAACCGGTCGAATTTATTTTGCAAGACATGTTAAATTTGTTGAAAATATTTTTCCACTTTCTAATACAGTACCTCCACCCATTACCCATAATCATCCATCCCAATTTTCTTGGATTAGCATACCCACTATATTACCACCTGCCCAAAATCAAAATACCCAAACCACATCTCCATCACTTCATAACAAATTACCACCTACCCAAAATCTTAATACCCAATCCATCTCTCTATTACTTAATAACTTATGACCACCTTCCCACAATCATCCTACCCAAACCACCTCTCCATTACTTTTAAACATAAACCCAATATGTGCACAACCCCAACATATATAGTCCACACCTACATTGTCTCGGCCTACTGATAATCTTATAAACACGCACCCAACACTAAACGCCACTACTCCTACCTCTTCAACTCTGCCTACATTACCAACATCATTATCCATCCCAACCAACTACCACCCACCGCAACGGCTACTACCCGCAGCCACCCTCCTATTGCTCATGCAACATCACACCAACATTCATACTCAAATCCTAATGGTATAAATCTATCAATCGATCTTGGTCCTCTCCCTACCACCCCACCAACCCACACCCACTCCATGCATTTCCTCTCTCACTCTACTTCAACAAATTCTACAAATTCTCAACTTCATCTTACCACTGTCCAAATAACAGAACCAACATGTTTAACTTCTGCCAATAAAGAGCCACAATGGCGCAAGGCCATGACTACTGCACTGAATGCACTTATATTAAACAATACTTGGTACCTTGTTCAAATATCTCCCACCATGAATATTATCAGTTGCAAATGGGTTTATCGTATTAAACGGAAATCTGATGGATCTCTTGAAAGATACAAAGCACGTTTAGTAGCAAAAGGTTTCCACCAAGAATATGGTCTCGACTTCAATGAAACTGTTAGCCCCATTGTCAAAGCTACCACTATTCACACAATTCTCTCCATTTCCATATCTCATAATTGGCCTATAACTCAGTTAGATGTAAATAGTGCTGTTTTTCATGGTTATTTAACAGAAGATGTTTTCATTGAGCAACCTCCCAGTTTTAAAGATTCAAACAATCCCAACTCTGTATGCAAACTAAATCGATCTCTTTATGGCTTAAAACAGGCACCTCGTGCTTGGTTTCACCATCTCACACAAAATCTTCTCACACAAAACCTTTTCGGCTCTAAAACTGATTCATCTTTTTTTTTATCCACAAACACTGACCCAACATTATGTTTCTTCTTATTTATGTTAATAACATCTTGCTAACAGGTAATAATTCTCATCTCAATAATTCTCTTATCTCCTCTTTAGGCACTGAATTTTCTCTTAAAAATCCGAGTCATATCCATTATTTCCTTGGTGTTGAAGTTACACCCACATCCTCCAGATTACATTTATGGCGATAACGCTACATTTTTTTTTATCTCAACCATTGCCATGGCCTGTCCAACTCAAAACCGACCAAGACACCAATCTCTAGCACTTTTTCCCTATTTAAAAATGAAGGCACCCCATTAACAAATCTCACACCCAATCGATAAATTGTTGATGCTCTTCAATATGTCATACTCATTAATCTTGGTATTTCATTTGGTGTCAATAAAGCTTGTCAATTTATGCACCAACCTACGAATACTCATTGGACTCTCGTTAAACGCATTCTACGCTATCTAAATGCTACACTGTTCCACAGACTTTAACTTACTAAATCATCATCCCCTGAACTACAAGTTTTTACCGACTCTTACTAGGCAGGCTGCATTGATGATCGTAAGTCTAAAGGTGGTTTTGCAATTTATTTGTGTTCTAATCTCATCTCATGGCACTCTCGCAAACATAAAACTGTGTCTCGCTCCTCTACTGAAGCTGAATACAAATCTCTTACAGACACTACTGTCGAACTCATCTGGCTCAAATCCCCTTTGCATGAAGTTGGTTTACCGCCCCATAAACCTCTAATTATCTGGTGTGACAATATTGGTGATACATTTTTATGAGCCAATCCGGTCTTTCATGCTCATACTAAACATGTAGAAATTGATTTTCATTTTGTTCATGACCAAATTGCTAAACAAAAACTACAAGTCCAATTCATCTCAACACATGACCAAATTGCTGACATCTTCACCAAAGTTCTCTCCATTGCCAAGTTTGAATTTCTTAGAGAAAAGCTTATGGTTGTTTCAAAACCCCCATTAGCTTTTTTTGGGGGGGGGGGGGGGGGGGGGGGAGATATTGACCATGTCTAAAAAGCTCACCCGCAAACCGGATTAATAACATGTCCTCACTCACATATTAATAGCAGGTTCTCACGGTCGACAGCTCCAATATTTTCAAAACTTCAAATTCAATCTCTCCTTTGGTTTAGCTAACTATTATCCCATTCAGTGTATATAGCTGGGCTGTAAAAGAACGATAAAATATAACAAAAAAAATCCATTTTTCCTTTGTCGTTAGACATGTCCTTACAGAAAAATAGAAGTGTTATTTTAAAATGAAGTAAGTAATAACTTTAAAGACCTGTTTGGTTCCAGGTAAAATATTTTTTTTCGGGATGCAAAACCAAAATAGTAAAAAAAAATGTTTTCACCTATTTGGGGATATTTTGTTTATCTTATACGTTGCATAAATATAACATATGTAGTCATAGACAATCATATGTGAAAAATAATCAAATTTTAAATATGTAATTTTTTTATCATTTTATTTTAATTTTGATTAAAAATATTTTGCCAATTTACAATTAAGTACCTTGGTAATAATTTTTAAACATTTAAGGAGAATTTACCACTATATCCACTTATTATGCCACTAGCGTGGACTTCTACAAGAAGAGAATTAGTGGACCTAAGTGTTTAAAATTTATCAAAATTCCCTTAGTGTTTAAAATTTATTTGTTAGGGACCCAAGAGTACTTTTCCTCATCCCAAATCCAAAACATATAATTGTTTCAAAATAAATACTTTCCTTCAAAGTTTGAACTTTCTCTTTCTCCTCCTCGTTCTTATCCTTTTCCTTTTAAAGGAATGTCATGTTCTAATACAAATATGACAATCAAATTATTTGGGTGGGTGGTGGGTCATAGTTGAAATCAAAAGCTATAACATGACCTTATATAAAATACATTATTCCTCAAATTAAATGATGGTCCTTTGACAAACGTTGCTCAAATGTCTAAATTATTGCATTAACACCCACTATCCAACACAAATAAAATTCAACTTACCTAAATTTTTATCTACTAAATCGCAGTATTTTTTTAAAAATAATGATATACAATAGTTTTTGAAGCGGATGGGAATAAAAATGATAGTCCCTCCGAAAGAAAAGTTTTTATAAAAAGCATGTAAGATGTACAATAGTAAAGGGACCATTTTTGTGTGTGTTTTACCAAAAACTCAATTATCTCCCAAAAAGTAAACAACTTGTAATTATGTACCAAACTAAGTTGTGAAAAACCAATTCTTACTTTAAACAAGTTTTATCTTGATTAATCCTAAACATGCATCTAGTGGTTAAAGCAAGTAAAGTAAATTAAAGAATACTCACAACGTCGGATGTACGAGGAAAAACCCAAGACGGGAAAAAAACCTCGGACTGCCCAAGTCAGACAATCACTATGAACAATGGTTTTACAAAGACCGATTAGCCTTACACAATGACTCGATCCCCATGGGTCTTGACACTCCTTATGATCTTCTACCATTATTCAATAGTGCCCACAAAAAAATTTTGTCTTCCACGATACCTGTCCACAACACACGCGTCCACGTATGTCTCGGTGTCCACCAATATGGCTTGATACGTCTATGATGTCGAACATGATGTTCATCGCTTCTTCACCACAAACCCAACAATCACAAGTGTTCAATGATGAACAAACTCAACTTTAGTGCATCAAGATCACTTAAGCATATAAGAATGATAACTCGGATCTTTCAAACTCTAAGGATGTGTTTATGCTTTTAAACCTTAGAAAAACATGTGCAAACAAGTTTCTGGTTCGTAAATAGTTTTCTAGAATGCACACTTACGAAACTCTGATGAAACCACGCTTTAAATAAGATTTAAATGCCGCCTCGAAAATAGTGACGCTCGAACGAGATTGCCATGTCGTTCCCGCAACATGAGCATCTCGTTCGAACGAAGGGCAAATGTCGTTCGAGCGACAGTCCTGTCAATTTGACTTTTTGACTTTTTGATCAAAACGTCTCTACCAAAAGAGATCCAAATTATTCAAACTCTATTTCGAGCTTATCAGAATAAAAACGTAGTGTAAACCATTTAAAACATTTTAAAACATTTTTCTTTATAAAAATTACATCCTTATCTTTTATAAAACAATTCCGAGCACCATTAATTATAAGCATTCATACTTGACTGGTCTCAGAATGCAGTTAACTTTGAAGACGAATAAACACGCACCAATTTAAACTTCGGCATGATTAATTCTTTGAAGCTTTGCCGTAACGTCTTCAATTTCTTCAATACGTCAAGGACCAAGTGGGATCCTAACAAAATTAAATCTCCCTATGACATATTACAAACATAGTTTTGTTCACGGAATTAAGTCAAAACAATACAGGGACTCAATTGGAAATTTATGTCCTTACAAATCTCCCCCTTTGATTATTCTGGGACAAAACTAATCTAGTGTAATGCCTAATCTGGGCCGTCAAGATGTATGACGCCTAAATCGTATCCCATAAACCCAAAGTCAAAAAATATAGGACACGGACTAGTATAAGTAGCAACGGCAAGCATGAACTGTCTGAATGTGATGTAGACTTGAAATCTTGAATCGCTGAAGCATACCTACACACATGAAACAGACAAACAAATACCCAGTTAAGTATGGAGGAGCAAATTAAACAAATATATATATATCCAAATGATACCAATTATACAATAGATACCAATATGAATAAACTTCTGAAAAATCATTTGCTAAATAATTGAGCAACAATATGATACCAAATTGAACTCGAGGATGATACCAATTTGAAACATATGTAATCAGTAAACATACTCAACAAATCTCCCCCTATATCACATACATCTATCCCCCTTTTTGTCTCAAATAGACAATCCGGTGAAAAGATAAACCAATGAAAGTATCTAGCATGAGATATACCAATTTGAATCAATGTGAAATCGCTACAAATCATGAAACAACCAACTAAAATATGATCAAGGAATGTCAAAATAGTAGCTAGTAAACCAATGAATCACACAACAGAATATAGAAAACTAATCATGTGTGATAAACGGACTATATGCAAAATATAAATATGAGACAGTAAATCCTGCATATAAACCACTCAGTTCAGAAAAACTTCCAGCAGTACCAAAAATATGTCAAAATAAACCAGTGGACTGCAAACCAATCAGAAGCCACAATTTAATCTGTCATTCGAACGAGCCAGGGGCGTTGCTCAAACGAGTTGAGGACGTCGCTCGAACGAAGTACATAGATCGTTCACGCGACATGGGATGTCGTTTGAACGACTTCTCGTGACCTGCCAAATTTTCACATTTTCCCAGAAATATGTTATATTTTTGCCCAGTGAAAAAATTTCCAGAAAACAATCAGTGGAAGGCTCTGACAGCAGCAAAACAGTGTTAAGACGGAGGGCTTTTAACACAAAAAGCAAAAACGTGTAAAAAAAACGATGCGAGTTACATGCAAACATAGTACCGATGTGCTCAAACATGTATATGGAATGTATGGGCGTGAAACTACAACACATGAGTCACAATTCCAACACATCAAACCGATCAAGAAGCTCTAATTAATAGCGATAAATAATCAAACATTTTCATAGCCATATGGCAATTAAAGTGTGAGCTTAATGAACTAAGCATACTACATGCACACAAATTCATAATTTTGACGATTCTACAAATAATAGTGTCAAATTGCAATGTTTCAACATTAGGATTAGTTGTGCAAACCCGTTTAAATTTTTTCCAACCAAACTCCCTCATAAATATATACTTTCTCAAGTTCTTTTGAGGATTCTAGCATTCTCAACTTAGAGAAAATCTTATTGGCCCTTTTCTTAGCATTTTGTTTTTTTTTTCTTTTGGGCTCTTTTAAACTGTGGCTTTCACGACGAGTCGATTTTGAACTCTCGCAGCCCTTTTCCGTGAATCACTCATCATTTTTTCAAATAGATAACAATTTAAATCCTCACGGCAAATGGTTCTAACATGCACACTTCTCCTTAAGTTTACTTACGCATATAAGACAAGATTGAGATAAGAACGGCTCACTAAATTCAAATATGCAAAAGAAGTTAAACATTTATATAAACTCGTGCATGTGCAATGTTAGCATATATACAAAGTCGAATCAAATTGTATATCAACTTAGAAACAATCCCATATAAACAATGGTTAAGTTCATTCTAAGCATCGATAATAATGACCAAATGTCCTTGACACATGGATAATGAAACGATGGGGGGGGGGGGGGGTCCAAGCACACCAATATGTCACATCAAACATGTAAACTCAAAAACAAAAACCGAAAATTGTTTTGGCTTTTCGAACATATTTTGACTCAAATAAAAAGCAAAATCTTTTTGGGTTTTCAAAAGTTTTCTCAAAAATAAAATCTTTTTGTATTTTTCAAATAAGACTCAAACAAGTGAAAAATATAATACAAAGAGATAAACATGTCACTATGCTAGCAAAGAATATAACATGAAGAAAACTAGCGTATGACAAAAAAGGTCACATTATCATCCTTTAGATTTTGCATGGGAGGAATCCAGTGCACCCAAACGAGAATCAAGAAGTTTAATTCCTAAAGCCACTAAATCCAATTCCTAACCCAAGTAGGTGTAAAACGATGCATGGAGGTTTTGGGAACCAGGGTAACTTTATTCCTAAACTTCCCAGGAGCTTTTCTAAGGTCGTAACAATAACACCTAAGGTGACCTTTCCTACCACAAAACGTGCAAGTGTAGTGGTGGTGGGAATGATTACCTATATGTGGACCTTTTCTAACCTTCCTAGTGTTTCTCACATGTGCAGGTGGAATGGGAACAACTCTCTCATTAAAACTTATACCTCCCATATCTCCCTTAATTTGGACGATGCCTAAGATCTTATCTAACTTCTCCGACCTAACCTAGCCTCCAAATCAAACTTGACTCTAAACGAGTCTCTCAATCTCTCTTCCAACTCGTGAATCCTAGATTCTAGGAAACGCCTAGACTCCTCAAACTCTAAAATCTCCTTTTTCAATGAATCCATCAAACCACGGAGATTATCTCTCTCTTTTTCCACAAAGCCCATTTTCTCCTTAAACTTCTTCTCCCATGCCCTAACATCCTTAATCAAACTATCATTATTTTATATGGCACACTCATTCAACTTAGATTGCAATTTTGAGTTAGCCTTTTTCACCTTCACCGTTTCGGTATATAACTCATCAAACGCATTTTGTAATTCTTTCACATTTATCTCCTCCTCTTCAATCTCTTCGCCCTCACTAACATGGGATTCACTCAAAACCTCCTTGGAAGCGTCATTTACATGAGTATCGTCGTCGCTCACATGACATGCCATGAACACAACAAAGTTACGATCAATAGGGGGAACTCTCTCCCTCTTTCAGATCACTATTACTTAAGGTGACATTATATGAAATGGGTTGCTTGCCCTCTTTCTTAAGTCTATTGAGACACTCCTTAACTTTGTGACCATACCCATCACACCCAAAACACCTATTCGAATCCTCTCTCTTAGGCTTCTCAAACTTATCCTTAGAGGTGCAATCTACTTTGTTGTTCTTGAATTTTTCAAATTTCTTGGCATATTTCGATTGCTTTTGAAACTTAATAAATTTTTTAAATTTTTTTGCCCACAAAGCAAAATCCTCAAAATCGGAATCAAAATCAAAATCCAAAACTTTAATTTTCTCCTTCCAGGTTTTCAAAGAAATACCCCTTTCTTTCTTAGGCACTTTCTTGGAGGTAATCATGTCGATTTCGTAGGTTTGTAAGTCACCTACAATCTCTTCTAGTTTCGTCAACTCTAACTTACCCAAGGAGTTTAAAATGGTCACTTTCTCATCAAACTTACTAGGCAACGACCTAAGGATTTTCTTAATGACACAGTTGTCGAGAATTTTCTCACCTTAGTTAAACGACGAGTTGACGATATTGGACAACCTAGCATAAAACTCATCAAAAGTCTCACTCTCTAACATCCTAATGGTCTCAAACTGTGTAGTGAGATTTTGAAGTTTCGACGCCTTAACCGTGCTAGTGCCCTCGTGAGTGAGTGACAAAATATCCCAAGCCTCTTTTGATGTATCACAAGTCATAATCCTATTATATTCTTCTTCTATGACATTTGAAGAAATAACGTGCAAACCCTTAGAATTATATTGTGAAAGTCTATGTTCAGTTTTGGTCTACGACTTGACAGGCTTTAAAGTAGTGACCTCGCCTATAATAGTGACAGGGGGTGTCCAACCTTTCTCAACAGCTAGCCAAACATGCTCATTAATAGATTTTAATGCACTTTTCATTCTCATCTTCCAATAAGTGTAATTAGTGCCATAAAAAATAGGAGTTCAAAAAAATTCATTATTTCCAAAATTCATCTTTGAAAACAGACGGGATTATAAAACAAATCAATTATGTTTTCTAGCTCTGATACCAATTTGAAGGGACCCTTTTGTGTTTTTTTTACCAAAAACTCAATTATATCCCAAAAAGTAAACAACTTTTAATTATGCACTAAACCAAGTTGTGAAAAACCAATTCTTACTTTAAACCAGTTTTATCTTGATTAATCCTGAAAATGCATCTAGTGATTAAAGAAAGTAAAGTAAAGTAAAAAATACTCACAACGCCGGATGTACGAGGAAAAACACAAGACGAGAAAAAAACCTCGGACGACCCAAGCCAGAAAATCACTATGAACAATGTTTTTACAAAGACCGATTAGCCTTACACAATGGCTCGATCCCCACGGGTCTTGACGCTCCTTCTAATATTTTATCGTTCTTCAATAGTTCCCATGCATAAATTCCGTCTTCCACGATACATGTCCACAACACACGCATCCATGTATGTCTCGGTGTCCACCGATATGGCTTTATACGTCTACGATGTCGAACACGATGTCCGTCGCTTCTTCACCGCAAACCCAACAATCACAAGTGTTCAATGATGAACAAACTCAACTTTGGTGCAACAAGATCACATAAGCATATAATAATGATAACTCGGATCTTTGAAAACTCTAAGGATGTGTTTATGCTTTGAAACCTTAGAAAAACATGTGCAAACAAGTTTCTGGTTCATAAACAGTTTTTCAGAATGCACACTTACGAAACTCTGATGAAACCACACTTTAAATAAGATTTAAACGCCGCCTCAAAAATAATGTCGCTCGAACGAGATTTCCATGTCGTTCCCGCAACATGAGCATCTCGCTCGAACGAAGGACAAATATCGTTCGAACGACAGTCCTATCAGTTTGACTTTTTGAATTTTTGATCAAAACATCTCTACCAAAAGAGATCCAAATTATTCAAACTCTATTTCGAGCTTATCGGAATAAAAACGTAGTGTAAATCATTTAAAACACTTCAAAACATTTTACTTTATAAAAATTACATCCTTATCTTTTATAAAACAATTTTGAGCACCATTAATTATAAGCATTCATACCTGAGTGATCTCGGAATGCAGTTAACTTTGAAGACGAATAAACATTCACCAATATAAACTTCGGCATGATTAATTCTTTGAAGCTTTGCCGCAACGTCTTCAATTTCTTTAATATGTTAAGGACCAAGTGGGATCTTGACAAAATTAAATCTCCCTATGACATATTACAAACATAGTTTTGTTCATAGAATTAAGTCAAAACAATACAGGAACTCACTTGGAAATTTATGTCCTTGCAAATCTCCCCCTTTGACTATTTCGGGACAAAACTAATCCAGTGTAATGCCTAATCCGGTCCGTCAAGATGTATGATGCATAAACCGTATCCCATAGAGTAGGCCGAGTTCATTAGAGAAGTTGTTTATCCGGATGGGTTGTCCAATGCATTCATTATGCCAAAGCCGAATGGAAAATGGAGGATGTGCGTAGACTTCACAGATTTGAACAAAGCCTCTCCCAAGGATTGATCAAATGGTGGATGTCACAGCTAGGCATGAGCTGATGATCTTCATGGATGCCTACTCATGCTATAATCAGATATTTATGGACCCATTCGATGCCGAAAAGACCTCATTTAACACTAAATGGGGTACGTAATTTCTACAAGGGGATGCCCTTCAGCCTAAAGAACAGTGGGAAAACCTACCAGTGGCTAATAACTAAGATGTTTGAAGATCCAATAGGCACCACCATAGAGGTATATGTTGATGGCATGTTAACCAAGAGCCTAAAGTAAGAGACACATGTGGCCGACCTCGAGCATACTTTTAACATAATAGACCAGTATCGAATGAAGCTCAATCCCTCCAAATGTTTGTTCGGGGTTAGAGTGGGTAAATTCTTAGGGTCGATTATTAATCAAAAAGGGATAGCGGCTAATCTAGAAAAAATTAAATCATTGGTGGAGATGTATGCTCCAAAAACCATAAAATACATTCAGAGGCTGACTAGATGAGTGACTGCGTTAAATAGGTTCGTATCAAGGGCTATAGACAAATGTCTACCCTTTTTCAAAGTGTTGAGAAAATATTTCGAGTGGAATGAGGAGTGTGAGAGATATTTTTAGGAGTTAAAGTCTTACTTTGGCTCCCCACTTTTGTTATGCCAGTCTGTTCAAGGAGAAAAGTTATATCTGTACCGGTCGTATCTGAATTGGCCATCAGTGCAGCCATTATATGAGACGATGATAGGGTGAAAAAGCCAGTATATTTCAAAATCAAGGCCCTTCAAGGGGCCGAGAAGATGTACCTAAAAATGGAAAATTTGGCTTACACTTTGACACACGCGTCAAGGAAAATGAAACTTTATTTTTAGGCTCACACGATGATCATGCTTATAGACTCTCCTCTTAGACAGGTTATCCATAAACATGAGAAATCGTGTAGGTTGATGGCTTGGTCAATAGAGTTGGGAGAATTTAATATTATCTACCAGCTGAGAATAACCATCAAAGGGAAGGCTTTGGCAGACTCCATCGATGAATTCACTAGGGATGAGGCCGGCAGTGAAGAGTTAATAAATCCAACACCAAAGCTAGAAAAATAAATTAAGAACCCGACGGAGGCTGAGACGAGTATAAAAAAGCCGTGGTGGTTGAAAATGAAGAAGATATATTTCTTTTCAAATATGGAGTCCTAGACGAAGGAACTTTTTTTAAGGAAGGTACTGTTTGGAACTTGTTTGTGGATGGCTCTTCGTGCGAAGTAGGAAGTGGAACAGGCTTGATCGTGGTCGGCCCAGATGGGACTGACATCAAATATGTTCTAAGATTCAATTTTAAGGTGTCCAACAACGAGTCAGAATATGAAGATCTTCTGGCAGGACTCTCCCTTTCCAGAGCATCAAATGTCGGTCAACTCTTGGTTCATAGTGACTCCAAGCTGGCAGTGAATCAAATATTAGGAATATATGAGGCCAAGGATGATAGAAGGCCAAGTACCTAGCAAGGGTGAAGGCAATGCTAAAAACTTTCAAAGAGATGAGGCTAAAAATGATCCCTCGACTAGATAATAGTCGAGCCCATGCCTTAGCAAGATTAGCATCTACCACCAGGACATAGATCAGTAGATCGATGTCAGTGGAGATCCTATACCGACCAATATTAAAGAGGGGGTAACACGGCAGAGTTCTATTTAAATATGAATTCGTGTGCATCATGGATGGACCCCCTCATCCGGTACATCAGATATGGGGAGTTACTTGATTCAAAGGTTGATAGGAAGAAACTGAGGTGGAAGGCTACGAAGTTTTCTATCCTTGGAGACGTCTTGTACAAGAAGGGATTCCTCATCCATCTACTCCGATGTGTTCATCCAGCCGAGGTGGAATATATCCTAAAGGATTTATATGAGAGATATAGATCCAATCATATAGGAGGAAGATCATTGGTTGAGAGAACAGTCACCCAGGGGTATTAATGGCCGACCTTGGCCAAGGATGCAACCGACTATGTTAAGAAATGTGACAAGTTCTAAGGATTTGCCAGCATCCTTCATCAACCTCATCAACCTTTGACTTCAATCACTTCCCCCTAATTGATTATCGTGGAGTGGATCGACTTTGTACGACCCTTTCCTAGGGCAGTAGGCAACTATAAATATATGATCGTGGCGATCGACTATTTCTCGAAGTGGGTGGAGGGAGAGTCCATGATCACAATAAAAGAAAGGAAGACCTTCCAATTCATTTGGAAGAACATCATCTGAAGATATGGCCTACCCAACACTTTGATATCTAACATTGGGAAGCAGTGCAAAAATTATTCCTTGGAAGCTTATTGTGAGAGGGTGGACATCAAGCAATTATTTTCAACTTCCAGGCGACCCCAAGCAAATAGTCAGATAGAGGTAATAAACAGAATATTTCTTGATGGGATCAAGAAGAAACTGGAAGATGCTAAAGGTCGATGGACAGAAGAAGTACATGTCGTCCTGTGGTCCTACATGATGATAGAGAGAATGCCTACGGGAGGAGACCCCTTTTATGATGGCCTACGGCCCAGAAGCCGTAATACCTACAGAGATCGACCTACTAAGCCACAGATTCCAGACGTATGACCCAGGGGAGAATACTGGAGAATGAAGACTAGATCTAGACCTAATAAAAAAATGAAAAGAGAATGTTGATGCCCGATAAGCTTCTTATCAGCAGAGGACAACGAAGTTATATAATAAGAGGGTAAATGATAGGCCGATATCCACTAGATACTTGGTATTGAAGAAGATTTGGAAAAAACCCAACAAACTCCATGCAAACCAGCATTGCCCCTATAAAGTCACCAAAGAGATCGTCCAAAGCACCTATCGACTCAAAAATTTGGAGGGAGATCAATTTTCAAACCCTTGGAATGCTGATCACATGAAGAAAAATTACCAATAAAATCTTGTACATGTTTTTCCTTTACCATTGTATGAGAATATATACTGAACAATTTATGAATGAAAAAATTCTCAAGTGTTCTCTCATATTTTTGTTGTATGAATTGATTTTATTCAATGTTTCAAGTCATCCTAAGCTAAAAAACATAATGGATATGGTGAATTAGAATTAACTCGCTCTCGGTGACACGAAAGTCCATATGGGGCTCACCTCATCCTTGGATTCTCAATAACACCAAGGGGGGGGGGGGGGGGAATGTGATAACATCACTTTGGTGGTGACAAACACGAAAGAAAATTCCAAATCATTTAATCATGGTTCATTAAACATCATTAATTTGGTGGATGAGAGTCAAAACTCTCTCGGTGAGAAGACAATGTAGGATGAGATGATTCCCATTCATACACTCTCAAAATGACGAGAGGGGACTTGTGATTAAACATCATTAATTTGGTGATTGAAAATTGAAAAATCATTAATTTGGTTATACTCATCTAGACTAAGGACGAGAATAGGCTAAGGAATAACATCATTAACTTGGTGATCTCCTATCTTGAAAATCATTTCATTATGGTTACTTGTAAACATCATTGATTTGGTGATATAACAGGTAAAACTCTCTCGGAGAGAAGACATTGTAGAACGAGACGACTCTCATTCATACATTCTCAAAATGATGAGAGGGGACAAGTGATGAAACACCATTAATTTGGTATTTGGAAATTGAAGAATCATTAATTTGGTTATACTCATCTCGGCTAAGGACGAAAATAGGCTAGGGAATACCATTATTAACTTGGTGATCCCCAATCTTAAAAATCATTTCATTATGGTTACTTATAAACATCATTAACATGGTGGCTTAAATTTGGAAAATCATTTTAAATAGTTAAGTGAACCCTTGTCTATGAACAAGGGAGAGTTTAAATGTGAAATCCAAGACGACAAATAATCTAGGCAAACTCATTTACACAGTCAGCAAACAGATAATGGAAGTTCAAATACGGAAAAACACTTCATCCACTCATTCATTTAGATATGATAATAAGCTCAATACAAAAATTCAGTTCAATGCAAGTTGATGGAAATATTTAAAGTGTTCACAATAAAAATGTATTACAAGATCAAGGGTATTAGTCACAAACAACCACCCTATAGAGTTGGCTCCATCTTCAAAGTTGACCCTCCAACACCTTCGTTGACCTAAGTCTGCTCAGCATTGATGGTAAACCCTCCAGTATCTCCCTCTCTTAATTCACCTCGATAGCAACATTGGTGTCAGCCTCATCCGAGACCTCGACTATGATTTCATCTTCCTCGGTTATAGGCAGGGACTTAATGTAGTCCAAGGCTGAGTCCATCAAGGGATCTTACATATCAGGAGCTTCCAAGTCAGGACCGATGGAGGAGGCGACCTCAGAAAACTGGGTGACAACCCACCAACAAGACATGTTGAGGCCCCTTTCAAAGTATTCCATGCTGAAGCCGAGGAACTCATCGAATGCCTTGTCTGCTTCAATGGCCTCATCGTGAATTTTCTTTATGGCTTCTGGGGAAAGACACTACACCAAAACTATCGAATTTCCACAGTCATTGACCGTGACAATTTTGGGGGTGATAAATTTTCTTGTCACGGACTTATCACAGTCAAAGACCGTGATAAAATCATTAGACTTGGCACGGTCTTTGACCTTTAAAAGTTTATCACGGTTAAAGACCATGACAAACCGGTGACAAACCCTAAAAAATTGTCACGGTCAATGACGTGACAAATCTGGGCAGAATTTAAAATAATTTGCTGGGCAATATGGCCACCGCCATTGCCTAGCAGTATATTTGAACCTGTTATAGCAAAATTGTACCTATTCAAACAGCATATATCTGAATAAAATATAAATAATCACCAAATCATTGCATATATAATTCCATATCCAAATAAAATAGTATTACAATCCACATCCAAACCAAAATGTAACAAATTAAAACAATACAAATATAATCCAAGTGTCCAAATAAAATTAGATACAACTAATGTCACTCCATAGAGTATGGGGTAGGTTGGAGGAGGAAGGAAGGCCACACGACCGCATTGATACACCCCTCAACATGATTGTGCCATTATTTTTCGTCTTTTATTGTTCTCACAGGCTTTATATTTTCTGCATAAAATTGATGTGATGAGCGTATTACAAAATTAATCATGTATAAAATAATCTAAAATAATGTAAAACTTAAAATAATTTAAACTTACTCTTTTCATTCTTCGACATCTTCATGTGTGTCAAATAGATAATGAGCTACTTGTTCATGTTGTAAACTCGTTAATTTCACTTGTTTGCCCATCACATGACCACCCTCATCGACGAACTCATCAATGTCATCAACGCTGGTCGATTCAGGGAAATAACTTTTAGTATAGATTGATGACTCCACGATTATGTGTTCCTCTGTAATTGATCCTGCAATATATCGTGTATTCTTGACGTAATCTTTGAAAACTTTCACTAATATTTTAAACGGATACATCCACCGATAACTAACTGGACTATAAAGAAGTGCCTCATTGCATAGGTGTTCCAACAAGTGAACACTTATGTCAAAAAATGATGGGGGAAAGTACTTCTCCAACACACAAATCGCTTCTATAACCGCTAATTTTGCAACCACTATGTGTTCTCGATTGAATACCTTCTCACATAAAAGTGAGAAGCAGATACTAATTTGCATAACATCCCTCTGCAAATCTTTATGCTCTGAGAAACAATGCTTAGACAATAGAGGAACAATTGCATGATCACATGCTAATCGTGGGACTTACACTTATGTAAATCATGGGTAGCATAATTCACAGTCCTTTGCAAGTTGGATGAAAAATTAGATGGAACCTTCAAATTATATATTGTGTCTAAAAGAACCTTCCTTCCCTCACTCGTCAAAGTAAATGCACCAGGGAGAATTATTATCCTTCCCCTACTATATTCTTTTAACCATAGTTGTGCTTAAGTTTCAACGATTTAAGGTCTTTTTGTGCATTTTCTCCATCCTTTTAATGACTCCCCCCAAGGCATGTACCCATAATATGTTCAGTGATGTTCTTCTCTGTGTGCATCACATCCAATACATGGCGCACTGGGTTATTCTTCCAATAAGGTAGACATCGATATCATCACTAGGTGCCTTTAGCCCAGGTATCAACAAAGACAACATAAAAAATTTAGGTCTCACACACCGTGAAGGAGGGAGGTTGAGTGGGGCTAAGATCACTGGCCATACACTCTGATTGGTGCTTAAATTTCCAATTGGATTGAAACCATCTGTTGATATTGCCAAATGAATGGTACGTTGTTCTCGAGCAAAATTGGGATACTCATAACGCATCCTCCTCCATGCTATAAAACCAATAAGATGGCGCATGAGATTATCCCCTACTTCTGCCCTAGCATGCCAGGTCATTGCCTTCTCTATCTATGGTACTGTGAAAAACCGTTTTAATCTAGGCCTAAAGAGAAAATATTTCAACACTTTTTGAGGCACTTTTGAGTTTCTGCCTTCCTTGCCAGTAGATTGAACATATCTAGGTTCATCGCATACTGGACACCGATTGAGACTTTCATACTCCTTTCGATATAGTATGTAGTCATACACACAAGCATGAATCGATTTATACTTCATTCCAAAACCTTTCAAACTGTTCTTCATAACATGATAGCTATTTAGAAGCGTATTTCCTTGGCTATCAAGACTTTCACCCAATTCAGAATTCCTGTCATGCTATTTCCAGACAAATCGAATTAGTTCTTCAAATTATGAAAACCAACCATGGCATGCAAAGTTATTTGATCTTTCTCATAGACAGAGTATAACGGTTATGTTGCCTTAAATTTTAAACTTTAGTAGTCATCGTCAAGGTTTTTCCTGATATCTTCATAAGCACCTGAACCTTGTACATCATCAATGACCTCATTCTCTTCCACTTCATGAACTCCGTACGCGTCATCAACTAAATCCCTTAACATATTATGATCTACGTCATCCCCTTGTACATCTATCTTACTTATTTAAGGTGGTTATGAGGGTTGCTCGGGGACAAAAGGAACTTTTGATTCCCCGTGAAAACTCCAAAATTGATAACTATCTTGCATACCCCATCTTAACAAATGTAGTTCAACTGTTTTCCACTCAAACACCTTACTATTCTCACACCTAGCGCACGGACATGAAAACTCTTCATCATTATGACATCTCTTTGCGTATTTCACAAATTCATTAGCACCTCTGCGAAACACATCCCCTAATTTATTTGTCTCACCCATCCAGTCTTTGTATCTAGGATATCCCATCACAATTACTCCAAATAATCACCTATTATATGTAAGAAGCGTATATTCGTGGATTAGTATAAACAAAAGTATGAACATTTAGTTCCCATTAGTATAAATAATCACCTATTACTTGTTGTATAAAATTTATAGTATGCTTCATTTAATTATGTCTTACTTATATTCGATTTTTAAATTTCAAATTCAAATTCAATTTATAATATTAATTAATATTTCCTCCATCTCCTCTAAAGGGTGAGTGGTCTTATCCCATTCAAGACCGCATATTCTGTAATATACTTAACAACTCATGCACATTGTTCCAATTTGAGGAAAATTCGGTAGCATATCCCCATAGTTCTCCAAGTACACGACGTAGATTCGCAAGTGTGAGTGTTATTTCAATTGATAATTTAAATAACACTTAACATCGCATCATCTAGTATGTACCCAGAGAACATTAAGATACGACTGTAGAACTTCCTCCAAAGTAACAAGTTTAAGCCACTAAGAATACTATTATACATAACTATGCATCCCCAAACTGTCCAAACGGGACAATTCGAGAGATCTCATTACAGGGGTAATGACTCTCGAATGGGTCTAAGGGCTATTGAATATGTAGGCATAAGAACTAAAAGGCTAGTATATATGCGCACTATGTGTAATTGCAAGTATGTTTCATTTAATTATCTTAAGCATGTGGTCGTGCCACTCTCAAACGGGTCGTGACACAAAGTAATTTTAAAAAAAGTTGAAAACTCCCCCTCCCCGCATTTTGACAATAATCCATTGGTCGTGCCACTTCCAAAATTAACCAACCCAACAAATTAAGACAACATAATTATTTAATGATTTATTAGTGTGAATTAAATTAAGGATTTTAAAAAATTAAACAACCAACTTCCATATCCAACCACATCCGTCCAATATAATCCAACAGAAACAACAAACCAACAAATGTATATCTCGTACTCCTTCTAATTTATCTACTCAATTAATTAAACATTAACGATTTCTAACAAATTTCAAACCTAAATAAGAATATAGAAACAATATTTATAATGTCAAATTAATTTTATTCTCAAAACAATAAGATTCAATCAATTTTAACAATACCTATTAATTTCAATCCCAACTAACATCACCCAATCAACATTGACAATTAGTTTCAAGTCCTAAAATAAACATTAATTTCAAGTCCTTAACATTAACAATTAACTAGGTATAAACCCATTTCCCTAACCAAACTCGGCTCCAAACACCATAACCCGGGAAGACTTGTCCAACCACCTAGAATCAGAAATCTAGAAACCTTCTTGGAACCAACTCCGACCCATATCCCCAAGAACCCACCTTCCAAATCAGTAACCTTGGACCCGATTCCACTTCAGCTAATAAACCTTAGCTGCCAATCAAAATCCCACTTATTTAGGAACCAAAACCACCTCTTAACCCTAAGAAAAACCCACGTGAGTTAAAATCAAAATCCCTCCAAATTATATATTTGACTTAGGATTTCAAATCCAACCAATCTCTAAACGAAAACAAAACCAAATAGTTAGAGTGAGGAAGTTATTGCCGTGTGTGTGTGCGTGTATGTGTGTGTGTGTGTGAGAGAGAGAGAGAGAGAGAGAGATTGAGAGAGGGGTTTGAGAGATCCACTGAGATTGAGAGAGGTATTTGTGATTTGGGTGTGAGAAAATGAGGGACAAAAGAGGGGAGGGACATATGGCTAAAATGGGTTTTAAGAATTTGGAGTAGCGAGACTATGAATTTAGTTGGGCATTAGTTTGGGGCTATGAATTTATATTTGGTTGGGGAAAGGAAGATACATGAATAAGTAGGAGAAGTAGAGAGGATTTTGAGATTTTGAAAGGATGTGATTTGAGAAGTAACCAAATCGAGGTGGATATGAAAAGTTTTCTTAGCATTTTATATATTGAAAACTAAAATAGGAGAAATGAATTGAGTAATGGTGTATTTACTATATGTCATTAACCTCTAATACTATCGTATTAGAGGTATATAATAGATTTCAACACACACATACCCCTCCCACACCCACACCCCTCCTCCACCACCCCCCACCCCCAGACCCCCCTCCCCCACTGCCCTCTTCCCCCCCACCACACACACACACTCACCCACCTGCACACACACACACACCATCCCCATACCCCCTTCCCCACCACACCCCCACCCCTACCCCCCACCACACACACACGCACACCCCTATACACGCACACACACACCACCCTCATACACACAAACACACATATACACACAAATATATATATAAAGGAAAGAGAAAGAGAGGAAAAAACTAACCTGAAAATCGCTTAGAAAGAGAGTAGTTACTTAGAGAGAGAAAAAAGGAGGGAAGTGAAAACTATGGGAAAAAAGAAGGGGAAAATGTTCTTTTACTGACAAAGTTATCATGGACATGTTACGGTCTTTGACCGTGACAACTTTATAAGCTTGTCACGGTCCATGACCGTGACAAGTCCGTGACAACTGTACTTATCACGAACTTGTTACGGTCATTGACTGTGATAAAAAACACGTGTTTTTTTATCACGATCAATGATCGTGACAAGGTTGGCTAGGTAAAAGGTGACAATTTGGCTTTTTGGTGTAGTGAGAGCTTTGTCTCTGATTTTCTGTTTGGACTCGTTCGATAGGGCCTTGTCCTTGGATTTCTGGACGGTTGCAGTAAGGTCCGTGGCATGTTTAGTAGCTTTAGTAGTCATCAATTCGTCCTTCCTCTTCAGCTCATTGGACTGATCCAAGTTGAGTTGAGCCGGAGTCCTCTTGTATTCCTCTTTGTGCTTGTTGTGTCTCTTCTTCAGGTCGGTCAAATCTTGGATGGCCTTTTAACCCTCTTGGAATTGTGATAAGTTCTCAGTAGTCCATTTATTGATAGAGGCGAGGGCGCATACAGACTGTAAAAGTGATGTATACATAGAGATCAGAATAAGACGAGAAAAGAGATTGAATGGGAGGAGGTTCAAATTTAATACGAGATTGATACATGTATTAGATGATGAAATCCAAAGTCCAAGGTCTTCAAGGGAGGCATCTTCCTTAAGAATTCATAATCTCCCTTAGAATGGAAAGTAAGCAAGCCAGCTTTTGACCTCTTCACAGACAGAATAGTTGAGTCAGGGAAAGCCTGGAGTTGAGCTAGGTTGGTCACCCAAAGCTTTCAAAAGAGTCCCATAAGGAGGAACGAGGCCCAAAGGATCTTGGTGCAGTCTAGGGAGGAGGATTTGTTCTCTGCCTCATCTCGCCATCATGGCGAACGTCAGTAGGCACAAACGAATTATTTCTTTTATTGATGACCTCAGGGTTGGTCGACCCACCAGTAATATCTTTCTTTAATGGTTTCTTGCCTCCCTTCTTCAAAACGTTTTTTAGGCTGGGGTACAAGTCGTTTAAGATGTGTATAGGACGATCTCCAGAGAGGAAACAAAAATTATCAATCATAGAGAATAGAGACGAGATAAAACGTGGGAGTAAAAATCAAAGTGACTCGCATAAATCCTCCAGAGGGCCAACCCCCAGATCATCCTCTTCCAGATAATCATACGATATCAAATTTTCAAATGATGGAAGGGCACCTTCCGTCCCTTGACCCCTGAGATAGTTGACCCTCTCCCTATCAGAGGCTATGGTCCAACATAGAGGATATGGAAGGGTTTGCCTAGGCACGTGAACCCTCGAATCACCCTCAATTGGCTCAGTGTAGGCCGAAAACTCCCATGCCCCATAAATAAAGAAGAATCTTGGCTTTCAGTGATGGTTCGATGTTTGTTCGACTTGGATACTATTTTTATCTGGCTTCCTAGCCTTTAAGTGATAATAACTAGATTGGGTCCTAGAGGACGAGACGTTGTAATAGGCTTTGAATATCTCTACTGAATGGACATTTGCATATTTTTTTATCCACAGAGACACGTAGCCGAGTATGATCCTCCACGAGTTGGGCGCTAGCTTAGAAGGAGAAATTCCCAAACTAGACAAAACGGCCCTGATGATCGGGTGAATAGGAAGGCGAAAGCCGACCTTGATAATTTGTTTGTAAATGGCCACTTCACCCTCTTTGCCATGGAACACTCTCTCGTCCTCGTTGGGTATGTGCATAACCACATCCGACTTCACACCGTACAAATGTCTCCAAAGTCATAGGTTGGCTTCTCTCATGGAGTATTGGAAAGTCTCAGTATACGAAGAGTCGATGGGCTCATCGGCCTCAAAATCATTGTCGGCCACGTAATCCTCATCAACCTCATGTTCGGCATCGTCGACCTTATTTTTAGCAGTTGGAGCCCCGTCAGGAAACTTTTTTTGGAATTCTTTCGAAGTCATGATAGAAAGAGGGACATAAGTTGAGGGCAAAACAACGTTAACAGTCGGCTCGACAGAGTTCGATAAGATTTTTACTAAAGAGTCATCTTGGCCAGATGACTCAGCTTGACCAGAAAATGAAGTTCGAGATAAGCTCTCGACTGCCTCAGGTCCCATGGGATGTGTGGGTGGTACTCTCATGGCCTCTTCAAATGAATATCTACTCTCGATTGGAGTAGGGGATGAGTCAGGCATCTCGTCTCTACCGACCTCAGATGAAGACGGTAGAATGGTCTTTAAAGGAATGGAAATATTGGACGAATGAAATTGGGTTCGTCTTGGCATTCAGCCTCGGCATTATCCTTTATCTTACGTATCTCTTGGAAGTACCTATCCCTAACTGTGGGATGTTGTTTTGATAACTCGTAAAGGTTTTTTAACATCTAGATGACCGAGTTTCAACTTAAGCTACCAAGGGATAAAGAGGCACAAACAAGTGGAAGTTTAACTATTGTTGGCCAATGGATCACAGTTGGTAGTTGAATCATTTTAACACAAAAACAATCAAGAACAAGCAAGAATAAACCCAACCGGAGTTTTACCAGAATGTCACTGAAGTTTTTCCCAAGTGATTATCTAGGAGGAAGATATGACAGAGAAAGGTCACACAACCTAAAATCTAATGGGAAACCCCCAAACCTCCAGAAAATCACCTATTAATAACCCTAGAACCACCAGTTATGGTGGACGGACTTTCAACCACGGTGATTGAAATAAACAATGAAAGCTCAAATGGCTAAGCAATGGAGAAATGACTTGGATAAAAGAGAAGATAGGTACATGAGATGAGTTCACGCAGAAGAACCCTAAATACTAACCCAGAAAAGCTTGAACAATGAAAATGGAGGAAGAAGATGAAGCTCTGTTGGAGAGGGAGAGAGAGAGTTTTAGAGAGAAGATGATGAAGTAGGAAAGATAAAATGAGTTTTTAAATCATTTAAATACCTTAAATCATTTCGCACAACTTCTAAGGCAGTCATCATTAAGGCACAATAACCTATGTGCCACTTACAGCCGTCATTGTTGGACAACACGCCTTTCCACAAAGTGACGGCCAAATGTCAATCCAAAGTCTTTATATAATCTACCAGACCTAACATATGAAAGGACGTCTCTTCAACTTCTACCCAAAAGATGCTTTATCCCTCAACCTTTCATTCACATTGAAGACTTAGGGCTAGGGGTGATTGATATATCAAGTATAGCCCCGTCCTAGGACATAAACCCCTCGGCCAAGGCCGACCATCTCCAAACCATTCAAGGCAAGAAGTTATAACTCGATCGTGAACTGAATCATCCTTGGCTAAAATCTCATCACATGATGCCTCAACCTCATCTCAGAAGACGAATAATCATGCCCATAATTAGTTCCCTTATGACTTAGTATCCTCGTCCTCGATCGACACCTGGATGATAAGGACAGGAAGAGATAACTCAGCACAACAAGAGTCATTCCATTAGACGTCCTGGACCAGACGCTCTATAGACAGTCGGCATATTATGTGGATTGGGAAACGCATGGGAGAGCGTGTGTGGGCTGCAGATCCCACGTGTGCTAAACCGTTATAACAATATCTCCCTCACACACAAGGGAATATTTCATCATCATAATCTACTTATACCAGGGACAAGTGGCCCATTCTCATTTGCTAATGTGTACTGTGCATTCTTATTACATGCTTGGGGGGGTATATTACACCGCTAAGCACTATATATAATTGTTTTCTCCCACATTGTATAGGATGGATGATTACAATCCCTAGTTGAATCTTTGTCTAAGTTATAGTAGAGAGAGAAAGTGAATGAATTGTATCACAAGTCCATTAGAGCCCATTATCTTAGTGAAGTTCACTCACCCTTGCACAATGGAGTACGCTAGATGGTTGAACCACTTATATCTGTGTATTTATTCAACTTACTCTCATCTCCTTCTACATTTATACTGTTGTTCATACTCCATTGATATACCGGATTGAGCTCACTTATTTATATTGACTTGGTGGTACCATTTCTGGTATCATCAATCATGCTAGATGCATCTTTAAGATTAAACAAGATAAAATTGGAATTAATTGAAATTGGTTCACAAACTTGGTGTTAATAAAATTTGGAAACAGTTTTTTGAAAGGAAAATTGTTTTCACCTAAAGGACATCGTAAAGAGGCACCCTACAAATTAGTGTCTGATAGGGGGAGAAATGGTATCTAATCCTATTATTATCGTATCTTAGTTTAAGGGGGAGAAGCGGTATCTAATCCTATTATTACCGTATCTTAGTTTAAGGGGGAGAAATGGTATCCAATCCTATAATTATCGTATCTTAGTTTAAGGGAGATTTATCTTAGGGGGAGATGTCTTTCTAAAGTTGATCATACTTGATAAATGGGGAGAATTAATTTAGGTGGAGTAGTTAACTTTACTTGCATTAACTATTTTGATATTCCCTATGCGTGTAATGTGTTTGCCTAAGTGTGCAGGAATTACTTTATAAAGCGGCAACTTTCAACGGCAAAGATTGTTGATCCTTTGGGTTGTTTGTGTCAAGCATTGTAATTTTATTTTGGGTGGGACTTTTTATTAGTCTAATAGAGCTTGACGGCCCTTTAGGATTTTTGTATAGTTTTTATCCCGGAATAGCCAAAGGGGGAGATTTGTAAGGACGCAAATTTCCAATTGAGTCCTTTGTAGTTTTGGCTCAATTCCGGACAAAAACGTTTGAGTCATAGGATAGAGTATATTGATCATCTTTCAAGCCTATAACGTGTTTGTTGAAGACGTATTGGCCAAGTGTATAAAGCTTCATGAAAATGCCGAGTTTTTGTGCCTCGTTTCAACATCATCAACAGTGGTTCAATGCTCCCAAGGTATGAATGCATTACATATATATATAGGATCTTGGAACAAGTTTATATTGGGTGTTAGGTTTCTAAAACTGCATTTTATTTTTCGAATGTTTTCTATTAAAACTTATATATACAGTATATAAAAGTTTCTGGCTTAAAAGGAATTTTTGAACATTCTGTGAGTTCGTTCGAAGTGTCGTTCGAACGAGATTGTCGTTCGAACGAGATTGCCAACGACTTCCCATTATGGCATACTGGAACTTCGTTCGAAATGTCGTTCGAACGAGATGACCGTTCTAACGAGATTTCTAACGAGCTTCTAACAAGTTCATACTGGAACTTCGTTAGAAGATTCGTTCGAACGAGATTTCGTTCGAACGAAATGTCGTTCGAACGAGATGTCAGGCGGGAATAGTTATTGGCAGTTTTAAGCAGTTTTTCTCCCACTTCCCCACTTGTTTCTTAACTGATTTTTCTCAGACTTTATTATGTGAGGGAATAACTTTTTCAAAGTAATCTTTTTCATATCCTTCTAAATCTTAGAGAGTGTTTTGAGAGCAAAATTATAAAGAGAAAAAGATCAAGTTTTGAGTGATAATTTTCAAAGTAAAATTCATCTACCACTCTAGTTTTCACCCATAGTTTTATCCAAGTTCATATATATATACATCTTGCTTGGAGTTTGGCATCGGGTTTATCTCTACACCGAATTGAAGAGAGTGTTTGGGTTTACTTCTAAATCCCACAAAGAAGAAGTTGTTTATGTTGATTTACCCACTTGGAGAAAGGCTCCTAGTTCGGGTGACGGTGACCATATAAAGTCCTATCGGTGGATTCCGAGACCGCGGTGGAGCTCCAAGGTTATTCGCTAGGAAGAGGTGTCTACAAGAAGAAGCGTAGGGGCTTGAGAGGGATCGAGTTATGTGTTGTAAGTCTTTTGTCTTGTATTTGTAAATTTCGTATCTAGTGGATTTGAGGCTAGGGCCGTCCAAGTTTGTTTCCCGTCTTGGGTTTTTCCTCGTACATCGTGGCGTAGTGATTTCATGTTTGATTTAATCTTGCAATATCACCTAGAATGCATGCTTAGGTAAAGAAGATAAAATTGGTTTAAATCACTATCAATTTAATTTGGTGCATAATTAAATTTGGGTAAAGTTTATTTAATTCATGTCATTTGTTAAAAATGGTGTAGCCTAATTTGGATATAATGATATATATGATTTAGGCAAATTCTAGGACTTGATTTAATTGGTTTAAGTGAAATTAATATTTGAGTGTGTTTAATTAATTTTCACTTGGGTTTAATTTTAATTTGAAATAGAAATTAAAATTTGGTTTGTATGTGTTGTGAACCATCATCTAACGCTTTCGCATCGATTTCCATAAAAGAGGAAATATAATATTACTATAAGAAATTAAAATCCGAGGGCCCTTCGGGCGCGACCTTTCAAATTGGTATTAGTGCCAAAGCGATAAATTATTTCGTTAACGATCCTTTAAATAATTTTTGGCTAAAATGGAATTTTCCTCATTTTCAAAATTTCTTATTTTCGATGGTTCTAATTACGCATATGAAATCGGCACTTAAATCTATCAACGAGAGGTTTTGGATGTCTGTAGTTAACGGACCAACTCATTTAATTGAAAATGAACGTGTTCCCAAACCGGCCGATAGATGGACTGAGAATGAGTTTAAACTTTCAAATTTTAATACCCGTAGTTTGAATGCCTTGTTTAGCGCTGTCACACCGGATGAATTCCGACGCATTATGATGTTTGAGACCGCTAAAGAAGCTTGGGATATTTTACAACTAACTCATGAAGGTACTAGTGTCCTTAAAGCTTCTAAACTCCAAAACATCACCACTCAATTTGAAACTATCAAAATGAAAGATAATGAAAGTTTTGATGAATTTTATGCTAGACTTTCTAATATTGTCAATTCATCTTTTAACTTGGGAGAGAAAATACCCGACAACCGAGCTGTAAAGAAAATTTTAAGGTCCCTACCTGATAGATTTATTCCAAAAGTGACCATCTTAAATTCTTTACCAACTTTAGCCTCTACGAAATTAGAAGACCTTGTAGGTGATTTACAAACCTATGAACTAGACATGTTTTCCTCTAAAATTGAAAAGAAAATAGAAAAGGGCGTTGCTTTAAAAGCTCGAAAAGAGGTCAAACAAGTAGTACATAGCGAGAGTGATAGTGACTCGGAAGACATGGCTTTGTTTGCTCGTAAATTTAGAAAATTTCTTAAATTTAACAAAGATAAATTTAAAAATGATTTTAAGAAATTTGAAACTTCTAAGCATGACAAAGCCGAGAGGATCCCTAAACCTATTAATGAAAATTTAAATAGGGACGAGTCTAATAGGTGTTTTGGTTATGAGGGTTATGGCCATAGGGCTTCTGGGTGCCCCACTAAACTAAGGAAAGAGGGTAAACAACCCATTTCATATAATGCGACCCTTAGTGATAGTGATAAGGAAGAGGGACCCGATTCCCCCACTAAGCCAAATTTTATGGATTTTATAGCTAGTCATATCAGCACCGAAAGTTAAACTTCTCATGAAGATACTCAAACTCATGACACTTCCGAGGTCAAAGTTTTTGATTCCCTTGTTTTTTATGATAGTGAGAGTGGAGAAGAAAGAGAGAGTGAAAATGAAGAAGAGGTTAATGTGAGTGAACTTAAAAATGCTTTTCAAGAACTTTATAAAGAATCTATTAAATTGAAAAGAGCTAATTTGAAGTTAAAAGCTAGTTTAAAAGAGCGTGTCAAGGTCATTGATGATAGTATGTTAGTAGAAGACCTTAGGAACGTGAGAGGACGCTTCAAGAGAAGCTTGAATATGTAGAAGGCGAGAGAGAGCCTTAGGTGTTTAATGGAATCCTTGAAAAAGGAGCATCTGGCTTTTGAAGAGCGAAATGTTTTATTAGAGTCTAACATTTTAGAATTGAAAAATAAATTAAAGACTCTAATAATGTCAAATTTGATTTGAAGTGTCGTTCAGAAAAATTAGATAAAATCTTAGTAACGGTTCAAATTAAAAATGACATGTGTGGTTTAATCTTCAATACTTGTAATGAATCTACTCATAAAGTCAAAACCAACGTTTTAGGAGAATCTATTAGGAAAGATTTTAGAGATCACTCCTTAGGTAAATCTTTTCGACATGTTTTTACTTGTATACATTGTGGTCTAAAAGGTCATCTTAGGAAATTTTGTTTTGATCTTAAACGAATTCCTAGAAAATCCCAACGTAAAGCAACCAATTTATTTAAAATTCCTATACCCCAAGATGGTCATTCTTCATTAATTTGGATTAGGAAATCCGACTTGGTTGCCTTGCAAAATAGGGCTTTTAATTCTCATTTACTTTCACATGCTTGCTCCCTTGCTAAATCTAAAGGATGAATGTGTTAGTGTTTGCATACTTTAGCGTTTGTACTTTATGCTATATTCACATGCTAAATGTATGCTTGTTTAATCATTTTTCTAGTCTATGCCCCCTGCTTAATCACATGCTAGAATAATGATTTTTGTTTATCTTTTGTATTTTATTTCTCCATTCTATTTGCATTAAATGAAAAATACAAAAATATTTTTGTTTATCATTTTTTATCTATTGGAATTTAAGATTAATAAAAATTCAAATGGTTTTTGTTTGTCTTTTGAGTACTTATTTTTGGTTAAAAATGTCAAAAACTCAAAAAAATTTATTTTTGTGTGTATTTTGGTTTGACACACTTTAAGTGGCATATACTTGTGTTTGAATCCCTTCTTTAACGCTCTCATGTGGCTAGAACTTTTGGTTTAGATTCTCAATCCTTAAAATGTTCTTTACCATATTTTTATGGAGTAGTTGGATTTTGTGTTGATTAATGGATTCTATTTTTTGATGCCTCTATTCACACATGCACGAGCTCTTTTGAAATTTTAACTTCATATGTATATTTGAGCTATGTGAGGTGTTCTCCTTCCAATCTTGTCATCCACATATTTGTGACTTAGGAGGACTAGTACATGTCAAAATCCGTTGCACGTGAGATTTGTGTGAAAAATGAAAACATGATAAATATAAATGTGCACGGGGAACGGCTCCGAAAGGACTTAGTGATCCTTTGCGATTGTAAGCCACCGTTTTGAATGGACCTAAAAGAAATACGTGGTCCAAAGGCCTAAAAACAGAATATATGGCATTAAAAAGAAAAATAGTTGCCAAGGCCTATTTTTGATTGATATATTCATTCAAAATTAATATAAATGCTTATTGAGGGAGATTGGATGGTATATCAACGATTTGCACAATGTCCGTTTATCCTAGTTGCGTATCTCATGTCATGACTCTATTGGTTTGTAGAATAATCAATATGCTAGGCTTGTATGCATTGTGTATGTTTGTTCATTGAGTTCAATCTATAGTCACATGAGGTTATATTCAAATGTGATAAAGTTTGCAATCAAATGAGAACTTCGTGAACATGTTTTTAAGTGATTGGGTCTAAATTTAATCGTTACTAGTTCACACCCCAACACTTTCGTTTGCATATGACACATTTTTTCCATACGAGTGTGAAAGACTCCTATTATATTTTGTGCGTGTCATTTGTGTGTTTATATCTATATATGTGTACTTACGACTGTTAGTTATATCTTATGTATACATATTTGATATTTTTAATCTTTGCTTTGATTTTTAATCCATATATGCTTTAATTCATACTTGGTATCCATCTTATTGCATTCATCGTTGATGTCCTATGCTTAATAATTTATATATCATATTGGTATCGTTTTATTGCATCCCAGTTGGTCTAAGTTGTTATTTGTTGGATTATTTATAATTTTGTTGCCCATCTGCATTAATGTTCTATTCACTAAATGCACAATTACATTTTTGCTTCTTTAAGTCTTTGTCTATTCCTGAACAAAAAGGGGGAGAATGATAGGGGAAGAAATGGTATCTAATCCTATTATTATAGTATCTTAGTTTAAGGGGGAGAAATGTTATCTAATCCTATTATTATCGTATCTTAGTTTAAGGGGGAGAAATGGTATTTAATCCTATTATTATTGTATCTTAGTTTAAGGGAGATTTATCATAGGGGGAGACGTCTTTCTAAAGTTGATCATACTTGATAAAGGGAGAGAAATAATTTAGGGGGAATAGTTAACTTTACTTGCATTAACTATTTTGATATTCCCTATGCGTGTAATGTGTTTGCCTAAGTGTGCAGGAATTATTTTATAAAGCGACAACTTTCAATGGCAAAGATTGTTGATCCTTTGGGTTGTTTGTGTCAAGCATTGTAATTTTATTTTGGGTGGGACTTTTTATTAGTCTAATAGAGCTTGACGCCCCTTTAGGATTTTTGTATAGTTTTTGTCCCGGAATAGCCAAAGTGGGAGATTTGTAAGAACGCAAATTTTCAATTGAGTCCTTTGTAGTTTTGGCTCAATTCCGGACAAAAACGTTTAAGTCATAGGATAGAGTATATTGATCATCTTTCAAGCCTATAACGTGTTTGTTGAAGATGTAGTGGCCAAGTGTATAAAGATTCATCAAAATGTCGAGTTTTTGTGCCTCGTTTCAACGTCATCAACAGTGGTTCCATGCTCCCAAGGTATGAATGTATTACATATATATATAGGAGCTTGGAACAAGTTTATATTGGGTGTTAGGTTTCTAAAACAACGTTTTATTTTCAGAATGTTTTCTATTAAAACTTATATATATAGTATATAAACGTTCCTAGCTTAAAAGGAATTTTTGAACATTCTGTGAGTTCGTTCGAAGTGTCATTCGAACGAGATTGTCGTTCGAACCACAAGTCGTTCGAACGAGATTGCCAACGACTTCCTATTATGGTATACTGGAACTTCGTTCGAAATGTCATTCGAATGAGATGGTTGTTCTAACGAGATTTCTAACGAGCTTCTAACAAGTTCATACTGGAACTTCGTTAGAAGATTCGTTCGAACGAGATTTTGTTCGAACAAAATGTCGTTCGAACGAGATGTCAGGCGGGAACAGTTATTGGCAGTTTTAAGCAGTTTTTCTCCCACTTCCCCACTTGTTTCTTAACTGATTTTTCTCAGACTTTATTATGTGCGGGAATAACTTTTTCAAAGTAATATTTTTCATATCCTTCTAAATCTTAGAGAGTGTTTTGAGAGCAAAATTATAAAGAGAAAAAGATCAAGTTTTGAGTAATAATTTTCAAAGTAAAATTCATCTACCACTCTAGTTTTCACCCATAGTTTTATCCAAGTTCATATATATATACATCTTGCTTGGAGTTTGGCATCGGATTTTTCTCTACACCGAATTGAAGAGAGTGTTTGGGTTTACTTCTAAATCCCACAAAGAAGAAGTTGTTTATGTTGATTTACCCACTTGGAGAAAGGCTCCTAGTTCGGGTGACGGTGACCATATAAAGTCCTATCGGTGGATTCCGAGACCGCGGTAGAGCTTCAAGGTTATCCGCTAGGAAGATGTGTCTACAAGAAGAAGCGTAGGAGCTTGAGAGGGATCGAGTCATGTGTTGTAAGTCTTTTGTCTTGTATTTGTAAATTTCGTATCTAGTGGATTTGAGGCTAGGGCCGTCCGAGGTTGTTTTCCGTCTTGGGTTTTTCCTCGTACATCGTGGCGTAGTGATTTCTTGTTTTATTTAATCTTGCAATATCACCTAGAATGCATGCTTAGGTAAAGAAGATAAAATTGGTTTAAATCACTATCAATTTAATTTGGTGCATAATTAAATTTGGGTAAAGTTTATTTAATTCAAGTAATTTGTTAAAAATGGTGTAGCCTAATTTTGATATAATGATAAATATGATTTAGGCAAATTCTAGGACTTGATTTCATTGGTTTAAGTGAAATTAATATTTGAGCGTGTTTAATTAATTTTCACTTGGGTTTAATTTTAATTTGAAATAGAAATTAAAATTTGGTTTGTATGTGTTGTGAACCATCATCTAACGCTTCCGCATCGATTTCCATAAAAGAGGAAATATAATATTACTATAAGAAATTAAAATCCGGGGGCCCTTCGGGCGCGACCTTTCAATGTCAGAGCTATAAACACTATTTTATTATGTGTGATACTACGTGTGTTTAGGTATGAATTTTGGACCATTTGACAGTCTTATAACTCCTCTTTTTTATGGAACTAATTATGCTTATTGAAAAATGCGAATGCGGAGTGCTTTAAAATCAGGCGTAGGTTTTGCCTCTTACATTAGGGATTTGTTGTCCGTGTGTGTAAGTTGTTGTAAGCGTGTTTTTTGTATGTTATATATATATATATATATATATATATATATATATATAAAATAAATAGAGGAGCGATTCGATTCTAACCGAGCCCTATATGGTCCAAACCAAAAACAGAACCGACATTATCAGTTTTTATACTGCTTAAACCAACCCGACCTTAAAAATAAACTGATCTGATTTCATCGGTTAAGTTCAGCGATGAGATCGGTTTTTCTGCACACCCCTAAGACTCAAAAAGACTAAAAATGACAACTAATAACTAAAAATGACTAATTACCCCCAAACATGCTTGGAGACTAATTAAAGACAAAAAATAAAAGGAAAAGTTAATAATACCGTAAACTAAAATGCAAAAATAAAAGATAGTCATATCTCGGGAGCACAACCACGAGCCATGTGTCATTAAGGATCGCCAAACACATCATATAAATAATGAATGATGAAGTGACGAGAGAGGGTGAAATTGATGGGTTGTTAAGTGAAAATTATTTAGGGTTTTATTTTTAAACAATGACTAGTATATATACAAGGGTGTAACACCGATTTAGGACCGGTTCAGTTCGATTTCGTTTAGGATTTAAATTGAAACTGGAAAAATCATTTTTTATCTTTTGGGACCGGAATCGAACCAACAATGTAAAAATCCAAGCCAAACCAAACCAATGTGCGGATTTAGTTCGGTTTATCGATTTTTGTGGGCCCGATGAAAGAACGACCGTTTGAGAAAGGGGAAATTAGAAAGGAAATTTGAGAGAGTTGAGGTGGATAAATCGCCAGGTCCAAATGGTTTTACCATGGAAATGTGTAAGGATTGTTTGGATTATATGCGTGAGGATTTTGTGAGGTTTTGCAAGGAGTTTTATAACAACAGGGTGGTGAATGCATGCGTGAACAAGACTTATATTTTCTTAATCCAAAAAAACCAAAGCTCAATGAAAGTGAGAGACTTTAGACCTATAAGTTTGGTCTCAAAGTCTTTATAATATTTTGGCAAATATTCTTTGGGTGAGACCTAATGAGGTGTTGGGGGATATAATTTTGGAAGCACGAGGTGCTTTTGTTAGAGGGAGACAAATTTAGGATCTTATTTTGATGCTAACGAGGTAGTATCGATCTAAGAATAAGAAGGGGTTTGTTTGTAAGATGGACTTTGAGAAGGCATCAGACCATGTTTGTTGAAATTTTCTTGATCTTGTCTTGGAAAATAAGGTCTTCTCTTATTGATGGAGGAAGTGGATTTTAGGATGTGTGTGTTCAGTAAGTTTGAGTTCAAGGGCTCTAGAGGCTTAAGGCGGGTGATCTGATACAACCTTCCCAATTTGTCTTGGTGGTGGATGTTTTGTGTAGGATAATAGAGAAAGATAGAGTTTGTTGTGTGGTGGAAGGTTAGGTAGAGAAAACATTGAGGTTCCATATTTGCAATTTGTGGATGGATGACTCCAATTTTATTCCTTTCTCCGGATCATTATAAGTTCACCAAGTATGTTTGTAAGAGCTTATTTAGTGAGGTGTTGGTTTAAAGATTAACATGTCAAAGAGTTCGTTGGGGGGCATTAATGTGGACATAGGCACGTTAGAAGTCCTAGCAAGGAGAGATGGTTGTTATGCAGAGGAGTGTCTGTTATCTTACTCAGGGATTCCCTTGGAGGGAATTTGATCTCCCTTACTTTTTACAATCCGGTTATAAATAAAACTAATAAAAGATTACAAGGGTGGAAGGGGTGGTAAACGGACGGATACGGATCGGATACCATGTTTTCCATATCCCTATCCGCTATTTGGATGCACTCTCCGTATCTACATCCGTATCCGCTCGGATAGTTAAGACAATTATCCATATTCGTATCCGCTCGGATACCTCGGATTCGGATACTATCCGTATCCGTTTACATTGTTTAGTCATCGCAAAAAATAACTACTAAAATATCCAATCCAATAAAATTCAATCCAATCTAAATAAATATATAACAAAATTACTACCTCCTAACATAAAACATTATGGCTTTCATAACAATGGCAGCATTCCATAATGATAATATGACTTAAATCCATCCATACTTTACAACCATATAAGCTTAAAGTCATCCAAAAAAATTACAGTAGCATTTTATAACAATAAATATAAATATTCAGCTTTTAGATTAATCAAATTTATTGAGAATGATAATTTTATGGATCTTTTAGTCTTCAAAATATACTGATATTTTTATTTTAATAAGTATATATTTTTATTTTGTATATAATATGTAACTTCCTGTAATTCTGAGGAGTTACAATTTAATTATTTTTGGAAGAAATAAAACTTATTTAAATTATAGAATTTTAAATTTATAATTTGGAGAGTTTATTTGAATTAGAGGAATTATTTAAATCTGACGAATATAGATTTAATTATTTGGATTATTGTTGTGTCGCATTTTTGAGGTCAAAAATTACATAATGTTATAAAGTATTTCGGATAACAATTTTGAGTGCATGGTTGTTTCCGAAAGGGTCGAGATAGTCGATAAAGAGTATCCGGGGGTAGTAATCGGGTCTCGGGACATTTTTAGGCATAACCGGGTCCACACGGGAATGTTTGAGTCATTTGGGCTTGGCCCATAAGCCTAAAAACGGGATTATGATTTATAAACCTAATTGTAAGTGTATGAAACGGCAGTTAACATAACTCTAAACCTAGAAATTGAGAAGTGGCGGGATGATGCGGCGGAGGGGGAGGTGATGAAATGAGGATTTTTTGTGGAGTGAGATGATGGTTTCTTTTCTCTTGTTTTGTACGAAAGAGAAATGAAATGAAATTAGTTTTATTTATTTATTTTGAGTGGAGTATATGTTCTTTAGTGGGTATATGTTGTGTGTGATAGGGTGTATTGTAACTTTAGTGTAACTCTATGATAATATACCCAATAAATAATAATACATGGCATTTTTTAATATACACAATAAATTAATAACTTTAGGGTGTTTTAATTTTGAGTGGTGTATGTGTTTGTTTTGTTTTTGGGGAATAAACGATTAATTTTTTTTAATATTATTTTATTAGCAATACCAATACTAATATTATTAGTAATATTTTAAACATATGTTTGACGGATACGGATATCCGGTAAAATGGATATCCGTTAAAATGGATACTCCGCATCGGATATGGATTATCCGTGTCGGATACTAGTACTATCCATATCCGTATCCGTTTTCTCGGATATTTTTACAAAGTATCTATATTCATATCCGTTTCCATTTTTTCGGATAAATATCCATAAATTCGGATGCGGATTTTCGAATATCCGTTTACAGCCCTAGGTGGAAGAAAGGGTGCTTATCGAGGGGAGGCAAGCTTACCTTAATCTCATCAGTTTTAAGTAGTATCCAATTGTACACTTTTTTTTTTATCAATTTTTAAAATTTGAGATAAAGTGGCCGAGTTAATTGGATAAAGAGTGAGGGATTTTATTTGGGAAGGTAGTGGGATGAGAAAAAAGATTACCTAGTTGATTGGAGTCAAGTGTCTTCTTTAAAAGATAAAGGGGATTTCGGTATTAGCAAATTAATTTTAAGGAATTAAGCTTTATTAGGTAAATGGTTATGTAGGTTAACTAGAGAATAAGAGGCTGTTTGGTGTAAAATCATTTGAGAGAGAGAGAGAGAGAGGACGGGTGGGACTCTAGAATAGTGGTTCAAGGGACTTACAAAATCCTTGGAAATCTATTTCCATGGTATTTAGTCTTTTTTTGGAGTGTCTCTTTGGAGGTGGGGGCTGGTTCTAGATTTCGTTTTTAGGAAGATATTTGGAAGGGTAATAGTCCCTTCATGTTGATGTTTCCAAATCTTTTCTAGAGTTTTGTGAGATCACAATTTATCCATTGCTTCTTTGGGCAGCTAGAATTCCACTTAAATTCAGACTTTTACTTGTGTTTTAAATGTTTGTCTCCTTACTGGTGTTGTCTTTGCTAAAATGAGAATCTGAGTCACCTTTTGATTCGTTGCTCTTATTCAAACTTCCTATGGAACATATTTTTTATGGAGATGAATATTGTTGGAGCTCTACCTAGAGATGGGTTTGCATTATTGCTTATGGAACTAGCTAGTATTGGAGATATTACTAGGGTCAATTATCTATGGATACGTGTACTGTTGGCCATGTTTTGGGCTTTATGGACCAGTAGAAATAATCAAATCTTTGAAGACAAGAAAGAGGATAAATAATAGTCGTGGGAAAGAATCAAATTTAGGGATGCTTTTTGCGCATCTTCAATATCTCCCTTTTAAGGTCCTTGCTACCTTTAATGTGGTCAGACATGTTCACCTCATATCTGGTTTAGATTTGCCATCCGTGTGGGTGTGGGTTTGATTATTTCAAGGGGCTCTAGTAATCTTTGGTACCGAAGTTGCATTTTTTTTTATTTTTTTTTTGCTCTACGTGATTTTCAGTGCGTGACATCATTTCTTTTGTGATTTGTGTATTTTTCCCATTTTGCAGTTTTATTTTCTTCTGTACTTTGAGAACCGCTGGTCCACTCTCTTGTATGCATGCTTTCTATTAATTTAAATTGTTTTTGATAGATGAGCATAGGTGACCCAAATAGTAGGATACTAAAGGTTGATTTGAAAATCTTAACGAGCTTAAAAATGTGTTCAAGTTTGGTTCATTTATTTCACGAGATCATACGAGCCTTTTTTTAACGAATACGATGCGAGCTCTTAGTAACTTGATTTTTTAATTAATATTTTAGTATGGTTATTGGTAATCGAGCTGAATAACGTAATGGGCATTAAAATATGTTCAAACTTCATTCATTTATTCTACACAAGGCGATGTTGATTAAGATTTTATCCGAATGGAGACGAGTTGAGCTCAAGTATCTTGGTTCATTTTACAACCCTTATACACATGTCAGTTGCATTTTCCATAGGTTATGTGCACACAATCTCCAAAAAAAAATTCGTGAAAATGATGGGAATGGGTTTATTTCCTTTTATTTTAGGGCTTATTTGTCATTTTAATATTTATCATTAGTTTTCCTTTTATTTTGGTTCTTTTATTTCCTTGTAAGACTTTTAATTGGCCTCCAAGCGTGTTTGGGACTAATTAGGTATATTTTTGTTAATGACTGTCCTTTTTAGTCTTTTAGGTAATTACTTGGCTAACCAGTAATATCCCACCTATAAAAACCTATGTACTCCTCATTTGGGGATAGCTTCCATCTTGAATATAAGAAATTCTTTGTTTCTCTCTTTAGAAATTGTATTTGTTTTATCTTTTTAGCCATTGATACATAGTTTACGTCAAATTAATATCAGAGCAGGTGTCGCTCCAACATTGGTTGTGTATTGGTGTGTAGATAATCAAATTCATAAACAACTTTTTCAATGGCTCCAAAAAAATCCAAATAAAAACAAGAAGGGATTCAAGAATTGAAAGAAAGCATGCAAGAATTAAGGAACAAGACGGATCAACAAACCCTATAATTCAACAAGAAATTTGATCTTCTCTTCTAACTCCTCTATTCTAAAATTCCACGAACTACAAATGACCCACCGGAATCAATTCCCCAAAGATCCGAAAAGCAGGCAATTCCCGAAAAATGTGGCACACAATGATGGATAAAGAATTGATGTCGGCCCTAGTCAGAAATTCCTCCCTCCACTCTGGTTCAATTCTCACCTCCCTTCGCTAAACAAGACCCCTCAGCCAAAATCCAGAAACCCTTGAGTGCCTCGGCAACGAAAGAAAATCAAGAAAACCAACCCCTTGCATTTCTTGCCTAATTTTTTTGGGGTTCTTGAATGTTGGTATGCGCATCGCGTACGAGGGAGCCTCCCGTTTCAAATTGAAGATGGTGGAAATGGGTTCCTATTCTAGGGTTATTTTTATCATTTGATCTTCTTTTGTATTTTCTTTTATTTTGTTATTGCATTTTCCTTTGTTTTGCTTTATTATTTAAAGGTTAGGAGTATTAATGATATTTTTATAATTAGTACCTTAGCTTGTAGCCTAAGCTACTCCTCCAATCTCACTCACTACCCCCATGCTACCACCCCAAACCCTAGCTCCTCCACCTATGGCAGACACCCCAAACACCCAAACCCTAGTTGTTAACCCTACTAGATCTTTTCAAACCCTAACTGCTACCATACAAGCCCTTCCATCCACCCCCTGACCTCCTCCGACCCCGTTTTTGATCTCCCTTACACCCTAGCAGCCGCCAACCAATCCCATTCCTAGCCGCCCACTATACGGCTCACCCGCTGCTTCAGTCTCTCCCTTACAAGCAAGACCTCACCAACCCGTTGTTGTCCACCCTTCCTTCCGGTAACCACCCAGCCCCATCCCCTCCCTTCCACCCTTACGCGCCCTCAACTTCAGCACCCCCACTCTCGATCTTCTCCACAACATTCAAAACCCACCCGGACGGCCTTGTTCTGACCTGGGGACCCCCCTTTCACCCACATGTTGCCCTGACAATCAAACCCAGCCCACCCAGGCTCTGTCCGACCTCTCCCCTTTTCGTCTCACCTCCTCCCGCCCTCTGTCCAACCCCTTAAGTCTCAACACCCTGCCCCGCCACCTCGACAACCCCCCCAAATACTCCCAAACCCGATTTAAACTTCCCAATCAGCCAACATGATGCCATATACACCCCCTCGACCCAAACCCTAACCAAAATAGTTCCTCCCCCCACCGCCTAATTTTTTTATGCCTCTACATCGTTTCAACCCCCGATTTTATCTTTCCCGCCCAACGAATGCTTTCCTCACCACTTCGTAGCCTCATTCCAACATATATATGCCTATCCCACTTTCCTTGGGTTTTCCACCTATCTTGGGCCTTTAATCAACATATGGAATCCCACGGCCTACCCCCAACTCACGACCCACCACCCCTACCTCAACATATACATCCATGTCCACCTCCTCCACTGTCGTATCACACCCCTTCCCATTATGACATTTTCCTATGTTATATGAATTCGTCTTTATCTACCGACATCGGGGATACCCACCACAGCGTCCTCGAGTGGATCCCTCCCCCGCCACCTGACCCTCCTCGCTTTCGTTCCACTTTGAGATCATCAGTGCTTTTATTGTAGAGAGTACGACCACCTAATTAGAACGTTCCTCCATCACAGTCCCCCTGCACCTACCATGGTTCCACATGATTACCCTCTTCATCCACCATTTGCTCAGATTCCACCGGTTCCTGTGGGTTTTGCTGCACCTACATCTGGCGATGTGATAGGCCTCCATGCCCGTTAGGATGGTGACCACCTGTCGACGACGCTATAATTATTATCTTGGAGTCTTCAGGGAGATATACGGATCGACATTCCCATATTTGATGGATGATTCTCCCCGGATGCTATGGTGGACTGTTAGCGGCGATGAAGGTAGTTTTTTTATGACAAGCAGGTTTAGGGCCGCTCATGCATTTTCCTGGCGTTCAACAAATTTTAGTGATTCACTCGGGTTGGGTGAAATGATCTATGCTATCGCCGAGCAACGGCGAGTCTACCTCATATTCAGACATTCAAACTTGTCCCGAGTTGAGGCCCGCTCTTCAGGCGGCATTCATACCACCGACTTATGAGCGTGACCTTTTTACCCATGTCCATTTTTTTTGGTAGGGTTCATCTACAGTGGTGGATTACACAAAGCAGTTCCAGCTCCTCTACACCCAAGCTCGCTTCCCTGAGACTAAGGACCAGCGGATCAACCGCTATATCCTAGGAGTGTAGCCCCACATCCATCACGACCTCAGGTTGAGGTAAATACTAACCTTTTTTAAGGCGGTTGAGTACGTGACTAAGGTTGAGGCCTACCACATGTCTTCAACTACTCTTCAGACCTCTCGGGCCCCACTCACACCAGTCCCCGCTCCTACTCCTTTAGTATCGGCTTTAGTCTCCACTACTGTCACACCCTAACCCCATTAGGATATAATTAACTAAATAGTTTACAAACCACAATTATATATTTATTTATTATTTAGGCAATACATATTGAAACAGCTTCAAGGTTAAAATGCAGAATATAAAAAAAAATCCAATCGTTTTAAAGAGACAATTTCAACAGAACTCACATATCATTTAACTTAATTACAACTAGTGCAGTTTATAAAACAAACTAACAAGACCCTACTTCTATGTACCCAACCTCCTAGACCTGGCAGTGGCAGCTGGAAAACCTGAAAATTTAAACATATAAAACCATGAGTTTAAAAAAAACTCAGTGAATGTACTACATCTCTATATAGTAAAAGCACTATATTAACATCTCAACATATTAATATATACATCTCTGTGCCAAATTAGTCCATATACATATCCGGAGTTAATAAACCCCACATCTCCTGCCCGTAGGCAATAATCATATCCATAGGTTTTAAAAACCTAACATCTCTTGAATTGCATAGCAACTCAACATATCGTGACTTTTATAAAGCCATAACGTCTCAACATCTCTTGGCTTTTAAATAAGTCATAACATCTCAACATCTCTTGGCTTTTAAATAAGCCATATCATCTCAACATATGATACATATATGTCATATCCAAAATCAACTCAGTAAGTACACTCACCTTGTGTTGTCAACTATGTATTCACGTTTCCCTCAAGTGGAGCTGAACTTGGTTGATTTGACCTTACACCTGTTAATCCAACTAAATCAGTACTAAAGCTCAATCATAAGTATTATTTTAATATAAGTATGTAACTTTAAATGAGTACACAACCACAATATGATTCTACTCAAGTCATATTCCATGAACATATATAAAGACGAAACGATGGTATATATGTTGATAAGGTCATGAACATTCAACCCTAGAAACTACCTCATAAAGAATTTATAACTAAACTCAAGTAAACATAAAAGTATACTTCTGAATATATATACACATGAAACATGTACTCAAAATACCCTTGGGAAAAAGCAAATAAAAACATTCTTTCTAGGAGTATCCAATATGGCCTCAAATTATTGTCCTCCATACTTAACCATCCCATATTCATAAATAGTACACATACAGGTGTCCAAGCTTATCAATCTGAAAACATATCTGAATATATTTTCCGTTACAAGTGACGGTGTAATTTTTCAAGCTTCCTAGGGCAAGTTATGGCCATTTCTTTACAACACAAGAAATCTTCCCTACAAACTCCTCTATTGTTCCTTCGACTTTCAAGAATTTTCATAATTTTTCTACAGCATAACTTTACATGATTTTCAACACACTTTCATTAAACATACTTAATAGTACGGAATTAAAATTTCATAATATTTGGACTTCATTTGCTATCTCAAAATCTTGACCAAACTCAGGGCATACCGAAATGAAATTTACAAACAGCAACTATATACCAACTTGCAACCATCACTAATACCTAACCATAAGGAGTTAAATTCTGATTTTCGGATATGATATGAATATATAAGTCTATTTTCATATCCAATTGGAATTTATGAATTCCATTAATCACGCAAAGAGATATGGAAGTTTGAATACAAAGGGTTTCAATACAAAACAATATGACCTATAACACCACTTATCTCACATATGAACCAATACATATTATCACAAAGGAGGATGGAATTTGGATCACTAATTCACGATTTATATACTTTGAAATAAGTATAATAGAAGTTTAAAACAATATTAACACATAATATTACCTTGGAAACACCTTAAGGATTTTCTTGGAATTGTTTTCCTAGATTTTCCTTGTAACCCTTTCTTCCTTAACTTCTACCTCTCTTTCCTCAAGCTAATAACACCTCAAACTGAACCTAGGGACTTATTTGATGAAGAAATAAGATTAAGGGAGAGTTTTAAGTCGGCCAAGGCTGCCTCCCAATCCATCCAATAAAATTAAAACATTTGGTTTAATAAAAGACAATTTACCACTTAAGGGAATTGACAGATTCGCCCCTTCTCGTAATTTCGACCTAACTTCTTACTCGAACATCTGTTTGATGCACCGTTTGTTTTGTTACAACCCTAACTCACATATATACAACTATGTAGTTTTCACCTCAAGTCAATTGCAATGTTACAAGGGTCAAAGCTAGTCTTAAACAAGAACATTTCAATCGAAAATAACCAAATCTTGTGTTCGTAAACAATTTGACATTTCATGATTTATGTAAGTAGAATTATACTAACCATAATCACTTAACATTAGATATACTAATAACACATTATTCATATCACATATGATAAGTATGATTTAAATATAATTGATCATAATTATATACGGGTTGTCACAACCTCCCCCCCTAAGAAAATTTCGTCCCCGAAATTTAATACGAATGTCACTTACCAAACAAATGGGGATATTGTTTCGTCATGCTATCCTCCATTTCCCAAGTTGCTTCTTTAATTCCATGGTTCATCCACATAACTTTAACTAAGGGAATAACCTTATTCCTCAATACTTGCTCCTTACGATCAAGAATTTCCACCGGTTCCTCGATGTACGACAAGTCTTCTTTCAGTTCAATAGGTTGGGTTTTCAGTTGTTGAGATGGATCTGCCAAATACTTACGAAGCATTGATACATGGAACACGTCATGCAAACGAGATAACTCCGGAGGTAATACTAATCTATATGCCAGGGTTCCAATTCTTTCCAACACTTCATATGGTCCAATGTATCTTGGACTTAGTTTCCCCTTCTTTCCAAATCTCATAACACCTTTCCACGGTGAAATACGTAGGAATACAAAATCCCCCTTCTGAAATTCCAATGGATACTTCCTCTTATCTGCATAAAATTTCTGCCTACTTTGCGCTATCTTTATCCATTCCCGAATCAATTTGATCTTTTCAGTTGTCATATCTATCAATTCAGGACCCAAAAGTTTCCTTTCACCTACTTCATCCTAACACAAAGGCGTTCTACATCTCCTCCCATATAAAGCTTCATATGGAGCCATACCAATGGTGGACTGATAACTATTATTATACGCAAATTCCATCAATGGAAAATATGATCATCCCAACTACCTTTGAAGTCAAATACGCAAGCTCGTAACATGTCTTCTAATATTTGAATCGTCCTTTCAGATTGCCCATCGGTTTGTGGATGAAATGCAGTGCTGAACTTCAAACTTGTGCCCATGGCATTCCGTAAACGAGGCCAAAACTTAGAAGTGAAAGTTGGATCTCTATCTGATACTATTGACACTGGTGCTCCATGTAAACGGATAATCTCATCAACGTACATACGTGCATATTTGTCAACAGTGTAGGTCGTCTTAACTGGAAGAAAATGAGCTGACTTTGTCAATCGATCTACAATCACCCAAATAGAATCATGCCCCTTTGGTGATCGTGGCAATCCTACAATAAAATCCATCGTTATATGCTCCCACTTCCATTCCGGAATAGGCAATGACTGTAATAATCCTGCCGGCTTCTGATGCTCCGCTTTAACTTGTTGACATACTAAACATTTAGCTACAAATTCGGCAATCTCACGTTTCATATTGTTCCACCAGTAATACTCTTTCAAATCCCTGTACATTTTGGTACCCCCAGGATGCATAGAGTAAATAGAACTATGTGCCTCGTCCAATATATCCTTCTTTAAGGACGGATCATTCGGTACAAAAATTCTATTTTTATAACACAATGATTCATCTTTCTTAATTTCAAAGTCACTTTCTTTACCATCCAGGATTTCCCGTTTCTTCTTTTCAAGGAATGGATCACTGACTTGCAAATTTCGTATGCGTTCTGCCAGTAAAGGTCTCACTGTAACGTGTGAAAATAACGCCCCCATTTTAGATAAGTTCAACTCGACTCCCATCAGTCTTAATTCCATAATATTGCCAACCCGTGCACATTGAATACAAGATAACCTCCCCAATGACTTTCGACTCAGAGCATCTGCAACAACATTGGCCCTCCCGGGATGATGGTGAATGGTACAATCATAATCTTTAATTAACTCCATCCAACGTCTTTGTCTCAAATTCAAGTCTCTCTGAGTAAATAAATACTTCAAACTTTGATGGTCAGTGAAAATTTCACACGTCTCTCCATACAAATGATGTCTCCATAATTTCAAGGAAAAAACAATAGCCGCAAGTTCTAAATCATGTGTAGGATAATTACGTCCATGCGTCTTCAACTGTCTAGATGCATATGAAATTACCTTTCCATGTTGCATGAAAACACAACCCAGGCCCTGATGTGAAGCGTCAGTATAAATCACAAAACCTTCTCCACTGGATGGAACAATGAGAACTGGAGCTGATACTAGCCTATTTTTTAACATTTCAAAGCTTTGCTGGCATTCATCACTCCACACAAATTTCACTTCCTTTCGGGTCAATTTAGTCAACGGCAAGGCTATAGATGAAAACCCCTTTATGAATCTTCTATAATATCCAGCCAATCCTAGGAAACTCCTTATCTCCGATACATTCCTCGGTCTTTCCCATTGCACAATTGCCTCTACCTTCTTAGGGTCAACATAAATTCCATCTCCCGAAACAACATGCCCTAGAAATACTACCTGATTTAACCAAAACTCACATTCGCTAAACTTCGCAAACAATTGACTATCTCGCAAAACTTGCAATACAACTCTTAGATGCTTCTCATGTTCCTCTTGGCTAGGTGAGTATATCAAAACATCATCGATAAAGACAATCACGAACGAATCTATGAAAGGATGAAATACTCGATTCATTAAATCCATAAACACCGCAGGAGCATTCGTTAACCCAAATGGCATTACCAAAAATTCATAATGACCATAGCGAGAACGAAAAGCTGTCTTAGAAATGTCACAATCTCTCACCCTTAATTGATGATAACCCGATCTCAAATCAATTTTTGAAAACACTTTAGCACCCTGTAATTGATCAAACAAATCATCAATACGAGGCAATGGATATTTATTTCGAATAGTCACCTTGTTCAACTGTCGATAATCAATGCAGAGTCGCAGGGTGCCAACTTTCTTCTTCACAAATAATACTGGAGCGCCCCATGGTGATACACTGGGTCGAATAAAACCTCTATCTAGAAAATCTTGCAGTTGAATCTTTAACTCCTTTAGTTCCACAGGAGCCATTCTATATGGAGAAATAGAAACTGGAGCTGTACCAGACACTAAATCGATAGTAAACTCTACCTCTCTGCTAGGTGGCAATCCTGGTAATTCATCTGGGAACACATCTGCAAAATCCTTAACAACTGGGATATCTTCTAATTTTTGCAATTCCCTATTTGTATCCACAATATATGCTAAAAAGCCTTGACAACCCTTATTTAACAATTTCCTCGCCCGAAGGGATGAAATAAGACAGTTCGGAACCACATTTCTTTCCCCAGTAAATTTGAATTCTTCCTCCCCCGGCATATTAAATGTAACCTCCTTACGAAAACAGTCAATTGATGCATGGTAGGAAGATAGCCAGTCCATACCCAAGATAATATCAAAATCTCGAATATCTAGGGGAATTAAATCAATGGTCCACTCCCTCTCCCCCATATACAATACACAATTTTTATACACAAGCTCCACTAACATCACATCCCCCATAGGTGTAGAAATATATAAACCACAATCTAGATAAGAACATGGTCTACCCAAATGCATGGTAAATGCCAGTGCTACAAATGAATGAGTAGAACCTGGATCAATAAGCACGTAAGCATGTTTATTCATGACAGAAAATGTACCTGTCACCACATCTGGAGTAGCCTGAGCATCCTGTAAAGTCATAGCAAATATCCTTCCCGGAGCCCAGGATCCACTAGCCTGTCCTCTACCTCCTCCTCTCCCTATGCCTCCAGGTGATGAGCCTCGACTAGTAGTAGCTGATTGAATCCCTCCCAGTAGCATAGGACAATTCTTCTTCGTATGACCAATTTGATGACATTGATAACACTCTACCCCCTTTAACTTGGGACAATCTGGACTGATATGGCCCTTAGCTTTGCAAAAATAGCATGTAACAGGCTTAGACTGCCCATTATCATTCTCCTGTCGTCTATTCTGTTGGCCCATCGATCCTTCACCCCTAAAACTGCTTGGTGTCCTATTCTGAACATAATTTCCAGTCCCTCTACCACGTTGAAATCTTTGACTCCCTTGTTTCGAGTATTCTACATTGCCTTCCTTTTGCTGAGATGAATCAAATCTACTCCTCTTTCCCCTTTGTTCCCTATTCTTTATTGCATCGTTAACATCTCCTTCAACCATCATAGCTTTGTTAACTAAGGAAGAATAATCTACCATCTCAAGTGCAGTGAGTCTAGACTTGATAACCAAATTCAACCCATCCTGAAATCTGGTGCATTTATCCTCCTCATCGAGTAAGAAATGTAATGAAAATCGAGACAAAGATGTGAATTTAGTTTCATACTCCCTGACTGACATATTCCCCTGAGTCAATGATAAAAATTCTATCTCATTTTGCTTCCGGTACATGCGAGGAAAATACTTTTCATATAAGACTTTAATAAAGGAATCCCAAGTAATTACCTCACCTCCCTCCGGAGTAAGCAATAAATGTTTGGAAGACTCCCACCAATATTTAGCTTCTCCCTTTAACATGAAAGTAGCCAAAATCACCTTCTGCGCGCCAGGTACATTCATCACCCCGAAGATAGTTTCTGTGTCTCGAACCCAAGTCTCAGCTTCTAAAGGATCTACAGAACCTGAGAATGCTGGGGGGTTCAATTTGATAAACTTCTCGTACAGAGTATTCTTCTCCTCTCGTTGTATTTCCCTTTCTCTTCTTGCCAAAGTCTGCTCTTCCAAGTACTTGGCTTGTTGTTCTGCTATTTGCATCATAAACATGTTTTGTTGTTCTGCCATTAAAGTCATGGCACGAGCCATCTTCTGCATATCTGTAATTTGTTCAGGAGCCCCCTCTACATTATTTGGATTTTGTTGGTTTACTGTGTTTGAAGACTCCTCATCTACCCTCTCATGAACATTTGATCCTTCCATAGCTTACTATCTGTCATAAACCACAATTATAGAAACAAGAATACAACATTTATTTCTAACATAATGGTTAGTATTTCTCACAAATTAGTATAAATTACCCACATAACACTATTTCTGCCACTGCCATATCTAGACTCTCTAACCCCAGAATATAAAAACCTAAAGCTCTGATACCAAGTTGTCACACCCTAACCCCATTAGGATATAATTAACTAAATAGTTTACAAACCACAATTATATATTTACTTATTATTTAGGCAATACATATTGAAACAACTTCAAGGTTAAAATGCAGAATATAAAAAAAAATCCAATCGTTTTAAGGAGACAATTTCAACAGAACTCACATATCATTTAACTTAATTACAACTAGTGCAGTTTATAAAACAAACTAACAAGACCCTACTTCTATGTACCCAACCTCCTAGACCTGGCAGTGGCAGTTGGAAAACCTGAAAATGTAAACATATAAAACCACGAGTTTAAAAAAAACTCAGTGAATGTACTACATCTATATATAGTAAAAGCACTATATCAACATCTCAACATATTAATATTTACATCTCTGTGCCAAATTAGGCCATATACATATCCAGAGTTAATAAACCCCACATCTCCTGCCCGTAGGCAATAATCATACCCATAGGTTTTAAAAACCTAACATCTCTTGAATTGCATAGCAACTCAACATATCCTGACTTTTATAAAGCCATAACATCTCAACATCTCTTGGCTTTTAAATAAGCCATAACATCTCAACATCTCTTGGCTTTTAAATAAGCCATATCATCTCAACATATGATACATATATGTCATATCCAAAATCAACTCAGTAAGTACACTCACCTTGTGTTGTCAACTATGTATTCACGTTTCCCTCGGGTGGAGCTGAACTTGGTTGATTTGACCTTACACCTGTTAATCCAACTAAATTAGTACTAAAGCTCAATCATAAGTATTATTTTAATATAAGTATGTAACTTTAAATGAGTACACAACCACAATATGATTCTACTCAAGTCATATTCCATGAACATATATAAAGACGAAACGATGGTATATATGTTGATAAGGTCATGAACATTCAACCCTAGAAACTACCTCATAAAGAATTTATAACTAAACTCAAGGAAACATAAAAGTATACTTCTGAATATATATACACATGAAACATGTACTCAAAATACCCTTGGGAAAAAGCAAATAAAAACATTCTTTCATGGAGTATCCAATATGGCCTCAAATTATTGTCCTCCATACTTAACCATCCCATATTCATAAATAGTACACATACAGGTGTCCAAGCTTATCAATCTGAAAACATATCTGAATATAATTTCCGTTACAAGTGACGGTGTAATTTTTCAAGCTTCCTAGGTCAAGTTATGGCCATTTCTTTACAACACAAGAAATCTGCCCTACAAACTCTTCTATTGTTCCTTCGACTTTCAAGAATTTTCATAATTTTTCTACAGCGTAACTTTCCATGATTTTCAACAAACATTCAATAGACATACTTAATAGTACAGAATTATATTTTCATAATATTTGGACTTCATTTTCTATCTCAAAAGCTTGACCAAACTCAGGGCATGCCGAAATAAAATATACAAACAGCAACTATATACCAACTTGCAACCATCACTAATACCTAACCATAAGGATTTAAATTCTTATTTTCGGATATGATATGAATATATAAGTCTATTTTCATATCCAATTGGAAGTTCTGAATTCCAGTAATCACGCAAAGAGATATGGAAGTTTGAATACAAAGGGTTTCAACACAAAACAATATGACCTATAACACCACTTATCTCACATATGAACCAATACATATTATCACAAAGGAGGATGGAATTTGGATCAATAATTCACGATTTATATACTTTGAAATAAGTATAATAGAAGTTTAAAACAATATTAACACATAATATTACCTTGGAAACACCTTAAGGATTTTCTTGGAATTGTTTTCCTAGATTTTCCTTGTAACCCTTTCTTCCTTAACTTCTACCTCTCTTTCCTCAAGCTAATAACACCTCAAACTGAACCTAGGGACTTATTTGCTGAAGAAATAAGCTTAAGGGAGAGTTTTAAGTCGGTAAAGGCTGCCTCCCAATCCATCCAATCAAATTAAAACATTTGGTTTAATAAAAGACAATTTACCACTTAAGGGAATTGACAGATTCGCCCCTTCTCGTAATTTCGACCTAACTTCTTACTCGAACATCTGTTTGATGCACCGTTTATTTTGTTACAACCCTAACTCACATATCTACAACTATGTAGTTTTCACCTCAAGTCAATTGCAATGTTACAAGGGTCAAAACTAGTCTTAAACAAGAACATTTCTATCGAAAATAACCAAATCTTGTGTTCGTAAACAATTTGACATTTCCTGATTTATGTAAGTAGAATTATACTAACCATAATCACTTAACATTAGATATACTAATAACACATTATTCATATCACATATGATAAGTATGATTTAATTATAATTGATCATAATTATATACGGGTTGTCACAACTACCTTTGTTGCGGCACCACGTTCACTAGGTCCTCCTACATTCAAGTTCTTAAACAGTGGCATTATTGGCCACCAATTTTCTGACTACTCTCTTCCAAGGCGTCATGCCCTATTGGAAATGGATCACCCACCTGACTATTTGGACGCATCTGAGGATCTTCCCCAACATGCTCTGATTACTGTTTTGGAGGGAGACTTCGTGGGTCTCCCACTGTGAGCTCGCCTCGGTACCATTTTTCTGTGGAATTTCCTCACGAGTCCCCATTTTTAACGCTCGAGGGCGATCTTGGTTTTAAGGGGGTGGGGGGAGTGATGGAAATGGGTCCCTATTCTAGGGTTATTTTGTCATTTTATCTTCTTTTGTATTTTTTTTTATTTTGTCATTGCATTTTCCTTTGTTTTTCTTTATTATTTAAAGGTTAAGAGTAGTACTGACATTTTTGTAATTAGTGCCTTAGCTTAGAGCCTAAGCTACTCCTCCCTTTAAATACACCATGTAATATTCATTTGAGGACACTCCTCTATTTTAAAATATAAGAAATCTCTTGATTCTCTCTCTAGAGTTGGGGTTTGTTTATTTTCTTGTCCATTGACGTGTAGTTTACGTCAGAAGAACTCTTGGAAGGAGGCCTAACCTGACCGCTTACCCTTTAAGTTCGAGGATTAACTTTTATGAAGACGTGGAGACTGATAGGAACGAGTTTATTTTATTTTATTTTATTTTAATATTTGTGTAATACCCCGTAATTTTTTTTATTTTTATTTAATGGATTAATTAAATTAAATGAGAATTAACATGGAAATTAATCCGGAGGTAAATACTAGCGAGATGTGAGTTGGTATTTGATTATGATGATAAAATATAATATTATTGAGAATCGATGGTAATATATGAGTATTGAAAATATTAAAATTGTCACGAGATAGAAATACGACAGTTTGGAAAATTTAGTTGGGACGCGTGTGTCAATCGAGTAAGGAATGAATTTATTTAAATTAAAAAGTAAATTATATATTTATCAACCGAATGGTCATTTTGAGTGCGCCAACGTGTCCGGAAGGGTCGAAATAGTCAGAAAATACTAGCCGGGAGTTTAGTTTGGGTCCCGGGGCATTTTTAGGCCAATCCGGCAACCCAGAAGGGTAATTTGGTAATTTTAAAAATTAAGGTATTAAAAGCCACGAATTTTAGAGTTAAATTAGAGATTATTAGAGAGGCCACTAGGGACATTACCAGCAAAAGACAAGAGAGTGGGCTACGAGAGTTTTGAGAGAAGTTGGAGAGAGGTTACAAGAGAGCCAAACCAAAGCCATCACCCATCACCACCACTCTGGAAGGATTTGTGACAGGAAAGAGGAGAGATCAACCTATAATCACTGACAACAAATCTTAAGAACAAACCTAAGGCAAGTGATTTGATGTTATTAATTTCATTGAATATTTCCTCCATGTTTAGTGTAGAAACTGTATTTGTCTGGAAGTTTTGATGAAAAACCCAATGGGATTGTTGTGAAATTCATGAGGTTGGATAGGGATTGCATGTAGAATGGTTATGGACGAATTTAATACCCAAAAATTTAACTTTTGATGATTTGAAAACGGATTAATAAGGAGTCTTTGTAGTCAATTAAATTCAGAGTACATGTTCATTGGGTTTGGGGCAAAAATTGGGGATTTATGATTATTGCATGTTGATTATTAAGATTTGACCCCAAACATATGTTAAGGAGTGACCTAGGGTGACTTAGAATAGTTTAAAAACATTCAAATGTTATTGGGAAATCTTAAGATGGATTTGGGGAAGAGAAAAATGAAGAAAAATGAAGTTGGGAAATTTTTGGGCGTTCTCTGCCATCTCGTTAGAAGACCAACCCAGGTCGTTCGAACGACCTCGTTCGAACGAGCTTCTAACGAGATTCCAGTAGCCCTTCTAATGAATTCGTTCGAATACTTCGTTCGAACGACCCTCATTCGAACGAGTTTTCTAACGAGTTCACATTATGGTCTTTTTAGGCCCGATTTTGGTTTCGAGTTTTCCGTAGGCTTATTTAATCGAGTGTTATTCTTTCCTTATGATTAGTGGGTATAGTTGTGAGAATGGAGTACGTTGAGGATTAAAACTTAGAATTATATAATAGACCGGGTGACTTCTATGGGTTAAGTTGTAAGTACTTAAAATTGCGGCGTGAGAAGGATTGACAACTTTTAATGTATATTATTTGGGGACTTGTAAGTGTGCAACATTAATTGACGGTATAAGAATGTAAATACACCTCTATTAATATTATAAGATATATAAGATGTGTGAATGCTTAGTATATGTGGTTATCTGTGTATAACATACCTACCATACTTGCTATCACGGGAGGTCGGCGTTCGATCAGGGCCATCTAATCTTTGTGTGCCTAATTCCATCATTACCTGCAAAAATTTCACTTGGCAACTTTTTTTACAAATTAGCAGAAGAATATTATAAAATTATCCAAGTGCCCATTTTTTACTTCAAATTTCCATTTTCAATTCAAATTCAATCATTCTTGAATTTTTTCCTCTTTTTAATAAATTAGTACTAAGAACTTATTGAATAAACTAAAATGGGACTAACAAAGTATAAATTCAGGTAAAAAATATACAAAATAAGGCATTCATCACCCGTCTTACTCCACCGACAGCCATCACTGGCCGCCCTCGCACCGCTCTGGCACCATCTCAAAACCATAACCCTACTTACCCAAATTCAACCTATTCAACACCTCTACCTCTAAATCAAAACCCTACTCTCAAATACCCCCAAAACACAGCCACCACACCTTTTTTCGTCGCCGGCGAGCCACAAATGAGGAAGAACCCCTCGGCCGCTGACCCCCGCCACAAAAAGGGGATAACCCTTATTCCTCCGCAGCGGCGCAACCGAACACAGGTCGAAATCTTGAAAAGAAGGTCGACCGATCTCAATTTTTCCCCTCCGGCATCGACATTGAATCATATTCACTCGGCCGGTGTTTTTTTTTCTTTGTCGGCATCCCTAACCTCAAGAACCGTTGCCATAGACTCGGTCGAAAGTTATTCAAGACCGATTGGCCTTGTTTATGTCCCAACGACGTGTTACGCGACAAAAGATAGCCCATTATCACCACTGAGGATGGTTCGACCTAGTTCATGCAGTCCCACTCCTCTCCGTCACAAAACTCACCAAGTCGGGTTCAATCCACTTCTCCAATGGTTGAAAAACCTTCTCCAACAATCTCCGACATTATCCGTGCTCTCTGGCTACCAAAAGGAGTCATAAAACCTACTGACGGTGTTCAAGAGTAATCTAATATCAATTCGACAATCAAGAATTCCAATAATCAACAATCTTGCTCAAATGCCATAATTCCGGTGGAAAATGAGCCCATATTGATCAATGAGCAAGATCTTGAACAAGAAATCCTAGGGTTTCTACCCTCTCATGTTTAAGAAACCATACAAACAAACCCTAGCTTCCCCATTTATCCACTTGTGTTTGGAACCCATCAAACACCTATCTCTACACTTGAAACCCTAAACCAACACACCCCCACCCTCCAAAATTACCAAGAATCACCCAAGAAGCCTCCCCCACCACCCAAATTACCATCACACCACCATCTTCCATCCCATCAACTTCCACCGCCTCGCATCCTTGTTTCATCACATTTACCCGTCCCAAATTACCACATAAACCCTATCACCACCCACCATGACCCTCACCTCCAACACATTTCAACCTATCCACGCCATCACCGTTAGAGACACCATCAAACCCGCCATTTTCCTTCCATACCCCCGGCCCCACCCACTGCTATTAACCTTCCTACATCCTACATTGCCTTTCCCATGCTTCCGTCCCCACCTATGCTCCACACTTCCCCCACCTACAGGACACCCGGGACATGTTCCCCGCCCCTATTCTGTAGGGGATGCGCGCTCCGCCCATTCTGCCCCTGTTGATTCATTTGAGAGGGTTAGAGAGTGGATTCGCCTCCCTCTACCTGATGGTCCACCCTCACCTCGACCCCATTCTCTCCCGGATGTTGCACCCCCCCAACTAATTGGCGTACTGATATTTCACCTTTTGACTCTCAGATTCCTAAGGTTACCCCATATGTGCCTATCACTGAAAGACATTGCTTTTTGTGCTAACAGAGAGGGCACTAAATGGACCACTACTCCTACCGATAACCTCTGGTTCTCGTTCCACCTCATCCCTCTTATGTAGGCCATACCACCCTATATTCCTCCCCCACCACCTTCCCTTTTAGAGGCACCACCACCATCACCAGCTCCTAATCCTCCTCATCCACTGCCTCGAAGACAGTGATAGAGAGGCTAGATTGATGAGCTTCCGTTAGGCGATGATGACCAAGATGGGGGTAATTTGACCCTATAGGGTGGCCATGCCATCACACATTTAGCACTCCAGATGTTGGCCACCTACAGACTGATGCCGTTATCGATTGGCTTGCTATCATGGAACGGATTTTTTAGTACAAGCGACTGAAAGGTCACCGGTGTGTTCTGTTAGCGGCAACCAAGTTCTAGGGTTACTCTAGTATTTGGTGGAATGATTTGGAGCAGCGCCGTGTTCTTGAGAGTCAGCCTCCTATCTAGTCATGGACCGAGCTCCGTGCACAACTGCTGACCACCTTTGTCCTCGCTACTTATGAGCGCGACCTCTTTCTTCACGTCCAGTCCCTCAGACAGGACACGACAGTATTGGACTATACTGAGCGTTTTCAGCTTCTTTGTACTCGTGCTCGCTTTGGCGAAAGCGAGGAGCAACGGATTAGCTGGTACATACATGGATTGCAGAGTTACATCCAGCGAGATCTTACTTTGCGTGACATCACCTCCTTTGCGAAGGCGGTTGAGTATGCCACCGAAGTCGAGACTTTCCACCAGACTCCTCCCTCCCGTGCCCGCTCCACTATGGCCCCTCCTGCTCCAGTTATCACTAGTGCTCCTACGCCCACACCTTCTTCAGCTGTTCCGATCACTATTGCTCCTCCTCCTGCACCAGCTCATCATGCGACTTTTAAGTGCTATAATTGTGGAGTGATTGGCCATCGTGCTGCCGATTGTTCCTTTCCTCATAAATGAGCTCTACTTGCATCCGGTGGCCTCGAGTACATTGAGGAGACCGAGGAGGATCCACCCCAGCATGCCTTTATTACTATTGTGGAAGGTGATATTCGATGACGAACTCTTTCAAGGGGGGAGAATGATGTGAATAAGGGCCTTTTCGTCATTTTTTTAGCATTTATTTTAGTCTTTTATTCTTTTTAGTATTGCATTGTATTTTCTTTTGTTTAGTATTTAGAGGTGGGAAGGACAAGTGACATTAAGGGAATAATTGTGATTAGAGCATTGCTTAGAGCCCAAGCTACTTCCCACCTATAAATACTCTTTTGTAGCCTCATTTGAGGCATTATTCCTTTTTTGAGATATTTTGATTTGAGAGAGTTTAAACGAGAGTTATCTTCTTCTTACTCCCATTTGACGTCATTTACGTAAAATCAACTGACTTCTCTCTCTCTGCCATTTACAAATATGTTATCATCATTGGTGATACAACCCAACACTAATTGTTGTTTCAAACCATCACCTCGCATTCCCAAATCATAATTTCGCACTAATTAACTCATTGTCAACTTTGGAGTAAAATTAGATCAATTTTCCCACCTGAACTCACATCTTGGAAACAAGTCTGAGTGATAACAATTTTTTTCTCTGTCTGTTAGATTTTTTCTCTCTATCTATTAGAGTTTCTGTCTCAAATATCTACTATTCTATACTTTCTACTCCTTCACTTCCTTTATCCTGTCTACAATTTCTTTTTTGTTCTAATCCTTTACTTATTTATCCTGATTATTTCTATTAGATCCTTCTCATCACTTTCTGATTTACCTCCTGATTCTGAGTTACTTGGGTCGTCCTGATTTTCTGTGTGGTTGTGGAGTTTCGCAGAGTTCCTCATCTTGTTTCTCTGTTTTCAGTTTTAATATGTCTTTCTCTCTTCCTAAATCAACCAGCATAATAGGAGAGGGTCTGTCTTCTCTCATTAGGAAGGTTATTTCCTCTAGAAGTTCCAACTTGGCCCAGATTGATGGCTTTGTTTCTAAGGTTTGGAAAGCAAAAGGAGAAGTCAAAATTGCCAAAAACGAGTTCAATACCTTCAGTTTTGATTTCAATAATGTGTCGGATGCTAACAGAATTCTGGATCTCTCTCCATGGTCGCTTTCTAATGGTTTACTTGTCTTAAAATCTTGGGATGAGAGACTTTCTGCAGATGAGATTGGATTCAACACTTTTGATGTCTGGGTTTGTGTGCACGGACTCCCCAAAGATAGATACAATGTTGAAAGCGGGAAAATTATCGGCCAAATATTGGGCAAGTGCATCCAGGTTGACTTAAAGCCTAGCATTTATTCATATATGAGGCTGAAGGTTAGCATGCCAATCAAAGACCCGCTGGTTAGAGAATTCACAATGCAACGTGATGAAGGCGATAAATGGATCAGTTTTTCTTATGAAAATATTAAAAGATTTTGCTTTAATTGTGGGAGGATTGACCACGTTCAAGAAGAATGCTCTTCTCATACAATACCTGTTCTGGACCACGAGGTTGCATTTGGTAGCTGGATGACAGCCTCATCTTCATTCAAAGAGTCCATGGATATTTTCCTCAAGAAACTACAATGCTGCACTTCCCCACAGTGTTCCACCCAGTTAATTAATGGCATCAATGTATCCCCAACCACCCCATTACCAAATCTATCCAATAACCCATCCCAAGCCATCACTAGCAACCCTGTCAGCTGTCCTTTGTTTAATGTTGGCCAGCTAAGTACAGGTCCTTCAAACTCTTTGGCCGAGAAAAAAGCCTTTAACACAAATAGTTCTTCAATGCACACTGACAACTTGGTCCAATATGACCATACTATCTCTGATAATTCTTGGGTGGTGGAAGAGGAATGTCTTATCTCATTAAATACCAAGACTGCAAACTCAGAGAACCTAGAAGGTCAGTATACTATCATAAACACACCACCTCTTTCCTGCTGTCCTATGCTAACTACCCATTCAATTTGTACATCCCCTAGATTTTATCATATTGAAACAACATCTAAAGAAATCGGATCCCAACAAATAGTTACCCCAAAACCTAACTTTGAACCTGAAATACCTGATGTTCCCAACCCCATCAATATAATCCCTCCCATCTCTAAAGCTAACCTTCCATCCTTTTCTAACAGACACCCACAAAAAGCCCAAATCCAAGATATTCAAATTCCCAAGACTAATCACATCAACCCAAACCCAGAAAACCAATCAGAGAAAAAGATTCAACATCTTAAAACTATTTGGCCTAGTTCATCCACTGGAGAAAAATCTCAACCTTTTCAAACACCCAACCTAACCTCCCAAATAGATGTGAGTTTCAAACCAACAACAACTTTCACAGTAGATTTCCCATAGATAACAAACTCAATATCCTTTGCTCATCAACCTCCACCACCCATACTCTATAACCTGTCACCATTTTCCATCCCAACAAGCCTTGCTTTGAGCCCTCAGGGGTATATCAACTCCCAAATTCCTATATATGAGCCAAATCTGCAAGAAACTAGTGATGTTTCATCTTCCAGTATTAGATTTTCCAAATAAACAAAGGAAAAGAGGTTGACAGCTTGTGTAGCTACCTGTATCATGATTTCGTCAACATGTCTATCCAAAAAAGGAAACTTCCCCCTTCTTTCATGGATCCTGAACCCAACAAAATGCATAAAGAGAAGTCGTGGAGGCCTGGTACTAAAGTTATTTTGCAGTCTATCCCTTTGGAGGGGTCGGATTTGATGCAAATCCACCAATCTGAGTCACCTGGTTTATATAAAACAAAGAGGAAAGTTGTCAAAACAAAAACCAGAAAAAAAATAATAACTGAAGTGGAGATGGTTGAATATATTGAAGAGAATTTGGTGGAAATTGCAGTTAATATGAGCATGTCATCAAATATCAATATGATAGAGGGGTGCCCATCGTGGACCCCTCAAGAGCAATGATTCTTCTAGCTTGGAATTGTCAAGGACTTGGCAAGTCTTTGACAATTCATTCTCTTTAAAACCTGTGTGTTTTGAAGAGACCAGATGTTGTTTGCCTGTTTGAGACAAAAGCTAATAATCTTAGAATCAATTATATAAAACAGTTACTCAAGTTTGATGAAGCTACTAGTGTGGATCCTGTTGGTTTCTCCGGAGGAATTTACTTATTATGGAATAACCACATTTCTTTCTCTTTTCTCGAGTGCTCTAAGGATTTTATTGACATCATTATTTCCAATGATGATGTTAGTGTTCCTAATTTGAGGGTCACTTTCACATATGGGAACCCATATTTTGCTTTCAGAAAAGCACAATGGGATAGACTTATTATGTTGGCAGGTAACATTAACATACCGTGGATTTGTTTGGGTGATTTCAATGATATATGTTCCCAAGATGAAAAGGAAGGTACCTTACCTAAACAAAATAGTGAAATAGTCTGCTTCAATAACATGATCAATAGTTGCCACTTATTGGAATTGGAGTCAAAGGGATGTAAACTTACTTGGAACAATAAGAGGAAAGAGGGGGATAATGTTAGAGAAAATCTTGATAGGGCCTTTAATAATGTGGAGTGGAGCATAAATTTCCCCAATACTATGGTTACTGCTTGTCCGGCTATTGGTTTTGATCATAGCCCCATTGTGGTGGAATGCAATCACAAAGCAAGTAAAAAGAAAGGATGTTTCAAATTCGAGGTGTTTTGGCTTGAGGATGAGGAGTGTCATGATGTCGTTAAGAAGGGATGGGCTTGCCCTGTCTTGGGATCTGATATGCATAGGCTATCTTCGAAGACCTGTAATACCAAAGCTGCCCTTTCTAGATGGAGTAAGAAGAAATTCATTAACTCGAAGATTCAAATTGTGAAGTTACAGGAGCAATTGGGTGTCATTCAATCTTGCGATATGAATGATTATTCTGATGGTATTTTTAGAACCATTACCAACAAGATAAAAGCTTTATGGATTAGGGAGGAAAAATTCTGGGCTGTTAGATCGAGAGCGAAGTGGCTGAAATGTGGGGACAAAAATACTAAATTCTTCCATGCTACTGTTGTTCAAAGAAATCAGAAGAAACTCATCACTAAGTTCAAAGATTCGGAGGGTGTATGGATGGAGGATTTTGATTCTCTGGAGGTTCATATTATTGATTATTTCAAGGATCTTTTCTCTTCAGACGGGCCCAAAGACACAAGTTTGGTAACTAATCTGATCCCCTGCGTTGTTTCAGATACTATGAATGCTAATATCGTTAAATCTGTTTCGATCGAAGAACTTAAAGTTGTTGTTTTTGATCTGGGTCCCTCAAAGGCTCCTGGGCCTGATGGGATGCTGGGTTTTTTCTATCAAACTTTTTGGGAAGACATCAAATGGGATTTACTCAAGGCTGTTAATAATTTTTTTATATCTGGGCACTTACTTAAATAGTTTAATGAAACAAATATTATTTTAATCACTAAAAACCCTAACCCTGAAGTTATTAGCCAGTTTAGACCTATCAGTTTGATTAATTTTTCCTTTAAGGTCATTTCTAAAATCATGGCTTCCAGGATTAAACCTATTATTGAATATTTTGTCTCTCCCCACCAAAGTGCTTTTGTTTCGGGCAGACTTATCCAAGATAACATTATTGTTGCTCAGGAAACTTTTGCTTACCTTAGGAGAAAAAGATTTGGTAATTCTTTTGACTGTGCCCTGAAACTTGATATGAATAAAGCTTACGATATAATTGAGTGGGAGTTTCTTAAACAATCTCTTTTAAGCTTGGGTTTTTGCATTAAATGGGTAGAGTTAATTATGGAATGTGTCTTAACCATATCTTTCAAAGTCAATATTAATGGGGTGTGTGGTAAGAGTTTATCTCCTTCTAGGGGCCTTAGGCAGGGAGATCCTCTTTCTCCATTTCTTTTCATCATTGTGGCTAACAACCTTTCCCTTATCATCAATAAATCTATGGATGATGGTCATCTTAAAGGGATCAAATTAGATAATCATTGCCCTCCTCTATCCCATATGTTATTCTCCGATGACTCCCTTTTATTTATCAAAGGTATTATTGGGGAGTGTGTTAATCTTAAGAATTGTCTGAACACCTATTGTTATGTCCTGGGGCAAAAAATTAACTTGTTGAAATCGGGTCTTGTTTATAGTAAAAATATGCCTATTTATCTTTGCCAAGCTATGTCCAACATTCTTATGGTTCCTATTCTTAATAAACCAGGTAAATATCTGGGTCTCCCCACTGATTGGGGGAAATAAAAAAAAGAAACTCTTTCGTGGCTTAGAGATAAAATAATCAACAAAATTGGGGGATGGAAAGAAAAATTTCTTAATCAGGCGGGCAAAGAAATTCTTATTAAGGCAGTATTGCAGGCTTCCCCTGCCTATGCCATGTCCATTTTTCAATTTCCCAAGGGTTTTTGTAGAGATTTATCGGCAAAAATTGCAAACTTTTAGTGGAATAACAACATTTCGAGTAAGGGGATCCATTGGAAAGATTGGGGGACCATTTCTAAACCAAAGTGTCAAGGTGGCCTTGGTTTTAAGGATTTCGAAAGACAAAACCAAGCCCTTCTTGCCAAACAAGCCTGGAGGTTGCTAACTAACCCAAACTCTCTTTGGGCAAAGGTCCTCAAAGGCATCTATTTCCCCAATTGCAGTTTCTGGGAGGTTCCTAGCAATAGGAAAGGCTCTTGGATTTGGAATAGAATTATGCATGGTAGAAAAATTCTAAGAGAGGAAGTTATTGGGCAGGTGGGTAACGGGAAAGATATTAACATTTGGGGACCTAAATGGATTGGTAATAAATCTTCCCCTGAGCCTCTTATTCAATCTCTATGTTCCAAAGTGAGTGACTTAATTTCTGTTGGTCCTTTTGTTTGGAATAGAGATCTTATTGTGTCTATCTTCCCCGAGAGTGTCGCTGAAGCAATTTTTAGAATCCCTATTTTTGATGTTAATGATGTTGACACTGCTATTTGGTCTCACTCCATTGACGGTTCAATAAATGTGTCTTCTGCTTACCATTCATCTAAAATTCCAAATCCCATTCCTTATAATCAATCCCAGTCTTCTTTTATCCCTAATCCGATTTTATGGCAGAATATATGGAATATAAAAGCTCCCCCTAAAGTGAAAAATTTTCTATGGAGATGTTGTCAAAATAGTTTGGCTGTCAATTTCTCATTATGGAAGAAAAAATTGAAAAATAGTCCCATGTGCCCTATTTGCCACAAATAAAAAGAAACAATTGAACATCTTCTTTTTCTTTTGTAATTGGACATCCCGTCTTTGGAAGATGTCTCCCCTACCGTCCAATGTGCTTTTGAATTTTTCTAATAGGGTGGAAGCGTGGATGTTAGGGGTTCTGGAATCTTTGTCTGTTTGGTGTGGTTTTAATGTGGATGCAAAATCTTTATTTGCTTTTATTTGTTGGATGATTTGGAAGACAAGGAATGATGTTATTTTCAGGGCTTCTGATATCTTTTTATCCAATGTTATTTCTAAAGCTATGTCTTTAGCTGTCAGCTACAGTAAGATCTGTAAGGATGTTGTGCCCATTTCAAGGACAACTCCTCTTCGTCCTAATTGGAATTCTCATGTTTGGCTACCGCCCCCTGCAAATTGGCTCAAGTTTAACTATGATGGGTCTTTTATTAACGAATCAAATATTGGATCTTTTGGGTTCATTTGTAGAGATAGTGAAGGAAAGATGGTGGATGGACAAGTTTATTCTAGGTTTTTTGCCATCTCTGCCTTAGAGATGGAGGCTAAAGCTGTGGATCTTGCTTCTAATTTTATTGTTTGTAATCACTTAGAAAATATTATTATTGAATCTGATTGCAGCAATGTGGTATCGTGCATCAACAACCCGTCAGCAACTATGTGGAAAATTAACAAAATTGTAAAGAAAGCTAAAGATCTTACCAGGGACAACTCTTCGATTCGATTGAAGCTCGTCAGTAGATTGGTCAATCGGGCGGCTGATTAGGTGGTGAAGATGGCTTCCAGGGCTCTCCTCCCTCCCAACTGGGTTTGTGATGTTCCTCCTCAATTAGCAGATATTCTGCGTCATGACCGTGTCAATGATTCTGATCGGACTGGTATTGGCTGATGTTCCCCTAAGGGTTGAGTTTTCCCATGTTTGTTTTGTATTTCTAGATCTAGTAGTTGGTTTTTCCCCTATGTTTTGTTGACTGTTTTTGCTGACTGTTTTCAGCGATTTTGTTTGGCTTGTTGCCATCGTTTGTGTGAGGCTTTTGTTGGTTGGATATGTCTGTTGTTTGTACTCTTGATGAAATCTATGTATAGATGTTAAAAAAAAAAAACTCATTGTCAGATTCACTATTCGTGCAACCAAATACCTCTCCGTTTTCTAGAAAATTCAATTCAGCTACTCCGCTCCAACCACTCATAGACGAAACATCATCCGATGACTAAACCCTCCAAAAAGAGGTCCACAACTTCTCCGTAGCTCTATTTCATTTAAAAAAAATACTCAAAAGATAGAAAGAACATATCAAATTATCATAACAGCACCATTATAGAGCTGGAGATAAGGCTCTCTTTCCCTTCCCTCCTCCAAAACCAAAACCAAAATCTCTATATCACTCTCCTTCCCCTCCCTCCTCTAAAACCAAAACCAAAACCAAAATCAAAACCTCTGTATCACTTTCCAATGGTATCACTACTATTTCAGTCCTGTCACCCTCTTTTCTTCAATTCAACCCAACCCAACCTACCCCCATCACTACCTCCAATCCCAATTCACACCTCGACCTCGACGTTCCATTTTCCCCATAAACTCAACCCCAAGAAACATCCTTTTGTTTCAATCAGTCAAAGTCGAAGAACATTGTTTCCGGGAGGTTACAAGCGCCTGGAGATTAAAATACCCATTCTTATTCTCCAATTGAACCTTGAACAAGTATTGTTGTCATTATCAGATGATAAGACCTTTTTGGATGTCATTGATGAGGATGTTTCGGATAGGGTTGGAGTTGTGGTTTTGAATGGCAGTGAAGGGAGTGGTGGGAAGTTGTATGAAGCTGCGTGTTTGTTGAAGTCGGTGATTAGAGATAAATGCGGAACAATTCCTTTGAGTGGTGGGAGGTTGGTTTGGCGGTGGAGTGAGAAGTGGTGGGAGGTGGGTTTTTGGTAGGGGGAGGGAGTTGGTTGTGTGTGATGAGAGAGGGAGAGGGTTTTCGGTCGTGTGTGATGAGAGAGGGAGAGGGTGAGTTTTGTATTTTTTTTTTCTTTTTTTAGTTTTGGATTTTTAAATTAGGTGAGGGGTATTTTTGTCCATTTAGACAAAAAAAATGGAGAGAACCTGATTTCTGGGTTTAATTGCAATGTGTTGATAGTTGAGGGAGGTTTGCTGTAATTTATCCTAAATAAAAACCATATTATAGAATAAAACCAATATTATGATTTGATGACGTTTTCTAACAATATTATTTGCCTTTGTGATAAAAATAGTTTGTTTGAATCCCATTGTAACAAGAATATTTTAAGAGGGAATAGTTACTAGCGTAAATAAAATAAATATTTATTTACTTTTTTTATATTTAAGAAGATAAAAAACGATATGTACCGAGACGATAACACAAATATAGAACGATACAATGCTATTTGCTATACAGCCGCGTGATACGTATCTTTTTAGTGTTATATCGTATCATCCGATAAGTATCCGTGTATCATATGATACTAACAACTATGTTCTGTGTCCGACTTTTTTAGTGTCTTTATATGAGCGACATCAAATGAATTCACATCGAGTAGAATGGGATAGTATCTAGGGGTGGAAATTTTAGAAACGACAAGAAAAAACGACACGGAACGACATGAAATTGACACGATGTTTCGTGTTCGTGTTGTGTTTTTTTAAACGAAGTCATGTCATGTCGTGTTCGTGTCTTAATTATGAGTCGTGTCGTGTTTTTTAGCCCTGAAATTTAAGAAATTATGGTTGTCGTGTCGTGTCGTGCCGTGTTATTTTTTATTCGGGTCGTGTTCGTGTCAGTTAAAAAAAACGAATTCGTGTCGTGTTCGTGTCCGAAAAAACCTTGTCGTGTCGTGGCGGACCGAAACACGACCCGTTGACCCGAATTGCCACCCCTAATATTATCATTAATAAGTCTGGTGTGCTGCGTTTTCCGTTAGTATCATTCTTGAAGGTATAGACTGAACCTTCATTGATTTCATTCCTAAGACTGAGATATCCTAGTCCATAGCCTAGTTAAGACCTTAACCTGTTTGGAATGTTACTTGCAAGTACCTCTCAAGACTCCTTATATTATTTTATAACTCTACATATTTAACTAAAATTTTGCAAACGTTTAGGGTGGCCCCCTCCCCCCTTCTCATCATATGGTGGATCCGCTCGAGGCAAGATTCAACCACAACCTCAGGACCTTTACATGGACCAATATAGCTCAGCATGAATTTTCGGGGAGTAAATGATAATGATGACAGTGTTTGGGCTAAAATTTTCAGCTCCCGTCCCCAATTAGAAGATGAAGCTCTCTGATCTTTACACCTAGATAGGAATTTTTATGAGATCTGAGAGGATCAAAGATTGAGTAGGAAATGGTAATTAAATTTTTATATGTCATGTCACCTGAACTGCCTACAGCAACAGCCATTTCGAGGAAATTAGTTTCACTGAGAAGTGGAGGGTGAAAGACACCATTGATCGTAATTAGGACTGGGAACTATCCAAGCGTATCACTTTTACTCCCTATCAGGTATCCAATTGATTGAGTACCCCCTCCGCTAAATGTTTTGAAGCTAACGATAATGTTATATGGAAAGAGAGTTGAAATGGCAAATTCACAGCCAAGTTTGCTTGCAAACACCTTGTGAAGGACCAACAGCTGGGACCTGATTGTTTCAAGGTAAAAAAAACAAAAAAAATGATATGGACCGATACGGCTACATCACTGTGCTACTTGCCACACAACCATGTAGGGCCTGGGGCCCCTCAGCGACTGATAAAAATTGAATATTACCCTCCATAAAAATTGAATATTACTGTCCATAAATCTAAAATTTTAATTTACTAGAATGTTACAATATTAAGAGTAAACAGAGGAAAGTATAAACTGTGTTGTTTGTTTTTGCTTCTTCAGTCCCGATCTGAACCATTTTATTTTAAGTTCAGACTTAGAAGTACTGGATGGTATTTGTTTTAAAATCTTTCAGAGGTCATTTTTCCTCTTAATTGTTAAATGGTTAAGATGTTGAAACGCCTACGAATCTGAACACCAAATCTGTATTAGACTAAAAAGTAAATTCATATTTTCAAAGGTTTATTTCGATCAAAAATGTGCTTTTCAGATTTAAATTTTAGACTTTGGATTCAAAAAAAAATGAACACCCTTATGGTACTTTAAAAGACATAGGCAAGGTTAATATAATTGCAGATTACTTCTTATGGTTGTAGATTCCTGACTTTGCTGCGTGTTTATTTATAGTTTTGTTGACAATTTGTTACATTTGTATACTTCTGACTTCAATGCAATTTATTCTCCAAGTTTGATTTAATACCCTAGTGGAATTTGGATGCTAAACTCAACATTGGTAATTGGAAATGTACAGATAATCAATCTGGTGTAGAGGGTTCTGATGTTTGTTCTACTGAAGAAAATGAACTCACTAAAGTTTCAGAAGATAGTGAGATTTCTGATTGCTTCAAAGGCCAGCCGGAGAAGGTATGACGCCACATCAGGCCTAAAGCGGAACGATCTGTTAAGTCCTGAAACCACAACACAATAGTTGTTTCAAATATAAAGTGTCAACCGCTTTTCATTGTGTAAATAGATTTAACTTTGTTGATTTAATACGGTGTTACTCATTTGGTGTGGGTTTCATCCTTTTTAGCTCGACCAACCATGCCTCTTGACATTTCTTTTCAATACGACTCCTATCTACATTGGTGGGAGATACCTGAAGGTATGGTAATTTTAGTCACTTCTTCAACAAGTTTCATTTGACCATATCAATTTTCCTATTACTCTCTCTCTCTCTTTCTCTCTCTTCACCCGTCTCACTTATGCATTTGTATTAATATGTTTCTTTATTTTAGTGATCCCTATGTTGTTGTAATATAAGTGTACTAGGGGTTGACTGTGTCTGTGCCTATGGATCAGAAATATCTATTATTTCAACTCAACAAAGCGTTTTCCCAATTATTTAGGATCGGCTATGATAGTACAAGTATAGCACCCTGTCGAGGCAGTATTCTTCTACAGTCGCATGTTCAGGCCATACAGGCCGCGGCCGGTACCTCACTCAGGGCGCGACCAGAACTCCTATAGGGTGCGGCCCTCTCAATCAGAGGCCGCGGCACCCCATCTTAGGGTACACGGCCCCCCTTCAACAGCTCAGCGCTGCTTACTCTGTGGGCCGCACGCCCTCATCCACATCTACTGCAGACTTGGTATACGCCACGTGCTCAGGGCACGTGACTCAACTCACTTCCTCATAAATAGAGGACCACACCTGGAAATGAGAGATCGGTTCCACACACGCCTGAGGCACTACAACACAGATTCTCTCTACATCACCCCAACATAAGCTTTGGAGGCCTAGAATCTGCATTACAGCCACCTCACGGGCTCACCGGAATCTCCAATACTGTCATGTACTCTCCTTTATTCTCATACGTGTACGCCTCTATAGGCACGATTATATTGTACAATGCAACGCACATAATGAGAACGGATCAACACAGTGGACGTAGGCCTATTTTAGAGGCTGAACCACTCTATACCTTGTCTTCTCTCTGTTTGCTTGCTTTACTTGTTTAACACACACATATAGCTTTTGATCTGCTGATATGAGAACGCCTTATGGCCGATTTCCTGTATCATCAGTTTGGCGCCGTCTGTGGGAACGAGATATTTCAATCTTGTTTCTCTACATATATGAGTTCTTCAAACACCTTATTCGATCCCTGAGGGTCCTTTGGATCATCTCCTCATGGGTCGGTTACTGGTTATTGGACTCCGCATCACATTTGCCCCCTTTAACGGGTATTTCATATTTTTGGATCTGTCTTTGGATCTTCATTTAATGGCTTTGAATCTATTTGGCATACCCCTGTGATATCATTCCATCTAGATAATGCTAAAATGCGTGGTGGACTTTAGTCCCAAAAAGGTGGATGATTAGGGAAGGGCTATATTCACCCCATTTTTGTTGTCATCTACCTATGATCTAGGGGTTACCATTGAATTTGTGCCATATTGCGCACCGCAAGGAAATTCTCTCATCAATGGACCCTAGTAGGTTTTCTTCACGTGTTGGGGGAGAAAATATCAGCTCCTGTCTTGGGCTCTCCCCTGCCCAGACAGGGGTGCGGCCTATAAGGTCAACAGTATCTCATGCCGCGACCCCTACTGGTGCAGACCTACCACAACAGTTCAAAATCATCGTGGGAGGGATTTGAGTGGCCTTTGGATCGACCTTGGTGAATAACATTAAAAGGCTGCGGCAGTGCACTTATGTGCCATACTGGCCGCGGCCTCAGCAGCATAATCGTGGAGCAATTCAACCCCCCTTCCTGATACTTCTGTGATCACTCACCTCTGTTAGTTTTGTCTCAGATTCTGTATACTTTATAAAGACTAACAAAAGCAGAGATGGAAGGAGAATCCAGCCGGAGTGCAGAAGTCAAGGATGAGATTGTGCAACTATACAATCACCTTAATCACCTCTATGACAACCACGCCTCACTTCAGACCCAGGTCAATTTTCTAACTCAGAGGGTGCTAATGCTGGAGGCCTCGGCATCTAAAAACATAGGTGCGGAAGTGGAGGAAACAACAAAGCCAGCCTTGCCTGCCGCGGCAATAAATGAAACCGCGGAATCAACTGTCAGAGGTCAAAAAAAGCATAAAAAGTCGGGTGTCTATACTCAGTTGAGCCTCCCGATTGAAGAGATCTTGGAGTTCATCAAAGAGGACAAGATTTTGAGGTGGCCAGAAAATTTGAGAGCTCCACCCCACAAGAGGAACAAAGCTACCTGGTGCAAATTCCATCGGGACCATGGCCATGACACAGAGCAATGCTATGCTCTGAAGGATGAAGTTGAAAGGATAATTGGGCAAGGGATGCTGCAGCGATTCCTGAAGAATGCATAAGGGATTCAGCCAGACCTGGCAGAGGCTGCATGCCGCATCTCATCCTTAGTCTTTCTAATTTCAACTATTTCTGTTAATGTTTTATGAAGCTCATTGCAGCCTTAACACTCAAGACTTTATGTTTTGTTAACAAAGTCATTAGCTGCAACATACATATATAAATATATGAACTAGCAAGTTTAGCTATATCTGATATTTCTCTTGGTTTCATAACCTGTTATCTCACAAAAAGACTTTTTGTCTTAAACAGATTCCAGAGGAAATATAACAAAATTATCTCGAAGGATTATTCTACTTCGGGATGCACTTATGGATGGGTTACGACCTCCATTAGCCTAGAAGTCTCCCTCGCAATGTGCAACTACATCTTATCATATGATGACCATATCCGCAAAAGTATCTGAGGATCCAAGGAGCTTTTATTAGCCACAAGGGCCTACAATGATGATTCTCTGCTCTTGGAGTGCGACATTAGCCACGGGGGCTTATAATGCCCGTTCTTAGCTTCTGGGACGCGTCATCGAGCCGGGAGGCTTACAATATCTAGCTAGGGATGGCTTTATATATATCATTAGCTGTGGGTGGCTTAATAACATAACCCAGCCTGGAGAGGCCTGATAGTGTCTCGCATATTAGCTATGGGTGGCTTAATAACATAACCCAGCCTGGAGAGGCTTGATAGTGTCTCGCATATTAGCTGTGGGTGGCTTAATAACATAACCCAGCCTGGAGAGGCTTGATAGTGTCTCGCATATTAGCTATGGGTGGCTTAATAACATAACCCAGCCTGGAGAGGCTTGATAGCGTCTCGCATATTAGGGCTTGGTGACACGACCTAGCTCGAGAAGACTTGGAAACACCAACATTTGTCTACGGAGGTACCTTGTTCAGATGAACCCAAAGTGCGCCGCAGACCACCGATACGGTTGCAGAGCTCCAGGAGCCATTCATTCATGAAAGTGCTAAGGCACTAATATCTTGAAACATGAGAACGCCACAACATCAAATCACCAAGTCTAAGGAAAGAGCTCACTACATGTTCCATGTGGGTTATGGGATGACAAAAGATAAACGGTTCAGACAACCGGGTGCAATGAAGGTAGCGGGGGACCCATGCAATCAGCAAGTCCCAGCCTAGAAATCAAGGCCACGGCAATCAAGTGAAGATATTTGCATGACGCGGCATAATGAAGGGTCGCGGCTTGTACGCAGCTGCCTTGATGATTCAACACAATTTTGTGTGGGCGCAGACAGACAGAAAATCAAACGACGAAATCGACCTCTCTCCGCGGACTTAAAATGTGATGTCATCGAGACGCGGATGCATTTTCAATAATGAGGCAGTAACGTGCAACCATTCATTATAGCAGACAATGTAAAACATGCAATATAGAAAAGCAAGGAATATTAAGCAGTCAATCGTAGTGATAAAAATATGGCCGCAGCCTTTGTATTAATAGCCATAGATTACAGAATGGAGGCCGCAGCCACAACAGATGTTTAAGATTACAAAAAGGAGGGACGCAGCCCTATATTGATGATGCAACAGAGATTAAGAATTTAAGAGGCTGCGTCATCATCATCATCAGCCTCTTCTCCGCCCGCGGCAGTCTCTGTCTCTCCGTCCTCAGCCGCTGCCGCTGCGGCCAAGGAGGAGGTCCTTGCATGGAAGTTAAGTGATGCCGAGCATCAAGAGAGCATTGCTTAGCTTAAGGCCGCGGCAGAAGAGAGAGAAAGAAAAGACGTCGTACTTCCTCTTCTGGACCACAATCACATCCGCGGCCTGAAAGAAAAGACGTTAGAAAATATGGAAAAATATGGGATGCAAAGTCAAATGACAACTGGTACGTACCCTCAGAAGGCTATGGAGGCCACAGTCCTCCAGATCTTCATGATCTTCTCCTACCAGCCTGTCAAGGTCCACGGCATCCAAGGCTCGCTTCATTCTCCGCGCAGCCTTTGCGATAGTGTCCCAGGAAGAATTTGGGTCAGGCTGCCTTAATTGAGGCCTTGGTCTACCATCTGGCCCGGACTCTCCGCGGAATTGGGGAGGTGGCAAGTTCGCATTAATCACCACTACAGTTGGCGGTGGAGGAGAGGATGATTGAAGGGGGACTTCAGCTGAAATCAGGCCAGCCGCGGTAAAATTTTCCCCTATGTCGTCATCAAAATGTTCATGCTGCGCAGGGTTTTCATCATTAACCACCTGATCCGTGGCAGGATCAGTATCCTTCTCTCCAGATGGGGCCGCGGCCGGTCCCTTGGCCTTGGACCTCTTCTTCTTTCTGCTTCGCGCAGTATTATTTAGGATGACTGCATCCTCATCCATCTCTGCTAGCTGCGCCGTTAGCAGGTCCCTGTCAACCTCTTCACTTGAAAAATAATAACACGAGTTCAAGGAAAGAAACGACCGCGGAATAAAAATAATGGCACAGTTAATTACCTTCCGCACCCATTTGTTGAGGAATGGATTTGTTTGGGAAAAATTCCGCCTCAAATATAGTTGTCTACGTTACAAGTATGCTGAACTTCTTGTGCTCAGCAGGAACTTTCGCAGCCTCAGCAACTCTTTTTTCCTGCCACTTGTTCAAATGCAAATTGTCAAGGGCTGCAGAAAGAAAAGACAATTCAAGTTAGTGGAAGTTACATGTGAAATAAATAGGACGCGTCTATAATCTTATACCTAACTTCGAGGGTGACCCCCACCGCTGCGGCATTTTATACGCTCTCTCTCTTTCATTCTCCTCGGGGTGCATCTCCCAGCCTTCACCGGAGATGTAGAAATATTTCCCCTTCCAGTTTTTCACACTGGTCGGTCTCCCAGTGTAAAGGGTCTCGTCCCTACCGTGGCTAGAAAAGTAGTAGTAGCCCGCGAACTTTACCGAGTTTTCCTTTGGGCGGTAGAAGTGAAAGAACTCCGCGGGAGTGATGTCTTTTTTGAACAACTTCTCCCAAAGGACAACTGCAGCGAGAATGGCCCTCCAGCCATTAGGGTCCAACTGTGCGGGGGTCAGGTTCATCGCCTGAAAAAGACGACGGATAGGAACTGGGACAGGTAACCGCAGCCCATAAATGAACGCGTGCAGGGGGAAGTAAATTCCGTCATCAAATAGACCCGTGCACGGTCTTTGGTTCGCGCCAGGGGCTGAACACATCAAATTTTTTGGAAATTCGAAGGCCTCAGCCACCTGCTCAACCCAATTTTGGGTCATTAAGCTGCGGATATCAAGCGCGGCCAAGGGTCTCTCAGCCCTCCCTGATGTACCTCCAGGCTTATTTCTAGCAGCCGCGGTAATATCTCCTTCACCCATGGGATGAGTACTTGAGTTGGCTTCCTCTTCCATCAGCGGAGATTGGAAAACCTTCCCAGATGCGGAGTCCGCGGAGTCTGAGTCGAGTATGATGCAGTTCGGGCAATCTTTTAATTTGTAAGGGCCTATTGACCTTAGAGGAGGCACGAAAGTAAGCTCGGGGGGAGAGGTCCGAGAATGTTTTGCCCAAAAGCCTCTCAGGAACTCGTCTAGGTCAAAGCTCATATGGCTGCAGCAGTACCTGAAAGGCAGAGTTCGCAGTTAGGCGCCGCAGCCAGTATGGTTTGTAAGACTAAGAAGTCGCAGAAGGGTATCTTTAAGTATTAAAAATGTCGAGATCGTATTGCCCCAACTAGGCCGCGATAAACTCCATATCAGTAGAGGAACATAGGTTGCCGCGGTAATAAGACAAAATTGCTTTTAGGGCATTCGTGGACACGGCCATTCCTAAATTTTCAGTACACTCAAGGCTATTCCTAGACTACCAGGGGGGTTATTTGATGCCGCGAATGATAGTTTGAGGGACCGCGGCCATTTACCACGGAATGACGCAGAATTGCAAGTTCAGACGATTATTAAACCTTACCATGCCGCGGCCTCTATCCTAAACAAGTGATTACCTAAATCTCATCATTTTTCGGATCAAACCCACATAATACGGAGTGTTCAATTATGAACATCAAGAACAGTTATATGTATTTCATCAAGAACATCAAGAACAGCATATGTGGGAAAAGCGAAACGAACAAATAAAACCCTAGATTTCTAGCGAATAAACCAGGAAAGGCATCAAAAGGAATGAAAACTGTAAATGGTGGTTGAAAAATCACCTGGAAATGAAGAAAGTCACAAGGATCAGCTACAGACCACCTTGAACTGCCACACACCGCCTCGGAAGGTCGCCGGAATATGCAAGAAGGAATGCGTAGAGTTTCGCTCTCGATTTTCTCTCAAAAGTTTTAGAAACGTAATGAAGTACACGGCTAGAAACAATTTATATAAGGGAGCGCGGAAGACGAATCGTCGCTTTGGAAGCACCGCGGCACCTAGGCTACTTAGCCGCAGTCCCAATATATCTCCCTTGGCACTACGGCTTGGGGGCTTACTAATAGTACAAGTATAGCACCCTGCCGAGGCAATATTCTTCTACAATCGCATGTTCAGGCCATACAGGCCGCGACCGGTACCTCACTCAGGGCGCGGCCAGAACTCCTATAGGGCGCGGCCAGAACTCCTATAGGGTGCGACCCTCTCCATCAGAGGCCGCGGCACCCCACCTTAGGGTACGCGGTCCCCCTCCAACAGCTCAGCGCTGCTTACTCTGTGGGCCGCACGCCCTCATCCACATCTACTGCAGACTTGGTATACGCCACGTGCTTAGGGAACGTGACTCAACTCACTTCCTCATAAATAGAGGACCACACCTGGAAATGAGAGATCGGTTCCACACACGCCTGAGGCACTACAACACAGATTCTCTCTACATCACCCCAACATAAGCTTTGGAGGCCTAGAATCTGCATTACAGCCACCTCACGGGCTCACCGGAATCTCCAATACTGTCATGTACTCTCCTTTATTCTCATACTTGTACACCTCTATAGGCACGGTTATATTGTACAATGCAACGCACATAATGAGAACGGAGCAACACAGTGGACGTAGGCCTATTTTAGAGGCTGAACCACTCTATACCTTGTCTTCTCTCTGTTTGCTTGCTTTACTTGTTTAACACACACATATAGCTTTTGATCTGCTGATATGAGAACGCCTTATGGCCAATTTCCTGTATCATTAGGCTAGAAATGTCTATTATCTATATTTTTAAAATTATGAGACTGAAATATTCTTGGTAAAAGTTAAAATAATATGTACAACTCGTATCCTTGAATTACTCTATATGTGTCCTTGTGTTTATATTTAACCGGCCAATTACAATTTTATAATATTTAATATCCTTATCAACTAAAAAAAATAATCAACTTTATTAAGGTGTTGGCTCTTCATAGCTTCCCCCCACTAAAATTACTATCTTATTGTACCATCTATATCATACATACCAAAAGTACTATCTTTCCTCTTTATGTTCTCTCTCACAAGCTATTTACGCACAGTTCTGTTTTATAGTGTATATATTGTTGCCAGATATATATAACATGATAAGATGAACTTTGGTAGTACAAGTTTGAATTTGATAGAGGTTACGCAGATGTATTAGTGTTTTCTTGTATCTTTAGACGATGAAAGAATGGGCGATCCAACTGTTGAGGTACTATTAAATTCTTCAACTCATGCTAGCTTTCATTATATGTTGGTGTTCATGTGGTATATTGATGGGAAAACATAATAATTATGTGCTTTTCTTGTAGGAAATAATTGGTGGCAACACTCTTCCTTTGTGCCGGGGTGATGGCTACAAGTTACATGCTGCTGGTAGAGAGGATATTGATGTATAAAATCTTTTTGTTCTTAAACATACATTTGGAATGGGAGGGATACGGTTCTGGTAATGGAATTACTATTTTTCAGGTGCGGATGTTGGGTTCAGGCTGGCCTTTTCTGATTGAGATACAAAATGCGCGCCGCGTTCCTTCTGATGTGTTTATAAAAGAAATAGAAAGTAAAATAAATAGTTCGGAAGGAAAATGAATGAGTAAAATTACATATTCAAACATATTTCTGGCTTTGTTTATTTTACAGTGCTTTATATTTTGGTTGTTTTTACTCAGGTTAGGGTTAAAAATCTCAAAGTAGTAGGTATTGAGGTGTGAAATTAGTGGCGGATCCAGGATTTTGAGTCAGGGGGTGCGAAAAGTTCTGACGAAACCCGGGGGCTTGGGGGCGGGAGCCCCCGAGGCCATTTTTTTTAGTTTTTTTTTACCTTTTGTTGCAATTTTTTAACCCTAATAATGCTGGAGACGGAGAGGAGACAGCAGTGCTGGAGACGGAGAGGAGGAGACAACAACGCTGGAGACGGAGAGGAGCGGAGCTTCCGCTGCTGGATTTGTGATGTTCAAAAATGGAGGCTCGCGATGAGAGAGAGACGATTTCGGTTAGGTTAGAAGTGTTATAAAATGCGTGTTTGTATATCAGATGCGTGTAGAAATTAGAATTATATTTATTTGTATTTGTGCCCCACAAACATAAAATCTTCTATTATGAAACACGACACAAAGGTCCAAAATAAATAAATAAATAGCCTAAACCCGGGAAAAAAATCCGAAAAACCTAGGTGGGCGGTCGCCCACCCTCGGGAACACCTAGGTCCGCCCCCAACCCACTAAATCAGAGATTCCTGAGGAACAACTTTGTTTTTTCTTTAAAAGGGTTATTGTAATCAATTATTTGTTATAATTTTTATTAGGAGAGTTAAAAGACTACTCAATTGTGAGGGTTGCTTTTTATAGAAAAGTTGTTAAGACAATGCAACTTTTGCCATCTAGAGGTGGCTGGAAATGGAATCAAATTATTGTTTTCATGGAATCCAAGAACATGTATTTTGATGATAAATTAAAATACTGTACAAAGATAAAACAACCACCTATCAGTAGTAGCAGTTCATTTCATGTGTTATAAATTCCTGATTTGGTTTTATATATCATTTCATTTCATTAGTCTCCTGTTATAAATTTTGTTGTATGAATCCTCGATGCACGGGTTATAAATTCCTGTTTTTATAGAATTGGAAGATTAATTCATTATTTATGTTTGGATATAAATTTATGTCTTGATTATATTTAGGAGTTTTCTTTTCTTGGAGGAAGTAATTGTTGTGATATTTTTTTTTTACCTTTTTTTAGTTGCATTATAGGTGTTTGACAATATGCCAACACTAAAAAAATATATTTTTTGATTTCATTTCATGATACGAGATTTCATTTGTCTATTAGAGCTCTTAATTGTAGGAGCTAACAATTGTAGCATATTTCATTTGCCTAAAACCATACTTGATAGTTTGTGTTTGTATTTGTGCAAAACCTTTCGGCAAATAATTAATTAATTACACATTTCTAAACTTTTTTTTTACTAAATTTAAATTTGATAGTGTCATGTCTTTATGCACACGACGTTACCATAAATTTGGTTGTCTTTCTTTTTTTGGTCGATCGAACTTACTACCTTTCATAACTTGACTTACTCGACTATCCGCAATGGATTTTGAACATAAATAATTATACTTATTCCTCAAGCAGAGGATGAATAATTATAGGTTGAACTGCTAGCTCTTGCTTGGTATTTGAAGTTAATTTCGAATAGGCATCATAACACGGAGAAGAATGATGAAGATTTTGATAAAGATGTCGAATATTTATTTCGCTTTCTACGTTACCGATTTACTTTTTCAGCAATCTCCACACAAATTACTTCTATCAATTTGATTTCATAAGATAAAACAATCGGAATATCAACATCAGCATAAATGAGTTCTCATTTTTTTCCCAATATGATTTTTGTCTTCATTCTAAACATTCTTCGCTTTTTACAATTACATAGATCTTGAGCATGTTGAGCATTCTGTATTGAATAACATTGTTGTGCTATAATAATTTATTTGTTCTACCCAAGGTTTTAAAAAACGCAGGGCGTGACCGAGGCGTGGAGGTCAAGCCTTAAGCCTTAGAAGCCTGGATGGACCTTATGGGTAAAAAGGTGTTTAGGCATTTTTTTAATATATTTTAATATTTTTTAACCATGACAACGCTATTAAAAATAGTAAAATGGTACATACCTTAAAAATATGTCTGAATATTTGTAAATTAAAAAAACTATTTTTTTAAACACTAAAAAACTCGCGTTTTTCTCGCCTTACTTCAAAAAAACTCACGTTTTTTCACGCCTTATCCCCCCAAAATGCGCGTTTTTTCACGTCTTACTCTAAAAAACCTTGACCATCGTTAACCACGCTTAGGGTCAAAACTTGGTGTATCTAAAAAGCCCCACGCCTAAGCGCATTTTTTAGAACACTGGTTCTACTTAACTACTAATGCAATTTCTTTCCTAAGTTGACATCCCATTAGTTAAATTTTTGTTAACTGAATGATAATATATGGAACATTTTCAAGTATAATTATATAAGAATTTTTTTATAATCCGCGCATCGCGCGAGGTTAAAACCTAGTTAATTAAAATGTTGTTTGGAAAAACATTGTTAAGAGATGTGACTGTTCAAAAGTCAAATCCTTTCCTGGAAAATGCCAACCCCACCTACTTGCATCCCTTCTTGCACCCTTTCACCACCTATCTAATGGACCATATGTAGTTTTTTTTAAACACCAAAAAATATTGTTAAAAAATAGGTTTGCGCTAACAAATATGTATACTTGGAATGTATGTAACAAGCATACCATTTTTTTTAAATAATAAAAAAAAATTGAGTTTAGTTTTTTGTATGGTATTTTAACATTTCAAGGGACCCCTATAAAAAATCATCTAAAAATAACGGTTTTTTCTATTTTAAAAAATCCGGCCAAACATTAAAACCTGTGAAAGTTTGACCGACTTTTTTATAATAGAAAAAAAAGTTATTTTGAACTGATTTTTTTATTATGGGTCCCTTGAAATGTATAAATACCACATAAAAAAATTCAAGTCAATTTTTTTTTAAAATATTTTAGAAAAATAGGTTTGCGCCAGCAAGTATGTATACTTGGTCTCTCTCTCTATCTATCTATTTATCTATCTATCTATATATCTATCTATCTATCTATCTATCTATCTATCTATCTATCTATCTATCTATACGCGCACACACTCTTGCGTGACATGTGGATCGCTGCAAAAGTTTTTTTTCCTTTAGTGTTTTTCAGACCTGTCAGTGGGTCAGTGGGTCAGGTTATTGTCATATGATAACATGTTCGTATCAAAAATCCTGAAATCCAAACACGTCCCATTAACAAATCGGTTCTAAAGAAAAAAATATCCAAACCATTAGTGTTAACGAGTCACCCGACCCAAACCGTTAACATCCGTTAAATAAAATTCTCCATCAAAATAAAATATAATTAATTTTTAAAAGTGTTAATAGCAATACGACCCGGACAACAAAAAGTTATCATTATTAAAAATAAGCATTTTTATAAGCAAATAGTTAGGGTAGTGTTAACAAGTGCAAACGAGTCTTAATTGGCCATATCAAAATTGTCAAACTCGAACTGTCATCTTAACGGGTCTATCGTGTTGACCCGGTATTAACCCAAACTCCACCTTAAACTTACCTTATTACCCCCCCCCCCCCCACATTTTATTCACTTGCTTTTATCCTCAACATGTCAAATTTTTCATATTAGTTCAAAAGGATCCCTTCGGATGGGTGATTAAGCATACGTATTTCAATACATGTAATTAATTTAATCGATTAATGCTTGTTATAAGTCACTTGTGCAATGCAACTAAAAGAGATTTGTGTTTAAATTTTGATGACAATGAGGTCCTTGCATTGTTATCTGACCTCATCTGACTCAAATGAGGCCCTTGCATTCTCGATTGAAACTATAATATACAGCCTCGGATATAACAGAAATTAAGGGTTTTAGTTTTTAATTGTAATTGTAAATTGTTCTTTTTAAAATTGTAGACAACTACTTCATCCAGTTGTTTTGTTGTTAGTCGTGGTTGCCGAAAATTTCAAATAGGTTTTGTGTGGGTGCTGCTGGGGGATTCTAAAATAGGGGTAGGATAGTCATTTTTATTAATCAATACTGTTTTGTTAATCATAAAAACCCAACATAACCGATAATGTTACATCACGTTAAAAACAGTTTTGTCATGAATCCTGGATGTTTAATCTTCATGCAATTGCAAAATCATAAGTTCTATTTAACTATGATCAAAACTGACATTTATCCATTGAAATTGATTGGAATAAGGTGACTTGAATGCTCCTGTCAAAGCTTCCTTTGAATCCCTTCTTTAATAGCCCAAAATTACTCTCTTATGTGCCCAGAATATTTGTGAGAAAATACGAATAATGAGAATTTTGGATTTTCTCTCCCTCCTTAGAAACAATGTGTATTGAGATGACACTAGATGGTGTAGAGGTCTCTATTTATAAGGGGAAGAGGGCCGGAATCCTAGTGGATGTGGGACTCTTTTCAAGTTTTCCACTAATGCTACTAACCATCATGTGACTAACGGATAAGATTTACCCAATCTTTTAATATCTTTATTTACCACATTCCTAATTAATTATCTAACATTTATTAAGACCACATAAATGGGAAATTCGGAATTTAATACAATTAAAATTAAATAATTAATTTCGTCACTTAACATTAATTTTTAACAATCTCCCACTTGGTCTTAATAATTCGTATAATTAGATTAGGTATCATAAGGTTCACAATCATTGATAAATTTAGTTTGCTAAATCAAATGATTCACGGATGCGAGTCATGGCGGTTCCATGCTATTCAAGAGCATGGTTCTTTCCATGTACCACAACACCAATGTTTCATTCAACTAAGCCTTTAATATTGGGTATCATAATGGCCTCATAATATCCTTTTGAATAAGGACTATTTCCGTCAACAATAATTCAGAATTATATGCATGCATTCACAAAAGACAGAAATAATAGAAATCAGAAACACTTTTATTGAATTCAAGTAATAGTGTCAAACAACTAAGCCAAAATAGCAATCATAATCTAACTAATCGAGATCCGTCTCTTTGACATGTTCCATAAAGGTCTTCAGAGGAAGTCTTTTCATAAGAGGATTTGTTATGTTATCACGCGTACTAATGTGATCAATTGACACTCTTTGTTTCTGAACTTCTTCTTTAACTGATATGTATTTCATCCCAATATGCTTAGAAGCCTTAGTATACCTATCGTTCTTCGAAAATAAGAGTGCTGCGACATTATCACAATAAATTTTCAGTGGCTTAGATATTGACCCCATAATTCTAAGTTCTGAAATAAAGTTTCGTAGCCATAATCCATGATTTTTAGCTTCGAAGCAAGCTACGTATTCAGCCTCCATAGTAGATGATGCAATGACGCTTTGCTTTGCACTTTTCCATAAAACGGCTCCTCCAGCCATAAGGAAGACATAACCCGAAGTACTCTTCCTACTGTCAAGCCATCCCCCAAAATCTGAGTGTGAATAACCAATCACCTCAAGGTGATCAGTCTTTCGATATGTGAGCATGTAATCCCTGTCCCTTGCAGGTACCTCAGCACTTTTTTTGCAGCTTTCCAATGGTAAATCCCCGGATTGCTTTGATATCTGCCTAGCATCCCAACGATAAAACTGATATCCGGCCTAGTGCAGACTTGTGCATACAACAAGCTCCCTATATGCGAAGCATAAGGCATGCCTTTCATGTGCTCCCTTTCTAAATCACTTCTAGGGCATTGACTTAAGCTGAACTTATCCCCTTTCTAAAGTGGAACATTAATGGGATTGCAACTTTGCATGCTAAATCTTTCTAAAACTTTGTTAATGTAAGCTTTCCGAGACAATCCCAACATTCCTCGTGATCTATCCCGAGATATTTCTATCCCGATCACGAAGGATACCTCACCTAAATCTTTCATTTCAAAATTTTTTGAAAGGTACTTCTTGGTTTCACTTAATAAACCAAGATCACTGGTGGTGATAAGTAAGTCATCAACATATAGTACTAAAAACATAAACTTACTCCCACTGATCTTCAGGTATATGCACCGATCAACATTGTTTTCCTTAAGCCCAAAGGATGTAATGGTATCGTGGAACTTAATTTACCATTGACGAGAAGCTTGCTTTAGGCCATATATTGACTTCCTTAATATACAGACCATGTTTTCCTTTCCTTCCTTTATGAAGCCTTGTGGTTGTTCCATGTAGACTTCTTCTTTTAAACTCCCATTTAGAAAAGCTATTTTTACATCCATTTGGTGCAACTCCAAATCATAATGAGCCACCAATGCTAATATGATTCTTAATGAGTCCTTCTTTGAAACTGGAGAGAAGGTCTCATTATAATCAATGCCTTCTCATTGATTAAAACCTTTGGCAACAAGTCTAGCTTTATGTCGTTCGATATTGCCTTTTGAGTCAAGTTTGGTCTTAAAGATCCACTTACACCCAACTCGTTTTTATCCTTCGGGAAATTCGACCAACTCCCAAACTCTGTTGTCATTCATAGATTTTATTTCTTCATTCATGATGTTAACCCATTTATCTGAATCATCAGTATTTACAGCTTTTTCATAAGAAAATGGATCATTAATATTCCCTATGTTAAATTCGGTCTCTTGAAGGTATACCACATCATCATCCGGAATGGACGATCTCCTTTCTCTTTGAGATCTTCTTAATGGCACTTCCTGTGGTGCTTCAAAAGTTTCATCGGTTATAGTCTCATTATGTGGTTGTTCAGCCGGTTGATCATCCCCTTGTTGTTCATTATTATTGGTTTGGTCAATGATCGATTCAACAAATACATTAGGAAAAACAGGTATGTTATAAAATCTGAGTATTGGAATTTGTACCCCGACTTCTTGAATGATTACCTCCCTTTCTTTTATACTCCCACTTACTTCACCTTCTTCAAAGAATTTAGCATTTCCAGTTTCAATGATTCTAGTTGTATGATTGGGACAGTAGAATCTATATCCCTTCGACTTTTTTTGTAGCATACCATGGGACTCTTTTCAAGTCTCCCACTAATGCCACTAACCATCATGTGACTAACGGATAAGATTTACCCAATCTTTTAATATCTTTATTTATCACATTCCTAATTAATTATCTAACATTTATCAAGACCACATAAATGGGAAATTCGAAATTTAATACAGTTGAAATTAAATAATTAATTTCGTCACTTAACATTAATTTCCAACAATTTTATCATTTTGTTCTATAAAATAACTGAAAGAAACAAGCGGGGTTGTAGTAATGATTGTGGGGTTTATATAGAAACATATACCAAATGTAACGCCCCGTCCCGGATTGGAGTTACCGTTGGAATAACCCGTATCCGAACCAAGGTGTTAAGGGGAGGGGATAAAACATTTTATTAAATTAAAAAAAATAGTTGTTGCATTATATGTTAATAGAATCTTGATTTCTTTTGTTGTAAAAAGGTGAGGCCCATATCATGCAGATTAGTGTTCAATTAACAATTTAACAAGTAAACCTTTAACAAGATTTAATCCATAAATAAAGCACAAATCCCTGTATTATTACAATTTCCAAATAGTTCCAGTTCAAACCAAATTGTCTTAACAAAACATAAGGGATTGCAATTCAAAATAAGTCTATGGATTAAAATCGGTTGCAGAACCTCTAACGACGACTAGCGCTTTCCGCGACCTTTCCAACGTCCTTACCTGACGTACCACCTGTTGTACCTGGGGTTTTGGAAAATAGGGTATGAGCGAAATGCCCAGTAGGGTGGCAATACTAGGCAATAATTTTCATAGCAAAATACTATACATATACAATTCATTTTAGTAATTCCGAAAAACATCATTGTCCCATATTCATTAGTTATCATTAATGATTATATTAGTTAACATTTAACTATGCTAACAATATTCAAGAAGTCTTCATTATATTCAACTAAGTTATCATGTATCTATACTAACAAGATTCTTTAACCTAGTCATAGATGCACCTATATGCAATGCCCTTGGCTACGTGCCCACTAACACTTAGCATTTTTGATGTCCCATGCGAGGAACGTAATTAATTCCAATTATGTCATTCACATAATTATTAATGAATTCTTATTCATTCATTAGTCTAAGTTTCATGAATTTTTCTCATTCATTACTTAACATTATTTTTTTGGTATTTTGCCAACAAACACTCACGGACTTCGTGGCCTCACACCACCGGTCTCTGCCGCCATATACTACTGCAGTTTGTTTGGGATCTTTCACCACTAGGGACGCTATGCCCTCCTTAATAATTTTCTCTCGGCGTCATCCGAATATCATATATTACATGTTTTTAACATTAGTCTCAATGTTCACATTCAACTTATTCGGTTTTATTATTAAACCCGTTATTAGTCCATGCATCCTACGAGCCGATGAGGCATTCCAGTGTCCGCGCCGAACACTAAAATATGCTAAGTCTCCATTACTATACTTTGATTTACCAAAATGCTATCTTACACTTTTATTATCTAAAAAGCATTTCCTTAGCATTTTATTTAAAGTATTTTTCATGTAAAAACACCATTTAAGTGACTTTTTCTTATATTTACCAAATCTGTCACTAAGGCATTTTTAACCAAAAATTATATTTTTTTTTAAGTGGTTTTATGCAAAAAAATTATTCTTTAATGTACTACATGTTTCCACCAACATTTAAACCTTTATTAGTGATGTACAACCCATTTTAGCACATTTTTATATATAAACCCATCTACATAATTATAAGCCTTATTTAACATATTCAAGAGGCTTAAACTAATATTTCAACATATTAGATTTTGGGGCTATTTTTATGAGATTACCAATCACATATTTAAACCACTATACCTCAACATTAGTCATATTGATGTCAAGATTAATACATACTATATACACTATTTCATGAAAATGGGTCTTCTTCCATAGAAAACCCAACAATGCATTCTTGTAGTATTCCATTTTCTATGTTCATTTCATGAGGTTATTACATTTATAGCATGATTTCAACATGTATAATAATCTGAAAATTAATCTAATATCATCCTCTCCATTTATCATTTTTCACAAAATGGATTTTTCATAGCATATGAAAATAAAGGATAAGAGCTAAAAAGTCACATTTTTTCATCATCTTGTTCTATTAGCATTTGAAATAAAAGAGTTTAAGAGTGAGAAAAACCCTACTTGAATGAATAGATGTGAAGAAGATGAAGTGGAGCTCCCAAAAGTTCCACCAAAAACTCCAACCAAGACTCCCTTTGAGCTCCAAAAAGCTCTCTGAAAATTTCCCACAAGTTGTTCCAGCCTTGAGGTTAGCTTTAATTGTGTTTGGAGACCCTTAGAGTGGTGTTTTGATGGTGTTAAAGGGGTGTGAGATGGAGCTACGAAAATATGGGTGCTTAGTCTTGCTAGAACTTGAGGGATTTTTGGGAGAAAATGTCAACAGCTATGTGCCTAATTACACGCATAGTTTCCTCTCCCTCTCTCTCTTTTAAAAGACATTTTAATGGACCTTCAACTCTTGACCCATAACCTCAAAAATTACATTTCCTAAACCGTGTATCACTCCTCCAAAGTCTGATTTCTAGAGTTGAAAGAGACTACACTCAACCACCCAAAACCAAGGTTAATGTGCTATCAATAGTACCAGCGTCACTTTCTCTCTCTAAATTTTTTTTTTCGAAACTTTTAACCTAAGGGTCTTATTCCTTGTATTTTTTTGAGTGAAAATTATATTCAAACAAATTTTTTCGCCTCCCGAAATGTCTTATACAAGGCGCACAAAAATAGGACCTCCGCACAAAAGTATTTTTTTCTTTCCATAATAATATTCCTTATATTTTTGTGAGTCAAAAAACATATTCACAATATTTTTTTGACCTTCCGAGGCATCCTAAACAATACGCGCAAGAAACGGGACCTCCGCGCAAAACATATTTTTTTTCTATTTTTCTTCGCGTGGTAATATTCCTTATATTTTTATGAGCCTAAATATATGGTCGGAATATTTTTTTGACCTTTCGAGGCATCCAAAACAATACGCGCAAAACTAGACTTTTGTTGTGTCGCGCGTCGTAAGACAATTAGTACACAAGTTCGCGTAGCGTTCGTTGCTTGTCCGAATCACGTGAAACTTAGCCAAAGTACTTAAAATAATTATATGAACATAAATCATAACTCATGCTGGAACATGCAATGTAAAAATTTCATTAACAGAGCGTCGCTAAATAAAGAATAATCATGCAAATACAATTTAAAGGTGCGGGTATCACATCAAATTTGCTAAGGAAAATTCATTTTGTACAACACTGTAACCTGCATAATAAAATGTGATTTTTTTAATAAATGTCAACAAATGCTGGAATATGTGGAGTCGGATATACCTCATAATCGAAGCTCGTAGCTTATTGTTTGGGTGCCAGAATTTATGACCTAAAAAAATTAAGTCCAAATATAATTTTTTTACAATTTCAAAAAAATAATATACCATTTTGGCTAAATATATGGATGGGTTTTTTCTAAGACAAATCTAATTAAAATGATCTTTCTGGTAATAAAATTATCACCATTGAAGAAGAAGAAGAAGAAGAAGAAGAAGAAGAAGAAGAAGAAGAAGAAGAAGAAGAAGAAATATATTTTTCTACTTTAAGCCCCCCCCGCCCCCAAGTACCTGCAGTGGCGGGAGCCTCGTGCACTAGACTTGCCCTTTTAGTTTAAGCAGCTAAAATTCAAATTTTTACCTACTGAAATATTGATATTTAGATTAAATTGGTTGGAAATAATCTCCTCACTACAAAATATTGTTAAAAAATTCAACAATTTACCCACTCACATCCCTAAACACCTTAATTAAAATAGTGCTTGTGTTAGAAAAGGGTATTTTATATTAAATGACCTAACGAAATTGAGGATTGATTAATTACGCTATATATATATATATATAGGGGGTTGGAAGATAATCTCAGGATTAGAAATAATCCCCCCAACTAATACAACAGACTCAAGGGATTAAGGCAGCTCAAGCGACGCAGCTGAGCGAGGCAGCTCAGGTGAGGCAGCTCAGCATGGCAGCCCAAAGAGATCTTTCACTAAAAAAACTGGCCGAGAGAGCTCATCGTTTGCCTTTGTTGTCTTACTTAGTCAGGTTGTATCCTTTGTTTATATTGACTACGAGTTGTAACGATTATAATGTTATTCAGTGTGAGGTCAAACGGTACTTGTGAGAGATCAGGCCTGGCAGGGCTTGGGAGAGCTTTCATGCTCTATCGAATGACCTCTCCGTGGGAACTTCAGAGGGACTTGGTTTGGAGGATTGAGAAGTGAGGCAACGTTGGGGCTTGCCCTGAGCATCCTAGATACACCTGATAAAACAACAAAAGACCTTTGACCGTGGAACCTTGGGCGGCGCAACCTTGGGTCCCATCGTGTGTTGAGTTGTGAACCACTTGTGCTCTCTACTTAATGTCACATCTACTTTAGGTGATGGATAACTAGTCAGCTAAGCAATGTCAAATCTGCACTTGAGTAAATCACTATGGTATTTGGGGCTGTCAGACAGTTGGTGAGCCACCTCTGTGATGACATCCTCATGACATACAGTGGTTAGGCAAAAAGCATGTCTTGGCATTTAATATTTATGACGTAGAGCTGACTAGTCCAGCAGGCATTTAATGTTAGTGACATAAAGTATGAGGGATGTCTTTCACACTGAAAGACCTCGGGAGTGGTGTGGGGGGCTATTTATGGGCCTCAACCACTTCTGGGGAGATGATGTTCTTTCAGAGTTCTTTCTAAAGAGTTATTAGAGAGAAAATGTATCAGAGAAGTTATTTACAAACCAGAGCTTTACTCACCCACCATTGTCATTTATTACGAAGCTTTTAATAACTGACTAGAGATCTTTGAGGGTTGGCTGGTGTGTTGGGCCCCTTGCCAAGGCGTATGTAGGGTGCTTACTCCTCTCTCCCTCTAATTCAGTTTCCTTTATTTGTTGTTTGAGTTATATACGAGTGTATTGTGAGTCCAACATGTCTGTTGATCAAATATGATATTGTGTGTTTATTTGTGTCCATTGAAGAGTTTCTAGATTATCATTTATCACCATACCTATAGGGGTTACACCTCAACTAGTATTACCATACTCCCAGGCTACAAGGGGATTACACTCTTACAATATATATATATATATATATATATATATATAAAGAGAGAGAGAGAGAGAGAGAGAGAGAGAGAGAGAGAGACTCAGGCTCTCCAACATACCTCATTAAACATAACTATTTTTTTTAAATAATAAAATAAATAATTTTGAGTTGTTATTTTTTATATGGGTTCATGATATTTCAATGTACCCCTGTAAAAATATTCAGCTCAAAATAATGTTTTTGTTATTTTTAAAAATAGGTAAACAAATCTGACAGTTATATAGTGTAAAAACTTTCAGTTTTTTTTTTACCAATTTTTTAAAAATAACAAAAAATATTATTTTCAGTTGATCTTTTTTACAGGGGCACATTGAAATATCATGAACCCATATAAAAAATATCATCTCAAAATTATTTTTTTTTACTATTTTAAAAAATGGGTATGTTGCTAGGAGGTATGTTGGGGAGTATGACTATATATATATATATATATATATATATATGGGTCAATTATTGAATGGTCCCTACTATAAAATATATATTTTTTTTAAATGACACATATTTTTAGTTTAACCCATTTAGTTCCTCAAGCACTCAATATTCTCTTATTTTTAGAGGTCCGCGCCAGCTGCACTCCCTCTCCAAAATATATGACAAATGACTTTTTGAAGGAATATAAAAAAGTTTGGACTAATTAGATATTAAAAAATGTTCGAGTGACTATTTGGTATATGTCCCTATATATAAAGGGTCAATTATTGAATAGTCCGTACTATAAATATATATTTTTTTAAAATGACACATATTTTTAGTTTAACCCATTTAGTCTCTCAAGCACTCAATATTCTCTTATTTTTAGAGGTCGTGCCAACGGCACTTCTTATCCAAAATATGTGGCAAAAGACTTTTTGAAGCAAAATAAAAAAACTTAAACTAAATAAATATTAAAAAATATTCGAGAGACTATTTAATATATGTCTCATCTCTATATACTATAAAATGCTAAACAAGCATTTAATGACAGCTTCTTCTAAGGCTATCCACTTGGCACATTCATATTCGTATCTCTATAATACTCTAAAATGCTATGCAAACATTTAAGAGTCTCAACCTCCAAGGCTATCCACGTGGCACACAAGCCAATGAAAGAGGTGATAACATTTTTGCATTGAAATCTCTACTATACCAACCGGTGTGTTCATTCTACAAAGCCTCATTCACGTACCTTCACAGCTACAACAGCTGTAAAAATCCTGTTGACCTCTCTCATTTTTAATTAGCTGCACAATTGGTGACTCTCTATCTCCTTCTCTCCCATGATGCAAATGTCCATTGGTTTAAATTTGTGCCTAATGGACCTTTTGGACTCCACTCTTTAAGACCCTCTTTCCACCACTTTTTTGTCCCGTGTACCTAATCAGTCATCAGCCCCTTTTTGTGTCCATTTCTCTTCTACTACTGCACACCCTATTTCCTCCTACTTCTCAATGTATCACAATACACTGTACTTCAAATATTATTATTATTTCTATGTGATTATGTGGATTCATGTTTATGTCGTGTTTTAGGTGGTTTGAAATATTTTGACGATCGGAAATTCAACCAGAGAATGGAGAATTTGTCGGGGACAGCGATCCTGTTTTTAACTCAGTGGAATGCTACGCGTGCACACAAGTCGGCGTACCCGTTTTCCACTCGATCAGCTACAACTCCACACACCAACCCGAATGGGAGGCATGGTGGGTTCATTGTTAGTCCGGATAATGAACCGGGTGGACACCGAGAACCGAAAACAAGCGGTGACGGGTGGTGGGGTTTAAGACCCTCGGAGCAAACGTGTGCAGTGGTGGAATCGGGCGATTTTACTGGCACGTGTCATGGAACTGGCGGTTGGTCCTTTGTTTTTTCATGCATTATCATTTGTTATTTTTTCAGATTTTAGCTTTTTTTTTTCATTTCAAAGACATTTAAGGTTATCTCTTTACCTAAAATTTGGATATATACTCATACTAAGATTTTTTTTTAGTTTTAGGATTATTTTCAGATTTGAGGCATTTTTTTAGGGCGTTGTGTGACAACCCGAATATAATTACGATTAATTATGCTTAAATCATGCTTAGCTTATGTGATATGATTAGTGTGTTGTTAATATATATGATGTTAATTTATTATGTTTAGTCTAATCCTACCTTCAAAAAGCATGAAATGTCAAATTAGTTACAAATACAAAATTTTGAATGTTTCGGTAGGAATGTGCATGTTTAAGGCTAGTTTTGACCTTTATGACATAACAATTGACTTGAGGTGAAAACTATATAGTCGTATATAAGTGAATTATAGTTGTAACACAACAAACGGTGTGTGAAACGGAGGTTCGAGTGAGAAGTTATACCAAAATTACGAAACAAGGGCAAAACAGTCCATCCGTTAAGTAGTATTTTGTCTTATTATGGCAACAAATGTTTTATTCTCATTGGTTGGGAAGGGTGGTGGATTTGACCGACATTAAACCTTTAGAATTACCTCTTTATTCATCCAAATGCAGCCATGAGAGATTTTAAGCTTAAGGAAAGAGAAGTAGAAAGTTAGGAAGAAAAAGTGAGGAGAAAATCGAAGAAAAATTCATAAAAAATTACGTAAAAGCCCCGAAGGTAATTCTAACTGTAAATCTTATTCTTTTTATTATATTTATGTTTTATATGATAGAAATCATCATTGTTTTACTAAACTTTCAGCCCTTGACATATATGTTTGGTTAGATGAAAGTCTAAGTTAAGTTTAATGTATAAAACCCTAAAATTGCTTTGTTTAGAAACTCTGTTTATTCAAACTTCCATATATTTTTGTGTACTTACTGGAATTGATTGATTCCAATTGGATATTAACCTGGACTCATATATGTATGACATATCCGAAAATCATGTGAAAATACCAAGAAATGAGACCTTGGTGAGAGTTTGAAGTTCGGGTATGAAATCTGCCCTAAGGGTGAAAATATGCCCGCCATGTGTTCGGTGTTTTGCTTAACATAGCAAACGAACCTTAAAAATTATGAAACTTTAATCTTATATTTTTCAATGTGTTTACTGATGTTGTGTGAAATATCATAGAAATTTATGATGTAGAAAAATCATGAAAATTCCTGGAAGTTGAATGAACGATAAAAGAGCCTATAGGGCAGATTTGTTATGTAGTGAAGAAATAGACTATTTTGCTCTAGGAAACTCGGAATGATGTGCCGTCTTTTGTTTTGGAAACATGATATAATAAGGATTGGATTACCAAGAATAATTAAAAAGGGTTTGGGCTGTAATTTGAATATGTTAGATATCAGAACCTGAGTCTAGATGGGACTTCATTTTAATGAATGATTTGAATTGAATAATATGATGCTTATGAAATGAGTTATGATTGAAGTTATTCTTTGGACTATTAATATTCTTATGATGATACTAATATTGTAAGAATGATAGGAAGGGAAGAAGAGCTGATTGAACAAGTACCGGATAAAGGCAAGGAAAAAGCCAGCTAAACTGTCAAGGTGAGTGTACTCATGATTTGTTTCATATATAAATATGAATATAGCTCTAAGAGAGGATTTGTTTGAATACTTCGGTATTCAGGATTTGTTTGGATATTAAAATATCCAGGATTAGTTGGGTCTTATGATCCAGGATTGAAATTGGACAAAGATCCAATGATTTGTTGGAACTTATGTTCCAGGATTTGTTATTGCCAATGGGCAGAATTATTTGGAACTTATGTTCCAAGATTTGTTATTGCCAATGGGCAGAATTATTTGGAACTTATGTTCCAGTATTTGTTATTGCCAATGGGCAGAATTAATTGGAACTTATGTTCCAGGATTTGTTATTGCCAATGGGCAGAATTATTTGGATCTTATGATCCAGGATTTGTTATTGCCAATGGGCAGGATTGTTCGGATTTTATATCCACATATTCTATATAGAATTGTTATTACATTGTAGGGAAGGAGTACCTCACTAAGCTTAATGCTTACAGTTTATATTTTAACGATTTCAGGTGTGTATGCTGCCAACTAGAATACCATATGACCGGTAACTTCGAGAGTTGCACCGTTGTCACACTGAAGATTTTAATTTACTCACACATTGTATATTTTGCGTTAGTATGGATTGAATTGATGATTGTGAAATTTTATCGTAGTTAATCATAGTATTGTATGTCCGCTTAATTATGACTCTGATATTGATTTCGTTATGGCACAAGAATAATATTATGTTGACTATGCACATTATGCAGTAAAATATGGATAGATGAATTATATTTCCAATGGGCTCAAGATTATGATTTAATTATTCTAATAATAAATGATTAGTATGGATATTGGGTTTGGGGTGTGACACGTTGATTTGAGGCATTTACTATTTTTTGGGGGTTGTTGCATGTTTAGTCTTGCATTTACTCTCCTTTCGACTCTCACACTCCCAGATATACATCATTCCTTTTCTGAGTGTTTTTTTTGCATGTTTGAATTTAGATGGGTTACTTCTAATTTTTTGGAGAATTATGTCTATGTGACCCGTTTGTATTCCACATAGTTTACTAATACAGTCAGGTTCACGAGAAAATGAGTTACTATTGAAATCAAATGCTATGCTAGCATGTCAAATCTAACTATAACCGTATTCCGAATTTTGCACCACAAACCCATCATAGACTCTCTCTCTATCCCCATTCTTCTTTATCAATCTAATGACACACATACCAACTTTCACTAAATACTGGTGTGTAAAAGGGGATGAATTTTTTTTAAATAATAAAAAGAAAATTGAGTTTTTTTGAGTTATTTAAAATTTTCAGGGAATTTATACTTCGTTTAGACCATATCTAATACGTAATTGTTCTGGCCTAGATCTTTGTTTCAAAATTGCCACATCATTTTAGGTGAGTTTCTCTCAGGTCATCTCCATTGCTACTCCCTTTTAACTTCTTTGAATGTGTCTAGATTATTATTGTACATGCATAAGAATAAATATAATATTCGCGCAAGTCAAGAAATGTTAAAAATAATGCTAAAAGTTTGATTCAAGGTATGATCAAATTTAAAAGTAATTTCCCTTAATGTAATCTATAATAATAGTCCAATTGTATGGTGATATAACAATTTTGGATTGAAAGACCAAATTCAAGTGAGTAACAAGGCTATGGAATACTCTAAATACAATTTCTGTAGCGCAAGAGTAGAATTAAAATATGACTGATAGGAAAAAAATTAAGATGTAAATATGATAATCCAAACTCTTTTATTCTTTACCTTTTTATAGTCTTGCTATGAATAACAAGTGCGCATCAAATGGTCAATCTCTTGGAGTATTATATACTATACTATATACCCAGATTCCGCAAATTACAAAATATATTATGTAAAAAAAAACTAGCAAATGAGAATCGAATAGTTACCACACTTTTATTGGTTGGTAGGAATATTTAAAATATCTTGTGAAATGCATTATATGATATGCTACTATGATTAAAAATCTTATGTATATTATGTTTTAATTAAATTTAAATAACTGTAAAATTTGTCTAATTATATGTAATTGTTTGTTTTGGGGAATAAGAATATGTTCTTCTTTTTGGATGGTTAGATGGCATATTGTGGATTTGCATTTTTCTACTTTCCGTTTTATAAAAGTAGGCTTTTTAAGGCTAGATACATAAGACTGAGAATAGCTAGATATAGAAAAAGATCAGTTCATTGGGCGAAGAATTAAAAAGGCCAATTTGATGATTTGAACTAAAGATCCTCCAATATCCCAAAGTAATCTTATATTGTTTTTTTATGAGAATATTTTATGTTTTTTAACTTCAATATCATGGAAATCATAAAGTCCCCCGGTTTGATTTTTATATGATAACAAAAATACTAATTATGGTAAACATGTTTAGAACTTATAATATTATTTGTTATGGATAATCTCCATTTAATCTTGAAGCTTTTTTTGGTCACATAATTTCTTTCAATCCGTATATGCGAGGAGCCCATTTTTCAAGGAGTCCCTCACCCTTCTCCATTAATTTCTTTCAATCCGTATCTCTTTAATTTCACCCTATAATTAATTTTGAAACCCATTTAATCCATCCATATGACCTCTCTCTCTCTCTCTCTCTCTCTCTCTCTCTTCTGAACCTTTTTTTGTGTCTATTTTCTTTTCCTATTTCTTATTCTCTTTGGCTTCCGTCTTTTACCCTTTGGTCCTCATTTTGGTGAAAGGGAACAAATACTAGATACACTGAATATACATCTATTTCTCTCTATGCTAATGCCCACTTCATTTGCATAGGTATCACAATGTTTGTTCATTAATTCGTGTATATATATAGATATGGATTTAATCAATTTCTTCTCAAATTGCTGGGTTTAATTATATTTTTCATTTTCTTCTTAAATTGGAATGCATAAGGTGAAATTATATTATTTTTTCATGTTTATTTTAATTGGATCTGTTGACGGGGTTATGAATTCATGCCTTGATTATTAATTTTTATTTGGTTTTCATTTGTTGATTGATTTGTGGTTTCAAAGGGGATTGAAGATCATTAAAAGTGCCCCAAACACAAGTATACAACATAACCCGTCGTCATTCACGACCAATTCAAGCTAGTCCATATGAGACTGTTCATTTCGAATTCGGGTCAATAAGACTACTAAATTAGCAAATCAATTTAATGATTACCCGCATCCACCAAACTAGCCCGGTTGAACCTTATCAGGCGACTCATGTCTCCTGACTCGATAAGAGCCGATAAGGTCCAATAATATACAACAAGGACAAATAAGACCCGGTTAAGACACGCTAAGCAGGTGATCACAGCTTAACAGGTGATCACCGCTTATGTGACCAGGTAAGGAAACAAAAGCCATCAAATGGTTTCTACACAAACACAATAACACACACCACATGAACACAACCCATTGCAATTTCAAATCATAAATTTATGCCAAAAGAATGTGACTAACATACACAAATCTAAATTGTTATTAAGATGGATAGAAGCCTTGTATGCAAAACATTATTCATCGATGTAAATCAAATAAAAAAAAACTTGGTTAAATGAAGTGTTTGGTAGTAGCAGCACATAATCAACAAGATGCCACCATATAATTCTTATATGGCTTTGAATATCGGCTCTCCCAGCTTCTTGTAACAAATAATTAGATGTGCGGAAAGCAATTTCCAAACAGCTCTGTAGCAATCCTTCAATCCACATTTTCCCCTTTCAATTTTTCAGAAACTGCAAGGAAATAAATAGATTGAGAACTAATAGCTGTTTATAATTTTGGACCTGAACAATGCACGTCCACCCTCCTCAGTTTAGACAAAAAAACGTAATGCACAGAAAAATATACTGGTTGTATGGGAAGAGAGAAAGAGAGAGAGAGAGCAACACAAAAAAAAATATGGGAAAGAGAGGCGAATGGATATGTAATTATACACTGCCCCACCCCTATGATGAAGATTATTACCTTGCAGAAATCTTCGGTGGCAGGTGTAACAATAATTCTTCCTCTTGGTTGGCCCATAAATAAGGTCTAATTTCAACACATATTAGTCGCATTCTGATGAGAATCGGAATTCTGAAATTTTTGAGGGCTGTTTTGTAAGCATTTAAGTATCAGGGATGGTTCTTGAAATTTTCCCTCTTTGTAATAATTTTGGCTAGTGCTATGGTATTATAACTAGAACGGTCCGGGCATATTAGTATTAGGGGATGTTTCAAGTCTTTTAATAGTTAGTTTAGTCGCTCGGGCTTCTCCCTATGCTATATACATGAATGATGTAGCCTCTTTTTTCACTCAATAATATTCAGAGAAGGCTTGATTCCATATAAGGGTTTAATTGTGAGTGTTATTTCTACTCCTTACATCAAAGTAGCATCAGAGCATCATAACGCTGTTGGTGGTGTTGTGAGTGTTTAATGCACCCTAGAGAAGAAAAAAAACAAATCAATGGTTGATGACTCGCTTCTTGATAATATCCATCCACAAATACTTTCGTCATTCAGTTTAAAAGTTTAAGTGTTGAGCTAAAGGTTAGTTCAAGCGAAGATTCTGAACAATTCACACACCATTCCCTTTACGGTGACGATCGCCTCGAGATAAAATTTTTTTTGTAGCATATCATGAGTTGTCCGGGTCAGCTTGCGCGCACCTCGATTAATTTCCATTTGCGATTTGTGGGTCGAACTGGGGCACAAACCCAATCCACCATCAAAACTGTTCCAGTGGCAACCTTATACCACATTAAAATGCATGATACTGACATTTTCTTTGTCCTAGATAGCGAGTGGGTATGCTTTGGGTCAGGGGCGTAGGCAGGATTTTTTTTTTTGAGGGGGGGGGGGGGGGGGGGGAGAGGGGGCACAATTTACTAGGGGTTAGGGGCCGGGAGCCCCCGGAGCGATTTTTTTAGGATTATTTACACTTTTATGCAATATTTTAGCACTAAAAATCAGTGTTCTAAAAAACCCGCCTAGGTTCGGGGCTTGGGAGAAACGTCTCGCTTTAAGCTTTTGACGCCTTATTTTTGGTAAAACTCTTAAGACGTATTTTTTTCAAAGAATAACAATACTTTATTGCCTTTTAAAGATTTTTTTTTTATAAAACGGACCTTTATTTCGTTCAAAATAATCAAATTATATTTTAATTTGCAAATATTCAGACATATATTTATAATATGTACAACTTTAGTAATTTAATACCCTTGTTACGGCTAAAAAATATTAAAACATATTAAAAAGGCCTAAATGCCTTTTTACACCTAAGGCCTGCTTAGGTTTCTAAGGCATAAGGCTTGGCCTCTACGCCCCGCATTTTTTAGAACTTTGCTAAACATATATTAACCATAAACGTTTTTCCCAACAATATCTTAATTACTAACCATCAAAATATAATAAAAAAAAACATTTTTTTTCACTAAAACTAAGATACGATATTATAAAGTAATTGTTGGAACATAATATAAAAAGACTAGCAAAACAAATGTTGATACTAATATTAACTAATTAATAACAGTTTAAAATTAACTAATTACATTTTTTTTAATATTAACTAATTAATACTAACTATTTATGCAGGGGTGAAGCCAGGCCATAGCAGGGGTGGGCCATGGCCCGATCCAACATTTGGGGGGAAAATACCCTACATATTATAATTCTTAATACATATTATATTTCTTAATTTTATACCCAGCCAGCATAAAAGAAAAGCCCAAGCCCAAACAAAAGAAATTCTCTTAACTTAAGCTAACAAAAAATCTCTCCACTTTAACTTTCTCATCTTCAAAACACACGGCACAAGCAAACAAAACAAAAGAGAAGTTCCTCATTTTCAAAACTTTGAAAAATCAAAGGTATCTATCCATGTTAATACTTAAAGCCTACTAGAACAGTTTTTTCCTTTATTAATTTTTTATTTAGTGATTATTAGTTAATTAGTTTAGTAAAGTAGTATTAATTAGATTAATTTTCCTACTTGATTTTAGTTAATTTTTATTGACTATTAAAGTAGTTAATTATTAATTGTTATTAACTGTTAAAGTAGTAGTAGATTAATTGTTTAAGTTGTAGATTAGTGCTAAAATATTGTTGAAAAAAATATTGATGGTGTATATATAAGATATTGATAGTGTATATATAAGATATTGTTGGAAAAATGCTTATGGTTAATATATTTTTAGTGCTAAAATATTGCTTAAAAGTGTAAATAACTCTAAAAAAAATCGCGTCGGGAGCTCCTGCCCCCGAACCCCGGTAGATTGTGGTCCCCCCCGAACCCCCTAGTAGATTGTGGTCCCCCCGACATATAATCCTGACTTTGCCCCTGTATTTTTATATAATAATGTAACATAACATGAATAAAATTAACTAATAAAAAGTAAAAATGGTTGGGAGAGAGAGATACCTCTTTCCCTTTCGGATGCTGTGTATTTGTGTTGTGGTTGTGCTGAATAGTATGGAATAAATGTTAGGTTAAAAGGCTCACCACAATGTGCAAAATAAACGAGGGAAGCGGCTAATTGTAGGCGTGGAAGTCTGGAAGATGATGACCAAAAGCGGATGATGGTGGGGTGGAGGACATGGTCCCTATGCCGTCAATATGAGTCATTCAGGTTAATGTCTCGTCTAATGAGAAAATACGTCGACACCGTGGGCATTAAAGGTGTAAAGTTCGTGGCAATCAAACTAGAAGGAGACACTCGTGTGTGGTTTAATAAGCTAGTATTGGTGTAAGTTTGAGCTCATGAGATTCTAAAATATTGAGGGCTTTACTTTAATTGTTTAAAGTTTAGGGCAGGTTGTCATTTTCCCTCTTTTTAATAACTTAAGCTAGTATTTGTTGGAAATAAGCATTCAAAGACACTCACACAACTATATTGTATTTAGCACTCAAATATTATTACAAAGAAGAAATCACTCTTACAACTCAACTTCTCTCTATTACAACTAATAAGCTTTGCTTATTATCTTCCTTGTTATTTGATAATTCTAAGAACTCAAGGATGATGGCTATTTATACTAGAAGAAAATCAAATGCACTCATTTTAGTTCAACCTAAATTAATACAAATATTCATAAACCACACAATTTTCTTCCACTAATTCAACCACTATGAAGCACTAAGAATAAATAAATACACCTTACCTAACACCTTACCTAACTTAGGATGCTTCTGTGAAATTGGTTGATTAAATATAAAATAAGTTTATATTTCAATACCCCCTCTTAAATTTGTTTTGTTATGCCAAGAGAATTTCTTAATCTGACAAAGTCCTCATACTTCAGTGGCTTGGTAAAGATATCAGCAATTTGGTCTCGAGATTTTACGTACCTCAGTTTCACATCTTTTCTTGTAATACATTCTCTTATGTAATGGAAACGAGTATCGATATGCTTGCTTCGATCATGAAAAACTGGATTCTTTGCCTGGGCTATCGCTGACTTGTTATCAACATAAATCTCTGTTGACTCCTCTTGTGACAAACCCAGTTCCTTCAGCAGATTTTTGAGCCAAATTGCATGACAAACACATGATGTAGCGGCTACATATTCATCTTCACATGTAGAGAGTGTGACAATTGATTGCTTCTTTGACATCCATGGGAAAACGGTACCTCCCATGAAGAACACGAACCCTGTGGTGCTCTTTCTATCATCTGTATCTCCACCCCAATCGCTATCTCTATAACCAACAAGCTTGTAATCATTAGAAAAAGAGTATAAAAGACCAAAATCATTTGTACCTCTGAGATGGCGAAGAATTCTCTTTGCAGCCTTAAAATGTGAGGTTATTGGGGTTTCCATGTATCGACTTACAAGTCCAACTGCATAGAGGATGTTAGGTCTTGTACAAGTTAGGTAGCGCAAACTTCCAACCAAACTCTTGAAGAAAGTTGGATCTACGCGTTCACCTTCGTCATTCTTTGATAGCTTAGCTCCGCACTCTACTGGTGTGTTAATTGGCTTGCAGTCATTCATCTTGAACTTCTTGAGAATCTCCTTTGTGTAGCCTTCCTGTGAGATGAAAATTCCATCTTCCTGTTGTTTAACTTCGATTCCAAGATAGTTGCCATTAGCCCAATATCTGTCATCTCGAACTTTGTCGCCATTACTTTCTTGAAGTCATTAAACATGTTTGGGTTGCTTTCGGAAAAAATCAAATCATCCACATATAAGCACACGATCAAAATATCTCCATATTTGATCTTGATATATAAAGCGTGCTCGTATGAACATTTGTTGAAACCATTCTCTTGAAAGTACTTTTCAATACGATTATTCCACGCCCTTGGTGCTTGTTTTAACCCGTAGAGAGCTTTCTTCCGCTTCAAAACTTTGTCTTTATGTCCCTTCACTGCATATCCCAAAGGTTGCTCGATGTAGACTTCTTCTTCAAGTATTCCATTTAGAAATGCAGACTTCACATCCAGTTGATGAATCTTCTACCTGTTTTGAGCTGCCAGGGAGATAATTAATCTCACAGTTTCTAAGCGGGTGACATGAGCAAATACCTCATCGTAGTCAATTCCAGCTCTTTGACTATATCCTTTTGCGACTAGCCTCGCCTCGTGTCTTTCTATTTCTCCCATAGAATTCTTCTTCATTTTTTACACCCATTTGACACTGATAGCCTTCTGACCTTTTGGAAGTGAAGCAAGTTCCCAAGTGTCATTCTTCTCAATGGCCGTAATTTCTTCGTTCATCGCGTCTCTCCGCTTCTTATCTTGTGCAGCTTCTTAGAAGTTTACTGGTTCACAATCGACAAAGAGGCAGAAGAGTGTAAGATTATCATGTCTTTCGGTTACCTCATAGAGATCCCGTAGACTTCTTGTGCGGGGAATAACTCTTTCATTGAAACTTTCACTTGACGATGGTGATGAGTCTCCATGAGTGGTTGATGTTGGTGAGGTAGGTGGAGTAGTGGTCTCTGGTTAGACTTCTCCTTCTTGCTCTATCATGGTTTCTTCATTCTTTTCTTCAAAGTCGGGAAAGAAGTTGAAATCATCTATATTCAAGCCGAAATCAAATTCTCCTTCTTCATCAAATATCACATCTCGACTAATTACAATCTTTCCATTATTAGGATTGTACAATTTATAACCTTTGGAGTTATTATCGTAGCCAATGAAGATGAACTTCTCACTTTTGTCATCAAGTATGGTTCTTCTCTCGTCTGGTACATGTACATGAGCTATGCTCCTAAAAACTCTCAGGTGGGAGATACCCGATTTTCTTCCACTACATGCTTCTTACGGTGTCTTTACCCAAATACTTCTTGTTGGAGAATAGTTGGACAAGTAGACGGCACATGCCACTGCTTCCGTCCAAAATTCCATGGGTAGTTTCTTGCTTTTGAGCATACTCCGAGCTATGCTGAGGATAGTTCGATTCTTTCTTTTCGCTACTCCGTTTTACTGAGGGGATCGAGGAACTGTCATTGGTCGACGAATTCCATTTTCTTCACAAAACTCTTGAAATTCACTCAAAGTGAATTCTCTTCCTCGGTCAGATCTCATTGCCTTGATCTTACGACCACTTTCCTTTTCTATGGCAGCTTTGAACTTCTTGAATATTTAAAAAACTTCTGATTTCTTCTTTAAGAAATATACCCAAGTTTTTCTTGAAAAATCATCAATGAAGAGAAGGAAATAATTACTCTTACGAAAAGAGCTTGGCTTAATCGGACCGCATACATCGATATGGATTAGCTCGAGTGGATTCTTAGCTCTTGAGTTTGACTCCTTTGGAAATCTTTTTCTGAATTGCCTCCCAAGTAAACATCCTTCGCACAGTTGGTCAGGGTGATTAATGCAAGGTAATCCTCTCACCATTTCCTTCTTGGACAATAGCTCCAATCCTCCAAAGTTAAGATGCCCAAATCGAAGATGCCATAGCCACGATGCATCTTTGTAACATACCTTTAGACATTGTGCAACATCATTTTGAATATTCAAAGGGAAAATTCTATTCTTTGACATTTTTACCTTGGTAACTAAATCTCCTTTGTCATCTCTTATAAAAAGACTATAATTTTTCATATGGATATCATAGCCTTTTTCTAAGAGTTGATCCAAACTCAAGACGTTGCTTTTCATATGAGGCACATAGTAGACATTTGAAATGAATTGGTGACTACCATCTTTTGCACGAATAAGGATGTTACCTTTTCCTTTCACCGATATTGTGGAATCATCTCCCAATGAGACATTTCCACTTACTGACTCGTCCAACTCTACGAACGTGTCTTGCTTTCCACACATGTGTTGCTTGCACCGCTGTTAAGAAACCATGAATTTTCTTGGCTACCATCAGTCTCATTTCGTGCTAGAAGAAGAAGATTTTCTTTCTCATTTGTCTTCTCCTCCGCATAATTGGCCTTCTCCTCAACTCTATTGTTGGGTGCTCTGCATTCTGAAGCATAATGCCCAAACTTCTGACAATTATAACATCGAACTTGAGATTTGTCATACCTCGAGTTTGGATTGCTTCTTCCACGACCTCATGTTGATCTTTCCCCTCTCTTGTAGTTGTTATTGGAATTGTAGTTATTGAAATTATAGTTGTTAGAATTCCACCTTGTCCACGTCCATAACCTCATCCTCGGCCACGACCTCTTCCACATTGGCTTCTATCGTTATTGAAACTTTCTTCTTTCTTTATCGGATAGAGTTCCGTCTTAAGAAGTTGTTCCACAATCTCTTGCTTCTTCTTCTTCTTCTTCTTCTTCTTCTTCTTCTTCTTCTTCTTCTTCTTCTTCTTCTTCTTCTTACAATGACCCCATTAGTTGTTCGATTGTCAACTCATTCAAGTCTTTAGTTTCTTCTATTATCGTAATGATGTACTCAAATTTTAGATCTAACGAGCGAAGTATCTTCTCCATGATCGTCACATCTTCTAACTTCTCGCCATTTCTTTTTAATTGATTTGAAACAACTAAGACTCTTGAAAAGTAATCGGAGATACACTCAGACACTTTCATATGTAGAGATTCGAAATCACCTCTTAAAGTTTGAAGACGAACTTTCTTCACTTGTTCAGCTCCTTTGTAAGAGGTTTGCAGTTTCTCCCACGCTTGCTTAGAGGAGATTGCACTTGAAATCTTCTCGAAACCATCATCATCTAATGCTTGATAGATGAAATAAAGAGCTTTCTTGTCTCTCTTTCTTGAGTCTTTCAAAGTCTCCTTCTGAGTTTGGTTTAAGACATCTTCATTTTTTGGCTCGCTGTAACCTCTCTCCACGACTTCCAAAATATCGTGTGCACCCAAAAATGCCTTCATCTTAATACTCCAATTATCATAGTTGTTGTTGTTGAGTATCGAGACTTGAAAGGATGCCATACCACCATTTGCCATAATTCTAGTGAGAATTTGGAATTTTTGATTGCGTGGATGGATCTGGAACGCCCAAAAATGCTAGGAACAACATGGACCCAAAAATGAAAATTTTGGTCAAAGTCAACATTTGGTCAATGAACAACAACTTGGTCAACGCTCGACAACTCGGTCAAGTAGCTCAAACAGGCTTCACGGCTCGGTCAACAGGCTTCACGGCTTGGTCAACTCGGCTCTAACTCGGATGGTTTGGCTAACTCGGTGAGTTAACTCACTTTCTGGCAGCAACATTCTGGTGACATGTGGCGGCGCTTCAGACCTCCGATGGGGATGAATCTGGCGGCGTTGGATTCGTCTCGTCAAGAGATTCGATTTGATATGCGATAGCATATACTTTGAAACAAATTTCTAATTTCTCTGATACCACTTTGTTCGAAATAAGCTTTCAAAGACACTCACACAACTATCTTGTATTTAGCACTCAAATATTATTACAAAGAAGAAAACACTCTTACAACTCCACTTCTCTCTATTACAACTAATAAGCTTTGCTTATTATCTTCCTTGTTATTTGATAATTCTTAGAACTCAAGGATTATGGCTATTTATACTAGAAGAAAATCAAATGCACTCATTTTGGTTCAATCTAAATTAATACAAATATTCATAAACCACATAATTTTTTTCCACTAATTCAACCACTATGAAGCACTAAGAATAAATAAACATACCTTACCTAACACCTTACCTAACTTAGGATGCTTCTTAGAAATTGGTTGATTAAATATAAAACAAGTTTATATTTCAACAGTATTAGGGTTTTATAGCTAGGGTCATCCAGCCCCATTATTATTATGGGGTGGTCTGGATTTTTGACTAATTATTAACGTATTTGAGTAATTGAATAGTATTTTGAGAGAGAGAGAGAGAGAGAGAGAGAGAGAGAGAGAGAGAGAGAGAGATTCCTTTAAGGGTTTTATTTCGAGTGTTTTTCCCATTGACTACATCAAATATATGACAAAAATGACAACCTGAACTTACGTTGAAGGCAAGGTTCAATGCATTAAAAGATTACGCCATAATTTCATTCAGGCAAGAAGAAGTACATTTTCAGGTCAGTGACATCAAGTTGCAGAATCTCGGCTCTGCATCCAAGAATCGAACCAATACGGAAAATAATAGAAAATTATTCATTTCCCAAGAGAAAAATAGGTAAATGAATAAACAAATGAGAATTTATTTGATATTTAATGAGCACATATTCAAGTGCATATTGGATACATATTTGAATGAATCGATGGATAAAACTGTTTCATACCTAGGATGGGTTCACCCAAGATCCCCATGAACAAATTTCTTGATATACCCATCTTCAGTCACCAAAGAACCCTAGTTTTACATTTTCCCTGAGGTCCCAAATGGTCGTCGCAGCTTGTCCCTTGGTGTTCATCCAAGCCCTAGAATAGTACATGGCCACCGATTCCAACTCCATCCCTCTCCCAGATGTAATGAAAGCATCAATCCGGCTAGACATCGTTAACTTCATCCTCTCAAACATCTCTAAGAATGCCCACCAACCGTATGCCGTCTCAAAGAAATCCGGTGACCAAACCTCCACCGAATCCCGGGGTATCGATTGTGCCGTTTCCCGTATCGCTGGAGGCGGTATTCACCGTGCCGATCAGGGAGCTTTCGGTAACACGTGTCATGGTGGTCGCATGTTTGCACCCACTAAGATCTGGCATAACCTGAAGCTTTATACTATTGCCTCAGCCATTGCCGCCTCTGCTGTCCCATCTCTTGTGATGGCACGTGGCCACAGGATTGACTCCGTCCTTGAGATCCCTCTCGTGATCAGTGACTCAGCTGAGAGCGTTGAGAAGACCTCTAATGCTATTAGGCCATCTCCAATGGGAGATGTAGATGTGTAAATTTCCATTGTTTTGGTCCACAATGGGTAGGAGAAAATGCATTTTTTGGTGAGAGAAAATGTAACTGGGGTGTAAATTTACATTGTCGCTACACATTGTATAGTGGGGGGTCCCACAGTTGGACGAGTAACAGTCGTCTGTCCAGACTGTGGGACGAATAAGAGTTGGCCATCCAAGTTCTAAATTTAAAAATAAATAAAATAAAATAAAAAATAGAATGTAATTATAGGATGGCAGTTGGATGCATAAGAGATACCCATCCAAGCCTTGGACGGATAAGAGATACCCATCTAAGGTGGCCTCCTACATTTTCCACCTCAAATCTACACCATCCCATTGCAGAAACATATTAGAAAATGTTGTTCAAAAAACGTAGATTTACATCTTTTTACACTATCCCATTGGAGATGGCCTTAAGGTTCTCAAACAGGTGGGGACTTACCGGGACGCTGAAAAGGCTAAAGATAGCCACAAGATCTGTCCAGGAAAGGGGAAAATAAGGAAGTGTCGATACATTTCCCGTAAGGGTCCTCTTGTTGTGTACGGTACTAAGGGTTCGAAGCTAGTCAAGGCCTTCCGTAATATTCCTGGTGTTGAGGTAGCCAATGTTGAGCGTCTTAACCTTTTGAAGTTCTGGGGGTCATCTTGGGAGGTTCATCATCTGGACTAAGTCCGCTTTTGAGAAGTTGGATTCCATATATGGATTTTGATAAGTCTTCACTGAAGAAGAAAGGATACTTTTTGCCCAGGTTTAAGATGTTCAATGCTGATCTTGCTAGGATTATTAACTCGGATGAGGTGTAGTCTGTGGTCAGGCCTATTAAGAATGATATGAACAGGGCCCCAGTGAAGAAGAACCCATTGTAGAATTTGGACGCTCTGTTCAAGCTCAACCTGTATGCCAAGACTTCCAGGAGGATGCCTCTCTTGGCTGAGGCCCAACGTTAAGGCTAAGAAGGAGAAGCTTGATCAGAAGAGGAAACCCATCTCTAAGGAGGAGGCAACTGCAATTAAGGCTTCAGGAAAGGTTTGGTACAAAACCATGATCTCATACATTGATTATACCAAGTTCCATAACTTCTCAAAGTGGCTTGGTGTGTCTCAGTAATTTCATTGCAATACTATTTGAAACTATTTTGTTACGATTATTTATTTTAGGGAGTTTTGGGGAAAGGCCCAATCTAACTAAAGTGTATAAAAATAGGAAACTCCACATAATTTTATAAATCTAGTCCCTGTATTAAAAAGACCACGAAAAATGGCCAATATACTAATTGACAACTCATACAAAAAAAACATCAAAATTTTAAAAATCCATAACTTCAAACCTACAAATCCAAAATTCACAAAATTTATATATTTGAAATCTACTCGTCGACATCTATCCAATAATACCCATATTTGATACTCTTTGACAAAAAAATCGAAACCGATAAATATACTATTTCACTACAACCTTCATTTTTCCGGCAAAAATCCTTCTTCTCTGGCTCTAGCAATGGTGCCGCTGGCGCGAACCAAAAAAATGAAAGAAATAAATGAAGAGAGAGAAATGAGGAGAGATAAACAATTCGCCGAGAATTTTGACGGTCTCCGACGATGATTTCAGCGTTTCGACAAGGATTCTAGTGGATGGGGTGGAGGTGGGGTTATATGTTTATTTTTAGAATGAGTTTTAAATGAGTATGACTAAGGGTATAAATATAAATAACCCTTTTAACTAAAATAAATAAAATTAAATGTTTTGTGTACTCATAACTCTAAATGGATCACACAAATAAATGTTATTGTACCACAGGGACTAGATTTATAAACCTGAAAATGACTGTCCTATAAATCCAAATATATAAAGGAACATGAACATGACTTCAATTCTCTATTTGTTTTATTAATGATTTCTTTTTATTTCTGTTGTGTTTTTGAGACATGAATGAGATTTTGTGGGAGGAGGATTACTAGAATAAGTTATTTTGCATAATCTCTGGAATCTTCTTTTTCCTGGTATTACTAGTTTTGAGTAATTAGTTAAACTGAGCTGGTTTAAGTATCTAGAAATCAGAAATGCTATGTTTTATATTGAAAAAATTAAAAAAAAAATCCTTGATATACGTCCCAACCTGTCTTTCAAATAAACTTATTACAGTTCTGCTTCCCATAACCTTTTCGTATTTTATTTCTTTCAAGATGTGTTTGATTGCCAATAATTTCCTTTACAAGTACAACCTGAAGTGCATATTTTAGACATTTTCCATGGAAAAATTTTGTTTGAAGGGAAGAGAAACATGGAGAAAAAAATTCTTGGAAATTATTTCAACCCATTCTAATCAAACATGACAAACACACTCTTAATGATGCTTCTCATTACTAATAAGCATATATATAGAAATAATAGAAGCACAAAAAATAGACAGTAGTATATATGAAGAAATTGCATGGAAACTACCACAATTAACTATAACTAATACTAAAAATCCAGAAAAAATAAAATATACGAAAATAAAATAGGAAAAAGTAGTATTCGATTTAGTAAATATAAACCCCTAGAAGACGACAACGAGGAACTATTAGATGGAATTATTGTATTAATTATAGAAGAACAAGTAGACCAGATTTTTGAATTATTAGAAGATAAAATATATGATATGATTATACAAGACTGCGACAACTTAACAATAAAGCACAAAGTAGATTACCATCCATTGACTTAGAAATATTAGGCGTAATAAATACTATAGAAATATTTCAATTATTCTTGGGTAAAGAATTTTTAATTAAAACAGACTGTGATAATATAGTAAAACATTTTAATAAAACTAATCAAAGTAAATCAACTACAAAAAGATGGCTTAATTTTATTGATAATATTACAGGAAAAGACTTCACACCACAATTTGAACATATAAAAGGTAAAGATAATCAATTAGCCGATATTTTGTCACGATTAATCACTAACACTTCTTAAATCTTGTAGATGTCTTGTCCAGGTTCACACCACCGAGGTTATTCCTCAGGCACAAAAGCAAATACTAACAAATTGTTTATTGTCCTTAATGAGAATTAAAAGTTTAGGTCACAGGTACAAGTACCAGCAGAACAACAAAAGATCCTTGACAATCTTTGGTTCAATTGTGAATATTATAAGGGATCGTTTATACACACTATGAATAACCTTAATACATACTGTAACACCCCAAGACTTTTGAGATTGAGAAATAAAATTTTGGGAGGCTAAAATTTAATTAAATTGGAGAATTTCAAATTTGGGAATTGAGGCCCAAAAATAGAGAATATTTTAAAGTATTCCGAATGATGATTCTGAGTGTACCATCGATCCCGGAAGGGTCGAGATAGTCAAAATGACGGTCATTGAGCTTTATTTCGGTTCCGGTTTATTTTTAAGTTAGTTGGCTCGAATTGCAGTAAACGAGTCATTTAAATTGTGTATTAACACTTAAATTGGGCTTATTGTTTTAAAGGCTTACGGATGAAGCCTTCTCATTGGAGAAAGAGAGAAAGAGAAAAGAAGAAGGAAAAGGAAGAGAGAGAGAGGAAGAAAAGCTTGGGATTTCCGGCCCAACCGCGACATCGAGGATGATCCAACCTCTACAAATCTGAGGCAAGTGTTTAATCTTGCTAAATAGCTATTTGTGTATTTCATTTCATAATTTGTGGGGTAAAGAAATGGATTTTGGGTATTAATATCAAAACCTAGATTCTTGGGTTTAATCTTGAAATCAATGTTTAAATTGGGATTTAATGACATAGAAATGGTTGGGATCAACTTTGGGTTGGTTAATGGGCTTAAAATCATGATTTGATGAAGGATTGGGGGTTGGAATGAGAAATTTAGGGTTTAGAATTCGTGGGTTTTGAAGAAGCAGATGAACCCTTCAAAAATTGCAGGTCCGAATCGATTCGCCCCCTCAAGCGAATCGATTCGGTTTAGTGAAATTGGCAGGTCTGCATTGACCGAATCGATTCGGACCCAAGCCGAATCGATTCGGCCTATTGCAGAAGCCCAGGTCTTTGGGCCCGAATCGATTCTCCTTAGAGGCCGAATCGATTCGCTAGGCCGAATCGATTCGGAATAGGGTCGAATCGATTCGGAAACAGGGCATTTTGAGGTATTTTCTCCATAGTGATTTCAAACCCTTTTTGGTTGGGTTTATTGAATTGGGGGTCTCTTCTTATGATGTAAGAGATATGTTCTTGGAGACATTTAAGGAGTTTCTCACATATTAGGATTTAGGGGACTCCTTAGGGTAACTTGGGTGTAAGGTACCCATGCACGTATTGGAGTTACATATGGATGTTGGGGAATCCTCTTTGAGGTTGGGAATACCAATTATAAATAGGTATAAATATGATGTGAAGTTGAGAACTCTTAGAGAGTGAGGGGTCTCATATCCTTAGATAGAAATGTTTAGTCTAAGGAAAAATTGATAACTCAATAGGAGTAAGGGATACCGAGGTTGTTTCGAACCATAGGGTCATTGAGAACGCTTTGGGATCGTATTATCGACTAGAAATAGCGGTAGCATAAATTCTAGTTAGGATAGTTACTCGTAATTATGGGGATTTAATTACCGAGATTTCCAATACTTGAATAAGGTTGGAATAAATTGAGGTTTTAGACTATTAAGTCATGTGTGAGCCTATGGTCAAATAGTACCAAAGGTAATTATGTACTTTTGGATATGGATGAAAGGTGTAGTGATGGAATTCCTACACAAACTCTTGGGTGCTAACCCTAATGTTGAACATATATAAGTATAGGTATATACATATGGTTAAGGGAGACTATTCATCATAGGAAAATGATTGAATATGTTTCAAGTGAGGGATTGTATTTCATATCGAGGTTTATTTAATGGAAATTGTGGTGACGGCTTGTATATTGAGGTTTATGTATACTTATAGCCGAGTTTGTATATCTTATATATATGTAGGAGAATTAGTTTATCATATATAGATATAAGGATATGTGAATATGTGTTGATATATATCCGTATGTATATAAATGTATGGATATATTTATGTTATGAACATACATGGTATGGATATTTAAACCGTATATGATGGTTTATCATTTGATCATATGATTGGATCATATGGATGTGTATATATTGTGCATGTGAATGATATATATACTTATTTGGTTAAGCATACCCCGCTCATGCTATCATTGGGAAGTTGCGCGCGTAGAGGGTGAGCATCCTGGCATATAGTGCAGGGTGTGGATATTCCCCAGGTCATAGTCGTCCCTTGTGATTATTATACATATAGATATATATTTTTGGGATGAGACGTGGTGGGTATGTTTCGTCTCATTGCCGGTTGGAACTATGAACGCTTCCCGGGACGTCGTGTGCGTGTGTTTACCACGAGATGGGTGTCGTTTAGTCCCACCATGGTGGCCCCAGTATTGCTACGTGAGCCGAGCACTGGGAAGATTATAGCACTGATGCAGTTTATCGGCGATATATATAGCCGGGTATATTATGTGCATGGCGCTGTACATCATATGTAGTATGTACACTTGGCTATTGGATTGATGATGGCATATATATATACGGTTAGAAATAAATACCTATATATATATATATATATTTATATATCCTAGATAAAAGGATATGTTATTTCTAGGGTACATCTTGGATGATTATGGTGTACCAGATTTATTGGGGGTTGATGTATCGTACTTGAGGAATACTTCGGTTACATCACACCAAGGATAATATTGGAGATTCTTTTATTTTATGTTATTTGTTTTCTTTTCCTTTATTTTCTTTCTTTTGTAGTTCTTAGAGTTTAATAGTAATGGTAATATTAAATTGTATGCTAAGGATTATGGATCTCTAGGATCGACATTGCCCAGGAGTAGTGTAACGAGGTGGTTCTTTGTTTGGATTTCGCTTTGCGAGACACCTCACGCACGAAACGCAATGCCATGTCGAGATTTGAGAGAAGTAATTCCCTATGTGGCATCTCGGATCTCTGGTCTTGACCTTGTCAGGAGTAGTGTAACGGGGCGGTTCCTTGTTTGGATTTCGCTTTGCGAGACTCCCCACGCACGAAACGTAGTACAATTTTGAGGCTAGAGAGAAGTTTTGCCAATATTCCATGTACATGATATTAAGGATATTAATTCTTATATTTTAGCCTATATATGTATATATATATATATATATATATATATATATATATATATATATATATATATATATATGTCTATGTACATATATGTCTATGTACATATAGGGGTAAGGTTTTAAGAATTATGATATTATAATTCATGAAATTATATATTGGAATCCATAAAGCCTTTTATGGCATAATTGTTGTTAATCATAATCTAGTAGGATTATAAAGGGTGGATTCTTGAGCTAAGATAGAAAGGCACTTCTCGTGGGTGTAGGCTAGGCCTATGATAAGTTAGGTTGTCCTATGGGGGTAATTTAACTAAAACTTGAGGACGCGAATAGGTGCGCGCCTTTAGATGAGAGGTGAGTTGGGGTACCACGAGAGTGCGATCTCACCTTAATTATGAAATTTAGTACACCGGTATTTATTATGCACGGTTAACACTTGCTAAATATTTTACACATTCGGGGCTCTGACCCGTTTACCTTTTCTCTCCTCCTTGTATATATATATTACTACAGGTATCCTACCGCATGGATACCGGATGACTTTCTATCCAGAATCTTGGGAGCCGTGACAGGTGCAGGCTGTTGCGGGATGTTTCAGGTAGTCGCCTCCCACTTCGTTAAAATTCTAGATAGGATTCATGTTGTATATCGGGTTTGTACCCATGGGATATTCATATACATGTTTATATTTATTCCATTCAAGTTGTTGTATTAGCTGTGACCCGACAGCTTATTCGGGTCTGCTTTTGTATCACATTATGTTGTAGTTATTTATATCATTTTATTCTTGCATCTCCCTCTTATTTATTAGAAATTTTGTAGTGTTGGGTTGTGTTATGTTGCATGTTTTAATTTATTTAACATCTCGCTCATATGATATCGGGTAGTTAGTCCTATATTGTATAGTACCGACAGTTAATGTTGAGACTGGACCATCTGAAATTCCTGATTTAATATAGTATAGGGTTGGCCACCCATTATTGTTTTAAGCGGGGTGTTACAGATGGTATCAGAGCATCAGGTTCTAGAGTCTTTAGGATCTGTGCGAGTTTCTGCATTCTTCCGTTAACGTTCTTGACATAAAGCCCTATAATAAGGACTGTTGTGTTCACTGCGTTGTTCTCTTCTGTGAAGTATATTCACTTGATTGGCGTTCTGATAACAGTTGCTCTTGTTTCGTTTCAGACGTCGCCTAGATTTTTGTCGTCTAGGAAAGGATAAGATTAGAAGTACAATACCCATAGTATATTTTGGGTACGCTGTAATCGGGGGTATTTGTTTTCCCTAATTCCGGAGGAGATTTTGAGGAGGTTCCTAGCAGTGGTTCGAGGTGATTTATCGGCAGTTGAGTAAGATAGGAAATTTACTCGAATGGCAAATCTTGGTCTTAGTGAGGTAAGTCCGAGGGGAGGCATGTAGTGTAGTCCTTGGGAGGTTTAGATTGGGAATCTGTTAACCTTAGTTAAGAAACCTGGTGTTGGTGACCTTTCCCGACGTGAGGTGTGTGGAGTTATCCCAATATTGGGAGTATTGCCTTCTGGGAAGTGGGAGTAAGAAATTTGGAGACTCAGTTTCGTTGTGTAGGACGGAGGTAGTTTTCGGCAGTTGCAATCGTGCCTTGCCCTTCAACATATATAGGAAGGGTTTTGAGGAAGAAGTTGGAGACCCTGAGTTGAGATTCGAGGACAAGGGGAAACCATTGAGTTACGAAAATGTAAGGTAGAATACCTTTCTTTGGGTTTAAGTTACGCTTTGTGCGATATTGGGAACGTCGCGTGTGAGGTGTTGAGTAGCTAGCCGCCACACCGCTAGGGTGTATGGAATTTTCCTAGAGGAGGAAGTGAGCAAGTGTGGCCTTTATATGGCATCTTTTGAGATGATATACCTTTTCATAACTGAGAGGTTCAGAGTTTGGTAGATTTATGAGGATCGGATAGTTTAGCTCATAGTTGCGCTAGTTTTGAGAACTAGGCTTTGGCTAAAGTATTGTATTTGTTGAAGCCTTGTGTTCTAAACATAAGGTGTTGTTTGGCGTGTCGAAAGACGCGGGATATATTTATATTGTATTGTTGTATTGGCCCTCGGGCAATATCTAAAATATGGAAAATCCTCTTTTTATAAAACCTTAACCCTGGTTCGACTAATCTCAATCCCCGACCTAGCTACACAGTAGTGTATTGGGAGGGTTCCTTGTTTGGATTTCGCTTGCGAGACCTCCCCCGCACGAAGATAGCTAGCGTCAGGAATTGAGGAGAGTTCAACCATTGGGAGTTTTCAAACTTTTATATATTTAGTATATTGTTATAGATTATATTACCGAGGGTTATCTTACAATTTGAGGCTAATGGAGCCTGATTATGATTTTTACGAGTAGAAACTCGGGTACAGGGTGTATGGGCGCCCTGGGTAGCTAGTTGATTTTAGGGATCGGTAAGGATCTATATAGTTCGACGTGAGAACTAGAAAGGATCGGCATAGTAATCTTGAGGATTGATGTAAGGACTAGATGATATTGATGTCCTAGGCTCATCTTAAATTTCGCGGACGAAATTTTTGTAAGGGGGGAAGATTGTAACACCCCAAGACTTTTGAGATTGAGAAATAAAATTTTGGGAGAATAAAATTTAATTAAATTGGAGAATTTCAAATTTGGGAATTGAGGCCCAAAAATAGAGAATATTTTAAAGTATTCCGAATGATGATTCTGAGTGTACCATCGATCCCGGAAGGGTCGAGATAGTCAAAATGACTGTCATTGAGCTTTATTTCGGTTCCGGTTTATTTTTAAGTCAGTTGGCTCGAATTGGAGTAAACGAGTCATTTAAATTGTGTATTAACCCTTAAATTGGGCTTATTGTTTTAAAGGCTTACGGATGAAGCCTTCTCATTGGAGAAAGAGAGAAAGAGAAAAGAAGAAGGAAAAGGAAGAGAGAGAGAGGAAGAAAAGCTTGGGATTTCCGGCCCAACCGCGACATCGAGGATGATCCAACCTCTACAAATCTGAGGCAAGTGTTTAATCTTGCTAAATAACTATTTGTGTATTTCATTTCATAATTTGTGGGGTAAAGAAATGGATTTTGGGTATTAATATCAAAACCTAGATTCTTGGGTTTAATCTTGAAATCAATGTTTAAATTGGGATTTAATGACATAGAAATGGTTGGGATCAACTTTGGGTTGGTTAATGGGCTTAAAATCATGATTTGATGAAGGATTGGGGGTTGGAATGAGAAATTTAGGGTTTAGAATTCGTGGGTTTTGAAGAAGCAGATGAACCCTTCAAAAATTGCAGGTCCGAATCGATTCGCCCCCTCAAGCGAATCGATTCGGTTTGGTGAAATTGGCAGGTCTGCATTGACCGAATCGATTCGGACCCAAGCCGAATCGATTCGGCCTATTGCAGAAGCCCAGGTCTTTGGGCCCGAATCGATTCGCCTTAGAGGCCGAATCGATTCGCTAGGCCGAATCGATTCGGAATAGGGCCGAATCGATTCAGAAACAGGGCATTTTGAGGTATTTTCTCCATAGTGATTTCAAACCCTTTTTGGTTGGGTTTATTGAATTGGGGGTCTCTTCTTATGATGCAAGAGATATGTTCTTGGAGACATTTAAGGAGTTTCTCACATATTAGGATTTAGGGGACTCCTTAGGGTAACTTGGGTGAAAGGTACCCATGCACGTATTGGAGTTACATATGGATGTTGGGGAATCCTCTTTGAGGTTGGGAATACCAATTATAAATAGGTATAAATATGATGTGAAGTTGAGAACTCTTAGAGAGTGAGGGGTCTCATATCCTTAGATAGAAATGTTTAGTCTAAGGAAAAATTGATAACTCAATAGGAGTAAGGGATACCGAGGTTGTTTCGAACCATAGGGTCATTGAGAACGCTTTGGGATCGTATTATCGACTAGAAATAGCGGTAGCATAAATTCTAGTTAGGATAGTTACTCGTAATTATGGGGATTTAATTACCGAGATTTCCAATACTTGAATAAGGTTGGAATAAATTGAGGTTTTAGACTATTAAGTCATGTGTGAGCCTATGGTCAAATAGTACCAAAGGTAATTATGTACTTTTGGATATGGATGAAAGGTGTAGTGATGGAATTCCTACACAAACTCTTGGGTGCTAACCCTAATGTTGAACATATATAAGTATAGGTATATACATATGGTTAAGGGAGACTATTCATCATAGGAAAATGATTGAATATGTTTCAAGTGAGGGATTGTATTCCATATCGAGGTTTATTTAATGGAAATTGTGGTGACGGCTTGTATATTGAGGTTTATGTATACTTATAGCCGAGTTTGTATATCTTATATATATGTAGGAGAATTAGTTTATCATATATAGATATAAGGATATGTGAATATGTGTTGATATATATCCGTATGTATATAAATGTATGGATATATTTATGTTATGAACATACATGGTATGGATATTTAAACCGTATATGATGGTTTATCATTTGATCATATGATTGGATCATATGGATGTGTATATATTGTGCATGTGAATGATATATATACTTATTTGGTTAAGCATACCCCGCTCATGCTATCATTGGGAAGTTGCGCGCGTAGAGGGTGAGCATCCTATAATATAGTGCAGGGTGTGGATATTCCCCAGGTCATAGTCGTCCCTTGTGATTATTATACATATAGATATATATTTTTGGGATGAGACGTGGTGGGTATGTTTCGTCTCATTGCCGGTTGGAACTATGAACGCTTCCCGGGACGTCGTGTGCGTGTGTTTACCACGAGATGGGTGTCATTTAGTCCCACCATGGTGGCCCCAGTATTGCTACGTGAGCCGAGCACTGGGAAGATTATAGCACTGATGCAGTTTATCGGCGATATATATAGCCGGGTATATTATGTGCATGGCGCTGTACATCATATGTAGTATGTACACTTGGCTATTGGATTGATGATGGCATATATATATACGGTTAGAAATAAATACCTATATATATATATATATATATTTATATATCCTAGATAAAAGGATATGTTATTTCTAGGGTACATCTTGGATGATTATGGTGTACCAGATTTATTGGGGGTTGATGTATCGTACTTGAGGAATACTTCGGTTACATCACACCAAGGATAATATTGGAGATTCTTTTATTTTATGTTATTTGTTTTCTTTTCCTTTATTTTCTTTCTTTTGTAGTTCTTAGAGTTTAATAGTAATGGTAATATTAAATTGTATGCTAAGGATTATGGATCTCTAGGATCGACATTGCCCAGGAGTAGTGTAACGAGGTGGTTCCTTGTTTGGATTTCGCTTTGCGAGACACCTCACGCACGAAACGCAATGCCATGTCGAGATTTGAGAGAAGTAATTCCCTATGTGGCATCTCGGATCTCTGGTCTTGACCTTGTCAGGAGTAGTGTAACGGGGCGGTTCCTTGTTTGGATTTCGCTTTGCGAGACTCCACACGCCCGAAACGTAGTACAATTTTGAGGCTAGAGAGAAGTTTTGCCAATATTCCATGTACATGATATTAAGGATATTAATTCTTATATTTTAGCCTATATATGTATATATATATATATATATATGTCTATGTACATATATGTCTATGTACATATAGGGGTAAGGTTTTAAGAATTATGATATTATAATTCATGAAATTATATATTGGAATCCATAAAGCCTTTTATGGCATAATTGTTGTTAATCATAATCTAGTAGGATTAGAAAGGGTGGATTCTTGAGCTAAGATAGAAAGGCACTTCTCGTGGGTGTAGGCTAGGCCTATGATAAGTTAGGTTGTCCTATGGGGGTAATTTAACTAAAACTTGAGGACGCGAATAGGTGCGCGCCTTTAGATGAGAGGTGAGTTGGGGTACCACGAGAGTGCGATCTCACTTTAATTATGAAATTTAGTACACCGGTATTTATTATGCACGGTTAACACTTGCTAAATATTTTACACATTCGGGGCTCTGACCCGGTTACCTTTTCTCTCCTCCTTGTATATATATATTACTACAGGTATCCTACCGCATGGATACCGGATGACTTTCTATCCAGAGTCTTGGGAGCCGTGACAGGTGCGGGCTGTTGCGGGATGTTTCAGGTAGCCGCCTCCCACTTCGTTAAAATTATAGGTAGGATTCATGTTGTATATCGGGTTTGTACCCATGGGATATTCATATACATGTTTATATTTATTCCATTCAAGTTGTTGTATTAGCTGTGACCCGACAGCTTATTCGGGTCTGCTTTTGTATCACATTCTGTTGTAGTTATTTATATCATTTTATTCTTGCATCTCCCTCTTATTTATTAGAAATTTTGTAGTGTTGGGTTGTGTTATGTTGCATGTTTTAATTTATTTAACATCTCGCTCATATGATATCGGGTAGTTAGTCCTATATTGTATAGTACCGACAATTGATGTTGAGACTGGACCATCTAAAATTCCTGATTTAATATAGTATAGGGCTGGCCACCCGTTATTGTTTTAAGCGGGGTGTTACACATACTTTTTAACCTCACACACCATGTACACACTTTAGATGCATAAGCAAAATATTACAATTTTTCTGAAAATAAACAAAAGTTAGTAGATGAACACAATCACGTAATAAAACATTTTAAAATACTAAATCTTAAGAAGCAAGAGATTGATATGAATGATTGATTGAACTCTGGAATGAATATAAGTTTTGAAACATTCCGGTGTCATGTGTGTTGCCTTTGTCATCGTTGTTATCATTATGTTGGCGTTTTTAGGCTTAATTGGGCTGCTACAATAACCTGTAGTATTGTGGACTTGAGAAATTATTTAATTTTTTTACTATTCATGTTACTGTTCACTCACTTTTCATTTCACTGTTCATCTGTAAATTGAACTCTAGAACGAATGTAAGTTTTTAAACTTTCCAGTGTCCTGTGTGTAGCCATTATCATCGTTGTTGTCGTTATGTTGGCATTTTTAGGCTTGACTGTGCGGCTATAGTAACCTGTACTACTGTGGACATGAGGAATTGTTTTTACTATTCATGTTATTGTTCATTTCACTGTTCATCCATACTAAAAATCCAGAAAACAATAAAATATACGAAAATAAAATAGGACAAAGTAGTATTCGATTTAGTAAATATAAACCCCTAGAAGACGACAACAAGGAACTATTAGATGAAATTAATATATTAATTATAGAAGAACATGTAGACCATATTTTTTAATTATTAGAAGATAAAATATATGATATGATCATATAAAGGATTAAATTTATTAAATCTGAGAATAAATCATGAAATTACAATTTATCAATTTACAAGAGATAAACAAGACTACAAGCCATGAAATAATTTACAAGTGATAGAAGACTTACAATTACAAGATAATTTACAACTAATGTTGTTGGATATTATTACAATACTAGTTAGAAAATTGATCAGAGGTTTGGGAGAGTGTTTGTATGCCTATTGTTCTCTATATCTCTTTTGAATGAAAGGGAAGCTTCCTTTATATAGGAAGAGAAAGAGTTCGGACGTAAAATTTTCTTAAACTGAAAGAAATAAAAGATAAGAAAAGTAAATGAGAAAATAACATTTTTGTTTTTGGTTGAGTTTTTCAAAAGATGAAAAGTGAGGTCTCGTGAGTCTTTGAATTTCGTCCTTTCGGTCGTTGTCGGTCATTGTCTTATTGCGTCAGTGCTTATCTATTACGATGTTTATATCCTGGGATTGGTTTAGTGTTTTCGTTATATGTTTCTTTAGTTGCTTCTATTTTTTGGTGAATAGAGTAATTTCTATTAGTTGTGGTTGAAGTTGAGGTTTCCGCTTCCATTTCTTTCGATGGGTTTATTTCTTCTAATACTTTTACAATTTCGTCTTCTTTTATAAATTTATCTCTTCCTATATTTATTATTTTTCTTTCATTATCTTCGTTTGTTCCTTCTGCACAGTATATAGATATTATAGCTTCTTTATTATTTTCACTACCGTATTTTTATATTAGTTGTTCTGTTTTTAAGTTATCGTAGTCTTCTATAATCACATCTAATATTTTCCTTCTAATAATTCAAAAATCTGGTCTTCTTGTTATTCTATATTTAATACATTAATTTCATCTAATAGTTCCTCGTTGTCATCTTCCAGGGGTTTATATTTACTAAATCGAAATCTACTTTGTCCTATTTTATTTTCGTATATTTTATTTTTTTCTGAATTTTAAGTGTTAGTTATAGTTAATTGTGGTAGTTTCCAATCAATTTCTTCATATATACTACTGTATATTTTTCGTGCTTCTATCATTTCTACATACTTACTATTAAAAGATTTTACTATATAGTCAAATTCGGCTTCTTTCCAATTTTTCCATATTTTTTCTCCTATACTACTTGGTATTTTTTTGTAGATATCTATCTTATAATTCAATATTTGCAGCTCTTTCTGTTTGTGTCCAATATTCTACAAATTTTCTAGTGTAGTCTCCTATATATTCTAACCTACATATTTGTAATTTTTCTAAATTTCTTAGTGCATTTGTTTGTCTTTTTGTTAAAATTAATAGTCTATTTGGTCCTATAAATGCTTCTTTTATTAAATTAGTTAATATTTCTACATTAAAGTTTTCTTTAAATTGTTTATATTCGTCTACGATATTATATGTTAAGTACCAATTAGACATGCTACCTTGTAATGTATTTTCAAAATATGTTTCAGTTTCTGATCTATTTTCGAAACTTATTAATGTACACGTCCTAAAGCATCCTTTTTCCCAATTTTCTATTGATATTTCCCAATCTTGAGGGTCTAGCCTATCTAAATTTAATATATTACCATATTTACTTATAACGTTAATTTCTTTTTCTTCCTTTAATTTTTTATATTTTGATTTTAAAGTGTCATATACAATTTTTACTCTGGTTCCAATAGAACAGTCAGTAAATTCTAACATATTCTTTTTATACAACTGTGGTCCTTTTGTTTTTTGAATACCTTTTTCTATATATTTTTGAGTGTCATCTTCATTATTATATATGTTTTCTATCCTATATATTTCTTTAATTTTTTTGTTGATGTTATCTTTAGAATAAAAAAAGGTTTAGTTTTGTTTTAACGATTTTAGTGTCTATTTTAATTTGTTTAAATTTTCTATCATTTCGGTTATTTATGTTGTTTCTTGTTCGTGTAAGAATTTAGTAAGTTTTTCTAATTTAATTTTTATATTATGTGTTCTCGTATTTATATAATCTAATTGGTCCTTAATAAAATCTTGATTATCTTCTAATTTTTTAAGTTTGTCTAAAATACTATTAATATTATTACTCATATACTTATAGTCTACCATCAGTGCTTACGTCATTTGATTTGTCTGTTTTGGCTGGCGTGAGTGAGTCGTCAGTGTTCGCGTCTTCATTTGCTTCTATGGTTTCATCATGTTGTCAATATTTTGCCTATTAACTGAGTCTACTGAGTCAAAATATACACCGAGGGGATACTGATGAGGTGCTCTTTTTTCTTATTCTAGTGCCTCTTCAACGTCTTCTGAGTTTATAGTTTTATTAAAATAATTTGGAGTTATTCTATATGGATGTTTTGGAGAATTTTTTTTTATATTAAAGGTTTCTTTTATTAAGTACAAATAGTTTGTTGGTGTTTTATTCATTATTTTATATACTTTAGATATTTTTATTAATTCAGCTATTGCATCTTGTCCTTGTAAATAAGAATTGTCATTTGTACATCGAACAAAATGATCTATTATTTTATATCTCCTATGTTCTATTAAAATTTTGTTCCTGCTATGAAATATTTGTCCTTCTCCTACCCATTCTGGTGGTATACTTTCTATTATTAACCGAATATGGCGACCTGTATTTATATGTCCAATGGTGTTGTTCTACTATTGCATCTAGTAATCATTTTGGTAAATTTTCTTTTAATCTTTCATAAGGCGGTGTAATTAATAAACTAGTTAACATACCGTATTCTAATAAAAGACTTATAGTGACTTCGATTTCTATACATCTATTGTGTGGAAATATTTTATTTTGTCTACTTATAGTAAAATTTTCGAAAAGCTTATGCTCTATGTCTAAACATATTAAAGTATCATGTTGATTATGAGAAGTTATATAAACTTTTTCATATATATATGTACATCCTTTAGGGGTTGGATTAAATCTAAAATAGTTTTGTAATGCTATCCAACTACTTATGTCTTTTTCTCGTGCAAACATAAATATATTTTCTGCTAATGCTTCTGGTAAAAATATTTTAAACACTCTCTCAAACCAGCACTGTAATAATATCCAGCAACAATAGTTATAAATTATCTTGTAATTGTAAGTCTTCTATCACTTGTAAATTATTTCATGGCTTGTAATCTTGTTTATCTCTTATAAATTAATAAATTGTAATCGCATGATTTATTCTCAGATTTAATAAATTTAGGTCTGTTACAGTAACTTGTAATACTGTGGACTTGAGGAATTATTTTAAAAAATTTACTATTCAAGCTATTGTTCACTCACTGTTCATTTCCTTGTTCATCCATAAAAATAATGGTATCAGAGTTGCTTTAATCAAATATAATTATATAATAGGTAATATTATTTAAAGAAAAGAGTGGAATTACAACTTATAAGATTTGTGTTTCTATATTTTTGAATGAATCCTGAAAAATAATTTATAAAAAGACAATTATCTATTCAATATAAAAGTGTCGAAGATTATACAAAAGAATTTGAAGAACATATAAAAAAATAAAGACTATATAAACGCAACAATTTATAAGTGGATAATTAATATTGCAAACGAAAAAATTCAACAGTTTAGGTTAAAATTAAAAATATTACGTGAAAAAAGGAAGATCAGGGTAGTATACATCCTACTACAGCTGCATTTTTTGCTAAGTCTACTTCTGCGCTAGCTATTTGTACTTGTTTATGATTATTCCATCTATCATCATATATATATATATACTAGAACTTTTGTTCCTGCTTCTAGCCTAGTTAATCCAACTAGTCCTATTACTATTACTCCTAAATGCATAAATTCTAAATTTATTTTATTTAATTATTTTGTAGATTTTTCAGTAATAAAGTCTAAAATTACTTCGCTATTAACGACTGTTATTTTTCTTTGGTAGTGTGATTATATATTTTATATTTTCTTGTTGTACTAATTCTACGTGAATTAGGCTTTTAGTTGCTTTTGTATCTAACATTGTTGTTGTGTCTAGAATTTTATTAGTGAATTTTATTTGTATAGGGAAGGTTATTAGTGTGGATTTATTTATATTATTTATGTGTTCATTGGGTTAGTTTTTTTTTTCTTTGTAACATTTTATACATAAGTTTTTATTACACATTTTACATAAATACATCTCTTTATCTTTTGTTGAACACTTTATACATTTTCCTTTTATAAACATATATTGTGTAAATTTATATTCACATTCTTCTACATTATTCAAGAATTTTAAATCTTCTAAACTATGTTCTAATGTTTCTATGTTCTCATCTTCCGACTCTATTGACTCTACGCTATATACGCTAATATTATCTATTTCTTCATACTCATCGTATATACTTCCCAATTCTACTGTGTATCCTAAATCATCTGTAATGTCATCTAATATATTTATTTTTTCCTGAATTTTTGATATATTATTATTTTTATATCTATATGGGCAGTTAGGTCTAATGTGATTAGGGTCTCCACATATAAAACGCTTATAGTTAGTTGTTCTTTTTAGTATCTTTTTTAACTTCTTTATTCTCTTTATGTATGTTACATTTTTTGTACTACGATCTTTTTCTTTTATATTGATTATATTTATAATATTTTTTATAAGTTCTACTAGGTCTTATTCGATTGTTTTTATGGGTTTCATATTTCATTTTACTTTTGTTTTTATTAATTATTATTCGTTTATTATCACATCCGTATTGAGGTGGTAGATCTATTTGCTGACAAGTATAATAATATTGTTTTTTAATTTCTTTTATTTCCTTTAATTTTTTACATTTCGATTTTAAAGTGTCACATACAATTTTTACTTTGGTTCCTATTAAACAGTCTCCTTTTGTTTTTATATGTTCTTTCCAAATTTTTCCATATTTTTTCTACCTGGTATTTTTTGTAGATATCTATCTAATAATTCAGTATTTGTAGCTCTTCCTGTCTGTGTCCAATATTCTACAAATTTTCTAGTGTAGTTTCCTATATATTCTAACCTACACATTTGTAATTGTTCTAAATTTCTTAGTGCATTTGTTTGTCTTTCTATTAAAATTAATAGTCTATTTGGTCCTATAAATGCTTCTTTTATTAAATTCGTGAATATTTTTACATTAAAGTTTTCTTTAAATTGTTTATATTCGTCCGCAGTTTTATATGTTAAGTACCTATTAGACACGTTACCTTGTAATGTATTTTGAAAATATGTTTTAGTTTTTTATCTATTTTCGAAACTTATTAATGTACACGTCCTAATGCATCCTTTTTCCCAATTTTCTATTGCTATTTCCCAATCTTGAGGGTCTAGCCTATCGAAATTTAATATATTACCATACTTACTTATAACGTTAGAGTCTGTATTATTTTTATGGATGAACACTGGAATGAACATTAGCATAAATCGTAAATTTTTTAAAATAATTCATCAAGTCCACAATACAACAGGTTATTGTAGCAGCCCAGTCAAGCCAAAAAATGCCAACATAAATGTAACAACGGCGACAATGGCAACACACATGACACCGAAAAGTTTGAAAACTTACATTCATTCTAGAGTTCAATCAGTAATTCATATCAATATTTTCCATAAAAATAAATCCTCAAGGATCCTTTAATGATATATCATTACATAATAAGAATATTATCTAAGTACTCAGAGTGGTTAACCCGAAAGATATAATAAAGGCTTAAATTTATTAATCTGAGAATAAATCATGCGATTATAATTTATTAATTTACAAGAGATAAACAAGATTACAAGCCATGAAATAATTTACAAGTGATAGAAGACTTACAATTACAAGATAATTTACGACTATTGCTGCTGGAAATTATTACAGTGCTGGATGGAAAATTGATCAGAGGTTTGAGAGAGTGTTTGTATGCCTATTGTTCTCTATATCTCTTTTCAATGAAAGGGAAGCTTCCTTTATATAGGAAGAGAAAGAGTTCATACGCAAAATTTTCTTAAACTAAAAGAAATAAAAGATAAGAAAAGTAAATGAGAGAATGAAATTTTAGTTTTTTGTTGAGTTTTTCAAAAGGTGAATAGTGACGTCTCGTGAGTCTTTGAATTTCGTCCGTTCGGTCGTTGTCAGTCGTTGTCTTATTGCGTCAGTGTTTACGTCATTTGATTTGTCGGTTTTGGCTGTCGTTAGTGTTCGCATCTTCTTTTGCTTCTATGGTTCCATCATGTTGTGAATATTGTGCCTAGTAACTGAGTCTACTGAGTCGTCTGAGTCAGAATATATACCGAGGGGATACTGATGAGGAACTCTGTTTTCTTGTTCTAGTGCCTCTTCAACGTCTTCTGGGTTTATAGTTTTATTAAAATAATTTGGAGTTATTCTATATGGATGTTTTAGAGATTTTTTTTTATATTAAAGGTTTCTTTTATTAAGTTAAATGGTCAGTTGGTGTTTCATTCATTATTTTATATACTTTAGATATTTTTATTAATTCAGCTGTTGCATCTTGTCCTTTTAAATAAGAATTTTCATCTGTAAACCAAACAAAATGATCTAATACTTTATCTTTCCTACGTTCGATTAAAATTTTGTTCCTACTGTGACATATTTGTCCTTCTCCTACCCATTCTAGTGGTATACTTTCTATTATTAACAAAATATGGGACCTACAGATTTTCAGTGGTGCTGTTCTACTATTGCGTCTAGTAATCCTTTTGGTAAATTTTCATTTAATCTTTCATAAGGTGGCGTAATTAATAAACTAGTTAACATACCGTATTCTAATAAAAGACTTATAGTGACTTCGATTTTTAAACGTCTGTTGTGTGGAAAATATTTTGTTTGGTCTACTTATAGTAAAATTTTCAAAAAGCCCACGGTCTATGTCTAAACATATTAAAGTATCGTGTTGTGTAATACCCCTTGCTTTTGAGTAATTACTTTTATATTAAATTTCCATGTGGGTTAATTATATAAAATAAAGGAAATTGACGTAAATATTAATTTAAGTAATTTAAGAGTTAATATTTATGAGTATTTCATATTTACCATTTCGCGAATGTAAATAGCGTAATATTATGTTATGTTAAGTCGTCGGGCTTTAAAACGACGGTTATGATTTATATTCCATTGGAGTTATTATTAGAATGTTAATATGACGTTGGAATAAAATATAATGAACGATATCCCGAAAGTTAGTTTAGAGGGCACGGTTAGCCCGCGATGGGTCGAGATAGTCAAAATAAGCGCCAGGGATGTTTTTGGGTTCTGGGGGTACTTTTATCTAGTTATGACTTAAATATGATGTTACGAGTCATTTAAATATGTAGTAGAATTTAATGTTAGACTTAAGACATTTGGGGATTTAAGTCTTCCAAGAGCCTTTTATATCTCAGTTGTGTATTTCTAAACCTAGGGAGTTAGAGAGAAGTAAGATCTTGAGAGAAAGAGAAGAGATTGTTGGTTTGAGCTTGGAATCACAACTATGAAGAGAAATTCGAGGCTATAATCTTGAGGCAAGTTATTATACTTGCAATACTTTATGATTATGTTGAATAAATGGTGTAAATAGTTATTTTTCACAAGATTGAACCCATTTAGAGTTTTGATTGAGTTTTTTGTTCAAATCTTCACCTATATAAGTTAGATATGATTTGAGTGTTGTATATTGTTAGGAAATCATATAAAAATGATTTATTGATAATAATTGTTGATGATAGTTGGTGTAGAGGGAAGAAGAAGAGTTGGAGATTTAGGTTTTGTAAAAAAAATGGGGGATGGCCGAATTATCTGGTGTGACTGGTAGACCGCATCCAAGACCTCGATCGATCGAACCTAAGGCAAAAAGCCCAATGGTGGGCTCGCAAGTCAATATGCAAATATGCGGTCGACTTGTACTATACTTTTAGCCCAAGAATAGGATTTTCTTTCTACTCCTTTTATTTTGGGTTTAAGTCTTAGGAACATTCTCTTAGGATGTATTGAGAAGTAATATGACCTCACCTAAAGAGAGTTGTACCCTAGGATAGTATGGGAATGTCCGGGCTTATTTCGAGGACCATTTGTAAGGGTATGATGTCTCATTTCGTCTAGTAAATGAGAGTAGGACTAGTGTAGAATTGGTTAGAGTGTGTTGTACCTTAAGGGGATAGTATGATAACAAATATCTCTTGTAGCCAAGTTGGTATGTACATATGGTTTCAGAATTTAGGATCGTATGATTGGTATATTTTGTGACTGATACATTTACACATACCTCTTTAAGTGCTATCATAGGGGAAGTACCTGTTAGAGGTTCATTCCCTGGCTAATAATGCAGGGAGAATATAGTCCTCAGGCCATGATACCAGTTGTTACATTGCATGATTGTATTGGTCGAAGTGAGGTAATTTCGGCTATGGTTATGACTTACTATCGAAGGTATATGGCCGCTTCACACGTGCTGCGATTTGGGATGCCCAGGTGGTCTTAGTTATAGGCCATAGAAGATGATATTATTTATGGGCGCATGCAGTGGGGTGACTTCCGAAAGTACGGTCTTAGAATCGTTATCATTATGATTGTAACTGTTCTCATTGAAATGGTATTTCACCCAATTGATTAATTCATTCAAGCAAACTGTGAAACAACTTTAATTTCCTATGGTCCCTACTTATAATTGACTTGTGAATATATATCCAATTGGTAAACTTGGCATGTGGAATGTAGTTAGGTTAATCCTATTAAGTAGTTGGGTAGTTTAACTTGAAAATGAATTGTACGCGTTAGGATGTGCACTTAGAAGAGATGTGAGGATGATTCCTTGAATGAAGAAGATAATTGTATTTGTTTATGAAAGTAACATTCATAACTGTCATGCATTTATTTACATGTATATCATATCAAACCGGGCCGTGGCCCCTTTATATTTCTCCTTCTTGTGTGGCTCTTATATACATTTTGGTGCTCTGCTGCATGGGCGCCCGCTTTGACTTTCCTTTTCAGTGTTAAGGAGCTATGACATTTTGCGGATGTTGTAGGATTTTAGTAGTAGACGCATCATTTCTTTTGATACTCTAACTATGATCCGTCTATATATTCGTGCGTTTTGCCCAAGATTAGTATTTGTACATGCTGTCTTACTTGGTGAAATCTTTTGTATTTAGTTTGTTAACCAACAGCTTATTCGGTTATGCTTTCTAGTATTGTTGTTAAACTGTTATATATTTATGTATATCAACCTTTTGTTATAAATTGGATGATGGAATTCGCTTTTATTCTATTTGCAAAATTATATATGACATCTGTTTTCTAAAATATTTGGTGGTTGTCTCGTACTATTATTATTATGCGGCAGTGATGCTTGGAATGAACCATTTAAGAATCCTATTTTTATTGGAGTAGTGGGATTGCTACCTCTTATTTTAACAAGAGGGGTGTCATAAATGATATCAGAGCATCAGGTTCTAAATTCCTTAGGATCTATGCGGACTTATCACGTTTTACCATAGGGTTCTTTAATATAGAGCCCTATTATTAGAACTATTTTTCTTATCTGCGTTTACAAATTTCCCGTAAGGATAAATTGTTTTAATTGTATATTGATTTAGCTAATTTTATCTTAGATGCAGCCTAGACGAGGTCGCCTGATAAGAGTAAATCGAGTAGAAGATGATGTAGAGCCCCCCCACCACACGACTATAAATGCGACGAAAATGGCAAATATTGTGGCTCAGGTGGTAAACGCTGCAATGACCGCTATGGCGCAACAATTCCCCTAAGATTGATAATAGGTAGCACCGGTGGCTCAAGGCCATATGGGACCTTACGCATGGGAAAGAGTTAGAGAATCCTTCCTAAAATGTCACCCTCCATAATGCTGATGTGATTGTTGCAACTCAATAGAGGAAGGATATTCAATGGCATCTTAGAATGGTGGAATGTAGTGAGGAAAGGAAACAAATTCTCGCCACTTTTAAACTTGTGGGAGCAGCTCTCCAATGGTGGGAGTCGGTGACACTCCAGGACAGAGGGATACAATGACGATCTCAAAATTTTAGGCCTTATTTGATCGAAAGTACTTTCCTTTAGAAATACAGAAAGAGATGATGAGGAATCTTTAGGATGTTGTCCAGGGAGACCAAACGTTAGCAGAATATGAAGAAGAATTTAATCATTTGGAAAACTTTGTGCCAGATGAGGTAGATCCAGAAGAAAAAAGGATTTCAAAATTTTTTGGGGGTTTGAGTTGGAGGCTAAGGCAAAATCTATTGGGGAAACCGGATTTACGAACTCTTGGCGATGTGATGAATGTAGTTTTAATCCATTTCCAGGATCACCGCCTTCATTTGAAGGTGAGTAAGAGGATAGGAGATTCTGGTCAATCAAGTAAGAAAGGAGGGAATTATGCCGGTGGATCACTACCACCACCACCACAGTAGTCTGGGAATAAAAAGAAGGAACGGGACCCCCAGCAAGGGGACTCGACTAAGAAGCAATGCTTTGGGGGTTTCAACTTTAGTGGAGGAGGTTTTAGTCACGGTCAGGGTGCTCAACAACAGCAGCAGTTGGGCCAGTCGGGCAAAGCTGGCAGAGGGAATAATGGGGGTCGAGGCCAGCAGGGCCAGGGTGCCGGGTTGTTTCGAAACAATAACCGAGGTCAATATCTGGAGGGTTTTGTGGGCCATTGTTTTCAGTGTGGTGAGGAAGGTCACATGAAGAGAGCTTGTCCACAGTTGAATTGGGGGAAATCGTCAGGAGGCCCTCAGAATCCGCAGGCAAAGCAACAACCCCCATTACCTATTCCAACTGTCCCATTGCAACAGGGACAACTTTAATTTGGACGTATGTAAAATTTACAAGATGCTTTGTTTCCTCCAGCACCGTTAGCACCGCCAGCTATTGATGGTAAGTTTCCTATCCAGAGGTTTGTGGGTCGGGTGTTATTTGACACCGGTGCCACACACTCATTTATCGCTAGGCAATTAGCTCTTCCAACGGGTTTGTTTAAGTCTGTCGAAATTACTTTCACTAGCATGGAGTCTTTTATGGGTGATGGTTCACTTATACTTTTTATTTGTAAAGGGGTGGGAATAGACCTTGGTACGAGGCCGACTTACTCGTACTGGATATGGTTGGGTATGATGTTATTTTGGAAATGGATTGGTTACTGAAGTACCGGGCCATGGTAAATTGTATGGGAGGAGTATAGTTTTTGACATTCCAGGGCAAGAAATGTTTTTGGTGGCTATGCCTCTTCCGGAGGGAGGTTCAAGCACCCACTTGTATTGTATGAAGGAGGAGACTTTGCAAGAAATCATGATATACTTAGACTCAATCCCAGTTGTCAGGGAATTTGAATATGTCTTTCAGGATATCCCGGGCTTACCTCTTAGTCGTGAGATTGAGTTAATAATTGACCTAGCGTCGGGAACCAGGCTAATTGCGCGAGCTTCATACCGTATGTCTCATTTAAAAATGAGGGAGTTGAGGGATCAAATTCAACAACTATTGGGGCAGGGGTTCATTCAGCGTAGTACGTCTCCATGGGGTGCCCCTGTATTATTCGTGAGAAAGCGATGGTTCCCTTCGATTATACCTCGACTACCGCGAATTGAATAAGGTAACCATAAAAAATAAATACTTGTTACCTCGAATCGACGATTTGTTTGATCAATTAAGAGGAGCATCGTACTTCTCTAAAACAGATTTGAGGACTGGTTACCACCAGTTGCGAATTCGAGAGAAAGATGTGTCGAAGATCGCATTCTTAACAAGGTATGGGTCTGATGAGTTCTTAGTTATTCCCTTTGGGCTAATAAATGCTCCCACGGTATTTACCGACCTTATAAATTGAGTATTTAGGGACTTTTTAAACCAGCTTGTGATATTGTTTATTGACAACATACTAGTCTATTCTATGACTGAATATGATTATGCCAAACACTTGTGATTGGTCCTTCAGACACTACGAGATCATCAGCTTTATGCCATGTTCGAGAAATGTGGATTTTGGTTGAAGGAAGTGCAATTTTTGGGGCATATCGTAACGGTTGAGGGTGTTTTCGTGGCCCCGAGAAGGGTTACAACGGTGAGGGAATGGGATCAGCCCATGATGCTAATGGAGATCCGTAGCTTTTTGGGCTTGGCAGGATACTATAGCCGTTTCATTAAAGGTTTCTCCAAAATTACGGGCCCTTTAATGAACTTGACCCGAAATAGAGTACAATTTGTTTGGAATGACTCCTGTCAGCTAGCTTTTGAAGATCTGAAGGACAAGTTGACCTCTGCTCCTATACTCGCCTTATCGAAATCGGGAGTAGACTATTTGGTCTTCACAGACGCTTCTCTATAAGGATTGGGTGGTGTGCTACAACAGGAGCATAGGGCCATTGCATACGCATCTTGTAAGGTTAAGCCCCATGAAAATAATTACACCACACATGACTTAGAGCTTGTCGCAGTGGTGTTTGCCTTTAAGATATAGAGGCAGTACCTCCTGGGTGAGAAATTTAGTCTTTTCACGGACCACAAGTTGTTACAATATTTATTCTCGCAAAAAGATCTAAATATGTGGCAACGAAGGTGGCTGGAGTTCATAAAGGACAATCAATTTGATATTCACTATCAGCCGAGCAAGACAAATGTGGTCATTGAGTTGAAGGCCCGTAGGGCAACTAGCGAAAGTGTGGAAAGCTAAATGGAAAGAACTTGGCCAAGATGTTGCTGTAGCTAGAGCATGCATGTCAGTTTTGACCATTACGCCTGCTATCTAGATGCGAGTCGTAAAAGAGCAAGGAGGGGATAAAGACTGTCAAGACCGGGTACATCAATTGCTTACCGAGGGAGCGGAGTCCTACTCTATTAGTTATAAGGGTGGGTTGCGTTTCCACAAAAGACTTATAGTCCCGAACTAAGGAGACTTAAGACGTGCTGTCATGATAGAATCCCATGGTTTAAGATTTAGAGTGCATCGAGGCGGGGACAAAATGTACCAAGACATGCGCCGTTAGTATTAGTGGGCAGGAATGAAAAGGGATATTTCTGAATTTGTCTCCCAATGTGCCATTTGTCAATTGGTAAAGGTGGACCACCATCGGCCAACTGGATTATTGCAACCATTAGAAATACTGGTATGAAAATGGGAAAGTATCTCAATGGATTTTATCACGGGATTGTTGACGTCGTAAAGATGCCATGATTCTATTTGGGTAATTATTGATCATTTAACTAAATCGACACACTTCCTACTGGTACGGACATATTACAATACGACACGCTATGCCCAACTCTTCATTTCAGAAATTGTGAAACTTCATGGGGTGCCAATCAATATAGATGAAGATGTTTCCAAGAGGCAATATGGACTGAATTACGGTTGAGTACGTCATACCATCTACAAACCAATGGGAAAACAGATAGGGTCAACCAAATATTGGAAGATATGCTTCGCATGTGCATACTTGATTTTAGAGGAGGATGGGAGCAATACCTTCCGTTCATCAAATTTGCACATTATAATTCATATCAATTTATGATAGATATGGCACCCTATGAGGCATTGTATGGATGAACATGTCGATCACCTGATTGTTGGTTGGAAGTAGGATACAATAAGCTCATTGGACCTGAAATGATCCAATACACCTCTTCGAAGATTGAGCTCATTCAAAATTGCATACGAATTGCGCAAGATCGCCAAAAGGGGTATGATGACGCAAATAGGAGGCACGTGGAATTCGAAGTAGGGGATCAAGTTTTATTGACGGTGTCCCCGATGAAGGGTGTGATGCGATTAGGGAAGATGGGCAAACTTATGCCACGCTATGTAGGTCCTTTTCCCATTATTGCAAAGGTAGGCCTCGTCGCTTATCAACTTGTGTTACCGGAACACTTACAGCAAATTCATGATGTATTCCACTTCTAATCTTTAAATAAGTACAAAATATGTGAGGGAGCTCATTGGGATGTTCCATTGGATGATATCGAGTTACAACCCAATATTTTGTATGAGGAACAACCGATTGCCATTTTAGACCACGGTGATCATAGACTAAGATCAAAAGTGGTGCCCTTGGTCCGAGTCCAGTGGGGAAACCACAATGCCGAGGAATCAACATGGGAATAAGAGGACGATATCCGAGAAAAGTAACCATACCTCTTTTTACCAGGTATGCCTAAATTTTGAGGAAAAAATTCCCTTGTACGGGGGGGGGGGGGGGGGGGGAGTATGTAATACCCCTTACTTTTTAGTAATTACTTTTATATTAAATCGCCATGTGGGTTAGTTATATAAAATAAAGAAAATTGAAGTAAATATTAATTTAAGTAATTTAAGAGTTAATATTTATGAGTATTGCATATTTACCATTTCGCGAATGTAAATAGTGTAATATTATGTTATGTTAAGTCGCCGGGATTTAAAATTACGTTTATGATTTATATTCCATTCGAGTTATTATTAGAATGTTGATATGACTTTGGAATAGAATATAATGAACGATATCCCGAATGTGAGTTTAGAGGACACGGTTAGTACGGGAAGGGTCGAGATAGTTAAAATAAGCGCTACGGTTGTTTTTGGGTTTCGGGGTACTTTTATCTAGTTATGACTTAAATATGATGTTATGAGTCATTTTAAGTATGTAGTATCATTTAATGTGAGACTTAAGACATTTGGGGATTTAAGTCTTGCAAGAACATTTTATATCTCATTTGTGTATTTCTAAACCTAGAGAGTTAGAGAGAAGTGAGACCTTGAGAGAAAGAGAAGAGATTGTTGGTTTGAGCTTGGAATCGCAACTATGAAAAGAAATCCGAGGCTACAATCTTGAGGCAAGTGATTATACTTGCAATACTTTATGATTATGTTGAATAAATGGTGTAAATAGTTATTGTTCTTAAGATTGAACCCTTTAGAGTTTTGATTGAGTTTGTTGTTCAAATCTTCACCTATATAAGTTAGATATTATTTGAGTGTTGTATATTGTTAGGAGATCATATATAAATGATTTATTGATAATAATTGTTAATGATAGTTAGTGTAGAAGGAAGAAGAAGAGTTGGAGATTTAAGTTTTGTAAGAAAAATGGGGGATGGCTGAATTATCTGGTGCGATCGGTTGACCGCGTCCAAGACGTCGGTCGAACCGAGCCCAAGGTAAAAATCCCATTGATGGGCTCTCAAGGTAATATCCAAATATGCAATTGACTGGGGGTCAAGGGCCGGTTGACCGATACTCTATTTTCAGCCCAAGAGTAGAATTTTCTATCTACTCTTTTTCTTTTGGGTTTAAGGATTATGAACCTTCTCTTAGGATGTATTGAGAAGTAATATGACCTCACCTAAAGAGAGTGGTACCCTAGGATATAATAGGAGTGTCCGGGCTTATTTCGAGGAGCATTTATAAAGGTATAATGTCTCATTTCGTCTAGTAAATGAGAATAGGACTAGTGTAGAATCAACTAGAGTGTGTTGGACCTTCGGGGGCTACTATGATAACAAATATCTCTTGTATCCAAGTTGGTATGTACATATGGTTTCGTAATTTAGGATCATATGATTGGTATATTTTGTGACTAACACATTTACACATACCTCTCTAAATGCTATCATAGGGGAAGTACGCGTTAGAGGTGAATCCCCTGGCTAATAATGTAGGGAGAGTATAGACCTCAGGACATGATACCGATTTTTACATTGCATGATTGTATTGGTCGAAGTGAGGTAATTCTGGGTATGGTTATGACTCACTATCGAAGGTATATGGCTGCTTCCCACGCGTTGCGATTTAGGATGCCGAGGTAGTCTTAGTTATAGGCCCTGGAAAATGATAGTATTTAGGGGCGCATCCAGTGGGGTGACTCCCAGAAGGATGGTCTTAGAACCGTTATTATTATGGTTGTAAATGTTCGAATTGAAATGGTATTTCACCCAACTGATTAATTTATTGACGAAAATCGTGAATCAACTTAACTTTATTATTGTCCCTATGATTATTGACTTGTGAATATATCTCCAATTGGTAAACTTGGCATGTGGAATGTAGTTAGGTTACTCCTATTAAGTAGATGGATAGTTTAACTTAAAAATTAATTGTACGCGTTAGGATGTGAACTTAGAAGAGAGGTGAGGATGATTCCTTGAATGAAGAGCGAATTGTATTTGTGTATGAAAGTAGCATTCATAAGTGTCATGCATTTATTCACATGTATATCATATCAAATCGGGCCCTGGCCCATTTATATTTCTCCTTCTTGTGTGGTTCTTATGTATGTTCAGGTGCTCCTCCGCATGGGCACCCGCTTTGACTTTCCTTCCCAGTGTTAAGGAGCTACGACATTTTACGGATGTTGTAGGATTTTTTTTAGACACATCACTTCTTTTCATACTTTAGATATGACCCGTCTGTATATTCGGGCGTGTTGCCCAAGTTTAGTATTCGTACATGCTGTCTTAGTTGGTGAAATCTTTTGTATTTAGTTTGTTAACCGACATCTTATTCGGTTATGCTTTCTAGTATTGTTGTTAAACTATTATATTTTCATGTATATCAACCTTATGTTATAAACTGAATGATGGAATTCGCTTTTATCCTATTTGCAAAATTATATATGACATCTGTTTTCTAAAATATTTGGTGGTTGTCTCTTATTATTATTATTATTATTATTATTATTATTATTATTATTATTATTATTATTATTATTATTATTATTATTATTATTATTATTATTATTATTATTATTATTATTATTATTATTATTATTATTATTATTATTATTATTATTATTATTATTGATATTATTATTATTGATATTATTATTATTATTATTATTATGAGACAGTGATGCTAAGAATGGACCATTTAAGATTCCTATTTTTATTGGAGTAGCGGGCTGACCACCTCTTATTTTAATAAGCGGGGTGTCACATGTTGATTCTGAGAAGTTATATAAACTTTTTCATATATATATGTACAACCTTTAGGGGTTGGATTAAATATAAAATAGTTTTGTAATGCTATCCAACTACTACTATCTTTTTCTCGTGCCCATAAATATTTTTTCCACTAGTGCTTCTGGTAAATTTTTTTAAACCTTATTACATAATATAGACCTATAATATGGGTCATAAGTAGATAACAAATTACTATTACTATATAATAACACATGCTCTAATTTCTTTTCAATCTCTTGCTTCTTAAGATTTAGTATTTTAAACTGTTTTATTATGTAATTGTGTTCATCTACTAACTTTTGTTTATTTTCAGAAAAATTATAATATTTTGCTTGTGGTTCTAAAGTGTGTACATGTTGTGTGAGGTTAAAAAACTATGTATTAAGGTAATTCATAGTGTGTATAAACGATCCCTTATTATATTCACGGTTGAATCAAAGGTTGTCAAGGATGTTCTGTTGTTCTGTTGTTACCAGCACCTGTGACCTAAACTTTTGCTTCTCATTAAGGATAGTAAACAATTGGTTAGTATTTGGTTTTGGGCCCGAGGAAGAACCGTGGTGGTGTGAACCTGGATGAGACATCTGCAAGATTTAAGAAGTGTTAGTGATTAATCATGACAAAATATCGGCTAATTGATTACCTTTACCTTTTATATGTTCAAATTATGGTGTGAAGCCTTTTCCTGTAATATTATCAATAAAATTAAGCTATCTTTTTGTAGCTGATTTACTTTGGTTAGTTTTATTAAAGTGTTTTACTATATTGTCACAGTCTTTTCTAATTAAAAATTCTATACCTAAGAATAATTGAAATCATTCTATATTATTTATTACGCCTAATATTTCTAAGTCAGTTGATGGAAATCTACTTTGTGCTTCATTAAAATTACCCGAACAATATTTACAAATTACTTCTTCATTTTTATTACTGTTTTTATTGGGTTTTTGTAATAGAATTCCTTCCCATCCTATTGCTGATGCGTCTGTTTGTATAATTTTATAACTATTTTCTATTGGTAGAGATAAGGGTTCTAATTTTCTAACTATTTGTTTTATCTTTTGTACTAATTTTATGTCTTCAGTATTAAAATATTTTTGTCCATTTTTTTCTAATTTACTATATAATGGTCCTACTTGTTTTGATAAGTTTGGAATAGAATATCTATAATAATTTAATAATCTTAAGAAAGCTTGTAATTTTTTTGTTTCTTCTAACTTGTCTGGAAATTCTAATACCTTTTTTACGACATGTTCTTGTAACTCAATTTTTCCACCTTTTATAAATAATCCTAAAAATTTTATTTCCTTTTTTTCTAATTGCACCTTTTTACTACTAATTATTAATCCATGATTTATGAATTCGTGGAAAACTATTTACAAATGTTTTCTATGTTCTTTTTTAGTATTACTGAATACAAGAGTGTCATCTATATATACTATACAAAAATCTGAATGTTTTTTAAATATAGTGTCCATTTTATTTTGAAATATCTGAGGGGCATTTTTTAATCCAAAGGGCATGACATCCATTCAAAGTTTCCTTTGCGACAAGTAGTTGAGGTCCATTCTATTGCATCTTTATGCATCTTAATTTGCCAAAATTCTGATTTACAATCAAATTTTGAAAAATATATTTTATTTTTAATTTTATTAATTAATTCTTCTTTATTAGGTATTTTATAGCTATCATCATAAGTATTATCATTTAATCTTTTATAATTAATTACTATTCTAGCTTTACTTCTTTTAATTTCTGAATGATTCCTAACTAAGAAAGCAAGGCTTCTATGTCTACTAGTACTCTTTTGTATTACTCCTATATTTAATAATTCTCTAATTTGGATTTTAAATTCTTCTTGGTCTATTATATCACATGCCATGTCTTTAGTTTTTAGAGTTATATCTGGATTAATTATATTTAATTTTGCTTCTAATCTATTTTTATTCTAGTGTTTTTGGGGGTTCTCTCCTATTATTTCAGTTTTTTCGGCTGACCTAATTAAGCCTTCTAATTCTAGTTTTTTATTTTTAAACATTACTTTATTTATTTTGTCGAAGTTTATTTTAGATGTTGGACTATCCTTAAATTTTTGTAAATATTCACACAAATAAGTTTCTTCTATGGTTTATTATCTACTTCTTTAGTTTTTAAATCTATTGTTTCTAATATTATATTATTATTAAGGATTAATGTTTTTTCTTGTTTTTCTATATTATTGTTTTGTTGATTATTAGGTTGGTTATTAGGTATAATATGTGTTCCTTTTTAAAAAAATTGTAACCTGATGGGGGTATACATAAATCCTCCTGTTAATGATTGAATAAAATTTAATCCTAAAATAAATGGGTGATGAATTTTTATATTTTTTATGTATTGATATACCCATATATTCCCTCGGCCAGGCCGAGGCTGTCCTCCTCCCAGGCGAGGGCTCAGGCCCAGGACGAGCCCAATAACCGAGGCTCCGTTACAGGAAGGATCAGCCACATACGGCCCTTCAAGGGGCCGACCCCTTAGCTTGGACTAAACGACCCTACAAGGGGACGAACCTTCATTATGGCTCAAACGATCCTTCAAGGGGTCGACCCCTCATCATGGCTCAAACGACCCTTTAAGGGGCTGACCCCTCATCATGGCCCAGACGACCCAATGAGGGGCCGATAGTACGAGGCCACATTTAGTCGGACCCGATGCCAGCATCCACTTTAGGCTCAGCCTGGCATCTTAGGCCGAGGGTGACGTCATCATATCGCGTGATTTGGGAGACGCGTAGAACATTGCGCGTGGGACTCATATGGCACGTGGATAAGACCGTTATAACAATATCCCACCTCGGGTGAGGGAATATTATGTCATCATTAATTGCAAGTGGCACATCCAGGTGTCAGCAGGGGATTGGCTAGATCATCATTCACATGCACCATGCATGCTTGGGGGGTACACTACTCCCCCAAGCCCTATATATACATGTTACCTTCAACCTTGCAAAGGGATTGATAATTGTAACCCTAGCTAAAACTCTGCTTGTACACACAGTAGAGAGAGAGTGAGCTTAAGTGCATTGTATCCAAGGCCATTAGTGCCCATATTTAGTGGATCTCACACTAATAGTGGATGTAGGCCTAATTGGCTGAACCACTATACATCATTATCTTATTCCTCTTATACTTATCCCCTTTTATACACTTACACACATACAACTCCATAGCTGCCATTGTTGTTACTGTTTGAGCTCATCATCACTTATCTGGTGGTGCCGAATCTTAGCATCATCATGTATGTTTGTGGTAATATAAATTGTTCCTTATTTATATATATTGTTATATTTTGTATACATTGCGTTATAGGTATTGCTTCTTTATCAAATTGCTATATATAGACAGGGCAATTTAAATCTTTTATATTTTCTTGTTGTACTATTTCTACGTGAATTAGGCTTTTAGCTGCTCATGTATCTAACATTGCTGTTGTGTCTAGAATTTTATTAGTGAATTTTATTTGTATAGGGAAGGTTATTAGTGCGGATTTATTTATATTAATTATGTGTTCATTGGGTTGATTTTTTATTTCTTCGTAACATTTTGTACATAAGTTTTTATTACACATTTTACATAAATACATTTCTTTATCTTATGTTGAACACTTTATACATTTTCCTTTTATAAACATATATTGCGTAAATTTATATTCACATTCTTCTACATTATACAAGAATTTTAAATCTTCTAAACTATGTTCTAATGTTTCTATGCTCTCGTCTTCCGACTCTACTGACTCTATGCTGTATACGCTAATATTATCTATTTCTTCGTACTCATCGTATATACTTTCTAATACTATTGTGTCTCCTAAATCATCTTCAATGTCATTTAATATATTTATTTTTTCCTGAATTTTTGATATATTATTATTATTTTTATATCTGTATCGGCAGTTAGGTCTAATGTGATTAGGGTCTCCACATATAAAACATTCATAATTAGTTATTCTTTTATTATCTTTTTTAACTTCTTTATTCTCTTTATGTATGTTACGTTTTTTATACCATGGTCATTTTCTTTTTTGTTGATTATATTTATAATGTTTTTTATAAGTTCTACTAGGTCTTATTCCATAGTTTTTATGGGTTTTATATTTATTTTTAGTTTTTTTGTTAATTATTATTCGTTTATTATCACATCCGTATTGCGGTGGTAGATCTATTTGCTGACAAGTATAATAATATTGTTTTCTAATTTCTTTTCCTTCCTTTAATTTTTACATTTCGATTTTAAAGTGTCATATAAAATTTTTACTCTGGTTCCTATAGAACAATCTCTTTTTGTTCCTATATGTTCTTTCCAATGTTTTCGTATTTTTCTCCTATACCACTTGGTATTTTTTTGTAGATATCTATCTAATAATTTGGTATCTTTAGCTCTTCCTATTTGTGTCCAATATTCTACAAATTTTCTAGTGTAGTCTCCTATATATTCTAACGCACATATTTGTAATTGTTCTGAATTTCTTAGTGCATCTGTTTGTCTTTCTGTTAAAATTAGTAGTCTATTTGGTCCTATAAATACTTCTTTTATTAAATTAGTGAATATTTCTACATTAAAGTTTTCTTTAAATTGTGTATATTCGTCTGCGGTTTTATATGTTAAGTACCAATTAGGCACGCGACCTTGTAATATATTTTCAAAATATGTTTCAGTTTCTGATATATTTTCGAAACTTATGAATGTACACATCCTAAAGCATCCTTTTTCCCAATTTTCTATTGCTCTTTCCCAATCTTGAGGGTCTAGCCTATCTAAATTTAATATATTACCATATTTACTTATAACATTAGTGTTGACGCAAAAATTCTTCATCTAGGAGGACCAATCATAAAAGGACACATGTCATCCTACGTGGCAATATTTATACTTGTTCGGCACCCGAGGAGAGTTATTCGACACGCGAGGAGAGTTGGTCGGTATACCAAGCAACTCAAGGTGTGCAGAGCAACGAGCAGGTATGCAGAGCACCGAGCAGGTGTGTAGAACAACTCTAGATCAAAGGATAACTATGCATTTAATACGCACTAATGAAGATAACAACTCATTTAATGAGCCTTAATGTATATTTCTACTGTATCAATAGGTGTCTACTAGATGCCAACACATCGCCTTTTCATATTGACAACCTCAAGGCTATAAATACATTGTAACCCCATCATAGAGGGGGAGGGACAACTAAGAAACACCATACACAAGATACCCACTCTTTCTCTCTCTACACCATATTGTGCTATTGTTAACCCCTGGGAATAAAATAACAGTTGACGTAAGCTTTATTCACAGCCGAACCACTTTAAAAACCTTTGTCTCTTATATGTTTGATGTGAATTCTTATCTTCATCTTCAATCTCATCCTCATCATTTATCTGCTGTTGATGCCACTAAAATGGCAGAGGCCATTTTCTGTCTTCAATAGATTGGTGCCATCTGTGGGAAACGTGTTACAAGCACTATTCTCCATCAAAAGCTAAGTTTTTATTTTCTCTACGTATCATGAATTATACATACATCTTTTGATTTAGTCATGATTTTTATGTTTGTATACATAAATTAGTTGTCCAATTTTTATTTATGAAATCTGCAAAATATGGCATATCATGATTTTAAAATCATAACTGTTAGATTAATTCTTGTTGAGAAATATGTAAAATGGTGGATTTCATAAATCAAAAATTTTGTATTATGAATCACATATTCAGAGATTACATAAATTTTTATATCATGAATCACATATTCAGAGATTACATTAATTTTTAGAAATCATATAACACTATTATGAATAATGATTTGCCACATTATATACAATCTGAAATTCGAATATGTTAACTACACCGTTTTATTTATAGTAGTGAATTATACACTCAATTTTTTACCTATAGATCTGGACAACCGCATCAAATTTTGGAAATTTTCATGATTGATTTTGAGACAAGATCCAAAAAAAATCTCTAATGGCTGTTCAAATTTTCTTTATATTTTTTTTTCTATCTGTAATCAGAGAATAGAAAAACACAAATCAAAAACAATTTTCTCTCGCCTGATAATCAATCCAGATCTACTTCAAAAGTACTCATCAACTTAATTTGTTTGAGAAAATATTTGTCAAGGTTCTGAACAAACCCGTTCATAGGAGTAAAAATCCAAACACTGGATTTGATTGGAGAGTTTAAATTCCCATATCTAAGATTTTTGAAAGAAAATAAAACAGTCCTCTGTTTGAAGAGATGATAACCACAACGTTTCAACCATTGTATAAATTTTACTCATCTGTCAATCTATCTGGTTTGTTATACACATTTTTGTTTTTCATTTTGTGTTGAATGCCATACACGAGAGGATCAATATGCGGAAATATAACTGGATTATTATTAAAATAAAACAAAATTAAAAACTTACAAACTTAGAAGTCCACCGGAATATGACCGGATTATCCACAAGCTTATTACAAACAAAGAGAGAGAGAGAGAGAGAGAGTGATGTAAATTAAGTGATACCAAATTTGGAAGCGGAATCCTCAATTTATACAAGAGGGAATTGTCCCTAGTGGGGCCAAATGGGACCCAAAATTATTCGAGCCAGGCAAAGTCTCTTGTCTGGTAGCGTCGGCAGGTGGGTGAGTGGGGCCAGTGGGACCCATCGAGTCAGACAAAGTCTTTTGTCTGGTAGTGTCGGCATGCAATTGAGTAGGGCCAGTGGGACCCTTAATATTCGGTCGACAAAGTCTTTTGCCTATATTCTTCTATTGTTAGGGCCAGGCGGGGCCAGTCTGGGATGACATGTTCTTTTATCCTCTGCTGATAAGACATCACTAGGATGAGGGGAGTTTTCCTCCATATATTGGAAAAGTTGTTTCCAAAGTCTTAAAGACGGCTCCAAGGGTTGAAATGGAAGGGACACCGACTTGTTGTTTACTGGTTGCTTCAATCATAGGAACAATAGCATTATTGTTCGGGTTGAAGAAGTGGTTGTCTTTCTTGTCAACAATAAAGGCTTCTTGTATCTGATCATTTTGATGTAAGAATATCTTACTAATAATCTCCGGAAGGTTAGCCTCAGGAAATGTAGCTGAGAGAGATTTCCAAAAATCAATAATGAAATCCGCTATGGGATCTAAGGTTTTATTTGGAGGTGGAGGAAATCTTTTCACCAGGTCCAAGTAGCTTATTAAGCTATTGTTGATTAAAGAAATGGAGTATTTAATATTAAAGGTTTTAATATTACAATACCATTTGTAATAAAACTTTCTTTCGAGTATTACAAAATTATATTGGTTAATTCTGCAATGAAAGTCCCAGCGGGATATCCAAGGAGTACCAGTTTCGGTAAAAAACAAAAGGGTATGAAGACCAAAATGTCCTGCATAAAGATTTTCCCTTAGAATATGTTAAACCCGATTTATAAATGCCTTTCTTAACCTTGAAACGTAAGCTAAAGTTGTCACATATCAGAATATGTTAAACCCGATTTATAAACAAGGTAATTATACTAACCTTATCCTTACCACGATAGGTAAGTAGCTCAATAGAATTGAGAACCTTCAGTTACACAATACTGCTAGGAAACCCCCAGACTTGGTTAAAAGTCTTGACAAACCTATAATTCAACCTCCTATTGAGGTTAAATGTTTTAAAATGGGCACTAAAACGGAGTTTATGTCCCAACTCAAAGAGATCGAGAAAGATCTCAAAGGGTTAAAGCTTAACACTTTATCCCATGATGATTCTGAATCAGAATCAGATATCCCTTTGAAAGAAGTTCAGGGCTTTGAACTTTCTTTAGGTAATCCTGAAGATCATATCAATAAAATTACTTATAGTAATAATATTGGTAATATTGGTCCTGCTAGAAATTACTATCATCGACCAACTCCTCAGGACCTCCTTTTTGAAGAAAGCACTGTGATGCAAAACAATTTTCATGGTAAATCCATATATGACTGGAACCTAGATGGAAAATCTGAATCTCAAATTTATGAGATGATTCATCATATGTCCATGTATTCCACCATATGCAAGCATAATGATGCTTCTGATCATAGCATTACTCAAATGATCACTGCTGGATTTACTGGAACCATTAGAGGTTGGTGGGGAAAAATTCTCACTGAAAACCAAAGAAATGAAATTCTTAATGCCATAAAAATTGTCAAAAATGAGCAGATGCAAGACTAAGGTATACAGGATGCTGTTTATACCCTAATGCTCGCAATCATTCATCACTTTGTTGGCAGTGGAGATTACCAAAAAGAACATAACAGAGAATTACTTCAAAATCTTAAATGTCCACCCCTTAGCCAGTTTAGGTGGTACAAGGATGTGTTCCTTGCTAGGGTCACTCAGAGAGCAGATGGTAACTCTGAGCATTGGAAATCCAAATTCATTGATGGCCTTCCTACTTTCTTTGCTGAGAAAGTTCAGAAAAAATTAAGAGAAGCTAATGATAGCATCTCTATCAATTACTCCGATTACACTTATGGTCAGCTTATAAGTGTTGTCATTCAAGAGGGTCTTTCTCTCTGCAATGACCTTAAGCTTCAAAGACAGCTTAAGAAACAAAATCTTTTTGGAAAGAAAGAGCTTGGTGAGTTTTGTGATAAATTTGCTTACAATACTCCTGAGACTTCTAATCGCAAAGTCTCCCATAGAAACAAGAAAGTTTCTAAAAAACTTTATAAACGAAAAAAGAAACATTATAAAAATGTTAAGGAAGATAGTCCTAAAAAGAAATTTGTTAGAAAGAAACCTAACAAATCTAACCCCAAATGTTTTAAATGTGGGAAGTATGGCCATTATGCAAACAAATGCAAAATGGAAAATAAAATTAACAACCTTCAGATTGACGAACATATGAAGACCCAATTAAGCAAGCTTTTGCTTAATTCCAGTTCCTCTGAAGAACTAGAGGACTCCTCTGAGAGCGATGATGAGCTTTACCAGATCCAAAGCTCTAGTGACTCAGATATCTCCGAGAAAGGAGATTGCCAATGTAATGCTTTGACCAAGAGATGTGATCATCTCCAATCCGTAATTCACTTAAATGGATTAAGTCTTAATGTCCTCACAAGTCAGCAACAAACTATGATTGATATTATTAATCAATTTACTGACCCTGACATTAAGCTCAAGCTTATTAAGACTTGTTATGACCAGGAAAATACTCCTAGTTCTTCGAATTCTCTTTCTAATGAGTACAGCCTTAAGGAGGTACTTAATCGATTAGAAAAGGCTGGAGAATTTAATAAGCATGCTAATCCAGAAACTTCAAGTGCTACTTCTAACACTGAAGATTCAGTGGATTATTTGGGTGTTATCAGCAGAGTACCAAACCAAAAGTGGTATACTACTGTTAACTTAGTTATCAACAAAAAATTTACTTTAAGTAACATCATTGCCCTTGTTGATAGCGGTGCTGATATGAATTGTATTCAAGAAGGAATTGTTCCTACTGAATACTTTGAGAAGACTACTCAATCTTTGTTTAATGCTAGCGGAGATAGCATGGGCATCAAATACAAATTAACTAAAGTTGCCATCTGTAACAATGGAATTTGTTTAGACAGTACCTTTTTGCTTAGTGGCAAATTATCTCAACAGATAATTTTAGGTACCCCTTTTTTATCAATGCTCATGCCAATTGATAAAATTGATTCTAGTGGCATATATACCACTATTCAAAACCAAAGAATTGTTTTTGAATTTATCACCCGACCCGAGATTAAGAAAATTAACTCTTTGACAAATAATATTATTTTCAAAGAAAACCATTTAAATTTTCTTCAAAAGGAAATCTCTTTCCTAAACATCAAACAGAAGTTGATGTCTCCAAATATCATGCAAAAGATTAATGTTGTTAAAAATCAATTAATGACAGAAGTTTGCAGTGATATCCCTAATGCTTTTTGGGATAGAAAGAAACATATTGTTTCTCTTCCATACGAAACTGATTTTAATGAAAAATCCATCCCTACTAAGGCCAGACCCAGTCAAATGAAGACTGCATTCCTTGACCTTTGTAAGAATGAGATTCCGAGTCTTTTAAATAAAAAGCTTATAACTAAAAGTTATTCTCCTTGGAGTTATACTGGTTTTTATGTTAACAAGGCGGCTGAGAAGGAACGAGGTGTTCCTAGGCTTGTAATTAATTACAAACCTCTTAATAATGTGTTGCAATGGATAAGATATCCAATTCCCAACAAAAAGGATTTACTTGATAGGCTTAACTCTGCCACTATCTTTTCCAAATTTGATTTAAAATCTGGATATTGGCAGATCCAAATTTCCCCACAAGATCGGTATAAAACTGCCTTTGTGGTTCCATTTGGCCATTACCAATGGAATGTTTTGCCTTTTGGGCTTAAGAATGCCCCTTCCGAATTTCAAAATATCATGAACGATATTTTTAATCCTTATTCTGATTTTTCCATTGTCTATATTGATGATATCCTCATCTTTTCACAATCGATTGATCAGCATTTCAAACATCTAAAAAAATTAAGGATGTAATTAAAACTAATGGTTTAGTTATCTCTGCCCCTAAAATGAAAATTTTTCAAACAAATATTCGATTCTTAGGGCAAAATATTGGAGAAGGGAAAATACTCCCTATTAATATAAGTATTAGAAAAATACTTCACATTGCACAGGATAGTGCAATTCTTTCAATTGTTACATGCTTTTCAAAATTTCAAAATGATTTATTAAATCAGAAATTTTTACAAATAGATTGTAGTACTGAAAAACAGATTTGGCAAAAAGATATTGAAAATATTACTTCAAAAAAGATTCTTGCCAGATGGCAAGCAAATTTATCTACATTTGGTTTTGATATCAAAGATAAAAACAATTCTCTTCCTGATTTTTCTAACCAGGGAGTTTTTGCAGAACCAGAACCAATGAGTGGCCCCTCTAGAGGGCGTGGCAGAGGCCGTGGGCAATCCCACCAAAGGCCTGGAAAAGAAAAAATGTTGATCAATGATGATCAATATCCTCCGATACAGGATTACATGGAATTTCTTCGCCAGAGCGCGCAGAACAGAGGGAAGAATACCCCTCCTTTAAACCCCTTTAGCAAAAAGAAATATGCCAATGAGGTCTTGGAAACAATTAAGTATGATTTCATTCCTAATAAAAGGACTTCGGAATTAATACTTATCCTCAATAATGAGGACGAGAAGCAGATGTCTTCCCCATGGGAAATTAAGTCCCTTTACCTTGATACAAATAATTATGATGTGCAAGAAGGAAAATACCGGACGGTATATGAGGCGATTATCACTGAGACTGATACCATAAACGAGAGGATCAATATGCGGAAATATAACTGGATTATTATTAAAATAAAACAAAATTAAAAACTTACAAACTTAGAAGTCCACCGGAATATGGTCGGATTATCCACAAGCTTATTACAAACAAAGAGAGAGAGAGGGAGAGAGAGAGAGAGAGAGAGAGATGTAAATTAAGTGATGCCAAATGAGGAAGCGGAATCCTCAATTTATACAAGAGGGAATTGTCCCTAGTGGGGCCAAATGGGACCGAAAATTGTTCGAGCCAAGCAAAGTCTCTTGTCTGGTAGCGTCGGCAGGTGGGTGAGTGGGGCTAGTGGGACCCATCGAGTCAGGCAAAGTCTTTTGTCTTGTAGTGTCGGCATGCAAGTGAGTAGGGCCAGTGGGACCCGTAATATTCGGTCGACAAAGTCTTTTGTCGATATACGTCGGCTGTTGGGGCCAGGCGGGCCATTCATCTCAAATCATCTAGGCCATCCTCTGGGTCCGGATTAGGAAAGGTACCATCCAATCTTCGTGTTGGAAAGGCAGAACTTAGTGAGTTGAAGAATGCCTCCATAGTTGGCTCAGTAGGCAAGTTGGTGTCGAACATGTCACCAATGAACTCATCATCTTCTGGATTTTGGGACTCTCCGGCAAGGCAAAAGAAAGCGTTATCATTCTTGACAGAGGTCATGGATGTATCATCATCTGATGGCAAAGGAATGGGATTAGAATCATCGTCGAGAGGATTGGTCTTCATTCCAGGAAAATCAAAAGCCGATTGGCTTTGAGTGTATTCAAAAACCTTCTGCAGTAGCTCCTGCTCAGTGGCTTTAGGAAATTTCTTCTTAATGTAAAATTTTAAATCCTTAATTGGATTAACAGCTGGAGACATCTGTGCAGCTGGAGGGGGTGAATCATCAACCAAAGCCATGTGGTGCTTTAAGCTTTCTTTTATATTTAAAATGGTATTATTGGTGTAAACACCACTCCACCATCTGTAGAAAAATATTCTTTCAAGTAGAGGAACATTGAGATTGTTAACTCTTCATTGAAGATCCCTTCGAGAGATCCAAGGAATACCGATCTCGGTAAAAAATAGTAGGGTATTAAGCCCTACCGAGATTTTAGTTTTCCATCTTAACATGGGATGAAATTGAGTCCAAGGTAAAAAGAGTTTTTCTTTGGAAATTTCATCAGGGAGAAAATCAATTCCTGGGCCAAATTTATCCCACCAATTGATAACCCATCCTGGGTAAGATTCTTTTAAAGAATTTGGGCACAGAATAAAAAACCAAGTGTGTTTGTTCTCATTATTCTGATAGTAAAAAGCTTTAGTCCAAGCCTGGACATAGTCCCAATAATTATAGGAACAATTATGCGAACTTAATTTTCGTGCTTTCAAAGGATGAATTCCCCATTCTCGGGGACCAGTAAACTGTTTTAAAACAGCCTTGCTATAAGCAATAGGAGACTTAAAATTATTCTGGTGTTTATTAGTATGATTAAACACAACAGATTCAGTCTCAGTGAGAATCGCCTCATATACCGTCCGGTATTTTCCTTCTTGCACATCATAATTATGTGTAGTCCACCTCTTCAGATCCTTCTGAACATAAAATTCAATCAAAGAAGAAATCCAAAAACAATTTTTCTATCTGTAATCAGAGAATAGAAAAACACAAATCAAAAATAATTTTCTCTTTCCTGATAATCAATCCAGATCTACTTCAAAAGTACTCATCAACTTAATTTGTTTGAGAAAATATTTGTCAAGGTTCTGAACAAACCCGTTCATAGGAGTAAAAATCCAAACACTGGATTTGATTGGAGAGTTTAAATTCCCATATCTAAAATTTTTGACAGAAAATAAAGCAGTCCTCTGTTTGAAGAGATGATAACCACAACGTTTCAACCATTGTATAAATTTTACTCATCTGTCAATCTATCTGGTTTGTTATACACATTTTTGTTTTTCATTTTGTGTTGAATTTATGATAAAAAGTCTTCTATGAATCAGATGGAACAGCTTACGAAAAGCAGAAAGTGATATAAATTTATTACTTTCTCTCTCCTGATTTATTTTCTCCATAATAGGAAAATGAGAAACAAAAAAAAAATAGTTTTCTCTCTCCTAATTATCTCTCTAAGAAACCGCCTCAAATTTGGGATGAAGATTTCTCTAAAAAGTCGTAGATTCAATGGATCAGCTCTTAATTTTCAGAATATTTGGATTCAAATACAATAAATGATTTGTTGTATTATTTTAGAGAAAAGAAACTTAAGAGATACCAGATCGGTCTTCAAATCGAAGTTTCCTATTTAAACGATTCCCAATCAGTTGATCTGTGTCAAATTTCATAAAAATCCATGGATTCCCGTCTCAAAAATTATAAAGTCGCATAAGAATCCGGTTTTAGCCCCGGATCATTACGAATTTGATCATCAAAAATGGATTTTTATGATACGAAGAAACTGAGTTTGGCTCGTCATCAACCAAGAAAAAGGTTCTGGGTATAGTTAACTGTGGTCAGTATCATGGCTGTAATACCATCTATTGGTCGGCGACCACTAAACAAAGTCGAAAACATCTCAGCAAAAATCCCAGAGTAATATTAATGGCCGGCATAATCAATTTCTTGATCGGAGGCATTTCACTCTAGTCGATGACGGATATTATGAAGCTTAAGGAGTTACCGAGCTCCTATTTATTGATCGTAGATTCCTACTGTATAGGTTGAGATGTTCCAGACCTCTCACTGGTCGGCAGAACCATCAAACAGAAAATATTCGTGAAGATTTTAGTTTCAGACCTGTTGGTTGTCTCACCTAATCTTGGTCAGCAATAGCTCTAGACCATCTATTATTGATCGACGTTAGCCCCGAACCACTGTTTATTGATCGACAATATCTCTGGGAAATCTATGTTGACCGGAGACCACTATTTCTTATTCGGCACCACTGTACTAGCATTGCCCGACCTCCGATCGTAAGCCGGCATCAATGGTCGACCAAAGTCTATTGAGTCAACAGCTCGGCGACAAATTTTCATAGGTCGGGGGCTTCTCGACCTCATATACTTGGACGGAGACATCGTCGGACTTCTTTTTCTTGACCGTTTCATAGATCCGTGAACTTGATGATACTCATTGGCAGACGAACAATGGGATCTAGGGTCGATTGCCTCCAACCCGTCGACCATTGTCATTGGAAATTCCACCCTTGGTTGTCGGGATCATACAAAGAGGAACACTCAGGCGACAGCTTACCAATGTTAGTTGGCAAAGAAGATCACCACATTAGAGTGTTGGTCGACTAAACTTTTGGGATTCAGATTTGACTTGGGGGATTTAAATATATTAAAGTCTATAAAAACGTTTACTGAATAAAAAAGTCTTGACAAACAACTTAGAAATATTTTTACCGGACTTAAATTTGAGCATTTGTTTAAAATTAAAATGCATACTTGATTATTTTCTGGTTTATTAAATCACAAAAACTTCATGTGAAAAATTTTTCTAGACCCAAAAAATTATATTTGAGCATTTACTGAATTTCAAATAATTCCTAGAGTGATAAATAATTTCTAAAAAATCAACGTATATTTGGTCTTTACTTAAAATTAAAATGTCTGGCAATTTTTATAAAAATTTGCCCACATTGACACACATTTGGTACAAAACAAATTATTTCATATTTTGAAAATTTTATTGCTTTATGCTCATACACATCATATATTGATTGGATCACTAAATTATTCTCATGACTAACTATCTGATCTAGTCTGAATAGATGTTCGGAAAACTTATTAAAATTCCTTAGGTACAAGATTCAATCCCGTCAAAAGCTCGGCCACGATCTTAAACTTCTGGAAACTGTTATTGCTCGACATGAGGCAATTTTGCCTCGACAAATCAGTCAGACATATATTATTTCATATTTTTGATATGATTATTACCCTAGCATATACATATCATATATATTGATTAGTTGACTAAATTATTCTCATCACTAATCAATTCTGCCTACACATAGGGTAGGGAAAGTTATTAATTTTTACAGGTACAAGATTCAGTGCCGACGAATGCTCGAAAAAAATCTTACTCTTCTGAAAAATATTATCATAGCTCGGTAGTATGAAATTTCACCTCAGCGAGGAACTATTGATTTTATTATTGATCTGATATCTGCTCAAGCACAAATTATTCTATATATCCATTGGGATTCATACTATATATTCATCTCAACATGGAACTCGACGAGATACTTATTATCATATTAAAATAGGAGTCTCATATGGGTCATTCTTAGCATCACTATCAAAAATCCATTTAATTATTAATAACCTATTAGGCCAGTGTCAAAATTTTACTTAACTACTCTTTTTAAACAACTACTAAATTAAAACATCCACACAGTATGCGTAAATGAAGTTGAAATGAAATAAAATAACCGAACACTCAGTCAATGTATACAACCATATTGAATGCTACTACAAGAATAACTAAATGCATTTTGTCCATTGGCCCGAATATTTATACAGTACGTCCTAACTAGAGTACAAGAATGAAAGCGTCTATCGAGAACCTGCATGCATCCACAGCTGCTGTAGCTGACGTCTGACTCGAAGGAAGTGTCATCCAGGCATCCCTGTGTCTGGACACCTATATATATATATATATAACAAGAAAGGAAAAGTAGATAAAGGGGTCAGAGCCCGAGTTTGAAAAATATTTAGCAAGTGCATAATTCCCTTATTTTTTTTTAAAAAGGTATTATCTCATATTTAAGTTTGGTATCGCACTCCCATGAGATACCCCTAACCTCTCTTCTATTATTGCACAACTAACGCACCCTAATAAAATATCCTAGTCAAGCTATCCTGCCTAACTAGTCTAATTTACCCGACTACTAGAAACCTATACATCCCGAGTACTAAGGGCTAAACATCCCTCCATTCTCAACACTGCACTAAATTCGTGCGTGGGGTGTCTCGCGAAGTGAAATCCAAACAAGGAACCCCCCCGATACACTACTACTTGGCAAGGTCGATCGTCGAGATTCGCCAGTCCCTCAGCACAGAATATACATACATATACATATACACCACAAGAATTACTAATATTAAAGCACTAAGGAATAAACTTCTCCCCAGTTTCAACACAATGCCATGTTCGTGCGTGGAGTGTCTTGCAAAGAGAAATCCAAACAAGGAACCCCCCCCCCCCCCCGATACACTACTACGCAGCAAGGTCGATCGGGGATCCATTAGACGCTCGGTACTCGATTTATCCATATATATATATATATATATATATATATATATATATATATATATATATATACACACACACACACATACGGATCTATCTCTCGGAATGAGAATCTATTTACTTTATTTCAATTTATCTCAAAACTTTTCATTTCCCTTCTCATATCCAGGAAATGTATTTAGAAGCCAATTCATTATCATGAATTGCTTTAACATATCAAATAACCGTTTAAAATTCACTTTTATTATCATAAAAATGCTTTTTATTTCATATGATCCCATTTCCCTTCTTCCATCCAGGAAATGTAATTAAAGCCAATTTATTATCATAAATTGCTTTAATACCAATAATGTCCCACATTATTGAAAACAGTTATATATATATATATATATCTATTTATCATATAACGTGTTCTAAGACCGCCCGTCCGGGCGCGCCCCTAAATGACCATCATCTTCCAGTGCCTATCAATTACGACACCTGGGCACCTATAACGCAAAACGTCGGGAAGCGGCCATATGCCTGCGGGCTAGTCATAACCACACCCGGAATTACCAAACCATCGTATAAAACATAACATAAACGCTCATATGGACTAGAACTATATCCACCATGCATTCACTAGCCAGGGGGCTGCACCTCACACGCTAACTTCCCTTATGATGTCCTTTAGAGAGGGTGTTAACCATAAATTATTAATTATGAAAATCATTTCTTTTCCATTTTGAAAACATTCATATTTTATTTTCAAAATGATTAACATCATATCATATATATACTTTAATCACATAGTATATATATACCATATATTCCTCCTCGAATATATATAAAGGGCCATATTTGCCAAACCATCTAACGATGACCAATAATCCCAAAGATTCTCTCAAAGAATCATAATCATGCATTCATATTCGCATGATACTAAACCCAAAGTATTTCCTTACTTTGATAATCAATACATACCTAAATCCCATCTAAGTATTTATTGGATATCTCCAATTATACCATTTCTCACTAAGGGAATATATACCTATTTTCCCAATTCCATCCTAATAATCTCATAGGATTTACTCAACCATAATCGATATAGTTATATTTTCCTATACACATAACTATATAGGCCTAAATGCCCACTGACAGTGATTATTCTTTCCCGAACTTTAACTATGTCCGTTCCCCGGGTTATGTCCTACACCAACCCAAGGCATTCTCTTTCGTCTAAAGGTTTCATTACCCTCAAAACCGTAATTGAGGAATCCCAATATCATAACCGAAAACCCCATATAAAATCACAAATCAAAATTTAACTCCCCAAACTCTTAAGGGAAGAAAACTGGCCATTCTGGCCAAAGCGAATCGATTCGCCCCATTTACGAATCGATTTGGGTGGGCGAATCGATTCGTCTTCCAATCCGAATCGATTCGAAAAGTGTTTTGCAAATAGGTCCTTAATGAATAATCGATTCGGTCTAAATCCGAATTGATTTGGTGCACTACAGAATCACAGATCCCCTTAGGCGAATCGATTCGGCCTGGACCCAAATCGATTCGGCCCGTTCAAGGGTCACTGTTTGGGCGATTTCTCAAACTCCAAAATACCCAAAACTCAATCCAATCTCTATTTAATTCATAACTTGGATTTATTCCTACAACCCAAAGTTTTAATATCTCCTCAAATTCTTTAGAGGTCCTAACACTCCATTTGAGAACCCCTAATATTTATCTCCAATAAGTTCTTAACTAACGATTTCGATATCGGACAACTTTTCGTAGAAAAATCACTATAAATCCAAAAAAAATAAGAAAAATACGCTGTTGGCACCCACGCGACCGTATCGAAAAGATCTATAATTTTTATTTTTTAACAAAGATCCGAATCGATTCGGATCAGGGCCGAATCAATTCGAAAGTTCTCTGCCTCACTATTCATCATCATCTCTGAAAATTCCAAACCTCCATTAATACACCTCCAAGCTTTTTATCGCTTCTCCCATGAACATATAACTACACCTAACTATAAATACACAAAGGAAATAGGCTATAATCATCCTAGAACCAAGAATCAACCATTAATTTCGATTAAATTCTAAATTACTCCAATTTGACATTTTTCGGTTTTCAACCGTTAAACTTCCGAGAAAAACCCGTTTAACCCACGAAAACCCAACTCAAAATATTTAGGGTTTGCTAATACCAAACTACGATATGAGATTTATGCTCAAAAGTAAATAAAGCAAGTAAACACTTATCTCGTGGATAAAATCTGATGACCTCGAGTCGAATCCGGCGGAGTTTTGGCCGGAATCCCCCATCTCTCTCTTTTTTCTCCTCTTTCCTTCCTTCTCTCTCTTTCTCTTCCTTCTTTTCTCTTTTCTTTCCTTTTCTCTTCCTCTTCCTCTCTCTCTTGACTTATAAGGGAGAAAAATAAGGGTTTGACCCTTTAAACCCCAAAAATGACTCGTTTACTCAATTTCGAGCCCATTTAACTCTAAAATTCCCCGAAACTCAATTTCGACAACCGGACACTCTTTTCTAACTATCTTGGACATTCCGAGACTCACGGCGCAGTTAAAATTCCCATCTAAGGTACTTGACTACAAATCACTATTCTAACCCAATATAACTTAAGGGGGGGTTTCTAATCAAAATCTTACCATTTTTGTCGCTTTACTCCACGGCGACATATAATTAAAATACTTCGACCTATTTAGTCCCAAAAATAATCACAACACCCATCGAAAATCATTAAATCCTCGAGAATCCCCAAGATCACTATTTCGAGAAATTCTTCAAATCTCCAATTTATATCCAATTATGGATTTTAATTGTCTTCAAAAGGACGGGTTGTTATATACTCCCCCCTTACAACGGAATTTTGTCCTCGAAATTCAGATACAACCTATACCGCAAATCCTAGAATCGTTCCAAATCCTAATACCTCATGGGGAACGATACTAACCTGGTGGTTCCTAACAATATACCACACTGCTGCCACGGTCGTAAAGTGACTCCAATAGCGTCACGCTGCACTCACCATTTCTAGTGCCTCACGGCATAAACTTCAAATTTATGTACCACTCCCCTTCGATAAGCCAACTCACTAAGGTGCCCATAGACCTTTCTAACTTGTGCACACCTGCACATCCATTGTGAACGTCTGACACGTAACACTCTCTCCCAATAAGGGTCTCCTTTTCTCGGTGTAATACTCAAACATGGGTCCTCCCAACCCGCGAAATTCAATTCTCCTAACCTCGGTGCCCTAACTCTACTAAACTGACATTGTAGAAATGCTAAGAACTATGCGATGTTCTACCTACGCTAAACGAGCGGAACCCTAATTATGTCCCTAGTGCCCAAGGCCTCCCTCAACTCCCGAAATTTTCTTGGTTTCATGCGTGGAACGTCTCGCAAAGCGAAATCCAAATAAGGAACCCTCCCGTTACGCTACTCCCTCGCGTTGTCGATCATCGAGATATAGCAACCTATGGCACACCAGCGGGACGTCCTAAATCCCACCATGCTAACCTACGAATTCATTTCTACTATTCTATCCTTCCGCCCATACGAAAGGAAATATAACCAATCGAAGTGCCCACTTTCTGTAAAAGTGTCACGAACATCATACCCAAAATATATTTCATCAAAGTTTGCCTTTTCATTAAGGCTTGGCAATTATCCTCAAATCAATTTCTCTAAGTCCTACTCCACCCACCCACTTGTGACGAGAGAACCTATTTAGTGCTTTTCAATAGCACAACATTTCCATGAGTATACCATCATCACATGGCTCATAGTCTATAGTGGTTCATCCACACTATAAGACCTTTCCACAAAACCAACATCTTTGCATCCTATAACATCTCTCCACTCCTGACGCCGTTAAGGTTCATGTGTAGAGCGTCTCGTAAAGCGAAATCCAAACAAGGAACCCCTCCACACACTCCTACTTAACTTTGTCGGTCATGGAGGTCCGTTATTTCAACATGCAACCGGGATAACCCTATCCCTTATTCCAACAAAAAGGGGGCTGAACTCCTATCTCTAACTAAGAGTCACACCACCCAGCGCTCGCACAAATTTTAAGTCCTTGCGCAAATAATAATGAGCTTAATCTGACAGCTCAACAGTAATCCTGCGGCCTTAAATCATATCTATAAGGTTGCCATTTACTCATATCCTAATAATGAAACCTCGGCTTCTCGAAGTTCCATTTACCCATAACAATAAAGGCGATCTCAACCTGTATCCAGGTGAGAAATCGCAACAACAACCCGTTCCACCCTGGAAATGTGGACACAATAGTCTTGCCATCATTAGCCTGCTATCGCTCCGAAAATACCATAAAATTATGTACTCATAATATTACCATACTCGTATAACACATATAAAACAAGTATCACAACCCAAATTTATATATATTCAATATATCAACACCCGCCTCTATAGTGAATGAAGGAAAATAAAACTCCGCTACCGCGGACAACACATAGACATACATGATATAATGTTATCGATACCGTCATAACTAAAATTACACACACTAGTCTAGGGCTAACGAACACCGCGACTTTATCTACCCACACCAATTATACCTCTTCCTTATGAGGTGAAACTCATAACAATAACTTTTCCTTGCCCCTTAATCTTCTTCATGAAAAGGAAACTCCACCACCCCTGCCTCCTGCTGCCCTCACCACGGCCTTCCTCGATCAACATACGAATCTCGAACGAGAGCGCAAAAGATTTACTATAATCTTTCACTATGGAAGGAGAATGAAATCTCACAAGAGAAATAAACAATCCTAATCCTGAGGCTCTATATCAAATCGAGAGCAACGCAGAAAGTGTAGTACGTCCGCACAGATTTCTAAGGACACTAGAACCTGATGCTCTGATACCATCTGTGACACCCCGCCTAATACAATATCAGGCGATCACTCCTATATCAAATTAAAACAAGAGCCTCGTATGGGTCATTCTTAACATCACTGTCGAAAATCCATTTAATTACTAATAACCAATTAGGCCCATGTCAAAATTTTACTTAACTACTCTTTTTAAACAACTACTAAATTAAAACATCCACACAGTATGTGTAAATGAGACTGAAATGTAATAAAATAACCGAACACTCGGTTAAAGTATACAACCATATTGAATGATGCTAAAAGAATAACTAAACGCATTTGGGCCATTGGCCCGAATATTTATACAATACCTCCTAACTAGAGTACAAGAATTAAAGTGTCTATCGAGAACCTGCATGCATCCACACTTGCTGCAGCTGACGTCTGACTCGAAGGAAGTGTCATCCAGGCGTCCCGGTGTCTGGACACCTATATATATATATAACAAGAAAAGAAAAGTAGATAAACGGGTCGGATCCCGAGTTTGAAAAATATTTAACAAGTGCATAAATGCCTTAATTTTTTTTTGAAAAAGATATTATCTCATATTTAAGTTTGGTATCGCACTCCCATGAGATACCCCTAACCTCTCTTCTATTAGTGCACACCTAACGCACCCTAATAAAATATCCTTGCCAAGATATCCCGCCTAACTAGTCTAATTTACCCGACTACTAGAAACCTATACATCCCAACTACTAAGGGATAAACTTACCTCCATTCTCAACATTGCACACAATTCGTGCGTGGGGTGTCTCGCGAAGCGAAATCCAAACAAGGAACCCCCCCGATACACTACTACTTGGCAAGGTCGATCGTCGAGATCCGCCAGTCCCTCAGTACAAAATATACATACATATACATATACACCACAAGAATTACTAATATTAAAGTACTAAGGATTAAACTTCTCCCCAGTCTCAACACAATGCCATGTTCGTGCGTGGGGTGTCTCGTAAAGCGAAATCCAAACAAGGAACCCTCCTGATACACTGCTACGCGACAAGGTCGATCGTCGGGATCCATTAGACCCTCGGTACTCGATTTATCCACACACACACACACACACACATATATATATATATATATATACACACACACATCCGGATCTATCTCCCGAAATGAGAATCTATTTACTTTATTCCCATTTATCTCAAAACTTTCCATTTCCCTTCTCATATATAAGAAACGTATTTAAAAGCCAATTCATTATCATGAATTTCTTTAACATATCAAATAACCTTTTAAAAGCCAGTTTTATTATCATAAAAATGCTTTTTTATCTCATATGCTCCCATTTCCCTTCTTCCATTCAGGAAATGTAATTGAAGCCAAACCATTTATCCCATCTCCCTTCTTCCATCCAGAAAATGTAATTAAAGCCAATTTATTATCATAAATTTCTTTAATACCAATAATGTCCCACATTATTTTATATATATATATATATATATATATATATATATATATATATATATATATATATATATATATATATATATATATATAACGCATTCTAAGATCGCCCATACGGGCTCGCCCCTAAATGACCATCATCTTCTAGTGCCTATCAATTATGACACATGGGCACCTATAACACAAAACGTTGGGAAGTGGCGATATGCCTGCGGGCTAGTCATAACCACACCTGGAATTACCCAACCATCACAGAAAACATAACATAAACGCTCATATGGCCTAGGACTATATCCACCATGCATTCACTAGCCAGGGGACTTCACCTCACGCGCGAACTTCCCTTATGATGTCATTTAGAGAGGGTGTTAACCATAAATTATTAATTATGAAAATCATTTCTTTTCCATTTTGAAAACATTCATATTTTCTTTTGAAAATCATTAACATCATATCATATATATACTTTAATCACATAGTATATATATACCATATATTCCTCCTCGAATATATATAAATGGCCATATTTGCCAAACAATCTAACAATGACCGATAATCCCAAAGATTCTCTGAAAGAATCATAATCATGTATTCATATTCGCATGATACTAAACCCAAAGTATTTCCTTACTTTGATAATCAATACATACCTAAATCCCATATAAGGATTTATTGGATATCTCCAATTATACCATTTCTCACTGAGGGGATATATACCTATTTTCCCAATTCCATCCTAATAATCTCATAGGATTTACTCAACCATAATCGATATAGTTATGTTTTCCTATACACATAACTATATAGGCCTAAATGCCCACTGACAGGGATTATTCTTTCCCGAACTTTAACTATGTCTGTTCCCCGGGTTATGCCCTACACCAACCCAAGGCATTCTCTTTCGTCTAAAGGTTTTGATTACCCTCAAAACCGTAACTGAGGAATCCCAATATTATAACCGAAAACCCCATATAAAATCTTAAATCAAAATTTGAATTCCCAAACTCATAAGGGAAGAAAACTAGCTATTCTGACCAAAGAGAATCGATTCGCCCCATTTGCGAATCGATTCGGGTGGGCGAATCGATTCGGCCCCCAATCCAAATCGATTCGGAAAGTGTTCTGCAAATAGGTCCTTAATGGAGAATCGATTCGGTATAAATCCGAATCGATTTGACCCACTACAGAATCACAAATCCCCTTAGGCGAATCGATTCAGCCTGGACCCAAATCGATTCGGCCTGTTCGAGGGTCACTGTTTGGGCGATTTTTCAAACTCCAAAATACCCAAAACTCAATCCAATCTCTATTTAATTCATAACTTGGATTTATTCCTACAACCCAAAGTTTTCATATCTCCTCAAATTCTTTAGAGGTCCTAACACTCCATTTGAGAACCCCTAATATTTATCTCCAATAAGTTCTTAACTAACGATTTCGATATCGGACAGCCTTTCGTAGAAAAATCAGTGTAAATCCAACAAAAATTAGAAAAATAAGCGGTCGACACCCACCAGACCGTATCGAAAAGATCTATAATTTTTATTTTCCAACCAAGAGCCGAATCGATTCGGAAGTTCGCTGCCTCACTATTCATCATCATCTCTGAAAATTCCAAACCTCCATTAATACACCTACAAGCTTTTTATCGCTTCTCCCATCAACATATAACTACACCTAACTATAAATACACAAAGGAAATAGGTTCTAATCATCCTAGAACCAAGAATCAACCATTAATTTCGATTAAATTCTAAATTACTCCAATTTGACATTTTTCGATTTTCAACCGTTAAACTTTCAAGAAAAACCCATTTAACCCACGAAAACCCAACCCAAAATCTTTAGGGTTTGTTAATACCAAACTACGATATGAGATTTATGCTCTAAAGTAAATAAAGCAAGTAAACACTTGCCTCGTGGATAAAATTCGACCATCTCTCTCTCTCTCTCTCTCTCTCTCTCTCTCTCTCTCTCTCTACCTTCTTTTCTAGTTTCTTTCCTTTCTCTCTCTTCCTCTCTCTCGACTTAAAAGGGAGAAAAATAAGGGTTTAACCCTTTAAACCCCAAAAATGACTCGTTTACTCAATTTCGAGCCCATTTAACTCTAAAATTCCCCGAAACTCAATTTCGACAATCGGACACTCTTTTCCGACTATCTCGGACATTCCGAGACTCATGGCGCAGTCAAAATTCCCATTTGAGGTACTTGATCGCAAATCAGTATTCTAACCCAATATAACTTAAGGCGGGTTTTCTAATCAAAATCTTAACTCTTTTGTTGCTTTACTCCATGGCGACGTATAATTAAAATACTTCGAACTATTTAGTCCCAAAAATAATCACAACACCCATCGAAAATCATTAAATCCTCGAGAATCCCCAAAGTCACTATTTCGAGTAATTCCTCAACTCTCCAATTTATATCCAAAAGGACGGATTTTAATTTATATCCAATTTACTATTGTTGGGATTACTGTATTGGATTATTATGTGGGAATGTTTATTCCAATTGCTTTTTATTTCTTTTGTATTAACTGTTCGGTTATTAGTGTTGTATAATAATATGTGTAGTGTTATTCGTAAACTAAAAATGGATTTTGTTGAATTAAAATTTGGAAAGTTTTTAACACCAGCTTAATTGGGTATTGGGTGATCTGTAAATATTTTTGAAAGTGATGCTAAGAATGAGACAACTGTATATTATGTTTTAATTTGGTATGGGACTGGCCACCCCGTATTTAATTAGGCGGGGTATTACAGGTCTGTAACACCCCGTGAGCCCGGAGTGACACGCGGCGTGCTACTACGATAAAACTAAACTAATTCCACAATAACAATGTGTATATAGCATCTAAAAAATACCGCAATACAGATGAAACCACTAATCTCAATTCTTCAAATTCAATACAACAAAGTCTCTCGAAATAATAAAAATTACCAATGCTCTATACAATACAATAAAATAATACAAATCTTCCAAAAATATTCTTCTCAAAATAATCCACGCTAAAATCATCCCAATTGGTCCATAGCACTCAAATCCACGTTAACCTGCTAACTAAAAGAAAATATGGGGAAGTACACAATACGACAGGAAAGATGCTCAACAAATATATGTTAGCGATGAATAAAACGTAACAACACGAGTACGAATATTCAAATCAAAATGCAAATCTCAATAGCATTTTATCAATAAATTTCTTAACAACACATTAACAGGGTCACCAGGCCTCACCCCATCCGCATATGCTTTATCAAGGCATAGCCCCGGGAAGCAGGAATTTTGGTAGGTGTCCAACATCCATGCCATATTAAAATCTCATGACAATGTGCTCAACAACAATATAATGATGCCACATGAATCAAAATAATTTCAATAATTATTTTTCCAGATTTCAATGAATTTAACAATTCAAATATGAGTTCAATAATCGCAAGAATTCAAAGGGAATAACTCTCGAGAGATTTAAAGAGCATATTGTGTAAAACCCCATACCTTAAAATCATTGCATGAATCACCACATAAATTCAACCTCAAAATCTTATCGCACCATCACGTTCCTCTCGCGAAGATAATCGAATCATGTTCTAGCCCCAACATGAGATAACCCCAAATAGTGATATTTTAAAACCCCAAAAAAATCATATCCAAAAATTATTCAAATCGCCAATACGACTTCATATTTGGATTCTACACTAAATATTGAGTCAGGCATGTGTTTTGAGTTTTTCTCAAATCTCATTAGAAGGCACTCAAAATGAATATATAAAACACTCCAAAATGGCTCTTCTCATTCCACTCATTTTTGCCTCTTTGGATTTCGTTTTTGACCTCTCTTTTTCATCCCCCTTTCCTTATAATCACCCATAATATTCCTTATATAGTCTCTCTCTCAACCATAGCTTAGAGCCTAAGATAACGCATATTACTATATTGCCCTTTAATTCAAAATTGTCAACTTTACATATTTAAACCATTACAAAATGTTCACAAGCCAATTAAATTTGAATTTAAATATTCGATTCATTTCAAATTGTAACCCTAAGGCTACCTAGGTGTTATATTAACTCTCCCCTACTGGACATGTCCTTAATCCTCATGCATACCAATTAGAATCCAACAAATGAATCTAGCAATCGAAATTTCTTTCAATTTAATTATCATAATTCTAATCAATTAAATCCCAATCACATCAATTTAAATCTTATCTAGGGCCTACTGTCTTTTCTAAGTCCCATAATATCCAATTAATAATCACCAAAGACTTACAAAAGGTTCGGGATAAGAACAAGCATTAAAAAGAAACAACTTCAAAGATTCTGGGGAGGTCGATCGATCGAAGGCAGGGGGTCGATCGATCGATCGCCCAGATAATAACCCAGTTTTCTGCATTTCTTCTACTATGGGTTTTATGCCTTTTGATCATTCAAACCTTCATATTAACTACCCAAATTCCTTATAAACCTTACTACATGATATAGCAACATATGTTAATGATTTCTAATTCTCTAAACATCATAGAATCATCAAGAGTTTGAATTAAAGCCTATATTTATCCTTATTTTTCCAGAAAATTATATATATGATATCTTCAAGAACACAACAATGATTCTCATAATTTCTTCAACACATTTATGACCGCTTCGTGGATTACTATCTATCTACAACATGAGTTTGATTCCTATATATCTCCATTATCCAAAAATCCATTAACAACTTTGTCTTTTCATCTTCCAAACATGAAAAATCTCATCTTTTTATAACTATTCTAACATGGACAATATATAAACTTAGATTGCAATTATCAAACACTTGCCTCTAATGAAGATTTGATCCTTTGGTGTAGTATATCACAGGTGGTTCTCTCTTTTTCGGCCAACTTTCGGTGGTGGTTGGTGGTGGTGACCTTTGGTCCTTAGTTCTCCTCCTTTCCAAGCAAGCTTCTCTCTTCCCAAGCAACCTTTCACTTTCTCTCAAAAGATGACCTCTCAATTTTTTTTGTGTAGTAGAGATAAATGAACCCACGTACAACTAATCTCCAAATATTTATAATAGGATAAAATCCAAAATCACTATTCATCCCCCTTGTAAAAATAACTAAAATGCCATTTTGGGTCGTCTTTTCCTTTTCAAATGACCCGAGACCCAAAATCAACATCCAAATAGACTTTTCCGACTATTTCAACCCTTCCGGATGCAACTACGCAATCTAAATGACTATAAGGTCGATATAAAAATAAGTTCCCTTTTTAATTTAACAAATTAGTCCCGACACGTCCCATACCGCGTCCGACTAAAAATTGAAATTATTGCATTAATAACTCACAGCAATATCAATAATCATCACATTCATACATTACCTAAATATCTTTAAGTAATATATAGAATCATTCATTTTAATATCCACAATTCGGATAAAACCCAAATGAATTAATTTAATATAAAATCCAATTAATCCATTAATTTAAAATATAATCCATTCTAAAAGTCATTAAAATTACGAGGTATTACATACTTACCCCCTTATAACAGAATTTTGTCCCGAAATTCGGAAAGATAAATCATACTGGTAAGGTCAACTCCGAGTCTGTATCAAATATGTATTTATTATGATGTTTATATCCTGGGAGTGGTTTAGTGTTTTCGTTATATGTTTCTTTAGTTGATTCTAATTTTTGGTGAGTAGAGTAATTTGTATTAGTTGCGGTTGAAGTTGAGGTTTTCGCTTCCATTTCTTCCGCCGAGTTTATTTCTTCTAATACTTTTACAATTTTGTCTTCTTTTATAAATTTATCTATTCCTATATTTATTATTTTTCTTTTATTATCTTCATTTCTTCCTTCTGCACAGTATATAGATATTATAGCTTCTTTATTATTTTCACTACCATATGTTTCTATTAGTTGTTATGTTGTTAAGTTGTCGCAGTCTTCTATAATCATATCATATATTTTATCTTCTAATAATTCAAAATTCTAGTCTACTTCTTCTTCTATAATTAATACATTAATTTCATCTAATAGCTCCTCGTTGTCGTCTTCTAGGGGTTTATATTTACTAAATCGAATACTACTTTGTCCTATTTTATTTTCGTATATATATATTTTTTTGGATTTTTAGTATTAGTTCTAGTTAATTGTGGTAGTTTTCATTTTACACACACACACAATAATGCTACATTAGGGATTAAAGTAAGAACATATGGTGTGTTTGATTGGATTGGAGCAAATAAAAAAATCCATTGAAATTTTTCATACACCCTACCCCCTACCGGTGAAAAACATATTTTTACTTAAGGTCTTACACACACACACACACACACACACATGAAGTTTCTCCAGCGGACCTCAATTAATATACCTTAAAAGCGATCAAATTTTTTAAATTTGTAAAAAAATTGTTTTTGCCAAAATTGGTGGAGAAATGGTCTCGAGTTGAGAGATCATCTACAAAATATTCATCAAAAAATTCAAATGCGAAGTGGATGTGATTATTATCAAACAATTCAAATATAGAAAATGTACCTATTTTTCAAATTTCCATTTCACCCACTTCCAAGTTGCATTTTTTTGAAGTCATAATGTGGGTAAAATTTCACAATTGGATGATGTGAATAAAGGTGCGAAAGCGTAAAATGAAACTAAATTACAACAGCAAATCATGAATGAGTCTCAATTTCTCTCTCTAAGCTCTCATTCTCGAAATGTAAAAAGTGCTACAAATGGGGGTCTTTGGGGCTATTTATACTAGAGTTACAAAAAGGGTACAAATGACTAAAATAAAAGAAATAGTAAAAAGGACATTTGTGTCCCTATGTTCCTGCATCATTCTCATCCCCTTGAGAAGACGTCATACACTCTGAATATTTCCGATAGACGTCGAGGTCGACATGCTACAGTGTGACTTCTATGATACAAAAATCCTCAACCTTAGGGCGACTAACTCAACGGACCAAGTAACATGTATAATCTCCCGTAGAGGATGATACAACCTCAGAGTCTTGTTGGCAGTGGTTGTGGAAATGGGAATGGGAATGGGCAGGGTATGGGTGCCCATAAATGGAGAAAGATTTGCCACACTGAAAGTGTGGTGCATGCAAAACTCAACAGGGAGGTCAAATTTGTAGGCATTCGGCCCATAAGCTCGAACAATCGAAAAAAGAGCAAATTTGCGCATAAGGAGTTTTCTACCTTTGCCCTATCGCCGCGCCTTCTGAAGGTACCACAACTAAATCCTTCGACTGGAAGGAAACAAAGTGACGGTGCTCATCTTCCGCCTCTTTATAAGAGGCATAAGTGGTTTGTAGCCTTGCATGGATGTCAACCTGAATGGAAGTGAGGCGAGCAGCAAATTCCCCAACTGAGGGACATATAGGCATTGTCGCTGGAAGCTCGGCAAGATCTATGGGTATAGTGGGTGACTATCCCAACACAATTTGAAATGGGGAGAGGCTGATAGAATGGTTGACAACGTCGTTGAAGGCAAACTCGACCTGGGCAATCATTATATCCCATATGCGGGGATGATCCGAAGACAAACACCTCAACAGGTCACCCACACTCTGATTGACCACCTTCGTATGAGGGTGAAAAGCGATCAAAAATTATAAATCTGTCCCTAGATATCACCATAACGTACGCCAAAAATGCTCTATAAATCTTACATCCTTGTTAGAAGTGATGTTGCGCGGGACTCCTTGAAGATGGACAATCTCATGTAAGTATAAAGAAGTGACATGGGATACATTTGTCGTGCGTGTAGAAGAGATGAGGTGCGAAATCTTGGGGAACCTATCCACCACGACCAAGATGGAATCATGGCTACCTGAAGTACGGGGTAGCTCAACAATAAAATCCATCGAAACATCCTACAATGGTCTCTTAAGGATTGATAACAGAGTATACATCCCACATCGGTAATGGAGTATATAACCCCCATTGGAATCACTAGCCCCACTATCTATAATGATCGTACATAGCCCCCCTCTCATGGTACAATGAGTAAATAAAATAATCATGCGGATCCATGTATCATCACTAATACAGGGTGATTGAGGATCCACTGTGGGCGAGATCATGATGGTGTTCATAAAGGCGATAGAAATATCTGCAGGCCTTGCTTGGGTACGACAAAATGGGCGATCGATAAAGGTACACTGGTAGGGCTGGGGAGGAGACCCAATGAGGTGCACCCTTTGTAAATAGGATTGGATCGAAGGATTGGTAGGAAGTTTAGGGTTTCTTGGGGGGAAGATTGAGTTGGAAGGGATTTTGTAGGTTAATGGGAGGTTTCCATGGGTATTTGAGGCCGCTCGGGGGAAGGGGAGGGGCTAACAGCAACGCCACCCAATCCAAATAAGGTCGATTATTTTTTTAAGACGGGTTGACCTGATCATGTAGGGCTGGCTTCCAATGGCCTTTGGTGTTTTCGATGTGGGTGGAGGAGGTTGGAAGGGGGAGATGATAGTAGCAAGTGGGGTTTCAGTGTGGTCGGAGTAGTGGACAACCTTATATGATTGCTGGAGGCCCACCCTTGTGTCCCTAAAATATTTTCAACAACTTTGGTTGTTTTGTGTCCCTCCCGGTAGAGCATTGGTGAGGGGGAGGTCGATTTTGGCTGTTACTACATGAAATAATGGGGCGACAGCCATGGGGGATGACCGGTCCCTTTTCTCCACTCAAATAGCGGGCTAGGATGTTTTCTAGGGATATGGTTTCAGGGATACCTAGTCCGAGTCCCAATATTAAATGAACATGTATAATTCAAGAACAAACCTGGCTCTGATACCAATTTGATGTGAATAAAGGTGCGTAAGCATAAAATGAAACTAAACTACGCAACAACAACTAAAAATCATGAATGGGTCTCCATTTCTCTGTCTAAGCTCCCATTACCAAAATGTTAAAAGAGCTACAAATGGGAATCTGTGAGGCTATTTATACTACAGTTACAAAAAGGGTAAAAAAAGACTAAAATAAAAGAAATACTAAAAAGGACGCTTATGTCCCTATGCTCTTGCATCATTTGGCCTCTAATCTAAGTGATGCTAGATGTTATTTAACATCCAATTTCTCTTCATTATTATGTGGCATAAGTAATATAGAGTCCAATAGATACTTCAACATTATTCAATATTATTTGAAAGAATAAATCTAGAGAGACCCACTTCACGGACACATTTCGTAGACACACTGCATTAAAAGCTTATACCTTATTGTTTTGGGTACTCCAGGTCATCCACCAATGGATTAAAAACTTGTATCTATTTTTGTCTTATTTACGGGTCCACGAAATGGGTCTCCCTATCCTTACTATATTTGAAATCTGGACTACTGTTAAAACAACTCTCCCACTCAAAAGCAATTATCATGGGTCATTATTGATTAATAGAATCACAAAATTAATTCGCATCTGGATACAAATGAAATAATAATTAGGGTTCACTTGGGTACATAACACTACACCAAATCCTGCGAATGGTCACGCCCAGTTGGTCACGCCCCAAGTCTGCGACCAGCTAGTCGTCAACTTGGACCGCGACCAACTTAATTTTTAGCGTGACAATTTCCATTATTACACTGAGTCATGGATGCTTTGGAAGTGGTCACGGCCCAAGTCCCTGACCACTATGGGTCACGTAGTTTGGCCGTGACCAAGGCGTGACCATATTGGCGCTAAAACTGCGCCAAAATTCCCTCCAACTTGGTCGCGAATGGGTTATGGACTTGGGCCGTGACCATAGGAAGGACGAAGCACAAAACACACCCCGAGGGTCACGACTTGGGGCTGTGACCATTTTTTTATGTGGGTCACGGCTATGGGCTGTGAACATATGCAAATTGATGAGGGGGTTTCATTTAAGGGTTTTGCTGGTGTCTCGGTTGAAAGCTGTGACCAGGTTCAAGCTTTAGAAAAAAAACTGTTGGCCGCTGCCTTCATTTCCTCAATCCCTGACCCTCTCATTCGTTTCTCCCATACGCTGCCCTCACTTTGCAAATGGCAGTGGGGGGTCATCCCGAGAAATGGCGATCTACGACTTTGTAAACAACGGTGTACGACTTTTGTCGGTCGATTGTCCGGCTGTCATAGTTGGGGGTCATCCGGGGAGATGGACGCTGGGATTACTGGTCATCCGGGTAGATGGACAGTGGTGTACGAGTTTCCACCATTCTCTTAACAAAATCGTAACTTCAGTGTAGGGTTATAATCTCAAACCCCTGGACCTATTTTGTTATAATTTCTCCTTTGTTTATACACACAAAAAATATCTTCTCATATCCACTTTTATTTTAAGTTCTTCATTTCATTTGTGGTATATGTGTTATTATTCAGTATATGCATTTTCATTTTTTTGGTACACCAATGCCATATATTTTTTTCACTGTTCTAATATTTAAATGAAAGGATTTTTTGGATTTGTTTTTTCACCGTGCATTAAGATATGTAAATGCATCACACTCGGAGGTGTTCGTTATGTTCGGAAGAGATGGAATCGATGGATCAACAATTGAAGTCGTGCAAATGTGCTTATCAGGTTTGTGTTTTTCAGCCCTAGAGGAATTTGTGTGATAACAACCATATTTGAGCCATTATACTATAGTACTCCATATTTTTATTGATGATACTTTGTTGAGGCCAACTGCTACTGTATAATTATATGACAAGGATGAAGTTAATTAATATTAATTTATGACATACATTATGATTTATGACTTTTGTTTAAGAAGTTTATTTAATTTGCTGAAAGTAATGTTATGTTATTGCTTTTAGATCTACGAATAATGTTTTGGAAAGTGAGTAGCTTCAATCATATGCATAATAATGAGAGTTTAACAAATTTCAGGTCCACGTGGGTCTGGAAAAGGTACCCAATTAGCTATCATCAAGGACGTGTATTGCTTATGCCATTTGGCAACATGTGATATACCGAGGGCATACAATTATGTTTGTTATTTACAGTATGAAGTGAATGATATTGTTTGTTCTTTTTTTGTTTACATGTTGCAAAAACTTCTTCTTTTTGGTTCTAATGGTGACATTTCTCTATTTATTCATTTTTAGGGATAACTCGTCTATGATGTCTTGGTTGTTGGAATAATTGATCAAGCAATGAATCCACCATTCAAGTGGTCAGTTCCACACAAAATTTGCACTCCCCAAAGTTCATGGTGTTGATGATGTAAGTTGAAAGGTCTAGATTAATTAATAATATTAGCCAGTGTCCCCCAATTGAACCTACTTAATGCTTTTTTTTTGCACTTCAAAAAGATATCTATCATAAGCACTCGTGATATATACATTCTGCTTTCGCATATTTATATCATAAGCACTCGTGATATTCTGGATCTCTGCTAATAAACTGATGTATTGATAGTGTAATAGTAATAAGCTGGGTTGGTTCTGATATATACATTATGGTAATCCAATGTGCTTATACATAGTTGTTTATTTTGGACTTGAATATGTTGACACAATTGGTATTGAAAGTGTTGGCACAGTTAGATATGCTAGGATTGAATAAAAAATATGTTCTGGTATCATTTGAGTAGTTTCTAACTGATTTTGTGTCATTCAACATATTTTTGTAGCCTAAATATACTTTGGTTTGGCATTGATATGTGTAGTCTGCAGATAAACTAATTTGTGAAGCCTGGTGATAAACTAGTGTGTTGATATGCCCAAATAATAAACTAGCATACTGATATCTGCAATTGGGAATCTTATGTACTAATATGTACTGATATGTTTACAAATTACCAACTGTAATGGGATGTTTTGGTACTTAAATGTTTATCTTTACAAATTATGTTTATGTTCAATTGATTTAGATAAATATTCAACTAGACATTAATTTAGATACACAGTTAGCTACATACTGATTTAGATACACAATTAACTACATATAGTGTCTTCATTATGAATTTATTATGGTTTCATATTTGATAAATATAGCTTTAAACTAATGATCATACATACTGTATATTTTAAAATACTTCAAATTGATTTGGGAATTCATGATATGAAGAATGATTATTGATTATAGATCATCTTGAATAATTTATTTAGAAGATTCGTTTGTTTGATGAAGAATGGTTACTGATTATGATTTGGTTTGCAATTCTTTGTAAGCTTTGATGATTTGAACATGTGAGATATCAGATAGGAACATGGGTCGTATATATTCAATCTAAAATGAAAATCGATATAATAGGTTCTTGAACTTTTTCGTCATACTATAAGGAAGAGCCTTAGTGTAACTAAGTATCCTTCCACACCTCAGTGGCACCATAATGAATACGTAAACTACAAGTTAAATTTTTATTATCAATTAGTGATTAAAGTAAGACAAATAGTTTGAGATTGCCTCATATTTTATAATTTAAATTGAATTTTTATAAGCTATTTATTCTTTGCAAATCTTACTGTTTGTCCAATGATCTATGCATTAGGAATTTGGATCAATGGGGATCATGGGTTCCACGGTTTGACTAAATTTGGAATTTGACTCTCTCATATCTCTCGAAATAGCCCCCGAACGTCCCCGTCAGTGGCACCAACACCTCGCATGTGACCAATATAACTCGTAGGAACTGATCGCACTATCACGGGACTCTCGGTTTGAGAATACGATGATAATTTGCATAATTATAGACTTTGGCTTAAAAACATGGCCTTAGCGGGTGAAAACTCGAAACAGCCCCCGAACGGCCCCATGAGTGGAACCAACACCTTGCACGGGACCAATATAACTCATAAGAACTTATCGCGTAATCACGGGACTCCCGGTTTGAGAATACGATAATAATATGTATATTTATGGACTTAAGGAAAACATGGCGTAGTGGGTTAAAACTCGAAACATCCCCTAAACGACCCCGTAGGAGGCACCAACAGCTCCCACGAGACGAATCTAACTCGTAGGAGCTAACCGCGCAGCCATGCGACACCAAGTTTAAGAATACGATGGTAATTTAAAAATATGAGTACTTAGGCTTAGAAACATGGCGTTAGCGGTGAAAATCCAAAATAGCCCCCGAACGGCCCCGTGAGTGGCAGAAACACCTCAGACGGGACCAGTATAACTCGTAGGAACTGATTGCGCTATCACGGGACTCCCAATTTTAGAATACGACAATAATTTACATAATTCTAGACTTAGGCTTAAAAACATGGCGTTAGTTGGTGAAAACTCGAAACAGCCACCGAACGGCCCTGTCCGTGGCACCAAGACCTCGCACGGGACCAATATAACTCGTAGGAATAGACCACGTTATCACAGGACTCTGGGTTTGAGAATACGATGATAATTTGCATACTTATAGACTTAGGCTAAAAAATCATGGAGTTAGCGGGGGAAAACTCGAAACAGCCCCCGAAGGTCCTCGTGAGTGGCACCAACACCTCGTTCGGGACCAATATAACTCGTAAGAACTTACTGCATGATCACGAGACTCCTGATTTGAGAATACGATGATAATTTGTATATTTCTAGACTTAAACAAAACTTGGCGTTATTGGATGAAAACTAGAAATAGCCCCAGAACGGCCCCGTGGGAGGCACCAACAGCTCCCACGGGACCAATGTAACTCGTAGAAACTAACCGCGCAGCCACGGGACTCTCGATTTGAGAATACGATGGTAATTTGAAAATATGAGGACCCGGGTTAAAAAACATGGCGTTATAGGGTGAAAACACAAAACATCCCCCGAACCGCTCCGTGGGAGGCACCAACACCTCGCACGGGACCAATATAACTCGTAGGAACTGACCGCGCTATCACGGGACTCCTGGTTTGAGAATACGATGAAAATTTGCATAATTCTAGACTTAGGCATAAAAACATGGCGTTAGTGGGTGAAAACTCGAAACAACACCCGAACGGCCCTATGATGACACCAACAACTCGAACGGGACGAATATAACTTGTAGGAACTAACCGTGCGATCACGGGTGTCTCGATTTGAGAATACGACAATAATTTTCATAATTCCAGACTTGGGCTTAAAACCATGGCGTTAGTGGTCAAAATCTGAAAACATCCCCCGAACGGCCCCGTGAGTGGCACCAGCCCCTCGCACGGGATCAATATAACTCATAAGAACTTACTGTGCGATCATGGGACTCCCTATTTGAGAATACGACGATAAATTGCATATTTCTATACTTAAGCAAAACATGGCGTTAGTGGGTGAAAACTCGAAACAACCCCCGAACGGCCCCGTGGGAGGCACCACAGCTCCCACGGGACCAATGTAACTCGTAGGAACTAATCGTGCAGCCACGGGACTCTCGGTTTGAAAATACAATGGTAATATGAAAATATGAGGACTTAGGCTTAAAAACATGGCGTTAGTGGGTGAAAACCCAACACAGCCCCCGAACGGCCCCGTGAGTGGCACCAACACCTCGCACAGGACCAATATAACTCGTAAGAACTAATCGCGCTATCACGGGACTCCCGGTTTGAAAATAGAATGATAATTTTTATAATTCTAGACTTAGGCTTAAATATATGCCGTTAGTGGGTGAAAACTCTTAACATCCCCCGAACGGCCCCATGGGAGGCACCAACACCTCCCACGGGGCCAACATAACTCGAAGGAACTTATTGCGCGATCACGGGATGCCCAGTTTGAGAATACGAAGGTAATTTAAAAATATGAGGACTTAGGCTTAAAAACATGGCGTTAGAGGGTGAAAATAAAAAGCCCCCGAACATCCCTGTGGGAGGCACCAACACCTTGCACGGGTCCAATGTAACTCGCAGGAACTGACTGTGCTATACGGGGAATCTCAGTTTGAGAATTCAAGACTTAGGCTTAAAAACATGACGTTAGTGGGTGAAAACTCAAAACCGCCCCTAAACGACCCCGTGAGTGGAACTAACACCTTGTATGGGGCCAATATAACTCTTAGGAACTGACTGCGCGATCACAGGAATCCCGATTTGAGAATATGATGATAATTTACATAATTCTAGACTAAGGCTTCAAAACATGGCATTAGGGGGTGAAAACTCAAAACTGCCTCCGAACGACCCCGCGCGCGGCACCAACACCTCGCACGGGACCAATATAACTCGTAAGAATTTACCGCACGATCACTGGACTCTCGATTTGAGAATACGAAGATAATTTATATATTTATAGACTTAAGCAAAACATGGCGTAAATGGATGAAAACTCGAAACAGCCCCCGAACGGCCCTATGGGAGGCACCAACAGCTCCTATGGTACCAATGTAACTCGTAGGAACTAATCGCGCAGCAACGGGACTCCTGATTTGATCATACGATGATAATTTGAAAATATGAGGACTTAGGTCTAAAAACATGGCGTTAGAGGGTGAAAACCCAAAACAACCCCCGAACGGCCTCGTGGGAGGCACCAAGACCTCGTACCAGACCAATATAGCTTGTAGGAACTAACCGTGCTATCACGGGACTCCTGATTTGAGAATACGATGATAATTTGCATGGCGTTTGAGAATACGATCATAATTCTAGACTTAGGCTTAAAAACATGGCGTTAGTGGGTGAAAACTCGAAACTGCCCTTGAATGACCCCGTGATTGGCACCAACCCCTCGCACGGGACCAATGTAACTCGTAGGAACTAACTGCGCAGCCATGGGACTCCCGATTTGAGAATATGATGGTAATTTAAAAATATGAGGACTCAGTCTTAGAAACATGGCATTTGCGGGTGAAAATCATAAACAACCCCCGAACGGCCCCGTGAGTGGCACAAACACCTCGGACGGGACCAATAGAACTCGTAGGAACTGACCGCGCTATCACGGGACTCCCGATTTGAGAATATGACGATAATTTGAATAATTCTAGACTTAGCCTTAAAATATGGCGTTAGTGAGTGAAAACTCGAAAGAGCCCCCGAACGGTTCCCTACGGGGCACCAACACCTCGCACGGGACCAATATAACTCGTAGGAACTGACAGCGCTATCACGGGACTCTCGATTTTAGAACATGATGATAATTTGCATAATTTTAGACTTAGGCTAAAAAACATGGCGTTAGCGGGTGAAAACTCGAAACAGCCCCTGAACGGCCCCGTGAGGGGCACCAACACCTCGCTTGGGAGCAACATATTCGTAAAAACTTACCGCGCGATCACGGGACTCCTGGTTTGAGAATACGATGATATTATGCATGATTCTAGACTTAGGCTTAAAAATATGGCGTTAGTGGGTGAAAACCCAAAACAACCACCGAACGGCCTCGTGAGTGGCACCAACACCTCGCACGGGACCAATGTAATTCGTATAAAATGACCCTGCAACCACGGAACTCCTGATTTGAGAATACGTCGATAATTCGCATATTTCTAGACTTAGGCCTAAAAAATTGTGTTAGTGGGTGAAAACTCGAAATAACCCCCGAACGGCCTCGTGAGTGGTACCAACACCTCGCACGGGACCAATATAACTCGTAGGAACTGACTGGGCTATCACGGGACTCCCGGTTCGAGAATACGATGATAATTTGCATAATTCTAGACTTAGGCTTAAAAACATGGCCTTAGTGGGTGAAAACTCAAAACATCTCTCGAATGGCCCCGTGAGTGGCATTAACGCCTCGCACGGGACTGATATAACTCGTAGGAGCTGATCGGGCTATCACGGGACTCCCGGTTTGAGAACACGATGATAATTTGAATAATTCTAGACTTAGGCTTAAAAACATGGCGTTAGCAAGTGAAAACTCCAAAACAGCCCCTGAACGTTCCCGTGAGTGGCACTAACACCTCTCTTGGGACCAATATAATTTGTAAAAACTACGATGCGATCACGGGACTCCTGGTCTGAGAATACGATGATACTTTGCATAATATGGCCTTAGTGAGTGAAAATCCAAAACAGCCCCCGGATGACCTCGTGAGTGGCACCAACACCTCGCATGGAACCAATGTAATTCGTACAAAATGACCCCGCAGCCATGGGATTCCCAGTTTGAGAATACGATGATAATTTGCATATTTCTAGACTTAGGCCTAAAAAATGGCGTTAGTGGGTGAAAACTTGAAACAACACCCGAACAGCCCCGTGAGTGGCACCAACACCTCATACGGGACCAATATAACTTGTAGGAACTGACCACACTATCACGGGACTATCGGTTTGAGAATATGAGGATAATTTGCATAATTATAGACTTAGGCTTAAAAACATGGCATTAGCGTGTGAAAACTCGAAGTAGCTCCCAAACGGTCCAGTGAGTTGCACCAACCCCTCATACGGGACCAATATAACTCGTACGAACTGATCGTGCTATCACGGGACTCTCGGTTTGAGAATACGACGATAATTTGCATAATTCTAGACTTAGGCTTAAAAACATGGCCTTAGCGGGAGAAAAATTGAAACATCCCACGAACGGCCCCGTGAGTTGTACCGACACCTTTTTGGGATCAATATAACTCGTAAGAACTTACCGCGGGATCACGGGACCTCCGGTTTGATAATACAACAAGAATTTGTATATTTATAGACTTAATCAAAACTTGACGTTAGTGGGTGAAAACCTGAAACAACCCCAAAATGGCCCCGTGGGAGGCACCAACAGCTTCCACGGGACCAATGTAACTCGTAGGAACTAATCGCGCAGCTACGAGACTCCCAGTTTGAGAATACGATGGTAATTTAAAAATATGAGGACTTAGGCTTAAAAATATGGCGTTAGCGGATGAAAATCTAAAAAATCCCCAAAACGGCCTCGTGAATGGTACAAACACCTTGGATGGGACCAATATAACTAGTAATAACTTACCGCGCGATCACGGGACTCCCAGTTTCAGAATACGACGATATTTTTCATAATTAAAAACATGGCGTTAGTGGGTGAAAACCCAAAATAGCCCCCGAACGGCCCCGTGAGTGGCACCAACACCTCACACAGGACCAATGTAATTCGCACGAACTGACCGCGCAGCCACAGGGCTCCCGATTTGAGAATACGATGGTAATTTGCATATTTCTAGACTTAGGCTTAAAAATATGGCGTTAGTGGGTGAAAACTCGAAACAACCCACTAACAGCCTCGTGAGATGTATATACACCTGGCACGGGACCAATATAACTTGTAAGAACTTACTGTGCGATCATGGGACTCCCTATTTGAGAATAGAAAGATAAATTGCATATTTCTAGACTTAGGATTAAAAATATGGCCTTAGCGGGTGAAAACTCAAAACAGCCTCCGAACATCCCCGTGAGTGGCACTAACACCTCTCTTGGTACCAATATAATTTGTAAAAACTTGCGCGTGATCAAGGGATTCCTGGTTTAAGAATACGACTATAATTTGCATAATTCTCGACTTAGGCTAAAAAACATGGCGTTAGTGAGTGAAAACCCAAAACAGTCCCCGGCCGGCCTCGTGAGTGGCACCAACACCTCGCACGGGACCAATGTAATTCGTACAAAATGACCCCGCAGCCATGGGATTCCCAGTTTGAGAATACGATGATATTTTGCGTAATTATAGACTTAGGCTTAAAAAATGGCGTTAGTGGGTGAAAACTCGAAATAACCCCCGAACAGCCCCGTGAGTGGCACCAACACCTCATACGGGACCAATATAACTTGTAGGAACTGACCACGCTATCACGGGACTATCGGTTTGAGAATACGATGATAATTTGCATAATTATAGACTTAGGCTTAAAAACATGGCATTAGCGAGTGAAAACTCGAAGTAGCTCCCAAACGGTCTAGTGAGTTGCACCAACCCCTCATACGGGACCAATATAACTCGTACGAACTGATCGTGCTATCACGGCACTCTCGGTTTGAGAATACGACGATAATTTGCATAATTCTAGACTTAGGCTTAAAAACATGGCCTTAGCGGGAGAAAAATTGAAACATCCCACGAAAGGCCTCATGAGTTGTACCGACACCTTTTTGGGATCAATATAACTCGTAAGAACTTACCGCGGGATCACGGGACCTCCGGTTTGAGAATACGACAAGAATTTGTATATTTATAGACTTAATCAAAACTTGATGTTAGTGGGTGAAAACCTGAAACAGCCCCAAAACGGCCCCGTGGGAGGCACCAACAGCTTCCACGGGACCAATGTAACTCGTAGGAACTAATCGCGCAGCTACGAGACTCCCAGTTTGAAAATACGATGGTAATTTAAAAATATGAGGACTTAGGCTTAAAAATATGGCGTTAGCGGATGAAAATCTAAAAAAATCCCCAAAACGGCCCCGTGAGTGGTACAAACACCTTGGATGGGACCAACATAACTAGTAATAACTTATCGCGCGATCACGGGACTCCCAGTTTCAGAATACGACGATATTTTTCATAATTAAAAACATGGCGTTAGTGGGTGAAAACCCAAAATAGCCCCCGAACGGCCCCGTGAGTGGCACCAACACCTCACACAGAACCAATGTAATTCGCACGAACTGACCGCGCAGCCACAGGGCTCCCGATTTGAGAATACGATGGTAATTTTCATATTTCTAGACTTAGGCTTAAAAATATGGCGTTAGTGGGTGAAAACTCGAAACAACCCACGAACAGCCTCGTGAGATGTATATACACCTGGCACGGGACCAATATAACTTGTAAGAACTTACTATGCGATCATGGGACTCCCTATTTGAGAATACAAAGATAAATTGCATATTTCTAGACTTAGGATTAAAAATATGGCGTTAGCGGGTGAAAACTTAAAACAGCCTCCGAACATCCCCGTGAGTGGCACTAACACCTCTCTTGGTACCAATATAATTTGTAAAAACTTGCGTGCGATCACGGGACTCCTGGTTTGAGAATACGACTATAATTTGCATAATTCTCGACTTAGGCTTAAAAACATGGCGTTAGTGAGTGAAAACCCAAAACAGTCCCCGGGCGGCCTCGTGAGTGGCACCAACACCTCGCACGGGACCAATGTAATTCGTACAAAATGACCCCGCAGCCATGGGACTCCCAATTTGAGAATACGACGATAATTTGCATATTTCTAGACTTAGGCCTAAAAATGGCGTTAGTGGGTGAAAACTCGAAACAACCCCCAAACGGCCCCGTGAGTGGCACCAACACCTCGTATGGGACCAATACAATTTGTAGGAACTAACCGCGCTATCACGGGACTCCGGATTTGAGAATACGATGATATTTTGCATAATTATAGACTTAGGCTTAAAAACATGGCGTTAGCGAGTGAAAACTCGAAATAGCTCCCGAAGGACCCAGTGAGTTGCACCAACCCCTCATACGGGACCAATATAACTCGTAGGAACTGATCGTGCTATCATAGGACTCTCGATTTGAGAATACGAAGATAATTTGCAAAATTCTAGACTTAGGCTTAAAAACATGACGTTAGCGGGAGAAAATTTGAAAAATCCCCCGAACGTTCCCGTGAGTGGCACCAACACCTTTTTGGGATCAATATAACTCGTAAGATCTTACCGCGAGATCACGGGACCCCCGGTTTGAGAATACGATAATAATTTGTATATTTATAGACTTAAGCAAAACTTGACGTTAGTGGGTGAAAACCCGAAACAGCACCAAAACGGCCCCGTGGGAGGCACCAATAGCTTCCACGGGACCAATGTAACTCGTAGGAACTAACCGCGTAGCTACGAGACTCCCGGTTTGAGAATACGATGGTAATTTACAAATATGAGGACTTAGGCTTAAAAATATGGCGTTAGCGGATGAAAATCTAAAAAAGCCCCCGAACGGCCCCGTGAGTGGTACAAACACCTTGGACGGGACCAATATATCTAATAATAAGTTACTGCACGATCACGGGACTCCCAGTTTGAGAATACGATGATATTTTTCATAATTAAAAACATGGCGTTAGTGGGTGAAAACCCAAAATAGCCCCCGAACGGCCCCGTGAGTGGCACCAACACCTCACACAGGACCAATGTAATTCGTACGAACTGACCGCGCAGCCACAGGGCTCCCGATTTGAGAATACGATGGTAATTTGCATATTTCTAGACTTAGGCTTAAAAACATGGCGTTAGGGGGTGAAAACTCGAAACAACCCCCGAAAGGCCCCGTGAGGTGTATATACACCTGGCACGGGACCAATATAACTCGTAAGAACTTACTGTGCGATCATGGGACTCCCTATTTGAGAATACGACGATAAATTGCATATTTCTAGACTTAGGCTTAAAAATATGGCATTAGCGGGTGAAAACTCAAAACAGCCCCTGAACGTCCCCGTGAGTGGCACTAACACCTCTCTTGGGACCAATATAATTTGTAAAAACTTACGCGCGATCATGGGACTCCTTGTTTGAGAATACGACTAAAATTTGTATAATTCTCGACTTAGGCTTAAAAACACGGTGTTAGTGAGTTAAAACCCAAAACAGCCCGCGGACGGCCTCTTGAGTGGCACCAACACCTCGTACGGGATCAATGTAATTCGTACAAAATGACCCCGCAGCCATGGGACTCCCAGTTTGAGAATACGACGATAATTTGCATATTTCTAGACTTAGGCCTAAAAAATGGCGTTAGTGGGTGAAAACTCGAAACAACCCCCGAACGGCCCCATGAGAGGCACCAACACTGAAAAATATATTGAATCCTCGGTTTTTAATTATCTCAATTAAAATATAATTTCCTTTTAAATAAACTCAAGAGATGCGGAAGCGTTAGAATGTGATGGTTCAACTAAACATACGGATTACCGAGTTTCAATTTTCTTTAAACAATTAAAGATGAACACAAGTGAGAATTAATGAAACACACAAAAGTAACAATTAATATATTCACTTAAACCAATTAATTCATCCAAGCCCTAGAATTTGCCTAAGTCATAATTATCAATATTCCGAAGTTAGGCCAAACCTATTTTTGCAAATGACTTTAATTAAACAACTTTACCCAATATTTAATTTAAGTCCAAATTAAATTGAGTGTGATAATTTAAACCAAATTTTATCTTGAATTATCCTAAGCAAGCATTCTAAATTATTTATGCAAGATAAAATTAAACAATATCACACTACGCCGCGATGTACGAGGAAAAACCCAAGACGGGAAAAAACCTCGGACGGCCCTAGCCACAAATTCACTAGATAAGGAATTACAAGTACAAGACAAAAGACTTACAACACACGACTCGATCCCTCTCAAGACCCGACGCTTCTTCTTGTAGACACCTCTTCCTAGAGAATAAACTTGGAACTCCACCGTGGTCTCGGAATCCACCGATAGGACTTTATATGGTCACCGTCACCCGATCATGGAGCCTTTCTCCAAGTGGGTAGAATCGCAACAAAACGTCTTCTTCTTTGATGGATGTAGAAGTAAACCAAAACTTCTCTTTGAAACGGAAGAGATAAACCGGTGCCAAACTCCAAGCAATTGATATGTATATATGTGAACTTGGATAAACAATATGGGTGTAAAACTAGAGTGATAAAATATTTTCTCTTGAAAAATACACTCAAAACTTGAACATTTTCCTAAAATAATTTTGCTCTCAAAACACTCTCTAGGAGATGAAGAGTTATGAAAAGTTAGGAAAAGTTAAATTAGAAAATGTTCTTCCCGCACATATTAAAGTATGAAAAAGTTGGTTAAAAACTAAGTGGGGAAGTGGGTGAAAAACTGCCAAAAAACTGTTCCCGCCTGGCATCTCGTTCGAACGACATTTCGTTCGAACGAAATCTCGTTCGAACGAGACTTCTAACGACGTTCCAGATTGGACTCGTAAGAAACTCGTTGGAAATCTCGTTAGAACGAAGAATCTCGTTCGAACGATATTTCGAACGACGGACCAGTATACCTTGGTGGGAACTCGTTGGCAAACTCATTGGAACGACATCTGGTTCGAACGAAAAACTCGTTCGAACGACATATCGAACGACTTCCAGAAAATTTATAAAATTCGATTTTGGCCCAGAAACTGTATATACTTTGTTTTAAAGTTCTAATTGATTTTTTTTTTAAAACAAAACGTTGTTTTGTAAAACCTAACACCCAATAAACTTTGTTCCAAGCTCCTATATATATATAATTGCATTCATACCTTGGGAGCATGGAACTATAGTTGATGACGTAGAAACGAGGCACACAAACCGGCATATTGATGAAGCTTTATACTCTTTGCCGCTACGTCTTCAACAAACACTTCATAGGCTTGAGAGTATTACAATTACATACTATCCTAGGAATAAATGTTTTTGTCCGGAATTGAGCCAACACTATACATGGACTCAATTGGAAATTTGTGTCCTTACAAATCTCCCCCTTTGGCTATTCCGGGACAAAAACCAAACAAAAATCCTAAAGGGCCGTCAAGCTCTACTAGACTCAAAACATAACCCACCCAAACTTGACTCAACCCAAGGATCAAACGCTTTGCCATTAAACAATGCCGCTTTAGAAGAAATCCTGTACACTTAAGCAAACTCGTCAAATTCATAGGGAATATCAAAATATTAAAGGCAATTAATTAATTACTCCCCCTAAATTAATTCTCCCCTTTACCAAACAAATGACATACTTAGAAAGACGTCTCCCCCTAAGATAAATCTCCCCCAAACTAAGATACGATAATAATAGGATTAGATACCATTTCTCCCCTATCATTTTCTCCCCCTTTTTGTTCAGGATTAGGCAAAGGATAAAGCTTAAAGTGTTAAGACGTTAAAGCACAGAAGCAACAAAAGCATAACTAATCCAAGATAGATACCAAAACTTAAGAATACGTAGATAAGGACTAGAAAGCAAAGGCAAAGCCAAAAAAAAATATCATATATATATATTTATGGACTATAAATATATTAAGAATGCACACGCACATATATATAGATATAAACACACAAATGACACACACAACATATAATAGGAGTCTTTCACACTCGTATGGCAAAAATGTGTCATATGGAAACGTAAGTGTTGGGGTGTGAACTAGCAACAATTAAATTTAGACCCAAACACTTAATAAACATTCACGGAGTTCTCATTTGATTGCAAACTTTATCACATTTAAATATAACCTCATGTGACAATATGAAGATTGAACTCAATGAACAAACATACACAATGCATACAAGCCTAGCATGATGATGATTCTACAAACCAAATAGAGTCATGACATTAAAGACAACTAGGATAAAAGGACATTGTGCAAACCGTTGATATACCATCCAATCTTCCTCAATATGCATTTATATTAAATTTGAATGAATATATCAATCAAACATAGGCCTTGGCAATTTATTTTCTTTTTAATGCCATATTTTTGTTTTTAGGCCTTTGGACCACGTATTTCTTTTAGGTCCAATAAACGGTGGCTTACTATCGCAAAGGATTTAATTCATCCTTTCGGAGCCCTTCCCCGTGCACATTTAGATATATAATTTTTTATCTCACAAAGTTCACGTGCAACGGATTGTGACATGCACTAGTCCTCATAGGTCATAGATATGTAAATGACTACATTGGTAGGAGAACACCTCAAAAAGCTCAAATATAACATGTGACATTAAGATTTCAAAAGAGCTCGTGCATGTGTGAAAAGAGGCATATAAAAATACAATCCATTTAAACAATACAAAATCCAACTACTCCATATAAAACATGGTAAAGAACATTTTAAGGATTAAAAATCTAAACCAAAAGTTCTAGCCACGTGGGAGCGAAAAAGATGGGATTCAAACACAAATATATGCCACATAAAGTGTTTCAACCAAAAATACACAAAAAAATCTTTTTGAGTTTTTAACATTTTTAATCAAAAATAAATATTTACTCAAAAGGAAAAACAAAAATCATTTGTATTTTTCATTAATCTCAAATGAAACAGATAAAACACAAATGATAAACAAAAATCTTTTTATATTATTCAGTTAATTCAAACAAAAGAAATATAATACAAAAAGATAAACAAGTCATAATTTCTAGCATATGATATGAAATGAGGCAATGACTAGAAAATGACTAAACATGCATACATCTAGCAATGATATATAATATGAAGCACAAAAAAGCTAGAGTATGCATAAAAAACTAACACATTCAACCTTTAAATTTAGCAAGGGAGGTTTCATGTGATAGTAAATGAGAATCAACAAATCTTGTATCTAGCGCATTTAATAATGATTTCCTAACCCATATAGATTTATATTTAACATGATGGGGATTAGGAAATAATGAAATGCTAGATAAAGATTTCCTTGGACTTCTTTTAAGATCAAAACAAAATGACCTAAGGTGACCTTTCCTACCACAATGCAACAATGTGTAATCACGAGGAATGTTACCTAAGGTGTGACCCTTTTTAAAGACCTTGGAAAAAGTTGACCCTCTAAAACAAACAATGGTTTTAGCTTTAGCAATGGGAGAATTTGAGCATGATGTGCTAGAACCATTAGAACTACTACTAGAGTCTTGAAAATCATTTTTCATTTTAAAATTTCGGACTCAAGTAATAAATTAGACTCCTCAAAATTATGGGACTCCTTCTTTAAATTTTCAATAATTCCTAGAAGGTTAACACGCTCTCCCTCAATATGAGCAAACTTGTCCCTAAGAGTCTTTTCACGATTTTCACTCTCTTTCTTGGACTTTTCTAAAATATCAAAATTTGAATGTAAGTCCATGAGCTTTTCACGAAAAATATCTTTTTGAGATAAGGAGATTTGCAAAGACTCAATGTGAGCTTTAAAACAAGAATTTTCATTTTCAAGAAATTTAATTCTTTTTACAAATCTCAAATTTAATTCCTTTAAATTTTCGTTACATTTGTTAAGCCCATTTAATTCCTCTCAAAAATCAAAAATTTCATTTTCATTTAAATTGGAAAAAATTTCATTAAGACGTCCCATCGAGAAAAAAAATAAGAGTGATAAAAAAAATTTTGAACCACCTAAAAGGTAAGGAAACACAGAAAGCCGAAAAAACGTATCTTTAACGCGATAACTTAGCGCTCCAGCTCTGATACCAATTTGAAAAAGATGTTGAATCCCCGGTTTTTAATTATCTCAATTAAAATATAATTTCCTTTTAAATAAACTCAAGAGATGCGGAAGCGTTAGAATGTGATGGTTCAACTAAACATACGGATTACCGAGTTTCAATTTTCTTTAAACAATTAAAGATGAACACAAGTGAGAATTAATGAAACACACAAAAGTAGCAATTAATATATTCACTTAAACCAATTAATTCATCCAAGCCCTAGAATTTGCCTAAGTCATAATTATCAATATTCCGAAGTTAGGCCAAACCTATTTTTGCAAATGACTTGAATTAAACAACTTTACCCAATATTTAATTTAAGTCCAAATTAAATCGAGTGTGATAATTTAAACCAAATTTTATCTTGAATTATCCTAAGCAAGCATTCTAAATTATTTATGCAAGATAAAATTAAACAATATCACACTACGCCGCGATGTACGAGGAAAAACCCAAGACGGGAAAAAACCTCTGACGGCCCTAGCCACAAATTCACTAGATACGGAATTACAAGTACAAGACAAAAGACTTACAACACACGACTCGATCCCTCTCAAGCCCCGACGCTTCTTCTTGTAGACACCTCTTCCTAGCGAATAACCTTGGAACTCCACCGCGGTCTCGGAATCCACCGATAGGACTTTATATGGTCACCGTCACCCGAGCATGGAGCCTTTCTCCAAGTGGGTAGAATCGCAACAAAACGTCTTCTTCTTTGATGGATGTAGAAGAAAACCAAAACTTCTCTTTGAAACGGAAGAGATAAACCGGTGCCAAACTCCAAGGAATTGATATGTATATATGTGAACTTGGATAAACAATATGGGTGTAAAAATAGAGTGACAAAATATTTTCTCTTGAAAAATAGCACTCAAAACTTGAACATTTTCCTAAAATAATTTTTCTCTCAAAACACTCTCTAAGAGATGAAGAGTTATGAAAAGTTAGGAAAAGTTAGATTGGAAAATGTTCTTCCCGCACATATTAAAGTCTGAAAAAGTTGGTTAAAAACTTAGTGGGGAAGTGGGTGAAAAACTGCCGAAAAATTGTTCCCGCCTGGCATCTCGTTCGAATGACATTTCGTTCGAACGAAATCTCGTTCGAACGAGACTTCTAACGACGTTCCAGATTGAACTCGTTGGAAATCTCGTTAGAACGAACAATCTCGTTCTAACGACATTTCGAACGACGGACCAGTATACCTTGGTGGGAACTCGTTGGCAAACTCGTTCGAACGACATCTGGAACGACTTCCAGAAAATTTATAAAATTCGATTTTGGCCCAGAAACTTTATATACTTTGTTTTAAAGTTCTAATTGAATTTTTTTTTTAAAACAAAACGCAGTTTTTATAAAACCTAACACCCAAAAAACTTTGTTCCAAGCTCCTATATATATATAATTGCATTCATACCTTGGGAGCATGGAACTATAGTTGATGACGTAGAAACGAGGCACACAAACTGGCATATTGATGAAGCTTTTACTCTTTGCCGCTACGTCTTCAACAAACACTTCATAGGCTTGAGAGTATTACAATTACATACTATCCTATAAATAAATGTTTTTGTCCGGAATTAAGCCAACACTATACATGGACTCAATTGGAAATTTGTGCCCTTAGAAACACCTCGTATGCGACCAATATAACTTGTAGGAACTAATCGCGCTATCACGGGACTCCCGGTTTCAGAATACGATGATAATTTGCATAATTATAGACTTAGGCCTAAAAACATGGCGTTAGCGAGTGAAAACTCGAAATAGCTCCCGAACGGCCTAGTGAGTTGCACCAACCCCTCATACGGGACCAATATAACTCGTAGGAACTGATCGTGCTATCACGGGACTCTCGATTTAAGAATATGACGATAATTTGCATAATTCTAGACTTAGGCTTAAAAACATGGCGTTAGCGGGAGAAAATTTGAAACATCCCCCGAACGGCCCCGTGAGTGGAACCGATACCTTTTTAGGATCAATATAACTCGTAAGAACTTACCGCGGGATCACGGGACACCCGGTTTGAGAAAATGACAATAATTTGTATATTTATAGACTTAAGCAAAACTTGACGTTAGTGGGTGAAAACTCGAAACATCACCAAAACGGCCCCGTGGGAGGTCCAACAGCTCCCACGGGACCAATGTAACTCGTAGGAACTAACCGCGAATCTTCGAGACTCCCGGTTTGAGAATACGATGGTAATTTAAAAATATGAGGACTTAGGCTTAAAAATATGGTGTTAGCGGATGAAAATCTAAAAAAGCCCCCGAACAGCCCCGTGAGTGGTACAAACACCTTGGACGGGACCAATATAACTAGTAATAAGTTATCGCGCGATCACGGGACTCCCAGTTTGAGAATACGATGATATTTTTCGTAATTAAAAACATGGCGTTAGTGGGTGAAAACCCAAAATAGCCCCCGAACGGCCCCGTGAGTGGCACCAACACCTCACATAGGACCAATGTAATTCACACGAACTGACAGCGCAGCCACAGGACTCCCAATTTGAGAATACGATGGTAATTTGCATATTTCTAGACTTAGGCTTAAAAACATGACGTTAGTGGGTGAAAACTCGAAACAACCCACGAAAGGCCCCGTGAGACGTATATACACCTGGCACGGGACCAATATAACTCGTAGGAACTGATCGCGCTATCACGGGACTCCCGATTTGAGAATACGATGATAATTTGCATAATTCTAGACGCTGGCTTAAAAACTTGGCGTTAGCGGGTGAAAACTCGAAATAGCCCCCGAATGGCCCCGTAAGTGGCACAAACACCTCGCACGTGACCAATATAACTCGTAGGAACTTATCGCGCTATCACAAGACTCCCGATTTGATAATACGATGATAATTTGCATAATTCTAGACTTAGGCTGAAAAATATGGCGTAAGCGGGTGAAAACTCGGAACATCCCCCGAACGGCCCCGTGCGTGGCACCAACACCTCGCTCGGGACCAATATAACTCATAAGAACTTTCCACGTTATCACGAGACTCCCGGTTTGAGAATACGACAATAATTTGTATATTTATAGACTTAAGCAAAACATGACGTTAGTGGGTGAAAACCCGAAACAACCCCCGAACGACCTCGTGGGAGGCACCAACAGCTCCTATGGAACCAATGTAACTCGTACAAACTAACCGTGTAGCAACGGGACTCCCGATTTGATCATACGACGGTAATTTGAAAATATGAGGACTTAGATTTAAAAACATGGCGTTAGAGGGTGAAAACCCAAAACAGCCCCGGAACGGCCCCGTGGGAGGCACTAACACCTCGCACCGGCCCAATATAACTCGTAGGAACTGACCGCACTATCACGAGACTCCCGATTTGAGAATATGATGATAATTTGCATAATTCTAGACTTAAGCTTAAAAACATGGCGTTAGTGGGTGAAAGCTCGAAACAGCCCCTGAACGGCCCCATGATTGGCACTAACCCCTCGCACGGGACCAATATAACTCGTAGAAACTGATCGCGCAATCACAGGACTCCCGATTTGAGAATACGATGATAGTTTGCATATTTTTAGAATTAAGAAAAACATGACGTTAGTGGGTGAAAAATCAAAACAACCCCTGAACGGCCCTGTAGGAGGCACCAACAGCTCCCCCGGGACCCAAGTAACTCGTAGGAACTAACCGCGCAGCCACGGGACTACCGGTTTGAGAATATGATGGTAATTTGAAAATATGAGGACTTAGGTATAAAAACATTGCATTAGAGCGTGAAAACTCAAAACAACCCTCGAACGACCCTATGGGAGGCACCAACACCTCCCACTGGACCAATGTAACTCACAGGAGTTAACCGCGCAGCAACGGGACTCTGGGTTTGAGAATATGATGATAATTTGCGTAATTCTAGACTTAGGCTTAAAAACATGGCGTTTGTCGGTGAAAACCCGAAACAGCCCCCGAACGGCCCCATGAGTGGCACCAACACCTCGCATGTGACCAATGTCATTCGTACGAACTGACCACGTGATCACGGGACCCCCGATTTGAGAATACGATGATAATTTGCATATATATAGAGTTAGGCATAAAAACATTGATATGTTGATAATTATAACTCATATATGCAATTTTTCAGCTTGAATAATTTTTTTTGTAAAACTACTTAGTTACTAATATCATTTTTTTTGTATCCTATCATTTGTAGGTTTTTTTCACGTGGAACAAATGAAGGAGGCAATGGTTTATGACATGAAGGTTGTTTATATAATGGTGTGGACATTCAAGGTTATGTTTTTTATGTGTTAAAGTCGTGTGGGCTTTTATTGTTTAGTTTTATGACCGTGCGGGCTTTTTTAATTTGATTGTTGAATTTTATTGCCGCGCGGGATTTATTATAAGAAGGTTTACATTTACAGGATTTGGAATGTCCAGAAAATGGAGGAAACTCTGACCAATATTTTTTTGGTCTGTGAATTATTAAGACGTGTAATATTTTTAAGTTTGTATATATATTAGTTTATTATCAACGTTCTCGATTCGCAATTTGTGATTTTTTTTATTGTTTTACCAATAATAAATATTTGTAACACCTCGTACGTGTCCAACGTTACACGTAGCAACCGATAGTGCACTCACAGGACGCCCAATTTTAGTATTGGACCAAAAAAAGACATTTTTGTTTTAATTATAGTTAAATATGGTCATGGACTTTGTCAATGACCATTTTTATTTTTTCCATCGTGCATAAAAATGGTCACGACCAAAGTCCATGACCCCCAATCGTGACCAAAAATGGTCGTGGCCAAAGTCCACGACCATTTTTTTCCTTTTTTTTCGTCGCGGTGTTGTTCACGGACTTTAGCCGTGACCATTTTTTTCCTTTTTTTTGTTATGGTTGTGGGTCAGGGACTTCGTCCACGACCATTGTTTTCATTTTTTTTATGGTTGTGGGTTGCGGACTTGGGCCGCGTCCAATTTGTGACGGTTGTGGGTCACGGACGAGGGTCGGGAACCTCCACGGCATGGGTCACAACCCAAGTTCGCGACCATCTGCCATGACCCCCTGCGGGCCGTGACCATTTTTTGGTCACGGACTTGGGCCGCAACCCACGAAATTAGTCACGCCCGAAATGGTCACGGCCCAAGTCCGCGACCCACAATCTTGGTCAGGGATTTTGGCCGTGACCAATCGTCAATTTTGGTGTAGTGTAAGTGCAAAAGGAAATATTCTCAACTTTAATATCAGAAACAGTTCCATTCAGGAATTCATAACACAATACAATAACAATAGATAACATAACACTATTTCATATAGATGTATGTACAAATGTATAATCTTTTCATGCTCCAACGGACTTCGACGATGGAGAACCATTATTGGGTTCTCTGCAAAATTTGCTTCAGAAGCCACAAGATAAAATTAATATATATAAATTAAGAAGAAAAAATAACAAAGAAAATTATATATATATATATAAAATAATTAAAAATTAAATAAACACCAAACATGGACAAGAGTGGAGCGATCCATTAATGTTGGAAAGAACAAATAAGAACAGGATATGACCTAAGGTTTTAGGGCTCCTAAGAAAACTCAACTCAACAAAGACTTTTTCCAATTATTTGGGGTCTGCTGGTACTAAGAAAACTATTAAATTAATTGGGAATAGGTGAATGGAGAAATATGATTCTAGCCTACACCAAGTAAATGAGAAAAAACTTTGTTGATTGAGATTATTTTAAGCCAACTCTTAAATGTTAACCCTCTGTAGATATTCATATACTAATAAAAATGGGAAGCTACATACAAAAAAAAATTAGCAAAGTGGGATAATGCTGATTTTTTTTTACCAAACATTAACTACAGTCACGGTTACAAGGATGAGGAAGTGATAAACAAAAATAATTTAGAGCCATAAATAGCACAATTCAATTCATACAAGAATTTTACTTAAAAGAAGCATCTAATCATATCTTTTCACATAAGACTTATTTCAAACTTCATATCCAAGAATAACCTACAAAAACAAATTCTACCATTTTAAGTTGTAAAATTACTAAGCTATTATATTTAATCTTTTCTAAGATACACACATACATATATATCAACGGATAAAATATCTAATTCATTTAATCTTATTTTATGAACTAGTCAGAGGCCCGTGACTATGCTGTCAGTTCGTACAACTTGCATGGGTCCCGTGCAAGGTGTCCGTGCCTCTTACGGGGCTTTTGAGGGCTAGTTTGGGTTTTCACCCTTTAAGGGCTTATTTTTAAGCTTAAATTCAACTTTGAAAAAAAGAGCTGCTTAGGCAGCCGTAACTGGTATAATCAACTACACGGTGTGTAAGATCAAAACCAAACCGAGGAAACCAATTAACCCAATCTAATTAAAAAAATAGACTTAAATTAGATTGGATTCGATTTTTAAGAAACCAAACATAATTTGGATAAGCTTTGGTTTGCACCGATGAAACTGATCCAAACAAACGAGATATAAATAGCACGTTTAAAAAGAAACATGTGTTATTGGTTAGAATATATACAAACTATAATATTATACATCTAATCATGTATTGATGGAAATGGGTCATATTAGGGATTAATTGTCATCTTTTAATATTTTGTATTGGTCTTTCTTTTATTTTAGTTCTTTTATTTTATTTTTAGCCTTTAATTGGTCTCCAAGCATGTTTTGGACTTATTAGGCGTTCTTTTATTTTTAGTTGTTACCTTTTAGTCATTTTAGGCTATTACTTGATTAGAAAGTAATAATCCACCTATAAATAGCTTTGTAGTCTTCATTTGAAAAGGGCTTCCATTCTTGAAATATAAGAAATCTCTTGTTTCTCTTTCTAGAAATCTTATTTGTATGATTTTTGGAGCATTGACGTGTAGTTTACGTCAAATTGGCATCAGAGCGAGGTGTTGTTAATTAAAAAAAAATGTTCAATACTTTTCAATGGCCTCAAAGAAGACAAATTGATTTTATGAGGAGTTTAATCAAGAATTAAGAGAGCAACTAACAAGGATGGAAGAAAAGAATGATCGAAGAGTTGAATAATTGGCAAAACAACAAAAGCAACAAACTCTAATTCTAACCCAAGAATTCAATAAAAAATTTGAAGCCTTAATGCACCAATTCTCCAAATTTCAAAACCTTAACCCACATTCTCACCATTGCCCCTCCCCTGTCTCTCACCCTTAGTCATCCCCCCCTCCCAACCCATCCCGATTACTTTCGGAGGCAGTCCGACCCAGAACAACCCCCAAAACCACCCATAGGGCCGACCGACCTGCTCGTCACCCAACCCCAACCACCTGCCCTCTTGCCCCTACTGTCGACCAACCAAACATCACTGTTTATGATCATAAACCCTAGTGTTTCACCTTCAAAAAGACCCACGACAGACCTGCCTTCGGCGAGAATGCCGCCCGACCTTTTTTTTATCCCAAATCCCTGCCAAAATGACACCAAGAAAGCCCTAACCCAACCCTATTCTGCCCTAGATAGTCCCACCATTGTTGTCCTACTCGGAATACCACCCCAACCGTATACCCACCTCCTTCGACAACGAAAGAAAATTAAGAAAATTAAGAAAACCAAACCCTTACATTTCTTGGTTACATTTCTTCAGTTTTTTGAAAGTAGGTACTCAAGTCGTGTACGTGGGCGTCTCCCGCATCAAATTGAAGAATTCTTGGAAGGACGCCTCCTTATGTTGACCGTTTACATTTCACGTTAGAGGACGAACTTTTTCGAAGATGGGGAGAGTGATGTAAATGGGTCATATTAGGGCTTAATTATCATTTTTTAATATTTTGTATTAGTCTTTATTTTATTTTAGTCATTTTATTTTCTTTTGGGCCTTTAATTGGTCTCCAAGCATGTTTGAGACTTATTATGCATTCTTTTATTTTTAGTTAGTTATTTTTAGTCATTTTAGGCTCTTACTTGATTAGCAAGTAATAACCCACCTATAAATAGATTTGTAGTCTTCATTTGAAGAGGGCTTCCATTCTTGAAATATAAGAAATCTCTTGTTTCTCTCTTTAGAAATCATATTTGTTGATTTTTGGGCCATTGGCGTATAGTTTACGTCATTTATACTCGCGCTAAATGGCATATATTGAAATTAATTGTATGTAATTTGTTGTATTTTTATTGTATTGGATTGGATCCAATTACAATCAAATTATGATCCAAGAAGGCCCAAATTAGAGAACTCAAAATCGACCACAAAAACCGATTAATCCAATCTTAATTGGGTTGGATCGGATTGGATTTATAGAACAATCCAATTCGGATTGGATGCTGAAATTGAAAATCGAATTCAATTGGATTAAATGCAATTCTCTTTAAATTGGTCAAGTTCGAACCAATTTACACCCCTAAGGGCGGATGCACATGAGGACCAAGGGGGTCCTTGGCCCCGGTTCAATTTTTGAATATATATATATATATATATAAGGTTTTTTGATAAAATTTCAAACTTTAAGTTACAACTCTAATTATATTCAAAACAGAGGGTGTAAGATTGTAATTAATTAAAATTTTAAACCTAAAGTAAAGATCGAGTCTCTCTCATTTCTCTCCTTTATTGTGCATGCTAGTCGGAGCCACAAACTCATCACCATCAAGTATTTTTTTGAACTTAAGATGATTTTTGTATGTATGATTTTTTGGACAAATTGTATGTATGATTTTTTATAGTCCCACCAAACATATACCCTTATTTCTATAATCCGCCCCTTGACAAATTTTTGTAATTTGTGTCCCAAACATATATGCCAATAAAAAACTCGAAATAAACTTGAAACATATAATTTGTATAAAACTCAAAATAACCCCAAAAAAATTCGTCTTAGGGGCTTTCGCCCCTGAAACCCCAACACCACTCGAAACTTTGGCCTCGATTGACCAAAAATCCTGGAGCCGCCACTACACACCCCTATGTATTTGAGTGAAACAATTCATCAATTTTATATATCTCGTAGTATAGCTTCTTTAAAAAAATTAGAGTAAAGTACCCTAGGAGTCCCTTACCTTATTGGTTTCAATTTAGTCCATTACCTTTTTATTGTCTTAATTTAGTCCCTCACCTTTAAAATTGGTTCAATTTCATCCCTGTCCTTTTTTTTTGTTTCAATTTCATCCTCAACCTTTCATTTTTTCTCAATTTAGTCCATCGGTTAACTATTTTGGATACAATTGACTATATTACCCCTCTTTATTGAAAAATAATATAACGAATGTTATAAAATTTGAAAAATAAGCTATTTTTTTATTATTTGGGGATAAAAAATACTTTTTTATCCAAGAATAATAAAAAAATCATTTTTATTTTTATTCTATCTCGTTTGTTTTTAATTTTTCAAAAAAAAAAAAACTCGAATAATAATTTTAATAGTCAACATATTTTTTTTTATTTATAAAAAACTATTTTTTTAATTTTAATTAAAAATGTAAAATTTGATGTTTTAGATTCACAATTGATTAGTGTCGCTGGTGCGGACCCACGTCATAGAAATTTTTTTATTTATCAATTTTATTATATAGATGGGGGGGGGGGGAGTTGACGTATTAGATTAGCGATTGGTTAGTTCGTTGGATCGGACCCACATTCATTAAAATAAGGGGCTTGACTACAGTGGCTTATTCTAAAGTCCCTTATTTTAATGAATGTGGGTCCGATCCAGCGAACTAACCAATCACGAATCTAAGAAGTCAATTTTTTTCTAATCTATGTAATATAATTGATAAATAAATTCTTCCTGTGATGTCGGTCCCCGCCAGCGGTATTAATCAATTGTGAATCTAAAACATCAAATTAAATATTTTTAATTAAAATTAAAAAAGGAGTTTCTTATAAATAAAAAAACATTGTTCACTATTAAAATTATTATTCGAGTTTTTTTAAAATTAAAAACAACTGGGATAGAATAAAAATAAAAACTATTATTCTCGATAAAAAACTATTTTTATCCCCAAATAATAATAAAATAGCTTATTTTTCAAATTTTATAACATTCATTTTATTATTTTTCAATAAAGAGGGGTAAAATAGTCAATTGTATCAAAAATAGTTAACAGATGCACTAAATTGAGACAAAATGAAAGGTTAAGGTTGAAACTGAAACCAAAAAAAAAAAAAGAACAAGGATGAAATTGAAGCAATCTGAAAGGTGAGGGACTAAATTGAGGCAATAAAAAGGTACGAGACTAAATTGAGACTAATGGAAAGGTAAGAGATTGCTGGGTTAGGCTGAGTTCTTTAAATATAAATACTCATGGTCCCTTATGTGTCGGGTACGAGTTGTTGGAAAAACAAAAGAGGAGGTTGTTGAGCAAGAGCTATATAGAGACCCATAAAATTCTCTTTGTCCTGCTATGTTCATTTATAAAATACTTAATCAATGCAGCCCGCTGAAGATTGATGCATCTTTATGAAAAGCTGGTATAATTTGAAACATATATATGAAGGCCAAGAGTATATAATACATTTGAAGGGAATATTTACATGAAAGGTAGACATTTATGGGCATATTTACAAAAATATGATCAACTGACAATGCTAAAATCAGTAAATCACAAAATTCATGATAGCATAAGATAAACACGGTGGTGGTGGCTACTAAATTGAGAAGGAAAATAATGAGGTTTGCATAGCAACTGACCAAGTCTTTAAATGAAGATAACATTTGCAAATCATCATCCTCGAGAGAACGACAAAATCCAAACCAAAGAAACATATTGTTACTGTATGAACACGTGAAGGAAAAAACATGTAAAAATTTAATGGAAAAAATGTATGGATATTTGAATACAAAAAAGAATCACATGCTTTTCTACTTCTCCTTCGCGCATTAAGCTCCACAACTTGGGTGGAAAGGGGAAGGCCGGTGTCTTAAGTAGGAAGAACAATAGTAGTTATTAAATGCCAGCTCTTAGTTGAAGAAGCTTGGTCCATTCGTGCCACAATGCATCGTACTTATGCTTATGATTTGTAATATATACGTTGGCCTCTTACTTGATCCTATAATTTGTACACAAGGAACAAAAGAAAAAAACACCACCATTGACCATGACAGTTTCTTAGGGGGTGTTACTCAGTTGACTTTCACGCACAGTTAACCACATTACCAGCATTTTCGATTTGTGTTGCTACTCATCCAAGCTAAGATCCAAAGAATCGACTTCAACTAAGAGATCAACAGACTTTTATAATCCGATTTCTTCATATGAGGGTAAATACCCACTAAAATTAGATAAATATATAGGAATAACTCTGAAAACAAAACAAATCTTATGTGTCTTCAAGATGGAGCTTCAACCCCGCTAGTGATTCCTCGACAAATAAATTCAGTGGCCTCATCTTTTCGTCATCAGAAAGAATAGGCAGGGGCAATGATTTGGAAGAGTCATCTACCAGGTTGAGCTCATGAAAATTGCGAAAGTTCGTAGCTTCTCAGAACATCTATTCATAAATATATCTTATATTAGTTGAAAAAAATGCAATGTGTCCTTGGTATTTTGGTAATGCGTTAAATAATGCATGTACATAAATATGTACACATCTGTTCACAATATTTTATTTAAACATAATTTTCCATCACTTTGATGTAATTATCAACTAAGAATGTGATGCCCGTTTTATATTTAGTTGTTAAGTTTGAGTAAATTAAAATTGACAAATTCTAATACTAATTAATTCACACAGGCAGTTATGGAGATCCAATGGTAGTGTAGGTATGAAGAAAAAAAGCAACACTATGTTAATTTCCACCAACAATTTTATGAATGATTGTCACACCTAATTAAAAATTAATGGTGGTTCTGGTGGGGAGGAAGCCGAACAATTGTGAAATGAAATAAGGGGAGATTATTTTTGGGAGATCCAACCAACTAAAAAAAGAGGGGGAATTAATTTTTGGGGGAGAGGGTTCTTCAATATTGAATCCAACACGGATAAGTTATATGGTGTCTTCTTTTTTATAGTTATAAAATAGATATAACAGATGACTTAAAAAAGAGATGCATTTGCTATTATTAAAAAGTTCCTATATTCGCACCCTTATTTTATTACAACCAAAGTAACGTTTCGACTAATATATCCACGTAAATAATGAACAAGATTGCAGAAATGATGACCATAAATCCTTCATGAGAGAAAAGTTGTATTAAGCCCTCCATGTTTATTAACCCTGAGGACAAGATGAAGCCCATTCATTCCACTTGTAGTGTAATTAACACAAGTGTCATAATTGATAACATACCATATGATGTATGAGAGACGAACCGAAAATGCCTTGAATTCGCAGCCCCCATTATTTATGCCCTAACACTTAAACGACTCACCACAAGAAACAAGACACAATTTGAAAGACTAAACCCACTCAACTATAAACAACTAAAAGAAAAAAGAAAAAAGAAAAAAGAAAAAATATTTCTCTCAGGCGGGGGGTGGGGGTGAATGAGGATCTGCAAGATGAACTTTAAGAAGTGGTTTTCTCTTGAAGACATTATAGCAGGTTTTGCACTTCGTCTTAAACTTAGGGTGAACGAAGCGATTGTGTCTTTGAATTGCATCCTTCATCCAGAAACCAGCATGGCATTGTTGGAAGAGGTTGTTTATATATTTAGGAGAGGGAGCAAAATATATGAAAAAGGAGTGGAGAACTATTTGGTGAAAGGAACTCTTTTATTAGAACTCACTAAATTTTTCTTAATACATAATGTGGAGACAACACCCCTATTTATACTATCCTCCAACTTAAATGAATGGTGGAGATTAAATTTACATCAAGGGTCAATATTGAATCTCTAGAACCTTCTACATCTATCTCCACAAATATACTATTTCTTACACTCTCCAAAATACACAAGAGGGATCTAGAATGTTCTTGGAAAAATATCACTCTTAATGGATCTAACTTTATGGAGGCCAAATAATAACTAATTAGACAACCCAAACATTAACCCAATAATACAAACTAATAAAGCCCAATTATTTTAATTTCAAAAACAAGTTTAATTTTCAACACCCCCTCTTAAACTTGGTTTTGCAACTCCAAGTAGTCTTCTAGCTTATGGAACACTTCATGATTGAGTGGCTTGGTAAAGATGTCGGCAACTTAAGCATGAGACTTTACGTACTTCAATTGTACGTTCTTCTTTTCCACACATTCACGAAGGTAGTGATATCTTGTGTCGATGTGCTTACTTCTGTCATGAAAAATTGGATTCTTTGCTAATGCAATCATCGATTTCTTATCGACGCATATCTCAACCGTATTCTTCAACCAAATTTCATGACACACACAATTTGTTGTGGCGACGTATTCATCTTCACAAGTGGAAAGACTGACAATAGGTTGGTTCTTTGAACTCCATGTAAATACAACATCTCCCATGTAGAACATGAACCCACTTGTGCTTTTTCGGTCATCTAAGTCTCCTACCCAATCACTATCACTGTAACCGACAAGCTTGAAACTATTAGAGACTAAATAAAACAATCCATAGTCAATTATACCTTTGACATAGCGAAGGGTCCTTCTTGCAGCCTTCAAGTGAGTTGTTGTTGGAGTTTCCATATAATAACTGATAAGTCCAACTCCAAAGAGGATATCGAGCCTTGTGCATGTTAAGTATCGCAAGCTTCAAACAAGGCTCTTAAAATATGTTGGATCCATTGTTTCTCCTTCTTCATGCTTTGAAAACTTGGTTCCATATTCCACGGGAGTGCTTACGGGATGACATTCATTCATCTTGAATTTCTTGAGAACTTCCTTTGCATAGCTTTCTTGAGAAATAAATATTCCTTCTTTATCTTGCTTTACTTCTATGATAAGATAGTAGGACATGAGCCCAACATCGGTCATCTCGAATTCTCTTGTCATCACCTTCTTAAACTCCTCGATCATCTTTGCATCATTTCCTATGAAGATTAAATAATCCACACACAAGCAAACAATTAAAATATCTTTATTTCCATTCACCTTTGTCTATAGGGTATGCTCATAAGGGCATTTTTGAAACCATTTTTATGAAGATATTGATCAATTCTACAATTTTAAGCCATTGGTGCTTGTTTTAGGCTGTATAATTCCTTTTTCAATTTTAACACCTTATCTTCATTGCCTTTCACAACATACCCCATGGGTTGCTCTACATATACCTCTTCTTCAAAATGTCCATCTAGGAAATCGGACTTCACATCCATTTTGATGGATTTTCCATTTATTTTGAGCTGCTAAAGAGATAATTAATATTATGGTTTCAAGATGAGTAACTGGAGAAAATACATCTTCATAGTCAATTCCATACCGTTACTTGAATCCTTTGTCAAATAGTCTTGCTTTGTACCGCTCCACTTCTCCTTTAACATTCTTCTGGGCTTTGTACACCCATTTGACTCCAATAGCTTTGTGCCCTTGGGGAAGACTTGTCAACTCCCATGTGTCATTCTTCTCAATCACTTTTTGTCTCATCATCCATTGCATCCTTCCATCTCTTGCTTTGTATGGCCTCTTCAAAACCTATAGGTTCACAATCGACAAAAAGACAAAAGAGAGTTATATCATTTTGATTTTCAGTTACCTCATATATTTCATCCAAGCTTCTCAAACGTGGGGCTCTTTCATGTGAACTTTGACTTGATGATGATGATGATGGATCTCCATGAATGGATGATGGTGGTGATGGAGGTGGCGTAACAGTCTCTTCTACATCTCCATTGCTGCTATCTTCATCTCCTTTTTCAAACAAAGGAAGAAATTCATAGTTTTCCTCTTGGGCATCCCAATTCCACGAGCCTTCTTCATCAAACTTGACATCTCTACCCGTGATGACTTTTCCACTGATTGGATTGTACAACTTGTAGCCTTTGGAGCATGAATTATAACAAATAAATACGTATTTTTCACTTTTGTCATCAAGCTTTGTTCGTTTTTGATCTGGTATATGAGCATATGCAATGCTCCCAAATACTCTCAAATGAGAAATTCTGGGTTTTCTCCCTCTCCATGCTTCTTGTGGAGTTTTATTCCACACACTTCTAGTGGGGCTTCTATTTGACAGATAGACAGCACAATCCACAGCTTCGGCCCAAAATTCTTTTGGTATTCTTTTACTTTTCAATATGCTTCGACTCATATTTAAAATAGATCTATTTTTTTCTTTCAGCAACTCCATTTTGTTTAGGTGAGTATGCAACAGTTAAAGGATGGCGTATCCCATTTTCTTCACAAAAATTTTCAAACTCTTTAGAAGTGAATTCGCCTCCTCTATCAGATTGCATAGAATTTATTTCATAACCACTTTCTTTTTCAATAAGTGCTTTAAATTTCTTAAAAGAACAAAATACTTATGATCTTTATTTTAATAAATAAACCCTGTCTTTCTACTAAAATCATCAATGAAAAGTAGGAAGTATCTGTTTTTGCCAAAAGAACAAGGAGTAATAGGGCCATACACATCGGTATGAATGAGTTCTAGGGGCCACTACACTAAATCCTGCGAATGGTCACGCCCAGTGGGTCACGGCCCAAGTCCGCGACCAGCTAGTTGCGGACTTGGGCCGTGACCCACTCAATATTTGGTGTGACCATATTTATTATCACACTAAATTATCGATGCTCTAGAAGTGGTCACGGACTTGGGCCGTGACCAGGTCGTGACCAACTTGGCGCCAAACTCGCGTCAAAATTCCCTCCAATCTTGGTCGCGGAGGGGTCACGGCCCAAGTCCGTGACCCATGGAATGACGAAGAAGATAATACACATTTTGGGGGTCACGACTTAGGGTCGTGACAATTTCTTGGTGTGGGTCACGGCTATGGTCCGTGACCATACCTCATTCAAGCAATAGGGTTGACGAAAAAAGGTTGCGCATCACTTATTGAGGGTCACGACTCTGGGCCGTGACCATTTCTTAGCGTGGGTCACGGCTATGGGCCGTGACCATGCTTCAATTCAAGGTCTGAAACTAGTCGCGCATAGGGGTCACGGCTACGGGCCGTGACCATCCTTCAATTCAAGGTCTGATATTGGTCGCGCATGGGGGTCATGGTTGTAGGGCGTGACCATTGGATATTCATGTAGCAGCAGCAAGGAGGTTATGGGTTGCGAGGTGGGTCGCAGCTGATGGCCGTGACCATGTAATTCCTAAAAAAAATGCACTTTAACATTTGACCCCTTTAATTTTCATTTACCCGCTTCTCTCTCTCTCTATCTCTCGTAAAAAACAAAGATGTGGCTTCTCTCTCTCGTCAAACACTGGTGGGTTTTCTCTCTCTCTGCTGCCGACCCCTGCTGCCACCGGTAAGGTTAGCTTACTTTAATTTCTATTTTGAATTGTTTGATGAGATACATATATTTGAATGAGGGTTATTGGTTTTTTTATTTCGGTTTCATGAGATACAATCATACATATCTGTTTTTATTTTTGTTTAATGAGATACAAATACAGATACTTTAATTTTTGTTTTGTTCTTTTATGTGTGTAATTTTATGTGTATGTATGTATAGATTTACATCAAAAAAATATTAGGGTTTAACTAAACCCTAGATTGTATGTGTGTATGTATAGGTTATGTCAATAAACCCTAGATTGTATGTATGTATTCCTTTTTCTTTCAATTACTTCTAGTTATGTATTTCATTTCTGGGAAATATGGATCGAAGGTAAGAACATGAAGTTAGGGTTTTAGGTATTATTTGTATGGAACTCCAATTTAATTGATGGATTTGGATTTAGATTAGCGAAGATTTTCTGTGAGAATTCACCTCTATTATGTTTATTATAGTTTTTGAGATTTAATTGTGGAGAATTGATGATTTCAATTAAGTGTGGCCACTAGACTGTTATTATGATTGCACTTTAATTTATTGTGCATTCCGAGTATAATCCAATTAAGTGTGGCCACTAGACTGTTATTATGATTACACCTATGATTCTATGAGTCAAATTAGCTACAATCAGTTTGATATCTTATCCCTGTACAACCATGTTCATATTGTTTTGGTTCTAAACTATATTTGTTTTCTTTTGTTCAAGGCAAATCAGGAGCCTTCGGGGCTTTTAATATGGTTCCAATTTTAAGCCTTGGGCCTGTGATCAATAGTTATTGTGTAGATTACATATGAACCTTTTTTCTTTGTACTTTAAATGGTCTAGATCATGTGTTTTTGGAACAAGACCAGCTGTGACTTGTATTATGGTTACTACCCTATTTATAGGCTAAGAAATCCTAATTTTGATTAAAAGACCACTTCTAATAGATAACTGCCTAATTCTGATTCGCTAGAAAAGAAGAACTGGGGATCTGATGTAATAATGGGACCTATTAGCAGGGATGATTGTGCGGAAATGAATGACATCATATAGGCTCAGGAGATGCTTCATCTATTGGATAGAAAAGTTATTGGAAGCTCGATGAGCAGCATATATGCAGACTGCATATATGCCTATATGCTGCATATATGCGCCTGCATATAAGCGCATATATACTGAATATATGCAGCATATATGCGCATATATGCAGCTGAATATATGCAGCATATATTCAGCATATATGCATCTGCATATATGTTGCATATATGTTGCATATATTCAGCATATATGTAGCATATATGCGCATATATGCAACATATATGTAGGCGCATATATGCAGCATATATGCATATATGCAGGCTGCATATATGGAAACATATATGCATCAGCATATATGCATTCTCTATGGATTGGTTTACATATTGAAAGCAAGCGGATCGAGGTTTACATATTGCCTACTTGGATTGGTTTTCATTTATTTTTCAATTTTACATTTTGTATTCGTGGAATGATGTTATCAAATTGTTGTTGATGACTCATTTCACACTATTCAGGTAATTCCTAGTGAGGTAATTCCCATTGAGGTCTTTGTATTCTTTGGTAATGTAGGTAAAAAGCTTGGGGTTCTCTTTTAGGATAGACATTGGCAGAAAGAGACATTATAGTGGCATGCATTGATTACAGGTGAACGTCATTTCACATTCTAAATATACTTTCTTAGACAAAATAAATACAGTTGCTTTAATACTCATAGAAATTCCTGACCACTAACTTCCTTATTCACCATGGCCAAAAATTTAAATGATATATTTTGGGTACAAGTTAAATGATATATTTTGGATACAAGTTAAACAAGACCAGTATTTCCATCGAGAATAGTGGCGCAGCCGCGGGACTCCCGGTTTGAGAATACGACAGTAATTTGCATATTTCTAGACTTAGGCTTAAAAACATGGCGTTAGAGGGCGAAAACTCGAAACAGCACCAGAACCTCCCCGAGAGTGGCACCAACACCTCCCATGGGACCAATGTAACTCGTAAGAACTGACCTCACAGCCGCGGGTCTCCCGGTTTGAGAATACGAGGGTAATTGGTATATTTCTAGACTTAGGCTTAAAAACATGGCGTTAGAGGGTGAAAACTCAAAACAACCCCCGAACGTCCCCGTGGGTGGCACCAACACCTCCCACGGGACCAATGTAACTCGTAGGAACTGACCCCGTAGCCGCGGGTCTCATGGTTTGAGAATAATATGGTAATTTGCATATTTCTAGACTTAGGCTTAAAAACATGGCCTTAGAGGGTGAAAACTCGAAACAGCCACCGAACGTCCCCGTGGGTGGCACAAACACCTCCCACGGGACCCATGTAACTCAAAGGAATTGACCACGCAGCCGCGGGCCTCCCGATTTGAGCATATGACGATAATTTTCATATTTCTAGACCTAGGCTTAAAAACATGGCGTTAGAGGGTGAAAACTCGAAATAGCCCCCGAATCTCCCCGTGGCTGGCACCAACACCTCCCACGTGACAAATGTAACTCGTAGGAACTAACCTCGCAGCCGCGGGTCTCCCAGTTTGAGAGTACGACGGTAATTTGCATATTTCTAGACTTAGGCTTAAAAACATGGAGTTAGAGGGTGAAAACTCGAAATAGCCCACAAACTTCCCCGTGGGTGGCACAAACACCTCCCGCGGGACAAATGTAACTCGTAGGAACTCACCACGCAGTCGCGTGTCTCCAGGTTTGAGAATACGATGACAATTTGCATATTTCTAGACTTAGGCTTAAAAACATGGCGTTAGAGGGTGAAAACTCGAAACAGCACCCGAACCACCCCGTGGGTGGCACCAACACCTCCCACGGGACCAATGTAACTCGTAGGAACGGACCTCGCAGCCGCGGGTCTCTCGGCTTGAGAATATGACGGTAATTTGCATATTTCAAGACTTAAGCTTAAAAACATGGCGTTAGAGGGCGAAAACACGTAACATCCCCCGAACGTCCCCGTGGGTGGCACCAACACCTCTCACGAGACCAATGTAACACGTAGGAACTGACCACGCAGCCGCGGGACTCTCGATTTGAGAATACGACAGTAATTTGCATATTTCTAGACTTAGGCTTAAAAAAATGGCGTTAGAGGGTGAAAACTCGAAACAGCCCCGGAACGTCCCCGTGGGTGGCACCAACACTTCCCACAGGACCAATGTAACTCGTCGGAACTGACCCCGCAGCCGCGGGTCTCCCGGTTTGAGAATAATATGGTAATTTATATATTTCTAGACTTAGGCTTAAAAACATGGCGTTTGAGGGTGAAAACTCGAAACAGCCACCGAACGTCCCGTGGGTGGCACCAACACCTCCCATGGGACCAATGTAACTCGTAGGAACCGACCTCGCAGCCGCGGGACTCCCGGTTTGAGAATACGACGGTAATTTGCATATTTCTAGACTTAGGCTTAAAAACATGGCGTTAGAGGGTGAAAACTAAAAACAGCCCCCGAACGTCCCAGTCGGTGGCACAAACACCTCCCACGGGACCAATGTAACTCGTAGGAACTGACCACGCAGCCGCGAGTCTCCCTGTTTGAGAATACGATGGTAATTTGCATATTTTTAGATTTAGGCTTAAAAACATGGCCTTAGAGGGTGAAAACTAAAAACAGACAACGAACGTCCTCGTGGGTGGCACACACACCTACCACGGAACCAATGTAACTCGTAGGAACTGACCTCGCAGCCGCGGGTCTCCCGGTTTGAGAATAATACGGTAATTTGTATATTTCTGGACTTAGGCTTAAAAACATGGCGTTAGAGGGGGAAAACTAGAAACCGCACCCGAACGTCCCCGTGGGTGGCACAAACACCTCCCACGGGACCAACGTAACTCGTAGGAATTGACCACGCAGCCGCGGGTCTCCCGGTTTGAGAATACGATTATAATTTGCATATTTCTAGGCTTAGGCTTAAAAACATGGTGTTAGAGGGTGAAAACTCTAAATTGCCCTTGTACGTCCCCGTGGGTGGCACAAACACCTCCATCGGGACCAATGTAACTCGAAGGAATTGACCACGCAGCCGCGGGTCTCCCGATTTGAGAATACGACGATAATTTTCATATTTCTAGACTTAGGCTTAAGAACATGGCGTTAGAGGCTAAAAACTCGAAATAGCCCCCGAATCTCCCCGTGGGTGGCACCAACACCTCCCACGGGACAAATGTAACTCGTAGGAACTCACCACACTGTCGTGGATCTCCAGGTTTGAGAATACGATGAAAATTTGCATAATTCTAGATTTAGGCCTAAAAAACATGGCGTTAGAGGGTGAAAACTCGAAACAGCCCCCGAAACTCCCCGTGGGTGGCACCAACACCTCCCACGGGACCAATGTAACTCGGAAGAACTGACCTCACAGCCGCGGGTCTCCCGGTTTGAGAATACGACGGTAATTTGTATATTTTTAGACATAGGCTTAAAAATATGGCGTTAGAGGGTGAAAACTCAAAATAGCCCCCGAACGTCCCCGTGGGTGGCACCAACACCTCCCACGGGACCAATGTAACTCGTAGGAACTAACCCCGCAGCCGCGGGTCTCACGGTTTGAGAATAATATGGTAATTTGCATATTTCTAGACTTAGGCTTAAAAACATGGCCTTAGAGGGTGAAAACTCGAAACAGCCACCGAACGTCCTCGTGGGTGGCACAAACACCTCCCACGGGACCCATGTAACTCGAAGGAATTGACCACGCAGCCGCGGGTCTCCCGATTTGAGAATACGACAATAATTTTCATATTTCTAGACCTAGGCTTTAAAACACGGCGTTAGAGGGTGAAAACTCGAAATAGCCCCCGAATCTCCCCGTGGGTGGCACCAACACCTCCCACGTGACAAATGTAACTCGTAGGGACTAACCTCGCAGCCGCGGGTCTCCCGGTTTGAGAGTACGACGGTAATTTGCATATTTCTAGACTTAGGCTTAAAAACATGGCGTTAGAGGGTGAAAACTCGAAATAGCCCCCAAACGTCCCCGTGGGTGGCACAAACACCTCCCACGGGACAAATGTAACTCGTAGGAACTCACCACGCAGTCGCGTGTCTCCAGGTTTGAGAATACGATGACAATTTGCATATTTCTAGACTTAGGCTTAAAAACATGGCGTTAGAGGGTGAAAACTCGAAACAGCACCCGAACCTCACCGTGGGTGGCACCAACACCTCCCACGGGACCAATGTAACTCGTAGGAACGGACCTCGCAGCCGCGGGTCTCCCGGTTTGAGAATATGACGGTAATTTGCATATTTCTAGACTTAAGCTTAAAAACATGGCGTTAGAGGGTGAAAACTCGTAACATCCCCCGAACGTCCCCGTGGGTGGCACCAACACCTCTCACGAGACCAATGTAACACGTAGGAACTGACCACGCAGCCGCGGGACTCTCGATTTGAGAATACGACAGTAATTTGCATATTTCTAGACTTAGGCTTAAAAACATGGCGTTTGAGTGTGAAAACTCGAAATAGCCACCGAACGTCCCCGTGGGTGGCACCAACACCTCCCATGGGACCAATGTAACTCGTAGGAACCGTCCTCGCAGCCGCGGGACTCCCGGTTTGAGAATACGACGGTAATTTGCATATTTCTAGACTTTGGCTTAAAAACATGGCGTTAGAGTGTGAAAACTAAAAATAGCCCCCGAACGTCCCAGTGGGTGGCACAAACACCTCCCACGGGACCAATGTAACTCGTAGGAACTGACCACGCAGCCGCGAGTCTCCCAGTTTGAGAATACGACGGTAATATGCATATTTTTAGATTTAGGCTTAAAAACATGGCCTTAGAGGGTGAAAACTCGAAACAGCCAACGAACGTCCCCGTGGGTGGCACACACACCTCCCACGGAACCAATGTAACTCGTAAGAACTGACCTCGCAGCCGCGGGTCTCCCGGTTTGAGAATAATACCGTAATTTGTATATTTCTAGACTTAGGCTTAAAAACATGGCGTAAGAGGGTGAAAACTCGAAACCGCACCCTAACGTCCCCGTGGGTGGCACAAACACCTCCCACGGGACCAACGTAACTCGTAGGAATTGACCACGCAGCCGCGGGTTTCCCGGTTTGAGAATACGATGATAATTTGCATATTTCTAGGCTTAGGCTTAAAAACATGGCGTTAGAGGGTGAAAACTCTAAATTGCCCTTATACGTCCCCGTGGGTGGCACAAACACCTCCCACGGGACCAATGTAACTCGAAGGAATTGACCACGCATCCGCGGGTCTCCCTATTTGAGAATACGACGATAATTTTCATATTTCTAGACTTAGACTTCAAAACATAGCGTTAGAGGCTGAAAACTCGAAATAGCCCCCGAATCTCGCCGTGGGTGGCACCAACACCTCCCACGGGACAAATGTAACTCGTAGGAACTCACCACGCTGTCGTGGATCTCCAGGTTTGAGAATACGATGACAATTTGCATAATTCTAGATTTAGGCCTAAAAAACATGGCGTTAGAGGGTGAAAACTCGAAACAGCCCCCGAATCTCCCCGTGGGTGGCACCAACACCTCCCACGGGACCAATGTAACTCGTAAAAACTGACTTGGTAGCCGCGAGTCTTTCGGTTTGAAAGTACGACGGTAATTTGCATATTTCTAGACTTAGGCTTAAAAACATGGCGTTAGAGGGTGGAAACTCGAAATAGCCCCCGAACGTCCCCTTGGGTGGCACAAAGACCTCCCACAGGACAAATATAATACGTAGGAACTCACCACATAGTCGCGGGTCTCCAAGTTTGTGAATACGACGATAATTTGCATATTTCTAGACTTAGGCTTAAAAACATGGCGTTAGAGGGTTAAAACTCGAAACAGCCCCCGAACGTGCCCATGGGTGGAACCAACACCTCCCACGGGACCAATGTAACTCGTAGGAACTGACCTCGCAGCCGCGGGTCTCCCGGTTCGAGAATAATACGGTAATTTGTATATTTCTAGACTTAGGGTTAAAAACATGGCCTTAAAGGGTGAAAACTCGAAACAGCCACCGAACGTCCCCGTGGGTGGCATAAACACCTCCCACGGGACCTTTGTACCACGCAGTCGCAGGTCTCCCGATTTGAGAATACGATGATAATTTTCATATTTCTAGACTTAGGCTTAAAAACATGGCGTTAGAGGGTGAAAACTCAAAACAGCCCCCAAATCTCCCCGTGGGTGGCACCAACACCTCCCACGGGACCAATATAACTCGTAGAAACGCACTTCGCTGCCGCAGTTCTCCCAATTTGAGAGTACGATGGTAATTTGCATATTTCTAGACTTAGGCTTAAAAACATGGCGTTAAAGGGTGAAAACCCGTGAAAGCCCCCGAACGTCCCCGTGGGTGGCACCAACACCTCTCACGAGACCAATGTAACATGTAGGAACTGACCACGCACCCGCGGGACTCTCGGTTTGAGAATATGACAGTAATTTGCATATTTCTTGACTTAGGTTTAAAAACATGGCGTTAGAGGGTGAAAACTCGAAACAGCCCCCGAACGTCCCCGTGGGTGCCACCAACACTTCCCACAGGACCAATGTAACTCGTAGGAACTGCCCCCGCAGCCGCGGGTCTCCCAGTTTGAGAATAATATGGTAGTTTCCATATTTCTAGACTTAGGCTTAAAAACATGGCGTTTGAGGGTGAAAACTCGAAACAGCCACCGAATGTCCCCGTGGGTGGCACCAACACCTCCCATGGGACCAATGTAACTCGTCGGAACCGACCTCGCAGCCGCGGGACTCCCGATTTGAGAATATGACGGTAATTTACATATTTCTAGACTTAGGCTTAAAAATATGGCGTTAAAGGGTGAAAACTCGTAAAAGCCCCCGAACGTCCCCGTGGGTGGCACCAACACCTCTCACGAGACCAATGTAACATGTAGGAACTGACCACGCACCCGCGGGACTCTCGGTTTGAGAATATGACAGTAATTTGCATATTTCTTGACTTAGGTTTAAAAACATGGCGTTAGAGGGTGAAAACTCGAAACAGCCCCCGAACGTCCCCGTGGGTGCCACCAACACTTCCCACAGGACCAATGTAACTCGTAGGAACTGACCCCGCAGCCGCGGGTCTCCCGGTTTGAGAATAATATGGTAATTTGCATATTTCTAGACTTAGGCTTAAAAACCTGGCGTTTGAGGGTGAAAACTCGAAACAGCCACCGAATGTCCCCGTGGGTGGCACCAACACCTCCCATGGGACCAATGTAACTCGTCGGAACCGACCTCGTAGCCGCGGGACTCCCGGTTTGAGAATACGACGGTAATTTGCATATTTCTAGACTTAGGCTTAAAAACATGGCGTTAGAGGGTGAAAACTCAAAACAGCCCCCGAACGTCCCAGTGGGTGGCATAAACACCTCCCACGGGACCAATGTAACTCGTAGGAACTGACCACGCAGCCGCGAGTCTCCCAGTTTGAGAATACGACGGTAATCTGCATATTTCTAGACTTAGGCTTAAAAACATGGCCTTAGAGGGTGAAAACTCAAAACAGCCAACGAACGTCCCCGTGGGTGGCACACACACCTCCCACGGGACCAATGTAACTCGTAGGAACTGACCTCGCAGCCGCGGGTCTCCCGGTTTGAGAATAATACGGTAATTTGTATATTTCTAGACTTAGGCTTAAAAACATGGCGTTAGAGGGTGAAAACTCGAAACCGCACCTGAACGTCCCCGTGGGTGGAACAAACACCTCCCACGGGACCATCGTAACTCGTAGGAGTTGACCACGCAACCGTGGGTCTCCCGGTTTGAGAATACGACGATAATTTGCATATTTCTAGGCTTAGGCTTAAAAACATGGCGTCAGAGGGTGAAAACTCTAAATAGCCATTGAACGTCCCCGTGGGTGGAACCAACACCTCCCACGGGACAAATGTAACTCGTAGGAACTGACCTCGCAGCCGCGGATCTCCCGGTTTGAGAGTACAACGGTAATTTGCATATTTCTAGACTTAGGCTTAAAAACATGGCCTTAGAGGGTGAAAACTGGTAATAGCCACCAAATGCCCCCGTGGGTGGCACAAACAGTTCCCACGGGACAAATGTAACTCGTAGGAACTCACCACGCAGTCGTGGGTCTCCAGGTTTGAGAATACGATGACAATTTACATATTTCTAGATTTAGGCCTAAAAACATGGCGTTAGAGGGTGAAAATTTGAAACAGCCCCCGAATCTCCCCGTGGGTGGCACCAACACCTCCCACGGGACCAATGTAACTCGTTGAAACTGACCTCGCAGCCGCGGGTCTCTCGGTTTGAGAGTACGACGGTAATTTGCATATTTCTAGACTTAGGCTTAAAAACATGGCGTTAGAGGGTGGAAACTCGATATAGCCCCCGAACGTCCCCGTGGGTGGCACAAACACCTCCCACGGCACAAATATAATACGTAGGAACTCACCACGCAGTCGCGGGTCTCCAGGTTAGAGAATACGACGATAATTTGCATATTTCTACACTTAGGCTTAAAAACATGGCGTTAGAGGGTGAAAACTCGAAACAGCCCCCGAACGTGCCCGTGGGTGGCACCAACACCTCCCACGGGACCAATGTAACTCGTAGGAACTGACCCCGCAGCCGCGGGTCTACCGGTTTGAGAATACGATCGTAATTTGCATATTTTTAGACTTGGGCTTAAAAACATGGCCTTTGGGGGTGAAAGCTCGTAACAGCCCCCGAACGTCCCCGTGGGTGGCACCAACACCTCCCATGGGACCAATGTACCTCGTGGGAACTGACCACGCAGCCGCGGGTCTCTCGGTTTGAGAATACGACAATAATTTGCATATTTCTAGACTTAGGCTTAAAAACATGGCATTAGAGGGTGAAAACTCGAAACAGCCCCCGAACGTCCCCGTGGGTGGCACAAACAACTCCCATGGGACCAATGTAACTCGTAAGAACTGACCACTCAGCCGCGGGTCTCCAGGTTTAAGAATAATACGACGGTAATTTGCATATTTCTAGACTTAGGCTTAAAAACATTGCGTTTGAGGGTGAAAACTCGAAACAACCAACGAACGTCCCCTTGGGTGGCACAAACACCTCCCACGGGACCAATGTAACACATAGGGACTGACCTCGCAGCCACGGGTCTCCCGGTTTGAGAATATGACGGTAATTTGCATATTTCTAGACTTAGGCTTAAAAACATGGCGTTAGAGGGTGATAACTCGAAACCGCACCCGAACGTCCCCGTGGGTGGCACAAACACCTCCCACGGGACCAATGTAACTCGTAGTAACTTACCACGCAGCCGCGGGTCTCCCGGCTTGAGAATACGATGTTAATTTGCATATTTCTAGGCTTAGGCTTAAAAACATGGCGTTAGAGGGTGAAAACTCGAAACAGCCCCCGAACATCCCCGTGGGTGGCACCAACACCTCCCACGGGACCAATGTAACCCGTAGGAACTGACCCCGCAGCCGCGGGTCTCCCGATTCGAGAATAATACGGTAATTTGCATATTTCTAGACTTAGGGTTAAAAACATGGCCTTAGAGGGTGAAAACTCGAAACAGCCACCGAACGTCCCCGTGGGTGGCACCAACACCTCCCACGGGACCTTTGTACCACGCAGTCACGGGTCTCCCGATTTGAGAATACGATGTTAATTTTCATATTTCTAGGCTTAGGCTTAAAAACATGGCGTTAGAGGGTGAAAACTCAAAACAGCCCCCGAACCTCCCCGTGGGTGGCACCAACACCTCCCACGGGACCAATGTAACTCGTAGGAATGGACCTCGCAGTCGCGGGTCTCCCGGTTTGAGAATACGATGGTAATTTGCATATTTCTAGACTTATGCCTAAAAACACGGAGTTAGAGAGTGAAAGCTCGTAACAGCCCCCCAACGTTCCCGTGGGGGGCACCAACACCTCCCACGAGACCAATGTAACTCGTAGGAACTGACCACGCAGCCGCAGGACTCCCGGTTTGAGAATATGACAATAATTTGCATATTTCTAGACTTAGGCTTAAAAACATGGCGTTAGAGGGTGAAAACTCGAAACAGCCCCCGAACGTCCCCGTGGGTGGCACAAACACCTCCCACGGGACTATTGTAACTCGTAGGAACTGACCACGCAGCCGCGGGTCTTCTGGTTTAAGAATAATACGACGGTAATTTGCATATTTCTAGACTTATGCTTAAAAACATGGCGTTTGAGGCTGAAAACTTGAAACAACCAACGAACGTCCCATTGGGTGGCACAAACACCTCCCACGGGACCAATGTAACTCGTAGGATCTGACCTCACAACCACGGGTCTCCCAGTTTGAGAATACGACGGTAAGTTGCATATTTCTAGACTTAGGCTTAAAAACATGGCGTTAGAGGGTGAAAACTCGAAACCGCACCCGAACGTCCCCGTGGGTGTCACAAACACCTCCCACGGGACCAATGTAACTCGTAGTAACTGACCACGCAGCCGCGGGTCTCCCGGTTGGAGAATACGACGGTAATTTGCATATTTCTAGGCTTAGTCTTAAAAACATGGCGTTAGAGGGTAAAACTCGAAATAGCCCCCGAACGTCCCCGTGGGTGGCACCAACACCTCCCACGGGACCAATGTAACTCGGAGGAACTGACCCCGCAGCCGCGGGTCTCCCGGTTCGATAATAATACGGTAATTTGCATATTTCTAGACTTAGGGTTAAAAACATGGCCTTAGAGGGTGAATACTCGAAACAGCCACCGAACGTCCCCGTGGGTGGCACAAACACCTCCCACGGGACCTTTGTACCACGCAGCCGCGGGTCTCCCGATTTGAGAATACGATGATAATTTTCATATTTCTAGGCTTAGGCTTAAAAACATGGCGTTAGAGGGTGAAAACTCAAAACAGCCCCCGAATCTCCCCGTGGGTGGCACCAATACCTCCCACAGGACCAATATAACTCGTACAAACTGACCTCGCAGCCGCGGGTCTCCCAATTTGAGAGTACGACGGTAATTTTCATATATCTAGACTTAGGCTTAAAAACATGGCGTTAGAGGGTGGAAACTCGAAATAGCCCCCGAACGTCCCCGTGGGTGGCACAAAAACCTCGCACAGGACAAATATAACACGTAGGAAGAGAATACAGTATTAGAATTACTTCTTCATTTCGAAGCATAATGGCCGAAATTTTTACAATTATAACACTTAATTTGAGATTTTTCGTACCTTGGTCTTGTGTTTCCCCCTCTTCCACGTTCTCTTATTGGATTTGAGTTTTGACTTTCATTATTGAAAAACTTCACACCGCCTCTTCCTTGAAATTGAGCTCTGCCTCTTCCTCTTTGGCTCCGTTCGTTTTTGTATTCTCTTCCTTCTTTTAGAGTAAGCTTTGTTTGAATATATTGCTTGAAAGTCTCCTGAATTTTCTTGTTAAGTCTCTCTTCATGGGCTTTTAAGGAACCCATGAGTTCATCGATTCCCATAGAATCTGTATCTTTAGATTCTTCAATTGCTATAACAACATAGTCAAACTTGGAACTTAAAGAGCGGGGGATTTTTTTTACCACCCATATGTCGCTCATATTTTCACCATTAGTTTTTCAGTTGATTGACAATAGCCAAAACTCGAGCAAAATAATCTAAAAGTAACTCGGAATCTTTCATATGTAAAGACTCTAACTCACCTCTAAGTGTTTTGAGATGAACCTTCTTTACCTTCTCAATCCCCTTATGAGAATTTTGTAGAGTCTCCATGCTTATTTGGTGGTTGTGGCAAACACAATTTTCTTAAACATACCTTCATCCAATGCTTGGTGAATGAGAGTGAGAGCTTTTTGATCTGTCATTCTTGCTTCTTTTAATCTATCCTTTTGAGCTTGGGATACAGTGGCTTCATCTTTAGGCTCATTGTAGCCTTTTTCAACGATCTCCCAAACATCTTTAGAAGCGAGTAACACCTTCATCTTGATACTCCAATGGTTGTAGTTGTCTTTGGTGAGTTGAGGGATTTGAAAAGGAACCATACCATTAGCCATTTTAGAACCTTGGCTTTGATACCACTTTGTTGGAAGAGGTTGTTTATATATTTAGGAGAGGGAGCAAAATATATGAAAATGGAGTGGAGAACTATTTGGTGAAAGGAACTCTTTTATTAGAACTCACTAAATTTTTCTTGATACATAATGTGGAGACAACACCCCTAATTATTCTATCCTCCAACTCAAATGAATGGTGGAGATTAAATTTACATCAAGGGTCAAGATTGAATCTTTATAACCTTCTACATCTATCTCCACTAATCTACTAATTCTTACACTCTCCAAAATACACAAGAGGGTATAAAATGTTCTTGGAAAAATATCACTCTTAATGGATCTAACTTTATGGAGGCCCAATACTAACTAATTATAAAACCCCAAAATACAAACTAATAAAGCCCAATTATTTTAATTTCAAAAACAAGTTTAATTTTCAACAGGCATATCAGACGATAGAAGGTTTCTCCTGGTTGTTGTCCATTGTGGTGGGGTGTTTTGCAAGAGACGACAATGGAATGACAAAGCTATTAAAAGACTTCAAGCTAGACTTAACGGCAAGCACAACCTATTTTTAAAAGGGATCTTTAGTATTTAGGAGAAATTACCCTGTACTCGCACCACTTACTTAAAAACATATTTTTTTTTAAAAGAAAACCAAATGGCCCTTATTTAGGGGGCATGTTTACGATCCTTTCTCTAGTATTTATTCTATTTTAAAAGATTCATTTGTACTCACTCTCATATTTTTTTTAGTTTTTTTGGCTTAAAAAAACTATAAGACATCGTCTTATTCACTTATGAGAGAGCATTTTGAGACAAAGAAGGTGGATTCTGCTCAACCATACGTTTGCACTTATTGTAAGAAGAAGGGTCACAGTAGAAACAATATTTATTGATATTCGAAGGTGGACTCCATTCGAGTAATGGTTTGTTCAGCTCTAGTATCATAAGTATTTAAAAGATATCCATAGGAAAAAAATGTAAAGAAATAATGCAAATAAACTATCTCAATTTCCAAATGGTATTCCTTGAAAGCACGATTTAGGGGAGATATAAGTCAAAGATGAATGAGATTGAACATTTTCAATTAGTATTTTGACTTTTTATTATCTTATTCATTTTCTTAGCATGTGCGATTGATTTAATTTTACATCAACGTGTTCCTGAATCTCATTAACCCTGGGACAATATAGTTAACCATGACACTTGGGTTAAACATTGGTATGTTTTTAGTGATCTTATAATGTATGTTTTGCATGTGTTATATCTTTCTGAGATGTTCACTTGACCGTATTTATTACCTCAGGAAAATGTGTGAGATTTCATTTTTTATGCTTACTCTCATGCTGCCATATATTTTTTAAAGTTTTTTTCCCAGAGTTTTAGTGTTTTTCATAGCTTTATGGTTTTCTGTATTTTTTTATATGTTTTTAGGGGGAAGGTGTTTGTTCTAACCTCCTATTCAAGAAACCTCTAGTTCAGACGGGAGTCCTTTATTTAAAACCTCTCTTCTTCGGCATAATCTTTTTTTAAATTCCAAACCATAACCCTCTAGTCTTCTCCACCTCTTCACTCAATTTTATCAAAGGTTTTGGGTACAGTTTTATTATTTGAAAGTAACAGAGTTTTTTTTAAATGCTGGGGATATCAAACTTATAATAATGCTAAATACCACATTGTCTCTAAATATAAATGAAGTACTGAGATTAAAAGAACAAATTTATGTGGTTTGACATGTCGAATTGTCTACATCCACGGGGAAGCGAGAGAATAATGATATTTTCGAAAGAAGAGAATACGACTTGAAGTGCTAGGGTTGCTAGGTGGGATTCTAAGTCGTAGATATAAGAGTGTTCCGTTCTATTCGACGGAACATTAGAGTCATGCATATTTGTAGATATAACTGTCCTAACGTTTTAGATCATTTTTATAATGATCGGTCGACACCCTTGATCTTATCCTTGATGTTATAAAATGATAATAAAATTACATCAGGCCATGTCCAACATCATCTCCTTTTATGTGTCTCTATCCACTACTTAATCTATGAATGACCTAATTTCCACACTTCTACTAGTGACGCATGTCATGCCTGATGAGCAGCCAAAAGTGTGTGTTATGTGTGTACCTACGGCTCAAGTGCAAGTCGGTCGCACAAGTAAGAACCTAGTAAGATGGTGTAGAATCCTTAGGGAATAGGTCGCTAAATGACGACAATAGTGTTGGCTTCTTAGATCTAGGTTTCGACTCTGGAAAGATACAAAAAGATGAAGATTTTATATTTTGAGAAATTTCTAATTATCGACGCAAGTGCAAAATTAAACTAGGAAAAGCAAAGATTGAAACCTTTTGTTTTAAAAGCACTTTTGGGAAAATGGGGTTGATATCAAATCCCCCAAACCATGGAGTATCTTCGATGAAGGTAAAGTTAAATAAAATTATTCAATTAATCAAAAGGAAAGAACAAACTAATTCGAAGTACCAAATATGTTTGGGAGTTAACCCACACGATAATTGGTTAACAAATTACTTAACGCAAATGATAAATTTATCGACACATGTAATGCATCCTCAAACACTCCAATTTCTTTCAACAAATGGATTTAAGATGCTTACAATATTAGTTTTGATTAATGTAACAAATAGGGATGTAAATCAGGCTGGGTGAGCTGGGCTTAAGGTTGCTCAGGCTCAGTTCGAACTACCTTACCCATTCTCAAGCCCAAGCTCGATTAGAACTAAACTTTTCCACCTAAGCCTGAACTCGGCTCATAAATATTTTGATCTTCGGGCTCGATTTTGAGCAGGACCGATTTCATTTTTTTTTTTGTTAAAAAAAGATAGAATTAATGTTTTTTCCTATTGTTTCCATCGTGGAGAAAATGTACACAGCAAAATATAATAGATATTTCATAAAATAAAATATATAATTATGAAATGTATTAAACTAAAACAAGGGAAGTAAGAATGAAAACCTACAAATACTAATTAAATTTCATATATATAAAATTAGTTAACATAAATATGTTATATTATATAAAATGATTTATTTATTTATTTATATATTCAAAGTTTGGGTTTTGGGACCAATTCGGGCTTGGCAAAGTTCGGCCCGAAATTCATTTGGGGGCTTGAAATTTTGGCTCAGGCTCGGCTAGACTCAAACTCAAATAAAGCTCGGCTGGAAAATAGTGGGCCGAACGAGTGGGCTTTGGACTTGCCCGACTCAATTTAAAGGCTTAGTATCAAACTCCAAGAATTAATTTTTTAATTATGTATAATTTTACATTTAACATTTATAACTCTAGGTTGGGTTCATGTTCCCTAACCCACAAATAAGTTCGCTATACATGGATTTGAATTCTACACTAATCAACTTCATTATGCATGTATTCATAATTAAATAACAAGAGTAAAGACTTGGGAATTTTGTACCAATTATGAAAAAATAAATATGCAATATTAAAGCTTCACACCAATGAGAGATTTTTTAGAAAATTGAAACACTTCAATTAATTTGATGTAGAAAAATCAATACTTTGTTCTTCGATGATTATTGGTTAAATACTTGCATAACAAAGTTTAAAGTATCAATTATTAGACTCCTAAATGACTTATGCAAGTGCTAAAAAACAGTCAAAGAGGTAAATATTGACCCTAACTACTCTAGCCAAAATGTAGGAAAAGATTAAAAATCCCGCTAGAAACCGAACCCTCAGGACCGAACCTTAAAGGCTAAGTGAACCAGTTTGCTCTAGAAACTGAATTGTCTGTTCTCTGGTTTTGAAAGTTCCGCTTTAGCTTGCTTTTTTTCCTCATTTTCAATTTTACCCCTCAGACTTCTCTTCAACTTGAAATTAATATAACTTCTTCACCATAACTCAAATTAAGGTGCTATTTCATCCCATATTTTTGTGAACTTAAGATATTGAACTTTCATGTTCGATACTTCTCCGTTTTCTGGCTAAAATTTTTCCATTTTCCCCTTGACTTCCGTTTCTCATAAAGTTTTTATTGTTTTAGTTCTTCTCTTTAGTCCAATTGCACGATTATCCTATAAAACACATGAAAAATGCACAAAATACAAAATACTTGCCAAAAAGGTTAGTTCCATTAAATATGAAATAAATACGGGATAAATGTGATGTTCGGGATTGTTAAAATATCAAAAGTAGGGGGATAAATATGAAATATTCGTGACGAATCAACCCCCCCCCCCCCCCCCCAATTTAGAACGTTGTTAGTCTCGAGAAACATAAAAGAATTTAAAATAGGGTCCATAAATAACACTAATTAACTAACGTATATAATACCTATTTTGTGGGCATGCGATTGCATTTAGCGTATGCAATAAACTATTAAAATCCCTAGGTTACGAGTGGTGTCTTGAGAGGGTTTGTAGTGGATCTACCCAAAAAATTCATTTTTATACCACATGGTACGCTTCAAAGAGAATATAAAAATAATTAAAAATCGTATAATTTGAATTCCATAAAAATAATCACAAATATTTTATTTGGTAAATCTCAATTCATAGTGTGTGTGTGTGAAGGGGAAAGTTAATCGTTAACTTTCACCGATTGATGAAAGAGGGATGAATTTCCTATAAATTATAAGATATGCTTTTGATACCCCAATTTTTAAAATTCTAAAGTGAGATGGTTCACACAATATATCAAATTTTAAATTTCTTTCAAAATACCCAAATTTTAATTTTTACAAAATTAAAATTAAATTCAATTAAATATGGATATTTAAATTTTCTCTTAAACAAAATTAATTCAATTCAAGTTAAAATTATGCCAAACAAACTTAAGCATGCATTTTGACAAATTGATTAAACTGACTTGAATTAAATTAAATTAAAATTACCCAAACTTAAGTAGCACCAAAATCACACCATTGTTGTGATTAAACCAATTTTTATCTTTTTAAACTTCCACATGCATCTAAGTGATTTTTATAAGATAAAAATAAAACACAACACACAACTCCGCGATGTACGGGGAAAATCCACAATGAAAAAAATCTCGGATGACCCAGCCATAAATCCACTACGTATGGTTTTACAAAATGTGGCCATCCCGAATAGTTACCTCCTTCGCTTCCTCTTCGGGCGCCCCCCGAAAGGTATGGAGTGGGGGGAGAAAAATAAACAAAGGTCCCGCGCCCTGACACTTTTGTTCAAAGAGGGAGCGCTTCAGCCGTCGTCGATGTGGGGTGATATAAATAGATGGAGTTGCTAACCTAATTTGCACAAACAGGAAAAAGAACATGTTGTCGCCTCGAGAAATGGAATTAAAGACTAATTGATACTTACGAAACCAATAGTTCGGCGGTTCAGGGGCCAAGTTACGGAATGGAAAGGTGTTAAGCACTCATTCCACCCTTTCGATCTCTCATGGGATTGTGTTATTATGTTCCTTAATTTCTCGGTGAAGTGAAGATCGGAATCGCTCGACTCGTATCATGGAAAAGATGGAGTGAGATCATCCAAAGTAATGCTCCCAAAATAATATCTTAGAAGATATGATATGTGTGTTTATCGGGATATTGATCATTATGATGAAACGAAAATATATGTTGGATAAGACATCTTACAAAAACCACTTAGATTCACGTGTAGGTTTAAAACGATAAAAATTGGTTTAATCACAACAATGGTGTAATATTGTTGCTACTTAAGTTCGGGTAATTTTAATTTAATTTAATTCAAGACGATTTAATCAAAATTTTAAAATGCATGCTTAAGTTTTTTTCACATAATTTTAACTTAAATTGAATTAATTTTGTTTAAGAGAAAATTTAAATATCCACGTTTAGTTGAATTTAATTTTAATTTTGTAGAAATTAAAATTTGGGTATTTTGAAAGAAATTTAAAATGTGGTATATTGTGTGAACCATCTCACTTTAGAATTTTAAAAATTGGGGTATCAAAAGCATATTTTATAATTTATAAGAAATCCACCTCTCTTTCAGTTTGGTATCAGAGCAGGAATGCTAAATTATTGTGTTAAGATCATTTTTGGGTTTTAATATGGAAAATATGGCTTTTTAAAAATTTCCTATTTTTGATGGTTCCAACTATACGTATTGAAAAGCGCGCATGAGGTCGGCACTTAAGTCTTTAGATGAGCGGGTTTGCGAATCTATAGTTAGAGTGTGGTTTCCACCTACGTGTCTAGAAGAAGATGTGCGTGTTCTTAAACCCGTAGAAAGTTGGAGTGAGGATGAACAAACGGGCTAATTTAAATTCCCATGGTTTAATTGCTCTTTTTAGTACTGTCACACATGATGAGTTCCGTCTAATTATGACGTGTGAAACGTCTGAGGAGGCATGGGATATTTTTTGACTCACCCATGAAGGTACTAGTATCGTTAAAGCTTATAAACTCCAAAACCTACCACTCAATTCGAAACCATCAAAATGTTAGAAACTGAGTCTTTTATTGAGTTCTATGCTTAGATTGTCCGACATTGTGAATTCGCCTTTTAATTTGGAAGAAAATATACCCGACAATCGTGTCATAAAGAAAATTTTAAGGTCCTTACCCGAGAGGTTTAATCCTAAAGTGACCGTCTTAAATTCTTTAGTAACTTTAAATTCGACGAAACTTGAAGAGCTTGTAGGTGACTTAAAAACTTATGAACTTGACATGTTTACTTCCAAGGGTGAGAAGAAGAAAGATAAGGGCATAACTTTGAAAGCCCGAAAAGAGAAAACACATGTTTCGAATGATGAGTTTGACATCAACTCCGATGATATGGATATGTTTACTAGGAAGTTTAGAAAATTTCTTAAGTTCAATAAAGAAAATATTAAAGAAGATTTTAAGAAATTTGATAAGTCTAAGTATAACAAAGCTGACAAAATTCCTAAACCGAATAATGAAGATCTTAATAGGGATGAGTCGAGTAAATGTTGTGGTTGTGAGGGTTATGGCCGTAGGGCATTCGAATGTCCTACTAGAGTTGATATTATGGTTCTGAAGAACTTAAAAAGATTTTTTGTTTTGTTTTGTTTTGTGTATTTTAGTTTTACACATTTTGTGTGGCATATCCTTCTGTTTAAATCATATATCATTCCATATCCACGTGGATAAATCTTTTCATTTAGATTTTCAATTCTTAAAGTGTTCTTTATCATGCTTGCATGGAGTAGTTTGACTTTGATTTGCTTTTTATATGCCTTCTCATACACATGCACGAGCTCTTTTGAATGTTGATTTCACATGTAAAGTTGAGCTTTGTGAGGTGTTCTCCCATCAATTTTTTATCTACATGTTTTGTAAATATGAGGGATTTGTGCATGTAAAAACTGTTGTCCGGATTTAAAAATTAAATAGAAAGATATTTATCCAGTTAAGTGTTGTTTAGCATTGGACACGGGCTACGAAAAACAAAATATTTTTGCGTGAATAGCCTGCATTTGAAAAAAAGAAAAATGGCCTAAAAAAGTGTGACATTGATAAAAGTAACAAAGGCCAAGGCCTAAAAAAATAGTGTGGCATTTTCAAAATTAGTCAAGGCCATCATAGTTTAATTTGATATAATCATTCCAAAGAAAATAACATAATTATTATTTATGAGGAAGTTTGGATGGATATATCAACGGGTATGCATAAAGAATCCTAGTTATGCCTATTTTGTCATGACGCTATTGATTTGTAAAATCATCAAAATTGTAGGCTTGTATGGATTGTGCTTGCTTGTTCTTTGAGTTCACTTTATCTTGTCACATAAGGCTAAATCTTAGTTGATAAAATTTTGCAATCAAATAGAACTCGGTGAACATGTTTAAGTGACTGGGTCTTAATTCTTTTTTCTCTTGTTTACACCCATTCACTCCATTTACCACATGCTGTTTAGACTTATTAACGTATGCATATATATGATATTTTATTTAAGTCTTTGCCTTGCTATCTAGTCCATTTATGTTTCTTGTTGATAAACGCATCCCTATTGTTGCGATTGATATCCTATTCTTATATTAGTTTATTGTAGTTGGTATCTTTTTTCTATCGTATCTTAGTTGGTAACCATTAATATTTGTGTGGATTAGTTACTCATTTCTTGTTAGGTTGCTTTATTATACTTGTCATTGTATACACCATTGCATGATATACTTGTTTTTTCATTATTCCTATCCCTTGTTAATTTAGGAGGAGAATTTAATTTAATTGGGGAGAAATATGTTACTTAATGCACTTTAATCTTTGTCTATTCTTGAAAAAAAAGGGAGATAAATGGTATCTAAAACTTTTAATTCGGGGATATCTAGTTTTACGGGGAGACGTCTTTCTAAGGTGGGTCATGTTCGAAAAAGGGGGATAATTTATTTATGAACTTTATATTGTGATATTCCCCATGCGTTTGATTATGTGTTTAAGTGTGCAGGTTTTCATCATAAGTGGCAAACTTTTAAAGTGACAAAGTTTGTCAGCTATGTTTCAATTCAAGCATGTGTAACTTTTTTATTTTGGGTGGTGTTTTGTGTCTTATTAGATGAGCTTGATGACCGATATGATTTTTAGTTTTTGTTTTTTCCCAGAGTAGGCAAAGGGGGAGATTTGTAAGGATAAATTTCCAATTGAATAAATTTGTTGTATTGGCTTAAATCAGGGCAAAACCATTTGAGTCGTAGGATAGAATTTGCGACCTTGAAGCCTATGATGTTTGTGTTGAAGGCGAAGAGTCCAAGCCTAAATTGAAGATATCATCATTGTCTGTTTTTGTGTCATGTTTAATGTCATCGAAATTTGAATTTTTTCCAAGGTCTCTAGAGGTATGAATGCATTAATATATATAGGGGCTTGAAAATTTATTTTGGGTGTTATATTTTTACTAAAATTATGTCAAAAATGAGTTTCTATTTTTTATAGAAAAATAATTTTTTTCCTGAAAATTCGTTCAAATGAAACTGGGATCTTGTTCGAATGAGATGCCCAGGTCGTTAGAACAAACTATTCAAATGAGATTTTGCCAAATTTCTCTATTTTCTCATTAGAACGACATCGTTCGAACGAAGTTGATTGAACGAGATTTGTTTTATTTTTCTCTGTTATCTCGTTAGTAATCTCACTAGAACTAAGTCTTTCGAACAAAATTAAAAGTTGTTCGAACGACCTGTAAATTTCAACAGCTTTTTTGGCAGTTTCATTTCTAACTTCCCACCTTCCCATTAACCTTTTACCAGTTTTTAACATTACACTAAAACAGGCGAATTGTAAGTGTTTTAAACACTTACAAATTCGATTTGCAAATGTTTAAAACACTTACAAATCCGCGCGTTACAAAAAAATTAGAAGTGTTCAAAATTGTTGCAAATATCATTTGCAAGTGTTCATTGGGAACACATATCCGTTTCGAACAACCGTTACAAAAAACATTGTAAGTGTTATGAACACTTGCATATTAAACTTTTTCAAGTGTTTTAAACACTTGTGAAAGTGTTTAGAACACTTGAAAAATTAAACAACCTTTTTTAATTTACAACGGTTATAAAAACATGGAAAAGAAAAAAAGAAAAAAAATTTGTAATGGTTAAAAACACTTACAAATATTAATATGTAAGGAAAACAATGTTCATTTTGTAAGTTTTATGAACACTTACATAACTTAAAATATTAAAAAAATAAAAAATTATCCACCACATACCAGCACCCTCACATATATCAAACAATAAAAACGGCTAAAAACATAACAATTATATCCAAACACTTTCATACAATACTTCATGATATGTTGGATATAAACAAACACTCTCATCAAGAAAGGAAACAATAACCAAAGGTACAAACTTCATAAATCTTGTTATTGTATCCATATACACATGTTTCACAACCCTATTAGTATGGCAAGGAAATCATGTCGATAAGAGCATTGTCACTAGTTCCCTTAAGAGACCACTACCAGTATTCATCGCTTCGTCGCTAAATGACTCTCCAAGTTCATAAAAAACAAAATCGAAGCTTCTACCACTTCATCATTCTTATCGGCATAAGCTGAGAAGACACTACCAATGAGAGTCTGTTAAAAACCTGAGTAACATCACGAAGGTCAAATTTAGCAACATTTTTATGCGATTGTGGATATAAACAAATATGTGACTCTTAAAAATCAAGCACACGGGTCCAAGAAAAAACATTAAAACTAAAGGGGGATAACCCAACAAGGGTTGTAACATTTACACATACTTCACAGTTACAACTATTATATATACGACCTCTACCATAAAGTTTGTAGTTCACATGTAATATAAGATATGGATGTAGACGACCACAAGTAATAAAATTTGTCATCTATTCATATTGAGTTCTTACATCACTAACCACCTAAAATTGGACGAGTCAACATATTGTTAGAAGAATTAATTTGATAGTGTACCTAAAAGCTGTCCATTAATGAACATGTGAAGCGCATGAGCACTTGACTTCATTATGAGTGTAGGGAGTTCCCCACCATTCAAGAATTTCTCAGACAAAACTATGTCTACACTGTAAAAATCATTAAAAATTGAGATTTTATAACACATGAACATATGCATTCATCTTATATGTTAATGTTATCATTCAAGAAGAAATAAAAATAAGAAAAAGTATCAAATATAAACTAGATCTTAGTCTTACCTAGTTATAGATTTATGAAGCTCCTTCAAATGACCATATTTTGGCTGCCTAGTCAAGCCTATCAAGGTTACTGATGCAGTGAAGTTCTTGGTTTAGTCAGGGTATGAGCAAAAAGATTACTTATCTGTGATAAATAATTATTTCATGCATACAATGGCATATCCATGATTGTTTTTTCAAGGGGTGAGAAGCATATAATATTAACAAAGAAAAATCATTTTATGCATAAGCCCCAAAACTAAAAAGAACGCCGTTAGTTTCAAAAGAACGCGGTTTAAGGGGAAGGGTAGTTGAGGGTATGCAAAAACTACATAATTGAATGGGGGTTTTCTGCAGTATTTCCACACACGAAAAAAATATGGGGAGCAACATATCTGGTATTGACTGCTCATCATAGGATCTGGGGCATCATCATCCGTGCACATCACACAGGGGACCCCTATACCCAATTCAACTTTCAGATTGAGCCCAAGTCATGTAATCATGTCCAGCAGCACCGAGTTCCTTACCTTGAGGCCCATACTCATTCTCAATCTACACATATAGAATTATTTAGTAACATCAATTTATGTAATGCAAAAATATGGTTAAGTGTTAACTATGTTAATGAAGATTTTTCCGTTCTCTTCATTATAATTGTTGAATTTGTGTACAAACCAGAGAAAAAAAATGATAGGTGACTAGACTACAGGCTCAAAAAATTAAGAAATATCACTTGATAGTGAAAAATTATAGACCAAAAAAGAAATGAAAGTATACTTGAGACAGGATAATAGGACCACCCTGGGACTCGAACATTTTTTCACTCTTCATCAAATTTACAATTTTCTCAGTGAACCCTTTCATAGCCATCTGCATCACCACGAAATCAAATTAAACATATAAACAAAACAATTTAGCACATGAAAATAGTTCCATTGATCAATTTCCATAAACAAATTACATAGATAAAGAGGCCTTAAATTGTTAATTATCTGTTCTGAAGCTCATGCCTGGAACATACTTAAGCCAAACTGGAAATCCTCTACATAAAAATAAACCCCACGGAACTAACAAAATTAACATAATACCATCCCATGTAAAAGTTGATGAAATGCAACAACAACAGTCTTCCTGCCTCACCTTCCTGCAATCCTTGCTGCTGCATATGCTACTTCCCAGGCCCAATTAGCGAGCAACAAATTGGTACCAATCTTTAACTACTTGGGAGTCTCTATGTGGCAGTCCATGCCTCCTACTGCTATTGAGAACGTGATTCCATTGCTAAGAATGTGTTGCGTGTATGTGTGAGAGAGAGAGATATGTACGGGGAGGGGAAGGTTTGTACCCTACAAAGAAAAGAAGAATAACATTAGAAACACAATAAAAAAATATGTTGAATGTAAAAAATTTAGTACTTTGATATGCAGAATGGAAACAACCTCAATATTTAGAACAAGGTAAGTCCATGAATGCCCATCACCCTCAGTAAGGTGAGTTTGTGTTGTTGCAGGGACGTGCAAAATCAGCTTTCATACAAATGACTGCCAGGAAAAGAAAGACAATGGCGTCTGACACATTAGTGGATAAAACAAATACGAAAATGCACAGAGAATTCACATATGCTATTGGTTGGGAAAAAATAGGTGAAGATATAGACCCTTTTGTCAATCCTAATGGCGAATTGTTTCAACACTTGATCATTAGAGACCTTAGAATTTGTGGGCAGTCTTTTGGGATATTCGGTTTAAGCCCACAAGCATTATACCAATGGCCACCTTCACGGGTGAATATGTCTACGCAATAGCAACAAGAACTAAAAATTAGTAATGCTTTTGTGTGCACTGCAAGCACACAAAGCATGGATTTTTTGCGAATAATACTTTGTTTAATTATTTGGTCATTCAAAATAGTCTAAATAGAGGACACCTGCATTTATTTTCATTAGTACACATGGAAACACACAAAGGACCATTGATTATACATCCTGAGTAAACTTCAGCTATCATAATGTTACACAACTATTTTATGAGAGTACAAATCAGTAAATGTATGCCAATTGTACGTGAAAAAATAAATAAATATAGAATACCAACATTATGAGGTGACGAAAATATAATAATACCCACCTGAGTACAACATCGGGAACTTCAGATTATCTAGATGCAACAACTTATGTGGCTTGGCTAAGTTCTAATGCACAATCTTCTGTTGATTCGAATCGAGAGGAATTCATGTCACCGCCTTTCATTTTGTTGTAAAGCCGAACACCCTAGCAGCTTCTTTCTCATCTTCTGATTCTCTGAACTCGTAAACATTTCTCATGTGCAAATCCGAAATACATGTGCTTTAAATCTGAAACCAAAAAAAAATATATAAATAATGCCAATGTAAGATAGACCTAAGTACAAATAAATACTAAAATTGCCTAGTGATATAGAAAAAAAACACACCCTAAACTAAAAAAGTCCACAATGCGCGTCTGGTGTTCATGATGAAGTTTCTCGTGTGCTTTCCAACCTGAAGTACCATTGCCTACATTAAACAAACAAATTGATAAATAAGACTTAAAATGTGGGAAATCAGGCAATAGCTATCTATCGTAGTCTCTTAACCATTTTTATAAAGGAATTTCAAGGGTCCCATAAACTCACAACTCCATAGTGCTATCATGTTATTTTATGTGACGTCTGAGAATTCAACACACTGAATAGTATATTTGTATTTTGTTCGAGAGAATTTTTGAATGTATGTTGTTTGTTTCAAAATATTTTCTTCTGAATGATGAAAACATCTTATTTGGTCTATGTTAAACATGAATGAATTTTTATTTAAATTTTTTGTATTAGTGTCATTTAGCAAAAATAATATCAGTAATACTGAAAGAAAAAAATAATTAAAGAAATGCATCATTAAGCCTTCAACATTTTTAACAACTGAGCTGAAGGATATCCATTGGCTTTCCACATTTCAAAACCATGTTATTTTCTGCTATCCATTGTAGTCGAACTCACAGTTAATTGATTTTGAGAACTAGAGTGTGATAATATCCACTCATGTAAGCTATAGGTACAATGATCCAGAGAAAGATAAACAAAATATTGATCATATTCCACCCCATACCATCGAATGACGTTTGGATGATGATGAAATGCAATAAGATTCTGAATCTCCTTTAAAGCCACAACAAGATGAGTTTGTATAAGGCGTCTAACAACTACTGGATAACCATCATGAATTCCCTCTTGTAAAATGGTACCAATGCATACATGCCTTGCAGCTACTGGACGACCATCATGAGTTCCTATGAGTTATATTAGTTCCGTGCGAGCTTGACAAATTAATAGTAAAAACAGAACAGGGCATAAACATTTTTTTTCTTATACAATTCTCTTGATTGTTATTCTATAAAAGTGAAAGAAAAGACAAAATCAAAATGATACTCTCTTGAGTAATAGATATTCATTCATATATGGTATCCTAATGTAATGCACCGAATATATCAAAGATAATATATAATTTTCAATAACAAATATATGATGGAAGCATGCATTTTAAACATTCAAACATGGAATTTAACGTATAATAAATCAAAACTCAATGAAGGATCAGGGGATAAAATTTTATTGGATATCACAAAAGAGACATGAAAACAACAATGATAAATGATGTATGGTAGCTATTGATAAAAAATGGGAGATAAGGCAACTCAATTTGAAGAACAATCATCACCAAAAAATAATAAAAATTAGGAGATAAGGCAACTCAGTATTATATAATATATTATATTTAGGACTGCAAGCAAATCGAGCTGAGCTAAGCAAAGCTCGTTTATTATACAAGCTTGAAATTGTGTTCAACCTCAGCTCATTTAATAAACGAATGAGCCAAACACGAGCTTTAAACGATTCAACGATCGATTGGATTTGTATACCATAAAATTAATTTCAAGTTACCTTTCAAAGTCTCATGTGATGAATGTCAATAGTGTAAGACATAATTACAATCACGATAACCACTTTCATTCACGCACTATAATAATGTAAGACATAATTACAATCAATAGTATAAACACCCATCACCACAAAACAAACATACATTCACTCACACACCATAACCACTTTACTTCTCTTACATATGAAATAAAAACCCGACTCGTAAGGAGGTACCATCCAAACTCGGATCAATCACCGATTCATCTTTAGCATCAATGACCAAGGAAATAAAAATAATAACAACTTATACATGCAAGAAAACACATATTGATAAGAACACATATTAATAAGAACATTAACATATACATAGTCATGGGATGGTAAAAAAACCGGTGAAAAAGCTCATTTTGAGATTCCCTTGCCTTTTTGGAAAATTATATTGGTGATAAAATCCGAGTGTCAAATGTTTTTTCTTCCTGAGTCCAAAAACAGAATGACTATTGGCATCCGATCAGTGTCCATGGATGTGGAAATTAAGAGATGGACCTCATTTCTTAATCAAGGTATATCCCGTGAGCAAATTTTAAATCAACAGATACTTGAAAATTATCATAATGAGAAGAAAATTAAGGCTCAATTTATACAACTAATTTGAAATTATAAAAGATACACTACTTAATTCTAACAAACTATTTCGTTTAATAATAATTAACTCATTATCCCTTTGAAACATGCTTTTCCTTACGGATAGAATTTTAGAATTCTAGTTTCCACTTTGACTCAACACAACCAAGAAAAAAAATGTTTTGAGCTTTGTTCTAGTGTCATTCAATCATTTCATTAAACAGTTTTACTTCTCCCATCCCATGCTTGCATTTGTTATTCATTTTAGTCCAATGAGATTTATTAAACTTTATGTAATATAAAGACATTAGTGTATGACCTCAATGAAATAATATCATTGTGAAGTTAATTTATGAGATTAGAAGTGAGAACCGCTAGACACCGAATGATAAATCGAATACATATGTTAAGACTATTCATATCATGACCCAATATTGTGAAACTTTTGGTACACGTAATAGAAAAAGAATAGTTTAAACTCTATGTTGTATTCTACTTACATCCTAAAGCACCCAGTTAACTGAATGGGGTTTGAATTTCCTTACTGATCCTTTTTTTCAACGATAGGACAATCCCATTTCTAATTCAAAATATCATAAAGATTAAAAGGAACTTTAGATATTGAAGAAAATTCTATTAAGGATTTGGAGATTTTTAAGGCAACCAACCACATGTATATATAATAAGATATATACCAAGTGAATACACAATAATCACATAAAAAAGTATAAAATCAGATGCAAAATATTTATAGATATTAAATCTATATTAAGAGCTATTTTAGCAATCACGATAAATGCAAGAGGGATATTCATGAGCCATCTAGGATATGGTATCCTCTACTCCTGCCCAATCCTCATAACCTTTAAAAACATAAATAATTCCTACAGATTAAATATGTTGGTAAAACAGAAAGAATGATACATGATATATGGATCAACAACCTCAAAATTTGATAAGATCACCTTTATGATATTTTTAAATAAATAACAAATTGTCTAATTATGAAATAAAAGAGAAGAAAACACTAAAATGAATCCTTTGAAAACATCAAGATAGTGTAATACCACGGTTAGACAAAACCAAAAAGGTCACACAACCTGTACACAATGGAGAATTCAATAAGAGACATACCGTGAGAGAAACACAATGTCATTTCCATTCCCTTTTAGATTCAACTTCTACAAATCTACGCATAAAAACACATACTAAACAATCAAAAGAGGAGAAAAAAATCCAATTACAGATTTGAAACCGCATTATCCTCATCGCGAATGGTGGTTGCGGTGTAGTTCGAAGAAAATCTGAATGTGAAAATCAACAATGGTGGTTGAGGTGAATGACAATCATGGAGGAAATAGACCAGGAAACGATGTAATCGCCATCGAGAAGATGGATTTGACACATATGGAGAAGTGGAAGCGCGAAATGAAATCTTAGATTCCCGCGTATGATGAAAATAAGTGAAATTATTTTTATGTTTGAGATTGGGGTTAACTTCTGAGCAAGGGAGAAGCACCTCTTAAATTTTCCATTTTATAAGGGGTTTGAACACTTATAAATTTTGCAAGAGCTCAAAACCATTGCAAACTTTGTAGGTGTTCTCAACACTTACAATTTAATTTTTATTAGTTGCAATATAAGCAATTTGGTGTAGTGTACGGGAACATAGTTATTCATAAGAAATGGGAGATGTTTTCTTCCATAATTTGAGAGAAAAATTCCTTATCCAAAAGTCCCATTCTGTGTTGATAATTTTCATGGTTTAATTTCTACCAAAACACAAAGGTTACACCCATATTGTTTCTTGATCCAATTATCTTCATATATTATGCTTTGAGATAATTATTGTGGCACTAGGTATATTTCTCTATCAAAAAGGAGAAATGTTTCCTACGAAGGTTTTCGATCATTTATTAGTGGTATGCATACGGAGAAGGGCTTCGTGTGTTGTTTATGGTTGATTCGACCCATCGGTGGATTTCAAGATGACAGTGGATTTTAGAGTTATCGACTAGGCGAAGGTGGAAGAACGAAGAAGCATTATGGCTTAAAAGGGATTCGAATAATTAAGGTAAGTATTTTGTCATGTATTTTATGTAGATACCACATTCTAGGACCCCCTAATTCCTTTCATAGTACCTCTCCATTCAACACAAACTCTCGGTAATACTCAGTGTATCAATTTAGAGGCCATCGGGCTCTCCTAGGCCCCATTTGACTCCATTCAACTGTAGTGTCAGAGTGAAATATCAATTAATATTTGAAAGGATTTTAATAACCTTTCCAATGGTATACCCCATGTACGAATATGCATAAAGGTTTGAATGAACAAACCATTTTACTATCAAATACCAATTTGGAGGCCACCGGGCGCTTGGGCCCTAAGTTGACCCGAATCGAATCCATCGTCAGAGAAAAATCTCAATGAAACCTCGAAGGGCACTGAAACCCATTTCCATCGGTCCACCTCGTGCATAAAATGGCATAACGGTATGGACGAATGGTCCATCATCATATGAAAGCTGATTTAGAGGCCACCGAGCGCTCTCGAGCTCTATTTCACCAAAGTCAACTCTTCAGCTCGACCAAGAATGAATGAATCTTTGAAGGTCACAAAAAACCCTTTTAACGGTCCATTTCATGCGCGAGTTAGCCTTATGGTATGGACGAATGACCCGTTTTACTCCAAAAGGTCACCAGCACTTTCGAGGGCCGATTGACCAAAGGCAACTCTCCAAATCGAGATAAGTTATTTGTAATATTGAAGTATGTCTCATAGCCTTTCCAAGGGTCTTCCCCGTGTGAGATTCGGACTTACAGTTCAAATGACCGGTTAGTCTTCGTCCCATGATCTCCCGTCCAAAGGACCGATGAGCGCTTCAGAGCCACATTTGACCCAAAGTAAACTCCCAAAATCCGGAGCATTCAAGGAATCTTGAAGGTCTCTAAATTACCTTTCCAAAGGTATGCACCGTGTGCGATTCGAATCAATGGACTACGTTCTACAAAAATTTCTAGGAAAATCTGCACGAGACTGCTAATTGACAGGTCCATTTCCCTACCTATTGGTAATGTGTCTAGGGTTACCTACCTATAGGTAGGATAAAAACAATGCAGATCGAAAACCCCCTTACCCTAGAAAAGGAGATCATGAGATCACTCCCAAGACACACCTCAGATCCATCAACATCAGTGATCTCAACATCATTCTCCTTCGATCAGTAAGTTTCCTTATGTGGAAATTCTCTCCACCTATCATTACCATACTTTTCCAATCTAATATAAATCCTCTAATAGTCTTCACTTGCAAGGAAGTTCTCCATCAATCAAGATCAAGTCTCAAGTCTTCAAATAAGGTCCAAACATTCTTCCCCCTCTTTGAATTTTTTTTATTTCTACATTTAATTACATAAGTTCACATTTTAGTCATTTAATTTAGATCATATACATTAATACTCCCATACTTTATTACTATATTTCACATAAAGCTATTTTCTATAAAAAAAAAAAAAACAAATAAAAAGAGGGTTATACTCATAAATTTCGACGGGACTCTTCATCAGACCTTTTCAAAACTAAACACATATTTTTACACATACACATCTCATAAACTCCCTTTTGAATCTATGGGATAAACTCCACCCTTATGTCGTATGAGAATACGTGGACTTTGATGCCTTTATAGGCTACGTAGGCATCTCGGGGTAAAACCTAAGATTCGAGTCCTATTTTTCTTATTTCTCATTTCTTATATTTCTTCATTCACATCTTTATCCATATCCACTATATATATATATATCAAATTTGTCATTCATATAAATAAAACACAACACACAATGCCACGAAGTACAAGGAAAACCCACACAATGGGAAAAACTTCGGACGGCCTAGCCACAAATCCACGAGGTATGGTTTTACAAAAGACATGACAAAAGACTTACCTCAACGACTCGACTCCCTTTCAATCCTTGACGCTTCTTCGTCCTTCTACCGTAGTCTTGGAATGCACCGATGGGGAGAATCAACCGTCAATAACACACACGAAGCCCTCCTTCGTATGCACACCACAAATCAACAGTCGAAAACCTGAGTAGGAAACTTTTCTCCTTTTTGGTAGAGAAAGATACATGGTGCCACAATAGTGATCTCAAACTATAATGTATGAAGATTCTTGTAACAAGAAACAATATAGGAGTAAACCTTTTTTTTTGTAGAAATTAAACCATGAAAATTATCAACCCAAAATGGGACTTTTGGATAAAGGTTTTTGCTCTCAAAATGTGGAAGAAAATGTCTCAAAAGTCTTATGAAAAATTGTGTTCCCGCACTATTAAAAATAGGTAAAAGGTTTGTGGGAAAGTGGGAAGTTACACATGAAACTAGCAAAAAATTCTTGAAATTTACAGGTCGTTCGAACGAGATTACTAACAACAAAAACACAGAAAAATCAAACAAATCTTGTTCAATCAACTTCCCTTCTAATGAGAAAATGGATAAATTTGGCCAAGTCTCGTTTTAACAGTTCGTTCGAAGGACCAGGGCATCTCGTTCGAATGAGATCCCAGTTTCGTTCAAATGACTTTTTCGAATTTTTTTTATTTTTCTTTAGAAAATAAAAACTCATTTTCAACATAATTTTAGTAAAAATATAACACCCAAAATAAATTTCCAAGTCCATATATATATATATATATATATATTAATGCTTTCATACTGGTAGAGACCTTGGAAAAATTCAAATGTTGACGACGTTAAACATGACACGAAAACCAGGAATGATGATATCTTCAATTTAGGCTTCGTCTCTATGTCTTCAATACAAACTTCATTGGCTTGAAGGTCATAATTTTTATCCCACGACTCAAATAGTTTTGTCCGAAATTAAGCCATTACTAAAAATTGACTCAATTGGAAATTTTTCCTTACAAATCTCCCCGTTTGCCTATTTCAGGACAAAACAAAAATTAAAAATCCTATGGGATGTCAAGTTCATCTAATAAGACACAAAACCTCACCCAAAATAAAAAAAATTACAAATTCTTGACTAGACATGTAGTTGAGAATCTTTGTCGCTTTAAAAGTTTGTCACTTAAGATGAAAACTTGAACACTTAAACAAACCATAAATGCATAGGATATATGACAATATAAAACGCATATATAAATTCTCCCCCTTTATCTAAAATGGCCTACCTAAGAAAGACGTCTCCCCTTAAGATAGATCTCCCCAAATTAAAAGGTTTAGATAAAATTTCTCCCCCTTTTTGTTCGGAATAGACAAAGATTAAAGTGCATTAAATAACCTATTTCTCGCCAATTAAACAATGTTGTCCCCCTAAATGAAACAAGGGATATGAATAATGGAAAAATAAGTATATCATGCAATGGTGTATAGAATGACAAGTATAATAAAGCAACATGGCAAGAAAGGAAAAACTAATCCACACAAAAAATAATAGATGTCAACTAAGATGCGATAGCAAAAAGATACCAACTAGAATAAACTAATATAAGAATGGGATATCAATCGCAACAACAGGGATACCTATATCAACAAGAAAATAAATGGACTAAATATCAAGGCAAACACTAAAAGACAAATAATATCACATATATACATACGGTAAAAATACCAATAACGCACAAGCACATATATATAGATATAAACACCACACAAGACACAAAATACATTAAGCTTTCCACACACTTTTTTATTGAGAATAGAGAGAAGAGACCTCCTTAGGTGACTCACAAAAGGAATTACATCAAGCTATAAGACAATCTACTTTGAGAAGAAGAATCTAATCTAATAGCTTTCTGAATCTCAGGAGGAATATTTTCAAAATGAAAGAATTTGGAAGAAACCCTATGATTTGCACCATGTCTAGCTAATAGGAAAGCCACCTTGTTCAATTCTCTTGGATAAAGAATAATGGAAAATTGACAATTCTTTAAAAGATATTGAATATCCTTTATTAAATATTTCATTCTCCATAGGATCAAGTTATAGCTGGAAGAAAGGATATTAAATACGAATTTTGAATTAACCTCAATATCTAACTGACTATATGGATTCTGCACACAGTAAGAGATACCCTCCTTTCGAACCATAACTTGAGTCTCCATATTTAAACTTCTTTGCACACTATGAGAAATATACCAAATAAAACATCCCATATTTTTTTTATAATCACCCCAGCACCAATATTAGAATGTTGATCTTGACTCTGCCATTATTTGGTTTCAACCAAATATTAGAAGAAGAGAAAAGAGGATTATGTTTCTTAATATCTATTTTGAATAATTTTAAAACATCAGGGCTTAATTCTTTGAACCCTCCTTTAATAGATATAGAAGAGGCTTGGTCAGCAATAGAAGAAATCACCTTGTCAACAATTATTGAATATTTCATAGGTTTTGATTCAAAAATTAATTTGTTCCTACTTAGCCAAATCTCCCAAAGAATACATAGAGTAATGATATTGAACAACCATTTTGAAAAATCTGAAGTTCTTGCTTGAATGAATCACTGTATCACTGATCCATGAACTGAACTAGGTAGATGAGAAATCCCCATCAAATTGTTGAAAGTACACCAAACTTTTGTAGCCACTAGGCATGTTCTAAATAGGTGATTCAACAATTCTGTATTTTAAAGCAGCATACACATCTCGATGCAAGTCTAACTCTCACCTTTTGGACCTTCTCTTTTATAGGAACACATGAAAATAAATATTTCTAAACAAACATAGAAATTTTTGGGGGAATTTTAGGATGCCAAATGAAATTAAAGGCCATAGATGATAACTTTTTACGTCTGAAGATCTCATAATATGATTAAAAGGAAAACTTCCCACTTTGATTAGGCTGCCATATCCGCTCATTGTTGACCCAAGCTGAATTATAATCTACTATGTCCCACACAGATTCAATCCTCTTGAAACTTTTTGATCCCCCATCAATATTCATATTAGAGTACTTAGCATTCATGAATTCTTCCAAGCTAGAAACTTGTTTAAAATTCCAAGCAAGTTTGATATTTGAGTCCATCAACATAATAGATAAATTTCTTATACCTAATCCTCCTCATATTTTGGATGGAACATAGGCTCTTTGAAGTCGCCTGAGGGGCCCCCTTTTTAATTACTCTTATATTTCCTTTTATGAAAATCGATGCGGAAGCGTACGATGGTTCACAAAAACAAACAAACACCAAATTTTAATTTCAATTCCAAATTAAAATTAAACCGAGTGAAATTAATTAAAACACACACTCATTTAAATTTCACATAAACCAAGTTAATTAATCCAAGTCCTAGAATTTGCCTAAGTCATATTTATTAACATATACAAATTAGGCGAAACCAGTTTTAACAATAGACTTGAATTAAATAAACAATTACCCAAATTTAATTAGCACCCAATTAAATTAAGTGTGACAATTAAAACCATTTTATCTTGAATTATCCTAAGCATGAGTTATAAGTTATTAAGCAAGATAAAATTAAATCAATCACACTACGCCGCGATGTACGAGGAAAAATCCAAGACGGGAAACAACCTCGGACGGCCCTACCCTCAAATCCACTAAGTACGGAATTATATTTACAAGACAGATGACTTACTTCCTCAACTCGAACCCTCTCAAGCCTTGATGCGTCTTCTTGTAACCACCTCTTCCTAGCGGATAACCACGGAGCTCCACCGCAATCTTGGACTCACCAATTGGACAATAGGTACACCGTCAACCACACGTGGTGTCTTTTACCACATGAGAATGCCGCAGCAAAACGAACTCTTCTTCTTTGAGGGATATAGAAGAAAACCCAAACTTTTCTTTAAACAAATGTAGAGATAAACCGGTGCCAAAATGCTCCAAGCAAAGTATATGTATATATGAACTTGGAAGAAACAAATATGGGTGTAACAAGAGTGGTCAATAATTTTATCTCTGAAAATTAACACTCAAAACATGATCTTTTTCTTTAAACAGTTTTGATCTAAAAAACTCTCTAGGAGTTAGAAGGATATGAAAAAGATAAGTTACAAACTTTGGTTCCCGCACTATAATAATCTGTCAAAAGTTAGTGGGGTAAGGAAGTGGGAAACATGGGTCAAAACTGCTAAAAACTGTTCCCACCGAGCGTCTAGTTCGAACGACATTTCGTTCAAACGAAATCTCGTTCGAACGAGACTTCTAACGAAGTTCTAGATTGAACTCGTTATAAATCTCGTTGGATATCTCGTTCGAACATAAGGTTCGTTCGAACGACATATCGAACGACATTTCAAAGGCCTATACTGGGAACTCATTGGCAAACTCGTCCGAACGACATCTGGTTCGAACGAAAAACTCGTTCGAACGACATATCGAACGATCTTCCAGAAATTCATAAATTTTGATTTTAGCCCAGAAACTTTATGTACTTTTATTTTAAAGTTTGATAAAATCTTTCTGAAATTAAAACAACGGTTTTAAATAACCCAACACCCAAATAAACTTGTTCCAGGATCCTATATATATATGTAATTCATTCATACCTTGGGAGCATGGAACTACTGTTGATGACGTTGAAACGAGGCACACAAACCGTGGCTTTTGATGAAGCTTTATACTTGTTTCCTCTACGTCTTCAACTAAACACATCATAGGCTTGAGCAGGTACACTTGAACACTATCCTATGGCATGAATATTTTTTTTCTGGAATTGAGCCAAAACTACAAAGGACTCAATTGGAAATTTGTGTCCTTACAAATCTCCCCCTTTGGCTATTCCGGGACAAAAACCAACAAAAAATCCTAAAGGTCCGTCAAGCTTTACTAGACTAATAAAAAGTCCCACCCAAGAATAAAAATACAATGCTTGACTCAAACAACCCGAAGGATCAACAATCTTTGTCGTTGAAGGTTGCCGCTTTATAAAATAATTCTTCTTGCACACTTAAGCAAACACATTACATGCATAGGGAATATCAAAATATTTAATGCAAGTAAAGTAACTACTTCCCTTAAATTAATTCTCTCCCTTTATCAAGTATGATCAACTTAGAAAGACGTCTCCCCCTAAGATAAATCTCCCTTAAACTAAGATACGATAATAATAGGATTAGATACCATTTCTCCCCCTATCATTCTCCCCCTTTTTGTTCAGGAATAGACAAAGGCTTAAATAATCAAATGTTGACTTATCTCCCCTAAATAAAGCATATACACCCGCTAAATTAATCAAGGGATAAATAGAATGGGAAATCAAGCTAAGACATGTAATTGTGCATTTAGTGAAGAGAACATTAATGCATATGGGAAACAAAATTATAACTAATCCAACAAATAACAGCTTAGACCACCTAGGATGCAATAAAATGATACCAATATGATATATAAATTATTAAGCATAGGACATCAACAATGAATGCAATAAGATGGATACCAAGTATGAATTAAACCATATATGGATTAGAAATCAAAGCACAGATTAAAAATATCAAATATGTATACACAAGATATAACTAACAGCCGTAAGTACACATATATAGATATAAACACACAAATGACACAGACAAAATATAATAGGAGTCTTTCACAGTCGTATGGCAAAAATGTGTCATATGGAAACGGAATTGTTGGGGTGTGAACTAGTAATGATTAAATTTAGGCCCAATCACTTAAAAACATGTTCACGGAGTTCTCATTTGATTGCAAACTTCATCACATTTGAATATAACCTCATGTGACAATATAGATTGAACTCAATGAACAAACATACACAATGCATACAAGCCTAGTATATTGATGATTCTAGAAACCAATAGAGTCATGACATGAGATACGCAACTAGGATAAACGGACATTGTGCAAACCGTTGATATACATCCAATCTCCTTCAATAAGCATTTATATTAATTTTGAATGAATATATCAACGGTTTGCACAATGTCCGTCTCCTTCAATAAGCATTTATATTAATTTTGAATGAATATATCAATCAAACATAGGCCTTGGCAAATTGTTTTTCTTTTTAATGCCATATTTTCTGTTTTTAGGCATTTGGACCACGTATTTCTTTTATGTCCATTCAAAACGGTGGCTTACAATCGCAAAGGATCACTAAGTCCTTTCGGAGCCCTTCCCCGTGCACATTTATATTTATCATGTTTTCATTTTTCACACAAATCTCACGTGCAACGGATTTTGACATGCACTAGTCCTCCTAAGTCATAAATATGTAGATGACAAGATTGGAAGGAGAACATCTCACATAGCTCAAATATACATATGAAGTTAAAATTTCAAAAGAGCTCGTGCATGTGTGAATAGAGGAATATAAAAATAGAATCCATTTAAACAACACAAAATCCAACTAATCCGTGTAAGCATGGTAAAGAACATAATAAGGATTGATAATGTAAACTAAAAGTTCTAGCCACTTGAGAGCGTTAGAGGAGGGATTCAAACACAAGTATATGCCACTAAAAGTGTGTCAAACCAAAATACACACAAAATAAAATCTTTTTGAGTTTTTGACATTTAAAAAAAAAATATATACTCAAAAGGCAAAAAAAAAACATTTGATTTTTTTATTAAGCTTAAATTCCAATAGATAAAAAAACCAAATGATAAACAAAAATCTTTTTGTATTTTTCATTTAATGCAAACAAAATGAAGAAATAAAATACAAAAGATAAACAAAAAATCATTATTCTAGCATGTGATCAAGCATGGGGCATAAACTAGAAAAATAATTAAACAAGCATACATTTAGCATGATAATATAGCATGAAGTACAAAAGCTAAAGTATGCAAACACTAACACATTCATCCTTTAGATTTAGCAGGGGAGGAAGCATGTGAAAGTAAATGAGAATCAAAAATCCTATTTTGCAAGGCAACCAAGTCGAATTTCCTAACCCTAAGTAATGAAGAATGACTATCTTGGGGTGTAGGAATTTTAAATACATTGGTTGCTTTATGTTGGGATTTTCTAGGAATTCGTTTAAGATCAAAACAAAATTTCCTAAGATGACCTTTTAGACCACAATGTGTACAAGTAAAAACATGTCGAAAAGATTTACCTATGGAGTGATCTCTAAAAGCGTTCCTAGTAGATTCTCCGAAAAAGTTGGTTTTGGCTTTACGAGTAGATTCATTACAAGTATTGAAGCCTAAACCACACATGTCATTTTTAATTTGGACCGTTCCTAAGATTTTATCTAATTTTTCCGAACGACACTCCAAATCAAATTTGACATTACTAGAGTCTTTTAATTTATATTGCAATTCTAAAATGTTAGACTCTAATAAAATATTTCGCTCTTCAAAAGCAAGAATCTCCTTTTTCAAGGATTCCATTAAACCCCTAAGGCTATCTCTCTCGCCTTCTATATATTCAAGCTTCTCTGGAAGAGCTTTCTCTCGTGTCCTAAGGTCTTCAATCAACATACTATCATCAACGACCTTGACACTCTCTTTTAAACTAGCTTCTAACTTCAAATTAGCTCTTTTTAATTTAATAGATTCTTTATAAAGTTCTTGAAAAGCATTTTGACGTTCACTCACATTAACCTCTTCTTCATTTTCACTCTCTCTTTCTTCTTCACTCTCACTATCATAAAAAATAAGGGAATAAAAAACTTTGACCTCGAAAGTGTCATGAGTTTGAGTATCTTCATGAGAAGATTCACTTTCGGTGCTTACATGACTAGCCATAAAAGCCACAAAATTTGGCTTAGTGGGGGAATCGGGTCCCTATCCTTATCACTATAACTAAGGGTCGCATTATATGAAATGGTTCGTTTACCCTCTTTCCTTAGTTTAGTGGGGCACTCAGAAGCTCTATGGCCATAACCCTCACAACCAAAGCACCTATTAGACTCGTCCCTATTTAAATTTTCATTAATAGGTTTAGGGATCTTCTCGACTTTGTCATATTTAGGAGTTTCAAATTTCTTAAAATCATTTTTGAATTTATCTTTGTTAAATTTAAGAAATTTTCTAAATTTATGAGCAAACAAAGCCAGTTTTCCGAGTCACTATCACTCTCACTCTATACTACTTGTTTGACCTCTTTTTGGGCTTTTAAAGAAACGCCATTTTCAAATTTCTTTTCAGTTTTTGAGGGAAACATGTCTAGTTCATAGGTTTGTAAATCACATACAAGCTCTTCTAATTTCATAGAGGCTAAAGTTGGTAAATAATTTAAAACAGTCACTTTTGGAATAAATCTATCGGGTAGGTGTGACACCCCGCCTAATTAAATACCGGGTGATCACTCCTTTATTAAATTAAAATCAAGGTGACCAATTGGTTTATTCTTAGCATCACAGTCGTAAAAATGACCTTTCCAAATTAAACACCCTAATTAATTAAGCTAAGTGTCAAAACCATTTTTAAACATTACTTTCCAAATTTTATTTTGAAAAAAAAGATTTAATTATTTACAACAATACAATATTTATAGAATCACACCACAATAATCCTGGAACATATAATCCAAATAATTTAAACATTCAACAACTAAATCCCAACATTAAAACTTAAGGTAAAACGTCCAGGCAGTAATAAATACCAAAGTAACAATACTAGAAATAACTGTATCACAAAGTCCAAATAAACAACTGGATGATGGAAAGGGCGACACATTCCCCACTAAATCAATATGCTAGGAGTGGAGTCAAATAAATGAAGTCGTCTAAGCAAGAGGCCTGCAACTCCCACCTAAGCTGCAGCACGTTCCTTCCAAGGGATCCTAAGAAAGACGCCCATGTGGCTGGGCACCTGTAATATATACATATATATACAAGAGAGAAAGAGAAATAGAAACGGGTCAGAGCCCGATAGTGTATATGATTTAAAATTCGTTTAGCAAGTATTTAAAATGTTTACAGGCCAATGCAGCCACATATTAGTGCGACACTCTCTCGAAAAATTATCACCTCTCTTCTAATCTGCACGCCTATCGTACTAACCTTCCCAACGGATTATCTATCTTATACCGCACTAAACTTCCCAATGATTTAACTTATCTTAGGTTACTCGTAAGATTTAAAATTGAACAATATAGTTGTTTAAAAGGAAAATTTCATTTAGTAACAAAGCTCTCATTTTAACTTTATTTATTAATAAAGTTTCCCAGTGTCATATTATACTTTTTCAAAATAAGTATTTCCATTTTGAGTCATCGTACATGTCTTACTTACCATATCATAGTAGGCAGTTCCAAATTTCAGAATTTCATATATATTTTAACTACTCGTATAATATATATATATTCTAACAGCACCCCACATACAAACTATGGTGCGGGCATACTCTACTATTCAATCCCCGTATCACTCGTACTAAGGGAAATACAAATTCAGAATCACTCTCGAACTGTATTATCACATACACAAAGAATATTGAGGCGAAGCATAGATTCCAAGTCTCTAAGAGGATGGCACATGCCCGCGTCTCTTAGGACCGTCTGAACTATCAATTCGATATCCTGTACCAAGGATATCTATCTTCTAGGGTACGAGTCAATATCCCCCATAAAGGTCCCATCGAGATAAGACTGTCCCAGCGCGGTAACCTCAGGGATAGCAAGTAGCATGGGCATGATTTTCACACATAGATAGTATATGCATACACAATCATACCATATCAATTTTAGGTGCATCTCAAATCCCATAGTTACGACATTTATCCTCATATCTCATTATTATTTATCACGTATAACGGTTCGTCTCTAACTTTAATTTGAGGTATCATTCCAACTTACTACGTAATACTCATGGACTCTATCCTCCCAAGTATATTCATCTATTTTCCATCGTAACCATTTTACGTAATATCTCCCTTTAATACAAAATTTCATCGTCCCTTAGGTATAAACACTCCAAAAATATAGATTTCGCCTTACATTAAAGGTCTCCTGTTTATTAATAAATCATACTGGTCATCTTTATCTCCCAAAACATTTTAATAAGGGTGTCTAAGGATTATTTCTCATTAAATTGAATTCAACTAATTTAAAAAGGGAAAATATGAGTCTGCCAGAAGGGCTCGATCGATCGAGGTCTGGGGCTCGATCGATCGAACCTTCGATCGATCGAAGCTCTTGGCTCGATCGATCGATCAAGCAGGTATGGCGAATTCTGCAGTTACCAGTTACGGGTTTTCTCACATAACTCCATCCAAATCCAAACTTTTCATCCCCAAACATCCAGAAATTTATACTACTACTAATATAAATCCATTCCATACATCTTTTACGTAAAGCATGCAAATTTCCATTAATAATCATGGATTAACAAGCCCAAAATTCATGTAAATCTCAAGAACCGTAGAAATATCTTTAACATGGTTCTAATCAATCTTTTCCAGAATTTTCTTCTTCTAAAACATCAAAATTTCGTGGTTTAATCCTCTACATGTGAAGGGGTTTCCAGAATACCATTTAAACCATTACTACATGCGATTTCCTATCACAAATTTTGGGTTTTCTTCCATAAAACTCATCCTAATCATCCCTAGACTAACATGAGTGATGCATTAAAGAAATAATCAAGATAAACACTTGCCTGGGATTTTAGACGTTCTGGTTTGGTGACGAATTTGGTGTGGTTGCGTTCCCCATCGCGCGATCTACGCGTTGGTGGTGGTGGTGGTGCAACCGGGTGAATCGTTGGCCTTGGATTGCTTGGAAAAGCCTTTCCTTCCCTCTCCTATGGCCGTCACTTGTCTTTGGATGTTCTAAACCTAGAAGACAACCTTATACATCTGATATATCCCTTGAATTTTTGTGGGTTTAATTACCCAAAAATGTAAAATGTCCAAAATGCCCTCCCGGGGTACTAATTAAGCCTGAAAACGCCCCGAGACCCAAACTAAACCCCCGGGTACAGTTTTCTGACTATCTCGATCCTTCCGGACACATTGGCGCACTCAAAATGACCATACGAGCAACTTATAATATATTCACTTTTATTCATCAGTATTTAGTCCCGACGCGACACGGGCGCGTCCCGACTCAAAATTTCAAAATTGTCATTTTATTCACTCGTGACATTCAATATAACCAATATTATATATTACTTTGCTCATTATTAATATTCAACAAGTTTTTCATAATTACTAACTCTCAGCATGTTAATAATTATAACATAATTATTTTTTGGATTTTTATTAAATAATTAATTCACATTAAATTTAATAAATCCCCAAATTAATATAGCATAAAAATACGGGGTATTACATACTTCCCCCCTAATAACTTAATTTCGTCCCGAAATTCGAAAAATAAGGCGTCCCTGGTAAGAATAAATCTGGGTATCTCTCGCGCATATCTGTCTCGCGCTCCCAAGTGGATTCCTCCACATTATGATGCTCCCACTTGACCCGTACAAGTGGAACGATCTTCGACCTCAATCTCCTCTCACTATAGTCTAGGATAGACACCGGTCTCTCCTCGTAAGAGATGTCAGGATGTAATTCTATCTCATCTATCGCGATGTGAGTATGGGCCATATCATCCCGAAGATATTGTCTCAATGACGAGATGTGGAATACATCGTTAATGCGATGTAAATGCTCTGGCAGTCCTAAATGTATGCTACCAGCCCAATCCTCTCGATAATGGGAAATGGTCCCACGTATCTCGGGGCTAATTTCCCTTTCTTCCTGAACCTCATCACTCCTTTCATAGGAGATACACGTAGTAACACTTGGTCCCCCACATTAAACTCCCGAAAGAACCGTTTCGCATCGGCGTAGCTTTTCCGCCTATCCTGGGCTACTCGAATGCGACTCCTGATCATCTCAATCCTCGCGGAGGTTTTCTGAATCACCTCTGGTCCTGGCAACTTGTTATCCCCCACCTTGAGCCAACAAGATGGGGAACGACAAGGCCTGCCATATAAAGCCTCAAATGGGGCCATGCCAATCGCGAACTGATAAGAGTTATTATAAGAAAACTCTACCAGTGGAAGGTGTGGCTCCCAACCTCCTCCAAAATCAAGAACACACATGCGTAGCATATCCTCCAACATCTGATTAGTACGCTCTGTTTGTCCATCTGTCTATGGGTGATAAGCTGAACTCAACCTCAACTCAGTACCCATAGCCTCCTGAAAGCTCTCCCAGAAACGTGACACGAAAATCTTATCTCTATCTGACACAATATTCAGGGGCACCCCATGTAATCTGACAATCTCAGCAATGAACAACTGAGCATACTGACCCGTGGTATAGTCTGTTCGCACCGGCAAAAAATGAGCCACCTTGGGCAAACGGTCTACAATCACCCAGATAGAGTCATGGCCCCGCTGTGAATTAGGCAACCCTGTAATAAAATCCATGGAAATACTTTCCCACTTCCACGCGGGTACTTCCAATGGCTGAAGCAACCCTGACGGTTTCTGATGGTCCACCTTTACCAGCTGGCAGGTAGAACTCTTGGACACGAACTCAGCAATGTCCTTCTTCATCCCACTCCATCAGTATTGTCACCTCATATCCTGGTACATCTTATCTCCTCCAGGATGTACTGCAAATCGGGACCCATGAGATTGAGTCATCACTGCATGACGTAATTCTGCTCCTTCTGGAACCACCCATCTCCCATTAAACCTAAAAACCCCATCAGAACTAACAGAATAGGACTCAGCACCCTCGGCTAAAAGTCGTACAATCTGCTCCTGGAAAAATGGGTCTGTGGTCTGTGCCTATATCACCCTCGTAACAATCTCGGGTGTCCCTGTCATAACAGATATGAAGGAACTGGCTAATGTGTCCTGGTGAACCAATTCCTTCCAGTTTTCTTTCCAGATGTCCGCTACATCGTCTACCGGTATACGGCTCAACGCATCAGCAACTACGTTGGCCCTCCCCGGATGATACTGTATGTCGAACTGATAGTCCTTCACAAACTCTAACCATCTGCACTGACGCATATTCAGCTCTCACTGAGTGAACAGGTACTGCAGTGACTTGTGGTCTGTGAACAAGCGGAATTTCTCCCCCAAAAAATAGTGCCTCCATATCCTCAATGCAAAAATGATCGCTGCTAACACCAGGTCGTGGGTGGGGTAATTCTTCTCATGCGTCTTAAGCTTGCAGGAGGCAAAAGATATAGCCTTCTCCTTCTGCTGAAGTACTCCCCCAAGTCCCCATAAAGAGGCATCGGTGTAAACCAGGTACTCCACACCCGGCTTCGATAAAGCAAGGACTGGTGCTGAAGTAAGCTTGTCTTTCAGCTCGTCGAAAGCCAATTGACAAGTATCATCCCAAACATATGGTACCCCTTTTGCGAGTCAGGTTTGTCAATGGACCCGCTATTTTGGAGAATCCCTGAATGAATCTCCTGTAGTATCCGGCTAACCCCAAGAAACTACGCACTTCCGTCAGTGTCGTGGGCTGTCCCCACTCCCTCACCGCTGACACTTTACTCGGGTCAACTGCTATCCCCTCTCATAAACAACATGCCCCAAGAACTGTACTTCTCGCAACCAGAATTCGCACTTCTCGTACTTAGCATACAACTGATGCTCTCGTAGAGTCTGAAGAACCTATCTCAAGTGCTCGGCATTCTCCTCCTCGGAATGTGAATATATCAAAATGTCATCTATGAAGACGATGACAAACTGATCCAAGGACTCTCTCTGAACACTCGGTTCATTAAGTTCATGAACACGACTGGAGCATTTGTGAGGCTGAATGGCATCACTCTGAACTCGTAAGACCCATATCTCGTCAAGAAGGTAGTCTTTGAAACATCCTACTCCCTAATACGTAGCTGATGGTATCCCGACCTCAGATCTATATTCGAAAGGAAAGTTTCTCCCCATAGCTGGTCTAACAAATCATCGATTCGAGACAACGGATACTTATTCCGTATCGCGACCTTGTTCAACTCCCATTAGTCCACACATAACCTCAGTGAACCATCTCTCTTTTTCACAAACAGAACTGGAGCGCCCCAAGGTGAGATACTTCTGCGAATGAAGCCATGACCTAACAGTTTCTCTATCTGATCTCGTAATTCTCGCATCTCTGCCGGAGCCATATGGTATGGAGCGCATGCTATCGGTCTAGTATCCGGTGATAAATCTATGACAAAGTCTATCTCTCGACTGGGAGGTTGGCCTGGTATCTCCTGAAATACATCGAAATTCTCATGAACAACTGGAATCGAGTCTAAGGGAATCACAACCTCCTTAGAGGTATCCTCCTCTATATAATATAAATGAGCAGTCGAGCCTCCCTATGGGCGAGGTATCGCCACTACAAACATCTCTTGCCACGGAATGGCAAAGGCAATACTCCCACCGAAACAATCAATCATGGCTCTGTAAGCTGCGAGCCAATCCATACCGATAATAACGTCATGCTCATGCATATCTAAGACTAACATGTCTGCAGGTAACACCAAGCTACCAATATCTACCCCCACACCCTGGCATATAAAGAAAATAAGCGACTCACTCCCCAGTGGTGAGTCTACACACGTTATAGTGCTCTCTGCTGTGGCTAATAACCCTAAGGCCTTCGCAAAATGCGTAGCTATAAAACAATGCGTCGCCCCAGTATCAAATAAAACCCGACCCATAGTACCATGGATAGAAAACATACCCTCAATCGCGGGCGATGCCTGTGGAGCTGCTGCCTGGTGGACGTTGTAGACACGTCTATACTGTAACTGCCCCTGCTGCACTGGAGCTGCTGGAATGGCTGGTAGGGCCGGTACTTGAGATGGGGCTAGGAGGGTGGCTGGAAAAAGTGGCCTCTGTGGCTCGTTACGGGAACCCTGCTGCTGTGGGGCCCTCTCACCCTCTGGGCAATCTTGGCACTTATGGCCATGCTTTTCGCACACAAAACATCGACCTCTGAAGTTACTCCCCCTCTGACCCTGCTACTGTCGGTGTCGGCCTTGCTGGCCTTGCTGACTTGGGACTTTATTCCTCTCTAGGCAATTCTGACAACTATGGTCTTTCCTGCCGCATCGGAAACACTTCTCTCGAGACTGCTTCGCTTCACCACGTTGTTGACTAGCCTCACTTTTTCCTTGGTCTTGCTGACTTTGTGGGGAAATTTGCGAAAAAACTATGTCAGGGTGAGGACAATCCCTCCACTTGTGACCCGGCTGTACACATTTATAACGGAGTTCCAAAATTCTTCGCTGGTCGGATTGTAGTTTATCTCCAGTCTGATTCGGACAAGATTGACGTTTGTGATCGTCCATTCAACAACTGAAACACCTCTTTGTGATTCCATTCTGAATCTGACTTCGTTGGACCCGACACTTTTGGCCCTTTTTATTACTTTTGTCACTTCTGGAACTGACTCGATCTTGGGTGGTTTGTTGTCGCAATTTTGGTACCTTCGGACAATTGTCAGCTTTAGTCACATGCATTAGGTTAACCTCTCTAGATCTTTTGCCTCCTTTAAGCTGTATGCTGCGTTCTTGGTACTGTAAAACTGCAGTGGTAACTGCTTGTGCCACAATGCCCGCAAACTCGGCGATTGGTACCCTCTTCGGAGACACCTGAGGCGTGAGTTTTCCTTCCTCATTAACTTCCCCAATGGTATTAGCTTGTTCTTCCTGACGGGCCATCTGAAAGTTTTAAAAAATTAAATCAGAATAAGTTTAATATTCATATCGACAAGTGGCAGAAGCACGAATTTCCAACACATAAAGACGAATACAACATTCCTAATGATAGGGCTCTATAGCAAAAATGTTAAGCTGAAAGCGAAATAAGTTGTACAGATCCTAAGGACACTAGAACCTAATGCTCTGATACCACCTGTGACACCCCGCCTAATTAAATACCGGGCGATCACTCCTTTATTAAATTAAAATCAAGGTGAACAGTTGGTTCATTCTTAGCATCACTGTCGTAAAAACGACCTTTCCAAATTAAACACCCTAATTAATTAAGCTAAGTGTCAAAACCATTTTTAAACATTTTTTTCCAAAATTTATTTTGAAAACAAAGATTTAATTATTTACAACAATACAATATTTAAAGAATCACACCACAATAATCCTGGAACATATAATCCAAATAATTTAAACATTCAATAACTAAATCCCAACATTAAAACTTAAGGTAAAACGTCCAGGCAGTAATAAATCCCAAAGTAACAATACTAAAAATAACTGAATCACAAAGTCCAAATAAACAACTAGATGATGGAAAGGGCGACACATGCCCCACTAAATGAATATGCTAGGAGTGGAGTCAAATAAATGAAGTCGTCCAAGCAAGAGGCCTGCAACTCCCACCTAAGCTGCAGCACGTTCCTTCCAAGGGATCCTAAGAAAGACGCCCATGTGGCTGGGAACCTGTAATATATACATATATATACAAGAGAGAAAGAGAAATAGAAACGGGTCAGATCCCGATAGTGTATATGATTTAAAATTCGTTTAGCAAGTAATTAAAATGTTTACAGGCCAATGCAACAACATATTAGTGCGACACTCTCTTGAGAAATTCTCACTTCTCTTCTAATGTGCACGCCTATCGTACTAACCTTCCCAACGGATTATCTATCTTATACCCCACTAAACGTCCCAATGATTTAACTATCTTAGGTTACTCGTAAGATTTAAAATTGAACGATATAGTTGTTTAAAAGGAAGATTTCATTTAGTAACGAAGCTCCCATTTTAACTTTATTTATTAATAAAGTTTCCCAGTGTCATATTATACTTTTTCAAAACAAGTATTTCCAATTTGAGTCATCATACATGTCTTACTTACCATATCACAGTATGCAGTTCCAAATTTAAGAATTTCATATATATATATTAACTACTCGTATAATATATATATATTCTAACAGTACCCCACATAAAAACTATGGTGCGGGCATACTCTACTATCCAATCCACGTATCACTCGTACTAAGGGAAATACAAATTCGGAATCACTCTCGAACTGTATTATCACATACACAAACAATATTGAGGCGAAGAATAGATTCCAAGTCTCTAAGAGGATGGCACATGCCCGCGTCTCTTAGGACCGTCTGAACTATCAATTCGATAGCCTGTACTAAGGATATTTATCTTCTAGGGTACGAGTCAATATCCCCCATAAAGGTCCCATCGAGATAAGACTATCCCAGCGCGGTAACCTCAGGGATAGCAAGTATCATGGGCATGATTTTCACACATAGATAGTATATGCATACACAATCATATAACTATACTAATATTACCATATCAATTTTAGGTACATCTCAAATCCCATAGTTACGACATTTATCCTCATATCTCATTGTTAGTTATCACGTATAACGGTTCGTCTCTAACTTTAATTTGAGGTATCATTCCAACTTACTACGTAACACTCATGGACTCTATCATCCCAAGTATAAAAATTCAGTAGGTATTCATCTATTTTCCATTGTAACCATTTTACGTAATCTCTCCCTTTAATACAAAATTTAATCGTCCCTTAGGTATAAACACTCCAAAAATATAGATTTCGCCTTACATTAAAGGTCTCCTATTTATTAATAAATCCTACTGGTCATCTTTATCTCCCAAAACATTTTAATAAGGGTGTCTAAGGATTATTTATCATTAAATTGAATTCAACTAATTTAAAAAAGGAAAATATGAGTCTGCCAGAAGGGGTCGATCGATCGAGGTCTGGGGCTCGATCGATCGAACCTTCGATCGATCGAAGCTCTTGGCTCGATCGATCGATCAAGCAGGTATGGCGAATTCTGCAGTTACCAGTTACGGGTTTTCTCACATAACTCCATCCAAATCCAAACTTTTCATCCCCAAACGTCCAGAAATTTATACTACTAATAATATAAATCCATTCCATACATCTTTTACGTAAAGCATGCAAATTTCCATTAATAATCATGGATTAACAAGCTCAAAATTCATGTAAATCTCAAGAACCCTAGAAATCTCTTTAACATGGTTCTAATCAATCTTTTCCATAATGTTCTTCTTCTAAAACAACAAAATTTCGTTGTTTAATCCTCTACATGTGAAGGGGTTTCCAGAATACCATTTAAACCATTACTACATGCGATTTCCTATTTCAAATTTTGGGTTTTCTTCCATAAAACTCATCCTAATCATCCCTAGACTAACATGAGTGATGCATTAACGAAATAAGCAAGATAAACACTTGCCTGGGATTTTCGACGTTATGGTTTGGTGATGAATTTGGTGTGGTTGCGTTCCCCGTCGCGCGATCTACGTGGTGGTGGTGGTGGTGGTGGTGCAACCGGGTGAATCGTTGGCGTTGGATTGCTTGGAAAAGCCTCTCCTTCCCTCTCCTATGGCCGTCACTTGTCTTTGGTTGTTCTAACCCTAGAATACAACCTTAGACATCTGATATATCCCTTGAATTTTCGTGGGTTTAATTACCCAAAACTGTAAAATGTCCAAAATGCCCTCCTGGGGTACTAATTAAGCCTAAAAACGGCCCGAGACCCAAACTAAACCCCCGGGTACACTTTTCTGACTATCTCGACCCTTCCGGACACATTGGCGCACTCAAAACGACCGTATGAGCGACTTATAATATATTTACTTTTATTCATCTATATTTACTTTTATTCATCCATATTTAGTCCCGACGCGACACGGGCGCGTCCCGACTCAAAATTTCAAAATTATCATTTTATTCACTCATGACATTCAATATAACCAATATTTTATATTACTTTGCTCATTAGTAATATTCAACAAGTTTCCCATAATTACTAACTCTCAGCACGTTAATAATTATAACATAATTAATTTTCGGATTTTTATTAAATAATTAATTCACATTAAATTTAATAAATCCCCAAATTAATATAGCATAAAAATACGGGGTATTACAGTAGGGACCTTAAAATTTTCTTTACAACTCGGTTGTCGGGTATTTTCTCTCCCAAGTTAAAAGATGAATTAACAATATCGGAAAGTCTAGCATAAGATTCATCAAAAGTTTCTTTTTCATTCATTTTGATAGTTTCAAATTGAGTGGTGAGGTTTTGGAGTTTCGAAGCTTTAACGACACTTGTACCTTCGTGAGTGCGTTGTAAAATATCCTAAGCTTCTTTAGCGGTCTCACACGTCATAATGCGTCGAAATTCATCCGGTGTGACACCGCTACACAAGGCATTTAAACCACGGGAATTAAAATTAGAAAGTTTAAATTCACCCTCACTCCATCTATCGGCGGGTTTGGGAATATGCTCCTTATCTACTAACTGAGTAGGGACCACCCATTAACAACAGACATCCAAACTCTCTCGTCGATAGATTTTAGTACCGATTTCATACTCGCTTTCCAATACACGTAATTAGAACCATCGAAAATAGGAAATTTTGAAAATGGGGAAATTTTCATTTTAGCTAAAAATTATTTAAAGGATCTTAACGAAATAATTTATCACTTTGGCTCTGATACAAATTTCAAGTCACCCGAGGGGCCCCCTTTTTAATTACTCACAGAAATATTATGTTTTCTTTTATGAAAATCGATGCGGAAGCGTACGATGGTTCACAAAAACAAACAAACACCAAATTTTAATTTCTATTTCACATTAAAATTAAACCGAGTGAAATTAATTAAAACACACACTCATTTACTTAAACCAAGTTAATTAATCCAAGTCCTAGAATTTGCCTAAGTCATATTTATTAACATATCCAAATTAGGCTAAACCAGTTTTAACAATAGAGTTGAATTAAATAAACAATTATCCAAATTTAATCAGCACCCAATTAAATTAAGTGTGACAATTAAAACCATTTTATCTTGAATTATCCTAAGAATGAGTTCTAAGTTATTAAGCAAGATAAAATTAAATCAATCACACTACGCCGTGATGTACGAGGAAAAACCCAAGACGGGAAACAACTTCGGATGGCCCTAGCCTCAAATCCACTAAGTACAGAATTATATTTACAAGACAGATGACTTACTTCCTCAACTCGAACCTCTCAAGCCTTGATGCATCTTCTTGTAACCACCTCTTCCTAACGGATAACCACGGAGCTCCACCGCAATCTTGGACTCATCAATTGGACAATAGGTACACCGTCAACCACACGTGGTATCTTTTACCACATGAGAATGCTGCAGCAAAATGAACTCTTCTTCTTTGAGGGATATAGAAGAAAACCTAAACTTCTCTTTAAACAAATGTAGCGATAAACCGATGCCAAAATGCTCCAAGCAAAGTATATGTATATATGAACTTGGAAGAAACAAATATGGGTGTAAAAAGAGTGGTAAATAATTTTCTCTTTGAAAATTAACACTCAAAACATGATCTTTTTCTTTAAACAGTTTTTCTCTCAAAAAACTCTCTAGGAGTTAGAAGGATATGAAAAAGATAAGTTACAAACTTTGGTTCCCGCACTATAATAATCTGTCAAAAGTTAGAGGGGTAAGGAAGTGGGAAACATGGGTAAAAACTGCTAAAAACTGTTCCCGCAAGGAGTCTAGTTCGAACGACATTTCGTTCAAACGAAATCTCGTTCGAACGAGACTTCTAACGAAGTTCAAGATTGAACTCGTTAGAAATCTCGTTGGATATCTCGTTCGAACATAAGGTTTGTTCGAACGACATATCGAACGGCATTTCAAAGGCCTATATTGGGAACTCGTTGGTAAACTCGTTCGAACGACATCTGGTTCGAACGAAAAACTCGTTCGAATGACATATCGAACAATCTTCCAGAAATTCATAAATTTTGATTTTAGCCCAGAAACTTTATATACTTTTATTTTAAAGTTTGATAAAATCTTTCTGAAATTAAAACAACAGTTTTAAATCACCCAACACCCAAATAAACTTGTTCCAGGCTCCTATATATATATGTAATGCATTCATACCTTGGGAGCATGGAACTACTGTTGATGACGTTGAAACGAGGCACACAAACCACGGCTTTTGATGAAGCTTTATACTTTTTATCGCTATGTCTTCAACTAAACACACCATAGGCTTGAGCAGGTACACTTGAACACTATCCTATGACATAAACATTTCTTGCCTGGAATTGAGCCAAAACTACAAAGTACTCAATTAGAAATTTTTGTCCTTACAAATCTCCCCCTTTGGCTATTCCGGGACAAAAACCAACAAAAAATCCTAAAGGTTCGTCAAGCTCTACTAGACTAATAAAAAGTCCCACCCAAGAATAAAAATACAATGCTTGACTCAAACAACCCGAAGGATCAAAAATCTTTGCCGTTGAAGGTTGACGCTTTATAAAATAATTCTTCCTGCACACTTAAGCAAACACATTACACGCGATCTTGTAAAAACTGCCAAAAACTGTTCCCGCCGGGCGTCTCGTTAGAACGACATTTCGTTCGAACGAAATATCGTTCGAACGATACTTCTAAGGAAGTTACAGATTGAACTCATTAGAAATCTCGTTGGATATCTCGTTCGAACATAAGGTTCGTTCGAACGACATATCGAACGACATTTCAAAGGCCTATATTGGGAACTCATTGGCAACTCATTCGAACGACACATGTTCGAACGAAAAACTCGTTCGAACGACATATCGAACGAACTTCCAAAAATTCATAAATTTTGATTTTAGCCCAGAAACTTTATATACTTTTATTTTAAAGTTTGATAAAATCTTTCTGAAATTAAAACAACAGTTTTAAATAACTTAACACCCAAATAAACTTGTTCCAAGCTCCTATATATATATATATATATGTAATGCATTCATACCTTGGGAGCATGGAACTACTGTTGATGACGTTGAAACGAGTCACACAAACCACGGCTTTTGATGAAGCTTTATACTTTTTGCCGCTACGTCTTCACCTAAACACATCATAGGCTTGAGTAGGTACACTTGAACACTATCCTATGACATAAACATTTTTTGTTCGGAATTGAGCCTAAACTACAAAGGACTCAATTGGAAATTTGTGTCCTTACACTCCCATCTTATCCAATGAAACTTATTACCAAAATTATTGTTGACTCCCAAAAAGAAAGAATGAATTAACTGATTAATGGATTTGAGGACAAGTTTTGGTGGACTTAAAGCCATTAAAGAATACAGTGACATAGGTGTAAGAACAAATTGGATCAAGGTTACCCTTCCTCCCATTGACAATAATTTAGATTTCCAACGGTTAATTTTTGAAGAAATCTCTTGGACAAGAGGATCAAAATGAATAGCTTTATTCCTACCATTAAAAAGTACGATGCCTAAATATTTTAGAGGCTCCAATTCATTTTGTACCCAGTGATTTCTGCAATTTGTATTCTAGATCCATAAGAACTTTAGAACTTATCTTAAAGAAACATTTCTCCTTGCTTATAAGTTTACAAGACTCGTCTTCATAGCTCTTTAATAAAGACATTAAAGGCTTAAGAATTATCTTTAAACCCCTGGTAGAAATGATGATATCACCTGCATAACATAAGTGACTAATCATAGGACAATTTATTGCATGAAAGAAAGGAATAATAGAACCATTGGTCATATTAGCATCTAATCCTCTACTAAATGCTTCTGCCATAATAATAAAGAGGCTTGGGGTTATGAGGTCCCCTTTCATTAAGCCTCTTGCAGGATGAAAGAATACCCTGAATTGGCCATTAATTTAATTTGAAAACTAAGTAGAGGGCATGAATCTCCATATTAAGTCTATAAAAGCCTCAAAAAAACCAAAAGCTCTTATAGTCTTAATAATGAAAATCCATGAAGCCCTATGATGTGCTTTAACCATATCAAGCTTAATAATCACATTTCCACCCTCCACCTTTCTATCTATTAGAGACATCATTTTTTGGACCAACAAGATATTATCTTGAATGAATCTACCCTTAACAAAACCAGACTGATTAGGAGAAATCAACTTTGTAAGAAGAGGGCTTAACCTTGAATTCAGAATCTTTGAAATCACCTTGTAACTGAAGTTGCATAAACTTATGGGCCTAAAATCCTTACAAAGATTTAGTCTGCTAACTTTAGGAATCAAGCATATTTGAGTATAACTCCATGATTTAGGAATGTCTACTCCCAAAAAGAAGTCTTGGATGGCATTAGTGAGCTTCACTTTGATAGTGTCCCATCACTTGATATAGAAGAATCCATTGTATCCATCAGCTCCAGCAGTACTATTTTGATTCAATTCCTTGATTGCCTTTATGATTTCTTCTTCTTATGGAACTGCAACTAACTTGCTATTATTGATTTATGAAATTACTTTTGGAATATGCTTGAGAATGTCTTTATCTTATAATGGACCTGCAGTAAATAAATTTGAAAAATAATAATTGAAAATATTAGAAATGACATTTTGATTCTCCTGTAGACTGCCTTCCTCATCTTTGATAGAGTGAATCCGGAGCCTCCTTCTTGATACTTAAACATGAGCATGGTAGAGCTTGGTGTTTCTATCCCCATTTCCAATTGATATGCCCTATATGTACCTAACAGCTCAGAGACATCTACCTCGTCCAGGGAGATGGCCGAGGTTAGAAGGTCCCCAGATTGGCAACCAGCGGTCTCGTCCTAAGCAAGGTCAGCCATAGCCAACGTTACTAGTTGCCTCGCAGTCAGACAACAGCTGAGGTCTTCATTATCCATGGGGGAAGTTATTCATCACTTCGTCCAGATCCGACATCACGTTTAACTTATACAGAAAGCTCGGCTAGATATAAGCAGAGGAAGTAAGGACTACACCATCATCATAACCAACCTCGGTTGAGAATCAACCGATGTTCCAAACCTGCTCCTATATAACCCCGGCCCAGACCAACATCATAACTCCACTTGTCTTACCTCGGCTTTATATGAGCCGAGGCCATCATAAATAATCTCGAATTGGGCAACAGTTAGACTTCGCCAACCTTGTACTCTTCCAGGCCGAGGTTGGTATCAATCGAAGACAGCCGAGCCTTTACTCGCATGTGTGGCTGGGAACACGTGTACTAAAATCAGTTGTAATAAATCAATCCCATCACGTGGGGGAATATTTCATCATCATTCTCTACATGTGACAGTGATAGATGTCTTCATCAGATTGGCTAGATCAACACACACATGCTCATGGCATATATAGGGGGTGCATTACACCCCCCACACACTATATATACTTGCCTTCTCCTACTTGGATAAATATACGAAATTAACAACCCTAAATAAAACTCTATCCAAATATACAGTACAGAGTGAAAGCTTGAGATATTGCATCTATGGCCATTGGAGACTTTATTCAGTGATATTTCTCACACACACTCACAGTGGATGTAGGCCAGATTGGCTGAACCACTTATATATCGGTGTTCATCCTCTTCTCATCACCTCCTTCTACTATATATCTAAATACTCTTATGCTACCATTGTTAACAGTGAATTAAGATTACAAATACTTTGAAGGGTGGTGCTATTTCCAGCATCATCATTTTGGCGTCGTCTATGGGAACGAGAAGCTTTCTCTTCCTCTTTTTTTGCTTAACCTCATCGGAGACTCTGGTGGTGAACCAGGCCTCACCCCTTATGTGAGTTATTTCACCAGTAAAAGAGGTCCTTTAAGGTATTAAGCTCATTAACTACAAAAGCTCTTTAGTGTTGACGTATGGCACCAGAATTACCACCGCCTCTTCCTCTGCCTAGTACTGGAGGGCCTAGTTCCAGTCAGGCACCGCCTTAGTCCGAAATAGCAGCAGCCTTGAGGTCTTTGGCTGTAACGCAACAAGAAATGAAGGAGAAATTTGCATAACTCAGTGAAAATATGATGAGACCACCTAGGGTCTCACCGGATATGATTACTCTGATGGCTGTTCAACCCCATCCTGAAGCTAGGGGTCCACCCCAGGCACCGCGAAAGGACCAACCTACACCTAGTGGAGGAGGGATGTTGCTGACCCTAGGCGTTTGCGCTTGGGGAGGCAAGGACACCCTTACCCTGAGGATAGGTACGATGATTTGGAGGCGGAAGAAGTTTCAAAAGATTTTTGGGAGCCATATGAGGTTAAAATAACACAGTTTGTCCTATCCAGCAGAGCCGAGGTTGTGGAGGTGGAAGAGGTGAAGAAGCTCAGTAAAGAGGATAAGATTTTAATCGATTGAAAGGCTAGGCCTAGTAAATGACTTAAGATAGAGGTTATCAAGGTCGAAAAGTGCAACCAAATAACAAAAGGAAGAGGGGCAATGTTGAATCAAGGCCGACCCCACATAGGAAGAGGTAGAGACCAGGAAGAGGTCAACAGCCGATGTTGTGTGGTGGCTGGGGAACCCTCAGTCAAACCCTTAGAGGTGTCTGGGGACAACCTCAGCCAGGCCGACATTACTAGGCCATGGAATGACTCCATCTAGCGTCTTGAAGAAAAGATAAGAGGTCTCATCAAAATTCGGGACCCGCTGCAAATAGGTTTCTCAGAAGGCTCCCCATTCCTGGCTAATATAGTGAGTTTTCAAACCCCTACCAAGTTTAAACCGCCCACGGTGTCTACTAAGTATGATGGTAGCAACAACCCTGTACATCATATTAAGATGTACCAGTCAACGGCAGATATTTATTCAATATCGAATGAGATGAAGTGTTGATCCTTCTCCGAGACTTTGACGGGAGCAGCACACATCTAGTTTACTTCTCTTTTGAAGAATTCAATTAAGAACTTCAAGGGCTTGGCTGAACGATTCATTCACAATTTCTATTTTGAGGTAAGACCTTAAAATAAGACCACCCATCTGTTATATGTCAAGCAAGGCAAGAACGAGAGCCTAAGAGACTACATCGCCAGATTCAACAAATAAAAACTTAAGGGGGAAGACTACGAAGAGAATATAGCCATGACCGCCCTCATAGAAGGTCTTCAGAAAGGGAAGTTGTTGTGGACAATTGCGAAAGACCCTCCCAAGTCCATGGCAGAGCTATTGGCAACTACGGGGAGGGTCATGAATGCTGAAGGGGCCATGGCCAAAAAGTACGAGGATGAAAACGATGGTAGCAGCGGGAAGTTCCAAAGAAAGAAGGATAGAAAGAATAGGTCAGCTGACGATAAGTTTTCACACTATACCCCTCTAATTATGAGCTGCGAACACATCCTTAATGAGATCAAGAATGACCGATCTCTGAGATGGCCAAAAAAACTGAAGGCTCCTACGCATAAGAGGAACAAGAACTTGTGGTACGAATTCCACTAAGACCATGGCCATGTTATAGACAAGTTCTTCATCTTAAAGGATGAGATCGAGAAGATGTTGAAATACGAAAAGTTAAGGAAGTATATTGAGGGCAAGGCTCCTAAGAGGGGAAGAGATGACCTTAAAAAGAAGAGAAATGATAGATGTCGTGATGATACCCCAGCAAGAAGAGACAATGACTCGGATGATGATGATGAAGATGATTTAGACCTCCCACCAAAAGATGACAACACCCCAGTGAAGAGGGTTGGTATGATCTCCTTTGGTGTTAGCACCATATGAAGATGGCTCGCAGGGGTGGTTCTAAAGTGGCTGACCAAAAATCTCATGTGGTAGAGTCTAAGTCAGTGGCCAAACTTGAAGCGATAAATCTGACGTCTTTCGAGACAATGCAGAAGAGAAAGAAGGTGGATATGGACACTCTTATAGTCGAGTTCTCCCGACTTGACTTCAAAGGCATCCTATCTACACATGATGACCCTTTGGTAATCACAACAAGAGTGCATGGATGAGAGGTACAGAGAATTCTTATAAATGGAGGAAGTTCAGCAGACGTGATGTTTTGGCCCTGCTTCAAAAGCCTAGGCCTTAGCACAGCTAGGCTGGTACCATATCATCATCCCTTAATAGGCTTCAGCGGTGAAAAGGTCCATCCGTTGGGCATATATGAGATGGACATGCAAATGGGCGATGAGTGGCCTAAGAGGTTGACCCGAAAGATTAATTTTTTCATTATGGATGAAAATTTCTTCTCAACCTATAACCGCATCATAGGAAGAGTAGCCCTAAAGGAGTTCGAGGATGTGCCGTCGACGGTCCACCAGATGCTAAAATTCTCGACCCCCTATGGGGTAGGTGAAATGCAGGGTGACCAAACCATAGCACGAGAATGCTACTTCAAATCAACCGAAGAGAGAGAGACCCCTAAGAGAGCAGCTACCACGTATAACATTGATACATTTGACCGTAGAGATGAAACAAAATTGAAGAAAGGAGAAGTCGCAAAAGAGGTAGAATCCATCGTCCTCAATGAGGACGAACCGAAAAAAATTATCCCGGTTGACAAAGCCTTAAAAGCGAAGATCAAGGAAGAGCTGATAAACTTCTTGAGGAAGAGGCCGAGTGTCTTCGCTTGGAGTCATGCGGACATGACTGGCATCAACCCTGAGGTTATGTGCCATAAACTTAACATGACTAAGGGTTCTAGGCCAATCAAACAAAGATGGAGAGTTTACTCTATGGAGAAGTACGACGTCATCCAAGAAGAAGTCGAAAAGTTGGAAGAGGCTGAGTTTATCAAGGAAGTCATATATCCGGAGTGGTTATCAAACGCGGTTATTATGCCCAAAGCCAACGGAAAATGGAGGATGTGCATAGATTTTACTGACCTGAACAAGTCTTGACCAAAAGACAGCTATACCTTACCTCGGATCTATCAGATGGTAGAGGCCACTACAGGGCATGAGCTCATGAGCTTTATGGATGCGTATTCAGGTTACAACCAGATCTTCATAGATGCTAAAGACTCAGAGAAGACAACCTTCATCACTGACAAAGGGACATATTTCTACAAGGTTATGGCCTTCGGATTGAACAATGCATGGGCAACACATCGACGTCTTGTGAATAAGATGTTTGAAAATCAAATAGACAAGACTGTGGAGGTGTATGGAGACGATATGTTGACGAAGAGCTTAAAAGCCTGCACTCACGTGGCAGACCAAGAAAAGACCTTTAATACCATGGACATGTACAGAATGAAACTCAATCCCGCAAAGTGTGTCTTCGGGGTAGGAGTTGGGAAATTTCTTAGATTCATAGTTAATCAGAGGGGAATAGAGGCGAACCCTGAGAAAATCTAGGCTTTGCTCGACATGAAGACACCAAGGAGTATCAAGGACATTCAGAGGCTCACTGGAAGAGTAACTGCACTCAACAGATTTGTTTCCAGAGCGACGGACAAGTGTCTTTCGTTCTTTAAGGTGCCCAGAAAGGCCTTCGAATGGGACAAAGAGAGTGACGATGCTTTTAACTAACTCAAGTCCTACCTCAGATCCCCCTTGCTCTTATCTCGGCCCATAGTGGGAGAGAAATTATATGTTTATCTAGCAGTCTCTAAGTCAGCTATAAGTTCAGCCATAGTACGGGAAGGCGTTGGGGTCCAAAGACCAGTATACTTCAACAGTAAGGCCTTTAAAGGGTCTGAACAGAACTATCCTCGGATGGAAAAGTTGGCCTATGCTTTGATACATGCTTCGAGGAAGATGAAGCGCTACTTTCAAGAACATTCTATGGTCATCCTCATTGACTACCCACTAAGACAAGTCCTCCACAAACCTGAGAAGTCGGGTAAATTGATGACATGGGCCCTTGAGTTGGGAGAGTATGACCTTACTCATCAGCCTAGGGTGGCCATTAAAGGGTAGGCACTTGTAGATTTTGTTACTGAGTTCACCTGGGAAGAGACTGAGGTTGAGAATAACCTAGAGACTGCAGAGGGATCAAATAGCAACGTCTTTCGAGACCCGAAAGAGATTATATCCAAGAGAGCCAGAAACATAATAGTTGAGAATGAGGAAGATCGGTACCTCTTCAAGCAAGGAATCGTGTTAGAAAGGAGCTTTTCATCAGAAAAAGATATTTGGAACCTCTTTATTGACGGGTCTTCTTGCAAAAGTGGAAGTGGTGCAGGGCTAATACTTTCAGCTCCAGATGGTACCAACATGGAATATGCCCTAAGGTTTAACATTTGAAGGCATCAAACAACGAGTCAGAATATAAGGCCATGATAGCAGGCCTCTCCTTGGCAAAGACCCTTAGAGTAAGATGAATCCTACTTCATAGTAACTCAAAGTTAGTTGTTAACCAAGTGTTGGGGGTTTATGAGGCTAAGGATGAAAGGATGGCTAAATACTTGAAGAGGGTAAGAATGATACTAAAAGGTTTCGAAGAGGTAAAGATGAAGAGAATACCTCGGCAAAATAATAGCGATGTAGATGCACTAACAAGGTTGGCTTCAGCAACAAGGACAGACATTAGAAGGACAGTTCCAATCGAGATCCTGCCCAAGGCGATGATTGAAGAAGAAGAGGTTAGTAACCCTTACCTCAATTTGAACCTAGGGGACTCATGGATGGACCCCCTTATCAGATATATCAGAGAGGTAGAACTGCCAAAATTAAAGCTAGAGAGTAGGAAACTAAGGTACAGAGGTGCAAAGTTCTCAATAATAGGAGATATCCTATATAAGAAGGGATTTCTATTACCTCTCCTCAGATGTGTTCATCCCATAAAAGTTCCCCGTGTCCTACAAGAGGTATACGAGGGTTCTTGCTCCAGTCACATAGGAGGAAGACCTTCGGCCAAGAGGATTATTAGGCAAGGATACTGGTGGCCGACCTTGGCCAATGATGCTGCAGCCTACGTGAAGAGGTACGACAAATGTCAGAGATTCTCCACTATCTCCAATTAACCTCATCAGCCGATGACATCAATCAGTTCCCCTTAGCCATTCGCAGTATGGGGGATTGACTTGGTGGGCCCCCTGCCAAGGACTGTAAATAATTACCAATTTCTGATAGTTGCCATTGATTACTTCTCCAAATGGGTAGAGGTCAAGCCGATGATCACGATTACAGAGAAGAGGACCTTCCAATTTATCTGGAAGAACATCATATGCAAACATGGCCTCCCAAACACCGTCATCTCGGACAACAGAACCCAGTTCACGAATTCTTCCTTAGAAAAATATTGTGAAAGAGTTGGGATAAATCAATTTTTCTCTTCTCCTGTCCAACCTTAGGCAAACGATCAGATCGAAGTCACAAACAGAAAAATCCTCGATAGGATCAAGAAGATGTTAGAAGAAGCCAAGGGAAGATGGACTGAAGAGGTTTATGTTGTGTTATAGGCTTAAAGAACAATGGCTAGGACACCAACAAGGGAAACCCCATTTATGTTAGCACATGGCTCAGAGGCCGTCATACCAACAGAAGTATGACTCCCTACTCATAGGGTTCATAACTATGATCTTGAGAAGAATGGAGAGGAGAGAAGACTTGACCTAGATTTGATTGAAGAGGGAAGGGAAGACGCAGAGATCAGATAGGAAGCTTACCAGCAGAGAACAACAAAGTTCTACAATCAAAGGGTAAAATCAAGAACCATAGCCATGGGAGACCTAGTGCTGAAGAAGACGTTGCAGAAGGCAAACAAGCTTCACCCAAATTGGCATGGTCCTTATAAAGTGATTGAGGAGGTTGTACCCGTGACGTAAAGGCTAGAAAACCTTGAATGGGAACCTTTCTCCAATCCTTGGAATGCTGATCATTTAAAAAAGTATTACATATGATGATGCATGAGTTTTTATATAAATGTATCATCTTATGAAGAGATTATTAATGAGAAGATCAGTTCCCATGTCAATTCTTGGTTCGTTATGTTGTAGTGGTAAAATTTAGTTATGAGGATAATATCTTAGTTGATGACCTCAGACCTTATAACATCATAATTTGGTGATAAGGTCTGAGGAGAGACATCATGCTTTGATGACCTCGGACCTTATAACATCATTATTTGGTGACAAGGTCTGAGGTGAGACATCATGCTTGGATGACCTCAGACCTTAAACATCATTAATTTGGGGAAAATTTATTTATGAGGATAACATATTAGATGTTGACCTCAAACCTTATAACATCATAATTTGGTGACAAGGTCTGAGGAGAGACATCACGCTTGGATGACCTCAGACTTTAAACATCATTAATTTGGTGAAAATTTATTTATGAGGATAACATCTTAGCTGATGACCTCAAACCTTATAACATCATAATTTGGTGACCAGGTCTGAGGAGAGACATCATGCTTGGATGACCTCAGACTTTAAACATCATTAATTTGGTGAAAAATTTATTTATGAGGATAACACCTTAGCTGATGACCTTAGAACTTCTAACATCATAATTTGGTGACAAGGTCTAAGGTGAGACATTATACTTAGATGACCTCAGACCTTATAACATAATAATTTGGTGACAAGGTCTGAGGTGAGACATCATGCTTGGATGACCTCAGACCTTAAACATCATTAATTTGGTGAAAATTTATTTATGAGGATAACATCTTAGCTGATGTCCTCAGACCTTATAACATCATAATTTGGTGACAAGGTCTGAGGTGATACATCATGCTTGGATGACCTCAGACCTTAAACATCATTAATTTGGTGAAAATTTATTTATGAGGATAACATCTTAGTTGATGACCTCGTACGTTATAACATCATAATTTGGTGACAAGGTCTGTGGAGAGACATCATGCTTGGATGACCTCAGACCTTAAACATCATTAATTTGGTGAAAATTTATTTATGAGGATAACATCTTAGCTGATGACCTCAAACCTTATAACATCATAATTTCATGACAAGGTCTGAGGTGAGACCTCATGCTTGGATGACCTCAGACTTTAAACATCAATAATTTGGTGAAAAATTATTTGTGGGGATAACATCTTAGTTGGTGACCTCAGATCTTATAACATCATAAATTGGCGACAAGTCTTGAGGTAAGAAATCATACTTGGATGACCTCAGACCTTAGACATGTTATAAGGCATATGAAGACACCATTATATTGAGGCTTCGCAAACACATTGGATGACATAGAAAACCATTCAAAGAACATTTAATAACTAAGAAATAAAACCCTCTTTAGAGGTTGATATAGCATGAAGTTAGGAATTACAAGCCATAAGGTAACAAAATTTGTCATCAGAGGTTACAGATTGAATCGGAAATTAAAAATTACAAGAGCGTCACAAAATGGATTCAAGTGTCTGCAGTCTCATGGTTAGTTGCCATGCCCCCATCTCCCATCCTTAGGACCAACGTCTTCAGTCCTGGTACCATCTTGGGGAGAAGTATGCAACACCTCCTTCCTCCTCGACCTCTTGTAAGGCCTGAGCAAACCGAGGATCGGCGTAGCCTAGACAAACAAAGTCAGAGGCTGTCAGGCTCCCTAATTCTTTCACCTTCATTGCATCCCATTTGCTAGTGGCATTAACACCCCTTTCGAGGTACTTGAAGCCGAAGCTGACGAATTCATCAGAGACCTTGTAGTCCTCTAGGATTTTCTCTCAGGCATCCTCTAGAGAAGCCTTCACAGCAACGTCAACCTTGTGTTGGAGAGAGTCATCCTGGGTCTTCAGAGCAGAGATATGTTATTTTTTAAGCTTGAACATGTCTTTATCCAACTTCTTGACATTGGCCTCAGACTTCTCCAAGGAAGCCTTCAGACGATCCACTTCAGCATTTAGAGAAGCCTCGGTCTTTTGGGCCTCTTTACCCTTCTCCATCAGAGGAAGTTTCCTCAGAGTCCAGTCAACAAACTGGTGCATAATGAGAAGACCCTGCAAAATATGTGCAAAAATGTTAGTTCAAGATTTACTATAATTCAAAGACGATGTTACACTTAATTCAGTAAAATCTTACTTGGATGGATCGATGGAGGGCAAACTCGGCCAGCATAGGGGTGTCTAGGGAACGCCAGAAGTGTTTATTAGAGTCGGTCATGATAGAGCCAATAGCGTCCAGGGCCTTCAAACTCTGGCCGATAATATTATCACCGATCTTCAATATCTCCAAACGAGCAACTAATACATCCTCAGAGGAGATGAGGATGGCACGACCCCCCTTTTACGTTTTCTTTTTCTGCCTCTGATCCTCAGGGGTAGGTTCAGTAGATCTCCTCTTCTTAGAAAGCTCATCCCTTGAAGTAGTAGGAGGGGGAGCAGGTGAAGCTAGATCTACTTTCTTCACGAGCTTTGTAAGACTGGGGGCTGCCATCTCGCAAAGGTCGTTAGAAATTCCTTTTGGGCGCTCTGCAAATTGAAAGATCTGAGTTAAAAAAATCAGAGACATAACAAAATCAGAGGTATAACTTGTTGAAATGATAAAATAACTTACGGAGATCGATCAGATGACTCCCCCCAAGGCCAGTTTTAGAGAGATAGTAGGGGGTCATCAAATGATCGTAGTTAACCAACAAACCATGTTCCCCCTGATCTTGAAGATCTTTTACCTTCTGAAGGTTATTCTGTCTTAACCCAGGGTCAGCCCTAGCAGCCATTGACACCTTTCCCCATCTCAGGGGTATCCTCGGCTCTAAGGATGAAGAGGGGGCACAGGGGACAAACTTCCATGACCCTGAGGCGAAAAAGTATCGCGATTTCCAGTTGTGGTTCGAAATTTGGGTAACCTCTAACATCTTCTTATTTGACTTTTGATCTAAAAAGTGGTAATAACTCGGATGATTCCTAGCAGAGGAGGGCACGTAGCACCCCGTGAAGACCTGGATAGGAAGGTCTGAATGATGCACTGACCTCCATAAGACTATAGCTCCAATTATCACCCTCTAGGAATTAGGGGATAACTAGGAAGGAGCCAAGTTAATATAGGGTAATATGGCCCTAATTATGGGATAAATGGGAGGACAAAATCCTAACTTGAACATCTTCTCATACAAGCAGATCTCACCATCTCGGCCGCCAAAAGCCCTCTCAACCCTCAAAGGTCTCCTAAGTTTTATGGAGGGACCAATCCTTTCTTAATTTTTGACACCCGTATTGTTTCTCTTTAGTAAGGGCCACATTCAAGTCAGCTTTTGCTTTAAACCATTTCTGTCTTTGGTCAATGCTAGGGTTTTTCTCCAATATCAACTCTTCTTGTAACAAGTTTTCTTCTCATTGAATGACTTCCTCAAAGATATAATTAAAATTGTACTTACTCCATTCTTTCAGGTTATACTTGAGCCTCTTGAGTTTAAAATCAAACACTTCCATATGCCTACCTGTAACAAGTTCTTCCCAAGATTGTTTAACATTCAAAATGAAACTTTCATAATCTCCCCAAAAGTGAAGGAATTTAAATGGTTTGGTCACTTTATCTAGAGGAGAAGAGATGGAAATTAGAAGAGGACAATGGTCAGAACAATTTTTATTTAAATGTTCTAATTTAGAGTCTGTAAAATAATCAATCCAGAGAGGATTAATTAAACCTCTATTAAGTCTTTGAAACATTATCGAACCATTTGCCTCTTTTACACATGTATACCTTGATACTAAATAGCCTATGTCTTGGAGAGAATAGATAACAATACAAGAATGTGTTTTAATAACATGTGGTAAATGGAGTGAATGGGTGTGAACAAGAGACAAAAGAATTAAAACCCAATCACTTAAACATGTTCACGGAGTTGTATTTGATTGAAAAACATTATTGTGACAACCCGCCTACTAGAATAATAGGTGTCCAGCCCAATACTCTAATAATCACAGGAATCATAGATGGTCCATTCTCAGCATCACTGTCGATAAAAATAATAGTACGAGATAACCACCAATCATTTTAGAAAATGAACTGTCAATTTAAAAAAAAAATAGTAAGTAAAAGAAAAACACTTAGACAATCCCATATGCAAAAACGGTGGATATCAAAAATCGATGAATAAAAATGACAATATCATAAATAATCACCGAATAAGTTGTCGGTGAACAAACTAATACAAATAGTTACACCGAGTATTACATTTCAATTATTACAGTATAATAAATGAGAGAAACACTTGGGTAACACGCCCGAATAAACAAACTAAACCTAACTATAATACAAAAGAAAGAGGCGTCTAAAACAAGTAACCTACAACATCCTCAATATGCCGTAGCTCCATGATAACTGGAATGGAAATGTAAATACGGGTGTCCATGCGGTAGAGCCCATGCGGTAGAGAACCTGTAACGGCAAAGAGTATGGGCAGAAACAAGCAATAAAGACGGGTCAAGGCTCGGTTTGATATGATTCCCATGTGAATAAAATGCATGACAGTTAAGTGCGTAATTCTCTCGCAGTTAACAATAACATTTCTCACCTCTCAATCTAACACCAACCTAGTGCAATATCAATGATGATGCTCTAGTTAAACAAAGAACATAATGCTAACTTCTCCCCAGTCTCAACACTATGCCCTTATTCCTGCGTGGGGTGTCTCGCAAAGCGAAATCCAAACAAGGAACCCCCCCGATATACTACTATTAAGCAAGGTTGATCGTCGAGATACATTAGACCCTGTTCTAATTAATCCAAGTACTAAAGGTTAACTTCTCCCCAGTCACAACACTATGCCCTTATTCGTGCTTGGGGTGTCTCGCAAAGCGAAATCCAAACAAGGACCCCCCCGATACACTACTACTAGGCAAGGTTGATCGTTGAGATACATCAGACCCTGATCACAGTATTATTATATACATAAAAATGAGAGGTCTCATCTACAGCTACTCAAGGATACGTAATTAAATCCATTCACCATCTAAAAACATAATTCCCATTTCTATCTTTAGGAATATATATAAATGGTAAAACATTTTATCAAATGTTTACCAAACAATTTCATTATGTACACTAATTCATTTCATAGTTCCATTCCTTATCAGGAAATATAATCACAGTTTTTATGCTCGTTATGGCATTTTATTTCAATTATGCACTTTGTAAAAATCTCTTCCTTATCATGAATATAATCATCATCATATGCTCTTTGTGGCATTTCATTGTGCTCTTTATGGCACTTCATCATGCTCTTTATGGCATTCCATACATCAAGTCCAACTTGATTTAGAATAGTTATACGTATATATATATATATATATAACGATTCTATGACCGCCCGTCGGGCGCACCCCTAAATGACCATCATCTTCCAGTGCCTATCAATTACGACACCTGGGCACCTATACGCAATACATCAGGAAGAGACCATATGCCTGCGGGATAGTCATAGCCACACCAAAAGTTACCTAACCATCGTAGAAAACATAACATAAATGCTCATATAGCCTAGGACTATATACACCTTGCATTCGTTAGCCAGGGGGCTTCACCTCACGCGCGAACTTCCCTTATGATGTCATTTAGAGAGGGTGTTAACCATAAATTAACATTTATGAAAAACCATTACTTTTTCCTTTCGAAAACATCCAATTTTACATTCTCAAAATCATTTGTACTTATTTATTTAGTACCAAATTTAATAATATGCATTTCTTATTGTTAGAGTCATATTTTATTAATGACCTAAGACCCGAAGCGCCATAAACCTCAAATTAGTCTCCAATAGTTCATACATTTCATAAACCCTCAAAGTAAACCTCCCTCAAGGAGTATCTCCCAAAAATCTCAACATTTACAATTTATCTCTAATTTATCTCTCGGTTAATCTCCTAAATCATACGGACATTAACCTGTAAAAACTAGCCCTCGGGTAAGCCCAAATAATCCCATATCATCCTAGGACATTAGTATACCCAAACCCCCCTAGGACTTTTAATTAATTCTTAAAGGAAGGTTCCTAAACTCCAAACCTAAAAGAAAAGGGATAAAAACTAAGCTAGAAAAAAATCCCAAAAGTGCAGGAATTCCGAATCGATTCGCCCTGGCCGAATCGATTTGGTCCCGAAAGCGAATCGATTCAGTGAGTCCGAATCGATTCGGTCAAGGAGACCCTAGCATTCTGCATAACCCCGAATCAATTCGGTGGGTCCGAATCGATTTTCCCTATTCCGACCTGTAACCTTCCCTATTACCGAATCGATTGGCTAGGGGCGAATTGATTCGGTCCTGCAGAATTTCCAAGTTGGGCTACAGGTTGTTTGAACCCTAAAACCCAAAAACCCTCAAACCCTTGATTCTTCCCAACATCAACAACAACAATTCAACCCAAATCATTTATACACCATTAATAACTAGTAATTTATCCTCAAATCGAATTAAAACCAAGAATTAAAGGTGTAATCATCAAAATCAACAAAAACCAATTTATGGTATAAATCTCCAAAACTTAACTAAACATGCAATTTATCACATTAAATCAATATCTAGCAAGTAAGAAACTTGCCTCGAGGTTTTAGTTTCGGATCCTCTTCCGGTGGCAATGATTTCCGGCCTCAAATCTCCATTTTCTCTCTTATTCTCCCATTTCTCCCAACTCTCTCTTCTCTCTCTCTCTCCTTTGGCTTATCTCACAAAATGAAGAAAGAAAAAGGGGTGGGGGAACTTAAACGGGTCTTAAAACACAAATGCCCTCTTTTAATTGCTAATACACCATTAAAATGACTCATATCCACTTAATTTAGTCATAACACGTCAAAAGTGCCCGAAACTCCAAAATACAACTTGGCACTTATTTCGAATATCTCGACTATTCTAAAAACTACCGCACCCCCTATTTTGGCATTCGGAATAAAGTGAACTATTTTTGTGTTCCAATTTTCATTTTATTTCATTATTTATACCTCAATTTAAATATAAGTCGTAACTGTCATTCTACATATAACGACGCAACAATACACAATATAGTGCTATTTACCTTCTCATACGGTAAATTGACAAAACATAGTAAATATTATCCCTCAATATCACGGGAAATAATATTTACTCCAACTTCCCTATTTTATAGAATTAGCCCATAAGGCAAAATAATATAAAATAGCTGCTCAAAAAGTCTGGGTTGTTACATTTATCAACTAAGGTTTAGCCTTATGTGAAAAGATAAATTCAATTCAAACAACAAACACGCACAATGAATTCAAGCCTAAAATTGCGATGATTTTACAAATCAATAGCCTCATGATAAAATACGCATAATAGGATTCATTGTTCAAACCCGTTGATATATCCATCCAAAATCCCTCATATATAATAATTATGTAATTTTCTTTTGAATGATCATATCAAACTAAACCATGTTCGCCTTGGCTAATTTTTACAATGCCACACTTTTTTTAGGCCTTGGCCTTGGCTACTTTTATCAATGCCACACTTTTTTAGGCCATTTTTCTTTTTGCAAATGGAGGTTATTCACCCCAAAAAAAATTGTTTTTCACAACCTGTTTTCATTGCTAAATAACACCTAACCGAATAAATATCTTCTATTTAATTTTTAAATCCGAGCAACGGTTTTTACATGCACAAATCTCCCATAGTCACAAAATATGTAGATGACAAAATTGATGAGATAAAATCTCATAAAGCTCAAATATACATGTGAAGTCAACTTTCAAAAGATCTCGTGCATGTGTGTGATAAGGCATATAAAAAACGAATCGATTAAGCAAATCAAAGTCAAACTACTCCATGCAAGCATGATAAAGAACACTTTAAGCGTTGAAAATCTTAACCAAAACTTTTAACCACTCGGATATGGAATGATATAGAATTCAAACACAAGGATATGCCACAAAAAATGTGTACAACCAAGATACACAACATAAAATTGAGTTTTTAACTTTTTAAAAGAATTAAAACAAGGATAACTCAAAAGACAAACAAATCTTTTTGTATTTTTCAATAAGACACAATAAATAAATAATAAAATACAAAAGGTACACAAGTCATAATTCTATCCAGTGATACATGATGAAGCATTGACGAGAATATAACAAACAAATGTACAACTAGCAAGAATATATTATGAAGAACAAAAGCTAGTGTATTCAAACAAAACTAACACAATCAACCATTAGATTTTACAAGGTAGGATGCATGTGCAATCAAATGAGAATCATAAATCCTATCATGTAAATCCTCTAATTCGAATCTCCTAACCCACACAAGTGAAGCGTGACACTCTCGAGTTTTGGGTACTTTGGCGACTCTACCCTTGGACTTCCTAGGCTCCTTTATATGATCAAAAGAAAACTTCCTAAGGTGACCCTTTCTAATGCAATATGTGCAAGTGAAATCATGACGATAAGTATTACCTAAGGATTGATATTTTCTAGTGTTCCTAGTCTATTCTCTAAAAATCATGGTTTGGCATTATTAGTAGAAGCATTTTGAGTATCGAAGCCAATACCAAACATGTCGTCTTTAATTTGGACGATGCCTAAGATTTTATTTAATTTTTTTGACCTACACTCCAAATTAAATTTGTCCTGACTTGAGTCTCTTAATTTTTCTTCTAGCTCCACTATTCTAGACTCAAGTTAAATCTTTCTCTTTTCAATCACAAGAAGATCTTTCTTCGTAGTCTCCATTAAACCTTTAAGACTATCTCTATCACCTTAAACATACTCAAGCTTCTCTCAAATATTTCTCTCACATGCCCTAAGATCTTAAATTAAAACACTCTCATCATTTCCTATGGTATGTGCTCTCATTTTAGCTTCTAACTTCAAGTTAGCCCTTTCAATTTCATCGATTCCGCATAAAACTCACGGAAGGCAACTTGAAGTTCACTCTCCTCTTCCTCCTCTTCATTCTCACACTCTCCTCCACTCTCACTACCATTAAACTCATGGTATTAAAAAAGGGTCCCACAAAGTGAATGCCCCAATTATCGAACGTCTCAATAGTGAGGATAGGGGTTAACGACATCATATTACGTCTAGTAATAGTGCCCATCTTTTCGCATCTCTCCCAAGATCGACAATATATGTTCACATCCCAGAAGCTAGTAGGCCAACATAGTCCACAATGAATAGCCTTTACGTCCTTCTTCTTCGTGGTAAAGTGGCCTTTAAACGTTTTCGATTGACAAAACATGGATGACACTTTGAATCTCATCATCCAATACACATTTTTGAATTATTTGGTCTGTGGAATACTTAAGTACATAGGGATCGTAAAAAAAATACATGAAGTGAAAAACTTCCTCTTCTCTTGTGGAGTCCAATCGAATGGAACAACCCCCGTCACTAGATAGTTCACAATCTTCCCAAACCAAGGTAGAGAGAAAAGGAAAAAATTGCCCATTCAAAAAATACTCGTCTATGGGTACGTGACCTTGAGTTACGTCGGATGAGAGCCGAGACAAATGGTCGTCTATGATGTTTTTTACTCCTTTTTTATCATTAAAGGCAAGGTCGAATTCTTGGAGTATCAAGATCCACCTAATTAGGCGCGATATTGCATCGTTCTTGGAAAGGAGATTTTTGAGTTCCTCATGGTCGGTGAAACATATAATGGGTGATCCGATAAGATATGAATGTAGTTTGTCATGGGCGAACATTACGGTTAACAACTCTTTCTCCATGGTGGAGTAGTTTAATTGGGGTCCAGTTAAAGTTTGACTAGCGTATTATGTGACATGGTTTATCTTATTTACCCTTTACCCTAAAACAACCCCTACTACATAGTCACTCGCATCACACATTAGCTAGAATGGAAGGTTTCAATTAGAAGATTGCATGATGGGAGTGGAGAAGAACATGCTCTTCAATTTCTTGAATGCTTTTTGGCGTGCTTTGATCCACTAAAATGGGGCATCCTTTGATTAGGTTACTTAAGGGTCTAACTATGGAGTTAAAATCCTTAATAAAGCTACGATAAAACCTTTAGTGTCCAAAAAATGAGCGCTAATCTTTAGTGACTTGGGTGGAGGAAATTTCAGCAATGTTCCCAATTTTCTCACTATTCACTTATATCCCCTTGGATGATATATATGGCCTAAAACTACTCCTTTGGTAACCATGAAATATACTTTCTCCCAATTTACTAGTAGGTTATTTTCCACACATAAGGAAAGCACTTTCTCAAGATTAACAAGACTTTGGTCAAAAGAAGGGCCAAAGATGCTTAAATCATCCATGAACACCTCAAGGACTCTATTAAACACGTCTCTAAAAAGATTTAATATGCACATTGGAAAGTGCATGGGTTCATTACATAATCCAATTGACATCCTTTTGTAGGCAAAAGTGCCAAAAGGACATGTGAATTTAGTCTTTTGTTGGTTAAGCACATTCACCTCTATTTGACAATAACCCAAATAACTATTTAAAAATAGTAAAATGGGTGGCCCTAAACACTGTCAAACATTTGGTCCATGAACTACAAAGGGAAATGGTCGTTCTTACTACTGGCATTGCGTTTTGGTAATCAATGCAAATGCGCCACCCGGTGGTGGTACGCTTTGGAATAATTCTCCCTTTGCGTTCCCAACCACGGTCATCCCCGACTTCTTGGGAACGACTTAGATTGGACTAACCCATTTACTATACGAGATGGGATAGATGATGTTCGCATCCAACGACTTTATAATATCCATTCTTAATACATCTTTCCAGATCGGGTTCAATCTTCTTTCCATTTTCTTAATGGGATTCACGTCTTCCTATAGGTGTATTTTATGAGTACAAGTCAAGGGACTTACACCTTTAAAATATTTAATACACTAACAAAAAGAACCCCTGTGTTTCCTCAAAATTTCCTTAAGATAATAACAGGATATGTCTCATCGTCCCCCAAATAAGAATATTTGAAATTCGACGGTAGCTTCTTCCATTAGAGTTTGGAAAATTTATTACCAAAGGGAACTTTATAGGATTCCCTGGGTGGTAATTCCTCGAATCACGAGACTCAACTCACATCTCTCACATCATCCTCATTCTCACCCTCACCTAGTAACTGCATCATCCTACTCACCTCCCAATTGAACTCGGAGTACTCTTGCCCGCTCCCACTAACTGTCACTAAAAACGCCTCAAGTGGAACCCTAACATTAATACCCTTAAATTTTTTGTGTATTACCTCCTCGATAATATTCGTGTCATATAAATGGTCCTCATCACCCGTTATATTGGTGATGTTGAAGATTTTTTTTCAAGTGTCATATTCCCAGACTTTAACTACATTTGTCCATTATGCGTATTAATCAATGCGTTAGCCGTACATATGAAAGGTCGAATAATAATAACAAGAACATGATGTCTTGATGGGAAGGAGGGCTCCGTGTCCCAAAATACCAATTTACTGATGAGTGGAAATTATCAACTTGGATGATCATGTCCTCAACTACCCCATGAGGTACCTTCACGAAACGATATGCAGGTTGTAGAGTAATTATGGTGGGCTTAAGATCTTCCAAATCAAACTTCTTATATATAGAATAGGGTAGAATGTTTACACTCTCCCCTAAAACTTATAAAGCTCTATTTATTTTACTTTATCTAATAATGTACGAAATGGTGGGGGATCCCGAATCTTTATGTTTTGGTGGGAGGCTGCTCAAAAGTACTGAACAAACATTTTTTTCTAGGAAAACTTTCTTCTCTACCTTTAATTTTCATTTCACCGTGAGCATGTCCTTTAAGAACTTAGCATACGCAAGAACTTTCTTTATAGCCTCGATAAAAGGTAGGTTTAGCTTCACTTAATTAAGCACCTCTAAAATGTTTCCACTAGAGGCCCCTTTAGGAGGAAGGAGCAACCATTGAGTGTATGATACGGTTATCGGCCATTTTACTACCACTTCGGGCCTTATTGTGTATTATTTCTCACTTTCTTCCAAGGGGTCATCTCAGGCTTCTAGCATGCCAGGCGAAACCTCATTGTCTTTTTAATACGTCTTGTGAAGGAGGTGACAATTCAAGAACCCTTCAACTATGTAGAGTGTTTATCTCTTTACATTGCTCTTGATTTTCATCAAGACTAAAGCTTAAATAATTTTGACCTTAAGGAGGTCGTTGTCCTTGGGCGAGAAATTTTCCCTTATATTGGATACTCTAAGTGGATTGTAACTAAGATAACGATTCTTTTAGGTCGGAAAAGTTTTGAGCATTTTTTGCATTAATCACTAGCTACTTCGCATTAATTGGGCAAGAATGGCCTCAAGGCTTTTTCGTTGTGGGATCACATAAGGCATGGGAGGAGGCTCTTGCATTTGTGGTATTCGTGGCATTTATTAGAAAGATGGGAGTGGTGGCTATTTAGGCAACATGTTGATTTGGATTAAATGACAAGTTTAGTTTCCCATAATTAAAATTGATATGGTTCTGCCACAAGGGATTAAAAGAGTTCCCACGAGGGGTGTTAAAATTCCCTTTATAAGCTCCCACTGCTTCAACTTTCTCTTAAAACATAATTTTGTAGATGGTGATAGTTGGACATTCCTTTGTTAAATGTTCCACCTCATAAATCATGCAAATATACTCCTTTAAAGATCTAGATGGGACGGATGTATCTCTCCCCTAGATACCACCATGTCTTCTAGTCACTTGGCTAATTGATTAATTTGAAGCTTCAACTCGGCTTCCTTGTCCAATAAGTAGAGTCCAAATGAGGAAGGAGCTTTTGATGTTATTCTATCTTTGGGTTGGGTGTTCAAATACGATGTGTCCTAAGATTGAGTATTCTCAACAACATATTTAAAGTGGGCCTCTTCATCGTCCTCATCTAACCCAAAGAATTCTCCCCTGCACATTGTTTCTACGAGGTGCTTTGAGCTTAATGTAAGCCCATGAAGGAAGTAAGAAATGAGTTTCCACTTCTCAAAATCGTAATATGGTTACATATTGACCAACTCATTGAACCTATACTAACACCTATCAAATGGCTAATTATCGTCTCTCTTATGTTTGAATTTGATCCCCAATATAGTTGGTTCTGTGAATATGAAAGAACTTTTGGAGAAATTTAACTTGTGTGACTCTCCAAATACCGATAGAGTTCAATTCTAAAAATCAAAACCAAGCCTAGGCATTGTCCTTAAGTGAAAAGGGTAAGATATAGAGATGTACGATTTCTTCGGTTAAAGATTCATCATTAAATGTTTTGCATGCCTCCTCGAACTCACAGATGTGGAGATAAGGATTCTTCGACTCCATGCCATAAAAAGTAGGAAGAATTTAGATCATTCCATTTCTAAAGTGAAATTGCCCCATAATATATGATAATACAATGCATCTCGGAGCTACGATGCGCTTCGAATATCATAATTCTCATATAAAGTGATATGATATCTCACCTTTTTCCCATTTCAAAACTAGCATTTTGACTTACACTTAAAGAATCAATACTGTCATTGGAGTTTCTAGACGTTCTACTCGTGGTGTAAGAGGTGATACCCAAAAAAATGTAGTGTTATTTAAAGGAAATGGGGGATTTATTATTGGCTCGGGAGTTGGTGTGGGCTGAGTATTTGGCATTTAAGGACTGGAGAGAATTTTTTTTTCTTTTTTTTTTCTGTTTATGATTTTTTAATATTTGATTTTCTTTATTTTAGGGATTTATGATTTTTTAGCTTTTTAGGAATTAACATCAAATTAAGATCAATTCAACCTAGATTATAATCTACTTACTCCCCGACAACAATGCCAAAAACTTGATGAGCAATAAAAAGTGTGTTATGTGTGTACATGCAGCTTAAGTGCATGATGGCTAGTCAAGTAATAACTTAGCAATATGGGGTCGAACCTTCAGGAAGTTGCTAAACGATGACGGTAGGGCAGGCTTCTTCGATCTAGACTTTGAATCGAGAATGAAAGAAAAATATGATGATTTTATATTTTGAGAAATTTTTAATTATCTACGCATGTGCAAAATGAAATTACAAAAAGCAAAGATTAAACTTTTGGTTTTAAAAATACTTTTGAGAAAATGGGGTTAAGATCCAATCTCCCCAACTGTAGATTATCTTAATTAAATGTAAATTTCAATAAAATTATTTAATTAATCAAAAGAAATGCACAAACTATCATCAAATACAGTTTGACGTTAACCCGCACGATAATTGTTCGAAACATTAATTATCGAGAATGATAAATTTATTGACACATATAATGCATCCTCAAACACTTCGGTTGCTTTCAACAAACGAAATTAAGAGTCCTACAATATTAATTTCAGTTAATCTATCAAACTCTAAGAATAAATTATTTAATCATGTTGAATTTTACATTTAACATTGACAACTCTAGGTTGGGTTCATGTTTCCTAACCCACAAATATCTTAGCTAGACATGGATTTAAATTCAACACTAATCGTATCCATCATTCACGTATTCATAATTCAATAAAAAGAGTAAAAAGTTGGGAATTTGTACCAAGTATGAAGAAAAAAATATACAATAATAAAGCTTCACACTAATGAGAGATTTTCAAAAAATAGCAAAATATAAATTAATTTGATGTAAAAAGATCAATATTTTGTTCTCCAATTATTATTGGTAAAGTACTATTATAACAAAATGTAAACTATCAATTGGTAGTCTCGTAAATGAATTATACAATGGCTAAAAAATGACCAAAAAGGTAAACATTGACCTTTACTACTCTAGCTAAAATGTAGGAAAAGATAAAAAAAATCCCGCTAGAAACCAAGCCCTCAGACCAAACTGAACCCTCGGGTCCAAACCCTCAAGGCTAAGACAATTGGTTTTCTCCAGAAACCAAACCGGTTCGGTCTCAGGTTTTGAAAATTCCTTTCTAGCTTGATTATTTTCCTCATTTGCAGTTGTACCCGTAAGACTTCTTTTCAACTTCAAATTGTTATATCTTCTTCACCTTATCTGGGATTGAGGCGCCATTTCTTCCTATGTTTTCGGGAACTCGAGATCATTAACTTTCATGTTGGCTCATTTATCGGGTTCTGAATAAAAATTTACCTATTTGGCCCTGACTTCCTTTTCTCGCAAAGTTTTCAGTGTTTTGATTCTTTTTTTTCGTCCAATTGCACGATTAACCTGTAAAACACAAGAGAAATACACAACACGAAATACTTTCCAAAAAGGTTAGTTGTAATAAATATGAGATAAATTCAGGATAAATGTGATGTTCGATATCATAAAAATACCGAAATTAGAGGAATACATATGGAGTATTCGTGCAGAATCAATGTAATATCACCTACTCAAATCATAGTCCCTTCCTTTATTTCTAGGATTTGGGTGGTCGTTTTTTGGTCATGGTCGACCAATTCTTGTCTTGTTGATTTTTTGCATGTTTTTACACATCCCAGTTTTATCTAATGGGAGTGTAATCATTGTATTGACACACGTAATCCATGTTTTTAATAATTCGTGTGCCATAGATTTACTTCCTTAAATAATCATTACACGTGAAATGTGTGACCTCGGTGAAGCAAGAGTCAGACTCTCGTTCTAAGAGTGTCACCAATTTGGCTTTTGTTTTGGTTGTAAAGGGTATAAGGGGATTACAATGACCATTTATACCTATATACTTGAGTTCCAAAGGCACTACACCTCATAATTTCACTTATCTCTTTAAGTCTCTCATAAGTAACTAATTATCTTCTTTTTTATTAATTTTATTTGGTATTCCTCTTCCAGCTATGTACAGGTGTTTGCGGAATTAAGAGGCAATAGTAATAAAATAATTTTAATGTCTTTCATACACAATATCTCATACTTGGCAATGTCAAAATATGGTCCTGGTTCGACGATGATGTTGTTTATGACATTGATGACGATGTCAGTTTTATGACCATTACCATAACAGAGGGGGATTCATTTCCCCCTCCACCCATTAAGTGTGAAAAACCACATATTTATGGTATTCATTTAATATTTAATAATTGTGTACATAAATTAATAAATTGAATAATTACTACTTTTGTCAATTAGTAATAATCAAATGCGTAATTTAAATGTTAATTAGATTCGTATGATCTCTAATTTATTTGTACACCGTGTTATATTGAATCAACTAGTATAATTAATTAAAAAGATTAGACTATGACGCGACTCAAAATGTGTCTCTAATGCGTGTAAATACGGTTCAAGTGTAAACCAATCGCTCAAGCAATAATCTGGTAAATCATGTATCAAACATAGGAACTAAGACGATCTCTAGTGACGAATACTAAGGAAGATGACTAGCCCAAACGACCGACTCACAAAAAGAAGGAAACGATGATGATTGTTGATAAATTATCATACTTCTAATGAATGTAAAATAATTCCGAAGTAATTTAACTACGCATCTATAGAGAAGAGAATAAGTGTGTGAACTTGTATGAGAAAGGTGGGATTGGAATACCATTCCCCAAACCTTTAGTAATTACACTGGATACAAAACCTATCAAGAATTAAACATCTAATTGAAAAGAATTCTTTACTTTTTTTAAGAATTACATGTATGGGGAATTTAACCCTCACAATACATAATCAAGAATAAAACTAAAGTGCAGGACACGATTGTCATATGTGCGTCACATTCTTAAACACTCCGGTTACCTAGGGCAAACGGAGTTAAAAGTCCTACGACGTTAACATCAACAAAATATCAAGTTTCAATTGTTTATTTAATTCCCAAATAAATACTATATCCATGCGTAATGCGCTAGGTTGGGTTCATGTACCCCAATCCTCTAAAACCTTATACGGACATGATACGATGAAGATTAAACAATTTTTTTATGTTGCATGAATTCATCATCATCATTAAATTAAATCTAAGCATCCAAGATAATAATATAAATCTAGAAAAATACTCGAGAACATGCAAAAGAACTATTAGAATTAAGAACAATATGAGAAAGGAAAACTTTATTAATAAATACTTGAATTCAATCGAAAAATAATGCAACTTGATGAAGACTAGATAGCCAATTGTTCTTTCCCCTTCTCCTCCTCTCAAAATTATGTTTTTTTAATGTAAAGTATGTCTAATGTTAAGTTACAACTCATTAAAGTCACTTTTTGAAAGAGTCTTAGAACTATACAACTTTAGATAAAAGTTTAGAAAAATGAAATTTTATTCTCAGGTCACCTGAACCGGTTCCCTTGGAATCCAAACTGATTCGTAGATCAACTTTTCTAAATTTCCTCTTTTGCCCCTAGATTCTCTTCTCGACTTCGAACTAGCATAACTTCTTTACCGTAGCTCGGATTGAAGCATCGTTTCCTCCGGTGTTCTTGTGGATTCAAGCTCTTTAAATTTTCAATTGGTCCCCACTCAGAACTATGGCTGGAAAAAATATGAAAATGCCCTTAAACTTCCTTTCCTTTATTTCTTTCATTGTTTTGGTTCCTCTACTGCATTCACTTGCACGAAATACCTATAAAACACACAAGAAATACACAAAATAAGAAATACTTACTGGAAATGATTATTAGCATGGATACGAGATAATCAAGTCTATGTACACTGCACCGGATAATAAAAAAGCCTAAATTATGGAGATACATATGAAATATTTATGCCGAATCGAACCCCCCTAACTTAGGATGTTACTCGTTGTTGATGTGAAAAACTAGATCGCTCTAATTATTTAATCACAGATAAATATAAATGAGACAAAAGAGTTTTAAAGTGGTTCGGCTAGGAATAAAGCCTACGTCCACTGTTATGTTATTGCTGAGTGTTTGTGGAATTCTTGATTACAAGTTCTCTCAAGAAATTCCGGTCCCTTTGAATGGGATTGATACAAAGTATTTATAGCCTCAAGGCTGTACATGAAAGGGTCGATACATTAAATGATATACATATGAAAGGGCAGTACATTTAATGCAGCGTGTGCGTCAAGAATATAAACATTCAATGAACGGTCGAACTGTTGAAGATCTGGCAGTTAATGATGGGGTCGAGGTGCAGCTCGGACCGCCTTAGTTGCTCGTTGCCCAAGACTTCCTCGGAAGGCTAGAGTACCTCGGAGCACTAGAGTTCCTCAGAGCGTAAGTAGTATCTCGGTTCCTCGGAGTATCCTCCTCGTTGCTCGGAGATAATATGTAATGGTTGAAGAAATGAGTTTCCTCGTTGCTATTGTGCCACGTAGATTGACACGTGTCTTCATATTATTCGTCCACATCAGCATATTAATTTTGGTATCAACAGAAGCCCCCAATGTTTCATATTTCGAACTTTGAGGAGTATGGAACATTCTTTCTCGGTATATGGTAATATTAAATGACTCTCCTGGGTTTCAGGAACATTATATTCAAATTTCCTTTTCATTTTGTAGTTTCCGCCTTTTTCATAAGCGCTTCGATCTTCGTGCTATTTTTGTCCTTTTAGTCGCCGAAAGTTCAATAGTTTCTTTCGTGTAATCATTTCTTTCGCGGCTTCCCAAGGCAAAGTATTTAAACTTCTTTGATAACTATACGGTCGTCTACGCTTTCCAATTTTCTGTATTCAAGCTTTCTATTCTCTTCTTCTCTCTTGTGCGTTCATCCTTGTTTCCGTTCGTTGTCAACATACCTCCTTTTCTTCCTGTAAGATCTTCTTCCTTTCTTCTGTATCTCTTTTATTCAATATGGTTTATATTGTTGAATCTGTTGAGAAATTTCGTTCTGACTTTTCCATTCCTTCCTGGGTAACTCTAGAGGTTCTTTCTGAGCCTTTAGATTATTTTCGATTGGCTGAGGGGCATTGGTTCCCCAGTCTTTTCATTGCTGAATGTGGTTTTTCCTTTCCACCAAACCCATTATGTCTTGAGTTTTGTCAATATTTTGACCTTGTTCCTGCAAAAATAGCCCCCATTTCATGGAGAATAATTAACGGGGTGCATAAATTAAATCTAAACCATGGGACTCGCATAGGGATCCCTGAAATCATGTACTGCTATAAGTGGGCCACTTTAGATAATGTTTATTATTTAAAAACTAGGTTTTTAAATAGAGCCCTTGTAGTTAACCTCCCTGATTCAAATAGAGATTATTTCGAGCATGGGTTGATCATAAAAAATTGGCAATATGTGCCTTTAGCTGGGGATGAAGTATACAACGGTCCCAGATGCCCCCCATATGGCAATGGGATAGGTTTATTTTTCTTTTAATTTTACTTATAAAATTATGCTTTCATCATGTTTGATAAAATGTATGACTGATATTTCATTATGTATTTATTTGCAGTTGATAGCAAAAGAAAAACTCCAAAAGAATCAGAAGTGAATATCAAGCATCTGAAACTTATCTGGGGTTTGCATAAGAACATTGCAGACGAACACATCAGGTCTGCCTCATATCTGTTACAGTATAAGAGTTACACAACCTCTTATACTGCTCGCCCTGTTGAACCAGCATCAACTCCAGAAGATTCTTCTTCAGACTCTCATCTTCCTTTAAGTCAAATAATGGGCAAGAAAAGAGCTCCTCCTGCTCTATTTGATGAAATTTCTTCTGCTGTTGGGGTCAAGAAAAGCACAACTGATGTCCTAGAGGGGACTAAAAAAGTAGATGCTGGGTCTTCCAAGGCTGCCGAGAAGCCTCCAGTAGTTCCGAGCAAGAAAAGTGCTCCAATAGATGTAATTACCATCTCTCCAACCAAGACTTCTTTGGTTGAAGGTTCTGATCGCCCGTTGAAGAGATTAAGGAGATCATCCTTGGTTACTTCGGCTGAAACTGCCTCCTCCTTACCTGCTGGTGGTAATGATGTTCCAAACATCATTCTTCCGAGTTCTTCAATGAGCTCAGTTGTACCCGAGGTTCTCGGGATTGATGAAAAAATTCCTAGGGATACACTGACATCCCTAGCTGCTCGTCATCTTTCTTCAGTAAATTTCTTACACTTTTGGTTTTTCTTTCTTTATCTGAATTCTTGCATTTGTGTTGACTTCATTGTTTTTCTTATCTTTCAGCTGGTGAACTACTTCAACACTATCGTGAAGAAAGATCAAGCTATTAAAGCTTCCAGTTCCTCGTCCGATGTTGACGATGCTTTGTTGGGTTTAGCCCAATCTGTGAAAGAATCTCGCCAACAGTATGTCGAGGAGAAGACTGTTTGGGAGAGGAAGCTGGCTGTGGCTGAGGCTGAGAAGTTGAAAATGGCCGAAACCTCCAAGAATTTGGAGGAAAAAATAAAGGGCTTAGATGTCGCACATAAAGAATGTGACGACAAGCTGAAAACGGCAGAGGCAGAGTTATCTACCTTGCGAAATATCAAGGTTCAAAAAGAAGAACTGGACACAAAACTCTCCTCGGAGAAGTTAAGAAGAAAGGTCGCAATCAAGAAACATTTCAGTGCTGGTTGGGAGAAGGGATGGGATAAAGAGATTGTTGCAATGACATCCCAAGTCCAGTATGGGAATTTGAAATACTTCTATGATGGCTGGGTAGGTGCTCTGCAGAATCTTAAGGTCAAGGATGATTCTGACCTATTCCAATTACACCTCCCTGGTCCTCCTCCACCAATTGTGGAAGAAGAAGATGAGCCTGCCTTAGATGAATCTTCTATGGCTGTGGATGACCCAGTCTCTGCTTCTCAACCCTCTATTATCGAGGACATTTCTTCTATGCCTCCTCCTGCCGAGAAGACTTCTGCTGATCAAGCCGTTGTCACCACCGAGCAACCGAGCTCCTCGTCCCAGCCTCCCGAGAAAGTCTTGGGAGACAAGGAAAAGGTGTGAAGTTGTTCGGTATCATTTCCATATTTCATTACTTGTAATCGAACAATGTAACCTTTTGATGATTCTAATAAAATACATCTTCGTTTCCTCTTTATTGATACTCTATCTGCTTTTATTTATTAACTCCTGCTTCCTCTTCTTTATTAGTTTATGGCCAGAATGGAATTGATTTCTGCTCCTGATACTGAGTTGATGCGACAATGCCATGGATATTACCAAGCTGGTCATACAGACCTAAGTGTATCAGAGATTGTCGACATCCTTGGTCATGATGCCTCACAACAAGCAGTTGAGGCTTATCGGTACCTGAATGATCTTCTTGATAGATCTGTGGCCAATAATGTGGCATACTATGAATTAATCGAAGAACTTCATGGTTCCATGGAAGATCTTCAAAATCAACACAATGCCTCAATGGTTTCATTGCATCAGGATTATGAAAATAGATACCAGCAGCTCTCTTCTGAAACAGGCCATAAGAAAATCATTGCTGGATATGATATCAGGGAAAGGACCCTAAAGGGTGAAGTTGAAGCTTGCAGGCAGATTGCCGAGATTCTGGAGCGAGAATATAATAATTTGCAGAAAAAATTGGCTCAGTATGAATCTGCTGCCTCATCTTCCACTGCATTAGTACCTGTTACTGATGAAGGTTTTTCGTTCTTAGAGGTTGAAAATGCCAAACTAAGGCAAGAGCTGGATGACTTGAGAAAGTCTACCGTTTCTGGAACTGCTCGGGGACGAGGAAGAGGTTCTCGAGGACGAGGACGAATTGTCGAGGAGCAAAATTCTCCAGTCGCTTCTCGGAGCCGATCAAGAATTCTTAGTCGCAATGTTGAAGAAGCTCGTACTCAATCGACAATGGAAACTCAAGCATTTCAACTGAATGTAAAGGATCGAGCTTTGTCTGAAATGTCCAAGAAAAACTTATCCTTGGAAGATGAACTTACTGCGATGAAGTCTGCTCTGAATAATAAAGATGCTCTCATCAAGAACTTTCTCGAGCAAGTAGATAAATTAACTTTCCAATTCCATAAACAGCCTCGGGAGTTCTGGAATGCAGGCTACAATGAAGCACTTTATCATTTGGATGCTCGCATTGAAAATGCTAACAACGAAGGTTATAAGCAGGGATGGTTGAACGCCCTATGTGTACTAAAATTGGAACGAGGTCATTATTTATGGGATTATCATGCTCCTGGATTGCTAGACTTGCCTGTTCCCCCTTATAAATTGGATATGGCATGGATTCCTGCTCGTTCCATTCCTCGAAGTTTGATCTCTAAATATCTCGGTGATTATAACCTTCATTCTCAAGTTGAAGTATCTCGTCCTGAGCACCTATTGGACACTTCTACAATAATGAATGTCAGAATGTTGAAGGACATGAATTTTATTAATTCTCCTCTTTGCCTAGAGGATCCTCCTGCTGGCGAGGAACCTGTCTCAAAAGATAAAGGAAAGAAACCAATAGAATAGGAATCTTAATGTAATAGTTAGCACATACATGTAACATGTAATACATTTTTATCTTAATGAAAGAATTTCATTTTCTGTTTTGCCAATAGCTATTTTTCTGTTTGCAAATTATATGGTTCATCAACCAACTTAAAATTTACAATGAGCATAAATTGTTCAAAATTGTTTCCAACCAACCAAGGTGGATAAACAATGTTATTGTTTCCAACCAACCAAGGTGGATAAACAATGTTTGTCGACCAACTACAGTTGATGGGTTTCTATCCCCGACCAACTATACTTGGTTCAATTTCAAATATAAACATGTGTCCGACCAACTAAGGTCAATAATTTGTCCTCGTCGACCAACTACAGTTAGTGGGTTTTTATCCACGACCAATCATACTTGGTACAGTTTGGAATATTTTGTTCTTCAAAGAACTTTTTGTAATAATGTTACTTCCCGACCAACATAATTTGTAATGCGATAATATATAAAGTCTTACCAACCGTAGTTGATCATGCTGATGTACACCTCCTAGCCAAAGGAGTAGTAGGGTTCTTTCGAACTTTTTGGCTCCTTAGAGCATGGCTCCTTAGAGCGTGGCTCCTTAGAGCATTTGGATCCTTAGAGCTGTCCTCCTAACCAAAGGAGGTTGGCTACTTATAGCACTTTTTGGCTCCTTAGAGCTGTCCTCCTAACCAAAGGAGGTTGGCTCCTTAGAGCACTTTTTGGCTCCTTAGAGCATGGCTCCGTAGAGCATGGCTCCTTAGAGCACTTTTTGTTGTTGTCAAGCAGCGTAGTGTACAACACTAGTATTCCCCGAAAAACTTTCAACAGAAAGAAAATGGTGAACCATCCTCGTTTTATTCATAATGAAGGAAGCGCTTTACATTTTACATCACTGATAATACTTGCGCAGGTGTTCAGCATTCCATGCATTCTTAAATTCCTCTCCTTCTAGAGTTGCTATTCTGTAAGTTCCTGGTCGAACAACCTCTGTAACTCGGTAAGGTCCATGCCAGTTTGCTTCCAGTTTATTCTTCTTCTGAATGACCTTCTTCAGCACATAATCACCCTCCTTTAAATCGCATTTCTTCACCCTTTTGTTGTAGAACAGAGTTGTTCGTTGTTGATAAGCAGCATTCCTAATGGCTGCCTCTTCTCTGACTTCTTCTAGCATATCCAAATCCATTCTTCTCATCAAGTCACTGATCGGAGAGTTGAAATTCAGCACTCTATGTGTTGGGAGACCCAACTCGGCAGGTATCACAGCCTCACTTCCAAATGCTAGCATATATGGTGATTCTCCAGTTGCTGCTCGGGGAGTTGTTCGGTAAGCCCATAATACTGATTGGAGCTCATTAATCCAATTTGCTTTAGCTTCACTTAGCCTCTTCTTCAACCCATTTAGTAATGTTATGTTCGTCACCTCAGTCTGTCCATTGCTTTGGGGATGGCCTGGTGCTGAATGAAACTTCAAAACGTTCGACTGATGACAATAGGCAGCAAATTCTTCATTATCAAATTGTGTTCCATGGTCTGTGATGAAAGCATGAGGGAGACCATATCGACAAATGATATTCTTCCATACAAACTGGTATACCTTCTCGTACGTCATATCGATAAGTGGCTCAGCTTCCACCCACTTAGTAAAATAATCCACTGCAACGACGAGATACTTGAATCTTCCTCGGGTGGTCGGCAGTGGTCCAACCAAATCAATTCCCCACATGGCAAATGGCCAAGGGGAAGTTATTGGTGTCAGCAATGCTTGTGGAGTTCGTCGGATGGAGGAAAAACGTTGGCATTTGTCACATTTCTTGGCGTAGGCTATACAATCAGCCCTCATCGTCGGCCAGTAGCATCCCTGTGTCATCACTCTTTGTAAAAGTGTTCGACCTGCTACATGAGCTCCACAAGACCCTTCATGGATTTCTTCAATCAATTCTTTCACCTCGATGGGATGTACACATCTCTGCAAACCTGCCATAATTCCTCGTCTATACAAAATACCATTAGTTAATACATACCGAGCAGCTTTATACTTCAGTTTCTTGGCGGCGAGTTTGTCCTCCGGCAATCCACCCTCTTCAATATATTTCCTGATGGGATCCATCCAAGATGGTCCTAAATCAAGGGTAATCACATTCATTGTCAGATCTTCATCTATGCTCCGACCTTCTAATACTTCAATCGGTATGGTTCTTCGCATTTCGGTACGAGTAGCTGATGCTAGTCGGGCCAGTGCGTCTGCTTGTACATTCTCCATCCTCGGTATTCTCACCAATTGAATGGCATCAAATTCTGTCAACAATTTCATCACCTTTGCATGATATTTGATCATTAACTCTCCTTTAACCGCATATATTCCCATCATTTGATTCACAATTAATTGAGAATCACTGAATACCATCACTTGTTGTGCTTCCATAGTCTTTGCTAGATTAAGACCTGCTATCATGGCCTCATACTCCGCTTCATTATTAGAGGCTTTGAATTGGAATCGCAAGGCGTATTCCATGTCAATCTCGTCTGGAGTTTTCAAAACAATTCCTGCTCCACAACCAGCTGTGCAGGATGATCCATCTACATATAATCTCCATGTAGGTACCTCGTCTTCAAATTTCTTATCTGTCAGAGTTCCTCGGTAAAATATCTGCTGTTTTCTTCCATCATCCCCCGGTATCTTTCGCTCCTCGTCGGTCATCTGTTCGCACCCTTTTACCAACCTTGGTTGGTCTGGGTTTGCATATAATGATTTCTCTACATCCACAAGTCCTTTTACCAACCTTGGTTGGTTTGGACCTGTTTCTACTGATCCTGTATCGTCCACAGGTAGGTCAGCAAGCACCTTTTGCTCCTCGGGGGTATCAGGGTATGTGAACTCTGCTATAAAATCTGCTACAGCTTGCCCCTTCAATGATGATCTGGGCTCATACACAATATCATATTCACCAAGTTCTACTGCCCAGTACATTAGTCTCCCTGACTTTTCTGGCTTATGGAGGGCTTGTCTCAATGGCATATCAGTATAAACGACGATGGTATGGGCCTGGAAATATGGCCTCATTCTTCTACTTGCCTCAATTAACGCCAATGCTAATTTTTCTAGCTTTGGGTACCTGATTTCTGCACCTCGGAAAGCCTTACTTGTATAATAGATTGGTTTCTGGACTCCATTCTCCAATCTGATCAATGCTGAACTGACTGCATTCTCCGATACTGCCAAATACAAATATAACTTCTCTCCTGTTATTGGCCTGGACAACAATGGAGGTGCTCCCAAGTATTTCTTCAAGTCTTGAAAGGCTTTTTCACATTCCTCATTCCACTCAAAGGTTTTTCGAAGTGTTTTGAAGAATGGTATGCATTTATCAGTTGCTCGAGATACAAATCTGTTGAGCGCTGCAACTCGTCCGGTAAGACTCTGCACTTCTTTCTTCGTCGTCGGGGATCGCAGCCCTAGAAGAGCTTTGATCTTATCTGGATTTGCCTCAATACCTCGCTGATTGACGATGTATCTGAGGAACATTCCTTCTCGTACTCCAAAGGTGCATTTCGTCGGGTTAAGCTTCATTTGGTATTTATCCAGTTGATCAAAAGTTTGACTCAAGTCAACTAAATGATCAGCAGCTTTCTTGCTTTTTGTCAGCATGTCATCAACATAGACTTCCATATTGTAGCTGATTTGTTCGGTAAAAACCTTGTTCATCAGCCGCTGATATGTCGCACCTGCATTTTTTAAACCAAAAGGCATAACATTATAACAATAAGTTCCCCTTGGGGTAATAAAAGAAGTACTTTCCCTGTCTTCAGGTTTCATTTTGATCTGGTTGTAGCCAGAGTAAGCATCCATGAAGCTGAGTAGCTCGTGTCCCGAGGTAGCATCCACCAGTTGATCAATTCTGGGAAACGGAAAGTGATCCTTGGGGCATGCCTTATTGAGATCGGTGAAATCGACACACATTCTCCATTTGTTGTTCTTCTTCTTTACCATCACCACATTTGTCAACCAATCTGGATATTTTACGTCTTTAATGAATTGGGCTTTCTGGAGTTTCTCGACCTCCTCTTGTATGGCTTGATTCTTCTCGGGACTAAACACCCTTCTTCTCTGCTTTACAGGCTTGATCTCCTTATTCACATTGAGCTCATGACATAAGAAGTTTGGATCTATTCCTGGCATGTCTTCATGACTCCAAGCAAAAGTATTTTTCCTGTTCTTCAAGAAAGTTATCAACTCCTCTTTTATTGACATATCCAACGACGAACCTATCTGGGTTGTTCGTTCAGGATGTTCGTCGTCCAGAATAACATTTTCTGTGAATTCTACCACTTGCCCTTTCACAAGTTGGGACTCATCCCTAGGATCAAGAGTTTCAATTTCTGTACCTTCCTCCACTTGATAAGTAGTAGTCTTTTTCCTTGATCCTTCAAGTTCTTCTTGCTCGGCAGACGAATAATAGCATTCCCGAGCTACTTTTTGATCACCTTTCACCACTCCAACTCCAAAATTTGTTGGGAACTTCAAACATTGATGTACTGTAGAAGGAACTGCTTCGAACTTCTTCAATCCAACTCTTCCCATGATGATGTTGTAGGCTGATTTCACATTCTTATCCATCACGAAGAATCGTATTCTTTCTGTTCGACAAACAGGCCAAGTTCCAATGAATATATCCAACTTGATCGTCCCAAGTGGAAAAACTTTCTCACCAGCAAAACCCTGAAGGGGTCTATGATAAGGCTCCAATTGAGATAATTTCAAATTCAAGCTATCAAAGCATGAATAGTACATAATGTCTGCCGAACTACCATTGTCTACTAACACCCTTGAAATCATCACTTCCTTCATCCTCATTTTGATCACCAAAGGATCGTCGTGAGGGTAAAGAACACCTGCCAGGTCGTTTTTTGAAAAACCAATCACTAGCTTCTCTTTGTTTACCTTCCTCGGACGATCATCCTCGGCCAGGTTTATTCGCTGAATATATGAACAATCTTGAGCCTCACTGAGGTAAGCTTTTCTTTCTGCAGTAAGGTCTCCTCCTCCCGCATCTCCTGTTGTAATAACATTACAATCAAATGACCCAAAACGTATGGAAAATACCTCTCGTTCAGGCTGCCTTGGCTTCTTGGGAAGATCAGGGTCATCATCTGGATCATCTTCATGGTCCCTCTTCTTTTTCTCCTCTGCACGACGAGGAGATTTAGACCTTTCTCTAGCTCGGTTGTTATCTTTCCTATCGCCCCTGCGATCTACATACTTTGACAACTTTCCTCTTCGGATGAGCGTTTCAATCTCGTTCTGGAGAGCTATACAATTTTTGGTCATATGGCCATGATCTTTGTGAAACTCGCAATATTTGGCCTTATTCCTTAGATCAGGATCTGTCTTCAGTTTCCCTGGCCATTTGATTTCTTCGTTATTCTTGATTTCTTCCAAAACATGATTAATACCCATTTTTAATGGAGTATAATTATCGTACTTCTTTAGGACTTCCATCATCGTCCTATTATTTCTGGAATGCTTGTCACCACCATTGCCTTTCTGATCTCTCTTTTTAGACTTGTCGACATCCACCTTAGTTTCTTTATCCATATTCTTCTTCGCAGCCATAGCCTCCTCGGCATTCATGATTTTGGCCGCTTTTGCCATCAACTCCGACATAGTTTTAGGTGGATCTTTTTGGCCAAAGTGTAGTACAGCTTGTTAGGTAGCAAACCACTCATCAAAGCAGTGATTGTTGTCTTTTCTTCATAATCTATGACTTCCAACTTCTCGTTATTAAAACGAGTTATGTAATCCCTAGTACTTTCACCTGATTTTTGTCTAACACTTAACAAGTGTGCTACTCGCTTTACCGGCTTTGCTCCAAAACAAAAATTGCCAATGAACAACTCGGCTAACTGAATAAAAGTTGAAATCTTACCCCGAGGAAGATTATTGTACCATATCTGTGCAGATCCGGTAAGAGTTCCTGAGAATGCCCTACATCTCATCTCGTCGGGGACGACATAGATGTCGGCGGCAGCTTGATATTGCTCTATGTGGAGAACAGGATCTGTTTTTCCATCATATTTGGGGGTCACTACAGGTGCTTTAAACTTCGACGGCGTTGGAAAATCCACAATGGCTTGTACAAAAGGTGTTCCTCGAACAAAAGTTCGTTGCAGGGGGTTCTTTGCTTTAGCCATTTCTCCCAATTTATCCTCCAACCGTTGGAGAGATCCTTTCCATGCTTCATTTCCTTCCTCGGGCCTATTGGTTCGAGCAACTGATCGTTCCGAAGTAGCCTCTTGAGACCTATCTCGATGAGAAGCTGGTCGTGACTGTGCTGATCCTTCTCTTAAATCTGATGGTTGTCGAAAACTCCTCGACACGACTTTAGGTGGACTCTTATTCCTCCTTGGGCCTAATCGACTGAAAGGAGATACCCTACTCAGTCTTTCCAACGCACTGGCTCTCTCCGGAGAGAGAGTGACACGTTGCTCAGTATCTGTGGCCCGTATCGAAGAAGTTTGCCCAGGTTGATAAGAGAAATCATCAGATTCCTCATTGTGACGTGACCTAGTACGCCTGGATCGTGAAGAAAGTAAATAAGTTTGCCTCTGACCACTTTGCGGTCCTGATTGTGCAGGTACAGCACCACCATTTATGGTTTGTATGAGTTAACGTATTGTCTCCTGCATGGCGGTTTGTCCTTGAGCCAGATTCGTCATAATTCCGGCCAGATCTGGAGGTGCAGAGGGATTTGGGGGATTTCCATCATTTCCAGCGTTTCGATTGCTAGATTCTGTATGATCCGCCATTGTTGATGAATGATTTTTGGTGAAAAATGATAATAACAATCGTTTCCCACAGACGGCGCCAATCTGTTGATGTAAAAAACTAGATCGCTCTAATTATTTAATCACAGATAAATATAAATGAGACAAAAGAGTTTTAAAGTGGTTCGGCTAGGAATAAAGCCTACGTCCACTGTTATGTTATTGCTGAGTGTTTGTGGAATTCTTTATTACAAGTTCTCTCAAGAAATTCCGGTCCCTTTCAATGGGATTGATACAAAGTATTTATAGCCTCAAGCCTGTACATGAAAGGGTCGATACATTAAATGATATACATATGAAAGGGCAGTACATTTAATGCAGCGTGTGCGTCAAGAATATAAACATTCAATGAACGGTCGAACTGTTGAAGATCTGGCAGTTAATGATGGGGTCGAGGTGCAGCTCGGACCGCCTTAGTTGCTCGTTGCCCAAGACTTCCTCGGAAGGCTAGAGTACCTCGGAGCACTAGAGTTCCTCAGAGCGTAAGTAGTATCTCGGTTCCTCGGAGTATCCTCCTCGTTGCTCGGAGATAATATGTAATGGTTGAAGAAATGAGTTTCCTCGTTGCTATTGTGCCACGTAGATTGACACGTGTCTTCATATTATTCGTCCACATCAGCATATTAATTTTGGTATCAACACTCGTCCCGACCAATGTAAAAGAAAAAGAGTATAAGTTAAAGAAACTTTCAAAATCTTTATTTGGATAGAATATATTTTTCGTGGGCAAGAGATTGCATTTAACGTATGCAACAAGCCGTTAAAACCCAAGGCTACCCTAGTAGGACGAGTGGTGTCTTGTGAGGGTTTGCACTGAATGTACCCATAAAATTCTATTTTTTTTCGACTCAAGAAAATATCGAAATAATTAAAAACCGTAATATTCAAATTTCTTAACAATAATCACCTTAAATTTTTTATTCAAGAATCTCAATTCATAAGTGTGTGTGCGCGAAGCTAAAAATTATACTGATAACTTTCATCGATTGATCATTACGTTACTTTTTGAAAATTCTCTTTGATTCAAATTCTCACGGATTCTCTCACAGACGAAACTCTCAAAATGTGGCTATTTTCTCTCGGTGTGTGTTCTATAAAGAGTAAATGTCATGGAATACGAATTCATGTACACATATATAAAGATGGAATATTTGGGTGTATAGATATCATCATCGAAACACGGTTATTGGAAAACGAGAAATATTGACTCCTATCCGCACCAATTAATCTCTCTTATCATCTTTTCGTGTCTTAGCTCTCCACGCGGTAATTAATTTCATTAGTCAGACCCAGTTAGAACTTTATCGAGTTATAAGGTGTTTGGGTAAAATAGGAACGGTTGGGAATTTTGGAGTTGGAAAATTTACTTATGATGTTCGTTGGTACGTTTTCGGGCATTTGGCTCATTTCACTTCTTTTTCTATTTCTTCTTATACTTTTTTATTTTTTTCTTCATGCTATTTTTGTTGACCATTTTTCTTTTTTTTTTCTTTCCCATTTTTATTGCACCATTTGGACTTGCTTGATGGTTTTTTTTCACAACTCCGAGCAAAAGGGGTTTATCGGGTTTTCAAATAAAAAGGAAAAATTTATTAGGCTCAATTGGGCTTCTAATGGGATATTTTTCACAACTTTTTATGGATAATATTTTTGGACGAATAAACGATGGCGTAACTTCATTTATCCTAATTACTAATTATTTTACCAAATGCGTTTGGAGATTAATTTTAGTTTAGAGATATTTTTAGCATGTTTTCAAGACGACATTTCACTTGTTTTTTGTAACCGATCAATTAAAAATTTTGAGATCTTAAACGACTTATTTAAACGCTAAATTGAACTTTGAGTTAGTTTTTAACTCGAATTGATTTAATTTCTCGCAAAAAGTGACAGACTCGAAATCTCACCGTGTCAATAATCTCCACAGTAATTCGAAAAGTCGTCAATTTTCATCTTTGGTCAATTTCGTCTTTATGAATTTAGTTTTTACAAATTGAGACTTCAAACCAAAATTTTAGTGATATTTTTAAAAAAATTAAATTCCAATTTTTATTTATTTTGAAGAAAAATATTGTTGACTTTTTTCGAAATTTTTCATTTTTTTTTTGATTTTCTGAAAATTTCTAATTTTTAAGAACTTTTTTCAAATTTTTTGGGCATTTTAAAATTTGTGAAGTTTGAGATGCACTTGTGAGCCCCCTAACGTAGACTTTTGCATTGTTCTCAATCAAAAGGACAAAAATCTAAATAAGAAAAAAGTATGAGTGTGAAATAAAAACAAGTAAAATTTAAAATTCAATCTTTTTTCATTAAGAGCACCACAACAAGTACAATAGGAAGGAGATAGACAATACATAGTTCTTACAAGATAAGCGATGAAAAATAACAAGAACTACATAATGAAAGCCATAAAAACTAATGTGAAGACCCGAGTGCATTGGGATCATGAGCATAGGGATCATAGTAGTATGGGGGCAATTGCGAATTGGGACCCATTTGCAACCTATGCATTTCCTCTGTTTGGGTATCATTAGACTATGAATTTCGAAAAAAGTCATTAGACTATGAATTGCCTCTTCACAAGTTAAAGTCTCTACTAGTTGAAGCGTTGATTCTGAAGAGGCAATTTAGGAATTACTCCAATGATACTCAACCCGTTTTGAATGATTCACACTACACACGTTGAGTTCTAGGAAGGATGTGCCTTGAGTATTTACTTAGCAAAATTTTTTACACATTTTAGCTTGTATTTCTGAAATCATTTATCTCATGATGGATTGTGCGATTATTCTACGTCTAATAAGAGATTGACTGCCTTTCAATAAATCATTTTGCAAAATAAAGAATTTTGTGGGTATATTCCTGCAAACCCTCACGAGACACAACTCGCTCTGTTGGGCAACCTATAGGTTTAAAGGTTTGTTCCACATGCTAAGTGCAATCACAAGTGCCCGCGAAAGTAGTACACTTTTGGTTTCTTATCTTTCTCTTTCTCTCTATCTTATTGCTCGTGGACTAGCAACTCTCTGTTTGGGGGTGGTGTGATAAGCACCCAAAACTATACATTTTATACCCAAAATTAATATTCAAAAGGAATTTTCAAGCAATCAAACTAATTAAATTAAAATAACATCAAATAAGGGCCCACCCCACCCCCTTGAGAGGGTATTTAGCCTAACATGGTATGAAATTTGACAAATTAATAATCAAAGGGATAAAAAAATGAGAAGAGAACAATCAAACCCAATCTCTTGAAGTGAAATTGAACTCTTATTTCCTTTAAATCAAAGACAACCCATCCAATATGAGCATCCAACAATAAGTAATTCAATATAATACTCAATTGAATTACTCACAATTTATCACTCAATAATCTCTAAAAAGAAAAATAAAAACTATTAACAAAAATAATTTCCTAATTTATTTTCTAATCTAACCTATCTCTCTCTAGAATTCTCTCTACCAATTCCTATTCTATAGCCTCTTTTCAAATGGAGTCTTCATCTTCTTTTTACAATAGGCATGGATCAAAGGGGTAAAAATGGTAGGATAAATGTTCAAGAGCATGGGGTGTGTGCACATGGGGGTAAATTGGGTAATGGGAGTGCACATGTGCATGGCAAAGGTGTGAGGTAAGGAAGGTATATGGGTGAGGTAATTAGGGGATAAAAATATGATATGGTTTATGGGGTATTTTAGGAAAGTGGGGAAAAAGAGTATTTGAGGGTATTTGGGAAAAATGGTTTTAAGCGGGCTTTAACACATGTGGCAATTGGTTTTGGTTTGAGGCTTTGGCATATTCAGCATCTCACGATTTAAGCTAAAGGGGAAATGGGTTTTTGGTTTTCAAATGGGTTTGGGGGGTTTCATGGGTAAAGGCACAAGGGTTAAATGTTTAGTCTTATTTTTTTGGCATTTGGTTTTTGGTTGTAATTTGTTTTATGCAGGCACGATTTTTTATTTGGTTGAAATGAGAAATGGGTTTGGTTTGGGTTGGAGTTGGTGGCGGGTTGCACATGGGTCGCCGAAAGTGGGTTTGAAGAACAGGGGACGGTTCGGGTTGGGTGAAGGTCGAAGTTGATATGAGTGTGGATCGCCGGCGGCAGCGGGTTAGCTAGCTGGCGACGGTAGAACTGTGGGTAGAAAGGGTTGGATGGCGTGGTAGGTCGATTCCGGAATGGAGGAGGGTCGCAACCGACGTGTGGGTTGCAGGTGGTTGCGCCGGAGGTCGTGGGGTTAGGTGGAAGGTTAGGTGAGGGTTAATGGGAATGATAGAGGTTAACAGGTTAATGGGGCTAAGGTGTATTTGTTTTGTTAATGGAGGAAGAGAGAGGAGAGAGAGTGAGATGGTGAGGGATAGATGATGATGAATAGTGGTGGGGGATTGACTTGGTGTGTGGTGAGGGTGTAGGTAATATGGTGGGGATGAGGGTGTATGTGAGTGTTTGAGGTATAGGAGAGTTAGGGTGAGGGTAAGGAGTAGTTTTAGGTGTAGGATGGGGTGTTGGGTATTAAGGTGTGAGTGTCTGTGTTTAAATTGTGACCCTTAGAAAAATAAAACTAACAAAGGGCACAACCTAAACATATACGGGGTTCGGGTAGGTTTAGTCTCTGTTTAGGGTAGGCTAGGATACGGGGCTGGTAATTGGCTCCATAATCTGCACAATTTCCTTGAAATACGCATTTGGACACCACAACGTGCATTTGACCTACAAAATACACAATAAAGCGCATAAGACCCAAATTGTCGAGAATTAGCAACTAAAATACGTCTATTCGGGGTATAAAATGTACAGTTTTGGGTTCTTATCACTACTCCTTCAATTTGATAATGGCCTTGAGCTACTAATTTGGCCTTATTTCTAACTTTAATCCCAGATTCATCTAATTTTTTTTGGAAATCCAAGGAGTGCCAATAAGCCTCTTATTTTCTTGTTGGGGTATAAGATACCATACATCATGACTCTTGAATTGAACTAGCTCCTCCTGCATCCAATTAATCCAAAAAGAGTTCTTAAGTGCTTCATTTATAGTCTTTGGTTCAATTAAGGAAACAAAGCATGCAAAATTAGCAAGATTACATAATTAAGATCTTGTACGCATAGGCTCTTTAGGGTTACCAACAATTTTATCTAAAGGATGATCTTTAGATACCCAGTTAGGAACTTCAGGGTCCTCACTTGGTAAATGATCAAATATTTCTAGAGACTCAAAATTAACAATAGTTTATAATTGGCCCTTAATTACTACTTTAACATTAGGGTCACTTAATATCAAATATATAGATTCCATAATCACTTTGGTACGTATATTATAAACATGGTAAGCTTGACTATTGGGGGAGTAATCCAAAAAGATTGCTTTATTGCCATGAGTTTCAAATTTAGATAAATGTTCTCTATTTTTGCAAGCATAGTATGTATGCCGAAAAGTTCAAAAATATTTCAAGTTAGTCTTTTTACCGTACCAAAGTTCATAAGGAGTCTGCTTGGTATTTTTCTTAAGGTAAATTCTATTGATTATGTGGAATGTTGTACGAACAACTTCGACCCAAAAATATTTCGATAAGTCTTTTGCATGAGTCATAACTCTAGACATCTCTTGGATTGTGCGATTCTTACGATCAGCTATCCCATTTTGTTGTGGCGTCTTAGGGGCACTAAATTCATGTTTGTAACTATTGTACTCACTGTTGATGCCGATAAGATATCATGGTTGCTTCTTCTAATGGATTTTGATCTTCTGGATGGTTTGTCTGCCTTGAGTTGGTTGGTATGCCGACCAACTCTCCTTGGGTGCTGACCAACTCTCTTCGGGTGCCGAGCAAGTATGAATATTGCCATATAGGATGACAGGTGTCCTTTTCTGACTGGTCCACGTAGACGGAGAGTTTTTGAGTCGATAGTCACAATATTCAGTTAGTCCTAAAATTTTAAATTCTCCTCCTCTAACACTATGAATTCTATTTATTTGGGAATCCTTTTCATTTTCAATGAGAAAAAGAATTTTCAAAAATTTGCGAAATGTTTTAGATTTTTGTTTCAAAAAGGCTATCCACGTGAATCGAGTAAAATCATCGACCAAAACCAATATATAACTGTTATCACATAGGATAATATTGCGAGAAGGACTCGTTAGATCCATATGGATAAATTCTAGAGGTTTTGTTGATAAGACGTCTTTAACCTTTTTATGAGCAGGTTGAACTATCTTTCCTTCTTGGCAAGACCCACACACAATGTTTGAAATAGATTTTATTTTGGGCAGACCTCTAACTATTTCTTGGGAGATTTATTTTGCCAAGGCTGTCGTAATTTATGTGACCCAACCTATTGGGCCAGATTTCATTATCTTCCATCCTTGCTATATTGCAAATTTCAATCCCTGAAATGACTGTATAACATTTATCAGGTGTTCTAAGGCCTGTAATGATGAAATAACCATTCTCGTTTAAGATTTACAGTTTGTTTTTGAGAATGTAATTGTGTGCCCAGTCACAAAATTGCGATATACTTAGCAAGTTAGCTTTAAGATCTTTTACTAAAAGAACATCCTCGAGAATAGATAGTTCCTTTTCTTGGAGTGTCCCTTTACGTATGATCTGGACTAACACTCCATCTCTAAACAAAACTTTTCCTCCTAAGAATTCAGTTCTGTTGGTGAGTTTAGTATCTTCCCCGGTCATATGTTTGGAACATCCCGAGTCTAAATAACATCGAGACAAATCTTGTTCAGCTTTTAAAGAGCTAATCAAAACATTACACTTCATTTGAGGTATTAGATCATCTTTCCTAACCCAAATTTCTCTGGTTTTCAAATATTTGGTGAATTTGCTCGAATATTATAAAATTTGTGAGTATTAGATTTTTATGCAAAAGATTTGGGCGCTTTTGCTAGAATTTTGTCAAATCTTTGAGCATTTGGTTTAGTCATGAATCTAGGACTCTTTCTCTAGGGCTTTCTTTTTGAATTAGATCGTTTCTTCCTATTACGATAGTTAGTGTTTTTATTAGGTTACCTAGGAAGGACGTAGTTATTTCTCTTTTGTTTAGAATAGTTAAAGTGTTTATACACATGTCAATAAGAGATAGGTTGGTATAAACGCTTTTGAAAGCAACCCTCAAACGAATGTCCATAGATATCACAATAGGAGCAGTAAAGATGACATGAAGGTTTCTTGACATCTTAAAGGTCCTTAAAGATGGGTTTGTCCAACTATTGGACTCTAGTCGTATGTTTATTTGCTACAGTTTGGAAAGATGACCCTCCTTGCCGTATATGTGTGTTTGTATGGGGGTGGGGGGGATGTATTTAGTCTTAGATTCAACATTTGCCTTGGAACAATTACTATTCAAAATGTCTGTCCCTTTCAATTTTACCAAAATCATCTTTTATAGCCTGAAAATGTGGACAAGTTTCAATAGGTCGTTTAACACCAGATACAAACTTTACAATTTGTACATTTTTTGTTTGTGTGTTAATGTTAAAACCTATTCCAGTTTTGTCCTCAGAATTTGTCTTACTGGATGCAACAAAGTCTTCAAAACAATTAGAATTGTTTTCAAAATTTGCAAATGTTTTGTTGACTATTGATGGTTTTTCTTTTGATTGTTCCAATTCTAACAGCGTGGCCTTGTATTTCTTTTCCAAAATTTCATCTGATTTAAAAATATCTTTGATTTTGTTAGCCAAATCCTTAGCTTTAGCTTCATGGACCAGCCATTGATTAGTATGGTCTTCAACATTCTGTTTTACCATAAGATTAAGAGTTTGTATATTCTTAGTCAAGTCATTAACAATTCTTTCTAATCTAGTGCTCTTCCTAAGCATTTTGGTGTACAATGTGCGGATATCAAGAAGATCATCATTATCATACTCACTATGTTGTGTGTGGATTGTCCCATAATGATTCATTTTTTGTACTCACACACACATTTAGTTCGTCATTTATGCGTTCCCTTTAATTCACACACACGGTAGTTGATCTACTAGCAGTTTCAACATTACAAGCATTCTCTAAGCATAAAGCAGACAATCCAGTGGGCAAAAATGTTATGCGACACAGAAGGATTAGTCATTCTATTAATAGGTTCAGCAAGAGTTATAGGTTTATCATCAGTATGCACAATCTTAGAAAAAAATGACATATAATGGTCAAATGAATTAGATAATTCAGGCTCATAATTATTTGAGTCGCTTGAATCCCCCTAATTTTTGCATAGATCAGCCCCATTGTTTTTGTTGTTCTTACTCAGATTAACTCTGCATTGACTAGCCATGTGACCTAATTTCCCACATCTAAAGCATTTAACATTTTTAAGATCTTTTCCACCTTTATTGTTGGTCTCAGTTTAGTGTTTGTCATTTTTTTTCTCATGAGGCCTATTATTAAGAAATTTGGAATAAGCAAGTTTCCCTTGTCTAAATGCAACATTGTTTTTGAATTTTAAGATTTTCTTAAAATGTTTAGATATCAAGGCAATTTGATTATCCAAATTTTCTAATCACACTTCTCGTCCGATTCTAACTCAATGTTAGGGACAAGAAAGTCAGGTTTTGTCACTTTAGATTGGAATACAAGATTGGAACTGGAATGTTTCTTTTGACTATTAGACAATTTTTTGTTAAATTATAATTCCATTTTCACTGTTCTTAGCTTACACCTGAGGAGTTCAAGGGTAAGATTGGGGTTATCCCTTTTCTCAATATCATACCACTTCTTATCAAATTTAGATGGAAGTGACCTTAGAATTTTAGACACTATTTATTTTCTGTCATATATGATACCATTGGCATGTAATTTGGTAAATCTGTTAGTCAACCTAATGTAAAGGCATCGAAAGTCTAAGTCTCGTTCATGATAAGAGTATTATACTACTGAATCAACATTTGGGTCTTAGCAGTTTTAACACGTATGTCACCTTCACGGGTGGTGACCAAGGTGTCCTAAGCTTCTTTAGAAGTTGAACATAAAGATATTCTCTTAAACTCATGTTCATTTAGGGACATAAATATATAATTCTTGCCTTTATTATTAATAAGGGAGGCCTATTTTTCTTCTTTAATGTATTCACTAAGCAGTTTCCTAATTCTTCCATTACTACCATTTGCTGTTGGTTTAGTAGGACAAGTGTAACCATTTTCTATAGCATCCCATGCATCATCTCCTAAAGTTCCTTGGATGAATTCTATCATCCTTACTTTCGAGTAAGGGAAGTTAGTCCCATCGAAGGAGGGAGGCCTGAATGGGTTCCCCAATCTCTCAAATTTCTCGTCCATTGGTGTGTTTTGCAAAACATTTTAAAAAACATAGGATCTAAAGAGATTTTATGAAAACCAATAGCCTTGCTTTGATACCAATCGAAAATTGCCTAACTAAGTTGCTTAACACAAGTTAAAGAGGTCTAGTAGGCTCCAAAGTTGTTTCTTGGAGAAACTCTTTCAGAAAAGAAACTACAAATCACAAGACGCATTTTAGAAAATGTTATGTACGAGTTATTTCAGATATCAGCGAAGAAGTTTTGAAAAATAAAACTAATCTTAGTTATAGCAACAATAGATCAGTAGGGATGAGAGGATTAGTAAACATGCACAGTACACGAGAGTTTTTAACATGGTAAAACCTCAAAGTAAGGGCAACATCCACAGAGGTCTTCTACACCTCAAAACGAAAAATCCACTAGAAAAGCAACAAACCAAACACACAAATACAGACCTAAATCTAAGTTCAGAAGATATACCAGTTCCTTTAGGTAAATTCCAACTTCTTGCAAGACTCTGATTGCTTCTGTCTTCCGTTTCTCCTTCTTTACATCAACTCTAACTGGCCAAGATCTTTATACCGAGACACTTTTAAAGTGATGCTGTGTGAAGATGTTGTGAATGAAGTGCCTAACACATGCATGAACTCATACACACTTATACAAAGGAATCCTATGAATTAAAGATTATTTTTAAGTATGAAATGTTGTATTTCACACTACTGAAAATAGGTTTAATCTTTATTTCTATACAACTTTCAAATCTAATTTCCTTGAGTCTTCAAAACTAAAAACTTTTCAAATATTATTTATATACAAGTTTTTCAAAGTGAGAAACTCAGATCTGAACGCATACAAACCCTATTTCAGTTTTGTAAAAGAAAATAGAGATTTGTTGGATAAAAATTTAAGAAAAATAAATTTAAATCACAATCCAACAAGAGAAGATGATTTCTATTTAAAGAAATCAAATCTAGCCAAGATCTAAGTGTCTATATCACTACAAATCAGATCTACCAGCTCCTATGAAAAGAATCGAGATATAATTTCTAGTGATCGTGTTAGACAAGAGATAAAGACCAGAGAGGTATTTGAACAAAACGAATGAAAACCCTCAAACTCTCATGGTAAATTTCTAGAGAAAAATGGACGGAGTTTTTTTTGGGTCTGAGATTTTCTCTCTGATTTTCTTTTCTCTCTCTTTTTTCCCTCAGATCCTAAGGGATTCAAAAGGTTGGAAATGAATGACCGACGGTCCTATTTATAACAAGGTTGGAAGGATCTGGAAAGTCTATTCTAATCAAGGCCTGAGATAGTTTTGAGCATTTGAATACTTGATCTAGTGGCTAAAAATGGACCATCTTTAAAACAACTCTGATTGGTTAAAAAGGATGTCACACGGATTGAATGAGAACACATGCAGACCTTAAATTAAATTGATCGAATGTTTCAAATGTATCTCAGGTATGTGAGTGTATGAAAACACAGATCCAGTCTCAAGCGGTTTTGGAAATGCAACACGTGTATGGCTCAGATCACTCTATTGACGTGAGTTTTGGAGTTTTAAAAAATCCCATTTGCTACCCCAAAAGTCTCAAGCGGTTTTGGATTCTACCGAAGCAGGTTTTTTGGAACTTTAGAATATACCAATTCACTCCAAAACATTTTTTAAACGTTAATTTTAACTTTATAGAAGGTTTTAAAAGTTTAAAAAATTCCCCAAAACTATTAAAAAATAGTATAAAATCATTTTAAACTAATTATAACTCACACACACCTTATACATGCAATATGCAAAAGAAATGGAATCCTAACTTGGTTGTGTCTTGGTTTTTTACCTGTATGACCATCTTATTGATAATGCTGATTGTTTTTGAAGTCCATGAAGAGGCAATAAGGCTTAGGTAAAAATAAGGATGACACTAATTTTGTTTCTATTTCCAAACTAGAGAAGCTCCTATATATTAAACTCAAGTACAATAATTATTGTTATAAATGTCAAACTATATTGGTCGTATGAAACTAATTTTATCTATGCGTTTTTCTACTCATATACAATAATTATATTAAATCACTATACAATACATACATTTTTATAATAAATTACTATATTTGTTAAATATTGAAAAAAATTACAAAAAACATATTTGCGTTCATATATTTATAAATACTAAATCATAAATCAATTTAATTACACTTTCCCCCTATACTTTAACCCAATTTTCACTTTACCACATGAATTTTTATTTTCAGCATTTAATCCAACCCCCTATCCTTAACACCGTTAATTTTTAGACGGAAAAATGGATCATGTACAATGCACATAAGGGTATTTTTTTATCCAAAACAATATAAATGTTTAAAAACATAAAAAATCACTTAAAAACCTGAAAATTATAGAAAAACAGTTTAAAATTTTGGAAATTAGAGAAAATAATTTAAAAATTCAGAAATCTTGAAAATAAATATAAATTACAAAAAACATTTAAAAATTTTGAAAAATGTTATTTTTTAATGAAATTTGAAAATAATAGTAAAATATTTCAAAATTTATAGAAAAATTTAAAGTAATGCGAACGACATTGAAAAAATTTATAAACAATCTAAAAAAACTTTAAAGAATCTGTAAATAGTAGAAAAAACATTTAAATAAAAAAAAATTCAACAAAAAAAAAACATTCTCCACAAAAAAATGATTTCGAACAAAATCAAAATTGATTTCCAGAATAAAACATAAAATATTTATTTTAAAAAAATGATTTCAAGCAAAAAAAGCTATTTTCTTGCAAAAAAATGATTTCCATTTAAAAAGAAAACTTGATTTCTAGGAAAAAAATTGTTTTCAATGAAAAAACAAATTTACAGGAAAAAAATCCAACAGAAAATAATAAAAATTTCGAGCAAAAAAAGAAAAAACAAAACTATTTTCCAATAAAAAAATTGATTTTAAGCATAAAAAACTAATTTCTAGAATAAAAAATTAAATTGATTGATAGTATAAAGAAATAAAATGATTTTCGCAGGGAAAAAAATTACACAAAAAAAGGCAAAAAACTAACTTTTAAAAAAATACTGTTTTCGAGAAAAAAAACATGTTTTACAGCATTAAAAAACTGATTTCCAACATAAAAGAACTTATTTTCACAGGAAAAAAGAAATTATTTCCAGCAAAAAATTAAAAAAATATAATTCCCCCCCCCCCCCCCCGCAAAAAAAAATAATAAATAAATAAATCCATTTCCTTACTACACCACTTCATTCCCTTCTACACTATCCATTTCATATATTTAAAAAAAAAAAAACTAGCTTCAATACTCGTTTCCCTTTTTATCGAACCTAACAAAAATTCAAAAAATCAAAGAAATACATACCTAGCTTCCATACACATTATATTTGTGTATTTTCATGAATGTGTGCATTTGTATATTTGTGTGTAGGTGTGTTTGTGTGTGTGTGTGTGTGTGTGTGTGTGAAGCGAAATGAGAAGAAGAGAGGGTTGAGGACAAGGGGTATGGAGGCAACGATGGCTTCCATGTTTGCCGAGAGAGAGTGGAAAGGGATTTTTAAGGTATTATGGTATTTGAGAATTAAAATACCATAACACCCTTTTAAATGATCACATGTCATGCACATGATTCAATTTTTCATAAAAAAAATTAACAGTGTTAACATAGGTTATTACTTTTTCATCCAAAAATTAACTTTGTCTACAGTGTTAACGTAGGTTGTTACTTCTCATTTTCATGGTGATTGATCAACTGGTATTATTTTTATAAATGTTAGACTATATTGGTTGTATGATGTTACCAAAGGAGAGAGAGAACTCAACTGTGAGAAAATTATAAGTAACTGAATGGTGGGTCACGTTTGAAAGCATACTAATTTGTATGGATACTCCCACAAATCCCACAATTGTGAAATGGTTACAATATTGGGAAAGACATGAGGTTAAAATTCCCCATCTTAGTATTTAACGTTCAACTAAGGAGTTTTACACCCATTATACTTACGCTTCACTAAGAGTAAAATTATCTCACCTGATTGTCTACTGGATTCCACCAGCCACTTCCGAGTTTAGTTTCTTTTTCTTTTGATCCGATATATTTATAGATGTTTAGTTAACAAAAAAAAAATATTTTAGTAGTCGCATATACAATTGCAAATAATGTCCTCATACCAAATGAGGAGTATTTTATGTTATTAATTATCAATGGATGGATTTTATATCTGAAAACTATAAAAAAATGGGCGAGTTCAAGAATTGTATAATGTTCCCATAATCATTGTTATGAAAAATACTATATTTGTCATCATGCTTAACAAACCATGATTACGAGTAACCTTTTAAGTATAAGAAAACTATATCTGGAAAAGAAAAAGGGTTTAGTGATGGTTAGTTTTATATGATCATAGAAGTACAGTGTTATGTATGAAGTCATAATTAATTGTCCTTAAACAATACATTGATGAAAATGTCAAAGAGTAATATAAAGCTTAAGTATGTTAGGAAATTTTGGAAGCACTTTATTGCTTTTGTAATGGTGGAAGAATTAGATTTCAGAATGACAGCTATTTTAAAAATTGAACAACATAGGCTATAAATACTCTCAAAATAAAAATGGTCATTGTCTCATCTTCTTCAACCACATTATCTATGGAAGCATAGTTAAATGAAACATCGACCCCATCTTTGAGTCACATAAACCTTCCACGTTCTTTTTACCGAAACAAAATATTATGGTTTTTGAACATGATTGGTTTGTTTGACAAAAGTGGTTACGAAAAGAAGCTTTGATGTCTAAACCTAATGTAGGTCAGCTTTAAGGGCTAACAATTTGTTGAGATATAGGATTTTATGACATTGAAAATTGGTTGGAAACTGATGAGAGTTTCAGGGTAAGGAAAAAGTGTTTGAATGATACTTTGTGAATTATGAAATGTATCCAAGATTGTACTGGACGATTTGGGCTCTTTGATGAGTTGGGTAATGGGCTTATAAGAAAATACTCCTTCCATCTCAAATTAAGAGTTTAGTATTGAAAATCAATTATTTTGCGATTAGTTGAACATTCAACATAATCAGTTCCATAGTCAAAACAGATTTGTTTATTCATGAATTTGATTCATTGATTTCTAAAAAGTCTACAGTTTAAAAAAGGAAAGTATATGACTCTTAATTCGTGATAGAGAGAGTAATGGTTAAAGGTGAAAAATAGACAATAAAAAAATCTGATTATATGATTTTTGGAGCTTGAATTTGAGAATTGAATGGAGGGAATAATTACATTACGTATAACTTCTTATCTTTCAGAATAATTGTTGAATTTTTATATTTCTTCTTATTTATTCAAGTGATAAGAATACATATCTTTATATGTAATTGCATTGCTGCTAAATCTTATAGAAATTTTGGATTTTAAAAACAAGGATGTGGGTTTTCAAATTTAGGGTGCAAGGTTTCAAAATAGGGATTTGGGGGGTTTAATTAGGTTAATAACATAGGATCCTTATGGTTTCATTCTTTTGAACCTCAAGACATACAACATAGTATTCTTTTCGGTCTATGTACATTTTAAATGTAATATTCATGTTATTCGATAGGTGAGATTTGCGACCAAGCATCGTTTGAGTTGAATTATCATAATTTGGATCTTTCACAAATTGAAGGTTAAGCCTTCTACTGTGTAAAACTATGTTTTATGCTTTTGGTTCTTACTAACTTATTTTTTGTCCCCATGTACTTGTTCTGTAGCTTTTTCATGTGTAAATAATGGGTTCTCATAAGCAAACAAAACACATATATAAAATCAGGTAAATAAATTGTATATATTCTTTTGAACAAATGACCACTTGTTTTATATTTGTTCAGTTCAAATGTATAAGTTCATTTTAAACTGTTGATTTATTTTGTTTTCTTATGAAGTTCCATGTATACTTCTTTTAAATTTTAGAAATTTTACAACTTCTATTGACAAGATTGATTTTATGATAGAACCACATAACTTTGTTGTTGAAATTGTTTGTCACTCTCATTGGTTTTGGATAGTAAGGATGCAGGTCGAGTTAATTATCTGTAAGATTGTGTGCATTTTTCCTGTTCACTATTGACTCGTTAACCAAGGCGGGAGCAATCCAAGACGAAGTCTTAAGGAATTGGTTGATCCCAGGAAATAAGCAAATTGTTCAAGGTGGACAGGGAAGGGGTTAAATACCCCGTAAGTGTTCGTTGTGTTATTTTCTTATTTTATGTAATTAAAACAATATGTTTTCTTTTTTTAAATTGACTTATTTTTTTAAATGTTCAAAAGGACTTCTTTATTTGTATGTTAGATGTTTGATACGTTGTACCCAAGAATCATTTGTTGATTTTACTGTGAATATATAGTGTACCACTTTACTATGAATATCTGGATTTGTTTTCCTAATCTTCCAATAGATTTTTTTCTCAAAATCTTCCCTTTATTCCACTGCTCAGTTAATTGGGCAGCCTCTGAAAATGGATGCATCAACTGTAGAGATAAACAAATCGAGTATGGCTCGTGTATGTGTTGAGGTAGACTTGACTAAGAATATCTCTAAGAGAGTTTGGATAGGAAGGGGAGAATGTGGGTTTTGGCAAGCAATGGTGATGGAAAATATGCCTAAATATTATTCAAATTGTTTAAAGAAAGGCCATGATGAAACGAGCTGCATATTTAGTTATTCAAAAAATGGAAGAGTGGCCATAAAAGATCATGTCCAACCAATCAATAAAGTTACTACAAACCAAACGTAAATTCAGCAATATCAGGTAAAGAAGTGAATAGTAGAGGAACAAGGTTGTGCCTAAGCATAAGAAAATGATCTAGCTATGAATAAAGTCCAGGAGAATCAAAATGCTGAAGGAAAATTTGTGGGTGCAGATTTAGAGGAAGTTTTAAATGAAGATATTGTTGATTTTGCAGATAAGGAGGACGTTGTAGTTTTAGATCCTCATCGTACAAAGTTAGATGAGACAGTCCCTCCTGATGATGCAGTTAACACTGTAATTATTGCTGAGTCACTTCACACTGTCACAACATCTACAGGTGTGAAGGGTAATGGAGACAAATGTCTGCCTCCATGTAGAATAAGATTCTTAGCAAAAAATGGTATTCTTGCTGCTCAGAAGGAGATCGGAGAAACATTTTTAGGAGGCAACTCCGGTGATATGATTAGCAACAGTGAAGAGGGAAATCAGGAGCTGCCGAAATAAATATATGATATTATTGGAGATAAAAAATCTCATTTGGTTATCATTATTGAAGAAGAAAACGTGATTAATGACCAGTCAAAGCCTATACTTTTGAAAACAGTGAATGGTCAAAATGATGGACCCATCTCACATCAGGTAGTTCCTGGTTAAAAGGAAAAAATCCAAGGGTTACAATCTAAAAAGTTTAATGAAAGGGATATTGTCATTTATAATAACGATGGCAATATTCATTCTCCCAAAATATCGGAACAAAGTGCTGAATTGGTTTAAAGTGTGACATAATATGAGGTGGAAATTGAAAAGACTCCTTATTCAAGAACAGTTGTTCAATCTCGCGCTGATCAAATTGTTGACATTCCAAATATGAAAAAAAGAGTTATATTCATAACTTAATCCAACGAGATTTCATCATATTAATAGGAGATAAACTTGTTTTGCGCAATGACTTATTGGAGACTTCATCTTCTGATGAAGACATTAAAAATGATGAAGATATGATCCCTGTTGATGCCGATAAGATAACATAGATGCACAGATAAAAATGAAGGTATGAAGATGATGATTGAAGATGAAACAGTGATCACATCAAACACATAAGAGACAAAGGTTTTTAAAGTGGTTCGGCTATGAATAAAGCCTACGTCCACTGTTATTTTATTCCCGGGGGTTTACAATAGCACAATATGGCATAGAGAGAGAAAGAGTGTGTATCTTGTGTATGGTGTTTTTTAGTTGTCCTTCCATCCTCCCCCCTTTGGCTAAGGGGATACATGTATTTATAGTGATGGGAGTTAAAGAGATACAATGTCTTTATATATTCACACATTTATATCCATATACAATGAATTTAACTGTTGGCCTTCTATGATGGTTGGTCTTCCTTGAGTTACTTGGTATGCTATGTGTTGGTTGGTATGCCGACCAACTCTCCTCGGGCGCCGACTAACTCTCCTCGGGTGCCGACCAACTCTCCTCGGGTGCCGAATAAGTATAAATATTTCCACGTAGGATGACATGTGTTCTTTCTGATTGGTACTCGTAGATGGAGAATTTTTGTGTCAACAGAAGCCCCCAATGCTCCATGCTTGATGGTTCACTGAAAGGATGGAGTATTTATTCTGCAGTGTTGCTCGGTGCTCATGAAATTCTTGATCTTACTTCTTGATTTGTTTAACATAAAGCGCACTATCTCCTGTACGACATATGATGTAGGATGATTGATGGTTGCTATTATCTCTTTTGAGGAACTCCGTTCGTCAAGTGAACGTGTGCTATGTATCACCCCTGGGAATTTGGATGCAGCCATGCCATAGTATACAACTTGCAGCTTGTCATAATCTTTAAGTATGTTTATTGGTTTGCTAGCCGACCAACTGCCTTTTGTGCCGAGCAACTTAGTGCTAACTTCACGTGCTTTATTATTCTGATTTATGTTCCTCTGAATACGTTGTAGAGTAACATACTAGCTTTTGAACCCAATTCTTCAATCTGATTAGTACGAAGCTTGTGGTAGACTTCGAAATATTTTCATACAACTTCTTCATCAATGTTGATCGGGATAGTAGTAGTAAAGATCTCAGTGCTGTAGATGCTAAATTTGACTCCTGAACTTCAATAACATGTGCATAATAACTCGTGAATATGCCTCCTGAACTTCAATATACCTCCTGAACTTCAATAGCATGTGCATAATAACTCCTGAATATGCCTCATGAACTTCAATATGCCTCTTGAACTTCAATAGCATGTGCATAATAACTCCTGAATATGCCTCCTAAACTTCAATAGCCTCTTGAACTTCAATATGCCTCCTGAACTTTAATATCGAAACTAATTCCCGAGCAAAAGAAACAAATCCTGAATGATGATTTGGTCGGGGCCCCGACCGTGTAAGTTTGTGGAGTTGAATTTGATGCTCGACTGCATGATGTTATAAGAATGTGCCACCGAATGAATCAACTATATCTGTAATAGATGCCCCAAGTGTGGAATATGAATTTTGAATGCTTTCTCGGCCTTAAAGTATGCTGTTTGACAAATTTTCTTATTTTCCATAGACAATAAAATTTGCTCCACCTGATGTTGTTTGCTGTTCGACCAATCGGAGTCTGTTATTTGTTGATTGACCAACCAACCGAAATTGGTGGTGATAGATGACCGACCAACTGCAGTTGGTGGTAATAGATGTTGCTTCCCGACCAACCGGAGTTGGTGGTAATTTTCTTCCCGACCAATCGGAGTTGGTGGTAATTGAATTGCCGACCAACCGAAGTTATTGGTGTGTTGCTTCCCGACCAATCAAAGTTGGTGGTAATTTACTTCCCGAACAACCGGAGTTGGTGGTAATTGAATTGCCGACCAACTGCAGTTGGTGGTGTGTTGCTTCCCGACCAACCGGAGTTGGTGGTAATTTGCTTCCCGACCAATCGGAGTTGGTGCTAATTGAGTTCCCGACCAGCCGGAGTTGGTGGTAATTGATAATAAATGCTAGAGACTTCCTCGGAGCTAACCAATAGATTGTTGGTAATAAGATATAATAAATGCTGGAGACCTCCTCCACAGATTGTTGGGAATAAGATAATATAAATGATGGCTCCTCGCAGCTGACCAACAGATTATTGGGAATAAAATAATATAAATGCTGGAGACCTCCTAAGAGCTGACCAACAAATTATTGGGAATAAGATATAATAAATACTTGAGATCTCCTTGGAGCTGACCAACAGATTGTTGGCAATAAGATAATATAATAAATGCTGGAGACCTCCTCGGCGCTGACCAACAGATTGTTGGGAATAAAATATAGTAAATACTAGAGACCTCCTCAACAGATTGTTGGGAATAAGATATAATAAATGCTGGAGACCTCCTCGACGCTGACCAACAGATTGTTGGGAATAAGATATAATAAATTCTGGAGACCTCCTCGGAGCTGACCAACAGATTGTTGGGAATAAGATATAATAAATGCTAGAGACCTCCTCAACAGATTATTGGGAATAAGATATAATAAATGCTGGAGACTTCCTCAACAGATTATTGGGAATAAGATATAATAAATTCTGGAGACCTCCTCGGAGCTAAATATATAGAGAGAGAAGAAATTTTTTGGGCTCCATGCTTAGATAAATATAAAATATAAATAGACATAAAGAATGATTTAGAATAATAATAACATGTCTTGCTGATCTGTCGAGGCAAAATTGCATAATGCCGAATAAGGATAATATTTTCCACAATATAAGAATATGGCCGAGAACTTTGCTGAGCCTGAATATAAATAAGAATTACCCCGACCAACTATCCGTTGGGGGTGAAATATAATAAATGTTGCAGATCTCTTTGGAGCTGAATATATATCTCGCCGAGCTCCATGCTGAGGTGAATATAGAATATGAATAAATAGAATAATTCATGTTTGAGCAGATATCCGAGCAATAATACAATCAATAGTGCCTCGTTGAGGTAAACTTTCACAATTCCGAGCAATGATAATATTCTCCGGAAGTTTAAGATTATTTCCGAGCATTCGTCGGCACAAAATCTTATACCTGTAAAAATTAATAACTTGCCCTACCATATGTGTAGGCTGAATTGATTAGTCATGAGAATAATTTAGTCATCTAATCAATATATATGATATGTATATGCTCGGGCAATAAAATATCAATTTTAAAATATGAAATAATATATGTTGGCTGATATGTCGAGGTAAAATTGCCTGATGTCGAACAATAATAGTTTCCAGAGGTTTAAGATTGTGTCCGAGCTTTCGTCGGGATTGAATCTTGTACCTATGGAATTTCAATAAGTTGCCCGAACACCTGTTGAGACTAGATCAGATCGTTATTGTCATGAGAATAATTATTCATCCAAACAATTATGATGCGTATCAGCATAAGGCAATAAAAATTTCAAAATATGAAATAATAAGTTTCGTGCCAAATGTGTGTGAGATGGACAAATTTTTATCAGGTATGGCTTAAGCCCCCTGTTTATCCCCAAGCTGAACTCGTGTTTAAATAAATATCTGGGGTGCTCCGCATTTTTTAATACCCCAAGATTCTACTGCTGCCGACTAACGGCATGGATGTTGCCGACCAACATTTGAGGATATCTCAGGTTATAGAATATATGGTGCCGACCAAGAAGCAAATGGTCCCCGACCAGTAGAGCGATTTCGCCGATCAATAAAAATAGTGCATTGATATTGCTGACCAACTGTTGGATGGTCACCGAACAACATTAGATGTCGCCGACCAAGAAGTGGATGGTTGGATAGTTGTCGACCAGTAAATTAGACCCTTCGAACAAGACTGAGATGTCGCCGATCAAGAAGTAGATGATCGTCGACCTGCAATTGGTTCCACCGAGCTACAATATGGGTCTTCGACCAACAGTAAGATACCTCGTAGTTGGATAAAATTATGTCAACGTTGCTGATGGATCTTCACATCATATTCCTTTTAATAAAAGATGGCCCAAGATGATGTCGACCAACAATATGGATGGTTGACTAGAATATCTCGAATCCAAACTTATATCAAAATCAATCAATGAGACTTTATTAACCTGGATGGCATGCGAATCAAAATAAGTGTATAGCTCATAAAAATGAATGTCAAAAGACCCAAACTTGAAGAGAGATCTTAGTCATGATTTCCATGAGAAAACTTTTTATTGTCTTTAATCTTTCCCATTATTATTAAAAAAGTTATGGGAATTTGAATAGACATCAAAGATCTTACAAAATTTATAATGAAAATTATGAAATCATACCATCGTCCTATATATTGGTATATGTAATAATTTAAAATATTTATTCCATGATATAAAATTCAAACTTGAGAATCAAGCAAAAAGTTATGATTTATGAAATCCACTATTTTTCAGATTTCTAAATAAGAATTAATCTAACAGTCATGATTTTAAACTCATGATATGCAATATTTTGCAAATAAAAATTGGATAATTAATTTATGTATATAAGCATAAAAATCATGATTGAATCAAAAGATGTATGTATAATATATAATTGATTATACATAGAGAAAATAAAAAACTTGGCTTTTGATGGAGAACAATGCTTGTAACACTTTCCCACAGATGGCGCCAATCTGTTGATGACTAGAAATAGCATCTATGTTATCTTATCGGCATCAACAACAGATAAAAATGAAGGTATGAAGATGAAACAGTGATCACATCAAACACATAAGAGACAAAGATTTTTAAAGTGGTTCGGCTATGAATAAAGCCTACGTCCACTGTTATTTTATTTACAGGGGTTTACAATAGCACAATATGGCGTAGAGAGAGAAAGAGTATGTAAATTGTGTATGGTGTTTCTTAGTTGTCCTTCCGTCCTCACCCCTTTGGCTAAGGGGATACATGTATTTATCGTGATGGGAGTTAAAGAGATACAATGTCTTTATATATTCAGACATTTATATCCATATACAATGAATTTAACTGTTGGTCTTTTATGATGGTTGGTCTTCCTTGAGTTGCTTGGTATGCTATGTGTTGGTTGGTATGCCGATCAACTCTCCTCGGGTGCCGAATAAGTATAAATATTGCCACGTAGGATGACATGTGTCCTTTTCTGATTGGTCCTCGTAGATGGTGAATTTTTGCGTCAACAACTCCTTTAGAGAATTTTAAAACAAGTGATGAGTTATCCCAAGTTAATCCTATTAGTGTTCAAATTCACGATGACCGCGATATTGATTATTCGTGGACCTCCCCAAACTTGCTTCAGCATCAGAGGTGAATTTCGATTTTATCTCGAACGATGCAAATTCTACTGCAAAAAAATGATAATTAGAATGTAGTCCGCAAGCGTACGCGTTCAAGAAATCGTAGAACCTAAATGTTATTTGGCTTTAGTCTGTTTCTTTTTGTTAGAGTCCTGCTTTAGCGCTCGTAAGTGTCATTGGAGAGGTTTTTTCTCCATATTTTAATCAATATTATTTAAAAAAAAAAAGATTTAAATTGAAGTAAAAATTACACGTGTTGATATTTTCATAGTTTGACGTGCTAGTCCTTATTTGGTCCACCTTTATGAATTCTTTAATTTGAGTGTTGGGTTTATCTTTTATCTTATTGGAGTGATGTACATATTTTTTATCCTTTCTTGTCTCATAAAGCATTTGCATGATATGGGAAATTATTGAAGCTTTGCATGATGAATTTAATTTGTAAAAATATAGGCCACATGTTTAGCAAAATGCCCAAGCTATTTTAAAATTATCATGGATCACTTGACGTATGTAGAATAGATCACATATGGTATCTCATAATATAGCAAGTTTTTCTCTTTCTTGTAGAACAAAGTAGGAAACATTTTCTTCATTTCACTAACCCATTATTTGATAATATTTTTATTTGAGTTTTTGTTTAACCTTTTATTTTTCAGATCTTACAATATGATTTCTATGTTTATTTAATTTTGTTCATTGATAATTTTTTTTAATTTTCTTACATTTTCAATTGTAACGCTTTGTTATAATTATTAAAGCTTACTTTATTTGGTTTGATTTAATGTTGTTGGTAAACAAATTTGAAGTGCAATCTTTGAATTTTAAATTTGAACCCTTGCTATAAATTTCAAGATTACTATTTATTTATATCTTCTTTTGTTGTAGAAAGTGCTTTTGTTTCATTATAAACTTATAAAAATGTGAAAGTGAGCTTTTCACTTGTTTGCAATTGTTATTTCATAAGAAGCATAAAAAATTGCTAACTTGCATTATGTCATATATGATAACATGCAGGGAATGGTCACACGTGGAATCCTCGTGTGCACAACTAGTTAACTATAAAGAAGTGTAATACATTCCAAGTTATTATATTTAATTTTTTTAGATACATCTGTAACATGCCTAATGAAGATTTTGAACGAGCTATACATAGGTAGAAGTCTGCATTCAAATGGTTCCTTGTTGAGTACACCTGTAGAGAGAAAGAAATTGGATATATAGAGACTGAGATTGACCTTTTATGGTAAAAAAAGGGGGTCAAATGGGTTAACCCACCCCACCCGACCTGGTTGTTATATTGGAAAGATTTGGGTTTGACCCGTTATGACTCGACTCTTTATGAACCTCCCACAACTCACCCAACCCACCCATTTGCCACTCCTGACTCATAAAGACTCGAGCCCCAACATGAACCAAACCACACCACCGTGCACCAGCAGTGTGCCATATCCAAACCCTAACCGGCACGCAGCCCTACACGTATCTTTGTCTCCCATCTTATTTGGGAAAACAAAAAAAGAAAAATGAAACGTTGAAACAATTATGCCAAAGCTTGCAGACTTGAACATTTTGTTACCTATGTTAAAAAAAATTGGTCTAGGGTTCAAGATCTAAATACAATGAATTTGGTTGCCTTAAAACAAGGCTGGAGATTTCCTATCCTCACTCCTTTTAATTTCATGTCCTAAGAGGTCTTATTGGTTTAATCACATTCTATTACATTTCCACTCATGGTAAAAGAAGCTATTGCAGAAATGGTTATCTTGTTCGGTATTGTTAATCCAACACAGCCATCAAGATGCTCCTTGCAGAGTTTGCTTTCTATAAGGGCTACACTGGGAAATTGATTTCTTCACTCGTGATTTTTAAGTTACTACTGTTTCCTCCCTCCTTGGAGATCCACTAATACAGTCGCGGGTTAGTTTTCTAAGACCATCTTCGTGCGGTTAATGCAATATGAAAATAAAATAAAATATGAAATTTTCACAATGGGTAATTTCCGTGACTGTTGCTAATTGTGTGCTGGAATTAGTCACGTACTATGTCTATTATTACAGGGATCAGGATCTGGATCTATTACAGTTAAAGTCCATTTGTAATATTTTTTCCTCCAAAAATTGCTAATGATAATGTGCATTTCGCCCCTCCTGGATGGTCCGCAACTGGATGCCATGTCAATGTTTTGTGGCGCTTGAAATACCGCCTCACTCGTAAATTTACCCCATTAGTAAATTTGCACAATTGCATGGAAAATTTATAGTTTTGCATTGAGGTTAAAATTGCATATTAGCAAAACCAAAATGCATTTTCATGGTATCAGTCAAGGATATGTTGTCCTCTATTGGGTTGATGATGCTCATCCTCTAAACTCAATTTATGATTTATATTTCTCTTCAAGGGACATGTAAGACTTGATTATAAAAATTAAGTTAGAAACTTAAAAAAAAACTTATTTTCTGGGTCGAATACTATATTTTTTTCTAGGATTGAGTCACGGCCTAAGCACTAAGGTTTAATTTTTTATGTCTACTATTTAATTATCAAATAGTACAAAATTATTAAAGAAATAATTATTACAGAATTAAAACGAAATTACAGAATTAAAAGGACTTACTTGATATTGCAGAATTAAAACAGAAATAAAAATATAATCTGAGCCCTGTAGAACAGTCTCTTCAAGGCAAATTTATTCCCTCCAATGTGCTCAAAGGTTATTACATAATTGCCTCCCAAGATAGAACGGATTTCCCGAATTAATTATGCAGCACAACAATAATTAATCACAACGAACACAAATATGTGTTAATACTCAACCGGAACAGTAGCATGATATGCAGAAATGAAGAAACTATTTTTTTGGATGAAGGAAAGAATGCAATAGCATTTATTTTTCTGGATGGAAATATGATTCGCGTCTCAAAGATTGTCATTTTTTCACCAATTGTTTTTAAAACAAATCATTTTAAGTCTTGAAAGACTAAAATGACTTCAAACACCCAAAAGTTTAAATTTTTCAAAAATTAGAAAATCAATAAGCATTTATTTTAAATTAAGGCAAAAACTTCACAAATGTTGATCAATGAATATTTACTTTTTAATTACACAAAATATATCAAACTTGTTTATTTTTATTTAATAGTAAATATAGTAGTTTGTGTTACATGTAGTATATTATAATCTGTAAATTTAGTTGTATTGTCATTTCGAGTAAATGATATCATGTTATGAAACTTAGCGAGTAAATTTAGTGAATGCGGTAACTTTTTACGCTTGGGATTTATTTTTAAGGGATAATATTTTGAACCACGAAGAAAACATGTTAGATTATCTATGACATTTTTTCCTAGTAAATGAGTGAATTTATCTATTTTGTAACAAAATCCATTGAATACTATTCATGTTGTAACGTTATATCATTGTTTTCCATAGCTCATAAGATGGTGACATATAAATGTTTCCCTGATGAAATTATAACATCAACAACCTCAAATTGCAGCTAGTTAAAGTCAATAAACATCTAGTTTTATGTTATACCAAAAAAATCAAACTTGATGATGAATAAATATCTAGCTTTGAATTATACAAAAACATCAAAAATTGGTTTCATTTAACAACAATATAGTTTTGAATTTATCCAAGAACATCAAACTATAACTATTTTGCTATGTTTCTACATATTACCCATAAAAAGCTTGAAATGAAGTCAATAAGAATGTCTTTTTGGATTACCCATCAAGCATATAACTACAATTCTTCAAGTTGTCGACTTTGGGAAATAATTTGCTTGATCATCATCGATTGAAAAATGTCATCCGACTAGTTTTGAACTCGAGTTGGATAAACTTTCATTCCGACAGTTTCTTCATAATGTAACAAACAGGAACACCATAGTCAAGCCTGCAACAAGAAATAATATAATTCAATGAGGATTTTAATATTAATTTTTTATATCTATCAACTGATTTTGAAGATACATACAGTCCAGGTTCTTGTTGAGGATAATTCCAAATTTTCTTTATTTCGCACTTGAATTTCGTAGTGATGAGGTCATTTTACTTGAAATTCGTTGCTTCATCTTTCAAGAGTGACCCTCTCCAATATTCTTTCCCATAATTTATGTACATCAATTAAACACTTTGTTTTTAGGTTTTCAAATTTTCAAATTGAATTGAATATTTGCAGAGAATCTATGTCTATTGTTTTTTTTTGATAAATAAATGATTATATTAGAACCCAACCGCTAATGGAGCGAACCCGTATACAGGGAGTATACAACAAAGAAGTAATGAGAATAAACGATAGCTAAAAACTACATTGCTACACAAATACACATAACAACCAGAAGATATACTATGTAGAAGAGTGAAGCTCCTCCACGAACTCGAGGAATTCATGATTCGTAACAGAGCACTTCATCTTGTACCAACCAATCAGAGTACTCAAAAAACAATACCGCAGTCTCGAAGACACCGTCTCCTTACCATCAAAACAACGAGCATTCCTCTCCTTCCAAACCGTCCAAAATATACAGTGAAGAACAATCCGCCAGAGCCGTCCATCCCCCATCCACCCCCATGGAGGTTTCCATATCTCTAAAAGCTCACTCACTGTCCCCGGCATGACCCAGACGGTCTTAGTTAAGGCTAGAAAAATGTCCCACAAACTTCTCGTCACTCGGTAGTGCAGAAGTAGATGGTTGGTCTTCTCTTCATCCTCTTTGCATAACCAACACCTACTAGCCAGACGATAACCACGTTTCTGCAACCCTTCCAACGTCAAAATAGCTTGCCTAGCAGCTGTCCAAACAAAAACTCTTACTTTAGGCGGAGCCCTAACCTTCCAAATCTTCTTCCATGGGAAGCGAACCCTGCGAGACCCCTTATCGCTTAATCTCGCATAGAAGCCACGGACTGTGAAAATGCCCGTCCCGCCCCCCTTCCATCTTAGCGAGTCCTCCCTATCCGTCGGAAGAGGGGCCGATCTCAACCACTCGAAGAACAAATCAGCCTCCTGAAGCTCCCAGTCCCATAGCCTCCTCCTAAGCTGAGGACTCCATGCCACACTATCACCACTGACGTTCACGTGCTCCGCCACCATGCCATCCGGATTTGATCCTAAGATAAAAATCCCAGGGAACAAATCTTGAATAGACCCATTCTCGCCCCATTTATCTCTCCAGAATCTTATCTTGTCTCCTTTCCCTAAGATATACTCAGTGTACCTGGAGTAATCCTTCCACCCCCTCGCAATATGCTTCCACATTCCCACCCCATGGGCCATAGCCCCAACCACTGGTCTCCACCCCGATTGCGAAGAACCCCACCTCGCTCCAACCACCCTTCTCCATAATCTATCTCCCTCATGAGAGAAACGCCACAACCATTTTCCTAGCAGAGCTCTATTGAATATGCCCAAATTCTTGACTCCCGCCCCCCTCCTTAATGGGCTTACAAACCTCCTCCCAACCTACCAGACTGTGCTTAAATGACTCTTCAGTGCCTCTCCATAAGAAGTCACGCATAATCTTCTCCATTTTTAACCGTACAACGGAGGGCAAAGGTAAAATCGACAAGTAATAGGTAGGCAAACTAGATAGACAACTTTTAATGAGGGTGAGCCTCCCCCCCTTCGAAAGAAACCCGTTCTTCCACCCAGCCATCTTCCTTCTCATTCTTTCTAGCACCAGGTCCCAGATTGCCTTGGACTTATACTTAGCGCCCAGAGGCAACCCCAGGTAAGTGTTTGGAAAGGTCCCAATCCTGCACCCAAGGAAGCCAGCAAGATCCTCCACACCTCTCACATCCCCAATTGGGATCATCTCACACTTCCCCGCATTGACACGAAGCCCCGAGATTGCGTGGAAACTGATCAAAAGCATCTTTAGTGCACGCATTTGGCCACGATCTGCCTCACAAAAGATAATCGCATCATCAGCAAATAAGAGGTACGAAACCACAATCCTTCCAGATCTACCCGACCCCATACTGAAACCTCTGATCCACCCTGTCGTAACCACTCGCCTCATCATTTGACTGAACGCCTCCATGACCAAGATGAATAGGAAAGGGGATAACGGATCACCTTGCCTGAGGCCACGAGTACTCGAGAAAAAGCCTTCCGGGACCCCATTAATCAAAACCGAGAACCGTGCTGTCGACACACATCTCTGAATCCACCGGCACCACCGCACCCCGAAGCCCATCCTCCTAAGCAAATAAAGTAGAAACTTCCAATTCACGTGGTCATATACCTTTTCAATGTCGAGCTTACACACAATGCCGGGACCCCCACTTCTAATCCTAGAATCCACACACTCATTAGCCACCAAAACCGCATCGAGAATTTGCCTCCCACCAACGAATGCGTTTTGGGCATCAGAAATCAAAGGGTCAATGACCTTTCTCAGCCGAACGGACAACACTTTTGCTAATATCTTATACACACTCCCTATTAAATTGATCGGTCTGAAATCTTTGATATCAAAAGAGCCCCCCTTCTTCAATATCAAAGTGATAAATGCCGCATTTAATCTCGGCAAAAAATAGCCCCGATCATGAAATTCATAAAAGAAAGCCATCACATCAGCCCCAACCACAGACCAATTATGCTGAAAAAAAGCCATCGTGAACCCGTCCGGCCCCGGCGCCTTATCCCCACTCATCGACTTAAGGACCTCCACCACTTCCACTTCAGTAAAAAGGGCTTCAATATCACCTGCCGCGGAAGCCGAAATGCACTCCAACTCGGCTCCATCGAGAGAAGGTCTCCACTCCTCTTCTTCCTTGAACAGATCATCATAAAACTTCACTATAGCCCCCCTCACCTCTCTCTCTTCCTCGAACACCACTCCCTCTACTGAAATTTTCCCAATGTGGTTGCCCCTCCTGTGAGAATTGGCAACCGAGTGAAAAAATTTGGTATTCGCATCCCCTTCTCTTAACCACAGAGCCCTCGACTTTTGCCTCCAGCTAATTTCTTCTTGAATTAACCTCAACCCAATCTCTTCTTTTTTAGCCTCTCTTCTTAGACTTTCCTCCGGTGTTAGCCCGACTGACCCTTCCTTCTCGTCTAATCTCCTCACCTCCTCCATGTAAGTGGCTGTGACTAGGCGCACATTCCCGAAAATCTCTCTGTTCCACCTTTTAATGTCTTCTTTAAGCAACCCCAATTTAGTTGCCAACCTAAAGCTAGCATTTCCCACCACCTCATACCCTAACCACCATTCTCGAACTCTCTCGGCGAAATCATGCTCTTTCAGCCACATATTCTCGAATCTGAATGGAATCCTACCCTCCCCCCATCCCCCACATTCTAACAAAATGGGACAATGGTCAGAAGTAATCCTGGGCAAGCAAGATTGAATCACCCCTGGAAATTGCACCTCCCACCTCTGTGAAATAAGATAGCGGTCCAAACGAGACATAGAGGGCAGGTCCCTAAAACTGGACCAAGTATAATTTCCCCCTTCAAGCGGCAAATCTATCATCTCCATCTCATCTATAAAGTCAGAGAACTCTCTCATATACCTACTAATTCTACTCCCCCTACTTTTCTCGTTACCAAATCTAACCACATTGAAGTCCCCACCAACACAGAACGGGACATCCCAAACCCTACTCACCCCTGCCAATTCCTCCCACAACTTCCATCGTTTCTTGTCCTCGACTGGCCCGTATATTCCTGAGAACCCCCAAGAAAATCGATCCTCCACATTTCTAAAGAGACAGGATAACGACCACCTACCCTCCAGACTCCCCTCCAGTTCCACCACTGCTGAGTTCCAGAGAATTACTACCCCTCCCGAAGATCCCCTAGCATTCATACTAACCCACTTGATCCCCCGCCCTCCCCAAATAGATTTAATGCTACAATCATCCATATGGCTCATCTTTGTCTCCTGTAAACATAAAATGTCGGGTCTCCATCTAGCAATAGCCCCACGAACTACCCCCCTTTTAATTGTATCATTCAACCCTCTCACATTCCACGAAATTATGCGCAATTTCATTAAAAGAACAAGATATTAGATTTACTTTCCCTCACCCGCCTTATCTTCCCCGCCCCCTCTGCCCTCGCATTGAATCTTGTTGAACAAATCCCACGCCTCACTCTCGCTCCCCTCAAATCCCACTCCCGAATCCTTACTAAATGCTCCTAAAAAGTCCTCCTTCAACCCCTCCGGATCTTCATCCCACCCTTTATACATACTACCCTCGATATTCCCCTCTATGCTTGGGATTTCTAATTCCACCCATAACCTAGAATTATTTAACTCATCCAAAGGAGATCCTCCTCCCCCTAACCCCTGCCCTCTCAAATGCGTTGTCTCACTTGCCACCACCACTGACTTACCACTCTTTTTCCCCACCGCTTTCTTTTTATTGCATTTTCTTCCCATATTTCTGAAAGTATTTAAATTTTTTAGACCAAGCATCCCTTTACCGATCATGACTTCTTTCTTTTTTTTTCTTTTCTGAATTTCCATAGCTGCTTCCATACCCTCCTTGCTTATAACAGGCCGTTTAACTAAAGCTAAGTTTCCTGTGACAACTGGAAAAGATTTCTTTTTCTCATAATGTAATGACGTCTCCCCCACCTCGAAAACTTCATTAACTGATTCTCTCACACATTTTGGCCCTGAAAGAATGCCCACCTTTTTTCCTTGATTTTTTCCTCCGTTAATAAATTTTGCACTTAGAACAAGACAATAATCATCCTTTGAAATAATATTAATATTCCCCTCTATCAAATCTGGATTAGGTCCGCATTCTGTCTCTGAATAAACCCGCTTGTCCCCAAGAAGCTCCCCACACCTATTCTTGGAGCTAGTACCTTTGTTCACCTTACAGCCGCCCTCCCTATGTAAAGGTTGCTTCTTTTTATGCGTAAAAGTGGTGTCAGACTCCGCTACAGGAACAAAAGTTTTATTCACTATTATAGTCTGCAGCGAATAGTTAGTCGACAACTCTCCTTCTTTATGTCCACCCTGACTTCTCATCATGCAAGCATCTGTAACAAACCTATTTTTGTCCCTTATTGACGGGGCAGCTGACACCTGGGAACCCATAGCATCATGCGTATACCTGTCTTTTCTGTCAATACATCTACTTGGAACCATAATTCCTGGGATTGAGCCCATACCTTTGCACGCCTCCTACAATTTTTCCGCCCCCATTCTCCCCTGCCCAGCACTGACGTGCGCTGCAGCCACCTCTATCTCCATTCTCCTAGGGGACCTCGTCTGCCGGACTAGCACCGGTCTGAACACTTCTAAAACTCCTCCTCACCCGTTGTCGGATGCGTCGTTAGTGGGCACGTCATCGTCTGCCGGCCTTGCGGGGGATTTGTGCCTACGCAATACTGAGTTTGAGAGCAGCTCCTTTCCCCCATCGAACCCGTCCGCGGGGACCTCCACCGCCATCGTCTCCGGTTCGTCTGTAGTAACGTCTGAGTTTATAATAGTCCTGTTATTACCTTCCATGGACAAACAAGACAGTGTTTCATCCCACACAACTAAGCCCACCCTCCATCCCTCAACTCCAAGCGTGATACGATCTGGGAGAGCTTTGCTCCTCTTGACCAGTATCCTCGCCCACTGTAGCTCATCCCCCGTAATTGTAGCGAGATCTGTTTGCACATACCCACCACAGATCTCACCTATGGCTTGGAACACCTCCAAACCCCATGCATGGAGTGGCAATCCCATAATTCGTACCCACCGGACCTCAGTATTTTTTGATGCCATAGAGAGATTAGCTAAAGGGTTCCACTTTTGTACCCATAACTCCTCACCATAGAAAAGCCATTTCTATTTCTTAGCCACTTTTGTAGCAAGCTGTTCAGAAGCAAAAACAACTAAGAACGAAGAGGACTGTAGAGCCCTGACTTCTGCATGGCCTATAGAGCCCCATTTCTCCAAGACCCACATCTTCATCTTTGTCAGCGTCGGTGGCACCGTTTCCAAGTTACCAACCCTAATAATCACCGCTCTTTGAAAGAAAAGAACTCTGGAGTTGCTAGAGGCATCGTCTACCACTAGATCACACCCAGATTCAGGATCATCCAGGATGTTTATTTTAGAAAGTGGCCAGTGCTGAACAATGGATGCTTGGAGATAAGACCGACCATCCGCCAAGGCAGCCCTCTTCACCGGAAAGGACACATGCTTACTACAACCAACTACCTTCTCCATCCTCCGAAATACTCCCCCCACCACTGGCCAACCTTTGCCAACCTTCTCCTCCGGCCAATGAAATTGAACTCTACACTCCTTCTTCTTTACTACTAAATTGAACGATAGTCGACCCCTTGTAACACTCGTGAAAATAATAACTCTTCTTTCCTTGCTCCTTCGCATCTTGAAAAATCTTCTGGTCTCCATAGTTGCTTCTCGGAGGCAGTCCCCTATCCACTTTACCTCGCCCATGAAAAGTATACTACCTTGGTGCTTCTCATCCCCTTTCATGGACAGGGTGTACTGGTATCGTTGTTCACCACACTCTTTGGCAAGAGCATACTCCCTGCCAACCAACCAGAACGATGCTCTCTCACTTTCAACATGATAATCACTCATCTTCCACTGATTTTCTAAGGTGAGTCTAACCGGATATTAAAATTTAAATATATAAAAAAAAAACGAGATGTATATTATGTCTATTGTAAAAATGAATGTTACAAAGATAATTTAATTGTGTTAAAGAATGTGAATACAATTATTAATGTAGTTCTTACTACCATAAATGCATCTTGTATGTAGTGATTTTGTTCATTGTTTCTAGGTAACATAGAGTTAAAATGCAGTCATTGACCTTCCTCTGTTTCCATCACAAGTATAGTCCATTGAAAAGGAGAATTGTCATTACTGTTTTACCCCGAGTTATTGGGGAAGAATAAGTACCCAAATTTCACAAGGTTAAAAAACAAATGATTATCCATGAGATTCTTACAAACATTGAAATATGAAAATGTGTACTCATATAATATAATTCACTTCACAATCCTTGAGCAAAATTAAGTTTATACACCAAGTGAGCTATGCAAGGGACTTGATAGAAAATAAAAAAGAACAAATCAGAAGTTATTTTCCCATTACACATAGTTTCACACACACACATACACACACACACACACACACACACACACACACACAGTCCACATAGAGTTTCACACAAGGGAAATTCTTTATGTCCCAAACAATTTTACCAAATCCTCCCCCAAATAGCATTAAGTGTTGTACCTTATGGTATGGGTCCCGCCAAGGCACAACTCATTAATGCTATTTGGGGGAGATTTGGAGGATTTGTTTGGTACCCATAGCACCATTGTTCACACAAAAACAGTCTTAGACAGTGACGTACATTCATGCATTTCACACACACACCGCACATAATTCCACACACACACACTATTTCACACTCTAATAGATTCACTCATATCATACACATGCACAAATTGCACACATTATTACATATTTTGCGCACACAGTTTCACAGACACTACCCCAAATTCACACATTTCATGCACACAGTCATTGCACAAAATATTATATATTTCATATACACTTACACAGTTTCACACAAACACTGACACACACCTTGATTACATTACACATTGCACACACAACATTCTTGGCACACAAGCGTGTAGACTACACATAAATTGTGTGTACACATAATATCACACACGACATGACACCCAGTTTCACAATAAAGGCATAATAGAATTTTCTAGGACATGTAAAGTATATTTTGAATCTTTATCTCAAATTAAAGGTAATTAACTAGTAATGGAAGAGACATACTTTCAATTTGTTATTTTGGGCAACATCGCAACGATAATGAATGTTTGGATGATAAGTTATCTCTAATCATGGGTTGTTTATATTAAGTTGAGTAATATATATAAGAAAACAGTTATATCATGTATCTTTAAATTTGGAAAATAAAGGGGAGATATATACCCTAGCTATAACACTAAAGAAGTGGTCCTTCTCATCGAATGGTGTTTAAGATGGGGACAATTGAGCTATAGCCTCTATGATTTTATGATCATACTCGAGAATATGCATGTACTTATCAATCACCTGTTAATTAAAGTTTTTTTAATGTCAATATAATTTCATCGCATATTTATGTAATATAAAAATATAAAATAAAATTTATCTATTTCATACATTATCTCTAAAGGCCCCTATATTGATAAGTTGTTGTTTATATTCAATTCAAGTCCCTCCCAAATTGAGATCACAATATATACTTGCCCTGAAGATAAAAAAAAATTATATTAAAAGTACAAATTTAAGTGTAATTATTAAATAAATACGTTTATGCCCATTGAGAGCTAAAATTGCATGGGATGTTACTTACCCTTCACCCTCTTGTTAAAATATGAGCTCAAGTTAGAAAATTACAGACTTTCGAAGCCAAACAACCACTAGATTGTCTTTTGGAAATAACGATTTCATTAATTTTGATTTCTTGGGGGTTGATGAATTTACCAAATCAACATTAATGGGATCTGTTTCACTTGTTGTGGATACATCTTTGACTTTTTTTTTTACCTTGTGACCATTGTAGTAGGAAAATACTTGAATCCCTCGATTTTGTTTTTCTTCCTGTTATTATTATTTTTTATTTTAAGAACCATTGAGTTTGGTTTCTTTGCAGAATCAACATGTATGATGTCAAGGTCTTCAATTAACTTTTGTTTCCTTTTCTTATTCTCACTTTTAGGAGTTTTCTCAAAATTTTCTAGTTACATTGTTTGGTGATAACAGCATCAGTCTTCTCCTTGAGAATGGATGCATCAGCCATGACATTAGTATCATGTTTCTTAGGTTCAATTACAGACAAAAAATATATCCATTATGTCAAACTTACACACTTTTCCTATTTAGATAGAATTGTTTGCACTCTCTATAATTTCACTCTCCCTCTCTTTCAATTTTCATTTTCATCACCCTTTCGTTCTCTTTAAACTTCATTTTTAGCTCTTTTTTTCTATTTCAATTTCTTATTCAACTCCCTTTTATCTATTTCAATGTTAATATTTATTGCACTGATTATTTCAACCTTTTTAACTTTGGTGCAATTGCTTCTCAAAATTCAACAAGTTATTGAATACTTGTCGTAGATAGATGATGGTCGGACATGTAATCTATTACCAATTCTTCAGTTAGATCATCCAAATGCCTGACATTTCTGGTATCAGTGTCATTAACTTGGTCTTCGTCGCTTTGTCTATTTGTATTAGGTGGTGGTTCCTCATCTTCGTAGATAAAATCTCATAATGGTTATGATGGTGCATTCCTTATAAACTTAAATTCTTCTTCACTTCGAACCAACTCTCCTTTTAAAACCTACATAAATGCATTATAGTTATCCTTATAAGTAAAATTATCATATATAAATTTAATATAACAAGATATTCAAAGTATATATTATTACCTTTGATGCAAGGATTGTTTCAATATGTTTGTCCTTTATTACTTGGTTCCAAGCAACAAGGTTCCATTTCAAAGTGGAGCTTTTGGACTGCAAGAATGTGGTGTTCTCACAAAACTAGTACTATAAAAGTTGAAAACATAAAATTTTAAGAAATCAAGATGTAAAAAATTTGTAATGAACAAGGATATGAATTATAAAATATATATCTATATTTTTATTTCTGTATTTAAGGCAAATGCTTATGATACTTACAACTATTAAGCCACAGAACATAAAAAAAGTAAATTTATCTTTCTGTTTTTATACAAATATTTAAAATAGTATTGTTTTTGTTACTTACAAGTAGTAACAAAACACAAAAAGAAAACTTCTTTAGCTCTTTGTCAAAATTGCGCTACACAAAAGACATCAAAGTAGCAAGTATGAGAGTTGACCAATTCAGGTTTCTTATCCCATCAAGTTTTCTAGTGTAGTTCACCTTCAATCACTTGATTATATTCTCGATTGATGTGAAGAAAATAGCTACAAATAGATATAAACATAACAAGGATGCTACATATCTAGTCTATTCCATTTTCTTTTTTTCTTTTTCTTTTTTTAGGGAAGAGGGACAAAATCCCACACATTATATTTAAAAATTAAATGGAGAAAAGCCTCTCTAGTGTCTCTTCCAAGCACTAATGAAATTTAGAAAAAAAAAAAGAAATATGGGGATTTATAAAAATCCCCATTACATGAATATTGCAAGAAAAAAATTTGGAGGTTTAGAAATACCTCCATTACAAAAATGAAATTGATCTAATAGAAGCAAATACTAACTTATCAAGATTAAGAAGACCTTCCATGATAGTGGGAATGAGATCAAAATATTGGTAAATTTCTAAAATGTGGGATTTTAAAGCATGAATTGCCAAACCCTTAGCTACTCAATTTGATTGTTTCCATATATGACTTATCTGGAACTTGCATTATCAATGATGTTTTGGATTTCTGAAATAATATGCTGAATTTTCCAAGGAGGTTTCTAATTTCCCTTAACAAAATTAACAATGGGCTTGGAGTCTGATTCAATAAAGACCTGATTTAGCCCATTATACATACATAATTTAACTCCAAAAAGGAGGTTAAACATTTCTAATTCTAGAATATGAGACGATTTTCTGAATATTGAAAACCCAATAATGAAATAACTAAGAGAATATATAATCATATCCCCTATGCCGTTTCTTTTAGTTCTTTGTGTAAATGCCCCGTTAACATTCAACTTGACGTATCGACTTTGACGTTTAAACCTATTAACCGGTATGTGATTACGAGGCTTAAGATTAACTTTTAGATAATATAGGTTCACTATAAAAACATCCGACTCTAGAATTTTATCAGTGAACACTATGAAATTACCAAAGTTGATAGTAAGGGAGATGACATTGGATATAATCTCATTGGAATTCATGTCACAATTTTCATATACACATTTATTTCTTGCTTTCCAAACCTCCCACAAAATAAACTTAGGGATATTACTAAAAAGAAACTAGAGGTAATACTTTTTGGCAACTTTAACCACTAAGATATAAGCAATGATTTACAAGAATGGAAATTCAGATTGGAGATGAATAACTTACCAAAGTAGGACATACTTGTTAGGAAATTGGGATTTGAAGGAAGGAATGCATCATGGATTCTTCAGAATTCTTTCAACATTTGCATTGAGATGCATAATGAAAAAGACTTGTTTTCTTTGCTTTACTCCAAGTCCTCAAGTCATTTTGGATTGATGTGGCAGTTATGATAATTGCATCTTTAAACCTCCTTCAGTCAAACGGTGTGTAGGGATTGAACTCATATTCCATGCTGACTTGTCTTCTCCAATTGGCATTCCAAATATGAGAGAGACATAACTGATTTTCATTTATACTAATTCCTTTCCAATTTGAAAGCCCTTATTTTGCACATCATAATATTTTATTAAGTATATGACACTATGGTTATAATTGCGACATTATTCTTTTGCAATGCCTTTGCTCAAGAAGGCATTGAAAATACCCTCAAATCAAGTCTTTTTAGTCTCCTTTGTGTGGCAAGGATTGAGTTTCAACTCTTGTAACAAATGAGTAATGCATAATAAATTTGATCGAAATTGAATTATTTTTTAGGACGGGGCTTTGAAGTTGTTGTCAGTTTCTTTTTCTTCTTCACTTTGTTTATTGGCTTACTAGAGGTTTCCTTTGGATCCCGACTATGGTCAAAGTCAGATTCTCTAATATGCTTCAAACTCGACTTGTTAGGTGACTTTTTAACTTCTTATTTGCCTTTGTTCCCTTTTAAAGTTCATATTGCTATGAGCTTCTTGTACTCATTGATTTAGTAGACTTTGAACAACAATAGAAACCATCACATAATTTGGAAATATATCCAAGTTCAAAATATAAATTAATAATCGAGTTCCAAATAATTTTTACTATGTAATATGTAAGATGTACATGAGTGTGTACGAAAAACTGATAAATTTACTTCAATATGAAAGAAAATATATCCTATGTGATGTCTTACAAGTATTATATAAAGGTAATTTGTATAGATACTCATATTAATAGCAAAAGAACACACTATTACTGCATGAGTTAATTATGTATCGATACAAATTATCTTTATATCAACAGAAATAAATATACCAAATCAGTAGGAGACTGTCTCAACAGAAACCACTAACTATCTCGACAAAAATGACTAGTGTTTTGCTAATCATTACATGTTAGTGGCAGACTACACATGTAAGTAGAAAACAAAATTAGTAGGAGACTACACATTTAACTATGTCAATAAAATCATTAACTTTGTATCAACATGATTTAGTATCGAACTGCACATATCAATAACAAAACCATTCATTATTATTAGACATATGAATAACAAATTACTATACGACACGAAAATAAGTAGCGGAGTAAACTATTTTTTTACACAGTGCACAACAATAGCAAATAATAGTAACTATAAAAAAGTTGAAATATAAATTCCTCATTGTGTTCTAATAAATTTTAACTATGTTAGATGCAATATGTACATTACTTTAGAAAAACCAGCTAAATTTACTACAATATAAAAGGAAAATAAGAATATTCAGTATAAGAAAGAAGTCACAATACTAATTAATTTACATAAGAATTGTACCTCAGAAAGGAACTTCCCATTGAAACTTAAGATTCCTTCATTTTCTCCTTTTGCATCTTGTACTTCTGGGAGATCCTCATGCTTACCATTGTTTTAAACCTTGCAAAATAATGAGAAACCATTCTATCACTTGTAAATATATTTAAGTTTAAAAATTTATGTAACATTTGGGTATTTTAAACTACTAAACTCTTCTATTTGTCGTGGTTTACGATAGCTACATCCCGTTGGAACAGAGCACAACCAATAAAGAGAAAACAATAGAGTACATTACTATAAGAAGCAAAGGTCAACAACGTACTATTAATTATAATGTACAATATATAAGAACATAGATAGATTGTTTCACACAATTTATTGAACTCTCTTATTTTTTGTTGTCCACGCCAGCGGAATTCTGTTGGCGCGAAACACAACCAATAATAGAGTACATTTTTTTATTCAACAACGTGTGACAACATCATAGCTAATTTCGTTGCCCATTCGGTGAAGGACATACGTATATTTACCAAAAACTTTAACAATTGTTTATGCAGTTCAAAATGAATGTCTAATGCCCTACATAATCTCTCCGACAATGTATTCAAGTATCTTATTTGCTGTTGTCTGCATGAATCAGAACCTGTATGAGAACTCATTAGCATATGCAAAAAACTTCAACAATATTTTATGTGTTCTTTATACTCCTACATATTACAGTGCGCTACATATTGCTTTGTTAACCACAGCATCATATGCGTTCAACATATTAGCTTATGTATATATATATATATATATATATATATATATATATATATATATATATATATATATATATATATACACAAACATTATAAAGGCTTTGCCCATTAAACATACAACATAGATAAATTTACTAAAAACTTTAACAATTGTTAAAGACGTTCACAATAAAAGTGGTATGCACATTCAGTGAAGAACATATATAAATTTACTAATGTATTTTCTTTCGAGTTATGCTTTATAATAACAGGATGCCGCTGACACTAACCACAACAACTAACACAAGTCAATAGATTGTGTTCCACATTATATAAGAAAGTTCTATGTCTATGACGTAATTGTTTCACATAATCTATTAAAGTCTCTTATTTGACGTGGTCCGTGCCAACGACATCCTTCTATCACGGGGAGAAACTAATAACATAGTAGATTAGTATATGCAACAAATAGGACAACATAATTGTTAATGCCTTGTCCAATTCAATGAAAAATATAGGTAAATTTACTAAAATGTTTAACAATTGTTCATGCAGTTCGAAATGAATGTCGTATGCCCTACATAATATGTCAAACAATGTATTCAAGTGTCTTATTTATTGTTGTCGAAGCGAATCAGATCCAATACGAGAATTACATAAGCAACAAACTTCAACAATATTCTACGTATTCATTATACTCCTACATATTAGAGTCCGCTACATATTGCTTTGTTAACCACAAAATCATATGCATTCAATATATTAGCCTATGTATATATATACACAAACATTAAAAATTTCACATTCAATAAAGAACATAGATATATTTACTGAAACCTATAACAACTGTTAATGATGTTCAAAATAAAAGTGATTTGCACATTCAATGAAGAATATAGATAGATTTACTAATGTATAAGGGATAAACTTCTACAATATTTTATGTATTCATTATATTCCTACATATTACGATCAACTACATATTTCTTTGTTAACAAAAACATCATATGCATTCACCATTTTAGCCTATGTATACATATACATTCAAACATTCTAAAGGCATTGTACATTCAAGGAAGAACATAGGTAAATTTACAAAATACTTTAACAATTGTTAAAGTTGTTTAAAATAAAAGTCAAATAGAAAACTTATAATGTAATTGATGATAATAATGTATAGTGACACAATCGCAATTCATGCATGAGTAAAATCAAAATCGAAAACTTACCAAGTGTTGCACAGATTTGAACAAACTCCAATAGAAACCCTAGATTCAAACTGCAATTGAAACCCTAGCTTCAAACTCCAATTGAAACCCTACTTTTGAAGTTCAATCGATGCTAAGAGATAGAGGGTTTAATGATTGAAAAGTTTTTGAGGTTCTAGGGTTTAGTGTTTGATGAGTTTGTCAAATGTAATTTTCAATTGTATTAAAGATATTATTGTCATTAAATAACTAATAAATTTTTAAGTACCGAGGAGGGACATCGTTAAAAATTTGGTTGACTGGTATTTTTTACAATAAGGGGCACGTGTGTAGGTCCTACCGCCTCACACCCCTATAATCACATTGTTTTCATAAAATTAATATTTAGGTTTTAATGCTAGTTTTTATAAATTAATATTTATATGGACATTTTTGTCTTAACAAAAATTATTTATAAGGATTCACATGGAAAAGTAAGAATCTCACCTATATTGGATGAATTTTGATTCCACTCACTTTACCACCGATGCGATAATCTGCTTTCATCAGGACCCACATTTCCATGCAACTTATCTTCGTATCAAATGAAATAATCTTTCACTTTTCCAAGATGATTCAAAAGGAATCACATTTCATCCAACTTTATCGCATACCAAACGAGGCCTCATAATTATCCTGAAAAAATATTTAAACCTTACAAGCATACCATATGGTATCCTAAGCGGCAACGTAGATGTTCCTAAATTAAAACTTACTAAATATAGCACACACGAAGTAACCGAATAACTCCTTTTTGGTTTGCCCCATTTGAGGCAAAACATATTGATTCAACTTGAAACTTGAGAAAGTTAAAAATATACCATAACGGTTTTCTTTTGTTGGATAATCAAAGATGGCTCTTGGAAATAATTGTGGCCGATCCCAAAATAAGATGACAACTGATTTTTGTATTGGGAGGTGGGAGGTGATACATCATATGCTTTTATGGTTCATTCTCTTATGATATGTTTGTACTTGAATAGACAAGCCTAAACCAAATCTATTATAAATAGAGGCACCAAGCTTAAACCAATGCCAATACACTACCTCTCTTACCCTTCTATTCTTATCTCGAGTAATGACTTTATATGTACATAAATGCCATGTGTTGTATAATCTACGTATATATGTGTATGAATCGTGAGATACAGTGATGAATCTAGTTTGAAAAGGGAAAACGAATGAAGATGAAACAAGTTTTGAATACTCTTGAACAATTTTTTGAATTTTTTTTCTTCTCAATTTTGATATTTGAGTTCTTCTCCAACAATCTACATACAATTTTCCCAGTAGATCCTCTTTATACATTAATATTCACTACATGTTTACAAATAAGTCGCAGTGAAGTAAAAAGAGAGACGTTAGAGTAAAAAAAAGATCTTAGGACCTATTTGATTACATTCTTAGTAAACATGACTAATGGGTGAAAACATCGCTTAAGTTTTTTAATTTTATGAATTTCTAATTGTTAATATTGAAATTTTTGAAAAATAACGTGAGGGTGAAAATGTATGAATTTCTTTTAATGACATTAAGTGAAACCACATGGTGTAAAATATGTATAATAATTAGTCTAGATGCAAAAGTTTTTTTTTATTGAGAGGTAAATCGTATTTATGTGGACAAATTTTCCCTTGATCTCTATTTTCTCTTTTCTGTGCACAAAGTTTAAAATTAAATGTCTCTCAAAATATAAGTTCGTTTGAGATGAAATTCATATATTTAATAACCTCTCGACGAGATCTATCACAAGAGATCCATTAAGAATATTTAATTTTGAAGTTTTAGATTTCCTATTTCGCAATGGAATTTTCGGGGTATTTTTTCTGGTGTGAAATTTTGCAATACTATTTCACAATGAGAAATTGGATTATGAATTTTCAATGTTATTTTATAATGAGAAATTTGAATATTTACATGTTTATTTTTATTAATATAGTTTTTTTCAAATGATTATGCTAAAATTTTGATTTAATTTTAATTTAGATGCTAATTTTGAAGATAAAATTACATGTGTAATTTCACAATAATAAATTGCATGCAAAATTGCACATTACGAATTCGCCATGTGAATTTGTTATGCACTAGGTACTCGCCAGAAAGCCACCAGAAGGTTATAGTAGTCGTAACTTGTCATCGGAGACTCGCCATAGGGTTCAACAAAGTCATAAGGGTACCCTAGAGCCTCTCCACAGTAATAGGGGGTCTTTGGGAAGTCGTTAGAGATAAATACTAGTGGCCAGATATCTAGAAGGAGTTGAATTTGAGAGAGAAAAAAATTAATGGTAGGCTTGTTAAGGTGAAGGGTATGTTGGCATAGTCTAACATATTTTGTCCTTCTCATTAAAAATGTTTTAGCCTTGGGTTGCATGTTACATATGTTTGTTAACAACGATGAATGATAGAAACTTACTTTCTTTTATCGAGGATGAAAGTATATCAAAATATTTATAATTTTTTTTAAATACAAAAATTGGAAACTAGCCATTATTGCCCATTGAATAATATATGTGGATTAAGATAAAAGTAATGCAGATGAAAATTTGGGTTGATGAGATTTCGAGCCATAAGACATTTTATCATGTGCCCACCTTCAAGTCATGCAGATAAGGGCAGGTTCTCAAAACGGTTGAATCTCTTCACAAATGATTTTCTTTGAATTTAGTTCGCTCTCTGTCTACATCTAAACTTGATCTCCCATTGCAAATCACGCCAATATATTCCAAATTTAAAGATCTAAATACCCATGAATATGATAACTTTCTTTAATTTAGATCTTCTCTCCCTCTACATAAGATATTATCTCTCTCTATTTTATGTACCAAATATCAATAGAGCAGTGAAGATAAAAAAATGTGTTGGCCTAACCCAATTTTCCCGATTGTATAATATAACCCATATTCGACCAACCCATATTTGACCAACACAAAATTTAAACCGCTCATAATTAACCCAATCAACTAATTTTACAGTACCAGTGGGGGGAAATGATGGTGGGTTTTATTTTTTAAGTAAATTCCTTTTTAAAAGGTCTAATGGACCCTTAATGACATATGTACCAAACTTAAACTCAATTGGTTTATGTCATAAAAGTCAAACATGTTAATTATAGAGGTATCAAGTAAAAAAATTATTTTATAAAAGTCACTCTTTCTTGTCGCATTTTTCTTTTTTGAAAAAGGGTATAAATGGATTACAACCTCAGCTAGTGGTCACTATGAGAAACCATTGTTGAGAACTAGTTCTAGTTGTTGTGAAGTCATTGGAGTCTACGTAGTGGTCATTAGAGTCTAGCTAGAGGCTTTTAAAGTACACGAAGTCTCCGAGAGGTCACTAAAGGACTGTGAGGGAAAATCAACATTAATTTATAAAAAAAATGACTTTAACATGATAGTCTTTTACTCCCCCGGTCCTAAAATTAATAAATCCTTGATTTTATATCCATTCATCCATCCATCCATCCATCCATCCATCCATCCACCTACCCATCCACCTACCCACCCACCTACCCACCCATCCATCCATCTATGACACCCCACCTAATAAAATAACCGGGTGATCAGTCCTATACAAAATTAAACTGGAATCTCATCTGGTTCATTCTTAGCATCACTGTCGAAAACTTTTAAAACTTAGTAACCACCTTGTATTCAAGAGACACGGTGTCTAATTTTATCTTTTTATTTACACATCACCAACAACATGCGAAAGAATATATAATTAACCATTTACACAATCACTGAATCATACAATACTGAAAATGAATAAATCTAATCTTTGCCGAGAAAACCATCGGCTACAAGCCAAATACAAAAAATATAAACCACAAGACTAATAAAATGATTTATCAAGTGACTGGAACAAAAGAAATAACTAGGGAGACATGCCCAAATGAAATACTGACGGCATCCTACTCTAGAAATGAAATGACTGAAGCGGCTAAGTCAAAATCCTGCAACATCCACATATGCTACAACTGCGTAACCCTGGAATAGAACAATTCAGGCATCCCTGTGGCTGGACACCTAAAAGGTTTTGAAAATATTATATAGCAAAGGATAAAACCCAAAACATTTTGATAATATTTTGCAAGTGATTTAAATTGCAGTAAATTAGATGCATGAATTCTCTTCATATTTAAGTTAGTGTCACACTCCCTTGAGGACTGACTCACCCCTCAACTATTGCGCATGCCTAACGTTTTCCTATATACCCGCCTAGTCACCTACCCCAAAACTAGTTCAACATAATATCCTTCCTGACACACTACTCTAGCCCGAGTATGTTTAATATACGATTTATAAGTTATTAATCACATTAACTTAATTAATCATATCTCTCTTGGAACCATATAACATTCTCGCAGTTTATATATCATCAATACAATTTAACACATGTACTTTACCAGTATAAATTTATCTACACCATATATACGTGTCATCATATTACAACATTCACACATATGTCGTAGATATATAACCATCCCCCCGAGTAAGCGCTCATTGGATGTTCTCTAAAACCATCCACCCGAGACCCTGACATGGTTAGTTCCCCGAATCAGTAAAATAAACGCAATGGAGGAGTCCATAATTCCCCACAGAATGAGACTGAATCATTCCCAAAGCATCTCATTCTTGACTTTGAACGCTATGACCTGGGGATTATACTCACCCTGCTCCTCAAGCCAAGGGATTTACACACATCGCGCAACCTCCCATGATAGCATTAGAGGGGTATGCTTTCCTATAAATATTATTCACACAAATATGTGTAAATCACACACACACACACACACACATATATATATATATATATATATATATATATATATATACTACACATCACTGCATGTATATATTTAATTATATCCAAGCTACCCATGCACAATTACCGTAACACTAGCCTAACATTCCCAAGTCTATATACCAACTTGATATTTAAATAATTCTCACGAGTATTTGTTTATTACTCAAGTTGTGTCACCTAACTAAATTACCGTGATAGGGGGAGAAATGGTATCTAACTCTATTGTAGTCTTATTTTACTTGGGGGGGGGGGGGGGGGAGCACTATCTGCTTAGGTTGATCATAGTTGATAAAGGGGAGAATTAATTTAGGGAGAGTATTTAATTTATATGCATTTAATATTCTTGATATTCCCTATGCGTTTCATAGTTTGGTTAAGTGTGCAGGCTTTCTTCTAAGTGGAAACTTTCATCATTGGCAAAGATAATGATCCTTAGGTTATTTGAGTCAAGATATTGCATTTTTATCTTGGGTGGGACATTTTTATTAGTCTAGTAGATCTTAACGACCCTTTAGGATTTTTGTATGTTTTTGTCCCTGAATAGCCAAAGGGGGAGATTTGTAAGGACACAAAGTTCCAATTGAGTCCTTTGTTGTGTTGTCTCAATTCCAAACAAAAATGTTTGAGTCATAGGATAGAGTTATTGACCGTCCTTCAAGCTTATGACCTACTAAAGTTGAAGATGTAGCGGCGAAGATATTAAAGCTTCATCAAATGCCGTGTGTTTTATGCCTCGTTTCTACGTCATCAACATGGTTCCATTGCTCCTAAGGTATGAATGCATTTTAATATATATATATATATATATATATATATATATATATATATATATATATATATATATATATATATATATATGAGCTTGGAACAATATTTATATGGGTGTATTTTGTGTATAAACTCTTGTTTACTTTCTGAAAGTTTCATTAAAACTTTAAAATAAAGTTTATGGGCTAAAACTTAATTTTTATACTTTATGGAAGTTCGTTCGATATTGTCGTTCGAACGAGTTTGTCGTTCGAACGAGAATGTCATTCGAACGAGGTTTGCCAACGACCTGCCACTGGAACTTCATTAGAAGTATCGTTCGAACGAGATTTGGCGGGAATAATTTATTTAGCAGTTTTGAGCCGTTTTTCCATGTTTCCCACTTTTTTTCCCACTAACTTTTTGGGTAGACTTAATATGTGTGGGAACCAAATTTTTCCAACCAACTTTTTCACATACTACAATCTCCAAGAGAGAGTTTGAGAGCAAAATTCAAAGGAAAAAGCTCATGTTTGAGTATCAATTTAAAAAAAAAAATCATTTAACACTCTTGTTTTCACCCATATTGTTTATTGCAAGTTTTAATATATATATATATATATATATATACACATCTAGCTTTGAGTATTTTGAGACTAGGTTTTTCTCTACCACATTGAAGAGAAGTTTGGGTTTACTTCTAAATCCCTCAAAAAAGAAGAAGTTTGTTTTGCTGCGGCATTCTCACATGGTGAAAGCACCATGTCTGGTTGACGGTGGTTCCTAAAGTTCGATCGGTGATTTTTGAGACCACGGTGGAGCTCCGTGGTTATTCGCTAGGCAGAGGTAGTTACAAGAATACGCATCGGGGCTTGAGTCGAGTCGAGTGTTGTAAGTCATCTTGCTTGTAATTGTAAATTCCATACTTAGTTGATTTAAGGCTAGGGACGTTCGAGGTTTTTTCCCACTGTGGGTTTTTCCTCGTACATCGCGGCGTAGTGATTCATTATTTATTTTACCTTTTGCAAAACTCACCTAGAACGCATGCTTAGGAAAAAAGATAAAATTGGTTTAAATCATTACATGTTTAATTGGTGCTAAATTAATTTGGGTAATGTTTATGTTAATTTAATTCAAGTCATCACTTAATTTGATAAAATTGGTTTTTCCTAATTTGGTAATATTGAAAATATGACTTAGGCAAATTTCTAGGACTTGGGTCAAATTTGTTAAAGTGAAAAGTTCAATTGTTAATGAATTTAATTTTACTTTGTGTTTTTGTTTAAGATAATTTGTAAAAGAAATTAAAATTAGTCAATTTGTTTAATTGAATCATCTCCGCTTCCGCATCTAAAAGGAAATTACTTTTTTGTTGTAAAGACTTTAAAATTTGGGGGCCTCGCACACCAACAAGTGGTATCCGAGCATTAAGCCTGAAAGACTCACGTTTTCAAATTGGTATTAGAGCCGGAGCGCTAATTTATCGCGTTAAAGATCCGTTTTTCGGCTTTTATAATTTTTGTGCTCCTTGTATTTTTAGGTGGTTCATTTTTGTTACTTAGTCCCATTTTTTTGTATCTCTCGATGGAACGTCTTAATGATATTTTGTCCATTTCTAATGATAATAAAGTTTTCATTCGAGAGTAATTTAATGGTCTTAATAAGTGTAATGAAAAATTAAGAGAATTAAATTTGAGATTTGTAAAAAGAATTTAATTTCTTGAAAATGAAAATTCTTGTTTTAAAGCTAAAGTTGAATTTTTGCGAACCTCACTATCTCAAAAAGATACTTTTCGTGAAAAGCTCATGGACATAAATTACAATTTTAATATTTTAGAAATTCCCAAGAAAGAGAGTGATTGTTGAGAAAGACTCTTAGGGACAAGTTTGCTCACATTGAGGGGGAGCGTGATAACCTTCTAGGTGTTATTGAAAATTTAAAGGAGTCCCGTAAATTTGAGGAGTCTAATTTATTACTTGAGTCCGAAATTTTAAAAATAAAAAATGATTTACAAGACTCGAGTAGTAGTTGTAATGGTTCTAGCTAATCTAGTTCAAATATTTTTGTTGCTAAAACTAAAACCATTGTTTATTTTAGAGGTTGAACTTTATCCAAGGTCTTTAGAAAAGGTCACACCTTAGGTAACATTCCTCGTGTTTACACATGCTTGCATTGTTGTAGGAAAGGTCACCTTAGGTCATTTTGTTTTGATCTTAAAGGAAGTCCTAGGAAGTCTATGTTTATCATTTCATTAGTTCCCAAATCCCATCATTTTAAATATACATCCATATGGGTTAGGAAATCATTTTTAGATGCGCTAGATATTAGATTTGTTGATTCTCATTTGCTTTCACATGAAACCTCCCTTGTAAAATCTAAAGGTTGAATGTGTTAGTTTTCTGTGCATACTCTATCTTTTTGTGCTTCATTTTATATCTCATTGCTAGGTGTATGCATGTTTAATCATTTTCTAGTCTATGCTTCATGCTTAATCACATGCTAGAATAATGATTTTTGTGTGTCTTTTGTATTTTACTTCTTTCATTTTGCTTGCATTAAATGAAAAATACAAAAAGATTTTTGTTTATCATTTGTGTTTTACCCTTTTCGTAATTTATGCTTAATGAAAAATACAAATGATTTTTGTGTGTCTTTTGAGTAAATATTTTTGCTGCTTGGTTTAAAAATTTTCAAAAACTCAAAAATATTTTTTTGTCTGCATTTTAGTTTGACACACTTTATGTGGCATATACTTGTATTAGAATCCCTTCTTTTACGCTTTCATGTGGCTAGAACTTTTGGTTTAGATTGTCAATCCTTATTATGTTCTTTACCTTGCTTACATGGAGTAGTTGGATTTTGTGTTGCTTAAATGGAATCTATTTTTATATGCCTCAATTCACATGCACGAGCTCTTTTGAAATTTTAACTTCATATGTATATTTGATATTTGTGAGGTGTTCTCCTACCAATCTTGTCATCTACATATTTGTGACCTACGAGGACTAGTGCATGTCAAAATTCATTGCACGTGAGATGTGAGAGAAATAAAAAATTTATATATAAATGTGCATAGGGAAGGGCGCCGAAAGGATTTATTATCCTTTGCGAATAGTAAGCCAACTTTTGTTTGGACCTAAAAGAAATACGTGGCCCAAAGGCCTAAAAGAAAATATGGCATTAAAAAGAAAAATAATTGCCAAGGCCTGTTTTATTGATATATTCATTCAAATCATATATGCTTATTGAGGGAGATTGGATGGTATATCATCTGTTTGCACAATGTCCGTTTATCCTAGTTGCGCTTTCAATGTCATGACTCTATTGGTTTGTAGAATCATCAAAAGTCTAGTCTTGTATGCATTGTGTATGTTTGTTCATTGAGTTCAATTTATATTGTCACATGAGGTTATATTCAAATGTGATGAAGTTTGCAATCAATTGAGAACTCTGTGAACATGTTTTAAGTGATTGGATCTAAATTTAATTGTTACTAGTTCACACCCCAACACTTTCGTTTTGATATGACACATTTTTGCCATACGAGTGTGAAAAGCTTATCTTATTTTGTGTCATTTATGTGTTTATATCTATATATACGTTCATGTGCATAATTGGTATATCTAGAGTATTTATATATATGATATTTTATTTGATCTTTGCCTTACTTTCTAGTCCATCTATGCTTTAATTCATAATTAGTATCTATCTTGTTGCATTCTTTGTTGATATCACATGCTTAATAATTTATGTATAATATTGGTATCATTTTCTTGCATCATAGTTGGTATCGGTTACTCTTTATATGAATTAGTTATGCTTTTGTTGCCCATATGCTTTCATGTTCTTATCACTCTAAGAATCATGTTTAAATTCGTTTTATCCTTTGTTTATTCCTGAACAAAAAGGGGGAGACTGATAGGGGGAGAAAAGGTATCTAACTCTATTGTAATCTTATTTAACTTAGGGTGAGAGCGATGTCTTCTTAGGTTGATCATAGTTAATAAAAGGGGATAATTAATTTAGGGGGAGTATTTAATTTATATGCATTTAATATTCTTGATATTCCCTATGCGTTTGATAGTTTGCTTAAGTGTGCAAGCATTCTTCTAAGTGGCAACTTTCATCATCGGTAAAGATATTGATCCTTGGATTGTTTGAGTCAAGCTATTGTATTTTTATTTTGGGTGGGACATTTTTATTAGTCTAGTAGAGCTTGACGGCCCTTTAGGATTTTTGTTGATTTTTGTCTCGGAATAAACAAAGGGGGAGATTTGTAAGGACACAAATTTCCAATTGAGTCCTTTGTCGTTTTGGCTCAATTTCGGACAAAAACGTTTGAGTCATAGGATAGAGTTCTTGACCATCCCTCAAGCCTATGACCTACTAAAGTTGAAGACGTAGCGTCCAAGATATTAAATCTTCATCAAATTCCGTGTGTATTATGCCTCGTTTTTACGTCATCAATATGGTTCCATTGATCCTAAGGTATGAATGCATTTTAATATATATATATATATATATATATAGGATCTTGGAACAATATTTATATGGGTGTATTTTGTTTTTAAACTATTGTTTATTTTTAGAAAGTTTCATTAAAACTATAAAATAAAGTATCTCGGCTAAAATTGAATTTTTATTCTTTCTAGAAGTTCGTTCTATATTGTCGTTCGAACGAGTTTGTCGTTCGAACGAGGTCTGCCAATGACCTGCCACTGGAACTTCGCTAGAAGTATTGTTCGAACGAAAAATCTCGTTCGAACGAGATTTGGCGAGAACAGTTTATTTGACAGTTTCAAGCAGTTTTTCCATGTTTCCCACTAACTTTTGGGGCAGACTCAATATATGCGGTAACCAACTTTTTCACATAATACAATCTCCAAGAGAGAGTTTGAGAGCAAAATTCAAAATGGAAAAATTTCATTTTGAGTGTCGGTTTTTTTAAGAAAAAATCATTTAACACTCTTGTTTTCACCCATATTGTTTATTCCAAGTTTCAATATATATACATTTTGTTTGGAGTTTTTTGGCACCGGATTTTTCTCTACCACATTTAAGAGAAGTTTGGGATTACTTCTAAATCCCTCAAACAAGAAGAAGTTTGTTTTGCTGCGACATTCTCACTTGGTGAAAGGCACCATGTGTGGTTGACGGTGGTTCATAATGTTCGATTGGTGGATTTCGAGACATCGGTGGAGCTCCTTTGTTATTCGCTAGACAGAGGTAGTTACAAGAAGATGAGTCGGGGCTTGAAGGAGTCGAGTCGAGTCGAGTGTTGTATGTCATCTTGCGTGTAATTGTAAATTCAATACTTAGTGGATTTGAGGCTAGGGCCGTCCGAGATTTTTTGCCGTTGTGGATTTTTCCTCGTACATCGCGGCGTAGTGATTCATTATTTATTTTATCTTTTGCAAAACTCAATTAGAACGCATGCTTAGGTAAATAGATAAAATTGGTTTAAATCACTAAATGTTTAATTGATTTAAATTAATTTGGGTAATGTTTATGTTAATTTAATTCAAGTCAACACTTAATTTGATAAAATTGGTTTTTCCTAATTTGGTAATATTGAAAATATGACTTAGACAAATTTCTAGGACTTGGGTTAAATTTGTTAAAGTGAAAAGTTCAATTGTTAATTAATTTAATTTTATTTTGTGTTTTTGTTTAATTTAATTTGTAAAAGAAATTAAAATTAGTGAATTTGTTTAATTGAACCATCTCCGCTTCCGCATCTAAAAGGAAATTACTTTTTGTAGTAAAGACTTTAAAATTTGGGGGTCTCGCGCACCAACAAGTGGTATCCGAGCATTGAGTCTGAAAGACTCACATTTTCATACCCGGACTTTTACCTTCAACCAAAATATCTTGAGGTAGAACTTATTCCTCAAATCCCACATATTATGGTTAACACCCTTTTTATTTTGAATATTCCATAATTTATTATATAACCCTATAATAAATTATTTTGGCTAAACTCATGCCTAAGCCCTCGTAGTACTAGCCCCATAGTTATACCTGAGTTAATATCCCAACACAAATTCAATTAACCACGCATCAATAAATTTTATCATCTCGGCATCACTCAAGAAACATACCCGGACTCACTCTCTTGGACTGAAATATAATATCCACAATTCATTATTCAAAATTCCTTTCAACAGGTCTAGCAAACTTATTAATCTATCTTTTACAATTTCTTAATTCAAACCTTAATTTACCCTTGGGATTTGCACTCCAATTATCCCATAAACATTTCAAACAATTTAAACCCATAACTATAGCTCAAAGATCACAAAATCCCAAAACAGTAACCCAAGAATTCAAACCAGGGCTGAAAACAGGAAAAAGGGAAAATCCATCGTTCTGCTCAACCATTAAACTTTCCTAACCGTTTTCGGCCCAAAATTTCTTCCCACGATCCCTTCAGTCATACACCAAATCTAGGATTTCATGGTTCCCATTCTTATTAACAATACTCCCACAGTTAAATAATCAGGATTCCAAATCCTATTCTAGATTCATACATATAAATTAATCAGAACATAATTTAGATATCAAACCAACCAAAAAACCATATCATCTTATCACGCCCACTATGATATGAATAGAAATCTGCAATTAATTTAAACGCAAGTTTAACCACTTGCCTTAGGGTTCGTAGGGTCTGAATCCTTTGACTTAGATGATGATGTTGATGAAGAAACCACACACTTTTTCTTGATTTTATCTCCCATGACTTCTCTCACTTGCACCCACTTTCTCTCCGTAAAAAGGTTTTTTCCCTAAAATGTGTTATGGCTGCTACACCCTGTCATTTTAGGGGTTAATAACTCAATCCCCTTTTTTGGCTTGTGGGTTTTATAAAAAGGGACAAAACACTTCTCACGTTGTCTCAAATATGCCTACAAATACCCCGAGACCCATTTACTACCCCCGGGTACTCCTTTTCAACTATTTTGACCCATCCGGACTAACCTGTGCACTCAGAATTTCCATCTGAATTAATTTTTAACCTTCTCCAATTTTTGACCTCAAAGTTGCAACACAACAATAATTCGAATAATTAAATTTCAATTTTTAAAATTTAAATAGATCCTCTAATTTAAATAAATTCTCCAAATCATAAATTTAATTTTTCCCAATAAAGTAAATTATTTTTCTCCTGAAAATAATTAAATTAAAGGTCCTTGAATTTACGGGGTGTTACATACTTCTCCCCTTACAATGGAATTTCATCCTCGAAATTCAGATAAGCCTAGTGCTTCGAAGCCTCGACTAGCTCCCTAATCACTTATCCTACACATATTTCATAAGAGAAAATAGTTAAGCAGAACTACAAGGACAATTTTTGCATGGTATGGATCATTGAAAAGGATATTCAGATCCATTTGAGGATTCATTTATCTTCGTTCAGTTTGGAGAGTTGACTAGAGTCGAAGGGGGCTTTGGAGTGCCCAACGAACTTTTAGAGTAAAAATGGTCATTTGTGAGAACCTTGAGATCGATTCGTGTATGTTATGGATAATTGGAAAGGGGATTCATAGCCCTTAGAGGTTTAATTAAGCTTCACTCAAAATGGAGAGTTGATCAGAGTCAAATGAGACTCGAGAGAGCCCGGTGATCTCTAGTTCAGATCTTATATTAAATGTGATCATTTATCCAAACCTTGATGCCAATTCAGACCGTTGGAACGGAGATTCAGATCACTTTAATATTTGATTTTATCGGAGTCAAACGGGGCCTGGGAGCACTCGATGGACTCTAGAATGATACTCGGAGTATGACATAAAATTTACGGAGAGATGAGGAGTGTTAGGGATCTAATGAGGTACTTAGGTGGTACTAAGTTGGGGTGTCTACATTGCTACTTTCTGAGTTTTCTTCTATTTCTCAAAATTTATGAAAAAATATTGAAATGGGAAAATAGAATTAGGATTTGGGAATAGAAAATGGTAGGAAATAATAAATAGCTTTTCGATTCCCATAGATAACACCAATATGTTATTGTCTAAAATTTTTATTATGTTAATTTTAGATTTTAGCTTGTAAATTCCAATAGTAAACTATAACAAATATAGATGAAAACAAATTGAGCTTGAGAGAGGTGAGAGATAGAAAATGAGATAAAGGGTTTAACGCAGTTCAGCTGAGTGATGTTCCTACATCCATTAGTGCCAAGACATTTTGTATTAGGAAAGGTTATAAGCTCTTAAGAGTACCTTTTTTCAATTATTAAACTTGTTTTTATTTAAATTACTCTTTTATTATTTTTTATTTAGTAAGTCTATTTTTTGATAAATTAACTTAAATTGCAATCATTACTTAAAGTTGATATTTTTTCTAACTATTTTAGGCAAAGTATGATTTTTGAACAAAAATGTATTAAATGTATTGAAAATTAGTAACCTGTGAAAATACCTACCTAAGCTGTTTAACACTAGTTAAATCAATCTAGTAGGTTCTGATACCGTTTCTTGAGGAAACTCTTTTAGAAAACAAACCAACATGAATACAAGACGTGTTTAAAGCTTATAGGACAAAGTATTTCAGAAATTGGTTACAAGTTTTGAAAACCAACACTAATTTTTAGTTAAGCAGCAATAGATGAGTAGGTACGAGAGAATAAGTAAATATTTACAGTACACAAGGATCTTAATGTGATAAAACCCCACCCAACTGGGGAAACATCCACAGAGATGTCTACACCTTAAAAGTAAAAATCCACTAGAATGAGTTTTAGGTTACAAAGAGGCAACGAATATTAAACACACAATACATACGTAAATCTAAGTTAAGAAGTTATACCAGCTCCTTTGGGCAACTCCAACTGTTTCTTAGGCTCTGATTTGGTTTCTCCTCGTTAAGCATGTTGTCTTCCTTTAGCTCCTTCTTTATGTTGACACGAAAGTCATTATCTCTCAACCAAACACACCGTTTAAGTGTTAATGTGTGAAAGTGTAGTGAGTGTTGTTCCTAACACACGCATGACTCACACACGCTTATACAAGCCTATATCCTACAAATTATTAATATATCTGAGAAAGATATGTAGGAGTTTTACACTATTGATTTTAGTTTTTTTCTTTTATCAACACAAATTTTATATCTCGGGTTTCAAGAATCCTTTAAAACTAAGATTCTTTGAATATTCATTTATCTACAAGTTTTTCAAAAAGAAAAACTTAGATCTGTATAATGAAACCTTTCAAATCAATTTTGTGAAAACAGAAATACGAGATTTGTTGGAAAAATTTGAAGAAAACATTTAAGAACAAAAACTCCAATAAACAAGATGATTTCCATTTAAAGAAATCAAGCCTAACTTCTATGTGATTGTTTCATTTAGAAATCAGATCTAAGGGTTTTAAAAATAAGAAAGGAGTTCTGATTTTAGAGTGATGGTGTTATGAAGAGAGATATCAACCAAAGAGGGGTTAAAATGGTTACACCAAGAAACCCTACAACTCTCAAACTCACAAAATATTTTCTGGAAAGATTTTAGCAGAGTTTGGTTTGAATTTTGGAATTTCTCTCTAATTTTCTCTCTCTCTCTCTCTCTATCTCTCTCTCTCTCTCTCTCTCATCCCCTTAGGGTTCCAAAGATTTTAAATGAGGGGACGAATGGCTCTATTTATATTGAGCGAGGAAGGATCAGGAACCTCATACCTAAATTAACGATAAAGATCAATCCGACCGTTCGTGTGATCAATCGTGTGACTCATAACACACATCAATTAAACGTAAGTTGATTGGTTCACTCGGGCATCACAAGGATTATATCAATTACATGAAGGCCTTAGATTAAAATAGATTCAACGATCAAGATTAGGTCTCAAGGCTGTGAGACTAAGCAAACACAAATCCAATCGATAATTGTGCAACACGTGTATGGCGTGGATTAATTCTTTAGATGAGCATTGTAGGTGTTTGTTTAATCCCAGTTTGTACCACAATATTCTTCGCCGATTTTGGATTCTACCCAAGCTGATTTTTAGGAACTTTTGAATATATAAATTCAGCCCCAAACATTTTTACAAAACGTATTTCATTACTTAAAAAGGTTTTTAAGTGTTTAAAAAATTCCTAAAAATTGTAGAAAATTATAGAAAATCATTTTAATCCAATTGTTAACACACAGACACCTAATATGAGATATATGCAACATAAAACATGCAATCCTAGGTGCAGTGTGTTGGTTTACTACCTTTAGAATCATAGAGAAGTTGATGTAGTCTCTGGAGGCTTTTTGGATAAACAAGGTATGACTCAAATTTTTGTTGCTATTTCCAAACTAGATGAGCACCTATACAATGTAGACTCAAGTGAGTCAAAGATATAGGGTGCTTCAATCTTCCCCTTTGGAAATATGAGACAAAATCTCCTTTGAATCATTGAGGACTCGTAGGGATGCAAAAAAAATAAGAAAATCTTATTTATATACAAAATTCTATCTACCCCATATCCTAGAAATGAAAAAGTACATAATTGAACTAAATACAAACCAATATCCTATTAATATTCTGATGCAAATAGAGGTACTGATTCCTGAAAATAAAACAAATAAAATCAAGCATTTTAGTTTAAGTGTACAAAAAATGTCCAAGATGGACTCAATCTCTCCCATATTTTGTCTCAAATGGACAAAGGGTGAAAAATCACAAATAAGCAGAAAAAAATATGTATCTATCAAAGCATAAAACATCAACGGGTCACAACATGGATGTCCTAGATAAAATAGATACAGGAGGCATCTTTTGTCATTTTTCAAATGACAATGCCTTATAGCCTCAAAGATAAATTATAAGCATGAGTATGACCGGAGGATATATTATAAAATGATAGATACTTATTCAAGAAGTAGCGTGCCAATATATTTTCTTAGACATTCAAACCTTAAATTATCTAGATGCTTTGTGAACGAATATTCTAATTGAAGTTATGTGGGCAAATAATTTATTTCCAATTCCTTAGATTCAACTAATTCACGTATAAAGGGATGTCGAATCTTGATGTGTTTTGTGCGAGAGTGTGTGACACCCCGACTAATTAAATACCGGGTAGCTACTCCTTTATTAAATTAATACAAAATGCCAAGTTGGTCCAGTTAATAGCATCACTGTCGAAAACATTTTAATGATTACTAACCACCTAGTATTTAAAAAGTAAGATGTCAAATTTTAAATTAAATCTGATTAACATGCAATAAAAGAATTATGAAAGAATAACATAACCATTCACCATAAAGAAGCAATAGAATAACCAACAAATAATAATGAGTCTGGAGGAAATACTCCTCACAACAATCCCAATATGGAAATAAATAAAACAAGTCTGCATCCTGAATTAATTACAAACCAAAGTCTGAATAACTGAAATATGAAATGTCTCTAATAGAAATGGGCGACATGCCCTACAAATGATGAAAACTGAATAGAGTCTAGACAAAAGAAGCGTCTACTAGCAAGGCCCTGTAACTTCCACAAACATCTACAACTCGTCACCTGAATGGAAATCCTATGCATGGTGTCCTTGTGGATGGGCACCTAAAAGGTTTTTACAAAAATAGATTTGAAAGCAAACGGGTCAGAGCCCGAAAGTGGAGAGTATTTTAAAAACAGCAAGAGCTTTAATAACATTAAAACAATGAATGAAAAATACATGTTAGGACGTGCACTCACATGAAATACTCACCTCTCGACTAATTGTGCACTCCTAACGTACCGTACCCATCTAAGTGACATTCATATCTAACTAAACCGTCATAAGTTCTACCCCTTTCTACTCGATTCCCATTATACATTCTAACGTTATCAATTAAATAGAGGCTTTACTTAAACTCGGATTCTCAATTGCAATACAATTCACTACAGGTTATCCCTTTTTATTTTCTCAAAGCGTTACCATAATTATACCAAAACGAAAGTTCTCATTATTTAAGCGTATATTATTCACGTCATGAATATAGAATATAAGCACCCGAGACTAAGCTGCGGTGCACATACTCTGCTATCTCATCCCGGTACATTACGTACATAAGGATTACAAATTCTGAATCTCTCAGGAATTGTTAGAATAAGCACAACACACAAAATGGAGGCGAACATAATTCAACATATCCATGGGTCACGTATATACCTACGCTCCATAGTCAGCTGACTTATTAACTCACAATTAAGTCATTCTTTGAACTATGTCCTCGAGGTACCAATCTATATCCCCCCGTAGGCACACAAAGATTAGATGGTCCTAAACGAACGCAAACCTCCCGTGATAGCAAGTATGGTAGGTATATCATACACATAAAATCATACATACTAAGCATGCACACATCTTAGTAATTGCCATATTTTATTAGTAGTATACTTGTCATTCTTATACCAACTGTTAATGTCACACAAATTATATGCCCCCGATTTATATGCATTTAAGTCATTAATTATCCTCGCATCGTGATTAGTCGCACGCGTCCTAATCCACAAATACCATTTGGTTCAAATCATTCTTCTATATTTTACTCCTCAATATATCCCGAATATCCCAACTATATCAATTAGTCATTAAGGTAATGTTATCTCTACAATTAAACAAGGTTACGGGACACTAGAAATCAAACCAGGCCAAAAAGGCCAATCTGTCAACTCGTTAGAAGTCTCGTTCGAACGAGGTCATTCGAACGAGAGTTCGTTCGAACGAAAGGGGCATCTAACGAACATCCAAATCGTTAGAAGACAAACCGTCAGCTCGTTAGAAGCTTGTTCGAACGAGCTCGTTCGAACGACCTGGGCAGGTCTTCTAACGAGGTGACAGTTTCGAGCCCAGAATTTTCCTATCTCGTTTTTCTCAATTTTCTTCACCTCTAATCTCATCTAAAAGTCGCCCCAACAGTATTTTAAGGTTTCTAATCATCACTAAACATTCATAGGTCATTACACAACATTTATGTAGGGCCAAATCTTCCTAAACATCATCTAATTATCATAACTCCCTAATTTTTTCCAAACCTTATGAACATGAACCCTAGAAATTGAAAGTCATCAATTTTCATAAATAAATCCGTTTTTGCAACATAAAAGTCATATTTCTTTTTGTATAATCACCCAATAACAATTCTACTTGCAATCCCTATATCACAGCCTGAATTTACAACTCAAATTTCATGGGTTTTTATAAATCTCCCAATACAATGCAATTATGTAGATTTCTAAGCATGGAAGAAACATTCGCTTGAAATTAACATAATTAAACCACTTGCCTTATGTTCTTTCTCTGAATTTGGTGTTGAATCTTGGATGTAGGTTGCTCTCTCCTTTTCTCCCAAGGTTGAAGGTTGAAGATGGGGTTAGGGTTCTCTCTTTGGGAACTTCTCTTAACTTCTCATGAAACCCCCGTAGCCCTCTAATCAGTTAATTGCTGGCAATGGGTTAGTGGGTCATTAAATTCCCTATTTTAAACTCCCAAAATTCGTTGGTCAAAATTCCTAAAATTCCAAAATTACCAAAATACCCTTTTAAGTTGCCGGTATGGCCTAAAAATGCCCCGGGACCCAAATTAAACCCCCGGCTAGTGTTTTCTGACTATTTCGACCCTTCCGGACCCGTTGGCGCACTCAAAATGACCATACGATTGATAAAAATAAAATCCACTTTTTAATTAAAATAATTATATTCCTGACGCGACTGTCACACGCGTCCTAACAAAATTTCCAAATTGCCGTATTTCAATTTCACGACAAATTCAATATATTCAATATTCATTATAATCAAATAATACCCATTATAATCAAATACCAACTCACATCTCGTTAGTATTTTATCCGGATTAATTCTCAATTAATACCCATTTAATTCAATTAATCCCATAAATAAATATCACAAAAATACGGGGTATTACATACTCCCCCCTAATAACAGAATTTCGTCCCGAAATTCGGAACTAGAAAGTACCTGGTAAAAATAACTCTGGATAACGTTCGCGCATCTCATCCTCGCGCTCCCATGTGGACTCCTCGGCATTATGATGCCGCCATTGAACATGTACTAACGGAACTATCTTTGACCGCAGTTTCTGCTCGCTTCGGTCCAAAATAGCAATCGGCCCCTCCTCGTAGGAGCTATCAGGCTGGAGATCGATGTCCTCCAAATCAATGTGAGAATGAGACAAATCATCTCTAAGATATTTCCTTAGCGAGAAAATATGAAACACATCATGAATCCTGTGTAAATGCTCTGGTTACCCAAGTCTATACGCAACAGGTCCAATCCGCTCGATGATAGGAAATGGTCCCACGTATCTCGGTGCCAACTTCCCCTTCTTCCTAAATCGAATAATCCCCTTCATAGGAGATACTCTGAGTAAAACCTGGTCCCCCACTTGGAACTCCCTGAAGAACCTCTTCGCACCAGCATAGCTCTTCTGCCGATCCTGAGCTACCCGAATGCGACTCCGTATCAATTCTATCCTCGCCGAAGTATCCTGAATCACTTCCGGACCAAGTAGTTTGTTGTCCCCCACCTCCAACCAACATGCTGGGGAACGACAAGGTCTACCGTACAACACCTCAAATGGAGCCATGCCAATGGTGAACTGGTAGGAGTTGTTGTAAGCAAACTCCACCAGTGGAAGATACTGCTCCCATCCAAACCCAAAATCAATGATGCACATACGCAACATGTCCTCTAACATCTGGTTTGTACGCTCGGTTTGCCCATCGGTCTGTGGGTGATACGCCATACTCAACCACAAATCCGTGCCCATGGCCTCCTGAAAACTCTCCCAAAACCGTGAAACAAATATCTTGTCTCAGTCAGACACGATATTTAGGGGCACACCATGAAGTCTCACTATTTCTGCAATAAAGAGCTGGGCATACTGTCCCGTAGTGTAGTCTGTCCTTACGGGTAGAAAATGAGCGACTTTGGTCAACCTGTCCATAATTACCCAAATGGAGTCGTGACCTCTTTGTGACGTAGGCAACCCCGTGATAAAGTCCATGGATATGCTCTCCCACATCCACATCGGGACCTCTAATGGCTGTAGAAGTCCTGCCGGTCTCTGATGATCCACTTTTACCAGCTGACAAGTGGCGCATTTAGAAAAAAACACAGCAATATCCTTCTTCATCCCGCTCCACCAATACTGTCGTCTCATGTCTTGGTACATTTTGTCCCCACCGGGATGTACCGCGAACCGTGAGCCGTGCGACTCTGCGATTACCTCGTGTCGCAATTCCTCCCCTTTCGGAACTACCAGTCTCCCATTGAAGCGTAATCCCCCATCTGAGCTAACGGTATAGGACTCGGCTCCCTCTGCTAGTAATCGAACTATCTGCTCCTGACAGAACGAGTCATTTGCTTGTGCCTTTACCACTCTCGTGACAATCAGCGATGTAACAGTCATCACCGACATGAATGATCGGGCCACTGCATCCTGGTGTCCCAACTCCTTCCACTTAGCCTTCCACACCCCTGCCACCTCATCTACTGGCCTACGGCTTAACGCGTCTGCTACCACGTTAGCCTTCCCCGGGTGATATTGGATATCAAACTGATAATCCTTCACAAACTCAAGCCACCTCCGTTGCCGCATATTCAACTCCTTCTGTGTGAATAGGTACTGTAGGGACTTATGGTCCGTGAACAATCGAAACTTCTCCCCCAAAAGATAATGTCTCCAAATCCGTAGGGCAAATACCACTGCCGCTAACTCCAAGTCATGGGTGGGGTAATTCTTCTCGTGAGGCTTAAGCTTACGGGAAGCATAAGCTATGGCCTGACTCTCCTGCTGTAATACACCTCCAAGTCCTTGTAAGGACGCATCGGTGTAAACTAGATACTCAAATCCCGGTCTCGGCAATGCTAACACAGGTGCTGAGGTCAACTTTTCCTTCAACTCATCAAATGCCAACTGATAGGCATCACTCCAAATGAACGGCACACCCTTACGAGTCAGATGTGTCAAAGGACCCGCTATCTTGGAGAAACCTCGAATGAACCTCCTATAGTATCTTGCAAGGCCCAAGAAACTACGGATCTCAGTCGGTGTTGTTGGCTGTCCCCACTCCCTCACCGCGGATACCTTCCCCGGATCAACAGATATCCCCCGATCGGAAATAATATGCCCCCAAAAATGAACCTCCTTCAGCCAAAACCCGCACTTCTCATATTTTGCATACAGCTCGTTCTGACGTAGCGTCTGCAAAACCTGCCTCAAATGCTCGGCGTGCTCCTCCTCTGTCTGGGAGTAAACCAGAATATCATCAATGAAGACAATGACGAACTGATGTAGGAACTCTCTGAACACCCTATTCATCAAATCCATAAACACGGCTGGAGCATTGGTCAAACCAAAAGGCATAACTCGAAACTCGTAGGAACCATATCTCGTTAAGAAAGCAGTCTTCGAGACGTCCTCCTCCCTTATACTCAAGTGATGGTATCCCGATCGCAAATCAATCTTTGAGAAGGAAGAAGCTCCTCTCAGCTGGTCGAATAAGTCATCGATTCGGGGCAACGGATACTTATTCCGTATCGTGACCTTATTCAACTCCCGGTAATCCACACACAACCTCAACGATCCATCCCTCTTCTTTACGAACAACACAGGGGCACCCCATGGCGAAGTACTCCTCCGGATAAACCCCTGACCCAATAATTGCTCAATCTGATCCCGTAACTCTCTCATCTCAGCTGGAGCCATATAGTAAGGTGCGCGGGCAATAGGCCGAGTGCCCGGCGTCAAGTCGATCACAAAATCTATCTCTCTACTCGGAGGTAATCCAGGTATATCCTGAAATACATCGGCAAACTCTCGAACAACCGGAATCGAATCAAGTGGTATCACCACTTCCTTATAGGTCTCCTCCTCTATATAGTACAAGTGAGTGGACGATCCTCCCTCAGGACGAGGCATCGCCACTAAAAACATCTCCTGCCCGGGAATGGCAAAGATAATACTCCTACTAAAACAGTCAATCATGGCTCGATACGCAACTAGCCAATCCATACCAATAATGGCATCATACTCGGTCATCTCTAACACTAACATATCTGCGGGTAAAGTAAACCTCCCGATCTCTATACTCACGCCTCTACATACAAGGGAAATCACAGAACCTCTACTCAATGGCGAATCTACACAAGTAATCGTGCTCTCGGCGGTGTCTAACAACCCAATGGTACGTGAAAATCTCATAGCAATGAAACAATGTGTAGCCCCCGTGTCAAATAAAATGCGCCCCATAGTCCTCTGAATTGAGAACGTACCCTCAATGGCCGATGGATCCTGTGGGGCTGTGGCCTGCTGAAGCTGATATACTCTCCCATACTGAAGTTGTCCCTGCTGAATTGGGACCCCTGGAATGGGTGGTAATGCTGCCATCTATGGTGGTGCTGGGAGGGCGGCGGGAAACATAGGCCTCTGCGGCTCGTGTCGAGAACCCTGTTCCTGCTGCTGCGGGGCCCTGCCCCTATCAGGACAATCCTGGCATTTATGGCCAGTCTTGCCACAAACATAACACTTCCTCGAGAAGTTTCCCCCTCTCTGTCCCTGCTGCCCTCGACCCTGGTGGCCGTTACCATTCCTCCCCTGGCCCTGCTAGCCCTACTGAAACTGCTGTTGACCATTCTGGCCCTGCTGGCCCTGATGGCCGTTCGGACCCTGATGGCCCTGCCTAAAATCTCCCTGTCCGTGTCTAAAATTCCCCGATCTGAACCTCTTATGATCCCCCTGCTGGGAACCTTGGTCACCCTGCCTCTGCCCCTGAGTAGATTATGCCCCACTGGCACCATTTCCTCCAGTCCTGCCCTGATGGCTGGACTCTCCTGATTTCTTACTCTCAGCCATATGAAATCGGTGATCCTGGCAGTGTAACAGTGCAGCGTTAACCACATCAGAATAAGTGGCTAACGAGAGGTTCCCCAATAAATGCTGACGGATCCTCCATGTCAATCCATCGGTGAACTTCTGGATCTTCTTCCCCTCTGTCGGTATTTCATCCGGAATAATATTCAGTAGATTAGTGAATTCGGCCTCATACTCGGCCACAGTCTTACCCTCCTGCCTGAGATTCATTAACTTCCTCCTCATTTCCGTGTGAACGGCTGACGAAAAATACTTGCGGTCGAACCGCACCGAAAACTCCTGTATAGTAAGAGTATCTCTCACCTCCTCGGTGGTAATAGACTCCCACCACTGCAGTGCAGATCCCACTAGCTTGAAAGTAGCTAGTACCTGCTTCTGAACGTCGGTGCACTCATACATTCTCAACTGCCTTTGAATGTCTTTCCTCCACTGACTTGAAACCACAACATCAGAGCTACATGCGAACTCCGGTGGGTGTGCTTTCAGAAAAGCATCACGTACGCATTCCCAAGCAGACAGGAATGTATGTGCCTGAACCGACGCGGCTACTGGCACCTGAGGTGGTGCCTGCTGTACAACGGCGAGAGCGGCATTTACCGCTTGGGCTACAATGGCTACAACCTCGGCGGCATTCATGGTGCCCTGTACTGGTGCTGGCTGTGGCTCTGGCTGTGCATTCCTAGGAACTCGCTGCGCACGTCGTGGAGGCATCTGAAATGAGAGTAAGGTCTCATAAGTTTGCAGTTATTATCTCAAAATAGCTGAAGAGCGAATCATACATCAAAGAGTACAACAGTCCTAAAATATAGGGCTCTACATCAAAGAAAGTTGAGCGGAAACATAATAAGCCGTACAGATCCTAAAGGACACTAGAACCTGATGCTCTGAAACCACCTGTGACACCCCGACTAATTAAATACCGGGTAGCCACTCCTTTATTAAATTAATACAAAATGCCAAGTTGGTCCAGTTAATAGCATCACTGTCGAAAACATTTTAATGATTACTAACCACCTAGTATTTTAAAAGTAAGATGTCAAATTTTAAATTAAATCTGATTAACATGCAATAAAAGAATTATGAAAGAATAACATAACCATTCACCATAAAGAAGCAATAAAATAACCAACAAATAATAATGAGTCTGGAGGAAATACTCCTCACAACAATCCCAATATGGAAATAAATAAAACAAGTCTGCATCCTGAATTAATTACAAACCAAAGTCTGAATAACTGAAATATGAAATGTCTCTAATAGAAATGGGCGACATGCCCTACAAATGATGAAAACTGAATAGAGTCAAGACAAAAGAAGCGTCTACTAGCAAGGCCCTGTAACTTCCACAAACATCTACAGCTCGTCACCTGAATGGAAATCCTATGCATGGTGTCCTTGTGGCTGGGCACCTAAAAGGTTTTTACAAAAAATAGATTTGAAAGCAAACGGGCCAGAGCCCGAAAGTGGAGAGTATTTTAAAAACAGCAAGTGCTTTAATAACATTAAAACAATGAATGCAAAATACATGTTAGGACGTGCACTCACATGAAATACTCACCTCTCGACTAATTGTGCACTCCTAACGTACCATACCCATCTAAGTGACATTCATATCTAACTAAACCGTCATAAGTTCTACCCCTTTCTACTCGATTCCCATTATACATTCTAACGTTATCAATTAAATAGAGGCTTTACTTAAACTCGGATTCTCAATTGCAATACAATTCACTACAGGTTATCCCTTTTTATTTTCTCAAAGCGTTACCATAATTATACCAACACGAAAGTTCTCATTATTTAAGCGTATATTATTCACGTCATGAATATAGAATAGAAGCACCCGAGACTAAGCTGCGGTGCACATACTCTGCTATCTCATCCCGGTACATCACGTACATAAGGATTACAAATTCCGAATCTCTCAGGAATTGTTAGAATAAGCACAACACACAAAAATGGAGGCGAACATAATTCAACATATCCACGGGTCACGTACATACCTACGCTCCATAGTTAGCTGAATTATTAACTCACAAATAAGTCATTCTTTGAACTATGTCCTCGAGGTACCAATCTATATCCCCCCGTAGGCACACAAAGATTAGATGGTCCTAAACGAACGCAAACCTCCCGTGATAGCAAGTATGGTAGGTATGTCATACACATAAAATCATACATACTAAGCATGCACACATCTTAGTAATTACCATATTTTATTAGTAGTATACTTCTCATTCTCATACCAACTGTTAATGTCACACAAATTATATGCCCCCGGTTTATATGCATTTAAGTCATTAATTATCCTCGCATCGTGATTAGTCGCACGCGTCCTAATCCACAAATACCATTTGGTTCAAATCATTCTTCTATATTTTACTCCTCAATATATCCCGAATATCCCAACTATATCAATTAGTCATCAAGGTAATGTTATCTCTACAATTAAACAAGGTTACGGGACACTAGAAATCAAACCAGGCCAAAAAGGACAATCTGTCAACTCGTTAGAAGTCTCGTTCGAACGAAAGGGGCATCTAACAAACATCCAACTCGTTAGAAGACAAACTGTCAGCTCGTTAGAAGCTCGTTCGAACGAGCTCGTTCGAACGACCTGGGCAGGTCTTCTAACGAGGTGACAGTTTCGAGCCCAGAATTTTCCTATCTCGTTTTTCTCAATTTTCTTCACCTCTAATCTCATCTAAAAGTCGCCCCAACAGTATTTTAAGGTTTCTAATCATCACTAGACATTCATAGGTCATAACACAACATTTATATAGGGCCAAATCTTCCTATACATCATCTAATTATCATAACTCCCCAATTTTTTCCAAACCTTATGAACATGAACCCTAGAAATTTAAGTCATCAATTTTCATAAATAAATCCGTTTTTGCAACATAAAAGTCATATTTCTTTTTGTATAATCACCCAATAACAATTCTACATGCAATCCCTATATCACAACCTGAATTTACAACTCAAATTTCATGGGTTTTTATAAATCTCCCAATACAATGCAATTATGTAGATTTCTAAGCATGGAAGAAACATTCGCTTGAAATTAACATAATTAAACCACTTGCCTTATGTTCTTTCTCTGAATTTGGTGTTGAATCTTGGATGTAGGTTGCTCTCTCCTTTTCTCCCAAGGTTGAAGGTTGAAGATGGGGTTAGGGTTCTCTCTTTGGGAACTTCTCCTAACTTCTCATGAAACCCCCGTAGCCCTCTAATCAGTTAATTGCTGGTAATGGGTTAGTGGGTCATTAAATTCCCTATTTTAAACTCCCAAAATTCGTTGGTCAAAATTCCTAAAATTCCAAAATTACCAAAATACCCTTTTAAGTTGCCGGTATGGCCTAAAAATGCCCCGGGACCCAAATTAAACCCCCGGCTAGTGTTTTCTGACTATTTCGACCCTTCCGGACGCGTTGGCGCACTCAAAATGACCATACGGTTGATAAAAATAAAATCCACTTTTTAATTAAAATAATTATATTCCTGACGCGACTGTCACACGCGTCCTAACAAAATTTCAAATTGTCGTATTTCAATTTCACGACAAATTCAATATATTCAATATTCATTATAATCAAATAATACCCATTATAATCAAATACCAACTCACATCTCGTTAGTATTTTATCCGGATTAATTCTCAATTAATACCCATTTAATTCAATTAATCCCATAAATAAATATCACAAAAATACGGGGTATTACAGAGTGTTGAACAGGATTCTTGGATTTATTAATCGCAGTAATATTGTCGCAATAAAGATGTAATTTATCTTCATGAATTCCACAGTCTCTTAACATCTGTTTTATCCATAGTAATTGAGCACATCAGCTACCCGCAGCTATATATTCGGATTCTGCGGGGGAAAGTGATGTACAATTTTATTTCTTAATAGATCAACCTACCAAATTATTTCCTATGTAATGACAAGAGCCTGATGTGTTTTTGTTGTCATCGGAGCAGCCTGCCCAATCTGCGTCTGTGTATCCTATAAAAGTACTAGAGTTGTCCTTTGTGTACCAGATCCCTAAGTCTAGAGTCCCTTTCACATATTTAATAATACGTTTGACGTATTGAAGGTGATTTTCTTTAGGGTTGTTTTGATAGCATGCACAAAGATAAACCGCGTACATAATGTCTGGACGTGAGGTTGTAAGGTATAACAGGCTGCCTATCATGCTTCTATACAAGGTAGGGTTTATAGGTGTCCCATGTTCATCCTTAGAGAGTTTGATTGATGTACTCATGGCTGTCCTAACGTCTGAGCATTTTATAAACCAAATTTCTTTACTAACTCTAATGTGTATTTTGATTTTGTTATAAATAACCCATCAGACGTTTGAGTGACTTGAAGTCCTAAAAAGTACTGTAGTTCTCCCATTAATGACATTTGCAACTCCCCATGCATAATATCTGAAAATATTTTTAACTTCAGATGGGGAGGTAGATCCAAAAATATATCGTCTACATAAACTTGGGCTATTATAATATGTTTATCAAAATTCTTAACAAATAGCGTTTGATCATTCCCACCTCGTCAAAATCCTTTATTTAGAAGAAAGGTTGACAAACGTTCATACTAAGCCCTAAGGGCTTGTTTCAGACCATATAATGCTTTCTTTAGACGATAGAGGTGGTTTGGATAATGTGGATCAATGAAACCTTTAGGTTATTCTACATATGTTTCTTCAGTTAGAATACCATTAAGAATTTCAGACTTTACATCCATTTAGTAAAGAATAAATTTTAAGTGACAGGCTATTGCTAAAAGAAGACGGGCAGATTCGAGACGAGTTACGGGGGAAAATGTTTCCTCGAAGTCTATTCCTTTAATTTGAGAATATCCCTAGGCCACAAGTTTGGGCTTATGTGTAACTAACATCCCTGCTTCGTCAGTTTTATTTTTAAATATCCATCTAGTACCTATAACTCGTTTATTAACATTCTTTGGTTCTATAAGGGAAACAAAGCATTCGAAATGAGCTATATTACGTAACTATGATAATGTTTGAATAGGATCTTTTGGGTTGCCAAACACATTATGTAAGGGATGATCCTTAGAAACCCAGTTGGGGACTTCAACGTTCTCACTTGGTAAAGAATTCTCTATTTCTTGAGAGTCATGATTAAAAATGCTTACTGACTCATTCATTATAGTCGGTTCAAAGTTCTTATTCTCAACATTGCTATCACGAACTATCACAATGATAGACTCCATCATAGCTTTAGTACAAAGATTATAGATATGGTAAGCTCTACTATTAAGGGAATGTCCTAAAAATATGGCTTTATCACCTCGGGTTTCAAATTTAGACGGATGCTCTCTATCTTTGCACACATAGCAAATACTGCCAAAGGTTCTAAAGTATTTTAGGATAGGCTTTTTCCCATACCAAAGTTCGTAAGGAGTCTCTTTCGCATTCTTCCTAAGGTAGACTCTATTTATGATGTGACATGAAGTTTGAACAACTTCAACCCAAAAATACTTGGGGAGGTTCTTGGCATGATTCATTACCCTGGACATTTCCTGAATGGAACAATTCTTATAATTAGCTATCCCATTTTGTTGAGGTGTCCCAGGGGCACTAAATTCGTGTTGGTATCCATTACCCTCATAATACTCGGTTACACCTATATCTTTAAACTCTCCTCCTCGATCTCTACGGATTTGATTCACTTTTGTATCCTTTTCATTTTTTATACGTAATAAAATTTTCAAGAATTTTTGGGAAAGTATAAGATTTATTTTAAGGAAGGCTACCTAAGTAAAGCGAGTGAAATCATCGAACCTTACTAATATATAACTATTGCCACATAGGCTCAAAGTTCTAGAGGAACCCATGAGGTCCATATGGATAAGCTCTAGAGGGTTCGAGGTTAGAATATCTTTAACCTTTTTATGAGAAGATTTAACTATCTTCCCTTCTTGGCAAGTCCCACAAACAATATTACAAATAGGCTTTATTTTGTGCAGACCTTTAACAATTTCTTAGGAGCTTAATTTGTTTAGGCTGCCGTAATTTATATGACCCAATCTATTGTGCCATATTTCATTATCTTCCATCTTGGATATATTACAGATCTCAGCTCATGGGTTTACTGTATAACAATTATCCAGAGTCCTGAAGCCTGTAATGATATAATCACTATTTTCATTTAGAATTTTACAATTAGATTTTGAAAATGTGACTGTGTGGTTGGAGTCGCAAAATTGTGATATACTTAGGAAATTAGCTTTAAGACCTTTTAGTAAGAGAACATCTTCGAGAACATGTAATCTTTTTTATTGGAGTGTCCCTTTACCTATGATCTGGGCTGATAATCCATCTCCAAACAAAACTTTTCTTCCTAAGAAGTCAGTTTTATTGGTGAGTTTAGTATCGTCCCCGATCATATGTTTGTAACAACCTGATTCTAAATACCATCCAGATGAAGTGTGTTCAACTTTTAAAGCACTAATCACAATATTACACTTCAGTTGGGGTATTAGATCATTTTTCCTAATCCAAATTTCTCTCGTTTTAAAATATTTACGCGACTTAGCTCGAATATTATAAAATTTGCGAGCATTAGATTTTTCTTCAAAGGAATTTTGTGCCTGTTTTTTTGTTTTATCAAAAGTTTGATCATTTGGTTTTGTCATGAATCTAGGATTCTTTATCATTTGGTTTAGTCATGAATCTAGGATTCTTTCTTTTAGATTTTCTTTTATTATTAGATCGTTTCTTCCTATTACGATAGTTAGAGTTTTTATCACGTTGCCTAGGAAGGATGTAGCTGATCTGTTCTGTCTAGAGTAGCTAAAGTTTTGATATACAAATGAGAAAAATATGGTTTTGTATAGATGCTTTTGAAAGCGTTCTTCGAAAGAGTGACCATAGACATCACAATACGAGCAATAGAGATGGCTCGTTGATTTCTTGACATTTTGAAGACCGTCAAAATGGGTTTGTCCAAATATTGGAGTTTGGTCTTATTTCTGGGAATCACGGGTTGAAAAGACGTTTCACATTAACTTCTAGGAGGAAAAACATATTTAGCCTTGTGTTTAACATTATGCTTTGGATTACTACTTGTATCAATGTGTAGGTTGTTTTGTTTTTTATCAAAATCAATTTTCAAAGAAAGAAAATCTGGATAAGTTTCAACAAACCTTTTCCCAGCTGACACAAACTTTATAGTTTCAATTTTTTTTTGTTTGTGTGCTGGTGTTGGGGAACAAATCTATGCCATTTCTATCCTCAGAATTGGATTTACTTGTACAACAAAGTCTTCAAAGAAATTAGAGTTGTTTTCAAATTTAGTAAACGTTTTGAAGACTACTGAAACTTTTTCTTTAGATTGTTCCAATTCTAACAATGTGGCCTTATACTTCCTTTCCACAATTTCATTTAATTATGATAAGTCTTTAATTTTGTCAACAAAAGACTTAGTCTCATTTTCATGAACTAGATATTGAGAAGTGTATTCTTCAGCATTCTGTTTGACCAATGGCTTAGGGCTTCTAATTTCTCAGTAAGGTCCTTGACTATTTTTTCAAGTTTAGTGCCTTTCTTAAGAGTTTTAGTGTAAAGTGTGTGAATGTGTGGGAGGTATTCATTGTCAGAGTCACTAAGTGTGCTGTGTGATGTGTCCACTAGCGATTCATTTTTAGGACTCACGCACGTGTTCCCTTTTACTCACACACACGACATTTGTAATAATAGAAGATTCTACATGAATAGCATTCTCAAGGACAAATCATACAATCCAATGGGTAAAATATCATTCAACATAGCAGGATTGGACATTCTACTATCACGTTCAACATGAGTCATGGGCTTATCATCCGTGTACACAATTTTGGCAAAAAATGACATACAAGGGTTAAATGAATTAGATGGTTCAATCCCATCATTATCAGAGTCGCTTGAATCATCCCAGGTCTTGAACAAATTAACCATATTGTTTTTGTTGTTCTTATTCATATTAACTCTATACTGACTGGCCATGTATCCTAATTTCCCACATCTAAAACATTCAACACTTTTAGGGTCTTTTTCAGGTCGACTGTGGTTCTCAGTCTAGTGTTTGTCATGCCTTTTCTCATGAGGCTTATTATTAGGAAATTTTGAATAAGTAGGCTTGCCTTGTCGAGATGCAACATTGTTTCTAAATTTTACAATTTCCTTAAACTGTTTAGACATCAAGGAAATTTGATTATCCAAATTTTCTAAGTTACATTCCTCATCAGAATCCAACTCAATGTTAGGGTCAATCAAGTCATGTTTGGTCACTTTAGACTGAAAAACAAGATTGGAACTGGAATGTTAGACAATTGTTTCTTAAATTGTAATTACATTTCCACTTTTCTTAGGTTACTACTGAGGAGTTCAGAGGTAAAATTGGGGTTATCCATTTCCTCAATAACATAGCGCTTGTTATCAAACTTAGGTGGAAGTGACCTTAGAATTTCAGAAACAATTTCTTTTCTATCATACATAATGCCATTCGCATGCAATTTGGTAACTATATCAGTTAACCTAATGTAAAAGTCATCAAAGGTCTCAGTTTGAGTCATGATAAGTGTGTTATACTGTTGAATCAACATTTGGATCTTAGCCTCTTTAACACGTGTGTCACCTTCATGGGTAATTACTAGCGTGTCCTAAGCTTCTTTAGAAGTTGAATAAAAAGATATTCTCTTACATTCGTTTTCATTTATGTACATAAATATGGAATTATTTCCTTTGTTATTACTAAAGGAGACCTGTTTTTCTTTTGTAGTGTACTCACTGAGCAGATTCCTAATTCTTTCATTACTACCATCTGCTGCTTGTTTAGGAGGATAAGTATAACCATTTTCTATATCATCCCAGGCATCATCTCCAAGAGTCCCTTGGATGAAGTTTATCATCATTACTTTCCATCAAGGGAATTTAGTCCCATATAAGAAGAGAGGACTCTACAAGTTCCCTAATCTCTCAAATTTTTCGTCCATAGGTTTTTTTTGAAAAAGAGTTTCAAAAACACACGATCTAAAGATTTTGTAAAAACAAATGCCTTGCTCTGATACCAAATAAAAATACCTACATAAGTTGTTTAACACTAGTTAAATCACTCTAGTAGGCTCCGATACTGTTTCTTGAGGAAACTCTTTTAGAAAACAAACCAACAAGAACACAAGATGTGTTTAAATGTTACAGGACGAAGTATTTCAGAAATTGGTTATAAGTTTTGAAAACCCAAACTAATTTTTAGTTAAAGCAGCAATAGATCAATAGGTACGAGAGGATAAGTAAACATGTACAGTACACAAGGATCTTAACGTGGTAAACCCCACTCAACTGGGGAAACATCCGCAGAGGTGTCTACACCTCAAAAGTAAAAATCCACTAGAATGAGTTTTAGGTTACAAACAAACAACGAATATTAAACACACAATATAGACCTAAATCTAAGTCAAGAAGTTATATCAGCTCCTTCAGGCAACTCCAACTCCTCGTTAAGCAGGTTGTCTTCCTTTAGTTCCTTCTTTACGTCGAATCGAAAGTCAATATCTCTCAACCAAACACATTGTTTAAGCGTTAGTGTGTGAAAGTGAAATGAGTGTTGTGCCTAACACATGCATGACTCACACATGCTTATACAAGCCAATATCCTGCAAATTACAAATATATCTAAGAATAATATGTTGGAGTTTTACACTACTCGTTTTAGGTTTTTCTTTTGAAAACACAAATTTCAGATCTCAGATTTCAAGAACCTTTTAAAACTAAGATTCTTTGAATATTTATCTACAAGTTTTTAAAAATGAAAAACTTAGATCTATATAATGAAACCTTTCAAATCAGTTTTGTAAAAACAGAAATACGAGATTTGTTGGATAAATTTGATGAAAACATTTAAGAACAAAACTCCAACAAACAAGATTATTTTTATTTAAAGAAATATAACCTAACTTCTATGTGGTTATTTCACTTAGAAATCAGATCTAAGGGTTTTAAAAATAAGAAGCGAGTTCTGATCTTAGAGTGATGGTGTTACAAAGAGAGATATCAATGAAAGAGGGGTTGAAATGGTTACACTAGGAAACCCTACAACTCTCAAACTCACAAAATATTTTCTGGAAAGATTTTAGCAGAGTTTGGTTTGGATTTTTGAATTTCTCTCAAATTCTCTCTCTCTCTCCTCTTCATATCTCTCTTTTTTCTCTCACACCCTTAGGGTTCCAAAGATTGTTAATGAGGGGATAAATGTCTCTGTTTATAGTGAGTGAGGAAGGATCAGGAACCTCAGACCTAAATTAACGATCAAGATCTGTTCGACCGTTCGTCTGATCAATCGTGTGGCTCCCAATGCACCGCAATTAAACGTAAACTGATTGGTTCACTCAGGTGTCACAAGGATTAGCTCAATTAAATGCATGACTTAGATCGAAATAGATCCAATGATCAAGATTAGGTCCCAAGACTGTGAGAGTAAACAAACACAAATCCAACCGATAATTGTGCAACACGTGTGTGGCTTGGATTAATTCTCAGACCCACGTTTTAAGAGTTTGTTTAATTCCAGTTTGTACCAAAATATTCTTCGCCGGTTTTGGATTCTACCCAAGCTGGTTTTAAGGAACTTTTGTATATATAAATTTATCCCCAAACATTTTTAAAAACCTAATTTCATTTCTTAAAAAGGTTTTTAAATGTTAAAAAAATTCCTAAAAATTGTTGAAAATTATAGAAAATCATTTTAATCCAATTGTTAACACACACTCCTAATATGAGATATAGGTAACATAAAACATGTAATCCTAGGTGCAGTGTATTGGTTTACTACCTTTACAATCATAGAGAAGGTGATGTAGTCTATGGAGACTTATTGGATAAACAAGGTATGGCTCAAATTTTGTTTCAATTTCCAAACTAGATGACCACCTATATAATGTAGACTCAAGTGTGTCAAAGATATAGGGTTCTTCAACCTTTTTAAGTTAAAAAAAACCATTAACTAGATTATTCGTATTTCACTTATACAAAGGAACAATCCCAAACTTTTATGGTATATTTTTTTTTATTAATCTTTGCACGGGTCCACGGGGTCTTATCAAATCAGCGTTGAATTATGTTCATTTAGTACTACCTCGACAATTCATATAGTTAAAAAAAAGTTTTTTTAAAAGTGTTATTTTTTTATTGAGGATTCACCCCGGAAAATAAAACTAATGTGCCATTGGTCCCTATTTTTTCATAGAACCTTGAGTTTACTAATTTTGACCTCTAGTTAATATTTTTTTCATACAATAATCCTAAAATACTCTCACTCCTAACCTTTGACCATCGTTCTTTCTTCATCATCTCTCCTTTTCTTATAACTCTCATGGGAAAAGCATAAAGTTTGTGTAAATCACAAAAATTAAACTAATGCAAAACTTCTACGTATTAGAGAAAAAGTAGAATAAAATGTAAGAGAATCAATCCACAAACATTGAGAAATTGGCACATATATATATATATATATATATATATATATATATATATATATGTGTGTGTGTGTGTGTGTGTGTGTGTGTGTGTGTGTTACCAAATCATAAAATGTAGATACAATTGAAAAAATTATGCAGGTTCCACATTTGAAAGCATAAAAATAAAAAGAAATTTTTTGAAGTATATATTATATATTCGGAATCTACAATTTTAAAAGTACAAATAGATTTACACACACACGCGCGTGTGCATATGTAGATTTATGTAAAGAGAGAAATATGGAGAGAATGAAATAACTTAAAAGTCTAACAATATGTCGAGTTGAGGTGGGTGGGTACGCATTGGAGGGGTTAGGGCGGAACAATGGGGGTGAGACGGTAGTGGATGGTGAGTTTATGTAGCTATGGTGGATACATATGCGTGCGTGTGTAAGAGAGAGAGAGAGAGAGAGAGAGAGAGAGAGAGAGAGAGAGAGAGAGAGAGAGAAATCTTAAAAAGTGAATGAGAGAGGAGAAAAATGGGTTGGATTACTTACAAAAAGTGATGATATTTTAAGAAAAACTAAGAGTATTTTAGTAGCATAACATATAAATAACGATCAAGATTTGTAAACTAACAATTCTGTACAAAACTGTGGATCAATGTTGCATTAGTTTTTTTAGGGTCAATACCCCAATGTTTCTAAATAACTCTTTTAAAAACTTTGTTTAGACTTAGGTTCAAAAAAGTACCGAAGTCTATAGATAAGTTAAAAATGTATTTAACTCTAATTATGTTAATTATTGAGGTACTGAAATCAAATTTTTTGTCTTTAATTTGAGGATAAATGGATGTCTATTAAAATGAAATATTTATCACTAGAGTGTTGCCATGCAAGTAAACCCTCCATAATTACCTGGTAAAGCCTACCATATCACTTGCGTTGACAAGTAGTAGAATTATACACTAGATAGTAGTTACACAGTTCGACAATTAGACCATCTAGTTAATAGGTAGTTATAAAAGCTACCATTATTAATTTGTTGTAGCATATAAAAGGCAACATGTCATCGATTGACTCGTTAAGTGGGTTTTTTCTGCAATGATTTAGATTGATCATCATTATGAAGCGATTGTATTTTGATGGGATGGTTTCGAAAATTACACAAATCGATATTTAAATATAAATTTTCCAATTAACTTTTTCCTAAACAATATTAATTAAAATTAATAAAAACCAAATGAATATTAAACTTAACAAAATAAGCCAAAGTTAAACGTTGCACCAATTTAAATGAGTTGTGATTAAATGAATTTTATCTTAAACGTAAGCATGAATCTAGGTGCGTATTAGAAGATAAAATAAAAGAACCACATTGCTCAATGTGCGAGGAAAACCCAAATGGAAAAAATCTCAGACACCCCAGCCATATAATGTCCACTGTATAATTATAAAAGGGCATGACAAAATACTTACAACATAGACTCGACGTCCTCGCTAGCCTTGATGTTTTTTGTTCCTTCAACCTCTGCCTAATGACACGCAGGAGTCCATCCGTGAAGTTGTAATAATCTATGAGTCCACACATGCCTCGAAATCTAGCGATAAGTCTTAGCAACCGTCACACACAGAGGCCACCGTATGTAAACCAATGATCACGAAATCCTCCGCGAGAAACAATTCTCCACAAGATGTAGAGAATACACTATGGTGCCAAAAACATGATATAAAAAGATATATATGACGAATCTTGGATCTTAAACTAATTAGGTGTAATTTTTAGAAAAATTAATGAAAAATGATTAACAAAACATTAAGGGACTTTTGGGAAGAGTTTTTTTTCTCTCAAAGGATGGAAAAGTTGACCCATTTATTTAACCAATTTGTTAGTATTATTGTTTAATAATAACAACAAATGTGACAACCCAGTTAATATGTATTGTTATATGTAATTCCTATTTTTATTATTTTTAATTAAGTCCTGTTGCCTATTCAACCATTAGTTAATTACATTTTTAATGGTTTACACACTAAATATGATTGTCTGTGAAAATTTTTTAATTGAAATTTTATGTACTCTGTGGATCTTGGTTGATAAATAAATGAATATCATTTTCTTGTGAACACAGTAAATTTTACTGTCTCTATAATATTAACACCATAAATGTTAGTGTGGGTGAAAATGTCACAAATATAAAACTATTTCATTTTTTGGTGCGTACAGTAAACTTTATTGTTTGTGTAATTTTGTTTCTTTTGAATTTTATGGGCTTCATGGATCTTGTTTGATAAAGCTCGGCAAGCAGATTCCAAAAATAGTAATTTTGCAAAAAATCGAATTTGTCAATAATAAGTTATGATAATTTGAAGATTAAAATATGATGAAAAAAATATCCATATGACCTATTTAATGGTTGAAAAATCAATAGGAGTTAAATGGAGAAACTTTGTGCGAGTGTGCGAGATGTTGGGTTATGCCTCGCACGATGTGCGAGATGTTGGCGAGGAGTTAAATGGGCATAACCCAAACCTATTTAATGGTTTGGGTTATTCCTCGTACGGTGTGCTTGATATGGGTGGCTTGGATGAGCCCTAGGGGTTGGATTGGCCCTCGGGAGATTTGGAGGTTGGTCCCTCATTGTATTTTTTGGACTATGTGGCAGGAGAGGAATATGTGATGCTTCGAGGGTGTCATTCTTGACCCTCCCTGAATTCGGTATAGTTTTCTATGCCTTCTTCTTACTTGGTATAGAAAAAGACATGGTTCGTCGCTGTCTCTCATGTTTAAGTTTTTAGAGGAAGTCCAGGGGCTTGTTTAGTCTACTTTGGGTTTCGGCCCTTCGCCCTTTTTTTTTAGTTCTTTGTATACATCCTATATACGAGTTTTTGCCCTCTTCGACAGGTTCGTTTTATTGAATCATTTACTTATAAAAAAAATGGGGAAACTTTGTTCTAATGGGAACTATATATAATAACCCCCCTTTTTATCGGTTTTATCCTTGGATTGGATCAAACTCCATGTTTCTTGGAACCGCAACAGAGCCCAGCGGTTCAATAGGTTTTGAAACAAGAAACAAATTATCTCGTGAGTGCCTGTTGTGGTACGTTTGGTATGTTTTTGGCTTGACCGATTTCAATAAACACACATAGTGCCTGTGAGTGGTAACAAATTCCCATGAATCTACATTGGATGGTCAGGCATTATACACAAATCTCATTTTAAAAAATTAAACTAAAAAGGGAAAAAATTCCATAACGTAATTAGATCAATATTAGAGTTCAATTTCAAAAAATATTCACCAAATTGTGAAGGACGAGTCTTTCAAAATTTAAATGCATAAATTACTTAATGTACACCGATAGTCAAATTAAAGTCTTGTTCAAGGTAAAGAAGAGTGATTCTATTGTGACAGAATTTTTGATATAATTTTTTGGAACAAATTGACGTGGTAGTTTGTTATTAGTTGGTTTTTAGGTCCCACTGACGTAGACCTCTAAAACCAATCAATAACAAGTTGCTACGTCAATTTGTTCCAAAAAATTATGTCAAACATTCGGTAACAATAGCATTTTTGGGTAAAGAATCATCCGTTAGGCAAGAATTCAAATTCACCCCAACTGAATTGTTAATTAGGGTTTTAACATTCTTCATACTCAATGCTCCTCTATTTGTAGTTGTTGAAATAAGATGAATCAAAATACAATTCGTCCCGAATTAATAGTTCATTATGTATTTCAGGGTCTATTGTAATATGTATTTTGAAAATAGGACAATAAATATTTCATTTGTAATAATAGTCCCTATTTTTTAATAAAGTCGGTGGCGCGAACCCACATCCATAAAACGTCAACCAATCACAGCATGCCACGTCAATCGATAATTTGAAAATAAAGATTAAAAATGAAAACCAAATATTTATTGTCCTATATTTATAATTGATATTATTTTAGGCCCCAAAAATATATAAATTATTATTTTTAAATAGTTCTAAATTAAGGATTCACTTTTTATTTTTGGACATAATCAACGAATTAAGTTTTATATTAGTGAATACGAATTAAATATAGCTGTTATCCTTAGTCTATACAAAATAAGAATATGAACTCTTCATTTCGAAAGGTGGAAATATTATACCAATTATACCAAGTGCAGTATGGTTCTTCTGTAGGGTAAGATATTCTTGTTTAAATATAAGAGCACTACTTATTAAAATAAATAAAGTTCAAAACAAATAATCAAAAAGGGTGATTTTGCTGTCTTGAGGCCTTTTTAGTGGAAGACACTTTATTGATTGATAAAATGGTAAAACAACACCCAATTGTTCAATGCACTGTCGTTCGACTAACGAGTAGCTGATGATATATTAATGGGAAAAATTATAAATAAGTCTTGCAGCTCATATTTTGACAATCCAATGCTATCATTGAGAATTTAATCGCATTTTTAACGTACAATTTAATTAGGATTAATTATACTTTAGCACCTCAATTTTTTTTCATTTTCAATTCACCATCCATACTTTCATTTTTTAAACTTAACCTCCTCAACTTATAAAAACCCATTATTGATCCTGTGTGTTGCACATGAGGATATTTTTGTACAACCACTTGTTGCAAATAACCAATCTGTAATCTGAAAACTTAACACCGGTATGATCACTGGATAAAATGATGTGTTTTTTAAAGTTGGGTTAAGTCTAAAAAATAAAATTACAAATGGTGCAGCGAAAATAAATAAAAAGTTAAAAAGGATCAAAGTGTAATTAACCCATTTTATTAATACGAGAAAATTGTCTTTTTATGAGAGAAGTATGATGAATCCGTAAAGGTGAGATTTTTAATCCAACATGCTAAACTCGAACTCAAGAGGATGATATTTAGTGAGAATTGAACATATCTTAAACTCAGCCGAAATGACAAGGTGTCTCAACACAAATAATAAACATGTCAAACTAGTGTCAAATACACCTAAGTTGAAAAAATATATATATATTTGCTTTACTGATATATCATGGAGAAAGCACCGATAACTGTTTACATCTTTATATCCTATTTTATAGAATTCTTGAAGATATAGAATGTATATATAAATTACTAAATTTTCAGTTTATGACGGCAGGTTTATGCCTGGAATAATTAGTCAGGATAGAAGACGATATTAGCATTATACTTTGGTCTATAGGTTATCTACGTTAACATGAATTCAACACAGTTAGTGTCAAGTCATTTGACACAAGTTGGGTTAGTATAGATTAATATTTAACAAGAGCGAACATAACACATGAGCCTGGTATTGTTCGCACAAATTTTCACCCTAGATTATTGGCATTTTTTTCTTAATTTTTTTGTCTGTGTAGAATAAAATATATAAAGTTATCAACGCAAATGTACAGGAGCTTTTTACAAATTAAAGTTCACCAGACACAGATAGAGAAAACTAGGGAAGTAAAAGCAAAGTAAGATTGGTCTATAGAATGCTTTTTCTCTTTATTTCCATGAAAAATAAATTATATTCGTCTTCCGTGCTACATGGATCATAAAAGAGCGCAACATGGGCTTAGTCCCAATTTTATTAATAACAAAAGTAAAGAATACAATATGGTTGTAAAGTGGAGATCAATTATTTGATGCTAAACTAAAACAAATGAATTATTTCTTCTCTAACATTATAGTGTGCTGTTTAGTGACGAACCAGGCAAGGCAAACCCTTAAATATCAGGTTGCCAACCCATGCCTCGCTATATCTCTTCGATGAAATGATAAATATCATGAGGAGTATGTATGTTTTGGGTCATTTTGATTTAGGTACCTTGCTCATGGTTTAAATTAGAGTCATGTTTAACCATTAGCCAGGTACTTACGTCAAATTAACCTACTTATTATATATTATCATATGATAAATTAATATAGTCACAACAAAAGATGCTATAACTAGGTGGTAAGCAGAGGCGGAGCCACACACAACCGAGTGGGTGCGAGCGTAGGCACTAGATTTCTGGGATTTTTTTTAATTATTTATTATATATATATACCTGTGTGTAATAACTTAAATGTTAAGGTTAAAATTGCTAATTTTTGAAACTTAAGTCAATACATATACAATAGATAGCAGCAACCGCCCTAGTTTTTCCAACCCAACCAAAGCTTTATCTTATCTCTACATTCAAAAACAAAACAAACAAAGGTAAGTCCCATTTCTCTCCTCCATTACATATTTGTTAGTCTACAGCACATTAACGGGTTCAAGATAAAAAATTTCTGAATGTGAACGGTCCTAGTTTACTGAAATTATTACTGAAAATTATTACAGACCCTAGTTCAAGATAAAAATTATTATTGAAAATTTTATCTTCCGTTATATTGATTTTATTACTGAAATTGAATAAAAATGATCATATTTGATTTTGATAATGGTTTTAAGTGTTGAAATTGAATATTAATGCATGTTTTTTTATTTTGTTGAAATTTTCTTTAGTATTAGATTTATGCCCAAAATAGTACAAATAACTAAAAAAAAATCGCCTCGGGAGCTCTCGTCCCTAAACCTCGGGGTACTTCAGACAGTTTCGCACCCACTAACTCACAATCCTGACTCCGCCACCGGTGGCAAGTATCTTGAGAAGCGTAAGTCTTGTTCGGATCAAGCGTCTAAATATACACTCCAACTCTGCTTCAAGTTCTTCGATGACAATCTCCACCGCCTCTAACCTTATATTCGCGAATTGGAGCAACGCGTTGTCGCATTTTTCCCATAAGCTAAGGCTGTTGATACGCATAAACTTCAACGTGAAAGACCCCTTATTTGATTTCCTATTAGGGTTATTAGGCATCGACATTAGCGACATTAATGACTCCAAAATCGACAGGGTGGTCACTCTCACTTCTCGTAGCACATTAACCACAACCATAAGGTTATGATCAATTGGTGATATATTAGGATTAATAACATGGTTCTTTTGCCCTTTCAACGAGCGCAAACGCTTTAACATCACTTTCTTCAACTTTTTTCGAGGCATACAAAAACCCGCGAATTTGTTTATCGTTTCGGTCTCGCCAGAGCTTACTCTACGAAACGTGGATTGAAGTTGTTGGAGGTGAGTTTTCACAAGCGTAAGAACATTTTTCGTTTTGCCACAAACGTCCAACATTTGTATACAAGATTCCGACACCTCGTCGACCCATTTCTCTTGTTGGTGGTGAACTAGGGTTAGTTTCATCATGGGTGTGCTTAGCAAATAGTTAGCGGAGTTATGCAAGTCTCTTAGGGCATCGAAATTTAGGCTTGACATGATTGAAAAACAAAGAAATTGGATTGATAAAATGGTTTTTGAAGTCTCAAGAAAGTCTAAGATATAGTCACCTTATCTTCAAATATGTCGTCAAACCATAAGAGATCTTATGATGATATATTATCTATTGTAATATTAGATCTTAGATCTCAAGGGGACAAGGAATTTATACGGAAGTATCCTTTCTTGTACGGATTTGTTTTTATTGGCAACAGCTAAGGGAGACCAAATATGTCTTAAGGAACTTTCTGTTTGTGTTTGTGTGTATGAGAGACGGAGAGAATAATAGATTACGCAGATACGTGCACGAGGAGATGCCAGCTTTGTGTTGACAGTTGCGCTGGAGACAATGTGTGCAAAAAAATTGAAAAAATAAACACCTACAAAAATGGGAATTGCTATTTGTATATAGCAAGTGCTAAAAAATGCGGGACGTGATCGAGGCGTGGAGGTCAAGCCTTAAGTCTTAAAAGTTTAGACGGGCCTTAGGCGTAAAAAGACGTGAATAGGCGTTTAGGCCTTTTTAATATATTTTAATATTTTTTAATCATAACAAGACTATTAAAATACTAAAATTACATATCATAAAAATATGTATGAATATTTACAAATTAAATACATATCATAAAATTATGTATGAATATTTGCAAATTAAAATACTATTTGATTATTTTGGATGAGATAATGGTCCAGTTTGTAAAAAAATCTTTAAAAGGCGATATCGTTTCACTAAAGCATTGTTTCTTTTAGAGAAAAACTGCTCCTTAAGGGTTTTACCAAGCATAAGGCGTCAAAAGCTTAAGGCGGGGCGTTTCTCCTAAGCCTCAAGCCTAGGCGTGCTTAGGAGGACCCTAAACGGAGCCTAGACGGATTTTTTAGAACAGTGGTATACAGTAATACATTGAAATCTTGGATTAAGATATCTAGCATGCATGAAGAGTTTCCGAGAAATTGATTTATGGAATTTGGACATGTCATTTGTCACTGTGGCAACTGTATACAGAAGTTGATGACTATGAAAGAAATTAGAGTGCTGCTACACTTCCAGAACTCAATTCCCCATCCCATTCCGAACAATTCAATAGCAATTGTTATAATCAGTTTTGGGTAATATTTTTTTTTGTTACACTGAGTTTTAAATATTTTTTTGGTTGTTTTTTCTTAATAAAATCGGTTTTATTAAAAAAACTGTTTGTTTTAAAAAACTGTTTTGTTTTAATAAAATATGTATTTTTTATATGAAAAAAGTGTTTTAAAAAAAAATAGGGACACAAACATAATTAAATTAAAATAACATTAACATAATATTTTTTTTGTTAAAATTAGTTTTCACAATTTTTTTGGTTGGTGTTTTTGGGAAAAAAATAAAAACACTCAAAGGGTGCCACTGACGTGGACCTTTAAAAATAAGAGAATATTGGTTAAATTAGTGTTTGAGGACACTTGAGAACAAAATAAAAACACTCAATGTGTGCCGCTCGCGCGGACATTTAAAAAAAAAAAGAGAATATTGGTTAAATTAGTGTTTGAGGTTTTTTTTGGAAGAAAAAAAAAACACTTGCCGCTCGCATGGATCTTTAAAAATAAGAAAATATTAGATAAATTAGTGTTTGAAGACTTTTTGGAACAAAATTAAAACACTCAAAGTGTGCCGCTGGCGCGGACCTTTATAAATAAGAGAATATTGATTAAATTAGTATTTGAGGTCTTTTGGAACAAAATAAGAACACTTAGAAGTGTGTCACTAACGCGGGCCATTAAAAATAAGAGAATATTGGTTAAATTAGTGTTTTAGGTTTTTTTTAACAAAATAAAAACACTCAAAGTGTGCTAGTAGCGCAGACCTTTAAAAGTAAGATAATGTTGGTTAAGTTGGTATTTGAGGTCTTTTGGAACAAAATAAAAATGATTGAATTAAATGTGTATTAAAAAATGTTTGAGGAACTTTTTGGTAATTAATCATTAAATACTAGTGTACTGTAAAATTAATTTAACTTTAAAATAAATCATAACTCTAATTATTTATCAATATAAAATAAATAGATAAAAAAAATGAAAAGAATATCTTGTAGTTTTAATTTAAAATAAATCATAACTTTTGAGATAAAATACATTATTTTTGAAAAATAAAATAAGGGTCAAGATTATTTTCGCATGTAATTAGATCAAGGGTGGAGATTCATGGGTATGGACTCGGTAGCTCCCCATTCGAAGAGCTTATCATTATGCAAGAAATTAATGTTGTCTGATTAGAGATAGATGTCCATTTTTTCCAAAAAAACAAGAACAGTTTATTAGGAACTACAAAGAAATTCGTTGCTGAAATTTTGGCATGACGGTTACAGCTTTAGGTTAAGCCAAGTGGCATTATGGTATGCTGTCTCTTGGAAAGAAAGAAATAAAGTGGAAAAAAATCAGTACTTTAAGAGGGACACAAATCCCGGAATTAGAGAAGATAGATGCCCATTTTTGTTTTAGGTTATTTGGTATTCCAGTGTATATATTACCCGAAGTCCTTGTTTGTGAGGAAAGCTCTAATTTATATGGGATTTTTACCAATCAATCATATTTACTAGAGTAATAGTTTAATAGGTCCCATGTATAAGATTTAGTCCCATAAGTCCCATTTAAAAAATGATTGAACTAAATGTATATTAAAAAATGTTTGAAGAACTTTTTAGTAATTAATCATTAAATATTAGTTTACTGTAAAATTAATTTATCATTAAAATAAATCATAACTCTAATTATTTATCAATATAAAATAAATAGATAAAAAAAATGAAAAGAATATCTTGTAGATTTAATTTAAAATAAATCATAACTTTTGAGATAGAATACATTATTTTTGAAAAATAAAATAAGGGTCAAGATTATTTTGGCATGTAATGAGATCAAGGGTGGAGATTCATGGGTATGGATTCGGTAGCTCCCCATTCGGAGAGTTTATCATTATGCAAGAAATTAATGTTGTCTGATTAGAAATAGATGTCCATTTTTTTTTTAAAAACAAGAACGGTTTACTATGAGCTATAAAGAAATTCGTTGCTGAAATTTTGGCATGACGGTTACGGCTTTAGTTTAAGCCAAGTGGCATTATGGTATGCTGTCTCTTGGAAAGAAATAAATGAACTGGAAAAAAATCAGTACTTTAAGAGGGACACAAATCCCGGAATTAGAGAAAATAGATGCCCATTTTTGTTTTAGGTTATTTGGTATTCTAGGGTATATATTACCCTTAATCCTTGTTTGTGAGGAAAGCTCTTATTTAATTGGGATTTTTACCAATCAATCCTATTTACTAGAGTAATAGGTTAATAGGTCCCATGTATAAGATTTATTCCCATAAGTCCCATTTAAAAAATTTATTACTTCAGTAAGTCCCAATGATAAAACGTGGGTTTTTTTTGTCAATTTATTTACTCTTTTAACCCTACCAAAAACAAACATTCAGTTATCTTCTCCACAACTCAAACTCAGTCCAACGTGAAATCCCCCAAAATCGATGGTTCGTAACTTCTCAGCAGAATCGATTATCTTCTCCACATCTCTCATTTGGAACAAATTTACTGAATAGATGTGTATCCACCATTAACCCACTTCACTCAAACAAGGTTGAATATAAGGTAATTTCATTCCCCTGTTTATGTTAACAACAAAAAGAAAAGTCATATATATATATATATATATATATATATACTAGGGTATGCCCGTGCCTGAAGGCACGATGCTAATTTTTTTAAGTACGTAATCAGAAAATGGTAAAAAAAAATTAAAGTACATAATTGCAAAACGAACAAAATTTCGCTCCCAACAAAACAAAATAAAATTTTAAAAAAATGTCCATAATTTCCAAAGTCATGCATGTGAGTGAGGGCACAGTTCAAACTTTGCAAAAAATATAACACTTTCTTGCAACATAAAACACAAAAATATTTACACAATTTAGTATACTTCAATCAACTATACTACTATACATTCAATCGAGTATACTTCAATCAACTAAACTCGTACTACTATACATTCAATTTATTTTTATCATACATACCGAATGCAACTACAATAAAGACTCCTAATAGAGACTCCACAACTCTTTTTATTATTATAGAATATAGATCCCATTATTTTATCCAAAATAACAAATATGTGTTAATAAACAGACAAACCATAAATTTAACATCTTGTGATGAGCCTTGTCATCCTTGTGGGCCTAGAATGCGATACCAACATTGGGAAGCTTCAAACAAAAAAACTAACAAAAACATTTAAGGCAGCATTTCCTTAACTCACAAATAAAACAATTTTGACATGACCAATTAATTCCTACAAAATAAATATATGAATCTAAGCGTTATCAATATGGTAAATCTATAGATGCCCATAGTCGGAGGCAAATGTAAGCAACAATGTAGTGACAACCACCAGACAACAACTAAACCTATAATAAAAAAAATATACAAAAACAATAGAATAAAATATCCCCATTCTACATACATATTTATAATAAAATCAACCACTTGGCACTTTCTCGTTGGCCATATACTCTATATAGTTCAACAAACCACTAAACTAACTCCAGACCCCCAACCCTCACTCAATAAGATTTGGCCCAGATAAAAAGCTTAATAAAAGGGTATTTATAATTACCTATATAGTCAATGAATATACTCGATCAAAAGAATTCAGGGTAGTAAATTTTTTTCCACTGAAAAAATATCAAACATGTTATCCATTTGGCCAACCTCGTACTAAAACCCAATTAACGAACTTCCTAACCTACTAAAATCGAGTTTTTGAACATTTAAAAAAAAATCTACCATAAAAATTAAATAAAAAAGGAAAAGAACTTAGAATACACTCACATAAAATGGAGGTGGTGTCATGGAGGATGGGGAGATATAGTGTCTCATTGTGAGAAGACATGTGAAAAGGTAAATGAAAGGAATTTGAATTTCAAACACTTGTAAGTGAAACTATTTAAGCGGGATTTAAAAAGATCTCATTTTTTTCTTACCTAAATTAGGTAGAAGTAGGTAACTGTCTTAAAGTACATGCAATACAACCTTGGAGATATGCCCTTTTTACAAACTCAGGCTCAAATAATAAATTGAAAAAACTCAAATGCCTTAAAACTCACACTCCACAGGAATATAAAAGCGTAACCAAATGCCCTTCTTACAAACTCAAATACCCTGAAACTCAAATGCCTTTTTAATAAACATCATATATGCCAAACATATCATTCACCAGGCCACATAGATACATTAAAACAAAACCATTCACCTTGATATAAAAGGGGGAAAAAATTAAAAACAAAATCAAAACAATCTACAATATATGCTAGTAATTTATTTTCCATTTTTTCTTGCATACCTCCAAGCTAAACGAGGAGAGCCAGAAGAAATTATGGCAAAATAAGTAGAGAAACACACAAACAAAAATGAATTAAAAGAATGATAACCCAATAATATTTTTCAGTTACAAATGATGTGCTTTGACTATCCCTATTACTAATCAAAGAGATGAAAAACTTAACCTTGTATTTTGTAAATAGAAATGGAAAAAAATGAAGCTCAAGTTAGTAGCAGTACCATATATATATATATATATATACTAGCGAAATGCCCATGCCTGAAGGCACAGCGAAAAGTTCGAATATACATAATCGTGAATCAACGAAAATTTCAAAAGAACGTAATTGAAAAACAACGAAAATTTTCAAGGTACGTAATTGCAAAATAAAAAAAACCGTTCCCCAGCAAAATAAAGTATAATTTTAAAAAAATTAGCCATAATTTCCTATGTTCGTAAGACTATCAACCCTGCTTAACAAATAACACATAATCCAATAATATTGAAATAATCTAAATTCTTCAAAAAGTTGAAGAATTTAAAAAAACAAAGCATCAATTTTTTTAAAAAAAAGGAACATAACCTCCTTTATTTATTGAACTATTCACCCTACTTAAGGGATAACAACCAATCAAACAATATACAAAGAGCCCAAATTCATCTAACAAATTATTTAACGCAAATTATACAAACCTATAATGTAATTATACACAACTATGCATACTAAATATAATGAAAGCATAATTTGTTGTGTCCAACAATTTGAAATACGATTACCAAAAAAGAATTAACCCCCTTTTCGAAAAAAAACATGGAACAACGCGACCACACAACACCTCCATCTCGAACTCCTGCCACTTTTCTGTTCAACCCACGACCTCAAACCTCTCCAACTCAGGTTGATCTACAAAGTAGCAATTTGATTGATAAGAATAAATGACTATAAATAAAAAACCTAATGTGAGAAATATGTATCGGACTTATGTCTTACCTCATTTGCATTTGTAATACTTGCTCTGAAATAAATAAAGAGACCTGCCAACATAAATAATAAGAAAATGTGAGAACTAAACCATTAGTATTCATGTAAAAGAAAATGAAAATTAACGATAGTGAAAATTATAAACTAAAGTACTTGTAAAAGAACAGATAAATAAATGTCCCACACCAAAATTACAGTTTCTTCACATTTTGGGTTGGGGAGTTGCTATAGGTGCAGGATCCACAATTCACCCCACAATTTTTGAACTTAAAATTAGATAGGGGGGAAAATCTGCAAACCTGTAGTAGGAAGAAAAAAATCTTCAAATTAGCAAGTGTGCTAGTGTAACAAAGTGAGGGAGAGATAGAGGAGACCTAAGTTACTTGATGAATGAAGCAACAATGGGTTCCCACCTGCTGCTGCCTCCCCCCCCCCCCCCCCACCCACCCACCCACACCTCACCTGCTGTTTCCCATCATCCCCACCCCTGCCTCGCCCACCGCCTGCTGCTTCCTCCCCACCCACCTTAAGCTTTTCATGTCCACCCTACTGCTGCCTCCCCACCCTGAAGAGATGAAGAAAAAGAGTAATTGAAGTGTCAAAGTTTTAAAAAAATTGGGCAGAGTCTCCTTTATTTATTGGACTATCCACCCTTCTCAAGGGATAACGACAAATCCAATAATATAAAAAAAAAATCGCCCAACAAAAGATTTAATGAAACAAACATCTTAAAAATATATATATATATATATCAATGAAATCCCCATTGCAGCTCCTTGGCAGTGCCATAGCATCCATGCAGTAGCTATTACCATAGCAGCCTTGTAGCAGCTATGTAGCAGCCCAATAGAAGTCCCGTAGTAGCCTAATAAAAGTCCCGTAGCAGCCCCATAGAAGTCCCGTAGCATAAAAATTAAGTCCATGTTTGATTGGTCTTGGATTAAAACCTGAAATGAAAAGAAAAAAAAATAGTTTGTTCCCAAAAATATTGTACGTTAGCAATTTAACTTTCGAGTGGCATGGACGTCGTTGCATATGAAAACCTCAAGTTACTAAATTTATGAAATCTACAGTTACCCAATCAGTAAAGCTTAAGTTATTTTCTCATGGGTGGTGGTAAGGAAAAAGAAAAAAGTAAAGCTTTAGTAAGTTTGGCTTAAGGGTGGATGGGAAAAAAGATCATGGAAATAAGACATGTTGGTTCAATGTTCAAGACCTATTGACATGTTTGTTCAATGTTCAAGAACTATTCATAAAACATGTTTTTTAGATATGTCTTCTCTTTCTAACTTTATAGTTTAACATCTAATTTGTTTTCAACAGACTGTAAATGATGTTGTTACAAGGGTAATCTTCTTTGGAACTGGACTATACATGGAAGGGGAATGCTATGAGTCCAGAAACTCACATTGAACAGTTCGTATTGTAAAAAGTAATAAACTTGAAAACTAATGAAAAGCACAATGGAATTTCAACAAATAATGGTTAATAAGTCCTAAATACCTTTCAAGAATTTTCTTTATGTTCTTCCTCTATAAACTCTTATTTGGACTTTACCTACTGCGAGGTGAGATCTCCTACTTCACATATATTAAATAGATGTTAATATTTATAATCCATCCACCAGCATGCCAATGTCAAAGTTAAATCACAATTTATTTAGGAATTATTCAGGGATAAAGTAAACGAAAAGCCAATATGGCATGCATATGGGAAGAAATTAATACCTCAGTCAGTGGCACGTTTTCTTATCCCTTCGCATGTTGATTGACACGGTTATCGCTATTAATTGGTTGAACCTACACATGAAAATAGAGAAACCTACACATTTGAAACATCCCTGTCAAATATTTGAAACATCACTGCCATTTGCAATATGAAACATCATTGTCACAGTGAATATTAGCAAACTAATGGATCTAAATTACTACCTGATGTAAAATGGAAGAAGGTAAAATTTGCAATATAGGCAGATTAGTATTGATGTTACAGTCTTGCTTATACTTTTATCATGTTAGGGATGACATTTGACCACATAAGGAGGGATGAATTCACATATGAAGGTTTTAATTCACATATAACAGTAAAACTAATCATTAATTCACATATAGCATTAAACCACTATAGCATTAAAACTAATCATTAATGGAATAAAAAAAAAGTTTTTAATTGACATATGAACGAACAAAAATATGGAGATGAATGAAATAAAAAAAATTCTATGAAATAGATTGCAAATTAACAAAATCGTGTATTGAAAACGGAAGTATATACATCAATATTAACAAAATCAAAGCCATTGTCCCATTTTTGTTATTTGTACAGATGGGATTTAACAAAATCAAATAGAAAATATGGGATTAAAAAATATGCAACCGCATTATGTTACATGTTCAAGGAAAGGGGAAAGGGGAAAGAAGTGGGTTAAAAGGTACCTGTTATGCACACATGTCAACATAATTTAAATTCAGTATAAAATACAAATACACATACACACCTCATCGCATAATTTAAAACACAACTAAAAACATTTAAATCACAAAGTGAAGAAAAATAAAACACCACTAATGGAGTATGTTGGAAATAGGTGATACATGTAGAATATTCAGCTAAGACATAAAATTCAAGAGAATTTATTAGCGAAATTTTTAACTCCTCCAAGTTGAATGTTGAAAGTGTTGCTTGCTTCCAAAATTTGTAATTAACTTAAACGCCATTTTCATATTTCACTTCCAAATGGATATATTAAGGTACTAATATGTTCAAATGGAATATAAAAACCAAAAACAATATACAAAAACTAAGGTACTCATATAACTTCAGAGTTTGTATGAAAAGTAAAACTAATTAGCGTACTTTAAAAAATATATAAAACTAAATAGCATACTCTAAAATTCCATAATGAAAAGTAAACAGCAAAGCATTGATTAACTTTCAAAACTAAAATTGAAAACCAATTAAGAAAACATAAAACTAACCTATCCATAAGAAGACTAAGCACACGTCACTTTTACCACAACGACTATTGTCCCAGAGGCAAGAAGCACATAAAAACAAAGGGATAGGGAGAGTATACCTGAGATGTGTTGAACACCAAATTGAAGATAAACAAAATTAGTACCTGGAAAGCCAAAAGAAACACACAAAAGAGCCCTATAAGTAGGATCTTGTCAAAATGACACAAATTCTGAATATAAAAAAACTTAAATACTTATCCAAGAAACCCTAATAAATATGAAAAAAAAAATGAGAGGGGTTACTTGGGAGATCTGAACCTAAACAAATGCACAAACCAAACCTAATTTGAACATTGAACAAAAACAGTAACTTAATATAAATCTTCAACCAAATTGGAGAGACAAAAATGGTTAAAACAAAGTGAACCGAAACGTGGTTAAATCTGCAAAATGAAATCAAAAATCATTATTAGATCAGGAAAAACAAATACCAACAATACATCTAAACCGAAAAATGAAACAGATTTCAAACCCCTAAATTTTTAAATAAAAAAATAAAAATTAAACGAACAAAAATCGCACCATAGTTGACAGATCTGCAAAAATCGAACCATAGTTGACAAATCGCACCATATGTGTGGGCGTGTGCAGCTCTGTGTGTGCTAGGGTGTTTGTTGGTGTGTGTGCACGTAGATCTGTGTGTGTGTACGCAGATTTGTGTGTGCGCAGCTCTGTGTGTGTGCGTGGGTGTGTGTGGGTGCGATTAGATATGCGTGTGTGCGCAGCTGTGGGTGTGTGCGTGTGTGTGTGTGTGTGAGAGAGAGAGAGAGAGAGAGAGAGAGAGGTTACCTGTAGCGTAGAGGAGGGTGAGGCAGTGAGGCGAGGGTGAGGCAGTGAGGCGGTTAGCGGCTAGGGTTAGAGGAGGGTGAGGCGGCTAGGGTTGAAGGAGGGTGATGCTCCAAAGAGATGAAAGGAGGGAGTGCTGGGATTGAACCAAAATAAAAAATGGAATGGGGGAATGAGGAAAAGTTTTGGGGTTTTCTCCCCCTTTGCCATGTCACAATGTTACAATCCTATGTGGCACAATCTCATACCATTGGATCGCCCAAAAAAATTCGATCCCCACCGTAGATTTTTTGGAACAGTAAAACACCCCCCTCTCATATATATATATATCTTACAGCTCATATGGAGAGCATCGCTTACCAGATATATATCTAGCAACTCAAAGTTGACCCAACACATTTTACTTTTCCACCTCCCTCCCCACCATCTTCACGCGCTCGCGGACTCGCCGGAGTTCCCTGCATTTGAGCTCGAACAATTTTACCCAAATATAAATAGAATTCATCTAAAACCCACTTTGAACTCTCTTTCACTATCCTCAACATTCAAAATAATAAAAAGGAAAATTTACAATATAAATAAGAATCATAAAAAATATAAATATATTATTGCCAAGGGTGAACTTGATGATCTTTCCCTATTACGAAAAATATAAATATATTTTCACTTCCTGCTACGAAATATTTATATGTTTCAGTTGCTAAGATCTTCCCCTATTGTTAAGAAGAAAAAAAATCATTGAAAGTGTCTCCCGTGGAAATATATTAACCAAACATAAAAGCCAAATCTATGGGGTACAAATCCAAAGCTACCGAAAAAATGAATATAATCTAAACCGAACATCTCCAAACCTTTTGCAAACCATAAATTTAGTATATAACCCCCAAAATTAAAAAAATGCAAAATGGGAATGCCATAAAACAAAAACCTTTTAGATCTGGGTGCGTTCTCAGTGAGTTTGTCAAGTTGTGAACTGAGAAAAGTGAGTGAGAGAGGGGAGAGAAAGAGGGTGGATGGGGCGGATAGTGGTGGAGCTCGGAGGGTGAGGGAGGCCGAGGTGGAGAGTGGGAGGAATGGTGATGATCTCAAAGAGAGAGAGAGAGAGATAGAGAGAGAGAGAGAGAGAGAGAGAGAGGTTTGTTTAGGGAACTGGGTTCCATGTGGTCCGGAGCTCGAATTGTGGGTGGTGTAGGTGGGTATGGTGGAACCGGATAAGATGAGAGAGAGGGAAAAATCTGGTTTTCACTCAAGCCTTTTTCTTCGATCGTATGTACTTTTTCTTAAGTGTTATGAGCAGATACGTGAAAACCCACTAGCAAGACAACATCAAAACCCGTCACAAAAATAAATCAAACCGAGAAGAGAGGGGGGGTCAGGAGGGGTGCGGTAGAGAGGAGGCAACGACACAAAGAGGAGGGGAGGCCCATTTGAGAGGAAGATGATGAGGAAATGGGTAGCATATGGGAAAGCATCGGATATGAGAGAGAGAGAATGAGAGGTGTGTAGGGTTTGATGTGTGCAGATTACTAATATACCCTTTAGATTTGAATCATAGGGATATTATAGAAGGAAAAAGAGGGGGAATCCAAAATTTAAGGGGCAAAAGAGGAAATGCAAGAAAAAATTCATTTGATGACATCATAGTTTCAACTTGTGACATACATAAGTTTTCTACTTTATTTTATATATATCTATATATATATATATATGTGTGTGTGTGTGTGTGTGTGTGTTAATCGATATGTATAATATATATACAGAAGCTTTTAAACTTCATCCATGGCGTAAATAAAAAATGAATTTTAGATGAAGAAGAAGATGGAGTAGTAGGGGCTGTCGGCGGTTTGGGAAGAAACTTGACGGTGGACCAGGGGTTTCTAACTTTGAAAACTACTCATACAATGAATATCCACTATTTGGTATATACACAACATTCACTTCACTAGGTATTAATCCCAATTCATTAATTATGCAAATACGAATTATTTCTCAAACTTCCTTTTATTACCCATTCAATGAATATTCTCATTTTAACACATCCAAAAGAAATGGTTATTATTAGTCCTATACGAGTTGAGATTCAAACGATGAATTATTACACGTCCAAAAGAAAGTACATGTGTATTAAGGGTTTATGTTAACACATAAAATAAACAATATAAATGTTCAAAGTTCATGCTATTTTTTAGTTGGTTCATGTGTGATGTTATTACAAAGAAGTGAATGTTCAAAATGTAGTGAATATAGACAACTTGATGAGTTAATGTATATTATCTCAAATTCTGCATCATTTGCTAGATTAATGTTCCGTGGAAATTGTTCACTAAGCTTGGTGAGAGACCATTTATGGCATCTCGGGAACGATCCCCAGCACGCATCGGTTTGGATGATGGTTGTGTGCTTACACAACCAATACAAATATGAACAAACAAAAGATGAAGATGATAAGTGACATACTACGAAAAACATAGCAATAAGTGGTATATTACTTATATTTATTTAAAAGTTTAAATGACTAACCAGGAGACTAATCACACATCGTGTAACTGATCCAGGATTAGTGTACGATGAATGGATCGAGTCAACCAGTGTGAGAAATATCATGGAAGGTCAATTTTACTTTCCAATAGATTCAAAATCTTCAAGAAAATTGAAGAATTACCACCAAATCTTTACACCTCGGGTCGGGAAGAGTAATGTTCTAATTGTGTAAAGGCATATTAATCAACAAACATCCATGTCCCCGTGAAGGGAATCGTACGACACGGCTTTAATGGACTAATTCTTAATTAAATTTTTGGAAACTATTCTCATCACAACACTAAACCTCCAATTGAGAATGACGACGTTGGCTTAGTGGCGTAAGAAGGAATTTTGACATCTTCTTTACCGAGGGGTATACCAAAGATAAGTGCAATGTCCATGGGTGTAAATTTAAGAAATTTCCCCCCAATTTTGAACTTCCTCCGCACCGGATCATACATTCTTATGATATTCTCAACATTATTCCCATATTTTTTAACAAAAATACTATCAAAATTGTTTTCAACTAAAGATGATAATGCGGAAAAATGAGTCATACCTAAAAAATCTTCTACCCTAAAACTTAATTTGTTTTGTTTTAGGAGCTTCAGTAATCCATATATGTTACATTTATATTGAAGTATGTGCTCTATTTGGTCTATCATGTCTAGACCCTCATCCTCACTTAATTTTGTCTTTGACCTTTTTGTACTCGTCACCATCTACAAAAAGGTAATATTTGTACTACAATATGCTAATTTATGAACATATTCTAACAAAGTCAATGTACACCTTCATGAAAAAATAAATGTATGCAAAAATAAGAGTGAACAATAATCAATCGAAAATTGAATATTGACTATATCGAGTAATGAATTTTCACATTTTCGAAAATACGGCCAATGAATGATAGCGACATTGCAGCACATACTACCGATTGAGTGAACGTAAACAACTCAATAAATTAATAAAAAATCTACATAATGTGTGTCCATTATTATAGCATAATTATGTAGAATCCACGATTAATTCGCTACAAAATATAAATTTTAAATTTAGTGGTGTAAATGGATCACTGTTTCAATGAACATTCACTTAAAGAGGATTCAAAACAACGCATACTTTTTAATTGTTCAAATACTGGATATTCACTTTTTTTGGATTTAAGTTGGTGAATGTACATTAAAATAGTGAATATTCACATATTAAAGGACAACAATTTTTCAAAGAGAGCATACTATATATAATGTCTTCAAATAGTGCATATTCACTGAATGATTGAAAAGGTCGAGTCAAAATTCATTGTGTAATGTAATGAATTTTCAATCTAAAATCTAGAAACATGCTCAATTCGCTAAAAATGTAAAGTTCAAATTCAGTGGTGTAAATGAAACACTGTTTCCATGCATATTCACTTAACGAGGATTAAAAATAGTGCGTACTTTTTAATTGTACTCAAATACTAGATATTAACTTCTTTTTTTATTTAAGTCGGTTCATGTGTATAAAATAGTGAATATTCACATATTAAAGGACAATAATTTTTCAAAGAGGGCATACTATATATGAAGTCTTCAAATATTGCATATTCACTAAATGGCTGAAAATATTTTGTCACAATGTCACGCATACGGCTAAATTAATGTCGTGAAATTTACTAAAATTATGCATATTTCACCCTAATCATGTAAAATAAAAAATAGTTGAACTATGAAAAATACAAATTTCTATATATCTCATAAAAATCCATGTCACCCAAAATCCAAAACCTCAACCTATGATTTACCATAAAACCACGAACCTAAGCATACATTAATTTGATGATGTTGGGTTCATAAAGTTACAGAAAAGAAGTAGAAAAAATGAAAGCCTATAAAAGAGAGATTTATGAAATTTCCCAAAACCCTCTAACCCTCATTCTCCCAAACCCAATTTCCCCTACCCCTCAACTCGCTGACCTCCTTTCCCTTCTCCCTCCATAGTCGTCTAACCCCTACCCTGAAACCCCTGCTTCCCCTGCGATGTTTTTCCCAAATAGCTCAAAGCCCCTACTATTCCATCTTATTCTTCATCTAATATTCTTTTTTTATTTATGCCATGGATGAAGCTTAAAAGCTTTTGTGTGTGTGTGTGTGTGTGTGTGTGTGTGTGTATATATATCGATTTATACACACATAGATGAAGACAAGAGTTTTTACTAAATACCTTATAAGATATGGGGTTTCTCATAGGGCAGCAGACGATATGCGAAGATGGGTCTCGGACTCTGATCGTATTTGTTGAATTTTCACAAAGATGCCATGTAATACCCCGTATTTTGTGATATTTATTTATGGGATTAATTGAATTAAATGTATATTAATTGGAAATTAATCCGGATTAAAATACTAGCGGGATGCGAGTTGGTATTTGATTATAATGTGCATAAATGATTATATATGAATATTGAATTATGAAATTTGTCATGAGATGAAATACGGCAATTTGGAAATCTTGTTGAGACACGTGTAACAGTCGCGTCATGGAATATAATTATGATAATTAAAAAGTGAATTTTATTTCTATAAACCGTATGGTCATTTTGAGTGCACCAGCGCGTCTGGAAGGGTCGAAATAGTCTGGAAACACTAGCCGGGGTTTAGTTTGGGTCCCGGGGCATTTTTAGGCCATGCCGGCAACGTATAAGGGTAGTTTGGTAATTTTGAATTTTTGGGAATTAAAACCTACGAAAATTGGGAATTAAAAAGCTGACTTGGTAATTACCCACTAAACCCACTAACCATATCTTAGGACTTAATGGGCTACGGGGGTTATTAGAATTGTTCCAAAATTTCCTAAGGAAAGTCCTAGCCACCATTATCACTTTGGAGAAGAAAGCTCGTAGAGAGAGAAGAGAGGAGAATTCTGCAGAGAGAGAGAGAACCATCCATCAATTCGTCATCAAAATCAGAGATACACATAAGGCAAGTGGTTTAATTTCGTTTATTACAAAGAATGTTTCTTCCATGCGTAGGAAATTGACAGAATTTCATTGTTCTTGGAAAATGATAAAACCCATTGAATTTGATGTAGAGATTTATAAATTTTTGAGGAGATTGCATGTAGAACAATGTTAGGATGATTAGTCAGTGAAAAATACATCTTTTATACCATAAAATCGGACTTATTTATGCCTATGGATGAATTTAAATTTTTAGGGTTCATGTTCTTGAGATTGGGGAAGAAGATGTGGAGATTTATTATTTGGATGAGATTTAGGATGAATTAATCCCACAAAATACGGTAATATACGACCTAAGTATATTTAGGATTGATTAGAACCCATGTATATTGTTGGTTTGATGTTTAGAGGAGATTAGAGGTGAAGAAAAGTTGGAAAAACGAGTTAAGGAAAATCTGGGCTCGAAACTGGCCACTCGTTAGAAGACCTGCCCAGGTCATTCGAATGAGCTCGTTCGAACGAGCTTCTAACGAGTTGACCTTTGACTTCTAACGAGGGTGAAGTTCGTTCGATGACTTCATTCGAACGAGATCTCGTTAGAAAGCCCACTTCGTTCGAACGAGATCTCGTTAGAAAGTCCAGTTCGTTCGAACGAACTCTCGTTCGAACGAACTCTCGTTCGAACGAGACTTCTAACGAGCTGACAGTTTAGGCGTTTTAGCCTCTTTTGATTCCGAGTGTCCCGTAACCTTGTTTATATGTAGAGATAACACTTCCTTGTTGATAAATTGATATATTTGGAATATTTGGGATATAATGAGGAGTAAAACCTATAAGTGTAGTTTGAACCTAAGGGAAATTATGAAGTAGGACGTGAGTGTCTATTACGATGCGAGAAATTATTGACGACCTAATTAATTATATTAACCGGGAACATATGAATTGTGTAGCATTATATGTCGGTACCAGTATGAGAAGTGTACCAAATAAATTATGGTGATTACTAAGAAGTGTGCATACTTAGTATATGTATATGATTTTATGTGTATGACATACCTACCATACTTGCAATCACGGGAGGTTTACGTTCGCTTAGGGCCTTCTTATCTTTGTGTTGCCCGGATTTAGATTGGTACCTTGATGAACATAGGTCAGAGAAGGACTTATCGAGATGTTAATAAGTTTGCTGATCGTGGGAGCGTAGGTATGTGCGTGACCCATGTGATGTGACTGTGTTCGCCTCCATTATTTGTGATGTTGTTATCTGAGAACGATTCCTGAGAGATTCGGAATACGTGATCCTTATGTACGTGATGTACCGGGATGGATAGCAGAGTATGTGTGCACCGCAGCTTAGTCTCGGGGTGCTTGTATCGTATATTTATGACGTGATTAATATACATTAAATTAATGAAGAACTTTCATGTGGCATTGTGTGAGAATATGGAAACGTTTTGAGAAAATATAAAGGGATAACCTGAAATGAATTGTATTGCTTAAATGAGAGTCTGAGTTTAAGTAAAGCCCTCTATTTAGTTGATAACGCTAGAATGTAATATGGGAATCGAGTAGTAAGGGGTAGAACTTATTACGGTTTGGTTAGATATGTATGTCATTTAGATGGGTACGGTACGTTAGGAGTGCACATGTAGTCGAGAGGTGAAAATTTCATGTGAGTGCACGTCCTAACATGTATTTTGCATTTAATGTTTTAATGTTATTAAAACACTTGCTGTTTTTAAAATGATTTCCACTTTCGGGCTCTGACCCATTTGCTTTCAAATCTATTTTTTTGTAAAAACCATTTTAGGTTCCCAGCCACAAGGACTCCATGCATAGGATTCTCATTCAGGTGACGAGCTGTAGCTGTTTGTGGAAGTTACAGGACTTTGCTAGTAGACGCTTCATCTATCTTGACTCTATATTCAGTTTCATCAGTAGTAGGGCATGTCGCCCATTTCTATTATAAACATTTACTATTTCAGATTTTCAGACTTTCAGCATGTAATTAATTCAGGGTACTTCGTTTTACTTATTACAGTTGTGGGATTGTTGTGAGGAGTTTTCCTCCGGACTTCTTATTACTATTTGTGGGTTATTTTATTACTTCGTTATGGTGAATGGATTATGTTGTTCTTCCATTATTCTTTTATTGCATGTTAATCAGACTTAATTTAAAATTTGGCAACTTACTTTTTAAATACTAGGTGGTTAGTAATGCTTAAAATGTTTTCGACAGTGATGCTATTAACTGAACTAACTTGGCATTTTGTATTGATTTAATAAAGGAGTAGCTACCCGGTATTTAATTAGTCGGGTGTCACAGGTGGTATCAGAGCATCAGGTTCTAGTGTCTTTTAGGATCAGTACGGCTTATTATGTTTCCGCTGAGCTTTCTATGATGTAGAGCCCTATATTTTAGGACTGTTGTATTCTTTTGTATATACTACGTTCTTCAGCTATTTTGAGTTTATAACTGCAAACTTATAAACTTTATTCTTATTTCAGATGCCTCCACGACGTGCACAACGGGTTCCCAGGGATGCAATGCCATAACCACAGCCCGCACCAGTTCAGGGCACGATGAATGCCGCCGAGGTTGCAGCCATTGTGGCCCAGGCGGTAAATGCCGCACTAGCCGTAGTTCAGCAGGCACCACCTCAGGCGCCGGTAGCCGCGCCAGTTCAGGCCCATGCATTCCCGTCTGCTTGGGAACGTGTGCGTGATGCTTTTCAGAAAGCACACCCTCCGGAGTTCGCAGGTAGCTCCGATGTTATAGCTTCTAGTCAGTGGAGGAAGGATATTCAGCGGCACTTGAGGATGTATGAGTGCACCGATGTCCAGAAGCAGATACTAGCTACCTTTAAGCTAGTGGGGTCTGCACTGCAGTGGTGGGAGTCTATTACCACCGTGGAAGAGAGAGATACTCTCACTATTCAGGAGTTTTGGGTGCGGTTCGACCGCAAATATTTTCCGTCAGCTGTTCACACGGAGATGAGGAGGAAGTTGGTGAGCCTCAAGCAGGAGGGTAAGACTGTGGCTGAGTATGAGGCCGAATTCACTGATCTTCTGAACATTGTTCCGGATGAGATACCGACAGAGGAGAAGAAGATACAGAAATTTACGAACGGGTTGACATGGAGGATTTGTCAACACTTGTTAGGGAACCTCTCGTTAGCCACCTATTCTGATGTGGTTAACGCTGCACTGTTACACTGCCAGGATCATCGCTTTCACACGACTGAAGGCAAGAGGCCAGGAGAGTCCAGCCATCAGGGCAGGACTGGGGGAAATGGTGCCAGTGGGGCACATTCTGTTCAGGGGCAGAGACAGGGTGATCAGGGTTCCCAGCAGGGGGATCACAAGAGGTTCAGGTCGGGAAATTTCAGGCACGGACATGGAGGTTTCCGGCAGGTCCATCAGGGTCCGAACGGCCATTAGGGCTAGCAGGGTCAGAATGGCCAACAACAGCAGTTTCAGCAGGGCCAGTGGAGGAACGGTAACGGCCACCAGGGCCGGGGGCAGCAGGGACAGAGAGGGGGGAACTTCCCGGGGAAGTGTTTCGTTTGTGGCAAGACTGGCCATAAATGCCAGGACTGTCCTGATAGGGGAAGGGCCCCGCAGCAGCAGCAGGGCGCTCGACATGAGACACAGAGGCCACTTTTTCCACCAGTCCTCCCAGCTCCAGCCCAGGTGCCAGCGCTACCAGCCCTTCCAGCAGTTCCTGTGTAGCAGGGGCAGTTACAGTATGGACGTGTCTATAACGTCCACCAGGCAGCAGCTCCACAGGCACCACCCGCGATTGAGGGTATGTGTTCCTATCCATGGTACTATGGGTCGGGTTTTGTTTGATACGGGGGCAACGCATTGTTTTATAGCTACACATTTTGCGAAAACCTTAGGGTTGTTAGCCACAGCAGAGAGCACAGTGACGTGTGTAGACTCACCATTGGGGAGTGGGTCACTTATTTTCTTTATATGCCGGGGAGTGGGGGTAGAGATTGGTAGTTTGGTATTACCTGCAGACATGTTGGTATTAGATATGCATGTGCACGATGTGATTATCGGTATGGATTGGCTCGCTGATTATAGAGCCATGATTGATTGCTTCGGTGGGAGCATTGTTTTTGCCATTCCGGGGCAAGAGATGTTTGTAGTGGCGATGCCTCGCCCAGAGGGAGGCTCGACCGCTCATTTGTATTACATAGAGGAGGATACCTCTAAGGAGGTTGTGATTCCTTTAGATTCGATCCCAGTTGTCATGGAGTATTTCGATGTGTTTCAGGAGATACCAGGCCTACCCCCTAGTCGAGAGATAGACTTTGTCATAGAATTATTACCAGATACGAGACCTATAGCACGCGCACCGTACCGTATGGCTCCAGCTGAGATGAGGGAGTTACGAGATCAGATTGAGCAGTTGTTGGGTCAGGGGTTTATACGGAGGAGTACTTTGCCGTGGGGTGCCCCTATGTTGTTCGTAAAGAAGAGAGATGGTTCACTGAGATTGTGTGTGGACTACCGAGAGTTGAACAAGGTCACGATACGGAATAAGTATCCGTTGCCTCGAATCGATGACCTATTCGACCAGTTGAGAGGAGCTTCTTTCTTCTCGAAGATTGATTTGCGATCGGGATACCATCAGTTGCGTATCAGGGAAGGGGATGTCTCGAAGACTGCGTTCTTAACGAGATATGGTTCTTACGAGTTTCGGGTTATGCCTTTTGGTTTGACCAATGCTCCAGCCGTGTTTATGGACTTGATGAATAGGGTGTTCAGAGATTTCCTAGATCAGTTTGTCATTGTATTCATCGATGATATTCTGGTTTACTCCCAGACAGAGGAGGAACACACCGAACATTTGAAGCAAGTTTTGCAGACGCTACGTCAGAACGAGTTGTATGCAAAATATGAGAAGTGCGGGCTTTGGCTGAAGGAGGTCCAGTTTTTAGGACACATTATTTCTGACCGGGGAATATCTGTTGACCCGGGGAAGGTATCCGCGGTGAGGGAGTGGGGACAACCCACGACACCGACAGAGATCTGTAATTTCTTGGGTCTAGCAGGATACTAAAGGAGGTTCATTCGGGGATTTTTGAAGATAGTGGGTCCTTTGACACATCTGACTCGTAAGGGGGTACCATTCATCTAGAGTGATGCCTGCCAGTTGACATTTGACGAGTTGAAGGATAAGTTGACCTCAGCTCCTGTGTTAGCATTGCCGAGACCGGGGGTTGAGTATCTAGTTTACACCGATGCGTCCTTGTAAGGACTTGGAGGTGTATTACAGCAGGAGAGTCAGGCAATAGCTTATGCTTCCCGTAAGCTAAAGCCTCATGAGAAGAATTACCCCACTCATCACTTGGAGTTAGCGGCAGTGGTATTTGCCCTACGGATTTGGAGACATTACCTTTTGGGGGAGAAATTTCGATTGTTCAGAGACCACAAGTCCCTACAGTACCTATTCACGTAGAAGGAGTTGAATATGTGGCAGTGAAGGTGGCTTGAGTTTGTGAAGGATTATCAGTTCGATATCCAATATCACCCGGGGAAGGCTAACGTGGTAGCAGACGCGTTAAGCCGTAGGCCAGTAGATGAGGTGGCAGATGTGTGGAAGGCAAAGTGGAAGGAGTTGGGACACCAGGATGCAGTGGCCCGATCATTTATGTCGGTGATGACTGTTACTCCGCATATTGTCACGAGGGTGGTAAAGGCACAAGCAGATGACTCGTTCTGTCAGGAGCAGATAGTTCGATTACTAGCAGAGGGAGCCGAGTCCTATACCGTTAGCTCAGACGGAGGATTACGCTTTAATGGGAGATTGGTAGTTCCAGAAGGGGAGGAATTGCGGCACGAGGTGATGGCAGAGTCGCACGGCTCACGGTTCGCGGTACATCCCGGTGGGGACAAAATGTACCAAGACATGAGACGACAGTATTGGTGGAGCAGGATGAAGAGAGACATTGCCGTGTTTGTTTCTAAATGCGCCACTTGTCATCTAGTAAAAGTGGATCATTAGAGACCGGCAGGACTTCTACAGCCATTGGAGGTCCCGATGTGGATGTGGGAGAGCATCTCCATGGACTTTATCACGGGGTTGCCTACGTCATAGAGAGGTCAGGACTCCATTTGGGTAATTGTGGACAGGTTGACCAAAGTCGCTCATTTTCTACCCGTAAGGACAGACTACACTGCGGGAAAGTATGCCCAACTCTTTATTGCAGAGATAGTGAGACTTCACGGTGTACCCGTAAATATCGTGTCTGACAGAGATAAGATATTTGTTTCACGGTTTTGGGAAAGTTTTCAGGAGGCCATGGGCACGGAGTTGCGGTTGAGTACGACGTATCACCCGCAGACCGATGGGCAGACAGAGCGTACAAACCAGATGTTGGAGGACATGCTACGTATGTGCATCATTGATTTCGGGGGTGGATGGGAACAGTATCTTCCACTGGTGGAGTTTGCTTACAACAACTCCTACCAGTTCACCATTGGCATGGATCCATTTGAGGCGTTGTACGGTAGACCTTGTCGTTACCCAACATGTTGGTTGGAGGTGGGGGACAACAAACTACTTGGGCCGGAAGTGATTCAGGATACTTCGGCGAGGATATAATTGATTCGGAGTCGCATTCAGGTAGCTCAGGATCAGCAGAAGAGCTATGCTGATGCGAAGAGGTTCTTCAGGGAGTTCCAAGTGGGGGACCAGGTTTTGCTCAGAGTATCTCCTATGAAGTGGATTATGCGTTTCGGGAAGAAAGGGAAGTTGGCACCGAGGTATATGGGACCATTTCCTATTATTGAGCGGATTGGACCAGTTGCGTATAGGCTTGGGTTACCGGAGCATTTGCATCGGATTCACGATGTGTTTCATATTTCCTCGCTAAGGAAATATCTTAGAGACAATTTGGCTCATTCTCACATTGCTTTGGAGGACATCGATCTCCAGCCTGATAGCTCCTACGAGGAGGGGCCGATTGCTATTTTGGACCGAAGTGAGCGGAAACTGCGGTCAAAGATAGTTCCATTAGTGCGTGTTGAGTGGCGACATCGTAATGTCGAGGAGTCCACATGGGAGCGCGAGGATGAGATGCGCGAACGTTATCCAGAGTTGTTCTTACCAGGTACTTTCTAGTTCCGAATTTCGGGACGAAATTCAGTTATTAGGGGGGGAGTATGTAATACCCCGTATTTTTGTGATATTTATTTATGGGATTAATTGAATTAAATGTATATTAATTGGAAATTAATCCGGATTAAAATACTAGCGGGATGCGAGTTGGTATTTGATTATAATGTGCATAAATGATTATATATGAATATTGAATTATGAAATTTGTCGTGAGATGAAATACGGCAATTTGGAAATCTTGTTGAGACGCGTGTGACAGTCGCGTCATGGAATATAATTATGATAATTAAAAAGTGAATTTTATTTCTATAAACCGTATGGTCATTTTGAGTGCGCCAATGCGTCCGGAAGGGTCGAAATAGTCAGGAAACACTAGCCGGGGGTTTAGTTTGGGTCCCGGGGCATTTTTAGGCCATGCCCGCAACGTATAAGGGTAGTTTGGTAATTTTGAATTTTTGGGAATTAAAACGTACGAAAATTGGGAATTAAAAAGATGACTTGGTAATTACCCACTAAACCCACTAACCATATCTTAGGACTTAATGGGCTACGGGGGTTATTAGAATTGTCCCAAAATTTCCTAAGGCAAACCCTAGCCACCCTTATCACTTTGGAGAAGAAAGCTTGTAGAGAGAGAAGAGAGGAGAATTCTGCAGAGAGAGAGAGAACCATCCATCAATTCGTCATCAAAATCAGAGATACACATAAGGCAAGTGGTTTAATTTCGTTTATTACAAAGAATGTTTCTTCCATGCGTAGGAAATTGACAGAATTTCATTGTTCTTGGAAAATGATAAAACCCATTGAATTTGATGTAGAGATTTATAAATTTTTGAGGAGATTGCATGTAGAACAATGTTAGGATGATTAGTCAGTGAAAAATACATCTTTTATACCATAAGATCGGACTTATTTATGCCTATGGATGAATTTAAATTTCTAGGGTTCATGTTCTTGAGATTGGGGAAGAAGATGTGGAGATTTATTATTTGGATGAGATTTAGGATGAATTAATCCCACAAAATACGTTAATATACGACCTAAGTATATTTAGGATTGATTAGAACCCATGTATATTGTTGGTTTGATGTTTAGAGGAGATTAGAGGTGAAGAAAAGTTGGAAAAACGAGTTAAGGAAAATCTGGGCACGAAACTGGCCACTCGTTAGAAGCCCTGCCCAGGTCGTTCGAACGAGCTCGTTCGAACGATCTTCTAACGAGTTGACCTTTGACTTCTAACGAGGGTGAAGTTCGTTCGATGACTTTGTTCGAACGAGATCTCGTTAGAAAGCCCACTTCGTTCAAAAGAGATCTCGTTAGAAGGTCCAGTTCGTTCGAACGAACTCTTGTTCGAACAGCCTCGTTCGAACGAGACTTCTAACGAGCTGACAGTTTAGGCTTTTTAGCCTGTTTTGATCCCGAGTGTCCCGTAACCTTGTTTATATGTAGATATAACACTTCCTTGTTGATAAATTGATATATTTGGAATATTTGGGATATAATGAGGAGTAAAACCTAGAAGTGTAGTTTGAACCTAAGGGAAATTATGAAGTAGGACGTGAGTGTCTATTACGATGCGAGAAATTATTGACGACCTAATTAATTATATTAACCGGGAACATATGAATTGTGTAGCATTATATGTCGGTACCAGTATGAGAAGTGTACCAAATAAATTATGGTGATTACTAAGAAGTGTGCATACTTAGTATATGTATATGATTTTATGTGTATGACATACCTACCATACTTGCTATCACGGGAGGTTTACGTTCGCTTAGGGACTTCTTATCTTTGTGTTTCCCGGATTTAGATTGGTACCTTGATGAACATAGGTCAGAGAAGGACTTATTGGGATGTTAATAAGTCTGCTGATCGTGGGAGCGTAGGTATGTGCGTGACCCATGTGATGTGACTGTGTTCGCCTCCATTATTTGTGATGTTGTTATTTGAGAACGATTCCTGAGAGATTCGGAATACGTGATCCTTATGTACGTGATGTACCAGGATGGATAGCAGAGTATGTGTGCACCGCAACTTAGTCTCGGGGTGCTTGTATTGTATATTTATGACGTGATTAATATACACTAAATTAATGAAGAACTTTCATGTGGCATTGTGTGAGAATATGGAAACGTTTTGAGAAAATATAAAGGGATAACCTGAAATGAATTGTATTGCTTAAATGAGAGTCTGAGTTTAAGTAAAGCCCTCTATTTAATTGATAACGCTAGAATGTAATATGGGAATCGAGTAGTAAGGGGTAGAACTTATTACGGTTTGGTTAGATATGTATGTCATTTAGATGGGTACGGTACGTTAGGAGTCCACATGTAGTCGAGAGGTGAGAATTTCATGTGAGTGCACGTCCTAACATGTATTTTGCATTTAATGTTTTAATGTTATTAAAACACTTGCTATTTTTAAAATGATTTCCACTTTCGGGCTCTGACCCATTTGCTTTCAAATCTATTTTTTTGTAAAAAACATTTTAGGTGCCCAGCCACAAGGACACCATGCATAGGATTCTCATTCAGGTGACGAGCTGTAGCTGTTTGTGGAAGTTACAGGACTTTTCTAGTAAACACTTCATCTGTCTTGACTCTATATTCAGTTTCATCAGTAGTAGGGCATGTCGCCCATTTCTATTATAAACATTTAATATTTCAGATTTTCAGACTTTTGGCATGTAATTAATTCAGGGTACTTCGTTTTACTTATTACAGTTGTGGGATTGTTGTGAGGAGTTTTCCTCCGGACTTCTTATTACTATTTGTGGGTTATTTCATTACTTCGTTATGGTGAATGGATTATGTTGTTCTTCCATTATTCTTTTATTGCATGTTAATCAGACTTAATTTAAAATTTGGCAACTTACTTTTTAAATACTAGGTGGTTAGTAATCCTTAAAATGTTTTCGACAGTGATGCTATTAACTGAACCAACTTGGCATTTTTTATTGATTTAATAAAGGAGTAGCTACCCGGTATTTAATTAGTCGGGGTGTCACATGCCAAAGTAAAAAGAAGTAGAAAAATCGACCAAATGAAGTGTTCTTAAAGTGACAATACTGCACAATACCTTAGCGCAAAAAATCCTCAAACCCCACACAAATGACTTGAACTAATTCATTTCTTACCGTTGTCAACCCAGTATTTCAATTTAAAACCTTCATATTGTGATCTTCATCCAAGTTAAATAACCTGCAATATTAAAACCAAATGTAATTAGTTGATCAACCCATGATATTATACGGTTCTTAACTTGTAATGAAAAATAAATAATGAACAACTATATACGTATATTCCCAAAACAATTATAAGTGGTAAATGGATCAAAAAAAGCATCATAATAAAAGATCGGTGAACCACGTACTAAAATACAAAATTATAACAGGTGAAACAGGTACAAAATACAAAGTTAGTAGTTTTAAAAAATACCAATACAATGTTCACCATAAAAAATGGAAGAGAAACAACACTCATAAAAAATTGTAAGAGAAACAAACCAAAATAGTTTTCCCACTTTCACATTTAAGAGAATGATTAGAGAAACGACGCGCACTTTTTGCCATTTTGTCAAACAATTAGTATGCTATTGCTATGTAAAAAATATATCATTCAAAATACACAAAAGAGAACACCAAAATTATAAAATCACTCTAACACTAACAAAACCATAACTCCAAACACCGTAGATATGTAAAAACAACACATTATAAAGTAATCCTAAAAAAAACAAATGGAGACCTTAAAGAACCAATACCAAACTCAAACGGTATTAAAAACCCTTACTTTAATGTAACACCATATTTTAAACCTTGATGTTGGGAGATAGGAAAAGAATACTTGAGTACGAACAGGTTTTGATCAAAAAAATAGTAGAGAAGCAACAAAACACAAATAAAAACTAATCTACGAAGGATATTTCATCAAGAATTACAAGTAGAAATTTGGGTAAAGATGCTTTGTGCACTTAAAAATGTGAGAAAAGGAAAAACATTGAGAAATATGACCACCCTATAGAGTCATTCCCTTGTATTTTCTTCTTTATTGGATATGAACAACCTATAAACATCACAAAAGAAACCAAAAAAAAAAAGAGATTCATACATAATTAGTAAACTCAAACTCAATGCGAGCTACAAAGTGTTTTTTGAGTGGAAAATAACTTGAAAATTCTGACATTGCGAAGTGGGTTTCAAAATTCTACCATTACAAAGTAAAAATTCTCATAGTAGAAAGAATGTTTTGAAATCTTGGGGGGGTTTCGACAATTGGGGCTTTAGGGGTTTTCAGCACATAGTGATGTTGTGTTATGAAACCTTCTCGCAGTAATATAGTTGTTACCTGATAACCCATCGCTGATGAAGCCCGTCCCTAGCAGTAAACCCATGTGACCTATATGTTTTGAATTAGAATTAAAGTGTAAATGGATTATAGTGTAAGCCAATTGAAGTTAAAAGTCACTCTATCATTTGTTAAAAATCTAGGATAAAAATAAGAAAAAAACTATGGCCTGACTAAACCATTAAATAAATCAAATGAAACAAAATTTTTTTGAAAGATTCGAACCTTGGCAAGAACTTCATATATTTTATACACCTCCGAAGTAATCAATCCGAACCACAAATATAAAAACAAATTCTGCAAAAATACCACAAACAAATATTAGATTCCACCCACACAAACAACCACAAAACTCAAAAGCCTAAAAAACAAAACATAAATCAGTTTTGGTCTCCTACCAGACTTTGACCGAGATAAAAAAAAAAAAAAAAATATTCCTCAATCTCTTCACGCGAGAGGAAAGCTGAAAAACTCAAAACTCATTATTTTTGGCGATTGAGCTTTGTGTAAAGGGCTTCTTGTTCTCAATTTTCATGTTTCTATTTCAGATTCATCAACGTTGTTGTCGGTGATCGTAGATCTCGCCAGCGATTAAAGGTCGGACCGACCTCCGCGGTTTTTCTTCCATTTATTTCTTGATTCAACACACTCGGTTAAATACTTTAAAAAATACCATTTGCTTAAGAAAAATCATTTTGTCATCGAAATTATCCCTTTTTGCTCATACCAAATTTACCATCGTATTTTTATTGAAAACCGCCTTTCAACACATGCAAGCACTGTGCTATAAAATACTTATGTTTATTTAAAAGCCTTTCATAAATATTGTGGGTTAAACCACTTTAGGTTGTCTATTTATCTATTTAGTCACCTTACTTTACCATTACTTTACTTTATGGACATTAATCAATTTTCACATTTACTTGTCCACGTTATCCTTTGCCGAAATATTTATTAGTTCATTCAAGTTACGTTGACTTTCCTCATATTCACCACACAACCCATTTCTTAACATGTTCCAATTTTCATTATATTTTTCTCAAAATCTTCCAATAGCCACATACTTTAACGGCCAACAGACCACCGGTTCTGCTACTGTATGCTCTGGTTAGTGATTTTGGGTCTTTCACCCCAGAGCTTCAGGCCCTCCTTAGTTATTTTCAGTGTCGTCTGAGTCCTTATTAATATAGTTTAACATTTTTCAAATGTCCATACTATTCCACTTTCTTTTATCGGCCGAAGCCAAAACCAGGGGTATTATCCCAACCTATGTTACACTTTAAAATCACCATTTCTTGTCCTTTATATGCTTGCATTGAATTTTATCCTAAAAATCACCTTCATTTGGGACCATTTTGTGTAAGACATTTTTCCACATTTTTATTTCATAAAAATTTCCCACTTTGCGTAAAATTACCATTTTATCCATTTGTTTTCAAACATTTTTCCATCCCTTTTTACAAATGCTATTTTTCAAAAGATTATTAAGTTGCCCACACTAACTTCTTAAATGTCTTTAACTCGTTAACACTTGTTTAACAATTTGGAGTGTCATATTCTTCAAGTTGTAAATCTCCTTATTTTATCATTTTCTTTATCAAAGGCATTATTTGACATTTTGGATACTACTTTAAATAAAATGGCATTTTTCTTTATTTCCACACCCAGTCTTGAACTATCTATTTTTCACATTTTCTACCCCCCTTAACACACTTTAAAGGTTGGAATTTTTATTTTTATTATTTCATGTTTAAACCCAACAAAACCTTCATCAAACTTGTTTATATATTCATCATAAAAATAATACAAGTTTATATGAATGAGAAGATAGATTTTATGTCCAAAAATCTTATTCATTGGGTCTAACATATAGTTCATTCTAGAAATTTCATAATATTTGCATAAATCTATTTTTCAAGATAAAAGACATTTTTATTTCTTCAAAACTTAAGTAAATGTTTATTTATACAAAATTCTTATTTTTTATAAGAAAACTTTGAAAATATCTGTTCGTAAAATATTCCTAACAAGATAAACATTCCTTCAATATTTTTATTTTATAAAAATATTTAAATGCCATGTTTTCTTGAAATATAACATTTTACAAAAAACCGTTGAAACGTTTTATAAACCATTTTTCACAAATCTTAGGAAATAACATTCTTAAATCATGTATGCGTTCTACTCTTACAAACCCTAACTATAAGACCAACACTATGGAAAATAGAGTTTTAAACTGAAGACTAGATTTTTCCAACTCATGAAGGTAGAAGAAGATGGCGACCTCTCACCTCCTAAGGTGGCCTTGAAGGGGTTTCCTAGCTCCATTAAGATTACCTCCATGGAACCTCCAAGCAAAACCCTTTTTTTAGGCTCTATACTACCTTCGTGTTCTTCTTCTTCTTCTTGTCTACGCCCCCTCCCCCCAACAACTCCAAATTTCGTAGCTTTGTTCAATAATGGTGGAAATGGGTTTATAAGGCTTGGATATAGTGGCATATGAGGGAAATATGTTGGCTTGATGTGGATGAGTGGTGGTGCTAGGGTGGTGTGTGGTGATTGAATGGTGAGAGAGCTCTCAAGTCTAGAGAGAGTGTAAGGGAGAATAAATCTCCGATACCACCGGTGAGGGAGAATAAAACTCTGATACCAATTATAAGGGAGAATGAATTTATGATTCTAATATAAAAGAATATAAATGAAGATTCTCGTCAAGAATGGTCACAATCAAAGATTCTATTTTTCTATTTTTCAATTTTAATTTTAAAACCAAATCAACCAATGAACTTAGCACCAATTATACCGTTCTTGTGAAAAATTAATTTACCAAATTTTATCTTTTTATCCAAAACATGAATCTAGGTGATAACAGATAAAAGAAATTAAATCAAATCACAAGACGCCGATGTACGAGGAAAATCACAAAGGGAAAAACATCGGACAACCCAATGAACAAGTCACCATGATATGACTTTACAAAGTATAGACAGTAAACTTACACAACGACTCAATCCCCCACAAGTCTTAATGATCTTCTTTCTTCAGACACTCCTCCACATTGAAACGCAGGAGTCCACCCACGCAAGTTGTCACAGCGCACAAGTCCATGCACGCTTAAGTTTTTAAATCAAAGACCATAAGCCAACTAGAAAATTTTTGCAGGATAACACATCAGTTTACTCCTTACTTAATATTGATGCTTTTTCAACAAGAATAATGCACAAAAGTGCAGGGCAAACTAAATCATTACAATGAATTGTTATGATATTAATTATTAGGTAAAAAGGGTTAAATTTGATCTGAATGATCATAATTAAAACAATTCGTTGATATAACAACATATGAGTATGGTAATTTCTACACATACTTGGAATCAAATTTGGCTGGCATTGAATGATATCAATAACAATTATCAAATATGCAAAATTTAGTATTAAAGATGTAAAAGAAGCCTACTTGCTCGGTATTTCCAACTTATTATTGATGAAAAAGGGATATCGGGAGGAGCTGGTACTTGATTCTCAGTATACAATGTTTGGCGACATAAGCACTTGTTGGAATTTGGGTTGGGTTGGTTAGTTTATACAAAAATTAAGTCTTTTAAATTTTAAGGGGTTTATTTGTAAATAACTCGGTACTTTAAAATCTTGTACCAAAGGTCATATTTGAACATTTGTGTAGAAGACTTTTTGACAAAAAAATATTTTAAAGTACTTATAGGAAATGTTTGGGGTTCAAAATCATTAGTTAAAAATGTCAGGAGGGGTCAAATTGTAATGTAGAAAATATTTTAAACATAAAACCTCATTTTTCCATAACTTAGGTTAGGTTTGACAAAACATGGCCTTACCTTATACCATTTTGACCAGTAAAATAAGATAAAAATATTGGTAAAAAATTCAAAAAAAATTGAGTGGCCACCCGACCTCATGCGGGTGGTCAAGGTTGCTGATCAAATAGTTCATATTTAACCTCTCGATTTTTTACTTTAGGATTTCAGATTTTGGATTGAAGATATTTCATTCATTTATAAACCATTTGAGATATTTTTTTAAAAAACTCTACCTAAATTTTCATAAATAATCCAAATATATAGGTTTTATGAATTGAAATGCAATATATTGTAAGTTCCATAACTGTGTGTTTTGCGTAAATTTTTACTTAACATTCACGGCTTTCAAGAATATGGTACGAATTTGTATCAACATAATATGGTTTTAATTCAAGGTTTGAGGTGGATTAGATAAAGAGAATTTGAAATTTTGAGTTTTTTGGTTCAGAAAATATTTCCAATCGATTAAAGCTTGTTATACAAATTCATGGGATTTGATCATTGGACTAGAGGTCCTAAGGTTGTTGTGAAGACTTTCAATTCTTTAAACTTGAGTTCTAAACATTATTTCGAAGTTCACAAATACAGCTCAAGCTTTAATTGTGGAATTTTCATATTTTTCACCTAGAGCTTATTTTACACATAGATTTTCTATTGTTTTGATGTATCATAGAATTATAACTACACAAAAATCATTTGGTGTAATGTTCTATATAGTATGTTTGCTCTTAGTGAGCATGTCATCATTATATGCCTCCAAGTTTTTGCCGATCTGATCCTCAAAAACCTTATTTACTAGTCTCTCGTAGGTAGCTCCAGCGTTTTGCGACCCAAAGGGCATGACATTATAGCATTAAGTTCCTTGGTAGTAATGAAGGAAGTAATTTTCTTGTCTTCAAGCTTCATCTTAATCTAGTTATAACCTGAATAAGCATCCATAAAACTAAGTAACTCATGGCATGCTGTAGCATCAACTAATTGATCAATCCCTTGTAAAGGAAAATGATCTTTTGGACGTGCTTTGTTGAAATCTGTAATATCTACACACACGTCACTTATCACTTTTCTTCTTGACCACCACCATATTAGCCAACCAACTAGGGCACATGACATCCTCATTGAACTGTGCTCACTGCATTATCTTCACTTCCTCTTGGATTGTTGTATTCTTCTTGGGACCGAAGACTCTTCTCCTTTACTTGATTAGCTAGGAGCATGGATATATATTAAGCTCATGGAACATAAAGTTGGGATCAATTCCCATCATATTTTCATAGCTCCAAGAAAAAAAAAATCTTTCTTTAAGGAACGTGATTAATTCTTGTTTGAGAGAAGGCTAGCATATAGTTTAATTATATTCAAACTACTTAATTTATCATATTGATCATATACAAAAATAATTTCAAAATTTTCACATATATAATTACAATTGTCATATCAAATTTCAATTTTCTATACTATAAATGTTCAATTTGTGTATATTCAATATGTTGTATGTAATTTCTAATTAAAATACAATTAAAAATTAGTACACTGATACTCCAAAAATTATATTGAATTAACTTTTTTAGATGGGTGATATTTAATTTTTGATATTGACTAGATATGAAACAAATTTCAATGTGTTCGAACATTTATTGCAATTGCCTTATAAAGTTCAATTTTCCAAATTATAAATATTCAATTTGCAGGTTTTAGATGTCACCCAATGATTTATAAATTATATACAATTTTAGTTGTTTAAAATATAAAATTATTTGAATGATTACGATGATGACATTAGATTAGCAGGGTAATGTTTGAGAATCATACTAAAACACAGGGTATAAAATACTTAAATCCCATGAAACTTTGATAAAAAAAAAATAACGTAACATGCATATAATTTAGAAGAAATATAAATATGCTTTCTATATTCAAAATCCATTTTAAAAGTATCTAAACCATAATAATTTCACTTTGTTCTTGCATTTTATCACAATAAATTTTATTATATCTTAATTTATACTTAAAATTAAAGGTATAAACTTCCCCGTTTTTATTTGCGTTCATATATCACCAATAATTTTAGAGTATAACGTGTTCTCCTTTCACTTTTTTCTTCCGTTACTTACTTAAAGTTGTGTCATATGCTCAACACTTCACTAGAAAACCATGTGAAGTATGATTAACACGAGACTAGGACATATGGTTTTGTGTAGTACAACACAAAACCTTGCGATTGCTCATTCCTCGAAAATTAATCTCCCTACATATGGTTGGCCTACTAGTGATTTCACAATTTAATGCTTTTGAAGTTCATAAGACACTTCGATAGAATACTACGAACAGTATATTTTTTCGCATATGTTCTCCTACACATAAGGATGGTTAGTTATATCTGGTAACAGCTTAATAGTTCAAATGGAAGTAGCATATATCTCCTATTATGGTGGAAGACCCAAGCTTTAACGTTATAGAAATAGTCAACAGTTGCTATTCTCATACAGGTCAATCTATCCGTTGTAAACCTCATGTAGACTATAATTATAAATAGCTCAGCACGGTTCCTTTTATCACGTGTGTTGATCTATTGTTATTCATGTAACATCTCTTCTATTTCCCAGTTAACTTGCCATACGTTTGTTCAATACATGTTTCTTTATAAAGTCTTATTCAGTCCTTTAACAGGTGTTCTTATTCTTTATATAAAAGTTTACATGGTATCAGAGCATAGTGGTTCTTCTCAAATGACTACATCTGCTTTGAGTCTCTCCTTGAACTCTCTTTATCAGTTAATAGCCATTTGTCCCATGAAGCTTAAACTCTCCAATTATCTCATTTGGAGAACTCAAATGTTACATTTAATTCAGTCTTTAAAAGTGACTCATCTTTTTTATGATGAGCCACCTATGCCTCCTACAAATGGTAAGAACAAAGAAGTGGACACATAATTGTCTACATACGTGGTTTAGGAAGAAAAGGATCGTCTTTTGCGGATCTATATTTCAGGCACTATGAGTGACGAGTCTATGTACTTAATAGTGGGATGCAATACTGCTAAACAAATATGGCAAACGCTTGAAGATCAATATCTTCAAGTTTCTAAGGAAAAAGAATTTTCTCTCAAAGAACAATTATGGCCACTAACAAACCTTTGGATGAAGATTCTAAAGTTATTAGTTTTGTCCCAGGATTAGGGGTTAAATATAAAACTTTTCGTACTGTTATGATCGGAAAACCCCCATATCCAACACTTCGACAACTCATAATGGCCTTGAGAGGTTTTGATATGAGAGAAGAAAAGGAAGCTAAGCCCACTTCACATGAACATACAACCACTGTGGATCACTCTTATGCTCTTATGGCACAAAGAGGAGGTTATCAAGGCAATGGTAGAGGAAGAGGAAGTGGAAGACAAAATAGAGGCAGAGGCAACTATGGAGGAAATTTTGGAGGAAACTACAACTCAAGAGGTCATGGTTTTCGACCAGTAGGTTTTTATCCTAACACTACCTTTTATTTCAATAATAATGGCATGTATGGCAGCAATCAATTTCGTCCATCCGACACAATGCAAGACATAGGACAAAACCCAAGGACCTTTCATTCAGAAGGCGTAAATTTCAAAAACATAAATCAAACACAACATAGACAAGACAACAACGCAACACAAGTGGAGTGTCAAATTTGTGGCTCCAACAAACACAAATCACTAACCTGTTATTATAGGTGGGATTTTTTCATTAGTGCTCCAAGTAACACACAAGCAATGGTAGCTACCCAATAATATCCACTTGATAATAACATATATGTTGACTCAGGTGCTTCAACTCATATGACCAATACAACATGTAAAATTTCCAATTTAAAACCATATTTTGGTAATAATAAAGTTGTTATAGGTGATGGGTCAAAATTGGACATGACACATGTTGGTGAAAAGAAAATAAATGTACTCACACCTAAAGATATTCTCGTTGTTCCAAAACTTAAAAACTCTCTTATTTCCATCTCTCAACCTTCTAGAGAAAATGAATGCACACTTGAATTTACTAACAATGATTTTGTTGTTAAGGACAAGAAGACCAAATGAGTGATGGACAAAGGAACTAAACAAGGCTCTCTATATGCTTTTGATGAAAATAAATTTCACGCTTTGTTTGCAAATCAAGGGAGCAAGGGTAGGGATGATATTTGGCATATGTGATTGGGGCATCCTAGTAGTCAAAATTTAAAATTATTATCTAGAAATAAATGTCTTGATGTTACACATTGGAATAAAAACTCTACTATTTGTGTTTCATGTCAAATGGGAAAAAGTTGTAAGAAAACTTTCAAATTGAATGATAAAATTCCCTTAGAATCTCTTTCTAAAATTCATTCAGATTTGTGGGGACCTGCCCCAATTAGTTCATCTCAAAATATTAAGTACTATGATATTTTACAGATAAAAATGAAGGTATGAAGATGATGATTGAAGATGAAATGGTGATCACATCAAACACATAAGAGACAAAGGTTTTCAAAGTGGTTCGGCTATGAATAAAGCCTACGTCCACTGTTATTTTATTCCCAAGAGTTTACAATAGCACAATATGGTGTAGAGAGATAAAAATGTGTGTATCTTGTGCATCGTCTCTTAGTTGTCCCTTCATTTGGCTAAGGGAATACATGTATTTATAGTGATGGGAGTTAAAGAGTTACAATGTCTTTATACATTCAGATATTTATATCTATATACAATGAATCTAACTGTTGGTCTTCTAGGATAGTTGTGTTACACCCCGACTAATTAAATACCGGGTAGCTACTCCTTTATTAAATTAATTCAAAATGTCAAGTTGGTTCAGTTAATAGCATCACTGTCGAAAACATTGTAATGATTACTAACCACCTAGTATTTAAAAAGTAAGTGCCAAATTTTAAGTTAAGTCTGATTAACAAGCAATAAAAGAATAATGGAAGAAACGTAAATCCATTCACCATAACTAAGTAATGAATAACCAACAAAGTAAATAAAAGTCCAGAGGAAAACTCCTCACAACAATCCCACAAATGGAAATAATACGACAAGTCTGAATCCTGGATAATTACATGCCAAAAGTCTGAATAACTGAAATAAATAAAAAGTCTCTAAAAGAATTGGGCGACATGCCCTACAACTGATAAATGAAGAATAGCGAGTCAAGATCGATGAAGCGTCTACAAGCAAAGTCCTGTAACTTCCACAAACAGCTAAAGCTCGCCACCTGAATGAGAATCCTAAGTATGGTGTCCTTGTGGCTGGGGACCTAAAATGGTTTTTACAAAAATAGATTTGAAAGCAAATGGGTTAGAGCCCGAAAGTGGAAATCATTTTGAAAACAGCAAGTGTTTTAACAACATTAAAACATTAAATGCAAAATACATGTTAGGAAGTGCACTCACATGAAATTCTCACCTCTCGACTACACGTGCACTCTTAACGTATCATACCCATCTACATGACATACCCATCTAACCAAACCATAATAAGTTCTACCCTTTACTACTCGATTCCCAAAATGCATTCTAACGTTACCAAATAAATAGAGGCTTTACTTAAACTCAGATTCTCCATATGTAATACATTTCACTATCGGTTAATCCGTTATGATCTCACTACATTACCATAATTATGTTCACAATAACCACATGAATATTCCCATTAATTAAGTGTATATTATTCACGTCATAAATATACAATACAAGCACCCCGAGAACTAGTTGCGGTTCACACATACTCTGCTATCCATCCCGGTACATCACGTACATAAGGATCACATATTCCGAATCTCTTAGGAATAGTTCTCAGATAACAACATCACAAATAATGGAGGCGAACACAGTCACATCACATGGGTCACGCACATACCTGCGCTCCCACGATCAACAGACTTATTAACATCCCAATAAGTCCTTATCTGACCTATGTTCATCGAGGTAACCAGTCTAAATCCGGGCAACACAAGGATTAGAGGGCCCTAAGCGAACGCGAACCTCCCGTGATAGCAAGTATGGTAGGTATGTCATACACATAATATCAATACATATATACTAAGTATGCACACGTCTTAGTAATCACCATAATATATATTGGTACATATCTCTTCTCGTACTGACATATAATACTACACCATATATATGTTCCCGGTTAATATAATAAGCTAGGCCGTCAATATTTCTCGCATCGTAATAGACACTCACGTCCTACTCGTATTTTCTTTTAGGTTCAAACTACACTTCGAGGTTTGACTCCTCATTATATCCCAAACATCCCAACTATATCAATTACTCATCAAGCAAAGGCTATCTCTACCTATACACAAGGTTACGGGGCACTCGGGATCAAAACAGGCTAAAAAGCCTTAACTGTCAACTCGTTCGAAGTCTCGTTCGAACGAGGCTGTTCGAACGAGTTCGTTCGAACGAACTGGGCTATCTAACGAGATCTCGTTTGAACGAGAATATCGAATGAACTTCACCCTCGTTAGAAGTCAAAGGTCAACTCGTTAGAAGCTCGTTCGAACGACCTGGGCAGGTCTTCTAACGAGTGGCCAGTTTCGAGCCCAGAAATCCTTATTCGTTTTTCACCAATTTCTACACCTCAAATCTCAACCAAAATTCGTCCCAACATTGTTTTAAGGTCTCTAATCAATCCTAAACATGAAAAAGTCACATACTAACGTGTTTTAGGGAATCAACTCATCCTAAACATCATTAAATCATCAAGTCTCTTCACTTTTCCCCAAGTTTTCAAGAACATGAGCCCTAGAATTTATAATCATCAATTTACTCAAATTAGATCCGTTTTTGTTACATCCAACATATATTAACATCAGGGTAATCATCTCTATACGATTCTACATGCAATTTCTTCTCAAAATTTAAGTTCTAAGTCCAATTAAAATGGGTTTTTATTAAACTCCCAAGAACAATTTGATTTATGAAAGTTCCTAAGCATGGAAGAAGCATTCTCTATAATAATTGAAATTAAACCACTTGCCTTAATGGTAACTCTGGATTTGATGACGAATTTGTGAAGTGTTCTCTCTCTTTCTCTGCAGAATTCCTTCTCTCTCTCTCAACAAGCTCTTCTTCTCCAATGGCTATGGTGGCTAGGGTTTGTTTTGGGAAAAACTTAGAAACTTAATTCTAATAACCTACGTAGCCTATTGGGTTAACATGGGTTGGTTAGTGGATTAGTGGCTCAAATCCACATCAGATATAATTTACTAATTTTCGTCACTTTTAATTCTCAAAAATACAAAATTACCAAAATACCCTTTATGATGCCGGTATGGCCTAAAAATACCCCGGGACCCAAACTAAACCCCCGGCTAGTGTTTTCTGACTATCTCGACCCTTCCGGACGCATTGGCGCACTCAAAACGACCATACGAATAATAGAAATAAAATTCACTTTTTAATAATCATAATAATAATCCATGACGCGTCGGTCACACGCGTCCCAACAAAATTTCGAAATTGCCGTATTTCAATCTCACGATAAATCTCATAATTCCAAATTCATATATAATCATACATGCACATATAATCAAATACCAACTCGCATCTCGCTACTATTTTAACCCGGATTAATTACCAATTAATACGCATTTAATTCAATTAATCCCAGAAATAAATATCAGAGAAAATACGGGGTATTACAAGTTGATCTTCCTTGAGTTGCTTGGTATGCCATGTGTTGGTTGGTATGCCGACCAACTCTCCTCGGATGTCGACTAACTCTCCTTGGGTGCCGAACAAGTATAAATATTTCCACGTAGGATGACAGGTGTCCTTTTCTGACTGGTCCTCGTAGATGGAGAATTTTTGCATCAACAGAAGCCCCCAATGCTCCATGCTTGATGGTTCACTTGAAAGGATAGTGTATTTATTCTGAAGTGTTGCTCGGTGCTTGTGAAATTCTTGATCCGTCTTCTTGATTTGTTTAACATAAAGTACATTATCTCCTGGACGACATATGATGCAGGTTGATCGATGGTTGCTAATCTTTCTTTTGAGGAACTCTTTTCGTGTGCTATGTATCACCCCTGGGAATTTGGATGCAGCCATGCCATAGTATCCAGCTTGTAGCTTGTCATAATCTCCAAGTATGTCAATTAGTTTGCTAACCGACCAACTGTCTCATGTGCTGAGCAACTGAGTGCTAACTTCGCGTGCTTGATTTTTCTGATTTATGCCCCTCTGAATACTTTATCGAGTAACATACTAGCTTTTGAACCCAACTCTTCAATCTGATTAGTACCAAGCTAGTGGTGGATTTCAAAACATTTTCATACAACTTCTTCTTCAATATTGGTCGGGACAGTAGTAGTAAAGATCTCAGTGTTGTAGATGTTGAATTTGACTCCTGAACTTCAATAGAATGTGCATAATAACTCCTGAATATACCTCCTGAACTTCTGAATACTCCTCCTGAACTTCAATATGCCTCCTAAACTTCAATATCAAAACTAATTCCTGAGCAATAAAAATAACTTCTGAATGATAATTAGTCGGGGCCCCAACTATGTAAGTTTGTGGAGTTGAATTTGATGCTCGACTGTATGATGTTATGAGAATGTGCCACCGAATGAACAACTGAATTTGTAATAGAAGCCCCCAAGTGTGGAATATAAATTTTGAATGCTTTCTCGGCCTTGAAGTATTTTATTTGACAAATTTTCTTATTTTGCATAGACAATAAGATTTGCTCCACCTGCTATCTGTTGTCCGACCAACCGGAGTTGTTATTTGCTGATTGACCGACCAACCGGAATTTGTGGTGATAGATGCCCGACCAACCGTAGTTGGTGGTAATAGATGCCCGACCAACTGGAGTTGGCGGTACCGACCAGCCGGAGTTGGTGGTAATAAATGCCCGACCAACCGGAGTTGGTGGTACAGACCAACCATAGTTAGTGGTAATCAATGCCCGACCAACCAGAGTTGGCGGTACCGACCAACCGTAGTTGGTGGTAATAAATGCTCGACCAACCGGAGTTAGCGATACAAACCAACCGAAGTTGGTGGTAATAATTGCCCGACCAAGCGGAGTTGGTGGTAATAATTGCACAACCAACCGGAGTTGGCGGTACCGACCAACCGGAGTTGGTGGTAATAATTTTTCCAACCAACCGTAGTTGGAGGTACCGACCAACCGTAGTTGGTGGTAATAGATAATAAATGCTAGAGACTTCCTCGGAGGTGACCAAAAGATTGTTGGGAATAAGATATAATAAATGCTGGAGACCTCCTCGGAGCAGACCAACAGATTATTGGGAATAAAGTTAAATAAATGCTGGAGACCTCCTCAAGAGATTGTTGGGAATAAGATAATATAAATGTTGGAGACCTCCTCGCAGCTGACCAACAGATTGTTGGGAATAAGATAATATAAATGCTGGAGACCTCCTTGGAGCTGAATAAGTATCTTGTCGAGCTCCATGTTGTAAAAATTAATAACTTGCTCGAGCATCTGTGGAGGCTAAATCCATTAATCATGAGAATAATTTAGTCATTCAATCAATATATGATATGTATTTGCTCGGGCAAAAATTATCAATTTCAAAATATGAAATAATATATGTCCGGTTGATCAAGTTAAAATTGCCTGATGTCGAGCAAAAAATAGTTTCCAAAAGTTTAAGATCGTGGCCGAGCTTTCGTCGGGATTGAATCTTGTACCCGTGGAACTTAATAAGTTGCCCGAACACCTGTTGAGACTAAATAAAATAGTTATTCTCATTAGAATAATTATTCAGTCAAACAATATATGATGTGTATCAGCATAAGACAATAAAAATTTCAAAATATGAAATAATATGTTTTGTGCCAAATGTGTGTGAGATGGGCAAATTTTTATCAAACAGATGACATAAGCAAAACATAAAGTTTAATCTAGAGTTTTTCATAAAATTATTTGAACTCTAGTAAAAATTTAAATATAAGTTGGTTTTCAAAAATATTTAATGAGTTGGTGTGATAAACGAAAAATATTTAAGAGCCAACAATTTTAATAAATCAAAAAATTTGAAACCCATGAGCTTCACAGAAATTCCGTCCTCATTTTTCTTTTTGGCTATTGACCATCATGTCTGAATCCACGATCCTATTTTTTTTCTTTTTCTTTTTGACAGCCGACTAGTATCAGAGGCCTCGAACCAGCAGCTTATGTCTCCGACCAGGAGTGGGTTAGTATTGGATGGTCGCCGACCAACATTTGATGTCGCCAACCTGTTTAGCTGCTGACGACCTATAATAGGAGAACTTCCGACCTGTGCTGACTAATGATAATAGCAGTTTCGAACAATAATTAATTTCCCCGATCTGTAATATCTGATACCGATCAACAAAGATGGTATGAAGTCGATGCCGACCAACAATAGATGGTCTGGAGCTGGCGCCGACCAACAATTGATTTTTCCCCTGACCAACTATATATACGCCGACAAAAAAAAATGGTCTCCGACCAATAGTAGATCAGCACCTGATATCTCCGACCATTATCAAATGGATCCGAACAGTAATAGGTGCCGACCAATAATCGAGGATCCCCCGAGCTATTGCAAACGAGCTGTCGACCTGGTGCTGACCAGATAAATTTTATGGCTCTTGTAATGAGGATTAAATCTGATAGTGGATCGCTGCTGATCTTGATTTGATGGTACCGATCGATTATATGTGGTCGGGAAAACTTTCAATCTACATGAAACATGTCTATGATCAATAATTAACTTCGCCGACCAATATTTAGGAGATCAGGAACCTTCAATCTGCAGATTGTGTTCGAAATTTTCTTCTTTCAAAAGTTGAGAGGTCTTGCTTGACCTGTTTGAATTGTAGATTGGACATCAACTTTGACGGTTTCGCTGCACAATTGATTTATCAATATTATGATCCTGTTGTTTTTAAAATGGATCTGATTGATGTTGATGATGCTGGAAACAGCACCACCCTTCAAGGTGTTGATGAGCTCAATTCAATGTTAACAATGGCAGCATAAGAGTACATACACATATAGTAGAAGGAGGTGAGGAGAAGAGGATTCACACCGGAATATAAGTGGTTCAGCCAATCTGGCCTACATCCACTGTGCAAGTGTATGATGTGTATCACTGTATGAGGGCTCTAATGGCCATAGATACAATCTCTCAAGCTTTCTCTCTCTACTGTGTATTTAAACAGAGTTTCAGCTAGGGCTGCTAATTTCTGATCTTCCTCTAAGAAGGAGAAGACAAGTATTTACAGTGCCTGGAGGGTGTAGTGTACCCCCCATGCATGTAAAGAGCATGTGTGTGTTGATCTAACCAATATGATGAAGACATCTGTCCCTGTCACATGTAGAGAATGATGATAAAATATTCCCCCATGTGGGGGGAATGATTTGTTATAACTAATTTGTGTCCACGTGTCCTTGTCCACATATATTTCAATAAGTGCTCGACCTCCGTGCATGGTCACAACCTCGGCGTGGAAGAGTCCGAGGTTGGTAAGGTCTAGCTGACTATCCATTTCGAGATGAGCCATCATGGTCTCGGCCTAGGTGAGGCCGAGGTAAGGTATTAAGGTCGGCCTGGGCCGAGGTTAAGCTGGAATATGCCTGGAACATCGGCTGATTCACTGATGGGGTTGACCTTGTAAGACGTATGGCTCCTTGTAATCTCGGCTTACCCTCGGCCGAGGTTGTCATTCCCGGGTGACTGACGAACTTCTTTCCCCCTGATTCATGCAGTCTCCCCTTGAAGAGGTTGGTAGTGGTGTCGGCCAGGGCCGACCCTGCTTTCTGCTGGTCACTGATCCAAGGCCTTTCCAGCGTCGGCCATGTCCTCGGCCGAGGTTGATGTCTCTGAGCTGAGGTGGCACATTTGGGGCATATCAATCACCCCCTAGACCTTAGTTACATGTGAGAGCAGGTGACTATGGGGTCTCTACATCTCCGAGGTCTCTCTTGTGCCAATGTCCATTTTACACTTGTCCATTGCTGAAGCGTGAGGCGTTCCTGGTAAGCATGTGATGTCAGTCGTCCTTTGGGGCTCCCAAGGAAATGATGGGCCTTGGGAAACATCCATTCATATTAAGGGTTTAAAACCTATTTTCCCTCTTTCCTCTTCACTTCTCTCTTTTTCCTGGTTTGAATTGCGTCTGCAGCTTTCTCTCTAGAAAGGCTCTAGCTTGAAGCTTTTGGTGGTGATTCCTCGCATTTTCTTCCTTCTCCCTTAACATTTTATCTTCAGGTACCCTCTACCATTCTTTCTTCTTTGTTTTTCCTATCTTCTTCTTACTTTTGCATTTTTCGGTGAGTTTTTGGAGATTTCCGGCGTGGTTTCCATTTTCTCTGGCAAACTATTCTTGCTCTAGGTTTGATAGTTTGATCCTTAAATTGCATCATTCCATTAGCCAGTCCTGTTTGTTGTTTAGGAGAGTTGTAAGTGTAGGGTCTACCTCTTATGCTCAGACCCCTTTACCAACTCCTAGAGGAGTTCCCTTCTCTAAGAGAAAAGACTTTGGAGAAAATTAAGCAAATAGAAAGAGCGCAGGAGGAAGCTCGTAGGTCAGAGGAATTCCCCCTCAGACCTATCTTTCCACCACCTCTGAAGGTCGTGTATCCTGAACCATCAGAACCAGCTAGCCAAGCCAAAGTCCCTGCTGAACCCTCACCGATGTCTGAGTCTTCCACCTCAGACCCCATGTCTGTGGACTCTTTCCAAGAGGCTATGGACTTCTCAAATCAACCAGATCAGGTCCCTGATCAAGAAGAGGTTTCCAGTCGGGCCTCGTCTCATAAAAATTCAAGCACATCATCCTCTTCCTCAGAGGTTGAAATCATTGGACCAAGCTTGGCTATTCCACCAATTCTTAATGCCATTCCCATGTCGGCTATCACAGGGGATGAGTTCGCTCAGAGGTTCCCAAATAATCCTCCAACGTCTGCTCAGGCTGACGTTGAGCTAGATGATGATGATGATGATGAGAGTGATGTCGACGTCTCTGAGGTGGCCGAGATTGAGAGTACAGTTAGTGAGGTTGACCTTCTTTGCTTCAGATACTTATATTCCATCAGCCCCTCCATAAAGCTCAGGAGACCTCTGAGGGAAGAGAGGGCTTACCACGACCGAGATGGTGAGATCTGCTTGTACGAGCAGATGTTCAAGTTGGGGTTTTGTCTTCCCATCCATCCTATCATTAGGTCTATACTAGCCTATATCAACTTGGCCCCTTCCCAGTTATCACCCAATGCTTGGAGGGTAATAATTGGGGCCATTGTCTTATGGAGGGTTGTTCATCACTCAGACCTTCCAGTCCAGGTCTTCGTAGGTTGCTATGTCCCTTCGTCTACTAGAAACCATCCGAGCTATTATCATTTTATAGCTCGGAAGCCTGAAAAGAAGATACTTTAGGTAACTCAAACTTCCAATCATAACTGGAAGCCACGATATTTCTTCGCCTCAGGGCCATATTTGGCCCATGTGCCCCCTCTTCCCTGCTAGAGCCGAGGATGACTATAAGGTAGGGCAAGGTTACAATGGCTGCGAAGGCCGACCATGGTCTTAACCTGTAAAATCTTCAGAAGGTCAAAGACCTTCAGGATCAGGGGATGCATGGTCTGCTCATAAAATTTGAACACCTGATGACCCTCTACTACCTCTCTGAGACTGATTTAGGGGGAAGTCCTCTTACAGAGCTTGGTAAGTTTTTATTTTAACAAGTTAAACCTCTGAATATATGTATATCTGATTCTAACTCAGACCCTCCTATTTTGCAGAGCGTCCGAAGGAAATATCTGACGAGCTTTGGGAAATGGCTGCACCAAGTTTGACGAAGCTTGCTAAAAAGGCAGGTTTGAATGCTCCTCCTCCCCCTCCCTCAACCTCGAAGGCTCGGGTCATAAAGAAGAGAGGTGCTACCGACCCTGCTCCTGAGGATCAGAGGCAGAAGAAGAAAGGTGTGGACTCTGCCATCCCAATATCCTCTGCAGATGCATTGCCTGCTCGTATAGAGCAACTAAAAATTTATGACAGCATCATAGGCTACAGTCTGCAGGCACTGGATGCCATCAGCTCTGCCATGACCGATGCTGACAAGCATTTTTACCAGATAATGGACACACCTCTAGTGGTTGAGTTTGGTCTCCATAGGTCTATTTAGGTATGACTTATTTCAGTATAGCTTCAAAGTGTAACCTCTGATTTGAACTTCATCTCATATACACGACCACTTGATTTGTAGGGCCTAGCTGTTATGCATCATCTCGCCAACTGGACTCTGAGGAAGTTACCCCTCATCCAGAAGGGTCAAGAGGCCGAGAAGGTGCAAAACTCTCTGAATGCTGAGGTAGACCGTATGAAGTCTGCCTTTGATGGGTCTGAAAAGAAGGTAAAGGAGCTGGAGAAAGAGATCTCCAAGCTTAAAAAGGACCATACTGTTGCTTTGAAGGCCAAGGATGATGTTCTCCAGTAAAAGGTAGACTTTGTAGTGAAGGCAACCCTTGAGGATGCTTCTGAGGGGATATTTGCTGATTATAAAGTCTCAGATGAATTCATGAGCTTCGACTTTGAGTACCTCGAAAGAGGTATTAAAGCTACTATCTAATGGGCGGCTGCTAAGGAGAAGGAGGTAGGGAGTTTGAAGGCCTCTGACTTCATAGGTCTGGTTTTGCTAACCCTAAGCTTGCCCAAGACCTTCAAGAGGTAGAAGAGGAGGTCACTGCCCCTGCAGAGACTGTGCCACTGGACGGTACATAGATAGAGGGAGCTGACCTCAGAGAAGATGGGGACGAGGTGACCAACGTCATCCAAGAGAATCAGGCCGAGGATACCAGCACTCTCCCATCGAATCCTTAGGCTATTTTGTGAAGCTTTCTGTACTTTTTTGTAACCCCTAATTGGATGTAACCTCTGAAGAACATTGTCAACTTATATTTTTGAATTTATACAATTGGATGACAACCTCTGAGGAGGGTTTTTACTTTATTTGTTTTGTTTGTTGAATGCTTCTTTTCCATGCAATGTTTAGCTTTGAAGTCTTGGTGCAATGATGTCGGCTTAAACTAAGTTAATAGTCTTACCTCAGACCTTGTCACCACATTATGATGTTATAAGGTCTGAGGTCATCAACTAAGATGTCATCCTCATAAATAATATCACCAAATTAAGGTCATCCAAGTATGATGTCTAACCTCAGACCTTGTCACCACATGATGATGTTATAAGGTCTGAGGTCATCACTAACATGTTATCCCCATAATTAATTTCACCAAATTAATGATGTTAAGGGTCTGAGGTCATCCAAGTATGATGTCTGACCTCAGACCTTGTCACCACATGATGATGTTATAAGGTCTGAGGTCATCACTAAGATGTTATACCCATAATTAATTTCACCAAATTAATGATGTTAAGGTTCTGAGGTCATCCAAGTATGATGTCTGACCTCAGACCTTGTCACCACATGATGATGTTATAAGGTCTGAGGTCATCACTAAGATGGTATCCCCATAATTAATTTCACCAAATTAATGATGTTAAGGGTCTGAGGTCATCCAAGTATGATGTCTGACCTCAGACCTTGTCACCACATGATGATGTTATAAGGTCTGAGGTCATCACTAAGATGTTATACCCATAATTAATTTCACCAAATTAATGATGTTAAGGTTCTGAGGTCATCCAAGTATGATGTCTGACCTCAGACCTTGTCACCACATGATGATGTTATAAGGTCTGAGGTCATCACTAAGATGTTATCCCCATAATTAATTTCACCAAATTAATGATGTTAAGGGTCTGAGGTCATCCAAGTATGATGTCTGACCTCAGACCTTGTCACCACATGATGATGTTATAAGGTTTGAGGTCATCACTAAGATGTTATCCCCATAACTAATTTCACCAAATTAATGATGTTAAGGGTCTGAGGTCATCCAAGTATGATATCTGACCTCAGACCTTGTCACCACATAATGATGTTATAAGGTCTAAGGTCATCACTAAGATGTTATTCCCATAATTAATTTCACCAAATTAATGATGTTAAGGGTTTGAGGTCATCCAAGGATGATGTCTGACCTCAGACCTTATCACCACATGATGATGTTATAAGGTCTGAGGTCATCACTAAGATGTTATCCCCACAATTTCTACCATTAGAGCACAATGAAGAAAGAATCGACATGGAAACTAATCTCTTATTAATAACCTCTTCTTAAGATGGTACATTTACATAACTTTCTGTAAAATCATATGTAATACTTCTTTAGGTGATCAACATTCCAGGGGTTAGCGAAAGGTTTCCCTTCTAGGTTTTCTAGCCTGTAGGTCCCGGCCACAACCTCTTCTGTCACTTTGTAGGGACCATGCTAGTTTGGGTGGAATTTGTTTATTTTCTGTAAGGTCTTCTTCAGTACTAAGTCTCCCACGGCAATGGGTCTTGATTTCACCCTCTGATTGTAGAATTTTGCTGCTCTCTGCTGGTAAGCTGCTTGTCTAATTTCTGCGTCTTCCCTTCTCTCTTCAATCAGATGTAGGTCTAATGTTCTTTCTTCCCCATTTTTATCAGGGTCATAGGCCTGAACCCTATGAGTAGGGAGTCCCATTTCTGTTGGTATGACGACCTCTGAGCCACGTGCTAGTATGAACGGGATTTCTCCTCTTGGTGTCCTTGCCGTGGTTCTGTACGCCCATAACATAATATAAACCTCTTCAGTCCATCTCCCCTTCGCTTTTTCTAACCTCTTCTTGATTCCGTCGAGGATTGTTCTGTTTGTGACTTCGATCTGACCGTTTGCCTGAGGTCGGCCAGGAGATGAGAAGAACTGCTTTATCCCAACTCTTTCGCAATAATTTTCTAAAGAGGAGTTCTTGAACTGGGTTCCATTATCTGAGATGAGAGTGTTTGGGAGGCCATGTCTGCATATGATGTTCCTCCAAATAAATTGGAAGGTCTTTTGTTCTGTGATCGTTATCATCGGCTGTGCTTCCACCCATTTTGAGAAGTAGTCAATGGAAACTATCCGAAACCGGTAATTATTGGCAGCTCTTGGTAGGGATCCTACTAAGTCAATTCCCCATACTGCAAACGGCCATGGGGAAGTGATTGACGTCATAGGTTGATGAGGTTGGTGAGGAATAGTGGAGAATCTCTGACATTTATCGCACCTCTTCACGTAAGCTGCAGCATCCTTGGCCAAGGTTGGCCACCAGTACCCCTGTGTAATGATTCTCTTGGCCAGGGGTCTTCCTCCTATGTGACTGGAGCCAGAGCCCTCATGTACCTCCTGTAAGACGTGAGGTACTTCCGTGGGATTAACACATCCGAGGAGAGGCAATAGGAACCCCTTCTTATATAGGATGCCTCCTACTATGGAGAATTTCGCAGCCCTGTATCTTAGTTTCCTCCTCTCTAGCTTGGATTCTGGTAGCTCTCCCTCTTTGATATATCCGACGAGGGGGTCCATCCATGAGTCTCCTAGGTTCAAATTGAGATAAGGGTTTCTAGCCTCTTCGTCCTTAATGGTTGCTTTTGATAAGACCTTGACAGGAACTATCCTTCTGATGTCTGTCATTATTGCTGAAGCCAATGCATCTGCGTGGCTGTTATTTTATCGGGGCACTCTCTTCAGTTTTGTCTCTTCGAAATACTCTATCATCATTCTCACCCTCTTCAGGTACTTTGCCATCTTTTTGTCTTTGGCCTCATAAACCCCTAGTACTTGATTAATTACTAACCTTGAGTTGCCATGAAGTAGGAGTCGTCTTACTCCCAGAGTTTTTGCCAATGAGAGACCTGCTATCATGACCTCATATTCTGACTCGTTGTTAGATGCCTTGATGTTGAACCTCATAGCGTATTCAATGTTGGCACCATCCACAGCTGAAAGTATCACCCTGCACCGCTTCCACTGTCACAGGAAGAATCATCAAGGAAGAGATTCCAAATGTCTGTATTAGATGAGAAGTCCCCCTCTGACATGATTCCTTGCTTGAAGAGGTACCGATCCTCCTCGTTCTCCGCTACTCCGCTCCTGATATTCTTGGATACGACCTCTTCCTTATTTCGGAAGACGTTTGGTGCAACCTCTTCCTATTTTCGGAAGACCTTGTTGTTTGACCCTTCAGCACCCACTAGGTCATACTCTGCCTCGGCCTCTTCCCATGTGAACTCAGCAACAAAGTTTGCGAGGGCCTGCCCTTTGATGGCTGCCCTAAGTTGATAAGTAAGGTCATACTCTCCCAACTCAATGGCCCAGGTCATCAATCTTCTAGACTTCTCAGGTTTATGGAGGACCTGTCTTAGTGGTTAATCGGTGAGGACGACCATGGAATGGTCTTGGAAGTAGGGCTTCATCTTACTTTAAGCATGTATTAGAGCGTAGGCTAACTTTTCCATACGAGGGTAATTTTGTTCAGACTCTTGAAGGGATTTACTGTTGAAATACATAGGCCTTTGGATTCCAACGTCTTCCCGTTCTATAGCTGCACCGATAGCCGATTTAGAGACTGCCAGATACACATATAATTTCTCTCCTACTATGGGCTGAGATAATAACAAGGGAGATGCAAGGTAAGACTTGAGTTGGTTAAAAGCTTCTTCGCACTCTTCGTCCCACTGGAAGGCCTTTCTAAGCACTTTAAAGAATGGAAGACACTTGTCTATTGCTCTGGAAACAAACATGTTGAGCGCGGCCACTCCCCCCGTGAGTCTTTGGACATCCTTGATACTCCTCGGCGTCTTCGTATCAAGCAAAGCCTTGATTTTCTCAGGGCTGGCTTCGATTCCTCTTTTATTGACGATAAATCCAAGAAACTTCCCAGCTCCTACCCTGAAGACACACTTTGCTGGCTTGAGTTTCATCCTGTACAGGTCCATGGTATCGAAGGTCTTTTCAAGGTCTGTCACATGAGTGCATGCCTTTAAGCTCTTTGTCAGCATATCGTCTACATACACCTCCATAGTCTTCCCTATTTGATCTTCGAACATCTTATTCACAAGACGTTGGTATGTTGCCCCTTCATTTTTCAGACCGAAAGGCATCACATTGTAGTAGTACATCCCTTTGTCGGTAATGAAGGCTGTGTTCTCTGAGTCTTCCGCATCCATGAAGATCTGATTGTAGCCTGAATACGCGTCCATAAAACTCATGAGCTCATGCCCTGCAGGAGCATCTACCATCTGATCTATCCGAGGTAAGGGATAGCTGTCTTTTGGGAAAGATTTTTCCAGGTAAGTGAAATCGACGCACATTATCCACTTTCCATTGGCCTTGGGCACGATGACTGCATTCGATAACCACTCCGGGTATATGACTTCTCTAATAAACTCAGCCTCTTCTAATTTTTTAACCTCTTCCCAGATGACGTCATACTTCTCCCTGGAGTAAACTATTCGTCTTTGTTTGATAGGCCGAGCGTCTTTGGTCATGTTAAACTTGTGACACATAACCTCAGGGTTGATGCCGAGCATGTTTGCGTGACTCCAAGAGAAGACACTCTGCCTCTTCCTCTAGAAGTTTATCAGCTCTTCCTTGATTTATGCTTTTAAGGCTTTGCCGCCTGGATGGTTTTTTCCAGTTTTCCCTCATTGAGGACGATGGATTCTACCTCTTCCGCAGCCTCTCCCTTCTTCAACTTTGTTTCATCTCTTGGGTTAGCATCTGGTGGACCGTCGACGGCACAGCCTCAAACTCCTTAAGGGTCACTCCTCCTATGATGAGGTTATAGGCCGAGAAGACGTTTTCATCCATCATGAAAAAATTGATATTCCGAGTTAACCTCTTAGGCCACTCATCACCCATTCGTACGTCCATTTCATACATGCCCAATGGGTGGACCTTTTCGCCACTAAAGCCCATTAAAGGATGATGATAGGGTACCAGCCAAGCTCTGCTAAGACCTAGGCTCTTGAAGCAAGGCTAAAACATTACATCTGCTTAACTCCCCCCGTCCACGAGGATCCTATGTACCTCACATCCATGCACCCTTGTTGTTATTACCAAAGGGTCATCATGTGGGGCTAAGATACCTTGGAAGTCGAGTCGGGAGAAACCAACTATAAGGGTGTCCATGTCCACCTTCTTTCTCTTCTGGGCTATATCGGAAGACGTTAGGTTTATCACTTCAAGTTTGGCTACTGAATTGGCCTCTGCCACATGAGCTTTTCTGTCAGCCACTGCAGAGCCACCTCCCACAAGTCCTCCGCATATGGTGTCAACACCAAAGGAGATCATGCCAACCCTCTTCACCGAGTTGTTGTCATCTTTTGGTGGAAGGTCAGGATCGTCTTCATCATCACCTTTCGAATCATTGTCTCTTTTGGCTGGGGCATCGTCACGACATCTGTTATTTCTCCTCTTTTTAGGGTCATCTCTTCCGCCTTTAGGAGCCTTGCCATCAACATAGTTCCTCAACTTTACAGATTTTAACATCTTTTCAATCTCATCCTTCAAGGTGAAGCATTTGTCTGTAACATGGCCATAGTCCTGGTGGTACTCACACCACAAGTTTTTATTCCTCTTATGTGGAGGGGCCTTCAGTTTCTCTGGCCATCTTAGAGTCCTGTCATTCTTGATCTCATTGAGGATATTCTCACAGCTCACGGTTAGAGGAGTATAGTGAGCGAACTTATCATCGGCTGACCTCTTCTTTCCATCTTTCTTTCTTTGGGACTTCCCGCTACTACCGCGGTTCTCATCCTCATACTTGGCTGCCATTTCCTCTTTGGCATTCATGACTTTTCCCGCAGTTACCAGTAGCTCGGCCATAGACCTGGGAGGGTCTTCCGTGAGTTTCCACAACAACTTCGCTTTCTGAAGACGTCCTATGAGGGCGGTCATGGCTATATTCTCTTCATAGTCTTCAACCTCAAGTTTTTCTTTGTTGAACCTGGCGATGTAGTCTCTTAGGCTCTCGTCCTTGCCTTACTTGACACACAGTAGATGAGTGGTCTTCTTTTGAGGTCTTACCCTAAAGTAGAAGTTGTGAATGAATCGTTCAGCCAAGCCCTTGAAGTTCTCAATTGAATTCTTCGGAAGAGAAGTAAACCAGTTGTGTGCTGCTCCTGTCAAAGTCCCAGAGAAGGCCCTACACTTCATCTCATCAGGTATTGAGTAGATGTCCGCTACTGACAGATACATCTCAATGTGATGTACAGGGTTGGTGCTACGGTCATACTTGGGAGACACCACGGGTGGCTTGAACTTAGCAAGGGTTGGGAAGCTCACTATCTTAGCCACGAATGGAGAGCCTTCTGAGTAACCCCTTGGCAGTGGATCCCTACTTTTGATGAGGTCTCTTATCTTGTCCTTAAGACGTTGGATGGAGTCATTCTATGGTCTCGCAACATCAGCCTGGCTGAGGTTGTCCCCATCCACCTCTAAAGGGTGGACTGAGGGTTCCCCAGCCGCAGCACAACGTCGGCTATTGACCTCTTCCTGGTCTCTGCTCCTTCCTGCACGGGGTTAGTCTTGGTGAGGCTGACCTTGTCCATCTCCTCTTTGCGAGCTGGCTACACTTTTCGACCTTGATAACCTCTGTCTTAGGTCATTCACTGGGCCCAACCTCTCAAAGGCTGACCCTCTGCTCAATCGATCAAAGGTCGATCCTCGTTGTTGGGCCTTTTCACCTCTTCGGCCGCCATAACCTCGGCTCTACTGAGGAAGAGGACGCACAGTATTGTTCAAAACCTCATACGGCTCCCAACATTCTTCTGGCACATCTTTCGCCTCTAGATCATCACATTTATCCTCAGTGCAAGGGTTTCCTTACCTCCCCACGCGTAGTCGCCTAGGGTCAGCAACGTCCCTCCTCCACTGGGGCGTAGGTTGGTCTTTTCGTGGCGCCTGGGGTGGTCCCCTGGCCTCAGGATGGGGCTGAACTGCCGCCGGAGTGATCATCTCCGGTGAGACCCCAGGTGGTCTCATGATGTTTTGACCGAGTTGTGCAAATTGCTCTTGCATCGCTTATTGCGTTGCAGCTAAAGACCTCAAGGCTACAACCACCTCCGCCATTTCGGACTGGGGCGGTGCCTGGCTGGAACTAGGTCCTCCCGCTACGGGCGGCAGAAGAGGCAGTGGTAACTCTGGTGCCATATGCTAACACTAACGAGCTTGAGTAGCAGATGAGCTTAATACCTTAAAGGACCTCTTTCAATGGTGAAGCATCTCCACGCAAGGGGTGGTGCCTAGTTCACCACCAGAGTCTCCCATAGACGGCGCCAAAATGATGATGCTGGAAACAACACCACCCTTCAAGGTATTGATGAGCTCAATTCAATGTTAACAATGGCAGCATAAGAGTACATACACATATAGTAGAAGGAGGTGAGGAGAAGAGGATTCACACTGAAATATAAGTTGTTCAGCCAATCTGGCCTACATCCACTGTGCAAGTGTATGATGTGTATCACTGTATGAGAGATCTAATGGCCATAGATACAATCTCTCAAGCTTTCTCTCTCTACTGTGTATTTGAACATAGTTTCAGCTGGGGTTGCTAATTTTTAATCCTCCTCTAAGAAGGAGAAGATAAGTATTTATAGTGCCTGGGGGGTGTAGTGTACCCCCCATGCATGTAAAGAGAATGTGTGTGTTGATCTAACCAATATGATGAAGACATCTATCCATGTCACATGTAGAGAATGATGATGAAATATTCCCCCCACGTGGGGGAAATGATTTGTTATAACTGATTTGTGTCCACGTGTCCTTGTCCACACATATGTCAATAAGTGCTCGACCTCCGTGGATGGTCATAACCTCGGCCTGTAAGTGTCCGAGGTTGGTAAGGTCTAGTTATCTATCCATTCCGAGATGAGCCATCATGGTCTCGGCTTAGGCGAAGCCGAGGTAAGGCATCAAGGTCGGCCTGGGTCGAGGTTAAGCTGGAATATGCCTCGAACATCGGTTGATTCACTGATGGGGTTGACCTTGGTAGAAATATGGCTCCTTGTAATCTCGGTTACCCCCGATCGAGGTTGTCATTCCCGAGTGACTAACGAACTACTGTCCCCCTGATTCATGCAGTCTCCCCTTGAAGAGGTTGGTAGTGGTGTCGGCCAGGGCCGACCCTGCTATGGCCGAGGCTGCTGGTCACTGATCCAAGGCCTTTCCAGCGTCGTCCATGTCCTCGGTCGAGGTTGATGTCTCTGAGTCGAGGTGGCACATTTGGGGCATATCAGACGTCATGATAAGAAAACCCAGAAGTTTGAATTTCTGAACCAATTTATCTTAACACCCCCACACACACATATGTATATATATATATATTTGTTTTGCCATTTCAATTTCCATATTCTCTTTGAGATCCCTTTGAATCAATTTTATGTGGGTTTCACATCAGGATCTGCAAGATCTATAAGAAACTCTCTGATATTTTCTTTTTTGTCAGATATTGCATGTAAAACATGATCGCATAAAAATATGATAAATCATGCGTATAAATGTGTATATTTGTGTAACATGTCTGCATATATCTTTTTCAAACATATGTTATTATAAAACATTTCTTATGAAGATTCGCAAATAAGAATTGAGTAAATAGTTTACTAGGATAACCATATAGTATAGGAGATAAAAATGAAAGGACTTATGGTTTTCTTGCAGATCAACTTTATAGATCTGTTCATGGTGATGAATCGTATCACAAAAAGAATGATGATAGTAGGATAATTACGACCCGTTCATCTTTGTTCCTTCTAATATGAGGAAAATATTTTTGTGTCGGTTACCACAAACGGCGCCAATCTGTTGATGACTAGAAATAGCATCTATGTTATCTTATCGGCATCAACAACAGATAAAAATGAAGGTATGAAGATGATGATTGAAGATGAAATGGTGATCACATCAAACACATAAGACACAAAGGTTTTTAAAGTGATTCGGCTATAAATAAAGCCTACGTCCACTGTTATTTTATTCCCAGGAGTTTACAATAGCACAATATGGTGTGTGTAGAGAGAAAAAGGTGCGTATCTTGTGTATGGTCTCTTAGTTGTCCCTTCCTTTGGCTAAGGGAATACATTGATTTATAGTGATGGGAGTTAAAGAGATACAAAGTCTTTATACATTCAGACATTTATATCTATATAAAATGAATCTAACTGTTGGTCTTCTAGGATGGTTGATCTTCCTTGAGTTGCTTGGTATGCCATGTGTTGGTTGGTATGCCGACCAACTCTCATCGGGTGTCGACTAACTCTTCTCGGGTGCCGACTAACTCTTCTCGGGTGCCGACCAAGTATAAATATTGCCACGTGGGATGAAAGGTGTCCTTTTTTGATTTGTCCTCGTAGATGGAGAATTTTTACGTCAACAATGACTATTCTCGAGACACTTGGCTTTTCCCTCTTAAAAATAAATATGACTTTTATGAAACTTTTCTCCAATTTCAAAACATGGTTGAAACTCATTTGAATAAGAAAATAAAACTTTTTCAATGTGATGGAGGAGGTGAATTTTCAAGTAATATTTTTATTGAACACTTACATAACCATGGTATACTTAGACAAATTTCTTGTCCAGACACTCCTGAGCAAAATGGAGTAGCTGAACGAAAACGTAGACACATTGTTGAGACTGCTTTAACTCTAATGCTCTATGCAAAAATACCTTTGTATCTTTGGGTTGATGCTTTTTTAACTGCTGTATATCTCATCAATAGACTACCATCTTACAAACTAAATAAACAAACTCCACTTTTCAAGTTGTATCACAAGAAAACTTTCTATGAATCTCTTAAAGTGTTTGGGTGTTGATGTTTCCCTTATATTAGAGGAAAACTCAGCATAAATTCACTCCTAAATTGTTTCCTCGTGTCTTCATTGGATATAGCTCTTTACATAAGGGATATAGGTGTTACCATCCTTCCATCAGTAGAGTGTATGTGTCAAGACATGTTATTTTTTATGAAACTATAATGCCTTATGTTACACCTGATAGATATATGAATTCAAGTGAAAAAAGAACGGACATGACCACTTATTCTGAATTTTTAGAAGTAGGGAATATTGAAAAGATTTCTCAAACTACCCAATCCTTAAGACCAGTGTCCACTAACACTGAATTAACAACTCCCACTGATAGCGTAACCATGGATACACTAATGACAGACATGTCACATAACCTTTCTATACCATTAAATCGTACATATGACAATAAAGAAACTCCCACACGCACCAATGAAAATTGTCTTTTACCTGCGGGTTCTTTAGAACGCCAGTCATATCAACCTTTCAAAATCTTCCAGGGCACGTGATAGATATTTATCAGGTCATCCTTTAATGGATGATAGCATTGGAATTAGAGAAAACGATGACAATTAATTTCTATCTAGTCAATCTTTTATTCTCAATCAAAATAACCCACCTGCTCTTGAAAGTACACAGGCTACTAACCAGTTATATCTTCCTCTGGAGGAAATTTTACGCCACCTATCAGAACTCCTATAGGCAAGACTCTTAAGAACCCTATACCTCCACATCCTACTATTCATCCTAATCTAACTAACACCTTTTACAACCCACAAGGTATAAAATTAAGTATTCCTTTAAAACTTGACCAAACCCACCTTAAAAATCAACATCACATGATTACTAGAGCCAAATCCAAATATCCTAGTCCATTATCTCCTACAGCTCTCCAAATCACACTTATGTTATCTCCTGACCCTAAAAATTACAAAGATGCCTTATCTAACCCAAACTGGGTTACGCCTATGCATGAGGAACTAACTACCCTCCACAAACATCACACCTAGACTCTCGTACCTCACCAACCAGATATGCACTTAATTGGATCAAAATGAATCTATAAAACCAAATTAAAAATCGATGGAAGTATTGACAGATATAAAGCCCGATTAGTAGCTCAAGGATATAATTAAGTAGAAGGTATTAATTTTTCTGATACTTTCAGTCCAGTTATAAAACCTACTACTATTCGAATTGTTCTCTCAATCGCCATCACACATGGCTGGCATATAAAACAACTAGATGTAAATAATTCCTTTTTACATGGAAATTTGCAAGAACAAGTCTATATGAAACAACCACCTGGGTTTATCCATCATTTATATCCTTTTTATGTTTGCGCACTACGAAAGGCCATATATGGTCTTAAACAGGCTCCAAGAGCTTGGCTTGATAAATTTAGTACGTTTCTTATCAACTTTGGCTTTGAATGTAGTCGAGCAGACCCTTCTATTTTTATTTACCATTCATGCTGTGGAATTATTCTTTTTTTATTATATGTCGGTGATATTCTTATTACAGGAAGCCAAACTAATCTTCTTCACAGTTTCATTACAAAATTAAGTACATGTTTTGCTCTTAAAGATCTAGAATCTCGAAGCTATTTTCTTAGCATGCAACTCATACCAATTACTGGCGATTTTCAACTCACTCAGAGGATTTACATCGATAAACTCCTTACTGAAGCCCACATGACTCATGTCAACCCCGATGTAACACCTTTTATTCCAAGAGAAACCACCGCTGCAACTGAGACTCTCCTCTCTAATCCAATCGAATTTCTCTCTATAGTTGGGGCACTAGAATACTTGTGTCTTACTAGGCATGATATTGCTCACACAGTCAACAACATGTGCCAACATAAGCATGCTCCTACTACCTCTTATCTAGATCAAGTTAAAAGACTACTTCGATATCTCAAAGGCACAATTTTATACGGTTTGAAATTTCTTAAGCAATCGACACTATTGCTCTATGGATTTTCGGATGCCGACTGGGCCGGATGTCCTACTACGAGACGTTCTACATTTGGGAATTGTATTTTTCTTGGCACAAATTGAATCTCATGGGCATCCAAGAAACAACCAACTGTCTCTACATCTAGTTGTGAAGCAGAATATAGGTCCATGGCAGCAGCAATGACCGAGCTAACTTGGGTGGTGGAAGACCCAAGCTTTAACGTTATAGAAATAGTCAATAGTTGCTATTCTCATGCAATTCATTATATCCTTTGTAAACCTCATGCAAGCTATAATTATAAATAGCTCAACATGGTTCCTTTTATCACGTCTGTTGAGATATTGTTATTCATCTAACAGCTCTTCTATTTCCTAATTAACTTATCATACGTTTGTTCAGTACCTATTTCTTTATAAAGACTTTTTCAGTCTTTTAACATGTGTTCTTATTCTTTATATAAAAGTTTACAACTTCATGCTTCCATTGGCCATTTGGTAATGGAACACCCTTGAGTGTAAAAGGGAAATCTCACTTGGTGATGATGAGGTCGAAATTCTTCGAACAAAGGAGAATTTATCAGTTCGTTTCCAAATGAAGGAACTTGGATAGCTCAAGCACTTTCTTGGTCTAGAGGTTGATCATATAAAAGAAGGAATATTTATCTATCAGCAAAATTATTACAAAGATTTATTGAAGAAATTCGGGATGCTCGAATGCAAGCCAATCTCGACACCGATGGAACCAAATGGAAAGTTGTGTGCACATGAAGGAAAAGATTTGGAAGATGCCATTATGTATCAACAATTAGTAGGTAGTCTTATCTACCTAACCTTGACTCGACCTTACATTTCTTATGCAGTTGGTGTGATGAATCGGTACATGCAAAATCAAAAGAAATATCATTTGGAAGCAGTTCGACGAATATTGAGATACGTGAAGAGTACAACTAACTATGGTATTTTGTACAAGAAAGATGAAGATTGCAAGTTAGTTGGCTATTATGACGCTGACTATGAAGGAGATCACGACACTCGCCGATCAACTACCGGGTACGTGTTTAAACTTGGATATGGAGCATTTTCTTGGTGTAATAAGAGACAACCAACTGTATCTTTGTCAACTACGGAATCAGAATATCGAGCATCAGCAATGGCAGCTCAAGAGAGTACGTGGTTAATACAGTTGATGAACGATCTACATCAACCAATAGACTATGCAGTTCCGTTGTACTGTGACAACCAGTCGGCAGTTTATCTAGCAGAAAATCCAGTCTTTCATGCAAGAACTAAACATGTGGAAGTACACTATCATTTTATCAGAGAGAAGGTTCTGCAAGAAGAGATTGAGATGAGACCAATCAAGATAGATAATCAAATTGTAGGCTTGTTCACAAAAGGTTTAAGTATAAGAAAGTTTGAAAACTTTCATCGTCAGTTCGGCATGGTGAAAGGAATGAGAGTAGATGTTGAAGGGGAGTATTAAGTTTCAACATCACAATCCATATGATGTCATTGCTTACATATATTGCATTAGTGGTAAATTAGTGTGTGTTATGTCATTGCTTACATATATTTCACTAGTGATAAATTAGTGTGTTAGGTAGAAAAGTGTGGGTGTAATTTTTCCTTACATATTTAATGTGTGGCCTAAAATGTATATGCTATGCTATAAATACCCCATGTCCTATGATTGTATAATCATTTAAGAAGAAGTCAAACAATAAGGCAATTAGCATGTTTATCTTAGTTTGAGTGTAGTAGTTTGTGAGTTAGTCTTCTTTAAGTGTTTTGAAAGAGTGGTTTAGTGAGTACTTCCTTATAATCATTTCTTGCGAATATTAGAGTTTTGTACTTGATATTCCCAATAATTGGTATCAGAGCGGGACGGTCGTGTACCAATATTTTTGGAGTGAGTTTTCTTGAGTAGTGAGAAATTCATATTGTGCAAGTTTGTACCTTAAAATCAGGCTTGTTTGGTATTATCAAAAATTTACCGGCACGATGGGTGATCTTCAAGTATTTGGAGGAATCAACAAGCTCAACCACCAAAATTACAATACGTGGGCGATATGTATGATGTCTTATATGCAAGGATAAGACCTTTGGGAGGTCGTTGGCAGTAGCAAAGTTATACAACCGGAGGTTGATGATGCTAATGGCACTTCGCGAAAATGGAAGATTAAAGCTTGCAAAGTGATGTTTGCCTTAAATACCACAATTGAAGAAGAAATGTCGGACCACATTCGGGATGACAAAACGCCGAAAGAAGCATGGGACACTTTCACTACACTTTTTTTAAATAAGAACAACACAAGACTACAACTTCTCAAACGCGAGCTGCTATCGATGGCCCAACGCGATATGTCTATCACCAAATACATTCACAAGGTGAAGAAAATATGCCACGAAATTTCAAATTTAGATCCAACAACTGTTATTAGTGAAAACAGGATAAAAAGAATAATTATCTATGGTTTGAGGTCCGAATACCGAAGTTTTATTGCTGCCGTACAAGGATGGCCGACTCAACCATCACTTGTTGAGTTTGAAAATTTTATTTCCAGTCAAGAAGCTATGGCTAAGCAAATGGGAGGAGTCTCGCTAAAGGGTGAGGAGGAAGCGCTCTACACCAACAAAAGCAAAGGCTACTTCAAGCAGATCGTCAGAGGCGGATATAAAAAGGATGATGACAAGGAAAAAATTCATCAAGGAGAGGGAGGTTCTCATCCAGGGGGAGCTTCAAAGAATCGTGGCTACGGTAAAAGATTTGAGGGAAAATGTTACAACTGCGGCAAGAAGGGACATATGGCAAAATATTATTGGTCCAATAAAAGGTCCGCTGAGAGCGATGCTGCTACTTCTAATTCAAAGGAGAAAAGCGAAGATGATTGGGATGCTGAAGCATCTTTTGCTGTGGAAGAGGAGGAATTAGCCCTCTAATTAGGCATAATTTCTTCCTAATTTATCCCTTAATTTAGTTACTTTTAGCACCTCGAACAACGTAATTGAGTTGACTTTATCTCATAATCTTGCTACTGACTGATCCTAATGAGTACACTGAGTTTCTGGTATTTTGTAGTGATTTTACAGGTATTTAATGTCAAGAAATGGAAGAAGGAAATCAGAAGAATCAAGAAAGAAAAGAAGGAAAGTCAAAATGGCAAAAGTGTAATTTTCACCCAGAATTCGGATGACGTACCAACAGAGAAGTTGAAGAGATTACATTCACGAGCACATAGGAAGAAACGGCACCTCAATCGGAGTCCCGGAACAAAGGTTATGAGCATTCAAAGTGGAGCAAAAAATCAAATAGGCAGACCGGTCCGCCCCTACCCCGGACCGGTCCGCTGTGCAAACTCCAGAAGACCCCGAATCACAAGCAAACCGAAAGAAGACAGAAATTAAAAGAACCGGTCCGCCCTCAGACCGGTTCGCCCCAAAATAAAAAGAACCGATCCGCTTTGAAGGCAGACCGGTCCGCCTAAGGCCCGGACCGGTTTGGGTATCGAGATTTGCAAATCTAATCTTCTCCTGCAGAGTTCTAGTGCAGCTGAAATTCCTAAATTTTTGGAGGGTATAAGAACCCATTTTATTATTGTTATTTGTACGGAGATTTAGGGAGAATTTTAGAGAATTTTCCTCTCTTTTTCCAGAAACCCTAGTTTTAGATACAATTTCCAGTTTTAATTCAAAGATTGAAGATTTATTCAGATTTGATTGGATTCCCAGTTTTATTAATTGTTGCGATTACTGCTTTGGTGATTTTAGTTAGTTCTTTCTTCTTTTCAATTCTATTCTACATCAATTTCCAAGTTTCCTTAGATTAATTATGAATTCCTGCACATTAAACACTGTTTTCATCACTTTCATCATGTTAGGCTAGATTTTCTAAGGCCGAAATACATGAACCCAGCATGATGTGTTAATTGCACGTATATAAAATCAATCCTCTAAATTTAGTGATTGAATACGACCGTATTGCGTAGGAACATAACAATTGTAGGTCTTCATATCTCGTTTGCCTTTGGGTAACCGTGATGATTTAGAATGCAATTCGAGTGTACTATCGCGATACCAATTTACTCATCCTCGGATTAAGTATGACGCGGGCTTGAACCTCGTATACGTAATGCTTTGGAGTACTAAATTCCGGGTCAATTTAATCAGTTAAATTTACGATTAATATTATAATTGCAATTCACTAGGGTTGGGGGATTGTATTCCCGTCCTGTTTTTCTCATCACTTAAACAAAAGTTTCAAATCATCTTTCATTCATATTTTAGGTAGTTTAGTATAGTTGCATTTCGTCATAATTTCCTAATTGCATTTAGCATAATCATTCTCAAAAACCAAATCATTTTTCCTTTCTTATTAGAGTCCGAGTTAGGGTTCTTTCGTCTTTTCCCGTCGTTACAACTCCGTTGTCCTTTTTCCCAGTGGATACGATCCCGACTTACCGGGTTTATTACTAACGCGATAGGCTTGCACTTGAGCCTAGAGTGAACACACATTAAAGACACATTCCGAGTCGCGTCTCTCACAGTCTCGACAGCTGAGCGGATCGACTACGAGAATGATTGGATGATCGACTTGGACTGCTCAAATCACATGACGAGTGATAAACAAAAGTTACAGAGCCTGTCAAAATATAAGGGAAATAGAGTTATGGTACCAACCAACAACTCAAGGCTACCAATAGCTCATATCGGTAAGACAGTAGTAACACCTCAATACAGTTCTAACCAGGTGCCGCTTTAAAATGTCTACCATGTTTCGGGTATGAGGAAAAATCTGCTTTCAGTGGCACAGTTAACATTATCAGACCACTTTGTCTTGTTTGGTCCACGATATGTGAAGGTATATCAAGACCTCAAGATCTCAGGAATGCCAACAATGGAGGGACGGTGATTGGAGTCAGTATACGTGATGTCAATAGAGTCTGCATATGTAGACAAGATAAGAAAAAATGAAACAGCAGATTTATGGCACATGCGATTGGGCCATGTTAGCTATTCTAAGCTAAGAGTGATGATAAAGAAGTCGATGATCATGGGACGTACATAATTTGATGTGAGGATAGACATGATCTGTTCGGGATGCCAGTATGGTAAAGCACATCAATTACCATACAAGGAATCAAAGTTTAGAGCAAAGGAATCATTAGAGTTAGTTCACTCTGATGTGTTCGGACCTGTCAAGCAACCATCAGTTGGTGGGATGCGGTATATGGTAACGTTTATTGATGACTTCTCCAGGTATGTGTGGGTTTTCTTTATGAAAGAAAAATCTGAAGCGTCTCAGAGTTTAAAGAGTTCAGAGAGACGATTGAAGGAGAAGTGGGGAAGAAGATTATTTGTCTACGCACAGATAATGGAGGAGAATATACCTCAAATGAGTTTTTCCAGTATCTACGAGACGGTAGAATACGTCATCAATTTACTTGTGCCAATACCTCCCAACAGAATGGAGTAGTAGAGAGAAAGAATCGACATCTTGCAGAAGTTTGTCGAAGTATGCTACATGCAAAGAATGTACCGGGGAGATTTTGGGCTGATGCTATAAGAACTGCAGCCTATGTGATTAACAAACTTCCTCAACCAAGGTTAGAGCTTGTCTCACCCTTTGAGAAATTATGGGAAATGAAACCTACGGTTAGTTTCTTTCGAGTATTCGGCTGTGTATGCTATGTATTTGTTCCTAACCATCTACGTAGCAAGTTTCATAAGAAATTCGTCAAATATATCTTTATGGGATATGATAGCCAGAGAAAAGGGTGAAAATGTTGCGATCCTACGATTGGAAGGTGTTACATGTCACGAGATGTGGTGTTTGATGAATCAACTTCTTGGTAGTCCTCAGAAAAGGAGGTATTATCAAACTCGAAAGAATTTGAAGAGAAGCTGCAACAGAAAATGGGATAGAAGACTCAAATCCTATCAAGCTCACACAAAGCTGAAGATTCATATGATGATGATAATATCGAGAAAAAAGTAACTCAGAATCCTTGGCAAACTGGTGTATATTACCAACCAGATGAAGAAGGTGGACCTAGTGAAATGGAAGTATCAATTACACAATCACAACTCAAGAGGTCAACAAGAATCAGAAAACCAAATCCTAAATATGCCAACGCAGCCATAGAAGAAGAAGAAAGTGTAAAAGAACCTGATACGTTTGAAGAAGCATCCCAGAATTCTGAGTGGATTAAAGCTATGGAAGAAGAAATCGCTGCAATAGAGCAAAATCAAACTTGGGATCTCGTGCTGAAGCCAAGAGATGTAAAAGCCATAGCATGTAAATGGGTTTACAAGATAAAGTGTCGTCCACATGGATCAATTGAGAGATATAAAGCTTGACTGGTGGCTCGAGGGTTCTCTCAATAATATGGACTAGACTATGATGAAACATTTAGTCCAGTGGCAAAGATTACAACTGTACGAGTCCTACTTGCACTTGCATCCAACAAAGACTGGAACTTGTGGTAAATGGATGTAAAGAACACATTTCTTCATGGGGAGTTAGATAGGGAGATCTACATGATTCAACCAATGGGTTTTCATAATCAAGATCATCCTGAGCATGTGTGTAAGTTGCGAAAGGCACTCTATGGATTGAAACAGGCACCAAGGGCGTGGTATAGTAAGATTGTTGAATTTCTAACTCAAAGTAGTTATTCAGTAACACCTGCAGATTCTAGCTTGTTCATCAAAGCTAATGGAGCAAAGTTAGCTATCGTACTGGTATACGTGGATGATTTTGATCATAACTGGTGATGATGAGGTCGAAATTCTTCGAACAAATGAGAATTTATCAGTTCGTTTCCAGATGAAGGAACTTGGACAGCTCAAGCACTTTCTTAGTCTAGGAGTTGATCGTACAAAAGAAGGAATATTTCTCTATCAGCTAAATTATTCCAAAGATTTATTGAAGAAATTCGGGATGCTCGAATGCAAGCCAATCTCGACACCGATGGAACCAAATGGCAAGTTGTGTGCACATGAAGGAAAAGATTTGGAAGATGCCACGATGTATCGACAATTAGTAGGTAGTCTTATCAACCTAACCTTGACTCGACCTGACATTTCTTATGCAGTTGGTGTGATGAGTCGGTACATGCAAAATTCAAAGAAATGTCATTTGGAAGCAGTTCGACGAATATTGAGATACGTGAAGAGTACAACTAACTATGGTATTTTGTACAAGAAAGGTGAAGATTGCAAGTTAGTTGGCTATTGTGACGCTGACTATGCAGGAGATCACGACACTCGCCGATCAACTACCGGGTATGTGTTTAAACTTGGATCTGGAGAAATTTCTTGGTGTAGTAAGAGACAACTAACTGTATCTTTGTCAACTACGGAAGCAGAATATCGAGCATCAGCAATGGCAGCTCAAGAGAGTACGTGGTTAATACAGTTGATGAACGATCTACATCAACCAGTAGACTATGCAGTTCTGTTGTACTGTGAAAACCAGTCGACAGTTCGTTTAGCGAAAAATCCAGTCTTTCATGCAAGAACTAAACATGTGGAAGTACACTATCATTTTATCAGAGAGAAGGTTCTGCAAGAAGAGATTGAGATGAGACCAATTAAGACAGATAATCAAATTGCAGACTTGTTCACAAAAGGTTTAAGTACAAGCAAGTTTGAAAACTTTCGTCGTCAGTTCGACATGGTGAAAGGAATGAGAGTAGATGTTGAAGGGGAGTATTAAGTTTAAACATCACAATCCATATGATGTCATTTCTTACATATATTGCATTAGAGGTAAATTAGTGTGTGTTATGTCATTGTTTACATATATTTCACTAGTGATAAATTAGTGTGTTAGGTAGAAAAGTGTGGTTGTAATTTTTCCTTACTTGTTTAATGTGTGGCCTAAAATGTATTTGCCATGCTATAAATACCCCATGTCCTATGATTGTATAATCATCCAAGAAGAAGTAAAACAATAAGGCAATTAACATTTGTATCTCAGTTTGAGTGTAGTAGTTTGTGAGTTAGTCTTCTTTAAGTGTTTTGAAAGAGTGGTTTAGTAAGTACTTCCTTATAATCATTTCTTGCGAATATTAGAGTTTTGTACTCGATATTCCCAACAAGTCCAACATGCAAAAAATTTATGATGCACAATGAAGGTTCAATTGCACAAACTAAAAAGAATAGACAATGGTGCAGAAACTTTTTAAACTGTATCGGACAAACGCTATGTTTATTGGATCTGTAGTGGCACACATACCAATAATTTTATGGGCAATTCACAATTAGGTCCCTTGGTAACAATTTTTAAACATTTAAGAACAATTTACTATTAGTTCCGCATGTTATGCCACTAGCGTAGACTTCTATAAGAAGAGAATTAGTGGACCTAAGTGTTTATAATTTGTCAAAATTCCTTTAATGTTTAAACTTTATTTGTGAGGGACCTCAGACTACTTGTCCCTAATTTTTTTTTGTTGTGCATCCCACTTTAGATTTGCTAGCTAGATGTTTTTTTGACACTTTTTCTGATGGATTGAACATAAAAGACCAAACATTTTAACATGCCATTATTTGAGATGATTGGCCTAACATTGACCACCCATAACTTATACGTTGCCTTTTCATTTTTGTAGTCTAAGAAGGAAGATTGATTTTGTTTTTCGCTAAAGTATTTGAGGATTCTATATGAATCTTTTAATTTTATGCAAGTGACAGACTACCAATCGACAATAGTCTAACATAAATGTTATTGGTAGTGTGTTTCCCTGAGGGCTCAATATAAATTTATTTTCCCTTCACTACTATGGACAAACCTGATTGAGAACCATGACAATCATAAAACTAGAAGGGTAGAGTGCACATGCTCAATTGAAAACGCAACACTAGTCATGAAATCTCTCCTTTATAGAGTTGTGGAAAGAAGTGAAAATCCTCTTAACTGCTCAAGTGATCTATCTATCTCAATTGTCATGCTCATGAATTTCTTCAATATAAACATTTAAGGGGGTATGTGTCGCATTATGATCAAGGTGGAAGGAGTTTATCAATGATGTGGGAGTAAACGAGCATGCGTGTGGATGTCCTGTGATCACTGGCGGAGCAGACCTGGGCTTCAGCCCAGGGTAAACAATAAAGATAGAATAAAAACATCACCTCTCCATCTCTCCTCCAACATGGCGGCAACAATTTTTTTTTTTTATTTTCTTTCTTTTTCTTTTCTTTGTTGTACCATTAACATATCATTATTTTATTCATTATTTTTGAATCTGTACAATTTGTATTGCATTAAATATATGAGTCGTTCAATTGTGAATGGGGAATATATGAAGATGTATTATAATATGTTGCGTAGGTAACTAATAAGTACAAAAAATAATAATTGTGTGAACTAATAGTTGCGTCAATCTCAGTACATATTTTCTGATTAACGATCTCAAACATTTATCTAAATTAGGTTATGAATTTTTGTTTACCTATTTAACTTAATTTTTTGAGTTTTTTTCTATTTGGGGTCACGTAATTATCTATATATATAATCTAATTTCTAAAGTTTTTCATATTTGCACTTTGAGGATTATTTTTATTTTTTGCAACACTTTGATTGAAAAAATTGTCATAAATTAAATATGAAAAACTTTGTAACCCATAATAAAAATGCACATGTCGGCGTTAAAATGCAAATGACCCTAAATTTGAATGTTATTCAATTTTGGCTTTAGTATTAGCCCACCCCAATAAAGGATCCTAGCTCCGCCCTTGCCTGTGATCTGTCTTTGGTCCTTATAATATGGTCAAAATTAAATGATCAAAATTCTTACATTTAGAAGGCTATAATAAACCGAAGATGAGAGGAGGCCATGTAAGAAAAATGACGATGGGCATAATGAACTGAAGATGAGTGGGGGCCATGGGCATAATCAAACGAAATATTGCAACTTATTTGTTGGATCTAATCTATTTAAGCCAAATGGGAGGTCATGTAAGAAAAATGACTATGAAGAACGGAAAACACGCCATGTCAATAAAACTTGATTTTTGTGATTGGAAAAAAACCAAGCCAATTGATAACTTCATTGTGGAGGCAAAAAAATCGGGCTAGACTACCTTAACAAACATATGAAATGTGGTATGTGTGTTGTGATATGTGACTTGAGCTACATTTCGTTGTTTTACAAGGTGTATATTTCAGACATAACGATTGTTAAAGGTGATGGGAACTGGATGTTTAAAGTAATAACAATGGGATTAGGGAGGATTGAATTTGTTGCCGAGTATTGAAAGTACATTTGGAAGTATTTTGTGCATGAAATATCTAACATGAACATTATTTTGTCATGAGTGTTTTTGGAGGGCATTGTGACATACTCTGATATTTTTAATGCCTTGAATTGAGAAATATCCCCATGTGGTAAATATCACTAGTTTCAACATCTTGACATGGCATACTAGGCTTTTCAATTGTACACTTGCGACGTCGTGTCTTGCGAAATTCACTATGCCTTCCATTTTTCCATATTGGGCCTGAAAACCTTATTCACTATTTTTTGGATTTAACACGGGTAGTTTTGGCTTGCCCACAAATTTATATGCATACACATAAATGAAAATATGAATGATGCCAATAGAAATTTTTGACAAACTTTACGGGCTTTAACACTTGTAGTTTTGGCTTGAAGTTTTTCTCGTGCATTATCATTTTCATTATGAAATTGTGCATAATTGTGTAACATAAGCATAATCATTCCAATTTAGTTCCAGGAAAATTTCCCAATAACTAGGTAGTACATAACCAAATATTACAACAACTATCAATAATATAATATCGATTGATTCCAAGAACCAAATATTTTCTGAAATGTTTATTCCCGTGACCACCGTAGAAATTATACTCAATTTAACATCATGTTCCGTAAACATTTAATATGGTATCAAACCTTCTGAGTCAGTTTTATAGACTCGATACCTAGCCACCAATAGATTCATTGGCTACCCAAACATTTAAAAAAACTTACCAAATATCATAGTGTCGGGTTAGCACTCTTAACTCAGTAATTTATCACCGTAAACATTCCTTTGAAAACTAAATTCATAATAACTCACAATAATATTTTCTATTTATAAGTGATACAAAACAACATAAATTAAAACATACATTCACTGTGATAAAAGTTATAAACTGAGAGCTTACAAACATTGCGAGATGTTATTCAAAATCAAACATACTTTCACCCTCCCATCACAAATAGTCCACTAACGACAACAACATTCCACAAATGGCCTCATCATTACACCGATTGCTTCCTTCGCTTTTTGTGAGGGATAAATGTCTCCATCTATTATACAATAGTGTCATTGTTGAAACACTTTATATATTGTGATTAAAAAAAAATCACGTCAAAGAGTTTTATGGAGAAATCGAAAAATAAAATCATAAATTAATTTTAATTCTACTGCTCAAAATTAAATTATTACCTCATATGATTATCGCAAAATATGAACCTCATGCGTGAATTCCAAATAATTACTGCACAATAAAAAATAAACAATATTACATCAATCGTTTATAAATTCGTCGTAGACGATTCTTGGGTTGAGTCGCGGACTAGGTCGCTCTCTTTAAGACGTTTCGCGGCTCTACCCTCTTTGTGCAGGTAGTTTACAGTCACGCCGTCCCCAGGATAAAACAAACCCAGAATCACTTCTGTATCATATAACCATGCACCGTGGTTATATGTCTTCTAACACCCATTCCAAATTAATTGCTCAATTCTACAATTTCAGTTTGGGGGGACAAACTGTTCTAAAAATATTTTTATGAAAGAACATTTATGAGTTTCTCTTTTATCTCAACCAAATATTTTGCTCAATATCAAGGCTTGAGCTAATATTTTTTTTTGTTCTTTTCTTGCTCTTAAGAAACTTGAGCTCTCAAACTTTCTCAAAAACTCTCTATTTTTATTTTGGCCGGATGAGCCTCTTTTTAATGGAAAGTGGCTAGTGGGTACACAAGTGGCTTAGTGGGTATAAAAGTGGTTGAATTTTTTTGGGCAAAAAAATCTGAAGTAGTGGGTATAGTTGGTCTCCCACTTGTTTAAGTGGGTATAGTGGGTGCATTATATCTCCCAATTGTGTATTAAAATACATTCTGTCAACAATCCCCCACTTGGATTTTAAAACACACTCATCAGAAACAATCCCCCACTTGTAAATTTTGAAAATTTATTGAGCAATAATAATTAATAGAAGTGTGCATAAGCAAAGGTGTCTTTCGACTTGAACCTTTACGTAGTAAAGATGATTCAGATTATACTAGAGTAACTCGTAGTTTTGAACTCTATCTCTGACAACATCCCACACACAACCCTACTTGGGTGTAGTCCTCAAGCCAGCACGTTACGGCCATGTGCTTATATCCCAGTATGTGAACGCTCTAGGGAATTTGCCCAAAATTACCATAGGAAGCGGCCAAACTTCCACATCCACATAGGTGAGTCTATCAAGGATACTCCTATAGCTAGGTACCCCACTCAAAATAGAGCTATAGATAATCATTAAGAGTTATAATTAACTCAACCTAACTCGCTTCAAGATATCATGCTCCATAGGATAGACTCGGAGTAAAACTCCGTAAATAATAATTAGCATGATTCAACCCATATCACCGTGACTTGTTATTACCCTTTGAACCTATTTCTTGGGATCTCCAGTCTATAGGTAGGGTTACCACCACAAATGATTCAATATCAACGGGCTTTAGTCCGATCCCTTTCTAGGTGTTAAACACCTTCTCCTGCACTAGTCCTTTCGTCAAAGGATAAGTCAGGTTCTATTCTCATCGGTCCAAACATAATCCACACGCACAACTCATTAGTTTTAAATTTTAAAACTATGTTGTGATTACGACATATTTGTCGTTCTTTCCATTATGATAATGGTTCTAAAATTTTACAATAGCCATGGTTCTATTGTTGTGGATAAAATGACTGTGCCAATCTCTACCATAAATGGTATCTTATAATAGGTCTTTTAACCTTTCATTTACTCACTAGCCATAGCTAATGGTATCACCATATACTCCATCATTAATTATGCCAATAATTAATATTTCTGGGAGTTCCAAAAAAAAATAGCAACATAATATGTGTTAAACACATATCCATTATTGATTCAGAATCAATTCTAGGTTCGTGATTTTATCAAAACACATACCCTTTCTCACTAGCATAAGAATGCACTTTTTAATTATAAACCTTCATAATACTCCCACAAAAAATTATTCCAAGTCAACTGTATTTAGTAGCTCAATTGAGACTACTTAAGATGTTCGCATATTCATCTTTTCTTATCACTATATATAGTGTTCTTATACTTGGATCATGTGGAGTACAAGATGGTTCATAATAAGCATATATCTAATAAATAGGTATTCTTGTATTTCAATGTACTCGATCAATTAATTGATCCATATAGCTTTGTAATATTAACAAGTACTATTCTTATTTCATTGAAACTCTTTATGCTAACACTTTGACTTAGCATGAATTTGGTTTTCTAGGCAACAAAATATTATAACCAAATATTAGCTAATCATTCTTGCATAATAAATAAGAGTGCATTCATATTTCAACATGCTTAGTGATAAACACAATTAATAATATTCTCAATTCATTCTCATTTGATGATTTATCAAAATATCATGCCATTTATTGGTGCCTTCCATATAAATTTTCCAACTTCAAGTTGATCCATGTAAGTTGCATTACATAGGTCACCATTCGATAAACAATATTAAATATATTTAGTTTTTAACTCAACATCATATATAATATCAATGGCATTCAAATTAAATGAAGCTGCTTCATTTTCATGAGAATAATTTAACATGCATCATGTATAACTAAATTATATCGATGAATTTCGGCTATTAAACAAAGCTCATATTCATAAATGATAATGGTCTCAATATTCCTTCAAATGGTGTGTATACACCTCTTTATCTTAAAGTTATAAGATAAGCCAATTATAAACTAATTTCTAGTTTATTCCAAGGAATTCAATCAATCATTTATGACATGACTTCTCTAAGGATTTTTCGAATCCTTTTCAATAACATAAGCAAGTTTTTATTTTTAACTCATAACTCAAAAATTAAGAGTTCTCTTGAACACCAAAGTTTCAGATTCTATTAAATGTTCTTTAATTATAGTTGAGAGGTACTCGATTGAGTGCCCCCACTATTCTCTAGGTATAGCATTGAGAAGCAACATGTAATGTGCCCCCACTATATCTTCAATTCATAAAATAAAATCTAAACTTGTGAGTTTCAACATTAAATAAGAATCAATCTTATTTCTTAAATAAATACATGCTTAATGTCTTCAGGTATAGCCGAATAAAAAAATACATGTTCATTTATTTTAGTCATAAATTCAGATTTTCATGTGTCTAAAAGTCACATATAGATACAATCTATTTCATAAAAAATTGTAATATACAATTTTTCACAATGTATAAAATAATACTGCATATTAGAGTTTAAACTTCTATTCTAAATCAAAGCATACGGTCAAAATAATTTTATCCAACTAAATTATTTCTACATGCGTATGAAGCATACCAAATTGATTCCAACATTGCAGAATACAATTTTATTCTATACATTTTTCAACTCATATAAATGAATAATACAAAGAATTATTCATATAAAATTCTAGCGGTTGCACTCCGAACTCAAATATTGTACAAGTCATTATACAATTTCTATGAAATTCATCTTCCATAAATTTGAGTCCAAATTTTTCAAAGTACTTCATAAATCCTTGAAAAAGAAATTTATAAAGGCTTCAAAATATTTTGAATCCGTTGGGAACACGACATGATACATTTTTTCAAAAAAATGTTATCCAAAATATTTGTTCAAACGGAAAAACTTCAAGTTTGAAATTTCACCACGACCAAACCGCTTATTGAAATTTATTAAATTTTCCAGAATTCATCCTTTATGAGTCTCGTCTTATCCAAAATTGGAATCACTCAAAAATATTAAGTACAAGTGAAGATAAACTTATTTTACTACAAGATGTCCAAAAAATTCAGCATTGCGCATCCCATTTGTAAAAATCATCATAAAAGATATACAACTCTTTTTTCATAAATTCCAAAGCCCAATATTTATAATCTCAACATACTACATGCATGCCAAAATTTACGAAATTTCAGTGTATATATCATCAAAAAACTGAGATGATATTCCAACAAAATTCATAACAAAAATTTCAGTTTTTTTTTTTTTTCCTTTCATCATCGATCACTTTAGTGTGGTTGAAAAATATCGACTACACTTTTACATAAACACTTCAAAAAAGTAAACATAGCGCAAGACACAAATGTTTATTATATACCCTTCGAATCCATATAACAAATGTTCATTTGTTTTCATATAACAAATTTTCATTTGCTTCCAAATATCAAATTTTTTAATTTGATTCCATATAACAAATTTTCATTTGTTTCCAAATATCAAATTTTTAATTTGATTCCAAATAACAAATTTTCATTTGATTCAATATAACAAATTTTCATTTGTTTCCAAATATCAAATTTTTAATTTGATTCCATATAACAACTTTTAATTTGTTTTCTTAACCACAAGTGGCTCAAAATGAATTGTCCAAAAACAGTATACAATTCCATTTCCAACAATAACATCTTATGTGAACTAATATTTCACATTCATAACTAGAAAATAGGATTGACCTATTTAAAAGTTTTCCATGAAGGGGTTCAAGTGTTATCTTACATTTTCTAACCTCCCTCCCTTTTTCTTTCACAGTACCATGTGCGATGAGAAGAATTTCATAGGTCTCTTCTTCAAACTTTCAAGAACCCCCCGACCAATTGATCGATCAAGTATAGTCAATAATTAAGTTTTGGGGGGTTTTTGGGAAAATGTCCTCATAATCCCAAAGTGTATAAAAATAGGACACTCCACATAATTTTATAAATTTAGTCATTGTACTAAAAAATACCATGAAAAATGGTGAAAAATGATGCCGCTGGCGCAGATAAAAAAAATGAACTCCGGACTTTAAAGGGACCCCACAAATAAATGCTATTATACCACAGGGATTACATTTATAAACTTGAAAAGCATTGTCCTCAAAATTCAAATATAAGAAAGAACATGACCGTTACCTTAATTATCTACCAAGTTTTTGTTCCATTCTACAAGTGAAGAAATTCGATCAAAATATATTTCCTCTTAGGTTATGATAAACATTAAGTAATTAAAACTGACGAACATGTTTATCTGAATCTCAGTTTTTTTTTAATCTCACTTTACGCTTAGGATGTTTCATAGTTAGATGCGAAACCAAAATGAAAAAATCAATGTATTCTAACATGAACTCCCATGGATCCTCAACAATGGTTATGGATCGATTATTATTCAAGATTATTCAAGGGAGTTGTTAACCCAGTTATCATGACACGATTTTCTAATATTTTCATAATTTACTTTCTAACGATCATGGGTCCTCCGTCAGTTTTCAATTGTCAGTTTCATTAGTATCCATGGGACATGTCGCACATCTAAAAATTGATGTAACCATTACTATGGGTAATATGTCACGACCTTGCCATAGGTTATTTCCAAAATCAAAATATAAAAAAGAACCCTCTTGAATGCAGTAAGCATCCGCATTGTTTTTGTATGGGTTCCATATCACCTAAATGAATAAAAAAAATGTTAGATAAAAAATTGGCCAAAATGGAAATAGTTGAAAATCCTTATAACCACAACTCATATAAGGAGTGAGATGGTGGATTTGTTCCTGTAGACACTCAATCCTAGTACGCCCCCCCCCCCCCCCCCCAGTGCCTCCTAAGGTCCCTAATACTACCCCTCTCACTCTGAGACCCTATGTCCCACTACAGAACATGATATAGAAGACACGGAGGGCTTACTGGCCTCATTTGAGCTTGATCAATTTTTAAACTTGATCTAAGATCAATAACATCTCATAGGCTCTGAATCCCCTTTCAAACGATTCATACCGTGCACGAATCGACATCGTAGTTTGCACAAACGTGGAATCTACTCTGAGACCTGATCTAGAGGCCATAGGGTGCTTCCGGATACCATTTTACCTCTATCAACTCCCTAACCTTATCTAATCTCAATGAAATCACACAGGTCTCTGAATCCCCTTTACAACGGTTCATGCTGTGTGCGAATGGACCTCACAGTTTACAAGAACATGCTTTTTACTCCAAGATGCCACTAGACACTCCTGGTCCCCAACTGATCTCAGTTAACTATAATACCGAGCAACTCATTGAAATCTTGTAGGTCTATAAATCGGCTTTCCAACTGTCCATACCATGTGTGATTCGGCCTCACGGTTTGTGCGAACGTACCTTTTAAGTTCGAAAAACCCTCGTTAAGAGACCATCGGGTGCTTTTGAGCCTTGTTTTACTTTGGTCAACTCTTGAAACTAGGAGTTCTCAATGCATTCTTTGGTTAACTTTGGACTTACGCTTTGTATTTTATGCCCATTTTTTAGAAAATGTATGTTCCGAACTACCTATACGCACCCAGACCCCCTGCCTACCGGCAGGGTGTACTTTCCTTGGCCAGCCAGGCAGGGGCTATGACGGTAGGTACGCCTGGGGACATAATGATCGAAGCTCCCATAAAGCCCTAAATTTTATTATTTAAAGAGACCATGACCTCATACTCAACAACCCCTTTTTAAAATCAAAACATTCCCCTCATAATTAGTTTACCGAAATTCAATTTTTGCATACATTCTATTTATTTCCTTACATCATTCTCTTTCACATTCAACCCTACTTTTCATCCTTATATCACCACCATATAACTACACTAAAATAACCGGCGTACCATTGCAAACCAGAATTAAAGTTCTCTATAAGGTCTACCCTTGTTCATTCACAACTCACTTGATTAGTATTTGTTGTTTATTTTTCTTTGCATTTTTGTTATATCTTTATTTTTTTTCTCCCACATCCAAAAACTAATATCACCTTTACTATTTATTACACATAATTCCTATTTTCATAAAATAAAAAAATATGGTTTCTTATTAACCCTAAATTGGGATTTCCTCATTTATTCACACTTTCTATACGTGTGCATAATTTCTAAAAAGAAACTTAAAGGAAGTCCTAAATTAGGATTAATGAGTTAAACCCCACACCTGTTTGTTAAACTATGTGGACTTTTATTCCCTAAGGGATATGTAGGCGTTGCGGACCAGTCCTGGGATTTGAGTAATATTTTCTCATTTTTATGTTTCCTTGTATTTACTAGTATTGAGTGTCCACGAACACCTACATATTTTTGTTCCACTCGAAATACACATTAAGTTCTTCAAAGTGAGTTGTGATTCGATAGGAACTCACATTATATTTATTTCTATTTTTATATTTCATCTATACAGTTTTTATCATGATTCCACCGTCATCTTTCCCATGATGTGAGTAGGATGATTTTTTTCTCTTTTTATTCACACTTCACACATGTACACATTTATCATATTTTACAAAAAATTAGAATTTTATCATAGCCCGTAGGAGACCTAAAGAATGGGATGGGTTTCTAACACCTTCCCATTTCATAACATAGTCCTCAAACCCTTGATTCATTTGGTTTTGTATTCACTAGTATGTCTTTCATGGCATTCTCTCCGGACAACTCCCTTTCTTTTGCATGTTTTGAGAAAAATAGGATCGCAAGTCCATTTATGCATCTGTATCCCCTTTTGATGATGTCCAATTTATATCTAAGGTAGCCCGCAAAGATATCAGCACGAGAGGCGGACAGAGGACTCCCACATCCTCAAATAACCCGCATGCACGAATCAAAGGGATTTCTCCAGTTCCCCCCCCCCCCCCCCCCGTCCTAATTTTAGGGTCAATCTGCATTGGAGGAATTCGACCTGGATGGCCATAATGACGAATCTACTGGGGAAATTTTTAGAGGACTAGATTATATTTCCACATGGATGTTATTTCTTTCCTCTCCTACTTTTATGTATGTTTACATGAACCTCCACTTGTATGTTGTCCTCACTCTCATACTTACATCTTATATATATATCATGATATTTATCTCTACCATGGTTTGTTTCTCACCTCGTGTATATATCAACTTCTTATTACATGCTTCATGTTTTATTCACTTATATATGTTTACCATGTTTCACCCTAAACTCGTAGATATTCACCATGATCACTTCACACACTCACATTTGTATATAGTCTCAATCTCACTCACATGTTAACGGTCACACACCACTTGTAGATATCCATGCTTAGCTTCACAAGCACACACTATCAAAATCCTTTTACTTCTTTGTATGTTCATTCTCACATATATACGTTTCTCACACTAATTGTAAATTATCCATGATTAGTGTCATTAACACACACTTCCACATTTCTGTCACTTGTATATATTTGCATACTTTCCTCACTCACACTAGTCAAATATCACTCTCCAACTTTGAACATATTTCTTACTCAATTTTATATTCACATGCTTCAAACATTATATTTACCACCATACTTTGTATAGTCTCCATGCTCCATGTATATACTTTCTAGTTTTACTTTTCATATTCATCCCTTTTTATCCCATGCGACATGTATATTTTATACTCTCCCTAATAGTGGTAGTATTTTCCTTATTTAGCATACATCAAACTCTCCATAAGATACTAATTAAGACTCAAGCATTCTTTCACACTACATCGCTTGTGCATGGTAATATTGACTAAAATTTTGTCCCATATTGAGGGGTCACTTAATGAGTGATGCTAGTCCTATGGGGAATGGTTAACCTAAGTGATATGATTCCAACCTTCCATTGACTTCGTACCTTCAACGTATATCGAAAGTTTCCCCTCACAATGTACTTCTTGATTGAACTCATGATGTGAGGTATATAGGAGGGAACTCATTCACGTACATCAAGTATATCAAATTCCATGTCACAAATTCATTTCCCATGAGGTATATCATGAGGCAATTCACGTATACTTAGGTATATCAAATGACTTATCCCCATGTACCTATGAATGATTTCCCTTATAAGAAAAAGGAATATCTTGGAAGTCATTCCAAAGGGGGGAACCCTTCCACTAACCCACCAAATGCATCAACTTCATTTAGGCATTGACTTTATAACAATCATATATAGTTTTCTGATTATAATGCAAAACTTTGTGGAAATTTTGGGTCAACTTACCGCCTGAAGTTTCGTGATATTTTGCCTATTTATAAAATAGAGCCCTATTCGTGAGTTTGGAAATGAGCCAAGCCATGTCTTAGATCATGTACCTTACCTTCTCCCTAGACTCCGATCATATTTAACATTTTTATTGCATCCTAGGTGAACATAATACAAGTGGAACCTAATAGTATTAACCATACAAAGGATTTTACTTTCTACATCCTTTAAAAAGAATACCAAATTTTTTTCTCGTTTTTGAAAAAGAAAAATGAAATACCAAAAATATTCCCCTTTCCCTCAAAATAAACAAAAATCATTTATCCTATAAGGTGTGATCGCGTACGATTACTTATGGACAATATCTGTATTGGATACGATCTTTCGTCAAACCACCCTGAAGCTTCATTGCTTCTTATGTTGCTTCCATCGAGTTTGAGATATCATTTCAGTGGTTATTCTTGGAGAAGGTAGACCAAGTTGTGAATGCTCAACCAGATTTGATGATAATCCTATCCTAGCTCAATGATAAGATTGACAACCTCTAAGAAAGAGATCATAAATTTGATCCTTCAACCATAATTAAGCATGTTAAAACATCCAAAATGCCTACTCTCTTACAATAAACCCTCAAAGTCTACCCTTATTTCGCCCGTATCCTATAAGATTCATCGATCAAGCTCTGTCACTCCTCACCTGAGCGTCCGTTGTCATTTGTAACCGTTTAGAAGGGGAGGCAAGGAATTACCTTTACTTATAGACATATTCATATTTTGGTTTGAAATTTGCATCAATAATGTGATTATTGGCTACGAGAATTTTAACGGTTTTTTTATGGAATCCTGGAGGTGGGCTCGAGATTCAGATGAATGGTTAGTGACCATGTAAGAATTCAACCTAGATGACATCATTTAAGTCATGTCAGACGTGTTCTTCGAGAAAAAAAATTATATGCAGCGTCTCTGGATCGATTATGATTGTGAAGCTTCAAGTGTGCATGGTCCCTTCATTCCACCACATCCCAGCTGAGTGGGAAGATTTATACGACAAAGTCATGGAAGATGTCGAGTGTGTTGACTACTCTTGGTGGGATGATATCATCACCACAAGTTGGATTGAGGATTTTGAAGGTTCCAACGATGAATTGGAGGGTTAAAATTTCCCCTTATGTGGATTCCCTGAACCGTGGTATGGCCCTGCTGAAAGAAGATGAAATTAGGGCTAAACATTTTCTTCAAGGTTGATATCGCCTGGAATGAAGATAAAACAAACATAAGGTGGAGCCTGTAATAGATAAAGCCATAGAAAAAACTGAATATTTTGGTGATAGCGATACCGATGAGTCATTCGACCAGAAAATTCTAGGCCTAGAACTCCGCATGATCCACTAGGAATACACATTATCTAACCCATCACATAATATCATTGATATTGAAGGACCCTCCCTCAATTAGCATGCATTTCCCTTTTAACCTACCCAAGTCAATCTAGACCATGCCATTCATTTTCTCCACAAGATGCCTGGGCCCACTATATTTTCTCTTTTCTTAGATATAATTGTAAATGAGGCCTCCTTCGAAGAGGTCCTCACTATTATATTTCTTGCAAACTATCTTGTTGAAGTAAATGAGGATTTTGATTATCTTGTTCTGCCGTACATTAATTATCTTGATTCCAATCAAATATTTGAGGAAGTTGATTTAGTAAATGAACAATCCTTAATTGGTCTCAATAAGGAAAAAAATTAACAACATAACCGCATTTAATATAATAATGATGAGATAATTATTATAAATCTCGGTTGCATTATCCATTTATGTGAGATTAGGATAGGGTCCACCCTCGATTAGAATGACTAGTAGCAATTCGAAAATCTTTTGCAAGAGTTAACAGACTTATTTGCTTGGTCCTACGAGGACATGCCTCTCATTTATTTAGAGATAAATCAACATGAGATCCCAGCCTTACGAGAGAATAAGTTTGTCAAGCAAAAATTGAGCAAGCTCCAAACATAATGGTCCCTCAAGTTCAAAGATGAAGTGGTGAAATAAATAACCGTAGGCTTTATTCACATAGCTGAATACCATATGTGGCTTGCAAACATTGTCCACATGCCAAAATTTGGATGAAAGATCTGCATGTGTGTCAACTATCGAGACCTGAACACGGTATCTCTAAAAGATGATTATCGTCTTCCCAATACCGACATGATCATAAATAACATTTCCAATCATGCCCTCAAGTCATTTATCGATAGTTTTATTAGTTATAATCATATTAAGATTTATTCTGACCTCCAGGAGATGATCGTTTTCTCACCTCATGGGTAACGTTTTATTACATAGTCATTCAATATTGGCTAAATAATGATGGGGCACCTACCATAGGATCCATATAACCATTATTTGTGACCTTATCCATAAAGAGGTTGAGGTATTTGTTAATGACATGATTATCAAGTCCAAGACTTAGGAAGTTCAAATTCCTTCCTGAGGAAATTTTTCGAGTAGATGCGACAATACTAGGTGCAACTCAAACTGCAAAATTGTGTCTTTGGCATTACCAAAGAAAAATTGGTTAGTGATAAAGGCATAGAGGGAGATCCCAAAAAATTAAAAGCCTTCTTAAATGCCATAGCCACTGATGGAGAAAGAAGTGCGTGAAATCTTAGGTAAGATCTAATATATCAGTCGATTCATCAATCAGCTAACCTATATATGAAAGCCTATCTTCAAGTACAGAAGTATTCAATGAAGTATGGAATGAGGCTTTCAATAAGCCTCATATTAGATCAAGCAATACCTCACCCGACCTCTAGTGCTCATGCTTTTGCAGTAAGGTCTCCCCCTCCTTCTATACTTGACTATCATAGACACTACTGTAGGGGATATTCTAGCCCAATACATTGAGGTATCTCAAAATGATTGAGCAATATACTACGCCAGTCAAAAGCTAGATGGGTATGAGGTAATCTACACTTCATTGGAAAAGGTCTGAGTCGACTTGGTATGGTTCATGAGAAAACTATCGCACTACATGTAAGGATTCCCCATTAGATTAGTGTCCCGAATTGATCTCATGAAGTACATAATAGAAAAGCCCACTTTGCTAGTCGCATGGACATCTGGCTAATGATACTGGCGAGTTTGACATTGCTTATGTCACTAAAGAAGCTATGAAAACGAAATCCATCTCTGATCAACAATCCCATGGAGGGAACTTAGGTTTGTATCTCTAAATTCCCAAATGAAGACATCCTCTGCTCCTCTCATGATTACCTCATATGGAAGATGCTCTTTGATAAAAATGCCAAAAAGAAAGGGTGCAGTATTGGTATACTCCTGATCTCTCCCGATGTCTCTCATAACGCCACTGTCATTGCACAGCAACATGAAAGAATACGAAGCATTCACCATAGGGATGAAGATCTCCCTCGTTAAAGGAATCAAATAATGGACATCTATGGAGACTCACCCTCATTGTCGGAAAAATTCTTAGGAAATGGAAAGGCAAATATGAGAATCTCCTACCCTTCCACTCTCACCTAGAAGAGTTTGCCCCCCAATTCAAAGATATCACCTTCCATTACCTTCCTCTCTCAAAGAATGGCCTAGCTAGTGCACAAACAACCTTGGTCTCCATGGTTAATAAGCCCGAGGAAATAACAATGGCTCCCTTTCTGATTGAGAAACAAGTTGAACACCTATGGCTAAGACATCAAGATCATTATAATTTTTTTTAAAGATATGGTAGGATTATGGTACTATGACATTCATATCTTCCACCAATATGGTAGGTATCCCCGAGACATAGATAAGATAAATTATGTGCAACCCTTCACAAGTTAGCTGCCCAGTACATTATCTGTGAAAAAATTCTCTTCAATAGGATCTTTGATGGAACCCACTTGCATTGCATAGCAGGGACTGGGATCGAAGATATGATACAAAAAATCCATAGTGGGAATGCAAACCCCACATCAATGGTTACATGCTTTCCAAAAGAAAATCATTCGTCAAACGTACTATTAGACCACCATGGTTCAAATTCAAACGTTTGATGAATGATTTAGCACTTGCCTCAAATTCAAACGTTTAGCACTTGCCTCAAATTCAAACATACTATAAACATGCTAAACGTACTATGCAAAAAATCCATAGTGGGGTCTGTCTTATAAATCATGTCAAATGTTCGAATATGCCTCAAATTCAAGCTGTTCAGAACCTTTACACTTGCCTCGTCAGGATTTGTAAGACATGACCTCTCCCTGGACCTTCTCAACATAGGATATAAACATCATAGGGAATTCCACTTCGAAATATTCAAATAAGCACGAATTCATCATGTTCGTCATCGACTACTAGCTAAAATGGATCGAAGTTGATTCATACACGGTATTAAATGCCAAAAAAGTAGCTAGGTTCATAAAAAACAACATCATTAGCCATTATGGAGTTACCCATGAGTTGGTTCTAGAGAATGGAATCCACTATGAGGCTGAAGTCACTGAGTTAGTTGATTCAATGCCACAAGGCTTATCCATACCTATTATAAACCAATGGCACCGTCAAATCTGTTAATAAGAGCCTCAATACTGTAATGCCCCACATTTTTTATGATTTAAATAATTATGGGATTATTTATTACAGCGGGATTAAGTAAATTTAAATGTGAAGAATTAAATAGTTAATTAATCCGAATCTAATAAAAATAAATATTAACTAGCGTGCTAAGGGTTAATAATTATTAGTTTAATGTTACTGTGCGATATGTAATATGGAACTATATACTTTGATAAATTGTCGTGAGATAATAATACGACAGTTTAGTGAATTAAGTCAGACGCGCGTGTGAGTCGTGTCGGGACTAAATTGGTGGAATAAATATATCAGTTATTTTTAGTAACTCATATGATGATTTTGAGTGTACCGTTGAGTCCATAAGGGTCAAAATAGTCGAAATAGTATACTCAGATATTTAGTTTGGGTCCCGGGGCAATTTAAGGCCTAACCGGCACCCAAAAAGGGCATTTTGGTAAATTGGATTTTTAGGCCTAATTAATGGACGAAAATTAGAACTTAATTTATCAGCCAAAACATTTGCATTAGGGTTAGAAAGCTGGAGAAAGTAAGAACGACCATAGAAAGTGTGAGGGAAAGCTTTTGCCAAGAGAAAATGGCTAAATCGGCATCACCTCGCACAACCACCACCACCACTGTGTAGATCGGGACGAGGGGAACACACCCATACCAAAAACATCCAGAAATCAGACTACTCACTCAAGGCAAGTGTTTATAACTTGTTGTATTTCGGTATTAATTTGATTCATGTTAGTGTAGGATTGTTAGGATTATGTTATAGGTTATAAAATGGTGAAATTGAGGAATTTGCATGTGTAGATAAGCTCTGTGATTTATTAGATTGAAACCCTTAATGTATTTGGACTGGAAATCACATTTAAAGGAATTTACATGTAGAACAAATATGGAAAATTATGGCTTCTTGAACATGTATTGGAAGAACTAGGGTTTTGATAAATGTAAATTGGGGATTTCATGTTTTATGAATGATTCGCAATGAATTGATGATTCTAGGATGTTAGAATTCATATGCTATTAATGGGGTTCAATGTATAACTGTTTATTTGGAGTTTGGGGTGTTGAATGAGAAGATTTAAGATTAAAAATGGTGGAAAACGTTGGGAAAATCTGGGTAGGGGACGAACAACGAATTCTCGCGCGAAGTCGCTCAAAATCGTTCGAGCGAGATTGCAATCTCGTACGAAGCCGTTCGAGCGACATGTGGCAGTCGTTCAACGACTTGCCACCTCGTTCGAGTGACAGACTGAAGTTTTGATAATTTCTTTTAGGTCCCAGTGTTGAGTTATTAGTTCAGAAATGAGAAATATATTTTCTAATAATAAACTTAAGTAAGGAAGAATTTCTGAAGAAGTATGAGAAGATAAATACTTTAATGAATTAGGTAAGGAGAGAATATACCATAGAGATTTCGAGAGGGAGAGTAACCCAATAACTATTATGGAATGTTGGAATCAAAATGCGTAAGAGAAGCATATATGTAGGTGAGGGAATTACCTATTTATTTTAATAGGACGTGTGTATGCCTATTATGTATTATTACTATTAAAGACACCAATGGGTGATAACCCGGGGGTGTGAGAATCTTATTATTATAAGTGTACTAATGGGTGATAACCCGGGGGTATAAAAATGTATTGTGAGTGTACTAATGGGTGATAATTCGGGGGTACAAGATTATTTAAATAAGTGTACTAAAGGGTGATAACTCGGGGGTACAGAATGTTAATTAGGTGCACTAATGGGATATAGCCCGGGGGTGCAGTATCATGTTATATATATATATATATATATATATATATATATATATGGCAGACGTGACTATATGTATATATGTATGAGAATTGTGAATCAACCTAGGGTGTATAGTAATGAATATGGGCATGAGAATTTGTTAAGAAAATTCTAATCGAATACTTGAATTATTCTGAAAACGGAAAATGTATTAATTAGCTTTTCGTCATAGGCTAATTGGATAACGTATTGTATGGGCGATACGGGCTTACTAATAGTGAGGGGTAAATACTATTAGGATGGATCCAGACTAGTTATATTAGGAGGTATAACTAAGGAGAAAATTTAGATACGCGTTAGGCGTGCACAATAGAAGAGGGGTGAGAATCTCAAGAGAGAGTTCGAACTAACATGTACTTGATACTTGCTTTATTGAAAATTTTAAATACTTGCTTAAACAAATATTTTTACACATCGGGCTCTGACCCGTCTCTTGCATCTTCTCTCCCTCTTGCTATATATATGTATTATATCAGGTGCTCAGCTACAGGGACATCAGACTTAGAGTTTCGGATTGCGTGGAATGCTGTAGCTGTTGTGGGAGCTGCAGGACTTTGTTTAGACGCTTCGATTATTTCATTCCTATTCGTTATGACATTTTATTTAGGGCATGTGTCGCCCCTTCCTTAGACAGTTTCAGAGATTATGTTTACTCTATTTCTCGCTCATTTTCATTTGGATTGATGGCTACTATTGTTTTGGTTTAGAGTTTTGAACTGGGATGTTTTATCCAGTCTTATTTATTTCAGCATGCGATTCTGATTCAGTATTTGTATTAATTAATTGTGCGTGGATGTTTTATATTAAATTACTTGGTTGGTAATTAAATGGTTTTAAATTAATAAGAAAAATGTTTTGACACTTAGCTTAATTATATTAGGTGATTAAACAAGTTATTATGTTTTCGACAGTGATGCTAAGAATGAACCAACCGAACATTCTGTTTTAAATTTTATAAAGGACTGATCACCCGATATTTAATTGGGCGGGGTGTCACAAATACCATCATAAAAAAGATGGATAAAATCTACAGAGACTGGGTTGATCAAAGTTCATATGACATACCGTAATTCCATCAGATCACCCATTGGGGCTACACCTTATTATCTCGTATAAGTAATGGAAGTGGTTCTTTTTGTCGAATCGAAAGTGCCTTCCCTATAGACTATGCTGGAAATTAAGGACAATGAAGAAGGCTGGTACAAAATACGCTATGAAGAAATCACTATCCTAGAAAAAAGAAGATTAAAAGATAAATACCACATATACGGTTACCATCGTCGGATTGTGCGATAATTCAGCAGAGTGGTGAAGGATAATGGCGTCTAAAAAGGAGATATTGGCTTTGAATGAATTCTAGAACTCGGAGAGGAAAGTTCAAACCTAATTGGAGTGGCCCCTAAATTATTTAGAAAATCTTTTTCAGCGGAGCCTCTATGCACATATACCTCGTTGGAGAATAAATCGCATGTCGAGTCAACTTGGACCATCTTAAAAAGTTTTACCCTTAATCCAAACTCTCTCCTTGCTATAAATCTTTGAACCACTTCTATTCTAAAAAAAAAAGATATCTTCCTTCCCCTCTACTCAGAACTACGATGGATATAATCCTCTCATAAACCCCATTTTTAGAAAAAATAAAAAAAATTCAAATCCACAGAGGGATGTAGGCAGCCTGTATGATAAACATGGTCACGGGTCCTTTTTCTATCATAAAATGCTACTCTTTTTTCCATCCGACAATAATGGTATCCCTCTTCATTTAATTTGCAAAATGATTATGTATGCCTTCGAGATTGGTGTATAGAGTTCATTCATGAAATTCATCTAACATATAATGAATCATGCCAAAATCACAGTACTTTTATTTAAAATCATGAAGACAATTATTATATGTCATATCCGTGATGGGAGTCAAATGGCCCATTCCCTTAAAAATCTCCATACAACATAAAAACCCACACGATGAACGGCTTCCCCCAAAAATTCGATCACCTGCCAAAACCAAACACAACTTTCCCACAAGCCTCCAAAACCTACATGCCTCTAAGACTTTTCTTTCAACTTCTCGATGAACCTGTTTCATCATCATTGCTTGATCCTAGAGAACACAAAGAATATTACTCCTAGTTACGACTTCTAATGCCCTCTGTGCGATGATAGGTATTTATAAGCTTGGATGGAACCATGACACCCTTTTCTATGGTGTCGAATATTATGAGTCATATATGCCCAGTCCCATCCACTAGAATCTTCTCACCCACCCTCTTGCTCAACAATTTCATGTAGTTAACTAATAAGGACCCACCCCTAGGATTATTGCAGATGACTATGTAAGGACATATTTTATAAGTCCGATTTTACATTAGTGTAGGTCGTATACTCCTACAAACAGTAAAAGAAAAATTTCAAGTTTAAAGATATATAAAGACGGAACCTAATATTAAAAGTTCTTCAAGCCTCAGTGAGATTAATTTTGGTAAGGTTGTATTTTTATCCCTTAATGATTCATTTAAAAGTGTTGGGATATTTTTCTAAAATATTTTCTAAGTGTTGAGGCATAACTTTTTGTCAAAAAAGAATTTTTTTTAATTATGGAGGCGGAGTTTTTTATTGAAATAAAAAATTATTTTTTACGCATTAGTCATTCGAGCGACATGTGTGTGTAGTTCAAGTAACATGGATATATTATGCTAAGTTATCGTTCGAGCAACAATGAAGTTTCATTTCAATGACTTTCCACCTCGTTCGAGTGACACGCCGCCTTAAGTTTTTTTAAAGAGCATGTTAAACAAGACATTTTCCAAGAGGAGACCTGAGTTTTATAGTTCTACGAAAACGGCAATCTACAGAAATATTTTGTCTTCTCATTTTTGGGTTTTAAACCTTGTTTTTCAATTCACAAAACATCCCAATATTTTAGTGAATTGTTTTGGAACCCAAGATACAATCTTGTTAATGTTTTCTCTTGTAGCGAGGGTAAATCTACGACTGATCTTGGTAGCTCTTGAGGGAGGTGCTGCCTAACTAGGTACCGCTTGAGCGAGGTGCTGGGCTGACTATGACTGCGGTCATTAGGAGTTCTTGCGGGTGTTTCTTATTGTCTTGTGGATTCGCTGCGGGAGTCCATTGCTTGTTTATGTTGCAGCCTTATTGGTATCTATGGATATTCTTTGCACATTTCGCTTGTAATCTTGTAAGTTTTGGTTTACAAATTATTAGTGAAATATAATGGTTTTTTACCTTCGGGGATTTTTTCCTGATTTTTTTTTCCTTTACATGATTCCTAATTTTATGATTTCAAATCACTTAGATGCATAATTTAGGGTTTAACTAAAATTTGGGATTAATTAATTTTGTTTAATTTGAAAACACTTTATTCTGTTGCACTGCATCCTCAAATTAGTATCAAGGATTTTTTAGTCGAGTTCATACCACCGCATTTAAAAATTGGTATCAGAGCTTATTTAAGCAATCACCAATTTTACAAATTGGTATAAAATCCTGTTGCACTAAGTTATTATGTTTGATCCAGATTTTCTTAAGTATGCATTTTTGTGGTATTCATTATTTTAGATGTCAAAATTTGGAAAGGTCTAATTGGAAAGTTCACATGAGTTCTTATTTTAAATCTTCTTTTGAAAATAAATCTGAAAGGTGTCTTTGTTGTGAGGGAATTGGTAATACAATAGTTGAGCGTTCCACTAGTATAAGAAAAAAAAATAATAAACCGACATCTCGTGATTCTTCACTTAGTGATAGTGATTATAAAAAAACAAGTTTTTTATGCTACTAAGCGAGAGCTTCCCACTCCTGTGACTAGTGATGAGAGTGATGAGGAAAAGGAAGAGTTGAGTGAGTGTCAAGTTCCCTATAATAATTTGTACGAGGAATCTGTAAAGATAAAGAAGGCAGACTTGAGATTAGAAGATAAGTTAAAATAACATTTCTTAGATAAGAATAACACCGATACTTTAATTAAGGATCTTAGGACACGTGAGTAGATTCTTAGATAAAAGCTAGGATATGTCAAGGGTGAGAGAGATAGTCCTAGAGGGAAGATGGAGACCATTAAAAAGGATCTTTTTGAGGTTGAGGATTCTAGACGTGTACTTGAGTCGAGGATTGGTGAGCTTGAGAAGAGTTTAGGAGAGTCAAGTAAGGTGAAGTTTGATTTGGAGGATAGGTTAGAAAAGCTAGACAAGATTTTAGTCACTATCCAAATCAACGAGGATATGTGTGGTATATGATTCGATGATAGTGTTTCACCCATTCCCAAAACCGACCCCAAACGAGTGAGAGAACCTCCTAGGGTTTTTAAGAGAGAAGCACCTAGAGTCATTAGGAGAGAGCTAGCTAGGAACATTATGAGAGAGACACCTAGGAATTTTAGGAGAGCTCCACCTAGAAACATTAGGAGAGGTCCGCCTTTAGGTAACTCTCACCTCCCTATTTACACTTGCGCACATTGAGGTAGGCAAGGTCATCTTAAGCGTTTCTATTATAGACATCAAAATACTCCTAGGAAGTTTAATAAAAGAATAAATCTGTTTGGATAAGGAAGTCGGATTTAGAGGCTTTTAGATTGTTTGTTCACGACTCTTGTTTGATTGCACATGATTCCCCCCATATTAGATCTCTCGGTTGATCGTGTCAGATGTTTGTCATACGTTACTTGTGCTTCATGATTTATTTCTGCTAGTGTTACGACATGTATATATTTGTATTTATATTTTCCATTTTTGATATATTTTTCAAAAATCCAAAAAAGATTTTTATTTTTTGAAATTTTTTGGAAACATACAAAAAGATTTTCATTTTTTTTTTTTGAAAAATTTGAAAAAAGTTTAAAAGATTTTATTTTGATAAATTTTTTGAAAAAGGCAAAGATTTTTGTACTTTGTTTACATCATTTATGAATGGACATTTAGGATGACCAATTCACAATTTCATTTCATATCCATGTGACAATTTGATAGTTTTTTGACATGCATCATCGTTTCATTTTTGTGTTTTACAATGTATGGAGTCATTGAGATGTTTTTAGTAGATTACTACCTACATGTTTGACTCGTAATTGCCTTAAATGCACACTTGCACGGATTTGTTTGATTATTGTTCTTGTCTATCACATCATGTTCGGAGTGTTGTCATCTCAATTCAGTCTTTAAAACTAACCATATGCTATAAAACTTGACAATAAAAGCAATGCATGTAAGATATGTTGCCTTTGACAAATTAAATTTCAAAAAATGATGAGTGCACTGGAAAGGTATGCGAGAGGACAATATTAACTCGTCGTGAAAGTCACCATTTGAAAAGAGCCCAAAAAATTAAAACACAATAAAAAGATAAATATGCCAAAGAAGGGCCATTTAGTTTTAGATCATCTGTAGAAATAAATAAAGATTTATTATTTTTTAGGGAGATTGGTTGGAGATAAATCAACGGGTTTGCACGTCTTGGCACCATTATGAAAAAGCATTACATAGTTTTAGACGTTATTGGTGTGAGAATAAGTCTTGACTGTGATGTGTTAATGAATTGAGTCGATGTCATTTATGTTCAACACTTTTAACACCTAAGCACGATTTTGAGTTGATTCATTACGAGTATCTGTATTCACTATGCGAATATGTTATGCTTGATTGCATTGATTTTTCTATCGAGTTTGTTCACACCAATTCATTATGTTTCCATGATTTGGTTATCTTAGTCAAAATTCATGGTGTGTAATTTTTTTTATAAAATTATTTTTGCATTTTTGTTTGAAAAAAATTGCAAAATAAAAAATAGTTTGTGGAATGCTTTTCAGTATCTCTTGATGATCGTAGTTGGTTTTCTTTGTTTATCGTGACAACTCCGTGTTTCTTTTGTGTCTTCATTTTTGTGTCTTCAGACAAATAAAAAGGGAGAGAACGAATTATGGGGGGAGATATAGGATTTTATATATGTTTTGATTTTATGTTTATGTCATTTTAAACTCGATATGTCATGAAGGTATTTTCTTTGTCTCATGTGTGTAGGTACAAAGATTTATGATTATATTTTGCACACCCTGATGACAAAAGCTTAGAGATTTGAAGATTTTGAAATTGAATATTTTGAAGAAAAGTTTTAGACTTGCATTTTTAGTACCTTGTCATTTTTGGGTTCATGGGAGGGTAGGATATCTGTGTAGGTATTTTAATTTGATAATTCAGATGTTTTTATTTTTTACCAGCATAGGCATAGGGGAAGATTTGTAACGACATATTTTATAAGTCCGATTTTACATTAGTGTATGTTGTATACCGCTACAAACAGTCGAAGAAAAAGTTCAAGTTTGAAGATACATGAAGACGGATCCGAATATTAAATGTTCTTTAAGCCTCTGCGAGATTAATTTTTGTAAGGGTTGTATTTTTGTCCCTTAATGATTAATTTAAAAAGTGTTGGGATATCTTTATAAAATATTTCTAAGTATTGAGGTGTTACTTTTAGTCCAAAAGAAATTATTCTAAGTGTTGTGGTGGAGTTTTTATTGAAATAACAAATTTTTTTTACACGCTGGTCATTGGAACGACATGCGTATGCCATTCAAGAGATATGTTTATGTCACGCGAAGTTGTCGTTCGAGCAACAATGAGGTTTTGTTCGAGCGACTTTACCCCTCATTCCAGCGAAGCTCCGCCTTAAGTTTATTTTAAAGCGTTTTAAAAAAGACTTTTTCCCAAAGACGACTTGAGTTTTAAACTGCAATCTGCATAAACATTTTCTATTATCCTTTTAGGGTTTAAAACCTTATTTTTCAAATCATAAAACAACCTAATCTTTTAGTGAATTATTTTTTAACCCAAGATACAATCTTGTTGAAGTTTTCTCTTGTTGAGAGGGTAAATCTGTTACTGATCTTGGTAACTCTTGATGGCGGTGCTGGCTAACTAGGTACCGATTGAGGGAGGTGCTGGGATGATTACGACTGCGGTTATTGTCTCTTCTTGCAGGTGTTCCTCGATGTCTTATGGATTCTCTACGGGAGTCCATTGCTGATTTATGTTGCGACCTTGTGGGTATCTGCGGATATTCATTGCTTAAATAAAAAGGTTTTCGCCCTTTATTTGCTTAAATATTCATTGCGGATATTCATTGCGGATATCGCTTATAATCTTATAAGTTGTGATTTACAAATTATTACTTAAATAAAAAGGTTTTTGCCCTTCGTGGATTTTTTTCTTGAAAATTGGTTTTCTTTACATGCCTCCTAATTTTATGATTTCAAATCACTTAGTTGCATTATTTAGGGTTTAACTAAAATTTGGGATTAATTAATTTGGTTTAATTTGAGAACACTTTATTTCGCTGCACTGCACTCACAAATTAGTATCAAAACTTTTTGAGTCGAGTTCATACCACCGCATTTACAAATTGGTATTAGAGCTTATTTAAACGTTCACCAATTTTACAGACTATATGCCCGGTGGCATGGTAATATGGGCCCAAAAATCATCCTCAAAGATTTAGTCAAGTCCTCCAAAATAATGAATTTTTTTATGAGCGAAGGAGAAATTTTCTCCCATCATACTTGGCACAGAAGCCGCCATGGAAAGTAGAAAGAGATTTGGTGAAGACACACCAACTACACTTACAGATAATTCGCAGTTGAAAATAAGGTTGTAATTTCCCCCACCGTGGTACAGACCAACGAACATATTGGGCATAGTTATCTACAATGATATTCAAATAGTTCTCCATCAACGAGATAACACAAAAGAAAGGGCTAGAAAAGACGTTAGGAACTACTGATAGAGCTTACTCAAGCGGGGCCGCCAGATGCAGCCTATTGGATAACCACATAAAAAACATGATGGGTCTCCCTCTCAAGAAGTGAGACCAAACCTCCTTCCAAGAATCTATACCATTCATATTAATTGACAATATCACCATCGTTGGGATATTGTGTAAGGATATCCAGAGTGCTATTATGGCTACCCGAGCCGTTATTATTAAAATCCATTCCGCGTTCGAATTTCATGATCATTGGGAGTAGACATTCCCTCGATGCACAAACATCCAGGAAGCCAAGGGGGATAGATGGAGAAGCTACGTTAATGACACCTGAGGGAAACGAGACAAATCCGCCATAGCTTTATCAATACTAGGGCCAACACCTAGCATCACATTAAAATTTTGTAGGTGGGACACACTTCATCTGATACAAATCTAAAGATGTGGTCTTCAAGATACTAGAACTGCACCGCTGCTTCCAAGAAATTCCAATCTATGGGGCGACTACATTATAATGGGACATAGCCCAGAAACAAAGCTTCATAGTTTACATTATAGGGGACATGATCTCTAAAACCTCGAGGTAAGATGAAAGAATCTCAGACATTGAAAATTCATTGTAAAAGAAGAAGAAAGTTGAGAAGGAAAGAAGATGGGATTTAATGATGAAAACCATCTCCAAAAGCTTCCTTTTATACTACAAATTCCACAAAGGACAAGCCATTCAGGATGACACCGAGATGTCTTCTCCCAAAGTACCCAAAAGTACACAAGAAGTGTAATAAAAGATAAGTAAGTGATTTGACTTTAACTTTATGCTAATAGGAAGTCAAAGGTTAGGGTGATTGGAAAGTCTCTTATTAGAAAGTCTTTACTTTTCTTTTGTGTACATATCATTTTGAAACTAAAGAGTTCCTTTGAAAAACCAAACTTTGAATTTTCTTTTTTGAAAATTCCCTACTTCTCCCTTTTATAAATAACCTCCAAAATAGAAATTTCTTTCACTTATGAAAAATCAATCCTCAAGTCCCTATTTCATTGATTTCATTTTACCTTATCTTTGCAAATAATGAAAAAAACCTCAGCAACAAATTAAAGTGCATGTAGAATATGCAATTGTGTAAAGATAACACAAAAAATGCATATCATACAGGTAAAAATAAAAAAAGATTAGCTGGGATGAAACTCAAACCCTAGGCAAGAACTCGAGTTATCCTCAAATTTATTCAGTGGCTTTAGGAAGCAACCACATGATTTTCCTACATAATCACACATTAATGCTATCCATTCCCAAATGTCCCATAGACAGGTCATTGAGATGCGGATAGACTACAAAAAGAATGAAATTACCAAAACAAAATCAAGTCAGTAATGAGAAGAAGAAAATAAAAAAAGAAAAAAGTGAAATAGGGTCGTACTTCTCCTTGGAGAGCCTCCTAGAGAAGACGTGCAAACCATCTATCATTGAATGAGGGCGATGTGGCATCGATATCACATACCCACCAGGCACCCAATTGTGATAGGAATGGGTGGAAATATAATGAAATGGAACCTCCTCCACTGCCACCATCTTGACTCCCCCCGTGTTATGGACGAACCCACTGGTACGTTAGTATCCCTCCCTGATTCTGCTACAGCTGGAGGCATGTTCTCCATATGTTAAATGCTAGATGACATCAGCCAAATGGTCTCAAAATCCAGTTAGCCATATCTCGCCATCATGTTAGTGGAATGTGTGTAGGGTTCACCCTCCATCGTCGCCATTTTGACCTCATCAGACATCTCCGTCATATGCCTCATAAACTCCTTAGGAACTGATAGGGGTACCTCCACCTCACCGTCCATAATATATCTCACCATTCTCTCTCCAGGGTACAAGATTACCCAAACTCATGCATCTATGTGCGTACAAACCTCTCCTTTCTGAGATCTTAAAGATAAGAGACATAGGTAGAAGGTCACATGCATCCCAACAAGAGTTAGTAGTCTAACAAGTAGCAAAGTTCGGAAGACACAAAAAATATTTGGATAAAAATCCTAACTTGGTTTCTCATCAAGGAATTTATCACCTCCTTCAGAGACAAATATTAGTTTGAACACCTTTTCGACTTTCGACAAAAATCCCCCGGCTCACTCGCCTTCAGGGATACCAACCTAACATTGTACCATATCACCTCATAAATTCACGTCTGCGAAACGAATACAAAAGTCAAAATAAATATAATGAAAAGATAATAAGAAATAAGGGGACACTAAATCTAAAGATTACATCGAAGAGATACATGGGTCTTGTAAAAGTCTATTGGTAGCACCGAATAAAGGCAACCAAGGAAGCATAGACGGATGCCAACATGAAGCTCCTCTAATCATATAATGGCCCCTGAATGATTTTATAAACGAAATTAACCAAAAATGAAGGATGTCGCCTCTTATCTCAACCACAAATCGGCCCAACATAAGAAAAATAAATAAAGGGTTGCCTACCTCAATGTACATAATGCACACAATAACATTCATAAATCGTCCCACTACTTCTCACCCAATGCAAACAATACCACCTTGGAGCATCGTGTTTCATCCAAAGCCCTATCAATGGAAAAATGCATTAGAATCCACTATTAATCGAACAACTATCGGAAGGCAGTCCTAGCCCTCCTTCATTTCGATCGCCACCAGTATCGGATGCTTGAAGAATCTATGTTAAACTGAGTAGAAATTAGGAAAACCCTTCAGCGTTCCAATTATAAAAAGAAAAGAAAAAAGAGAGAGAGAGAAATGGAAACCAAAGGCCAAACACTTACATAGTCGTTAAGGTTCTTCACCATCAAAGAATGGTGATGCATCGACTCCCTCAGAATAAAACCCTTTAATCCACCACCGTCTAGAAGTTTTCATTCAAATTGACATTACCCAAGGCCAAACGATGATGGCCCATTATTCCAAACTCGCCTAGTCAATATTGGTTGTTCAGTTGTTATTTTTGTCAAAATCACCCTCTAAAAGTTCTTGTTAAGAAAATAGGCTCAGAATAGACATTTAGAGAGACATGAGAAATGGTTCAATTACTTAAAGGTGTGAAAATGAAGATGGTTGCCCCCTCTTTTAATAGGCTAATGGGTTTACCGAATGACAATCCCCTACACCTACCTATTCACATTGACCTTTTCCCTCACTTGAAACCCCAGGAATCTGTTCCCTATTGATAGGCACCTCCCCAACCAAGCGTATCAGAAGCCACCTCTAAAATTTGACATAAAAATTTTAAACAAAATCCAAAAATTGGTTGGAAAAATCACAAAAATGCCTTAAAAATCTGCACAAAGACAAAAATGTCACCACTAGGAGAGAAATCAATTTTGTAGCACCAAAAAATTTATAAAGTTCTCGTTAATACTAGAAGTATTATAAGAAAATGAATCAATAATTACTCACATCACCAGCATACTCCATATTGGAACCAAAATCCAAAGCGCTCGCAATACCTAACACCCTCCCAAATAGAATCACAGTTAGAAAGCACTCCATATAAACAAATATTTAGGTTTTTAGAATTGATCCCAACCATATGAATCAGTCACTTCAATCCTTAAGTTTATAGAATTGAACTTAACTCTCTAAATCAATCATATAAACTCCTTAGTTCCGTAAAAGTGACCTAGGTACGTAGAATAGTTCTTGGACCTTTGAATTAATCATTTCAACTCCCTAGGTCTACAGAAATGAGCTTAAGCCTCTAATATATTATTTCCAAATCCTTTGCTACGTAAAATTAATCTTGAACCTCTAAATCGATCATTTTAATCCTTAAGTTCACAAAATCGACCTCGACCCTTTGAATTGGCCATCATAATTTCTTGGTCCGTAGAATTGACCTCAACCATCTAAATCAGTCAGTTTAGTTCCTTATGTCTGAAAAATAGACCTTGACTCATTGAATTGGTCATTCTGATCCTTATGTCCACGGGATCGACCTCAATCCCTAAATCAGTCATTTCACTCCCTAAGTCTGCAGAATAAACCTCGACCCTCTAAATTTTCCATTTTAACCCTTTAGGTCCGTAGAACTGACCTAGTTTTATAAAATTATCCTCGATCCTCTGAATTAGGCATCTCAACTCCTAGAATTCACTAAATTAACCTCTAGCCCCTAAATCAATCATGTCAATCCTTAGGTCCACATAATCAACCTCAACCCTATGGATCGATATTTTTAAATCCATAAGTCGATATAATCAATGTCAACCCTCTGAATTAGTCATTTTAAATCTTTAGGCCTGCAAAATCCCTCTTGACCCTTCGAATCAGTCATTATCACTCCTCAAGTCTACAGAATCGAACTCAACATCTAAATCAACCATTTCACTCCCTAGGTCCACATAATCGACCTCGACCCTTTAACTTAGTCATTTCAATTCTTAGGTCTGCAGAATCAACCTCAATCCATAGAATTGGTCGTTTGAAATATTAAAGGCCATAGAATTAACATTGAACCCCTGAATTTGTTGTCTTAACTCTCTAGGTCTACAGAATTGACCTCGACCCCTGATTCCCTCATCCTTATATCTTAGGTATGCAAAATCAACCTCAAACCTTTAAACCAACCATCTCTTACCTCCCAGTGGGTTCCCAAATCATCGAACATCGATGAGGTGTCTATCTTTTTACGATCTTTGCTTTTTTTAAGCTCGCCCTTTGAGGGTCTCTATAGACACCACATCATAATTCCCCTCGTAAGTACCTCCTTAGGTCCTTAACACTTCCCCTCTCACCATGAAACCCAAGTCTCACTCCGAGAGTTGATTTAGAGGCCACTGGGTTCTTTCGAACCTCGTATGACAACGGTCATACCTTTATTGAGCAAAGCTCAACGAAAACACATAGGGTACTGAATTTATTTTTCAATGGTCCATATAATTGTGCGTATCGACCCCAAAGTTTGCCCAAACGTGACTTTCCAATTCGAGAACTGATTTAGAGGACACTGTGATTTTCAAGCCCCGTTTGACCTTGTTAACTCTCCAATAATACTGAAGCTCAATGAAATATCGTAGGGCTTTAAATATATTTGCTAACGGTCCATACTATATGAAAATTGACCTAACAATTCATACAAACATGCATTTTCCTCATAAAGACCATCGGACACTTTAGGGTCGCAATTCACCTCAAAAAAAATTCCAAACCTAATAAAGTCCAATGAAATCTTTTAGGTCTCCATATCCCCTTTTGAACAGTTCATACTAAGCGTAAATTTATAATGTACACTGACGAGCCTTTTTACTTCAAGAACGCCACATTTAGATACCATTGGGTGCTTTCGAGTTGTGTTTGACCTTGGTCAACTCTCGAACCAGGGAGTGGCTCAACGGATGTGACACCCTGCCTAATTAATTACCGGGTGATCAGTCCTTAATTAATTAATCTCAGAATATCAAGTTGGTTCAGATAATGCATCTCTGTCGAAATCTCAATTTTTAATTTAATAAAGATAACCACCTAGTATTTAAAAAAGGATTTCTAAATTTTATCTTGGTGTGAACCAATCAAAAGAATACCAACAATTACCATGCATCACAGTAGTACAAGTAAAGTCTGACTGAAGTAAATAAATGGTTGAAGTAAACATCTCCAAATACAATCCCATACAATAAATTAGATGGAAGAAACCAAATCTGAAAGAGAGTTTAAAACGACTAAATCTCAGAAATAAAGCATGAATAAGGACGACATGTCCAAGCAAGATGAATAACTGAAAAGGAGGAATGAACCGAATTGTCTAATGGCAATGATCCTGCAGCTTCCACAGCAGCTACAGCACGACAACTTAAGAGTCTCCTAAGGTTGGTGTCCCTATGGTTGGGCACCTAAAATAATGAAGCAATAGAAAGATAGACAGAAAAATGGGTCAGAGCCCGAGTTGAAAGCAGTTTAAAATAGCAAGTGCTTAAATTGATTCAATTAGCACAATTATTAATCAAGTTAACTTAGCGTACTCACTTGAGATACTCACCTCTCAATCTAGTGTGCACGTCTAACGAGCCTAACTACCCGTACTAGTCATGATACCCTGACTGAATACTAAGTGTGTAATATGAAGGTTGAAAGTCCCTCTAAATAACGTAAACACCGACGTACTTATGATTTCAATATAGCATTAGGATTTCTTTAGGTTATTCTCATATTCTTCTTAAATGCCCGACTAATAATACCATAAGTGCGCAAATAACTATATTGACAACAAAAAAAGCAACAAACATGATTTCCGGTATACACATCTTATTCGCCTTATGTATACATATCAAATTATATAAGTATAGCAATATTACACCCTTGGTTAAGAATCCATTAGTACTACGCATACTCGGCTATCTAGTCCATTTGCAAAGATCACGCATAGAGGACAACAGGTTCAATCTCTCGAGAACCAATAGAAACATAAACACATATTGGAGGCGAACATAGTCCCACGTCGATGGGCTACGCACAAACCTACGCACCCATACGACCGTCATCACTATCATTCTCACGGATAGTCTGTACCTAGGCTCCATGCTCTAGTGGTACGACTCTAAACCCCCCGAAGGCACACAGGATCCAGTCGTGCACAACGCGTTAACCTCCGTTCGATAGCCAGTAGCTAGGTATGTCATACACATAATACTTTTAACAATAAGCATCCACCCACAGTCTAGTATTTTCAGTACGTATATTATATATCTTATTATAACCTATATCTTATTCGTTTATACTCTCCCTTATATTTTCGCACCACCTTAATTCCATGGATTTTCATACCATCCGAGGTTCGACATATTTTCCGCTCACTATTAATTATTAATATAAGACACTCAGCGATCATACTGGTTTAACTCTCATTTGAATAAGCTCTCGGGAAGTTCGAAACAAGATTTGGGCTTAAAAAGCCCATTATGGAATCTCGTTAGAACACCCAGAAATCTCGTTCGAATGAGGTCGCTCGAACGAAGGGCTTCGAATGAACCATCAATCTCGTTAGACGTCTTGTTCGAACGAGGTCGTTCGAATGACCTGGGCAGGACTTCTAACAAAAATTCTGAAGTCACCCAGTTCATCTCCAAAGTCCGTTTTTCCAAATTTTCTCTTCTAAAATATCAACTTAAATCCATTCCAACTCAATTGCAATGTTACCAAACTATCCTACGTCACCCTAGAACACTTTTTAACATAGTTTTGGGGTCAAATCCTCTTAATCATCATGTAATTACTATAAATTCCTAATTTTTACCACAAACCCTATTAACATGAATCCAGAATTAATTTGTTCATAAAAACTCCATTTTAATTCGTGATTTACATTTAGTTTTTCAACTTTCACAATTCTACTAAGGGGAAAATCCTCTACATGCAAACCCCGATCAGATTTTCTAAATATTCTACACGATTTCATCATAGGAAAAACCAAATTGGTATTTGTTGTTATAAAACCTCGATATATTTTAACAAGAGTAATAATTGCTAAGAGAAGAGAAAGATAATCACTTGCCTTAAGAATAAACTTTCGATTTGCGGGTTGAAATTGGTATAGGAACGATCCTCTTGACACGATCTACGCGTTGATGTACTTTTTGTTGTGAAAGGTTGAGTTCTTGGCTAAGTCTCCAATGGTGTCTCCTTCTTCTTCCTTGGTTCTCTCTCTCTTTCCCTCTCTTCTCACGTAGGTTGAAACTGACAGCCACTAACCCTTAATGCCTTTTTAATTAACCCAATTTTCGTCCATTTAATTACTTTAAAATTCATAAATACCAAAATACCTGTCCGGGGTGCCGTTTTGGGTTAAAAAGTCCCAGACTCCAAATAACATACCCGAATAGTGTTTTCTGACTATTTCGACCCTTCCGGACACTCTGACGCACTCAAAACAGTCGTCCGAGTTATAAACAAATAAATTATCTTTTAACCTCCCGAATATGTACAATTAATGCAACTCATACGCGTCCCAAATATTTATAACATAACTTCCGTGTATCTCATTCCCGGCCATACTATTATTTCAATAATTACTAACTCTCATCCCGTTAGTGAATATTATCATAAAATCGGATTAATTTAAATTTAAATTTTCTCCCCTTTAATTTAATTAATTCCAATATTCCATAAAAATAGTTATGCTTAAAAATACGGAGTATTACATACTTCCCCCCTAATAACAGAATTTTGTTCCGAAATTCGGAAAAGAATATATATACCTGAAAAGAATAACTCTGGATAATGTTCACGTATGTCATCCTCGTGCTCCCAAGTTGATTCCTTAACATTATGGTGCCGTCATTGAACACGTACTAGTGGTACTACTTTCGACCTCAACTTTCTTTCACTACGATCCAGGATAACAGCCGGTCCTTCCTCGTATGTGCTATCAGGCTGTAAGTCTATTTCCTCCAACGCAATATGAGTATGGGATAAATCATCTCGAAGAAATCTCCTCAGTGAGGAGATATGAAACACGTCATGGACTCTATGAAAGTGCTCTGGTAGTCCAAGTCTATACGCAACTGGCCCAATTCTCTCGATGATGGGAAATGGCCCTACATACCTAGGCACTAACTTTCCCTTATTCCCAAAGCGCATAACTCCCTTCATAGGAGACACCCGAAGTAATACCTGATCCCCAATGTTGAACTCCCGAAAATAACGTTTTGCATCAGCATAACTCTTCTGCCGATCCTGAGCAACTCGAATACGGCTCCGTATTAGCTCTATCTTTGCTGTAGTATTCTAAATTATCTCCGAACCCATTAACTTGTTGTCCCCCACCTCAAGCCAACATGTTGGGGAGAGACAAGGTCTGCCGTATAGGGCTTTGAAAGGATCCATACCGATAGTAAACTGGTAGGAGTTATTATAGGCAAACTCCATTTGTGGAAGGTATTGTTCCCAACTTCCGCTAAAATCAATGATGCACATCCGTATCATGTCCTCCAATATCTGATTCGTCCGCTCTGTCTGACCATCCGTCTGCAAGTGATAGGTTGTGCTCAGTCATAACTCAGTACCCAATGCTTCCTGAAAGCACTCCCAAAATCAAGAAACGAACACCTTGTCTTTGCCAGACACGATATTGAGAGGCACTCCATAGAGTATAACTATATCTGCTATGAATAGCTGGGCATATTGTCCCGCGGTGTAGTCTGTCTTGACTGGTGAAAAGTGGGCTACTTTGGTCAATCGATCCACTATCACCCATATCGAATCGTGACCCCTCTGCGATGTAGGTAATCCCATGATGAAATCCATGGAAATGCTCTCCCATTTCCACATAGGAACCTCTAATGGCTGTAGAAGTCCTGTCGGTCTCTGGTGGTCCACATTTACCAGTTGACAAGTGGCACATTTTGAGACGAACTCAGCAATATCCTTCTTCATTCCACTCCACGATTACTGTCTACGCATGTCCTGGTACATCTTATTCCCGATGGGGTGCACTACAAATTGGGAACCGTGGGACTCTGTCATCACCTTATGTTGCAGATCTTCACCCTCGGGAACAACCAATCTCCCATTAAAATGTAGGCCCCCGTCTGAACCCACAGTGTAAGACTCAGCCCCCTTAGCAAGCAACTTCATTATCTGGCTTTGGCAGAACAGATCATCTGCCTGAGCCTGTACTACTCCTATAATAATCTGGGGCGTGACCGTTATTATAGACATAAACGATCGAGCCACTGCATCCTGGTTCCCTAAATCCTTCCATTTTTCTTTCCACACCTCGGCCACCTCACCAACTGGCCTACGGCTCAACGCGTCTACCACCACGTTAGCCTTCCCTAGGTGGTATTGGATATCAAATTGATAATCCTTCACGAACTCAAGCCATCGATGTTGACGCATATTTAACTCTTTTTATGTGAAGAGGTACTGTAGTGATTTGTGGTCCGTGAATAAGCGAAATTTCTCCCCTAGGAGGTAGTGTCTCCAAATTCGAAGTGCGAACATGACTGCTGCTAACTCCAAGTCGTGGGTGGGGTAATTCCTCTCGTGGGGCTTAAGCTTACGGGAATCATAAGCTATATCCTGATCTTCCTCCTGAAGTACACCTCCAAGTCCTAATAAGGACGCATCAGTGTAGACTAAATATTCCACTCCCGGCCTGAGTAATGCTAACACTGGTGCTGAGGTTAACTTATCTTTTAACTCATCGAAGGCTAACTGACAGGCGTCACTCCAGATGAATGGCACCCCTTTGCGAGTCAAGTGCGTCAATGGACCCGCTATCTTTGAAAACACTCGAATGAACCTCCTGTAGTATCCGGCTAAACCCAAGAAATTACGTATCTCGATCGGTGTCGTGGGTTGTCCCCACTCCTTCAGCGCTGACACCTTCCTCGGATCCACTGATATCCCTCTATCGGAGATGATATATCCCAAGAACTGTACTTCCTTCAGCCAAAATCCACATTTATTGTATTTTGCATACAATTGATGTTGGCACAGTGTCTGCAAAACTTGCCTCAAGTGCTCGACATGGTCCTCCTCGGTCTATGAGTAAACCAGAATGTCATCTATGAATACGATGACGAATTGGTCCAGGAATTCACTGAACACTCTGTTCATCAGGTCCATGAACACGGCTGGGGTGTTGGTTAGCCCGAAGGGCATAACCCTGAATTCATAGGAACCATATCTCGTCAGGAAAGCAGTCTTCGACACATCCTATTCCCTGATACGTAGCTGATGGTACCCCGATCTCAAATCAATCTTTGCGAAGAAAGCCGCTCCTCTCAAGTGGTCAAATAAGTCATCGATTCGAGGTAACAGATATTTATTTCGTATCGTGACTTTATTCAACTCCCAGTAATTAACACATAACCGTAACGATCCATCCATCTTCTTAACAAACAACATGGGAGCACCCCATGGCGAAGTACTCCGACGGATAAACCCCTGCCCCAATAACTGCTCAATCTGGTCACGAAACTCCCTCATCTCTGCTGGAGCCATACGGTACGGTGCAGGAGCTATCGGTCAAGTATCTGGCGCTAAATCAATGACGAAGTCTATCTCTCTACTCGGTGGTAACCCCGGAATCTCCCGAAACACATCGGAGAACTCTCAAACTACAGGAATCGAATCAAACGGTACGATAACCTCCATAGAGGTATCCTCCTCTATGTAGTATAAATGAGTGGACGATCCTCCCTCAGAGAGAGGCATCGCCACCAGAAACATCTCCTGCCCGGGTATGGCAAAAACTATACTCTTACTATAACAGTCAATCATGGCCCTATACTTGACAAGACAATCCATACCCACAATCGCATCGTACTTGAACATATCTAATACGAGCATGTCAATTGGTAAAATAAACCTCCCAATCTCTATACTTACCCCTCGACATATAAAAGAAATAATGGAACCCCTACTCAACGGCGAATCTACACAAGTGGTCGTACCCTCTGCTGTATCAAACAATCCCGTAGTATGCACAAATCTCGTGGCAATAAAGAAGTGTGTGGCTCCTATGTCAAATAAAATGCGTCCCAAAGTCCACTGGATAGAAAACATACCCTCAATCGCTGGTGGGTCCTGCAGGACTGCAGCCTGGTGCAGATTGTAAACTCATCCGTACTGAAGCTACACTTGCTGAACTGGGGCGGCTAGAATGGGTGGCAGTGCTGGGAGGGTTGTGGGAAATAACGGTCTTTGGGGTTCCTGACGGACACCCTGCTGCTGCTGCTGCTGCTGGACCCTACCCTTCTGAGGGCAGTCCTAGCATTTGTGTCCAGTGTTTCCACACGTGAAACATCTCCCTGGGAAAGGCCCTCCCCTCTGTCCCTGCTGCTGTCCCCGGCCCTGATGGCCTTTACCACACCTCCCTTGGCCATTTTGGCCCTGCTGAAATTACTGATGGCCCTGCTGGCCCTGAACTGTTTGTGCCCCACCGGCACTATTTCCTCTTGCCCTACCCTGCTGGCTGGCCTCTCCCACCTTTTTAAACTCGAATAAGTGGAAGCGGTGGTCCTGGTAGTGGAGTAGTACTACGTTAACCACATCTGAATAGGTGGCCAGGGATAGATTGCCTATTAAATGTTGTCGGATCCTCCATGTCAACCCATCCATGAAGTGCTGAATCTTCTTCTCTTCGGTCGAAATCTCACTCAGCACAATGTTAAGAAGTTTAGTAAACTCTGCCTCTTATTCTGCTACGGTCCTTCCCTCCCGCTTCAGATTTGCTAACTTTCGACTCATCTCTGTCTGAACAGTCGAAGGAAAATACTTGCGATCGAACCGCACCCAAAAGTCTCGAATACTGAGTGTGTCTCTCTCCTCAGTGGCGGTGATGGACTCCCACCATTGCAGTGTTGCCCCCACTCGTTTGAATGTGGTAAAAATCTAACTCTGTACTTCCATGCACTCGTGCATCCTCAAATGCCTTTGGATGTTCTTTTTCCATTGGCTTGCTACGACAACATCGGAGCTTCCTGAAAACTCTGAAGGATACGCCTTCTGAAAAGAATCCTTAACACGTTCCCAAGCAAATGGGAAAACTTGGGCTAAATTAGAGACACCACCGGTGTCTGAGGTGGTGCCTGTTGCACTACGGCCAAAGCAGCATTGACCGCCTGAGCTACAATGGCTGCCACTTCAGCAGCATTCATCATACCCTGAGCGGGTGCAGGCTGAGCCTCTGGCTGGGCTTCCCTGGGAACTCTCTGTTCACATTTAGGAGGCATCTGAAAAGAGAGAAAAGTTTCATAAGTCTACAGCTATATTCGCAATTTAACAGAAGAACGTAAAACGTAATAAGAGTACAACAATCCTAAAATATAGGGCTCTATATCAAAGGACGCTACGCGAAAACATAATAAGCCATACAGATCCTAAGGACACTAAAACGTGATGCTCTGATACCACCTGTGACACCCCGCCTAATTAATTATCGGGTGATCAGTCCTTAATTAATTAATCTCAGAATATCAAGTTGGTTCAGATAATGAATCACTGTCGAAATCTCAATTTTTAATTTAATAAAGATAACCACCTAGTATTTAAAAAGGGATGTCTAAATTTTATCTTGTTGTTAACCAATCAAAAGAATACCAACAATTACCATGCATCACAGTAGTATAAGTAAAGTCTGACTAAAGTAAATAAATGGTTGGAGTAAACATCTCCAAATACAATCCCATACAATAAATCAGATGGAAGAAACCAAATACGAAAGAGAGCTTAAAACGACTAAATCTCATAAAGTAAGCATGAATAAGGACGACATGTCCAAGCAAGATGAATAACTGAAAATGAGGAATAAACTGAATCGTCTACTGGAAATGATCCTGCAGCTTCCACAGCAGCTACAGCACGACAACTTAAGAGTCTCCTAAGGTTGGTGTCCCTGTGGGTGGGCACCTAAAATAATGAAGTAATAGAAAGATAGCCAGAAAAACGAGTCAGAGCCCAAGGTGAAAGCATTTTAAAATAGCAAGTGCTTAAATTGATTCAATTAGCACAATTATTAATCAAGTTAACTTAGCGTACTCACTTGAGATACTCACGTCTCAATCTAGTGTGCACATCTAAAGAGCCTAACTACCCGTACTAGTCATGATACCCTGACTGAATACTAAGTGTGTAATATGAAGGTTGAAAGTCCCTCTAAATAACGTAAAAACCGACATACTTATGATTTCAATATAGCATTAGGATTTCTTTAGGTTATTCTCATATTATTCTTAAATGCCCAACTAATAATACCATAAGTGCGCAAATAACTATATTAACAACAGCAAAAAGCAACAAACATGATTTTAGGTATACACATCTTATTCGCCTTATGTATACATATCAAATTATATAAGTATAGCAATATTACACCCTTGGTTAAGAACCCATTAGTACTATGCATACTCGACTATCTAGTCCATTTGCAAAGCTCACGCATAGAGGACAGCAGGTTCAATCTCTCAAGAACCAATAGAAACATAAACACATATTGGAGGTGAACATAGTCCCAAGACGATGGGCTACGCACATACCTACGCACCCATATGACCGTCATCACTATCATTCTCACAGATAGTCCGTACCTAGGTTCCATGCTTTAGTGGTACGACTCTAAACCCCTCAAAGGCACATAGGATTAGGTCGTCCACAACGCGTTAACATCCGTTCGATAGCCAGTAGCTAGGTATGTCATACACATAATACTTTTAACAATAAGCATGCACACAACTTATATAAAATTCATTAGCTTTCCCACAGTCTAGTATTTTCAGTACGTATATTATATCTCTTATTATAACCTGTACCTTATTCGTTTATACTCTCCCTTATATTTTCTCACCACCTTAATTCCATGTATTTTTATACCTTCTGAGGTTCGACATATTTTTCGCTCACTATTAATTATTAATATAAGACACTCAACAATCATACTGGTTTAACTCTCACTTGAATAAGCTCACGGGAAGTCCGAAACAAGATTTGGGCTTAAAAAGCCCATTCTGGAATCTCGTTAGAAGACCCAAAAATCTCGTTCGAACGAGGGTCATTCGAACGAAGGGCTTCGAACGAACCACAAATCTCGTTAGAAGGGCTACTGGAATCTCGTTAGAAGTCTTATTCGAACAAGGTCGTTCGAACGACCTGGGCAGGACTTCTAATGAAAATTCCGAATTCACCCAGTTCATCTCCAAAGTCCGTTTTTACAAATCTTCTCTTCTCAAATATCAACTTAAATCCATTCCAACTCAATTGCAAGGTTACCAAACTATCCTACGTCACCCTAGAACACTTTTTAACATAGTTTTGGGGTAAAATCATCTTAATCATCATGTAATTACTATAAATTCCCAATTTTTACAACACACCCTATTAACATGAACCCAGTATTTATTTATTCATAAAAACTCCATTTTAATTTGTGATTTACATTTAGTTCGTCAAATTTCACAATTCTACTAAGGGGAAAATCTTCTACATGCAAACCCCCATCAGATTTTCTAAATATTCTACACGATTTCATAATAGGAAAACCCAAATTGGTATGTATTGTTATAAAACCTCGATATATGTTAACACTAGTAATAATTGCTAAGAGAAGAGCAAGATAATCACTTGCCTTAAGAATGAACTTTTGATTTGCGGGTTGAAATTGGTATAGGAACGAGCCTCCTGACCCGATGGCAATTCGGGTTAGTCATGTCATTTTCGGGTCGCATTGATTTTTATTTGAGTTTAAGTTTTGGGTACTCTTAAATCAATACAAGCTAATCGTGTCATGTTCGGGTCAATTTTTGTGTTATTACTGTAAACGGGTTATCGTGTCAAAAATTGCCAGCCCTAGATTTACGCGTTGATGTACTTTTTATTGTGAAAGGTTGAGTTCTTGGCTAAGTCTCCAATGGAGTCTCCTTCTTCTTCCTTGGTTCTCTCTCTCTTTCCCTCTCTTCTCACGTACGTTGAAACTGACAGCCACTAACCCTTAATGCCTTTTTAATTAACCCATTTTTCGTCCATTTAATTGCTTTAAAATTCATAAAGACCAAAATACCCGTCTGGGGTACCGTTTTGGGTTAAAAAGTCCCAGACTCCAAATAACATACCCGAATAGTGTTTTCTGACTATTTTGACCCTTCCGAACACTCTGACGCACTCAAAACAATCGTCCGAGTTATAAAAAAAAATTATCTTTTAACCTCATGAATATATACAATTAATGCGACTCATACGCATTCCAAATATTTATAACATAACTGCCGTGTATCTCATTCCCGGCCATACTATTATTTCAATAATTACTAACTCTAATCCCGTTAGTGATTATTATCATAAAATCGGATTAATTCCCATATTCCATAAAAAGAGTTATGCGTAACAATACGGGGTATTATAATGGATTCTTGATTTTACTCCCATTGTTCAAAAGACTCCCATCATGGACCTCTTATAAACACCCTAGACCCCATGCCTATTAATAGGGTGTACTTTCCTTAGCCAGCAAGGCAATGGCTTTTTCGTTAGGTAGGAAAGGATCCAAGCCGATCAGAACTCCCCTGAAACCCAAAGTTTTATTATTTAAGGAGACCATGACTTCATTCTTGAGGTCCCCTCATTAAAATAAGATCATTCCCCTCATAATTAATTCTCCGAAATTCTATTTTTGCATATATTCTTTACATTTCCTTGCATCATTATCTTCCACTTTCCACCTTACGTTATATCCTTACATCACCACCATCTAACCCTACTAAATTCAGCCTCCTACCATTACAAACCAGGACTGAAGTTCTCTTAAAGGTATATCCTTATTCATTTACAACTCATTCGATTACTATTTGTGTTTGTTCCATTTCTTCTATAGCTTTGTTTCATTCTCCCACATTCAAAAACTAATCTCATTTTTACTATTTAGTACACATACGGTTATTTTCATAAAATATAAAAAAATCTAAAAAGAGGGTATTCTTATAAACCCTAAATTGGAATTTCCTTTTTTTCACACTTTCCATACATGTGCACAATTGCTAAAAAGCAAATTAAAGTAAGTTCAAAATTAGGATTTATACGTTAAACCCCACCGTCATGTGTTATCGAACTACGTGGACTTTATTTCACTTTGGGATACATAGTCATCCTGAGACAATCTTAAGATTTAAGTCCTATTTACTCCTTTTTATTCTTCCTTTTATTAGTATTTGCGAGTCCACTAACTCCTATATATTTATGTTCCACTCGGCATATACTTTCATTTTTGCATAGGGACTCACACTATAAATATTATTATTTTTATATTTCATTTATGCATTATGTATGATGATTCCTCTCTTTTTTCCCATGACATGATTCTGATGATTTCCTTCTCTTGTTATTCACACTGCACACATGTACACACGTATCACGTTTTGGACGAAATGAGAATATTATCATGGCCCATGAAAGACCTAAAGGGCAGGACGAGATTCTAACACCTTCCAATTCTTCAACTTAGTCCCTAGACCCTTCATTCATTTGTTTTGTATGCATTATTATATCTTTGATGTTGTTCTCTCAGGACGGATACACTTCTTTTCCCTGTTTTGAGAAAAATAGGTTGGCGGCTATATTTCTTTGTGTTTATCCCCTTTTGGTGACCACTAATTTATATTCGAGACAACCCTTAAAATATTCACGCGACTAGAAAAAAATGGGATTCCCATATCCTCAAATCACCCGCACGTGCGGGAGAGATGGATTTCTCCAATTTTCCCTCATGTACTAATTTTGATACTGGACCACGTTAGAGGAAATCCTACTTAGAAGGACACATTCTCGTTGTTGAACTTCATAATGCTTTATATGTTTACAAGTTGCATAAGATTTCCACTGACATAACTTTGGTGCAGTCTCGGTATAGTATATAATTAAAAATGACAGCGAAACCTAGTGTCGACATTTGTGACTTCCTCACATCGTCACATTTATATTTTTAATGAACCTTATTAATTAACCAATTAAATTAACCACATATAACCTTTTTACTTCCCACTATTCTTTACCCTCCCAATACTTAAATTTTTGTTCCCTTCAAATTCCCTTGACCCGGATGTCTAATTCCCACTATCCTCTTTAACTTCCAGCGCTCATTAACCGGGTAATCTACAAATATCTCTCCAGATTCTTTCCTCTCTTAATCAGTCTTAATGGGAAGAATAATGAAAAAAAATATAGGGGCTAAATGCGAAACGAGTTTGTAGAGGAAGGGTTTGTAGCGTGGGGGGTTGAGTATTTCATCAACCAAAACTTTTGCAGGTTATATGATGCAATATGGATAAGTATTGATGAAGGTGGCAATAGTTGTTTTATCTTCACTTGGATTTCTTACTATTCTATGTTCAACACTCCTCAACTTCTCGTTACTGATAATCTACACCCACAATAGATCTATTCATAAAACATATGAATTGTTTATGAGGAAAAATTAACTGTAAGTGAAAATTGTGAATTTATTGCAATTTATTATTTTTAGTTTTTTGCATGTGAATAAACATTTGTAGAGATTATCACTGCTTTGTGACCATTTTTCCACTGGTGAAATTTTTTTATGTCTTAAATTAATTTTTATTGCTGGTAAAAATATTATGTCTTAATTTTCGCTGTCTTAAATTTTCTTTGTCTATAGAGAATAGTTTGAATAAAAAAGACAATTATGTGGATCTTTTTTAGCATGATTAGATGGAGAGTAATGAGAATGATTGAGATCATGTGGTGGAGTTTGAATCAATCAAAAATGATTCAGTGGAGAGTGAGATTATGGGTGTATGTAAGAATTTCTTTCATTTTTCTTCACTCTTATATACCATTTTTTAAGTAAATGATATAATAAATATCATCGCTAAGGGAGCAAACGTGTATACAGGAAGCATACAAAGTAACCAACACCAAGTAGGAACAAAAACAACCGAATCCCAACAGAAAAAAGACCATACTACAAAACAGAGTGGAGTTCCTTGACGAATTGAAGAAAATCCTGCATCATGACGACAATCCTCTCCTTATACGAACTAATAAGAGTTCTCATGAACAGATAACAAAATCTCGAAGGCGCAGTCTCGATGCCATCAAATAATCTCGCATTCCTTTCCTTCCAAATCGTCCAGAAAATACCGTGGGGAACCGTACGCCACATACACCTGTCACCTTGCCACCCTATAACAACCCAAGACTTTCGGAACAGTAATTATTTTTATTTTGGGAGAAATAAATAATATTTTATTGGAGAATAATTAAGTTGGCAATTAAAGTCAAAATTTGGAGTCGTTAGAAAGTGTGTCGAATGGAAATTCTGAGGGTACCATTGTGTCCGGAAGGGTCGAGAAAGTCGAAATGACTGTACTTGGGGTCTATTTAGGTTCCGAAATAATTTAGGACCGTTTGACTTGAATTAAAGTTATCGGGTCATTTAAAGTGTGTATTATCATTTAAAGATGTGTACCTTGGGAAATTAGGCTTAAAAGCCACGTGAGAATCATTCTCACTTAAGAGAGAAAGAGGAAAAGAAAGAAAGAAAGAGACAAGAAGAAGGAAGAAGAAAAGGAAGGAGAAAAAGAGGGAGAAAGAGGATTTCCGGGCCAATACGTCATCTCAAGGCGGATTCAGACCCTACGAACCCGAGGCAAGTGATTAAACTTGCTAAATAATTGTTGTGTACCATTTATTGCATGATTTGTGGATTGATTTTTGGGTTTTAGGTTTAGTTTATCAAAACCTAACTTTTGGGTATAATCTTAGATTTAGTATGTAGATCTTAGATTTGATGATAGAAATTTGTTTATATGTATTCTAGAATGAATATCAATGTTATATATGTGATTGGGTTGAAGATAAATGGAGAGAAAACCACTTAAATTGAATTTGGGGTATTTTGGCTTACAAAAAGTAGCCATTTTAGAGGCCCCAGGTAGGCCGAATCGATTCAGCCCCCTAACCGAATCGATTCGGAATTATGCAGGTGCCCAGGTCTGAGTGACCGAATCGATTCGGACTCCAGCCGAATCGATTCGGCCTGGGACAGAATCCCAGATCTGATGACCCGAATCGATTCACCTTCCTGGTGGAATCGATTCGCTGGGCCGAATCGATTCGAATTTGGCCCGAATCGATTCGGAAACAGGGCTTTTTCATGGGATGTTTTCTAAAATGAATTTTATCCCGTTTTTTTCGAGGTTATCGATTGGGGATCTCTATAGGAGATATTTGGAGTATGTTTTGGAGACTTTTAGAGAGTTTCCCTTATAAGAAATTTTGGAGTAATAATTACTAAATTGAGGAATACCGATTAGGAATTTTGGTGTTTTTTCTAAGTGGGGAAGCCCACTTTTATTGGAGATTCTATTTGGAGAGGATAATTAAATTCTTATGAAAGAATGAGAATAATTTAGGGATACCGGATTCTTAGGATCCAATCCCAAATGGGATAACTTTAAAGGTTCATAAAATCAATTGAACCCTATTATGAATGGAGGTTTATAAATGCTATTTGATGTGCATATGGATATAAAAATATCCTTATTGATGATTGATTTGGGAGATATCTCACATATTGAGAAATGCTAATTGAGGTGCAATAGGATATAGAATATCCTTCAATTCATACTAGAAGCGACATGAGAGCTTCAAGCGAGAATTAGTATAGCTTATACTAAGTGGGGTAAATGTGTGAGTATTGACGGTTAGTGTATCAAAAGAGAGGGATATACTAAACAATGATGTTAATCAAATTGCGCCTAAGAGCGTATAATGAACATGAATATGATGTTTCAGGTATACTTTATATAATGGTATATCTTTATTATGTGGGATGTATGTATACCTTATATGATGGTGTATATACATGTTAAGCATACCCCCTCCTTGCTATCATTGGGAAGTTTCGCGCGTAGAGGGTGAGCATCTTGACTAGAAAAGCAGGATGTGGATATTCCCCAGGTCATAGTCGTCCTTTGTGGTCAGCAAATGACATTTATGATATATATATCTAATTATTTTGGGGGTGAGAGGTCGGGGGTATGTGACGCTCTCACTTGCCGGTTAGGAACTATGACCGCTTCCCGGACGTCGTGTGCGTGAGTAGATCACGAGGTGGGTGTCGTTGAACCCCACCAGGTGGCCCCAGTTTGCTACGTATACGGGCTACTGGAAGATAATAGCATGTGAGCCAGCGTCCTTCGAGTTATAGCTCGGTTGGATGGTTATTATTGCTTGTGCTTGTATTTGAGTGTCAAGGGCATAATGGACCTCAACGACCTACATTGCCAGGATTAGTGTATCGGGGGGGTTCCTTGTTTGGATTTCGCTTCGGCGAGACGTCCCACGCACGAACCGTAGTGTAATGTTGGAACTTAGGAATAAGTTTAGTCCTTAATGCTGATAATTAATTATATATATATCACCTATCCCGACAATCGACAGTGCCAGGAGTAGTGTAACGGGGGGGTTCCTTGTTTGGATTTCGCTTCGGCGAGACGTCCCACGTATGAAACGTCGTGTACTGTTGAGAATTGGGAATATTAATTAATTAAAATTGGAAAATACTTCTTTTGGGTTACATGCATCTTACATTGAGGGCATAATGAGCCCCGAGGACCGATACGGTCAGGAGTAGTGTAACGGGGGGGTTCCTTGTTTGGATTTCGCTTCGGCGAGACGTCCCACGCACGAAACGCAGCGCCGTGTTGAGAATCGGGAGGAGTTTAGTCCTTAACTCTTGATGCTAATAACTCATACTATAATTATATTTATGGTTTCATGCCTTATAAGGGCATTTCTAGAAAATAAATTCTAGTAAATGAGATTGTCGATGTATTGTGATGATGTGGACATGATTGGATCATGTAACTTTATATGTTCAACAAATGAACATTATAAAGATAACTATATTGATTATATTAAAGTTAATAATTATAACTTTTAATTATGGAAACAAATGTATCGGGAGATAGGTTAGATGATTTCACTTAAATACTTCTTTTGGGTTTAAGTTATAATCCGCTTACCTAAATTAGAATCGAACGTCCATTTGGAGATCACGTGCATACGTTTAGTGCGTGCTTTAGATGAGAGGTGAGTTGAATTATTATGGAGAGTTTGACTCCAACTAAATCATGTAATAATGCATTTATAATTATTATGCATTTTAATACACTTTCTATAAAATGTTTTTCAAACTCGGGTTCTGACCCGTTTATATTTTCGTCCTCCATGTATATATTGTATTACTTCAGGTGTTCCTCCGCAAGGACGCCTTTGATATTCCTCCACTCAGGATTTATGGAGCTGTGGTAGTAGCGGACTGTTGCGGCACTTTGCTTTAGTCGATTCCTATCTATTGTACATCTAGATTAGGATTCAGTTGTATTGAGTTAGTATTCAAGTGTTGTAGATTAACACTTTCATATTTCATTTCTCAGATTATTGTATTGTCTGTTGCCCGACAGCATATTCGGGTATTTCATTGTTGAGATTTTTGTTGTGCAATGTATTGTACTCTTTTATTATTGGAGCATACATTATTCACTCATCATAGTTAGATGTATATTTTTTATTATGTGCACTCTTGGTTTTGTGGTTGTTGTCATTATAAAAGTTTTAAAATTTTTGGCAATTCGCACTTTATAATTTCGGGTAGTTAGCCTTATATTATAGTGTTTAGTTGTTGATGTTGAGACTGTACCATCTGAGATACCTGATTTATGTAGTATAGGGCTGGCCACCCGTTATTATTTGGAGCGGGTTGTCACAGGTGGTATCAGAGCATCAGGTTCTAGTGTCCTTAGGATCTGTGTGCGTTACTACGATCTTCCGTAAGCGTTCTTGATGTAGAGCCTTATTATTAGGACGATTACATTCATACGTCCATATTTTTCTGTGGTTCGAAAATATTTGAAAGGCGTTCTGATACAATTGTTCTTGTTTCAGATGCCATCGAAGGGAGGTCGTTCAGCCAAGGCAAATATAGGGCAACCCCAAATGCCTCAAAGGAACATGACTACGGATGATGTTGCCAGTATAGTGGCACAAGCAGTAGCTGCTGCCATTTCTACGATGGCTCGGCAATCTGCCGCTCGAGCAGCCCCACCCCATTTAGGATTGTCCTTATGGGAGAGAGTGAAGGAAGATTTTAGTAAGGGGCATCCTCCCGAGTTTGCAGGGGGAGTTGATGCGATGGCTGCAAGTCAATGGAAAAATAGTATGCAGAGGCATCTTCGTATGGTTGAGTGTAGTGAGGTGCAAAAATAATTTTTAGTCACCTTTAAGTTATCGGGTGCAACTCTCCATTGGTGGGAGTCTGTCACCACATCTGAACAGAGAGATACTTTACCTATAAAAGAATTTTAGGAACTTTTTGATCGAAGGTATTTGCCTTCCCCTACTCAGGATATGGGGATTTTTCAAGGAAATAGGACGGTGACAGAATATGAAGAAGATTTTTCTCTATGGGCGAGATTAGTACCTAATGAGGTAAATACGAAAGAGAAACGTATATCGAAGTTTGTTCGAGATTTAGATTGGAAAATCCAACAACATTTGTTAGAGAGTTCTAAGTTAACGACTTTTGTCGAGGTAGTAAACGCGGCACTATTAAAGTGTCGAGAATATCGTTTTCGTTCGCAAGAGAGTAAGAACTTTGGATATTCGAGTTCGTCAAGTAAGTTTGGCAAAGAGAGTGCCAGTAATGCGAGAGCGCAGAAAGGATCTGCGGGTAAGTGTTTCTTTTGTAAAGAAATAGGTCATAAAAAGAGAGATTGTCTTCAAAGAGGTAAAGGACCGCAATTTGATGAAATTTTGGAAGTGCAACCCCTACAGCAGATTCGAGGTCGTTTTAGACCGGGGGACTTTGTTTGGGAGCCCATTGATGAGGTTGGGCAATCGGACTAGAGATGGATGTTGTAAGTAATTTTTCCTTTATTAATAGGATTATTGCTATATGAAGTTTTGGGAATATCGCATGTAAGATATATATGAATTGGGTAGTGCTTTAGCCCTTTTTATTTATGTATGGTATGTAATGACCCTAAGGGGAATTTTGAGCAAAATAGGCTCTTATTCTATGATTTTATAAAGGAATAGATGGTTTTGCAAGGTGCTCAAAAAGAGCTTTAAACCTTGTAGTTAGTGTAAGAATGGTTATGGGGATAAGTAGTAATGATAAAGCTACTTCTTTTTATATAGTCATATAGACTATTATGATTGTTGTATTCCAGATGTGGAATTTGCCTTATAAAAAGGCTATATATATATTGAAATGATGTTGGCTGTTGTTTATGTTTGAAGTTGAGATTGTGGTAGTATGGGACGCAGGTAAAGCTTTAGCTCATGAGTATGATAATATTTGTGAGCTATATGTTATGTATATGATAATTCAAAAGACATTGTGTTGGACATAATGCACTTTATATTAGATTATGTATAAATCGTTTTCAAAATAAACTACTTTCAAAATAAAACTTTTTCATCCTTCGGGCCCCTTTCAAAAAAATAAATTTTCCACTAAAATGTTTTCAAACTCTAGTCCGGATTTAACAAACTCTCAATCCCCGACGTCGCCACACAGTAGTGTATTGGGAGGGTTCCTTGTTTGGATTTCGCTTTTGCGAGACGTCCCCCGCACGAAATTGGCGATTGTCAGGAATTGAGAGGAGTTACTTCTTTGGACCATTCAAATTTTCTCTACTAAAATTTTAGTATTATTCATATTGTTGGAAATGTGGAACTTTTGAGGCAAATAAAGCCTCATTATGATGGTTGTGAGCATAAAGCTCAAATATAAAGGGTGTATGGGCGCCCTTGTTGTGGAAATTGGTTTTATATAACTCTTAATTAACTTAAAATAAAATAAATAAAATAAATTTGTCGTGGGAAGTTAGATGTTTGAAGATAGGATTAGTAATAGTGGGTAGATTAGGAATAGTTGAGCTCTGGGAGAATTAGGCTTAGCTAAATTTCGAGGACGAAATTCTTGTAAGTGGGGAAGTTTGTAACAACCCAAGACTTTCGGAACAGTAATTATTTTTATTTTGGGAGAAATAAATAATATTTTATTGGAGAATAATTAAGTTGGCAATTAAAGTCAAAATTTGGAGTCGTTAGAAAGTGTGTCGAATGGCAATTCTGAGGGTACCATTGTGTCCGGAAGGGTCGAGAAAGTCGAAATGACTATACTTTGGGTCTATTTAGGTTCCGAAATAATTTAGGACCGTTTGACTCGAATTAAAGTTATCGGGACATTTAAAGTGGGTATTGTCATTTAAAGATGTGTACCTTGGGAAATTAGGCTTAAAATCCAAGTGAGAATCATTCTCACTTAAGAGAGAAAGAGGAAAAGAAAGAAAGAAAGAGAGAAGAAGAAGGAAGAAGAAAAGGAAGGAGAAAAAGAGGGAGAAAGAGGATTTCCGGGCCAATACGCCATCTCAAGGCGGATTCAGACCCTACGAACCCGAGGCAAGTGATTAAACTTGCTAAATAATTGTTGTGTACCATTTATTCCATGATTTGTGGATTGATTTTTGGGTTTTAGGTTTAGTTTATCAAAACCTAACTTTTGGGTATAATCTTAGATTTAGTATGTAGATATTAGATTTGATGATAGAAATTTATTTATATGTATTCTAGAATGAATATCAATGTTATATATGTGATTGGGTTGAAGATAAATGGAGAGAAAACCACTTAAATTGAATTTTGGGTATTTTGGCTTACAAAAAGTAGCCATTTTCGAGCCCCCAGGTAGGCCGAATCGATTCAGCCCCCTAACCGAATCGATTCGGAATTATGCAGGTGCCCAGGTCTGAGTGACCGAATCGATTCGGACTCCAGCCGAATCGATTCGGCCTGGGACAGAATCCCAGATCTGATGACCCGAATCGATTCGCCTTCCTGGTGGAATCGATTGGCTGGGCCGAATCGATTCGGATTTGGCCCGAATCGATTCGGAAACAGGGCTTTTTCATGGGATGTTTTCTAAAATGAATTTTATCCCATTTTTTTCGAGGTTATCGATTGGGGATCTCTATAGGAGATATTTGGAGTATGTTTTGGAGACTTTTAGAGAGTTTCCCTTATAAGAAATTTTGGAGTAATAATTACTAAATTGAGGAATACCGATTAGGAATTTTGGTGTTTTTTCTAAGTGGGGAAGCCCACTTTTATTGGAGATTCTATTTGGAGAGGATAATTAAATTCTTATGAAAGAATGAGAATAATTTAAGGATACCGGATTCTTAGGATCCAATCCCAAATGGGATAACTTTAAAGGTTCATAAAATCAATTGAACCCTATTATGAATGGAGGTTTATAAATGCTATTTGATGTGCATATGGATATAAAAATATCCTTATTGATGATTGATTTGGGAGATATCTCACATATTGAGAAATGCTAATTGAGGTGCAATAGGATATAGAATATCCTTCAATTCATACTAGAAGCGACATGAGAGCTTCAAGCGAGAATTAGTATAGCTTATACTAAGTGGGGTAAATGTGTGAGTATTGACGGTTAGTGTATCAAAAGAGAGGGATATACTAAACAATGATGTTAATCAAATTACGCCTAAGAGCGTATAATGAACATGAATATGATGTTTCAGGTATACCTTATATAATGGTATATCTTTATTATGTGGGATGTATGTATACCTTATATGATGGTGTATATACATGTTAAGCATAACCCCTCCTTGATATCATTGGGAAGTTTCGCGCGTAGAGAGTGAGCATCCTGACTAGAAAAGCAGGATGTGGATATTCCCCAAGTCATAGTCATCCTTTGTGGTCAGCAAATGACATTTATGATATATATATTTAATTATTTTGGGGGCGAGAGGTCGGGGGTATGTGACGCTCTCACTTGCCGGTTAGGAACTATGACCGCTTCCCGGACGTCGTGTGCGTGAGTAGATCACGAGGTGGGTGTCGTTGAACCCCACCAGGTGGCCCCAGTTTGCTACGTATACGGGGTGCTGGAAGATGATAGCATGTGAGCCTGCGTCCTTCGAGTTATAGCTCGGTTGGATGGTTATTATTGCTTGTGCTTGTATTTGAGTGTCAAGGGCATAATGGACCTCAACGACCTACATTGCCAGGATTAGTGTATCGGGGGGGTTCCTTGTTTGGATTTCGCTTCGGCGAGACGTCCCACGCACGAACCGCAGTGTAATGTTGGAACTTGGGGATAAGTTTAGTCCTTAATGCTCATAATTAATTATATATATATCACCTATCCCGACAATCGACAGTGCCAGGAGTAGTGTAACGGGGGGATTCCTTGTTTGGATTTCGCTTCGGCGAGACGTCCCACGCATGAAACGCCGTGTACTGTTGAGAATTGGGAATATTAATTAATTAAAATTGGAAAATACTTCTTTTGGGTTACATGCATCTTGCATTGAGGGCATAATGAGCCCCGAGGACCGATACGGTCATGAGTAGTGTAACGGTGGGATTCCTTGTTTGGATTTCGCTTCGGCGAGACGTCCCACGCACGAAACGCAGCGCCATGTTGAGAATCGGGAGGAGTTTAGTCCTTAACTGTTGATGATAATAACTCATACTATAATTATATTTATGGTTTCATGCCTTATAAGGGAATTTCTAGAAAATAAATTCTAGTAAATGAGATTGTCGATGTATTGTGATGATGTGGACATGATTGGATCATGTAACTTTATATGTTCAACAAATGAACATTATAAAGATAACTATAATGAGTATATTAAAGTTAATAATTATAACTTTTAATTATGGTAACAAATGTATCGGGAGATAGGTTAGATGATTTCACTTAAATACTTCTTTTTGGTTTAAGTTATAATCCGCTTACCTAAATTAGAATCGAACGTCCATTTGGAGATCACGTGCATACGTTTAGTGCGCGCTTTAGATGAGAGGTGAGTTGAATTATTATGGAGAGTTCGACTCCAACTAAATCATGTAATAATGCATTTATAATTATTATGCATTTTAATACACTTGCTATAAAATGTTTTTCAAACTCGGGTTCTGACCCGTTTATATTTTCCTCCTCCGTGTATATATTGTATTACTTCAGGTGTTCCTCCGCAAGGACGCCTTTGATATTCCTCCACTCAGGATTTGTGGAGTTGTGGCAGTAGCGGACTATTGCGGCACTTTGCTTTAGTCGATTCCTATCTATTGTACATCTAGATTAGGATTCAGTTGTATTGAGTTAGTATTCAAGTGTTGTAGATTAACACTTTCATATTTCATTTCTCAGATTATTGTATTGTCTGTTGCCCGACAGCATATTCGGGTATTTCATTGTTGAGATTTTTGTTGTGCAATGTATTGTACTATTTTATTATTGGAGCATGCACTATTCACTCATCATAGTTAGATGTATATTGTTGGTTATGTGCACTCTTGGTTTTGTGGTTGTTGTCATTATAAAAGTTTTAAAATTTTTGGTAATTCGCACTTTATGATTTCGGGTAGTTAGCCTTATATTATAGTATTTAGTTGTTGATGTTGAGACTGTACCATCTGAGACACCTGATTTATGTAGTATAGGGCTGGCCACCCGTTATTATTTGGAGCGGGTTGTCACACACCCCACGGGGGTTTCCACCCCTCTAAGAGCGCCCTCACAGGCCTGGGAATAACCCACGCGGTCCTAGTAAGGTCAATTAAAAGGTTTCTCAATCCTCTAGTCACCTTGTAGTGTAGGAGAAGGTGGTCGGTCTTCTCCTCATTCTCCCTACAAACCATAATTTCTCTTCTGAAGAACCTAGAGCACCCGGATGGCATGTCTAACCACTATACACACAAAGAATCTGACCTTCAGCAGTTCTTTAACCTTCCAAATATTCTTCCAAGCGAAATGAACTCTAGGATTCCCACTTCTGCACAAAAACCAATGGTAGCCTCTGATCGACAACACCCCAGACCCACTCCCCTTCCACCGTACGGAGTCCTACATAACCGTCGGGCGGGGGGCCGAACCCAACCACTCATAGAGCATGTCCGACTACTAAAGCTCCCAATCCCAAAACCTTCTTCAAAAGTGTGGATTCCAAGTCATCCCGTCTCCACTTACAGTCATATGGTCAACCATCAACCCGTCCTGATTCCCTCCTAGGTTAAACTTCCCAGGAACTAACTCATGTAGGGAACCTTATTCACCCCACCTATCCTTCTAGAATTTGATCCTGTCGCCTCTCCCCAAAATAAATTATGTATGTATGGAAAAATCCACCCACTTCTTTGCTATATGTTTCACAAACCCACTCCATGCACAAAATTCCCCACCCCCAGCATCCACCCCCACTAAGTGCTACCTCCTCTTGCTCCTATAACTCTTCGTCGCAACCTATGCTCCTCCTAAGGGATCCTCCACAACCACTTACCTAATAGAGCTCTATTAAAGATAGACAAATTTCTCAACCCCACCCTCCTCCTTAATGGTCTTGCAGACCGCCTCCTATGCAACAAGATAGTGATTAAATCTATCCTTAGTGCCTCTCTACAAAAAGTCTCTCATGAGCTTCTCCATTTTTCTACAAATAGTGACAAGCAAAGGCAATGTGAACATGAAGTAGGTAGGCAAGATAGACAAAGTGCTCTTAATTAGATTCAGTCTCCCCCCTTTCGAAAGAAACCCATTCTTCCACCCCACCAGTTTCCTACGTATTCTCTCCAAAATCGAGTCCCAGATTGCAGTAGACTTATACTTAGGACCAAGAAGTAGAATAAGATAAGTATTAGGTAAATCCACAACCCTACATCCCAGTATGCCAACTAACTCCTCCACTACACCCTCTCCCCCGATCGAAATTAACTCACACTTCCCCGTATTTATCCGGAGACTCGACTGTAAGGACATATTTTCATAGGTCCATTATCAATTTATTATGTCATATACCGATACACCATCGAAGAGCATTCAAGAGACATCTACATCTAAGGCGGATCCAAAATATTCAAGTTCTTCATCATTCAAGGCTCCGCGAAGTTTACTTTGGTAAGGTTATGTTTTAAATACCTTTACTTTTCACTTAGAGCTTTTGGGAGATTTTTACAAAATATTTTCGAAGTGTTGGAGCGGACTTTTTCGTCAAATATTGAGAATGAGTATTTTTTTTAAGTTTTATAGCGGACCTCGATTTTGATGCACAGGTCGTTCGCGCGAGATCAGCATCTCGTTCGAACGAGATTGGAAGTCGCGCGATGTCGTTTGAACAACATGCGTACTTCGTTCGAACGAGCTCGTATTTCGAGGCGGTGCATTTTTGTATAAATACTCATTAAATGGTAACGTTTTCATTAAGAAGTCCATACGTTTTCTAGAATAGAAACACTTCCAAAGCAGTAATCTTTAGGCTTCTTCTTTTAGGGGTTTAGTCCCTTTTTGATTTACAATTCAAAAAACTCCCATATTGCTTTAGTGAATTATGTTTGTGTTTAAGAACACATCTTTGCCATTGTTCATCTTTTTTGGAGTGCGTCTCTACACCATATGGCTGCGTGTCATTAAGGATCTTGCTGCGTGAAGATTCTTTGTTGAAGATAGGACTGCGAGTCCTTAGAGGGTGTTGCGGGTATTCTCTTGCTGAGTTCAAGACTACGAGTCTTTGTGGGTTGGCTGCGCGTTGATCCATTGCAGATTTCTCTATGTAATTGTAAGTTGCGATTTAAAGATTCATAGTGAAATAAAGGTTTTACTCGAAAGGTTTTTTTTTCCTAAAATCAGTGTCTCAGCATATTTGTTGTGTCGCATGCTTTATTTATTTTATGGTTTGACACACGCACGCATCGTAGATGCATGATTTGGGGCTGATTTATTTTGGTGTAAAAATAGACACTAATTAAATAAGAGTACCAACGTAGAAAGTTGCGATTTTAATCAATTATCACACAGTCGCATTTTTTCAAATTGGTATCAGAGCTTATTTAAGCGATCACCACTTCACATCGAGACTGCCTTAAAATAGATAAGGAAAAGCTTCAAAGCACGAACATGGATCCGATCAGAGTCACAGAAGACAATCGAATAATATGCAAATAAAAGGTGAGTAACCGTAACCCTTTATGGATCCAAAGTCCCTAAAGTGAAGCGCCTTATCCACCCAGTCCCGATCACCGTCCCCATCATCCGACTAAGTGCCTCCATCACCAAGATGAACATGAAAGGGGATAACGGATATCCTTATTGGAGGCCACAAGTGCTCGGTAAGAAATCCTATGGCACCCCGTTGATCAGAACTAAGATCATAGTTGGGATAATATAAATGTGACTTTTTTCGATAGAAATCATAGTTGAGTTCCTATTTTTGAGTGATTTATGGTGTTGAGATTTGGTGGGTAAAAGGGGGGTTGGTTGAGATGAAGAACAAGATCATAGGATTAAAATTGTTCAGAATCGGACTGGTTAATTTTTATGAGGCACCGAATCGGTCCAATCATAAAAGGTCTTATGTTAAATTTTAGGAACCGGACCGATTCGTTTTTGAGGACCCTCGGTCTGGTCCGATCAGTGCTTTTTTCCAGCTCTTGTTTTACCCTTTCTCAATTGGTTTTATTACTTAGGGACCCTCTACTATTGTGTAGTAAACATGTTTATAAGATATTTTAAGTTTCATATTAGGATATGAAAGAGAGGCCATTTTAGGGGCTATAATAGAGGTATATATATAAGGGTAGATGGTGTTGTTTTCTTCTAGTAAATCCTCCAAGGATTGAGGATTCTTTTGAGGATGGTTACGGGTTATTACGAAGGTATAATTGGGAGTTTAAGATACCGAATCCTTTAATAAATTTTCGGAGTCATAAGAATTTACTTAACACCGAATATGGATTGAATGAGAGAAAAGTACCGTGTGTCCTTAGTGTTGTTAAATTGGGTGACTATTCATATCATAGGTGTGATGGATTAGCAAATATCAAGTGGGGGATTGAATGATACATGGATTGGGAAGGTATGCGAGAGTGTATCGGTTAGTATGATTAGAGTTATATACATAGAGCCGAACTCATTACTTTTATACATGCGGACGTGAGATAGTATGTATATATATATATATATATATATATATATATATATATATATATATATATATATATATATATGGCATGAATGTATATACCTTGTATGATGGTTTGTATATATGATGTGATCGAATGTTTATCTACTATGTATGATATATATTATATGGTGCATACCCCTCTAGCGTTATCTTAGGAAGTTGCGTGATGTGGGTGAATCCCCCTATCTTGAGGATCTTGGAGAGCATAGTCCCCAGGTCATAGTCATCCATTGTTTATATTGTCTGATTTTATTCATGGATAAGACGTCTTGGGTATGATTCGTCTTATTTCCAATAAGGAACTATGGCCGCTTCCCGTACGTTTGTGATTTGGTTTATACTAAGTTAGTGTGACCGTCCGACCGCTGGTACCCAGGATGATGTGTGAGTAATTCCCTGGAAGATGATAGCATTGTAGAGACTATTAGTATACATATATTATGAGTGTTATGTATGTGTACTTATTAGAAAATGATAAATCATGTATAATACGTGCGAGTATTATTATACAAGCTTTATAGATAGTGTGTGATATCTTAATATTATATCTAGAGAAAGTTATAAAAATGTGTATTATGTTTTGTTCTTTATAGCATGAGAGTGGACGATTATACTCTCATACCGATAGATGGGAAGTAAGGGGTGCGTACTATGGACTGAGGGCCTAACGAATTTCCATGACCAACAATGTTAGATAGTAGTGTATCCGGGGGGGTTCCTTGTTTAGATTTCTCTTTGCGAGACGTCCCACGCACAAAACTTAGTGCAATGTTGGGCATGGGGAGATCTTTGGTCCTTAGTTCTTGGGCATATGTATTATAGTGGGTGATTATTTCTATCATTAATTATGACGTGTGATATCTTATGATAATAACTTGTGAGTTAATAATTAGAATCCGACATATATACATAATTGAGATATATTAATGTATAAGTTTAGGTGTGAACTTAGAAGAAGTGGAAAGATGATTATGTTAGAGATAGGGAGTTAAGAGAATGAGGTATGTGCGTAGATTTAAGAGGATTTGTCCCTACAATATATCGGGTAGATTAATTGAGGTTCATATGCATATGTTAGGTGCACACTATAGATGAGGGACGAGGTTGAGTCCCAAGAGAGTGCGACACCACTTTAATTATGATAGTGTGCATTTATAATTATTATGCATTTTTATTCACTTTCTAAAATTATGACATGTAGGGTACGCACGTGTATGATTCGGTTAATAAAAAGTTAGCATAATTGGAGTTGGGTGACTCAGATGACCTTTTCGAGTGCATCGGTGATCTAGGAAGGGTCGAAATAGTCCAAAATAATTACTCGGGTGTTGTGCTTAGGTTCTAGGGGATTTTTAGATTTAAAAGGGCATGTTTAAGGTTAGGAGGGTCATTCTATAACTAAATTTAAAGGGAAAAAAGGGATTAGGTTTTGTGGAACATATTAAAGGATTTGGAAAGGTGGATGACAAGCCACCTTTTACAATACAAACAAAAGTTGGAGAGAATAGAACCCTAGAGAAAAGAAAGAGGAAAAGAAGAGGGATCGTGAAGAAGAAAAAAGAGGATTCAACCCGATTTTGAGACTTTGGATTTATAATCCAACAAGGAATGTAAATACTTGCTTTATATTTCATTTTCAATTTTTGGTTAATTACTTTCTCGTTTTAAATCAGAATAAGGTATTTTTAGTATAAATTATGGGAATTTAACGATTGATGAAGAAACCTGATGAGATAAGATGAATGGTATTGAATCAATAATCAATTGGGATATATTATGAAAAAAAAATCTAGGTTTTTAATGGAATAGGAAGAGCTTAGATAAAATATGAAATCTTTACTAATCATCTTGATAAACGAATTGAAATCTTGAACGTGTGGAGGAGTTTCATGTAAGAATAAATTATATAGTGATGGGATTGCGTTTTCTGAATGTTATATGAATTATAGTTCTTGTTGTTTTGGTGCAAAGAACCCTAGCAACGAGGTTGGAATTTTTGGGATGAATCCTTCCTAAGAAAAAAGCTTTAGACCTATTTCTTGTAATCTCATTTGAGGTTCGAACGAGATGCTGCTTTTCGTTCGAACGAGATGGATTTTTCATTTGAATGACCCCTAGGTTTGGGTTGGTTTTGGATCAGTGAAATGTTCCAAGTATTTTTGTGAACTCAAGCGAGTCTGTTAGAGGTTATAGAAGTTTGTGGATATTTTATTAAAAATAATTTTGTGTCACTATTTATTAGATGGAATTAATAATTGACTCGGGCGCTCAAATAAGGGACTAGTTAAATAAATAAATCAATAAGTTGGGAGGAACTTTAGGGTTTGGGTGAACTCTGCGTGGTGGGATATGCGTACGAGTTCTGTAAATATTATATATATATATATATATATATATATATATATATATATATATATATATATATATATATATATATGTGTGTGTGTGTGTTGGGTGGGTAGGTGGGTGTATATATAAGAGCGACAAGTATACACCCACCCATCCACCCATCCATCCACCCACCCAACATATATATATATATATATATATATATAATAAGATAACTTTATTTTTGAATTGTCTACACATTTTAACGGTTTAGATGTGTGCCACCTCCTGACATATTTTTACACATTTTAATGGTTTAGATCACATCCCATTCCTTTTTACAAATCTACCCCTCACTTTTTTTGTTTCCCTCTCTTATTTTCCTTATCAAACTTACCTTTAAATTAAAAAATTGGGATATTTTTGTAAACTTCTCCCACTTTACACGAAGAGAGAGCTCATTTCCTAAAAACTTCACACAAGCATCTCCATATCTCTCTC